>JBBFKN010000012.1:3867653-5067653 GCA_039654755.1 Calcarius lapponicus | reverse complement strand
AAAGGATAAAATAAACAATGCAGTACCCTAGAACAACACTGCCAGAGTCAGAACCCAACCTGACACCCTGTGGGTCAGGGTGCTGGCACAGTCCCATTGGAATTGTGGCTCAGCCCTCCTGCAGTGCCAGGGGTGGTTCTGTTGGAGCAGGGGGTCCTGTAGAGAAGGATGGATTCTTCCTCTGAAGATCCAGTGGGAGAAGAGGCAGCTGCTGTTCCTCTGGGGAATCCAGTGGAGAAAGCCAGGCTGGTGTCTCCAAACCTCTGGATTATATCTGGGTAGCAATGCTTGGCTCCTCCCTCTGGGCTCACATCTCCCAGTGGGATGTTACAGTTCTTATCAGTCATGCAGTGACATTCAATAGCTGTTATCAGCAATGTCCCCTCCCGAGGGAGGAGTGAATGTGGTCACTCAAAGAGAGAGATAAGGCAAACTGCCCACTTGGCAAAGGTAATCTGCCATACAGATGGAATGGAAAACATCTTGCATTGCAATCTGGAACAGTCCCTCTGCTCCCAGGGCCCATTTCCCTCAGTTTGGCTGTCAGTCTAATCCTCTTTACTCCTAAAGAGATTTTAACAACCAGAGGTGGAGGTGCCAGTTAATAGTTATATTTATATTCATTGCAGCCCCAAGGGCACCTGCAGCACCAACAATCAGATTCCTTCAGGCTCCTGGGAAGCATCCAGCATCCCATTCTTCCTCCTGGAATGTGGTGTGGCTGAGTACCAAAGGGAAAACCCACCTTCCCGAGGCTCACCATTGCCCCAGAACTCTCACAGACCCCAAGGTGCATCACAAAAAGGCAGCAACAACTGGGTTGTTACAGTAAATCACGGATTGACCTAAACCTTGCTGCAATTTTTGGCTTTTTAGAAGGAATTCCTGAGTTCCACTGCAAAGACAATGATCTGTGTTTCCCTTCTGGAGCCCAAAGGCTGCAGGATCCCTCCAGCTACCAGGGCAGACAAGATTTGGAAACACCAAACCTCCCACACACAGATCAAACTGAAACCTCAGGACAAGGAGCTCTTGCAAGAGGAGACCAAAATTCCTGTGGCATCCAAAAGGTCCAGTGACCCCCCCAGGCAGAGCCAGGCCACAAAACCCTGCAAGTGCAAGTGCCCCTGCTTAGAGAGCACTGGCCAAGGTGCAGTGGGGTCCTAGTGTCCCCAAACCCCCCAGCAGGGCCCTGTTGGTTGCAGGGCTCTTTCCTGCACCTCCACCAAAGCCCATGGATGTTGTCCTGCTGGGTGTAGGTGAGATGCAAAACTGATTCCCTTCCCTGCCCTTTGGCTGCCCTTCAAGGAACCTGTAAAAATCCCTCTGGAATTCTGGGATTATTCAGTGGAGACTGAGCAGAGACCACGGTGCTGGTTTGGAGAACATGGGCTGGGAACAAACCTGTGACCCACTGGAGCAGCTGTTGTGTTGTTGCTGGCACCCAGGCTTGGTCTCACAAGTCCCTGGTGACACCTTGCCCAAGGTGTGAGCTCAGGGGAATAAAAGAATAAAGCCCTGCAGCCACAGCCCTCTGTCTGCTCTCCCAGCACACCAGGGCTCCCTTCCTTCCATGGAACAGAGAGGAGAGTGGACACAAACTGCCAGAGCAGAGAGGAAAATGGAGTTTCTGAGTTAAAAAGAACAAGGGGCTTTGCAGAATGTGTCAGCTCCTTCCACAGGCTCACATGAGTCAATAATTAACAGAAGAAAGAACAGATGCTATGAGACACATTTCTTCTGAGGGTATTTACTTGCTTCTACCTACAACTGTGCCTGAAGAAGTGGTAATATGAAACTGCATTCCTAATCACTGGGTTGCTTTGGATCAGATTGGTAATGATTCATTACCGGGGTTTTGTACACATTTCACCACTTCTTTGTTCTGTTAACCCTCATCAGGCAACTCAGCTTTGGCACAGCAAACCGATGCTGGCCTGAGGGGGAAAAATTAATATTAAAACTACAATAACAATTGTCTCCTGAGTCCTGGACTGGTTTTTTATGACAATAGCACAAGAACCAGCACAGTTTATTCTGGCTCAGGCTGGAGGGCTGGTTACAGGAATTACAAATATCACAGGAATATTTGAGGGTGGGCAGGCCCTGGCACAGGGTGCCCAGAGCAGCTGGGGCTGCCCCTGGATCCCTGGCAGTGCCCAAGGCCAGGCTGGACAGGGCTGGGAGCAGCCTGGGACAGTGGGAGGTGTCCCTGCCATGGCAGGGGGTGGCACTGGATGGGATTTAAGGTCCCTTCCAACCCAAACCCTGCTGATTCTTTCTGCCTTTCCAGCCACAGAATGACATTCACAGAAGCTGTTGAAGGACAGACCCCAATTCTCACCCCTGGGCTGCTCTCTGCAGCACAGCAGATGTGAGGCTGTGAGATGTGAGCATCTCCCAGGGATGTTTTCCCCTTCCCTGGGCCCAGACCGTGCTGATGAGGAGAAGCAGAGCACAGACTCACCCCGAGGCAGCTCTGGCAGCCCAGCTGAGACACCTTTCCCCTTGTGCAATTGTTTTGCTAGAAAAGGAAGCAGGTTTCACTGCCTCCAGGTGTTCAGCCTCGTCCTTCTCCTCAAACTCCCCTGGCAGGTCCAGCAGGCTGAAATCCACCCACTCAGATGGTTCAGCTGCTTTGGTGAATTCTCCTTCCAGCTGGACTGACCTTGTTATCTTTGGTGTGGGCTCCCTGTGCTGCTGGACTCTCCTCAATTTGCTGATGGTCATTCCTGCACCACAGAGGGCAAGAGCAGGGAGGGACTTGGGAAAGAGCAGGGAATGCAGAGGACGAATTGGAGCAACCATGTGGCAGCAGCCCTGTCTGATGTGTCCTCAGCACTGAGTGGCCCTGGGTGGAGCTGCCCTCAATCCAGGTTTTACACCCACCTGAAGTTCTGAGCTGCTGATTTGCCCCTTGTTTTTAATGCTGAGCCTGGCCCTGGTGGAAGGGGAGTGCTGGCAAGGACACCCAGAGCATGCCTGGGGTTCAGAGCCGTGGAGAAGGAGCTTGGTCCCTGTTAACAAAACAGCCTGGAGAGAAAATTAAGGTGAGAAAGGCAAGTGGAGAGAGCAGAGAGGTCACAGAAGGATCTACCAGAGCTGCAAGGACAGAAAGTGCAGAAATTCTTCTTCCTCCTGCAAAGCTGCTCCATCAAGACTCCCATCCAAGGACACAGCTGGAGGAACAGTGGCACTTGTGTGCCAGGACAGGCTTCTCACTGCTGTACAAAAGGGAACAGAGTTCTGACATCTGTGTGTCACCCATCAAAACTGGAGTAAAGGCTGGAGAGCCCTGTGTGCTCTGCCTCCAGAGAGACTCAGAGCACACAGCCCTGCTGCTGGGCACCTCCAAACACTCCTCCTGAGACAGCCTCAGCCTGAGGAGAGCTCAAATAGCATTTAGAGCAGATAGAAACACCTTTAATGCGCCTACAGGCAAAATCAGGGATGTTCCCTACTCTCAAATGGCTGAATTATACTGAAAAAGTAATTAAATAACTAAGAAAAAATTACCTCTCTCCCAGCTGAAACCAGGACAGGAGTTAACAAGATTTTTTCATGTCACTTCATTTTCTGGGCTAGATGCAGCTCTTCCAAAGTTGAAGACAGACATTCATCCCAAAGAGCTGGATGAGGGGAACTTCTCCTCTTTTACGGGGGAAGTCACAAACCAAATTCCCCACCACTCACAACTCACCAGAATTAAACTAAAGGAGACTGAATCTTGCAGCAGCTCTGCCAGAAAAGTCCCTTGGAGAGAGATCACTCAGTTTTCTGCTGTGCAGCATCTGCTCCAGCCTTTATCAGACACTCCTTTCAATGTCCATCTTCCCTCCAGCCACCTGCACCACTTCCCATTATTGTTCCCAAGCATTTTCCAGTGGGTGCAGTGCCCACAGCACCAGGACAGGGTGTTCTGCCCAGGAGCAGATGCTCTGGAGCATCCAGGAGTGTGAGGATTCCTGACAATGGCTTCAGCTGTCCACCTCTTGTTGTCCTGTAAATCACAGCTCAGCTGAGCCTGAAGAGCCTCACTGAGTTCCTCTGATCCCTCAGGAAAGCCCCAAGACCTGAATTGTTTATGAAAATTCTCTCTGCAGTCAGGCTCAGTGGGTTTGGAGAGAATTCACGGTTTGTTCGTGCCACAGGGATCCCACCCGTGCTGTAAAGACAAACTGTGACCTCTGAGTGTGAGCAGGGAGCGATTCCAGCTCCCCGGGTGCCGGTCCGGGAGGATCTCGGGGCAGGCAAGGCTGCACCACCCTCTAGTGCACACCCACAGCAGTGCCTGTGCTGAAAACTGGGAAAAAATTCCCTAATCCAGCCCGGCTGAACCTCCCCAGAGCGGGGCCGGCACCAGCAGCTGGGGGAGCAGAAGGGAGAGAGCTCCTCTGAGAGGGAAGCCCAGAGCAGAGCCAAGGGCTGTCCTGGCCTTGGCACAGGGAAAAGCCACTGGGTGCCCTGCATGCCAGCACTGTGCAAATCCAGCACCCTGCACCCAGACCCCTGGCAGCCCAGATCCCTGGGACCCCAGACCCCAGACCCTCAAATCCCTGGAATCCCAGACCCCCCCACACTCAGATCCCTGGAATCCCAGACCCCCCCACACTCAGATCCCTGGAATCCCAGACCCCCCCACACTCAGATCCCTGGCCCTCCAGACCCTGCACATCCAGCACCCTGCATCCCATATCCCTGTATCCCTGGAATCCCAGACCCTGCACATCCAGCACCCTGCCCCTCATACCCCATATCCCTGGAATTCCAGACCCTGCACATCCAGCACCCTGCACCCCATATCCCTGGAATTCCAGACTCTGCACATCCAGCACCCTGAACCTCATACCCCATATCCCTGGAATTCCAGACTCTGCACATCCAGTAAGCTGCACCCCTGGGATCCCTGTAACCTGCATCCAGGGGCAGCCCCAGCTGCTCTGGGCATGCTGTGCCAGGATCTGAACACCCTGAGATGCCCTCAGCCTCTCCCTTTTTTCCTCCATGGACATAATGCAATATTTGTGCCTGGAGTTTCTAGCAGAATAAAAGCACACCCACAGTCCTGTATCCTTGGCAGCTCAGATCCCTGGAATCCCAGGCCTTGCACACCATATCCCTGTATCCCTGGAATTGCAGACCCTGCACATCCAGCACCCCACACTCCAGGATCCCTGGGACCCCAGATCCTGCAAATCCAGCACCCTGCACCCCACACTCCTGGATCCCTGAGATCCCAGATCCTGCACCCCACACTCCAGGATCCCTGGCAGCCAAGACCCTGGAATCCCAGACCCCACACCCTCAGATCCCTGGCCCTCCAGACCCTGCACATCCAGCACCCTGCATCCCATATCCCTGTATCCCCAGAATTCCAGACCCTGCACATCCAGCACCCTGCATCCCATATCCCTGTATCCCCAGAATTCCAGACCCTGCACATCCAGCACCCCAGACTCCAGGATACCTGGCAGCCTAGGTCCCTAGAATCCCAGATCCTGCACTCCATATCCCTGTATCCTTGGAATTCCAGACTCTTCACATCCAGCACCCCACACTCCTGGATCCCTAGCAGCCCAGATCCCTGGAATCCCAGATCCTGCACCCCATATCCCTGTATCCCCAGAATTCCAGACTCTGCACATCCAGCACCCTGAACCCCACACCCCTGTATCCCTGGAATTCCGGATCCTGCATCCCACACCCCTGTATCCCTGGAATCCCAGATCCTGCACCCCTGGAATCCCAGCCCTTGCACCCCACACCCCTGTACCCCTGGAATCCCAGCCCCTGCAGCCAGCTCAGCTCCTGCCATGCAGGGCTTCCTGGGGTTTTTTGGGGGGTCTGTGTAATTCCTGGCACAGGAGTGAAACCTTTCTCACCTCAAAACATGGAAGATTTTCACTACCAAAATGCACAAGCAGGAGGAGATGTTCACTACTAAAATTGTTTTTTGAAAATTGTGTCTCCTTGAGCAGCACCAGGCCAGGAGAACACGGACTGGCAGCCACTCCCTCTGCTGCCCAGCTCTCACCTCCTCAGCCAAACTTGCCACCAGCACTGGGAATGGCCAGTTCATATTCTGGGATTCAGTTTCTTCATGGATGTAAAAAACTGGGGAAAATCACCATTGTGTGTGACATTTCTGCAGGCACAGGCCTTTGTACCAAGCAGTAAAAAGTAATCATCCTGGATGACAAATTCCTGCTGCAGGAGAGCACCACATCAGCCCTGGGATATGGGGAACCTCAAGTGACCAAGAGAATCCCCAAAACAATCCTAAAATAACCTCAAAGTCTGAGCAGAGCACGGGCCTGAGCAGGTTCATGGCCAAGGTTTGGCAGCAGTGTGGGATGTTATTTGGTCTAAGTTACCAGGACAGTTTAAACTGTTTGAAACCAAAACTCTGCAGGAAATTGTTACACCCAAGTCCTGTTTCCAACAAATGCAGTATCAGAACTGCTGAGAGGCTCCCAAAGGCAGCCCTGACCTGGGAGCTGCAGCAGAGACAAGAGGAACACAGGAAATGTGGGGTACAGACAGTGCCCCTGTGTCAAACACAAACATCTCCCACCTTTCCTGTTCCCCTACAGACATCTCCTTCCTGCACCAAAGGGGAAATAAAGCACCAAGGTGGTGAAGGGAGGGTGTCACTGCCCTCACGCAGCATTTCTGAGCTCAGGAGGAAGAAAACCACACAGAAGGGGAGGGAGCAGCACTGGGGAGGGAGTTCCACCCCTCCACTTAACTACTGTGTTTGTTTGGGTGTTTTGGACACAGCTTCAGGAAACAGAGTCTCCTGAGCGTGACTTGGCACTCAGAGAGCTCAAGTCCCAGGAAACAAGAGCTGATGGGGAAAGAAGGAAGGAGGTTTAGGTTGGGTATCAGGACAAGGTTCTCTCCTCAGAGGGTGGTTGGGCACTGAACAGGTCCCTGCACACTCCAGCTGAGGCAGAAGCAAAAGCAGAAATGGAACAGAAACAGTGACACAAGTGAGCCATGAAGAACAGGCCTGCCAGCCTGGAGGAGAGAAGCTCTGGGTGACCCAACTGCAACATGCCAGGGCCTGAAGGGAGCCTTCAAGGAAGGTGGAGAGACTCTTTACAAGGGCCTGGAGTGAGAGGACACAAGGAATGCCTTCTCACTGCCAGAGGGCAGGGATGGATGGGATATTGGGAATGAGGAATTGTTCCCTGGCAGGGTAGGCAGGCCCTGGCACAGGGTGCCCAGAGCAGCTGGGGCTGCCCCTGGATCCCTGGCAGTGCCCAAGGCCAGGCTGGACAGGGCTGGGAGCAGCCTGGGACAGTGGGAGGTGTCCCTGCCATGGCAGGGGTGGCACTGGATGATCTGAAAGGAACCAACCCAGGAAATTTCTATGATTCTATTTTTTCACAAACTGAATCTCACTCCACCTACACCCGAGCCCTACTGTCACTGAGGAACATCCCAGCCTTGCTCTTTGTAACTGGCTCCAGGACCCACTTCAAGCTACTCCTTTGGAGAAAAGCTGGGAGGAAAGGGGAGAGAGTAGTTCAATTTCTGTCTCTCTTTGTGGAAGTCCATCTGAGAAGAGGCTGTTGACTGCTGCCCAGGTTGGTGGCAGCACTGGACACCTCTGAGAGTGCAGCACATCTTACCATGTGCCACATGAGCTGGAACCTCAAACAGGAACTGGTTTCAGTGGAGCTCATCGCCTCTGAGTCTTCTTCCTCTCGAACACCTTGTCCAGAGACCCCAAGGGGCAGACCAAGGCCAAAGGAAGCCATGACCAGCCTCAAGAGCCCACACCACCTGCTCAGCCACACCAGGGCTCCACGCTCACTGAGCAGAGGTTAAAAACACAGGATGCAAAGCTTAAAAATATGCATTTTCTTTTTTTCTTTTAAAAATGTACAGTCAGATTTCAAGTGGATCTACAAGAAGACACTCAGCTATCTTTAAGAAAAGTAAACCTTGCAATGCACTGCATACAGTTTTCTAACCAGCCAGAGCCAGTGAGTTGGGTGAACTGCAGCAAATCCTGAAGGAGCTTCAGTGGCTTTGTTTTTGTCTCCACCACGTGGGCAGAGACACTCAGAAGGCAGCAGAGGCTCAGCTCCTCTCTCCTCAGGCCTGCCCTGCAGCTCCAGCTCAGCGTGAGGCTGGGGTGGGCACGGTGGGCAGGGGCAGCTCCATGGAGGGAGTCTCAGTCACTTCAGCTGGGCTGGGCTTGCGCAGCTCCAGTTTCTCACTGAGCTGGTTGTAAAGCTCCTTCACAGCTTCCCCACTCTGCAGCAAAGAATCAGGGACAGGGAAACAGCACAGTCACACTCCATTCTAGCCAGAGCACCAAGTGTGCTTCACCCTGTGTGTTTAACACAAACCAACACAGGAGGAGGAAGCCACAAGGTAATTAATTAGGCCACAGCTTGGTAGCCTTGGAAAGCAGAGCTTGTGTTCCATTAAACAGTGTCTGGCAAGGCAGCTGCTTTCACTTGCAATCAGTTTTCCCTTTCTCCTGCTTCCCTTCCTACCTGCTTGGTGGGCTCCAAAGCTTTCTGGAGAGACTCCAGTTTGGCTGGGGCCACTTTGTGATGCAGATGCAGCAGCAGCCTGAGCACATGTCTGTGCACGTTCTCCTTCCTGCAAGAGCCAATTGAAAGCACAGTAACCAAGACAAACAAACATCTTGAGAACAAGGAAGCCAGAGCAACAGAATGATTCCCTCTACCACAGACTTTGTTATAATTTTCCAAAACCCCTGAGAATTGGAGCTTCTGGAAGGGCCTAACTTGGTGTAAGCACTAACACTGCCTTAGAACTTCAAGGATTCAAGGCATTGTTCAACAAGAGTGGATTACCTGCACAACCATGAGGAGGGAGGGAAAGATTTTAAGTACAGACTCTGTGGAGGAAGCAGCAGAAGCAGCAGCAGATGCTGCTATGCTCCAGCAGGAATTTCAGCCACTTTTAGGGAAGCTGAACTTGTCTGCAGGCCACCAGCTAAACCAGAGTGACTGACCAGAGGTAACAACAGATTTCTGCACACTGCTGATACTGCAAAGAGCCAAAGTTAACTTTGCATAGCCAGAGCTACTGCAAAGCCTGAAGGATATTCTCCTTTGCAACTCCACCTCAGGGATAATGAATACCAGTTTAGATAATAATTCACAGTCAAGACATATCCATTTGGCTGATAAAAACTTCATCCCAAAACATACACCTTTCCTTAAAGGAAAACAGCATCAGGATGATATTTCCACTGCTTGCTAAGAATCTGGTGAACTACTAAACTATTGTTCAAGGCAGTAAAACGCTGTCAGGCATTCTGTAAACTCCCTCTCTTCCAGTGAGAAAAATCTGCTTTACCTGGAGCAGGCAGTGAGGAAGAAGCCATCAAAGAGACTGGTGCAGAACTCCTCGAGTGCAAACTCATCACTGAGCAGGGTGAGGTTACCAGTGAGCAGGTGCAGGAAAATGTCACTGAAGGCCAAGTCACTGAATGTCTCAACTACAAAACATGGAAAGCAAAGAGACACAGACTGACAAGGATGTGCCAACACCTGTCCACACAGCTCCTGCTCCTGCTGAAATCCCTGCAGTGAGGTTTCATCATGGAATGGTTTGGGTTGGAAAGGACCTTAAAACTCATCCAGTGCTACCCCCAGGCATCGTCAGGGACACCTCCCACTGTCCCAGGCTGCTCCCAGCCCTGTCCAGCCTGGCCTTGGGCACTGCCAGGGATCCAGGAGCAGCCACAGCTGCTCTGGGCACCCTGTGCCAGGGCCTGCCCACCCTCACAAGGAAGAATTTTTTCCCAATATCTAATGTAAGCTTACTTCCTTTCAGTCATTTTTTTCTCCTTTCCTTTGCTAACAGGCAGCCCAGGCAGGTGGCTTTGATCCTTCAGACATAAAAGATTAGGAGCAGATTGCTCCAGAGCTCTCCTCCAACTCATCCCAGAGGAGTCAGTGAACATGATAATACTGGTGAAAAAATTAAGTCTGTGTTCAGTCCTATTTTGTTACCAGTTTTTCCACCACACAAAGCCAAGTCCCAGCGACTTCTGGCCACCTGCAATCACTGTGGGCAGCAGCAGAATTGGGGCACCTGCTCTGTTATCCTTCAGATTCATTCCAAATAGTTCCCAAATGATCTCATTGTTAATGGAGGCCTTGATGTAAGGAACCAGTGACCTCAGCACTGCCCCAGTGCTCTCACATCAGCAGAAAATTGCAGAACCCAAACACTCCTGACAGGACTCACAATTAAGTCACCAGAAGAGCCAAAGGCAGAAGAACATCATGTCCCTGATCTGACATCCCTGTCACTCCAGGTTTAGTGGCCTCCTGAGTGTCCAATACCAGGCAAACAGAAAATGAGACAAAAACTTACCTAGTGCTGGCAGGAGCCTCAGAAAAGCATTCTTGTTCCTCTGTTTAGTGATGTGAAGGATGTAATACAGCCCAATCTCACAAGCTATTCTGTTCTCCTGCAGGAACCTGTTATGGCACAAGCAAAGTTTATTCATCAATAAACTATCTATATATTTTTTTTAATTTTTAAGAGGTTTGAAGTACTTTTGGGATGGTTATCAAGCAGGTACAGCAGTGGCTAATCTCAAACCCACTGAAGAGCAGCTATTCAGTGAGTGAGCAGATGGATCATCCCTGTGCTCACTACCACACTCCAGAAAAACTGAACATTCAGCAAACAGCTGCGTTTAACTGTCAACATTTAGAATGTATTCCTGATTAAAATGGTGTTCAAAATGGGCTTTAGAAAAAGCCCAAATACTCAAAAATTATACAAAGTCCAAAAATGTTTTAGTCTCCCCCGAAGTCAGACATAACACCATGACAGAGGACAGCACAACTACCAGGAGCCAGTATCCCAGATTCTGGCACACAGCCAAGAATTGTGCTAGAAATCAGAAGATCTGAACAGAAAAGAGCACACAGAGGTGGTAATTATCTTTCTGATGTCCCTGGAGTGACAGGTTATCAACAGACAGAGCATGGGTGCCAAAAACGCCAACTTTATGATTTCCAGTAGTGCTCTTCAGCATGGGCACTCATCCAGCTGCACCCAAATATCACCCCAAACTCAGCATTCACTGCCTGGGAAGCTGGACAGAAACACCAAATAGTCTCATATTCAACGAGAGAATGGTCCATTATAGGAAATAGTACTTTATGTAGATATTGTATTTGAGGGAGCACAAGGGAAACCTGTTTTGTTAAAGCTCAAACTCAATTAATTAGCACTGAATCTCATCCCAGGAAGCCCTGTCTTTAGCACAGGCAGCTTTTCCCTGCCAGGTCTGGCTGGCTCCCTGCTGCTTTGGTGCCAGACCCTGCAGTGGGTGGGGCCAGGCACATACTTGGTGAAAGCCTCAGGAATGGCGCTGGGGTAGGGGATGGGTCCCTTCTCCTCCGAGGGCAGCTTCTGATCCACTGTGAAGGTGTGGTCATCCACCACAAAGGACATCAGTAGGGGCAGGAACCTGGTGATCAGCTCGGCTTCCTTGGAGAGAGGGAAGGACAGAGGGAAGAGAACAAAGCCATCATCAGTCACTTCATGCCACCTGATGGTCCTGAAGTGCTGTGACAAAAGCAAGGCAGTGTGAGGAGCCTCATCCTACAGTGAGGAAAACCAGCTGACAGACATCCAGTTCCAGTCAAAATTCCTGAATCTTTCACTTCCACATGTTCCATGGTAATTAGGAAAACTCTGCTTCATCTGACACTCCTGCTCAAACCCTTTCTTTGGACAATTGTGTTGCATTTCTTCTGAGAGGCCCTTCCCAGCACTGCTGCAGGCATGGGATGTGTTCAGGATGACATCAAACTGCTGATGTCAACAATCACTGACTGCCAGCATGGCCCAGGCTTATCTGTGGTAACACAAGCACAAATATATCAGTTTTTAAAGACTGATTCAGAGACTCCCTTTGGAAAGAAACTCAGCATCTTCCCTTATAGGTTCAGGAGAGAGCACAAATGACAGCACTACTTTCAGAATTACTGGTCCTTCTCACTGCTGCAGTCCCAATGTTATGCACTCCCCCTGGGTGAATTTAAATATCCTAGCAGCCAGGAGTGGATGCATTTTGGAGACTTCAAATGTGCCCCTAGGTGTTTCTAAAACATTTATTGCTTTATAGTTCAGAACAGAACAGAAACAGCAAATTCCTCCTGAGGAACAGCCCTGCTGTGCAACACCAGGGTTGGCCCTCCTGCCCTCAGCTGAGCTACACCAGGGATTCCTGTAACACTGGGAAAGGATTTCCAAAGCATGGAAAGATTACAGCTCAATGTGGCACTACATTAAAGTGCTGCAACAGAGAGCTGGGAGAGAAAAAAATTTGTCAATGACAAGCTTCTGAACTGCTACCAGAGTTTTAGACAGTCCTGGAAATCCTGCTTTCCTCATGCAAGACATGTTCTACAAACACATCAGTTGTGTGCAAGACTCCAGGAAAAATGAGAGAGCAATGAGCAACCAGTGGAGTATTTAACAGGCTGATTTTAGAACAGTAAGGACCAGGCACCCATGGAAATAAAAAGGTGGGTAATGGAAGCTCTCAGCATGTCCAGAACAGTTGCTCTGTGACCACTGTTTTTTCCCAAGAAAGCTCTGATGAGACATTTGGAGAACAAATGTTTAATTAGGAATGAAATAAAATAATAAACAAGTCTAAATTTGATGAATTGTGTTAAATTCTTAACATCAAAAGGGCTCACCATTTTTGGTTCCTTGAAGACTTGGCTGTCAATCATGTCCCAGGCCCCCTGTCCCAAAGACAGCATCCTAAGGAGCAGCAGCAGATCCGGGCTTTCCTCCAATTTTAAGGGGAGAAGAAAAACAGCTATTTTAATTTTCACATGAGATATTTCATTTGGAAGCAGTGGTTTATATTCAAAGCTGTTCTGGATTAGCAGCTTTGTCCAAGACTGCTAAAGGCATTCAGTTCAAGTTAATTGAAAACTGATCCTCAAATGGGCATCAAATAACTGCCACACCTCAGGGTTTGGGGAGGGTTTGTAAATTTATAATGAACCAGGAAGTTTGCAGTCATCTGAGCACATCTTTTTAAAATGTGTCCAGCCCAATTAGTGCACCAGAATATAATGTGTGAGAGGACAAACCAAGTCATCTCAGCAGAAGAAAGGAGGAGAAAGGGTGTGTAAGAATGGATTGTTTGTGTCCTGAAACCCTAATGAATTTCAGTCTTAAACTGCCACAAGGAAGTTGCTCCATGCAACAAGAACATTTAACAGCTCAGGGATAAAACAGCAAGTGGCTCCCATTGTTCAGACACCTGTCAGGGTGCCCTTCTTTAACCCTTCAGCACCTCCTGCAGGCTCCACTTGCAGGAACTGTGTTTTTTCTCAGCCACCAGACCAGAACTGTGCAAACAAACCCATGGCATTCACGGTGGCAGGAGAAAGGTGCTGCTGTCAGACAAACTGATGGAGGGACAAAGCAGGGAGGCACAGATTCTACATATTATTCTGTATTTGCACAGCTGCCAGGCAGAATGAGCCATGCAGAGAATTCATGGTCAGTTTGGAGAGTTTCAAAATGCCCACCATGTCCAAAGAGCTCCTGCAGAGCTCTGCAGCAGGTGCTGCAAATGGACAGGAGTCATGTTTCTCTTGTTCCAACTGCCACATTTGGGAACTTAATGAGACTTGGATGGTGCCAGTCCTTCCCTGATGGCTGTCAAGTCAGCCTAGAGCACAGTCCAGCTTAGCTACACAAGCTGCAATGCTTACCCTGGGTAAGGTGTCCTGCCCAACCAGGTCTTGCAGGTGCCTTATGGTGCTCAAGGCTAAGGTGTTAATGGCAAAGGGATCACACAGGATCATTGATAAGTCCCTGAGAAGAAGTAAAAACCAAACACTTGTCATACATAACCAACAACCCCACTGTACAGGTCTAAACCCAGCTGTGTGCACCTGATGAACCTTGTCCTGCCTTGTAAAGAAATAACATTCATGGTGGCTTTGATGTGAAAGAGCACAAATAACAATTGCTGGAAGTCTTCTGCACTGAGATCAAGCACAGAATCCCCCACAGCCAGTTGAAGGTCTGCTGGGAGGCAGCCCACAGGCAGTGGAGATCTGGTGGCCCCAGCTCTTTGAGCTGGCAGGTTTTGACCATCTCCAGAGTGCTGAGGACAGAAAGGTCTCAGAGGCTTTTGAAAAACAAGTAAAAGTGAATTCTTAAACAGTTTAATATACCAATGGACAAAATCTGGAAGTACCAGGTAAATAAAATACTGCGAGGGCAACCTTCCAGAAATGTAAGTGTACCAGATCACAGCAGGGTTGTCATTTGAAGCTAATGAAGTACTTCTTCAACTGACAAACATCACCAGCCCATTTTCTCTGGGTTTAAAGCCAGACAAGCCATTCATAAGTTATTCTAACTCCTTAAGAAAGGCTAATGAATTTTGCTATGAGGCCACAGGGGAGACTCAAGGGTGGCAAGTGAAGCAGTGCAGGCTCTGCCACCAGGCCATGCTTGGCTGGGATTCTGTGACTGCACAGAGGGGCTGCTGGAGGTTTGCTGGCTTTAGGGAAGAATTAACACCTGTCAGATGTTCTGAGTGCTAGGAAGCCATTTTCAGTTTCTCAATAAACAGCCCAAGTGCCTTACCCCAACACTTGTTCTTGTCCTTTTTTCACCCCATCCAGGAATCCTTGCAATTCCCGAGCTCTCTTGTTGTCCACGAACTTCTCCCGAATGCAGGCATCAAGGCACCAGGTGAACTGCCAGCAAATGGAGGGAGCTTTATGAACTCATTAAACCAGCTACAGAACACATGATGTCAGAGAAAACAGGCTCAGAATGACCTCAAAATATCTGCAGTTGAGATGCTTCACAATGCACCTAGGCACAGTACCACACTGGTGACAAACACAGAGGTCAGAAAGGCCAACAGCCCAAAAGCAGGTTAGGAATGCCCAGGGAAGTTAACCTGGGGTCACTTTCTCACTTCCAGGGAAGGCATTCCCTGGTAGTGGTATTTAATAAATACCCTGGATATTAAGAAGTAGGCATTTATTAAATCCACCACTACCCTGCACACCTGTGGACTTACACAAGGAGGAGACTGAGAAAGAAGCAGCATCACTTAGAAACAAAAATGTGATTTATTTTGGCCGTTGCAATAGCACTCCCACTCTCTAAATAAAGGAATATTGACAGTGGAGGTGTTCCTGCTTTAGAGCTGTATTACTGAACTATTTCTTAAGCAGAATACATGTAAAACTTAACAACTACTTCAGAGAAAAGGCCTTGTTCCAGGTCAGAGTGATGCTACCATGAACAAGGCTCCAGTAACAAGATCCTGCTGTGACATTACCACATCTGTCACTTCCCAATATTTGAATAGTTTCATGTTTTCATTCATGTTTCATGTTTTCTTATAATTCAATATCCAAAGTATTTACTGTTACACACCCAGTTCACTGGCAGATGGAGCATATCCACAACTGGGAGGGAAGCCTGGAATAAGAACCTGGGGCCAGCTGATGTTTTTTATTATTTTTGCAGCATCCACATAGAATAGATGTCAGATTAGACATTGCTTTTAACACTGCCAAAGTACCCTAAATTTCAATGATGCATGGCTTATGAAATGAAAGCAAACTGCTGGTTAACCAAGATGAAGTTTGCAACTGAAGGTTTGAGGAATATAAGATGACATTTAGGTTCAAGGTCTGAACTCTCTTTACAAAAAGGACTCATTTTTTCTGGACTTTTTCCAGCAAATTCTCCACAAATACTCCATCTGCCCCACGTGACTGGTACCTTGTGGCAGGGATCAACAGTGCAGATCTCACTGATCTCCAGGTCATGCAGGGACATGAGGAGCTCTGCCCTGAGCGTGCAGTAGTGGACGTTCCTGGTGCGCAGGAAGAGCGTCCTGAGGAACTGCAGCACCATGTCATAGAGCTTCACGTTCTTCCCGATCATCTGCGTCAGCTTCTGCACCACCTGAGCTCAGGGGGAAACGTGGGCTCAGCACCAAGAGGTGCTCTCATTCTACACACACACAAATGTAAATTAATTATCTTATGTGATTTACTAAGACTGAAACATCTGCAGGGACATGAGGTCCTGAAGAGGAGCTGTTTACCTATGATTTCCCAGAGCATTTGTTCAAGAGAGGTTCACCAAATCTTAACAGCCATAACATTTTTTGTCTCAACCACTAGTTTCTTTTTTCTACCCTCCTGATTCTCTTCCATCCCCTCAGGGAGTGACCAAGTGGAGGTGTGGTGCTGAGTGTCCAGCTCTGCAGTGCAAACCTGGAGTAAATTGCATCAGGGCACTTACACCAAATGATTCTGAAAGCAAAACAGGCCTAAAGCAACCCCTCGTGTAATAGATGTGCTGCCCTCTCTAAAATTAAAGCTTGATACTGCCTTAATTTAATTCAATTTTTCTGGATGCCAATTAAATACAACTTTCTACATATTTTTTAAAAAAAGGCAACTTCAGTTAAGCTACGTCCACCAAAAAAGGTCCCAAGAAAGCAAATTTAACATACCAGCCTACTCAAACTGATGTGATAAGAGATGTTCAGCCTTAAGAACAGCTGAAGTGAATTAAAACCAGACTGACCAACAGGGAAAAAAATCTGCCCTTGCTTTTTTTTGAAGTGCATAAACAGCTTAGAACATTCATCGTTTATTGCACAACAACTAAAATAATTCCTGCTGTTTTCATCAAGATATGTAAGAGAACATGGCCTGGTGTTTGTTGCAAAGAGTTTGTTCAGCTAAATAACTTCAGCAGTGAAGGTGGGCAGCCCCTGTTATGTGATGATTGACTGAAAGCGGATAAATTCCCCTCACCAGCACATTGTGAGGGTTTCCTTGTTCTTACCTCTCCCTGACGTCTCATTTTGGGAGATGGACTAAAGAAATTTTGCAAGAAGGAAATATCATTGCTGAAGAGAATGTTCTCCTTCTCCAGGATGTATTGCTTCAGCAGGGGTGACACCTCATCCCCAAAGAGAGCCTGGTTGTCCTGCCAGATCTGTCTCTTCACCTCCACAGCACAGGCCTTGTACAGGTCCTTATCAGCCATCACCAGCTTCAGCTTCTTCTCAGGGACCTGCAATCCCCAGAGCAGTTACACAGTGAGCACACACACCTGCCTGTCTGTCCATGTAACCATCCAAATCATGGAATCACAGAATATCCTGAGCTGGAAGGGACCCACCAGGATCCCCCAGCCCAGCCCCAGCCTGGGCACCCCTGGCAGCGCTGCCCAAAGGCTCCTGGAGCTCTGGCAGCCTCGGGGCCGTGCCCATTCCCTGGGCAGCCTGGGCAGTGCCAGCCCCCTCTGGGGGAAGAACCTTGCCCTGAGCTCCAGCCTGAGCTGCCCTGGCCCAGCCCCAGCCGTGCCCTGGCTCCTGTCCCTGTCCCAGAGCAGAGATGGGAGCTGCCCCTCGGGAGGAGCCGCAGCCCCGGGGAGCTCTGCCCTCACTCTGCTCCAGCTGAACAACCCCAGAGCCCTCAGCTGCTCCTCACGGCCCCTCCAGACCCTTCCCCTTCCTTTTAGAATTTTCCAACAGCTTTAGGTGTTTTTTTATCTTGTGCCCAAGCAGCCCCAGGACTCAAGGTGAGGCTGCCCCAGCACAGATCAGAGCAGGACAATCCTCCCCATGCCTTGATCCCCACCTCAGGCAGTCTGGGCATTCACCCACCTGGTGTAGCAGTAGACCAGCTCTAAGAGACTTCAACAACCAAATCACACCCCCTTAATTCTTTCAAAGAACAAAAAAGATCTACTTAAAATCCCCAGTGCTGAGATTTGAGGTGATATTTCCAAACTCAGTAATGTACTGAGTTCCAGCGGTGTTTTGAGTCCACTACTGTGAGTGAAACATGATGCTTTTAGTAAGAACACTCCTAGAGATTTTTGTTTCACAGATCTGATTCTCCTTCCTGCCTACTTTTAATTGCACTCTTCAGGTCTTACCTTCCCTTTTTCAGAGATTTGTAAATCAGCTGTGGAAAAATTCACCTATCAGCAAACTTGGCTTTTTAGGAAGCTGCATGGATTGAAGAAAATAGGGAAATGGTCTTGTCTATTGATTATGAAAATGTGAAATGCTTTTTGAATTAGTCCACTGAGCTATTAGCAAACACAAGAATGTATTGAATCCTCAGTCAGTTCCTGACACTGAACAACACACGTGCAGAAGGTGCAGAGGGAGCAGAGCCACCTGCCAGAGGCACACCAGAGATGTCACACCAGTGACACACCATGTCACACCACGTCACACCAGGCCAAGCAGGGCAGTGCTCCCACCTTGGGCAAGTGCTTCATGACACACATGACCACGGGCTGTATCGAGGGCATCTTGACCAGGGAAAAGCTCTTCTCTAGGAGATCTTCCAGCTTCTTGTATCTGAAATCATGGAAAAACACCAGCCTAGGTACCATGCAGCAGTAAAGGAACAAAGTGGACACCTCAAAGCCACTGGAGCTCAGTCTCTGAGGGACCTTTAGAGAAGTCACCCATGCACTGCATTTTCACACAGAACTCCCAGCTCACTCCAAGGAACCAAGGACACTGCTGACAAACCTCTCCTCGACCTTCCCCTCCAAAGCGATGGCAGAGACTCTCTCCAGCAGCTTCTCCCGCAGCTCATCGAACACGGACTGGTGGAACTCGAGCCGGGGGGTGCCGTGCAGGTCCAGGAAGGGCAGGGCATACTGCAGCGAGGGCAGCAGCACCCCGTTCTCCGTCTGCAACACGGCCAGAGGGAACTGACAGCGGCACTCGGGATACCAAATAAAGCCAGGAAAAGCCCAGACAGCACTGCGGGCCGTGCCGTGCTCCCGGTCCCCGCTCGGCCCGGCCCCACACGGCCCCTAACGCACCTGGAACTGCTCGATGGCCTTCAGCGGCTCCGTGCAGTTCGTGAGGGTCTCCTTGAGATCCTCGCCGTTGGCCACTCCCAGCTCCTGCAGCCCCGCGTACAT
This sequence comes from Calcarius lapponicus, assembly GCA_039654755.1. Classification (NCBI taxonomy): domain Eukaryota; kingdom Metazoa; phylum Chordata; class Aves; order Passeriformes; family Fringillidae; genus Calcarius; species Calcarius lapponicus. The sequence continues at coordinate 5,048,657 of JBBFKN010000012.1, read as the reverse complement.
GTCGGCCTGGCCGGGCCCGCGGGGCCGCTCCCGGCTCAGATCCCGATCCGGTTCCCGTTCCTGATCCCGGTTCCCGATCCCCGTTCCCGTTCCCGTTCCTGATCCCGATCCCGGTCCCGGTCCCGGTCCCGGTCCCGCCTCAGCTCCCGCCCCGGCTCCGCGCGGTCCGCCCCAACTCGCCCCCGCCGCGCGCGGGCCCCGCGCCCCAGCACCAAGGTTCCGCCTCAGGAAGGTTCCGCGGGCGCTGCCCTGGCTGTTCCCGGGCTGCCGCCGGCCCGAGGAGCTCGGTGCGGCTCGGCTGAGCGCCGGGCAAGGCGGATGGGGCTCAAGGAGCCTCTGGAGAGCGCTCTCAGGCACATGCAATCACAGAATGACGGAATGGTTGGGGTTGGAAGGGACCACAGAGGGTCATCCTGGCCCACCTTCCTTTCCAAGCAGGGTCACCCCAGAGCACACGGCACAGGGTGTCCGGAGGTTCTGGAATATATCCAGTGAGGGAGACTCCACACCCTCTCTGGGCTGTCTGTTCACTGCTTGGTCACCCACACAGGAAAGAAATTCTTCCCTGTGTTTGAGTGGAACTCCCTGGGTGTCAGTGCTGCCTCTTGTCCGCTGCTGGGCACCAGCAGAGCCTGGTCCATGCTCTGACACTGCCCTTTAGACACTCATACCCATCGATATGGTGAGAAATCCCCTCTGGGCTGTCTCTTTTCCAGGCTGAACAGGCCCAGCTCCTCAGCCTTTCCTCACAAGAGAAATGTTCCAGAGCCTTGACCAGCAGCTCTCCACAGGACCTGCTCCAAGAGCTTCCACACGGTGGGACTCGTGGGGTGTCCTGTGCAGGGCCAGGGGTTGGACTCAATCCTTATGGGTCACTTCCAACCCAGTAGGTTCTGTGATTCCATGTTCCTGTGCGGGGCCGGGGCTGGACTCAATCCTGGTGGGTCACTTCCAGCTCAGGAGATTCTGTGATTCCATATTCCTATGCAGCAAAACTCGGCGTTCCTGGGAGTGTCTAAGGCTTCCCTCCAGGCTGATCATGGGCAGACAGCAATGAAAAGAGGAAATGTCACCAAAAACAGAGAAGTGGCCTTTTTCCATTCCTGGTTTGATTTTCAGATCCATGACCAGTCTGTGGACGTGAGCAATCAGCCAATTGCCTCAGTGTGAGCAGCCACGGAGTTTTGTTCACAATTTCCATTTGCAGGGATGAGACTTTGTGGCACTGTCAGGAGAAAGCAGGCTTGTTTTTCATGAAGCCTGAGCCTTGGTTATTTTCCAGGGAGGCTGTCAGGAAGGGGGGCTCAAGCCCTCAGAAATAAAGTAAATCCAGTGACAAGCAGTTTCCCCAACCTCTCATGTGGAAGCTCACACTGCCAGACGTGGAATACCAAAGGGATGAGTTTTGGCTGCTTTCTGCTCATTACCCAGCTGAGTTAAGCCCACATTTGTGTTTACCTCAGCCCTGCTGCCTGGGGCAGTTTCGAGGTTGCAGCGGTGCCGTTGCACAGGGACGGGCACGGAGCCCTCCTGTTATTTCTGGGCAGCGGGGATGGAAGGGAAAGCAGAGCAGCCTGACACATCACAGCCAGGCCCACGCTCCCTGTGGTCCCTGTGGCTTGGGGCTGGGCTGAACTCAGAGCCGGGCCCCGGCCACGCCTTTCTGCTCTTTTTAAAGGGCGTAGAAGCAGCCGGTTTGCTGCTGCACGGCTTCCTCTGTGGGGAGAGGAGAGCGCTCTCCATGTCTTGGCGAGAGCTGCTGCCCCCCTGGCTGGTGATCGTAGCGGGGCTGACGGGCATCGTGCTGCTCTGTGTCTCCACCAAAGATGTGCCCGTGGCCCCGCTCAGGACCAAGGTAAGGCTCTCCAAAGGGGGAGACAGGCAGCTAAGCTGGGATGATTTGTTGCTTTTGACATTATTTTATTATTGAGCTGCTTATAAACCGAGGAGGGAACTGGGACAATACTGTCAGGACAGGTTGGCATCTTTCAACATGCTGTAGGTGTTCAAACCAGAAACAAGCCCACCACTTTGGTCAGGGAATACAGGCTGGATGTGGTCCATGGATCAGTGGAGATGCTCAGGGCAGGCTGAGGGGAGGCAGCCCATGGCAGGAGCTGCCCCAGAGCAACAAAGAACCAGTGGTGTCAGTGCAGGGAAAGAGCTAGGTCCCTCTCAAAAGTCAGTAGGAATGTGCTCCTGAACTGCTGCTTCTGTCCTAAAAAAAATTGTCTTTCATGCCTTCTTCTCTTTGGTCCTATCTTAATTTCAATCCAAGAGCCAGTGTGCTCCTCACAGCTGGGACAGGTCTAGGGGGGTTAATGCCCACCTGCTCTGTCTCTTGATGCTCCCTTTGCTGAGATGAGCTCAGTGGCACACCAGGGTTTCACCCAACAGAAGGAGGCTATCCTGTGTGTTTAGAGATAGCACCCCTCCTCCATGTTCCTCTGAAAAACAAAACTGGATTAAAACCCCCCTTATTGCTCCTTGTTCTGTCCTTTCCTGGTGTTGAGCTGGACATAAATGTGGTGATCCCTCCCCTGCGCTCCCAGCAGCAGCCTTTAATTTTCTGAAGGAGAAAAAAAAAAATCCGTATTTCTCCACCAATGCCATTCCTTTCTTCCTCTTTTGCAGCAGCCAACATGTCCCTGCTAGAAACCTGAGCTGTCACTGGTGTGGGAGGGTGCCAGCAGGCTCGGGCAGGGAGCTCCAGCTCCTTTCCTTCCGCATTGCTGCTGCAGCCCAGCCCCGCCGGCCCCTGGCCTGGGTGCCTGGACTGGTGCAGCTAGGAGCCCCAGGAGGGCAGCAGGCAGCCAGCCTCACTGAGAGCCTGCAGCCAGCTCAGTCTGGTGCTGAAACCCTTCTGGTGGCATTAACATCAACCTCTCAGGAGGTTTCTCCTCCCACTCAGTCACAGCTCTGTTTGTGTGTGAGATCCAGCTTCGACCACGCACTGCCATGCAGCTCATGAGCTTCCTTCCTATCTGTGTAGGAGATATCCCAAACTGGGGTCAATAGGAGCAGAGGAGCCCCAGGCTGGCTCTGGAGCTGTTTGGGGTGTGGGGACATCCAGAGGTGTGCTGCAGGATAGTCCAGTGGCCTCCACTTGCTCATCCCCGTATACTGGGAGCTGCAAGGCTGGGTCAGCAGCAAACAGCAAACACTGGGGACAAAGAGACAGAGAGCTGCCAGGGGACAAGGGGCTGAGCTGCTCATGTCCACTGCTGCTGCTCTTCCTGCCAAAACATCATCTCTGTCTCTGAGGGCTGCTGTGCTGTACAGTGTCTGTACAGGGCAATCCTAGCCTGTGTCACACCATCACTGCAGTGAGACACAGGGCTCCTCGGAACAAGTGAGCTGCAGCCCTGCAATCCCTGCACAAAAGCCTGAGCAAACCAATCAGCAGCAGTTTGAGTCCCAGAATCCATGGAGAACTCGTACAGTGCCATCTCCCACTGCTTTAGGACCTGTTTTTCCTGAGCTCCAGGTGGCTCAGCTCTCAGGGGAAGCCCTCTGCCTGGTTTCAGGAGCAGCTCCAGCACATGTCACTGTAGGGCTGATGTATTTCTGGGCGTTTCTCCACTCCTGCTGTTCCTCATATATATTCAGAAATGCAGATGGTTCCCTGCAAATCCTCATCATCTTCTGGCTTCAGCTGCTCTTTGAATGTTAACAAGCAAACTCAAACACTGCAGTGCAGGCCCAGGGGTCACCCAGAATATTTATATATGCTGGGTAACCCTACAGTATCAATCAGCATGCATTCAGTGGTGTTTTTCAGTAGAATGTTCTGGGGTTTTTCCAGTATGGCATTGTTCTGGATGCTGGCCCATCCCGCACCATCCTCTTCATCTACCAGTGGACAACCACCAAGGCAAACAAAACTGGGGTGATCAGAGGATGCAGTTCCTGTCCTGTGCAAGGTAAGGTGCCCATTTCCTGCTCAATGGTCTGTGAGACTGCCATGGGATGGATGGAAAAACAGAGACCTGTGCATGGACCAGTGCCATAAATTCCTTGGCTCCTGCACCACCCAGCTGTGCACGGAAATGGTGAAGCACAAGTTGCTTATTTTCAGCATGGCTCTTCTCCACTGGGCAGATTTAGCCACACACAGCTGGACATCAGGCACCTGGCAGTAGCAGTGTCAGGATTTTGGGGCTGCTGCAGGCAGGGAAGCGTGCAGAGAGGATGTGGCTTGTCCTGATGTCCACATGGATCAGTGGCAGAGCCAAGGTTGCTGGAGCTTCTCACCCAGGAGAGGCAGTGAACAGCAATAGAGACAAATCTGACTGCAGGATGACTCCTGGTGTCTTCTGCCTCCTCCTGACTGTGCCCTGGGCAGTGAGTGGGGTAGCTCCAGGACAAGAGAGCTGAAAAGACTCCAATCCCCCATATGGCATTTGACAGCACAAGTTCAGCTTGCCTTTAGGTGTCCCATTTCAGAGAATTTGGGGGTTTTCCTCACAAATTTGAATCAGTTTGGCCTGCCAATGCCAGCTGAGGGGGTTTCATGCATTAATGCATGGGGTTTTCCTTCCCTATCTCCTAATCTTGCTTTGATGTTAAAGCCTGATTGTGGTGGGATGCTGGGAAGGACTGAGCCCTCAGCAGCAGTGTGCTGTGGGAGGGCAGCTGCACAGCAAGCAGGGAACAGGGTTTGTGCCCTTGCAGGCTGTAAACAACAAAAATCACACACAGAAGATGCAAGAAGGGCTCCCTGAAACCTTGTTCATGTCCCTCATTCGGTGGCTGGGTTAAGCAGCAGCTCTGTGAGGCAGTTTGCTGCCAGCAGCAGCACAGGAGGCCCGGGCAGGGCTGGAGCCCAGGTGTGAGTGGCCCTGCCTGCAAGGCAGCACAGCCACAGAGAGCAAAGCACCTGCTGAGGGAATCAGGAGGGTGGGAAAGGGAGGCTCTTCTTCAAAAGCAACATTTAAGACCCACCCCATGGACTTGCTGGAAAAATGAGTCAAGGCTGGCACACAGTTTCCCTCTGCAGAGCACTCTAGGGCAGGGGTGTCTTGCTTGCCAGCAGGGCCTCAGTGGCTGGAGGACAGAGGTGACACATCAGCCTCTGTGTGTCCTTTGCTTATTTCTATAGCAACTAAAGCCACACTTCTTCCTCTGTGGGCTGAGACAGCCTCAGCTGTTGCAGCAGTCATGTGGCTGGTATAGATGTCTCAGCTGCAGAGCTAGGGTAGTCTTAGTGTAATTTGGGATTTCTATGCACATTTTGGTCCCAGTTCGATATTTTAGCAGGATGGATACCTGGAAGACCTCCTTCATTCCACCTGTGACAGGTTCTGTCTTAACCATGTCCTAGGATAGCAATCTCTGGGGTAACAGCTCTCACAGTTCTCTCATAACTTCCCTTAAAATTCCATTCTGTTCCATGGTCCTCAGGTCCAGGAGTCTCCAGCTACTCAGATTCTCCTCAGAAAGCTGGGAAGAGCTTGGAGCCATGTTTGAACTGGGCCCAGAACGAGATCCCAGCAGAGCAGCACAGCCAAACCCCCCTGTACCTGGGAGCCACTGCTAGCATGAGGCAGCTAAAGTGAGTGAATGCTGCAAACCCACACCCACAGATCAGCACACATCATGGGATCATCCTGTAACAGGCATCTTACCCTGGCTGCTCTGCAGGCTGAGCCATCCCTTATGTGCTAGCCAGGTAAACCTTCCTCAGGCCCTGAGGAGAGGAGCATGGCAGGGCTCTGTCTCCATGTGTTGCCCCAGGCAGCCATGAAGATGACAGTCCTGCAACTGCTGCCAGGCTGGCAGTGTCTCCTTCACAATTACACTTTCACAATTAGTGCTTGGGAAAACACCCATCAGTCTGGAAGCTGAAGTGGTTTCAGTTTGTGTGACAGCCCACGTGGGCTTGCATGAGTGTTTCTTGTCAGCACATTGGAAATGGTGGTGGGAAGGTTCCCCTTATCCCACACACTCTTGTGGACCCTCTTCTCAGTCACATTACTGGGACCTTTATCTCCTTTTAGACACTGGGGAAAAGTAAGGTCTGCAGGGGACCAGGCCAGTGGGATATGGCCAGAGGATTTCCTCAGTGACAGAGGGTACTGAGGTCCTAAATTCTTAAATGTTGGAACAATTGTTCAAACCAGCCCTCTGCTGTTCTTGGCTCCAGTGCCATGTCAGGGGAGAGGGAAGCAGCAGCAGGAGTGGGATTGTCACCGTGTCTCTGGGCTACTACCCAAAGCATGGAGCACAGCAGAAGCCCTGCAGTGTGCCCCCACTGCAGGCAGCTCCTGGCAGGGTCCTGTAACATCAAATGTGCCTTCTTTTTCTTTTGTGTTTAGCCTCACCCATCCCATCCTCTCTGCCAGTCTCCTTGCAGCTCTGACTGGCACCCTGAAATCATCCCCCTTCAACTTTCAAGGGGCACAAATCCTGTCCAGCCCAGAGGAAGAAGCATTCAATTGGGTTGCTGTTAACTACGTCCTGGAGAACTTCTTCAAGGTAAAGGATGATTCTGGGCTGAGCAGCTCCTGTTAAGAGACAGCCACAGAGACAAGTGGTAGGATGGGTAAACCCCTGTACTTAAAAACATGCTTCAGCACAGCTTCCACTGCCTTTCAGAGGAGGCAGCTTACATCCAGCACCAGCTGGTTGAGGTGAGGAGGTGAGGCCCTGGCACGGGGTGCCCAGAGCAGCTGTGGCTGCCCCATTCCCCCAGCCCTGAAAGTGTCCAAGGCCAGGTTGGATGGGGCTTGGAGCAGCCTGGGACAATAGAAGGTGTCCCTGTCCATGGCAGGGGGTTGGAACGAGGTGAGCTTTAATATTCCTCCCACCCCAAACCATTCTGTGATTCCATGGTCATAACTAGGCTGAAGAACCAAATATCTGCTCTGGCCTTCCATGAACACATCCATGCATAGGATACATCCTTCCATGAACTATCCATGCATCCTTCCATGAACTATCCATGCATCCTTCCATGAACTATCCATGACAGTTGCCCTGTCAGACATGGGGCTTTCTGGCCAGCACATCCAGGATGCTCACATGGATGACCTTACACAGCCTGGCCATGGGGCATCACCAAGAACTCCACTGCAGCTGTAGCTCAGTGCCTCTGTCAAACAGGAATTGCTGTTTGTGCTCTGGGATTCCCACTGGAGTCCAGCTGGCCCATGGGGAGTCTTGTGGATGGTAGAAAAGCAGATTCTATTGCTGCCAAAGCAAAAGCCTCTCTTCAGTGAGACACCAGGGAGGCCTGCTCTGTATTTAGAAGGCACTTGCTAAACAAAAAGAAAATAATTTCAGTTTTCCTGTTTCATCCATCACTTCTCAAGCCAAAGGGTGTCAAAAAGAACTCAGGGGGTGAGAGAAAGGTGGGTTAGACTGAGTTATTCTGCATCAGGGATGTGAAAAGCAGCTCTGATAACCAGCAGCAAGCACAAACTGGTTAGGGAATTGTCAGACCTGTTGACAGCCTCCTCCAGCCAGGCACAGAGTGTTTACCCCATGTAAACTCTCCTGCCTGTGCTGCAAACTTCAGCATTGCCAAAGTCAGTTCTGCAGGACTTCAGGAGATGATGCCACAGGGTTCCTCTGACAGAAGGATCACTTTAGCATCAAGGCAGCACTTGAGACCCGTATCTGCCCTCTTGGAAACATCCCTGCCACTCCCCACCACCCTCTCCACTGTCCCCTTCTCCCACTTGCTGGGACCACTGCCCAGTGCAGCCATCCAGCCTGGGCAGCCCTGTTTGTCCCCACAGGCTGTGGGAAGGCTCTGTGCAGGTGGCAGTGCTGTACACTGGCTCTTCTGTTCCCTCCAAAGCCACTGCTTCAGCATCCTTGTCCTGTGGGAAAAAAAGAGTTGGGCAGTGGGGACCATCGAGCTGCTTTCCCTCTCTGTGCACTAATGGTGGCACTTGGCTGTGAGTGAGATGCAGAAGTCTCAAGGATTGACCTCTCTTGTTCTTTTTGGGTCAGTATGACTGGCAAGGACAGTTGGTCCCCTCCAGGAAGGGCATGGCAGGAGTCCTGTCTGTGGGAAGAACCTCAGCACAGCTCACTTCTGAGCTGGAAGAAGAGCAGCAGGCCCCAGAGGAGGGAGTGAGGCTGCAGCTCTACGGGCAGACACGGAGGGTGCACACCCAGCAGTGCCCCTGCCACGGCACCGAGCAGCTCCGCAGCAGCCTGGTGACTGTGCTCCTGCAGGTGAGGGTGAGTGTGAGTGTCTGCTCATCCAGCTGAGTGTGAGTGTGTCTGCTCTCTGTGCTCCTGCAGGTGAGGGTGAGTGTGAGTGTCTGCTCTCTGTGCTCCTGCAGGTGAGGGTGAGTGTGAGTGCCTGCTCGTCCAGGTGAGTGTGAGTGTGTCTGCTGTCTGTGCTCCTGCAGGTGAGGGTGAGTGTGAGTGTCTGCTGTCTGTGCTCCTGCAGGTGAGTGTGAGTGTGTCTGCTCTCTGTGCTCCTGCAGGTGAGTGTGAGTGTGTCTGCTCTCTGTGCTCCTGCAGGTGAGGGTGAGTGTGAGTGTGTCTGCTCTCTGTGCTCCTGCAGGTGAGGGTGAGTGTGAGTGTCTGCTGTCTGTGCTCCTGCAGGTGAGGGTGAGTGTGAGTGTCTGCTCATCCAGGTGAGTGTGAGTGTGTCTGCTCTATGTGCTCCTGCAGGTGAGGGTGAGTGTGAGTGTCTGCTCATCCAGGTGAGTGTGAGTGTGTCTGCTCTATGTGCTCCTGCAGGTAAGGGTGAGTGTGAGTGTCTGCTGTCTGTGCTCCTGCAGGTGAGTGTGAGTGTGTCTGCTCTCTCTGTCATCCAGCTGAGTGTGAGTGTCTGCTCATCCAGGTGAGTGTGAGTGTCTGCTCTCTTGTGCTCATCCATATGAGTGTGTCTGTCTCTCTGCTCATCCATGTGAGTGTGTGTCTGCTCTCTGTTCTCATCCAGGTGAGTGTGAGTGTCTGCTCTCTGTTCTCATCCATGTGAGTGTGAGTGTGTCTGCTCTCTGTTCTCATCCAGCTGAGTGTCTGCTCAGAGGCCCAACACCACCAAATGGCAGCTGCACAAGGTGTGGAAATGGGCAAAGAGTCGATCACTTTAAAGTCAATCCCTCTTTAGTAAAGGCTGTTTCCATATATTAGAAAAACCCAGTGCATTTGTAAAACTTTCCCTCCAAGCAGACACACAGGCACCAGTTCAAGGGCTTCCTACTTACAGGTTCTACTTGGCTTCTACTTAACACACACAAGCAAAAAGTTGCTCTTCAGAGGTGTCAACATCACCTTCAGGGTGAGGAGAGGCAAGGCTTGCCTTGGCTCCTTGGAACTGCTCCTCCATCCTAGAATGGGAGCACCCAGGAACCAACTGGGACCTTCCATTTGGGGTACTTCCTTTGCTGACTTTAACCCTGAAGCATCTTTAAAAGAGCAATATTTCATTTTGAAAACATGCCAGTGTTTTGGTTCTTCCAAACTTTATTTCACTTGGGGAATAGGGGGGAGGAAAAGAGTGGTATAGGATGGTACAAACTCAAGAATCACCACAGTCCTCATCAAAATATTTTTTTCAGGAATTAACTGCTCCCTGTCCATTCACTTTCCTCCCTATAAACCCCACTTGCCCTTATTTAAGACCTGAATGTCACACATTGGACACTAACTTCACCACAGTTAGAGTGCTAAATTGCTAGAGATAAGAACCACTGATTCTTGTGGAGTTGAACCATGCTAGAGATAAGAACCACTGATTCTTGTGGGGTTGAACCATCCGGAAGGCAGATCAGAACAGCCTTTTTCTTGCAACTAGAAAGAGCACAGGATGCATGAAATTGTATTTGTGCTCTAAGGGAGGGTGGTAGGACTGGGACTCATCACCTCTCAGCAGGTCCAGTCACTGACCCTGAGCTCAGCTGGGACCTGCCTGGGCCTCGTGGTTGACTCAAGATTTGCCATAAGATTTGGCAAAGCTTTCACAGCCTCCCTGCTCGATCTCAGCACTGGGAGGTGCTTGAGGAAAGTTGTTCCTAGCCATGATACATTTTGTCTTCCTGTGTGAAGCCTTGGGATGCCAATGTCCTCTCTTGCTCCTCTGTCCTTGTTTTATTCTGCCTCCAGGATCAGAGAAGTGCTAAAACCGTGTCCAATCCCTGCTGGCCCCTCACCTACTCCCAGGAGGTGCAGTGGCAATCGGTGCATGCTGGGCCTTGTGCTGCCAGTGATGACACATGGGATATCCCTGGCCCCAAGGAGGTCTTCAACATCACAGGCTCCAGCAATCCCACAGCCTGCATGAACCTCGTGCAAAGCCTGCTCAACTCTTCCTCCTCCTGCAGCTTCTCCAGCAGTGGTCTCAAGCCCCCTCAGACCAGGCTTCTGGTGAGTTCCCATTTACACTGGGGTAAGCAACTGGCATGAGGAACCCATGAAATGGGACCAGTTTGACCATTAATCAATACGGTGGGAATACATCCAGACTGTGACACTCCTCCCCTCTTGCACTCATTGCCACATGGCTATTCAAACATGGACCACTTCCCACAGGGACTGTGGGGGAGCTTTTTCCATCTATGTCTCCTCAATGTCTGCTGCTGAGACCAACTCTAGGGCTCCATGGAGCCAGCAGGGATGGGACAGTCAGGAGCTGAGTGCTGAGCAGGAGCCAGCAGGGATGGGACAGTCAGGAGCTGAGTGCTGAGCAGCTCTTCCCACACCAGGTCTGTGGTACAGCTGGAGATCCTCTGCCCCTCTCTTACAAACTTCTGGTCATGCTGCACCACAAGCACCTTTCTGCCTGAGAACCTGGGCTTAGTGGCCAAAGTCATTGGATTGTTAAGCCAGGAGCAGCTCAAGATCCTAGGACAAGCTGAGGGCATTTCCAGGGAGGGTAACTATGGAAATTTCCCCAGCTCCCTGCTCCTGAGTCTCCCATGGACATGGTGCCGAGGAGCATCGGGATCATCTCCCAGTCCTCAACACTGGTGAGGTTATAGCATGAATATTGTGCTCAGTTTTGGGCCCCTTGCTGCAAGAAGGACCTTGAGGGGCTGGAGCATGTCCAGGGAAGGGTCTGGATTCCCAGGAGAGGCTGAGGGAGCTGGGAAGGGGCTCAGCCTGGAGCAAAGGAGGCTCAGGGGGGACCTTGTAGGTCTGCACAACTCCTGATAGGAGGGGACAGCCGGGGAGGTCGGGCTCTGCTCTCAGGGAACAGGGACAGACGGAGAGGGAACAGCCTCAAGCTGTGCTAGAAGAGATTTAGATTGGACATTAGGGAAAATTTCTTCACCAAAAGGGTTGTCAAGCCCTGGCACAGGCTGCCCAGGGCAGTGGTGGAATCACCATCCCTGGAGGGATTTAAAAGCTGTGTAGGATGTAGCACTTGTGGACATTGTTTAGTGGTGGGCTTGGCAGTGCTGGGTTAATGGCTGAACTTGATTTTAGACATCTTCTGCAACCAATATGATTTTTTGATTCTATGAACAGTCTACTTATCCAGGCAGGGCCAGGAAGGCTGCTGGATGCATGCTGGAACAGACCTGTTTCCATCTCCAGACAGCAACAGCTCTGCTCATGTCCCCTGAACCCTTCCAAGGCACTGGAACCAACCCTGCACACCAAGGGCACCCTGGCAATGCTCAGCCACTGCCCCCCTAGGGGCAATTTCTGGTGTGCAGTGCAAGGACACAGGGCACAGTCCCAACTGATGATTATTTCTGCTGCTGTTGTAGGTGGTTTCTGAGGCCATGGACTTCCTGAGAAGAACTGCACCTTCTGCTGACTTGGGTCAGGCTGTCCAGAGGCTGTGTGGGATGTCTGTCAAAGAGGTAACTGTGGAGTAACTCAGTGTGCAGGGAGAGTAGGAAGCAAAGAACAGTTTGTTGCAAAAGTCCTCAGGGCTCAGACTGACAGAGCTGTAACTTACCGGCTCCCTCAGGGAAACATTTGGATTTGTCTGGATTTTGTGGGTTTTGGTTTTTTGTGGGGCTTTTCTTTGGTTTGTTTTGGTTTTTTTCACTTTGAGGAAACAGACTCCACTTATTTTCCTTTCTCTCAAATCCCAGCTGCTGCTGGTAACACCTGGACCTAATTAAATGGAAAGCCACAAATACCCTTTACAGTATTTTAAGGAGTAAACAGGAAGGTTGTCTACTCACTCCTGCACATCACCTTGGTCTTTCTGTTATCCTTCTGTCCTTAAGTGCAAGGGACACGTCCACTCAGACTCCAGGGCTGCTCCCATTTCACCTGGGCCCACGGAGCCCAAGCCAGAGGGAGTTTGTAACTTCTGTCCCTGAGTTGGTGGTTATGAGGTCACCCTCATTTGCATTTACACTGATGGAGCATCCACAGTAACATTCAAATGGGGCAATTTCTCCAGGGTTTGTTAATGAGCCATAAGCAGTCCCCTAAAGCATTCTCTTCTGGAAGGAGGAGAAAGATCCCAATGTTCCAGTTGGGAGAAAGGCTGCAGCATCAGCTCAACCTAATTAGAGAGCAGGGAATCAATCCTACCCAGCAATTCACCAGCAAGGCAACCTGGCTGTCAGTCCTGCTGCTCTTGGATCTGGCTTAGTCAGATGGGAACAAAGTAACAGATGACATGGATTTCTACCCCACAGGAGAGGCTGTAGCAGTCCTGAAATTTGGCTATTGGGTATTTACTTCTTTTATTTTTCTCCCCCATCTTTTTTTTTTTTTTTTTTTTTTTTTTTTTGTTTTTTTTGTTTTGTTTTGTTTTGTTCTGGAAATGGCACCAGCTGATTAGGGAGTCCCAAGCAAGCCTGGATACACTTGTTGATTACTGCACAGTGTCTGCCTTCATCTTCCATCTCAGTACAAGAGGATACACACTTGACTTTGACCAGCCTGCCTGGACTGCATTCCAGAAGGTCAGTCCCCTACAGCACAGTGCTCCCAGTGACCAGGAGGGCAGCTCCCAGCACAGCCAGCCTGCTCCCATACTGCCAAGCCCTAACCAGCTGGGCTTCTCCAGCAGGACAGTTTTGTAAAATGGATTCACAGTTGTGATAAACAAGAAAACCAGTGTCAAAGAGCCAGAGATGACACTTGTCCTCTCTGAAAAACACATGGGTCAAAAATCTTCTCTGCATCAGCACTATATTTAGAAATCTGTGTTGACAGGGAAGGAAGTACAGCTTGATCTCCACTTAATGCTAAGGACAAACTGCTGGTAGCATTTCCTGAGCCAAAAGGTGCTTCCCTACCTTGTAACCACCTTTATACTCATGAGGGTTGATAAATACCTTAACATCATAGAATCCTAGACTGGTTTTGGACTGGAAGGAAACTTAAAGCTCTTCTCATTCCACCCCTGCCATGGGCAGGGACACCTCTCCCGGGTGGCTCCCAGCCCTGTCCAGCCTGGCCTTGGACACTTCCAGGGATCCAGGGGCAGCCACAGCTTCTCTGGGCACCCTGTGCCAGGGCCTGCCCACCCTCCCAGAGAAGAATTTCTTCCTAATATCTAATAATCTAACCTAATCTCTAATAAGGTCTGAAATTGCTCCAGGATCTGGAGGGCCTAAGGACAGGGGAATTTGATTCAGATCATTCCCTTCACAAAAGAAAAGAAAGCCTGTTCCCAGACCTCTTCACAACTGACAATCACAGCCATGGGCCCACTGAACAGGGCCAAGTAGTGACCATCAGAAAAGGCAAGGTAATGAGGTAGGTCCAGGACCCCCACGGAGCCCAGCCTGGGAAGACAGAGACAAGCAACCTAAACCACAGGTCTGAAGTTCAACCAGAGCCACAGAGACAACTATCCACAATGCAGACTTGAGATCCACTAGAACAACCCATCAGTAAGCAGAGAACAGCACTCCCCTACAGCACAGCTCAGCAGAGAGGGGGCTGCCCAGGCCAGAGCTTATATGGAGCTCCTGTGCCCATAGGCAGAGGTGTGGGTGGAAGTGCCATCAAGGCCTGTTGGTGTTCTCAGGGCACTCAGAGTGGGAGAGCTCCTCATTGCAAGCCAAATCCTTGGATCAGTCTCAGATAACACATACAAAGTTGGGGCCCATGCACAGAAACACAGCTGGGGTCCAGGCCATCTCCTTCTCTTCTGACCTCTCCTTTTTATTTCAATAGATGGGTGACAGATCATCTGGCTGGACTCTTGGGTACCTGCTGAGCCTGACCAGCAGCATCCCCCAGGACAGCCCAAGCTTCCTCAAGGGCATCGAGCCGGGGGTCTGGTCCTTGCTCCTGATCCTCTTCGTGGTGCTGCTCATGGGCTCCTTCCTGCGCATCTCGTACCGAGTGATGGCCAAGGAGAGCAGCTCCAGCCACAGGAACAGCAGCGTTTTCGATGACTGATGGTTCTCTGTGACTCAAGACTTGTCAGAGCACAGTTAACAGGGTCCAGACAGAAATCACACTGGAGGATGCAAGTGAATTTCCTGCAGGGCTCCCAGCAACTTGCTGGTACTTGCACTGCTGTACTTTGAGACAATGGAGCCTGCTCCACAGGAAGTCTGTGATTCCTGGTGGATGGCAAGCTACTCATTCTCCAAACAAGAACAGCCTGCATGGCTCTTCCTTGGGCTACAGCTGGGATTACTCATGTCAGACATGAAATGATGCCTCTGAGCAGGCAGGCCCTGAGCTGTTGTGAAGCTAATACTGTATAATCCTGTCAAATCAGAAGAGGTGGTGTCTGAAAAATGTGCTCTGTCCTCTTCTGTGGCATCTCGAGAGATGATACCTGCAGTACTGCCATTAGTGAGGACTGGAAGGGCATTAAAACACAGAATATAAGAGCCAACTGCTTCCCTGTTCTAGGGAAAATGCAGGTATTTTCTGCCTGATCTGTCTGTGCTTTCTTGTCAGTGATGACAGCCATGTGTCCCTTCCAATGAACACTCCTTGCTGATCGGGAATCCTTCAAACCCAATCCTTCTTAGTCTTGGCCTCTACAAAACGTGCAGAGGATCAAAGGAGAAACAAAGGGCACAGACGCACAGCTGAGTTTTTGTCTCTCAGCTGAGTCACGGCCACACAGGGTTAAAACTGCCAATTTAAACTCTTTAGCAAGGACTCAAATGAACACATTTAATTTCACATTTGCTAAAGCTGGGCTCGTGCTGGGCTGAGGTTCACCTGTTTGTTCATTTGCACTGACCTGCTTCTCTTGCTGACTCTGGAAGTGTCTCAGCTGACACTGCCCTTTAGACCAGAGCAGACTCAGGAACAGAAGCTTTCCTAATTGTCACTTTCATATTTCACCATGACCAGAGTTACTTTATGATCTAATAATCAGGATTCCCCTGGGACCTGGCAGTCATTCCAGCTCCTCTGGTCTGTTCTGCTCGTCTGAAAGATGAGGTGCTGTACAAATTCTGAGTTACTGTGAAGAAAAGGGATCGATTCACAAGCACTGTCCTTTGACTAAGGAATTTAGAGATCACTTCTCAACTGCTTCAGAGACTTAAAACACACAGACTGTTAAGAGCCTCAGGGATGAGTGTCTCCAAGGTTTTTCAGACCACTTTAAACAGAAATGTAAATGCTCACAGATGCAGTGGTGAGCCTTGCAGGATTTTTAAAGCTACCATGGCACCTAAATCCTTTCAAATCTGATTATTCGTCCCTTGTGCTCCCAACTGATAATATAGGACACACACACCCCATAATATTGGGGTATTCATGCATTTTCAGGCCAATTAATGAAGGTTTGGAACCTGCCAGTCAAGTTTAGAGGGCTGTGGAAACAGACTTAAGCTTCATATTCATTTCTTTGAGTTGCACGTTAGATATTTTTAATTGTATCATGTCATTAAAGATGTTTTAATAGACTGTCTGTGTTATTCTTGGCAAGAGATCAAAGCAGGGGGGTTATTGTGAACACAGAGTGTTTCAGGGAGCAGGATGGGGGT
This sequence comes from Calcarius lapponicus, assembly GCA_039654755.1. Lineage (NCBI taxonomy): Eukaryota > Metazoa > Chordata > Aves > Passeriformes > Fringillidae > Calcarius > Calcarius lapponicus. Next base: position 5,032,806 of record JBBFKN010000012.1, on the reverse strand, counting down.
GCTGCTGCTGCCTCTTCTCAAGAGCTGTTTTGCTGTGTACTTTTGGGGTACACAATGAGAACCCCTGAAGGCACTTTCCAGTGAAAGAAAAAGATTTCAGATAACCTGACTGCTGGGATTTAGTTAATGAGAGACATGCCTACACCTTTTGATGTGTTCTTTGCTCAAACCATCTGAAGAAGGTAGGAGGTATCCAGGCAAGGTGGTATAGAAGAAATAAAGAGGTTATCATGGAGTCAGCAATATCAGGGAAATTCCTGAGACTTCATTCATCCTGCACCTGGAAATGCAATCCTTTAACAGAGCTCTGGCTCAGTGACCTGACAGCACAGGGGTGTGCTCTGGGATTACTGGCTCAGATTTGGAACATGCCAAGGAAGAATCCCACCACTGTCAGAAATGGAAAGAAGCCAGTGAGATGCCAGGAACTCCTGGACTCCAGGTGCTCTGGCCTGTCAGCCACTGCACCTTCTTGAATTGGAATAGATCACAGGGTCCAAGAGAAAAGGATGTCAGCCAGACCTTCCCCAAGCTCTTGTTTAGGAGCTTTGGGACTTCCACACAGATAAGTGAGTAATTAGGCAATGAGCTCAGCATGCCCTCCTGACACTTCACTTTTGCCTTGCACATGCCACTGAATTAAATCCCTGTCCCTTGAGCCACCCTGACAATGAACACTGCTCTGCCATGAAGAAAACCACAACCACTTCTTTTTCTGACAGATAAAAACATTTAGAGATGTTTTTACTACATGATAAGATAGACCGGGATTTTTAAACTGGTGTTTTGGTAATAATAAAAGGCATAAAATAACAAAATGGGGACCCATGAGAAGAAAGGAGACTAATACTGGTAACATATTCCTTCCTCCCTGCTCTCTGTAGAGCAGCTTGTTCATGTCAGCCCTACAATAAGTTTGCAGAATAAATCTCCAGATTGCCTGGACATCTGAAATCTACTTAAAAGGAGATTCTAGATGAACTTGCTCACTTTGAAACAAGGTACTTGCAGGTCTTTGGTTACAATTCAACTGTGGAAATGATAAATAATGAGGATTTTCTAACTGTCTGTAAATTCTTTATGTTTATATACAAGGCCCTTACTTCTCACTCAGGCTGAACCACAGCAGAGATCTTCTGGCAGATAATAAAGTTTGCTCCTGTGCAACTGCAGTTCTGCTGCTGTCAGCAAATACCAATAGGAAGGAAATAAAAGTATTAGATGAAAAAATTGACACCAGAAAGGACTTTCTCTATTTTGGCTTCAGACACACAACAGGGTGACTGATCTGCCCCTGGCTATTAGGGCTTAAATCTCATTTAGGCATCCCAAAGCACCATGGATTCTCAGCAGTACATCCCATCTGAGTTGTCCCAGTCAGATCCCATGAATATTGAGGGAAATAGTTGTTGCCTGCAGTTCCCCTCTGCAGTACCCACAGGGCCTGAGTTGTTTCTTTCTTCCCATTCTGACATACCCAGGCTCCCTGTGGTAGGAGAGACCCAAGCTGAGGCCTTGGAATCCACAACTCTTGTGGAGAAAACCCAGCAGAAGAGAGGAATGCCTTTCATGGATGGCTGGATTTAATGCATTTTCATCTTGTTCTTCTTCCCTGCCTCTGATCCTGTATCTGAGTGTCTTTCCAGAGAAGCAGGCAGCCATATGATGTTTATATCCTACCTCATGGACTGTCACTCCTACTTCAAGAGCTAATTCTGAACACACTGAAGAAAAACAGGTCTGAAGGAATACTGGGATCAGAAAACCTGCATTTTTTGCCACAGCTTTCTAAATAGAAAAGTCCTCTCACAATGCCATCAAACCCAGGCAAGTCCCAGTGTTTTGGTGTTTTCTAAGTGCAGACAGCAGTGTACACTGAGGTGACCAGGCTCCCCCCATGTGAGATACTCACAGCCCTCCTGCAGTGGGATGCTGTCAGATCCCTCTTCAGGTCAGACAAACACAGAACAGGAACTGCTGCAGCAGTAGTGTGCAATGCCAGGGATCAGGCACGAGAGGGAGGCTGGCAGAGCACCCCTTGAAAGCCTGAGGAAATCTCTGACACAGCCAGCAGCTTCTCCCACCACAAATGACATCACTTAGCAAGGAGGCTTCTCCAGGAACACCACGGGGATGCAGGGGAAAGACACTGCAGTATGGAAATTCTCTGTGTGGGATGTGAAAGCCACCCTGACCAGGGATTTAAGAAGTCATGGCACTGGCAGAAGTCCTCTATGCAGGGAGACAGCGACTAGCATGGAGGAAGGCTCTTTTGGAAACAAGAGAGAGAGAAAGAATAATCTCTACCAGGAAGAGAAATGTCCTGAGAATGAAGAGGAGGTTTGAGAGAGACAGAGGAATGACAAAATCAACTTTTGTGTGAAGGAAAGCTTATTTTTGTTCACAGCAGGGGTGTCACCATATGTGCACCTCATGACCAAATTAGTCACCACTTCTTGGTGGAAAGTCTCAGGAGAAACAGATCCTCCACGTGGAAGAAGGCAACAGCTATCAGGCTTATCACTGGACAAGGAACAGCAGCAGGGCCGTGGAACCTTCATGGGAACAATGTTCAAAGTTCACCGGTTTCAAACATGAAGGAGATGTAAATGGCCAATTAATGCCGAACATTACACAAAGGAAAAGCTGGTTTAGCATTACCTTGTCTCACAGTATCACAGAAAATGTGAAACAGTCCTGGAGTGAAAGATCTGAAGGGACAGACTCAGGGCCTTGTGAATGGAGTTATTCAGTGGGAATCATCAAGCCAAATAGAAGGAGCTCTTCTTCCACACCAATCGTAGTTAAACCACAGGACTCACCAGGACAGGAGGCTGTTTATGCCATAAGTTTACATGGCTGCAAAAGGTGACTAGATAAATTCATAATAACCCATTGGGGCTATTAAACAAAAAGTTACTTGCTTGTGGCTAAAGAATTGCCCCAACCACCTGCCACATCCATATCTGTTTGCCCTGTTCCTCTTTGGTAACTGCTGCAGAGCATTAGAGACAAGACACTGGCCTGGGTGGGTCTGTGGCTTGATCCCATTCAGTTATTCTGATTTCCCTTAGGCACAAATCCCACAGCTGCACCTCTCGCTCACTGGTCTCTGGAAGCAGCCTCTCACCTTCGTAACTTCAATATCACAGGAGCAGTAATTTCTGGAAAACAAGACTGTTTATCCTTAGAAGTAACAATCAGAATAAGAAAACACCTGCACATACCCACGTCTCACTTCAGTGTTACCATGAACCTGGAACAACCCTAACACCAAAAACCCTCTGGTTCTGGAGGCAGCTCCCACCCACACTCATCCTCCAGCATCCCTCCCTTAACTCAGGGCTTCAGGTTTTTACCTGCAGAAACAGAATTAGTTCTGTGATTCCTGTCTGGGCTCCTGCCAGCCCCAGGTAGAGGCTCAGTTCAGATCCTGTTCCAGACACAGGCTGCAATCTCACTGGTTAAGCAGTAAGAGAGGAATGACAGTCGCTGTGTGCCTGCCTGCTGAGGGGAGGGATCAGCTCTATACACAGACAACACTTGTTCAGTAAAAGGGGAAGGTAGTATGTAAAAGTGAAAAGAAAGTCCCTTCCCACTCTGTCCAAACCAGTTGTGTTTACAGTAAAATCTGTTTCCAAGCAAAAGGCAATACAGGTAGTTACAAAACCAAAACAATTGCAATAAAAAGTTTTAAAAAACTCTAATACCTAATTCAGCAAAACAGAAATACGATTTCCAACTTGTTTTAACTTCCCTGTGTCTCTCTTTGGATTACACCCAGAGTCTTTGGCCATGTAACACTGCCCTGATGTTTTCTAGGACCTCTCTTACCACATTAATTTATGCAGCACTTACAGATGGGATCTGCCCCTAAATGAGGTGAAACCCCCCTGCTTGTCACTTGCAGCAGAGTTTGAGAAGAGCTTTCAAAGTAATCAAATACGAGCCGAGACAGATGTCTGCAATGAAAACACAACATGGGAGCCACAAACATCCCACCTTGGTGCTGTTCCCTTCTCTGCCCTCCCAGCTGCCTTCGAGCATTCCCTACTCTGCAAGCTGCAGCCTCTCCACTAAACCAAGGCACACCAGAAATGCACTTCAGCGTTTGGCTCGGGCAGGACCATGGAATGTGCAGCTTTTTGTCCCAGAATTTGCCTCACACTCAGTATTCCATGCAGAGGTTCACCCTGGGAGGAATGCTCCATGTGAGCCAGGGTTCTGGCACAGACCTGCTGTGGCACTTGCCAGCTCACCCCCTGGTACACACCAATTGATGCTGGCCTGCCACAGCCTTAGAAATACCAGGGCTGACATGGTCAGCAGCTCCAGCAACTCTCCATGGAGATTCCTGACTGTGCTCCTTCTCAGAGAAAAGTGCTGGCATTTTAATTTAATTTTAAAAAAGGAAAAATATTTAAGATAGAATTGTTCTTTCCCACGGATGTGCAGGTAGCTAAGAACAGAAATATTCACTGACTGGGCTAGAATTAGCAAAAATTAACGTTGCATAAATAATTTGAAATGCCTCTTCCTTAGACTGAATCTCCTGGGGAAACTTCCAGAAGCTCAGAGAGCAAAGCTGAGCTGCTCCATAGGGTCCTAACCTTGCTCCACTGGGTTCTGCAGACAGGTATGGGAGCCTTAACCGAGCAGAGCATTTCCACTCTCACACTCCCTCTGGGAATGCTGGGGGTGGCAACAATTGCTCACTGCACGCATTACAGAGCAGCTTCCCAAACATGACAGGCAGTGCAGGCTGGAGTAGAGGCTGTGGGAAGCACAAAGGCTCGGGATTGCTCACACAGTGAGGAGGACATGGATGGCACTAATGCACAGGCCTTTGCTTTCTGGCCCTGGCTGAAAAAAACCCCAAACCTGTACCTGCATTAAATACAGCAGCACTTGTGGCAGAACACCTCCCCCAAGCCCTGCAGTGGCTCCCCCACTCCATCTCAGGGCAGGTTTTCCGGGGTTTCCTGAGCACACGTGCCTCTCTGAATGCTGTGCTGAGCATACCTGAAGAGAATTGATGCTGAATGTGCCTCCCCAGACAGCACCACACGGGCAGCACACTCCACATTCCCTGCTTTTAATCAGAAAGAAGCCAGGATTCTTTTTGTACATTCCTCTGAAGAGATGGCATCACATCCTGCAGGAAAAGCTGTCTTGACTGATTAGCACAGCCCTGTGTGAAACCTTGAGCAAGTCTTATCCAGATTCATCCTGGCTGCCTTTAGTACCTAAATGATGCTGCAGTTTTTGGAATTGGTCACCTCAAACACCATCACAGAGAACAGAAAGGTGATGTCAGAGGACTGCTCCGAGCTGGAGTGGGCTGAGCCATCCCTTTCCACTGATTCCAGTGTGAACACTGTTTAATCAATGCCTGTAATTAGCAGGATAAATCTGGACCCTAATGGCTCTGCATTACTCAGCTATCTGAGGCAAAGGGAGCTGCATGAACCTCCTGCATTCTGGCTGTGGATGTGAGGGATGAGCCGTGGGTGTCTCACAGACACCTCAGAGGCAGACACAGGCCTTTCCCAGGACGCTCTCAGTCACTCCTGATGCCCTGGGGCTGCTCCAAGTGTTCCTGGACTCCTTCCAGCACCTCTGCAGGAATATGTTGTTTATATGCCAGAAATATCGATCATCATAATCTTTGCATTAAGCCGACTACCAGAGGCCATTCAGCCTCCAGCCAAAGCCTTCACCGGGCTTCTATATCCTGCCACCTCCTCCTCACCTGACCCAGGCACAGGATTGGATTATTGTTATCCAGGCACAGATTCCAGGATGTGTATGAGCCGTTTGTGTGTCACACAGAGCTGGCCTGTGTCAGCAGAATCGAGGTCATGGCTGCGTTTGCCTCAGCCCACCCCACGGCAAGGCAGCAGGACCAGACTCCCTGCCTTGGGAGCTCCATTAGGAGCCTCTTTCAAGTTTTTGTCCCAGTATGAAACAAGAAGAGATGCTGGGACTTGTAGACCAAGCCGGCATCACAATGAATACATAAAACCATAAAAAGATTCTGCTGAAACAATAATCAAATACGCTTAATAAAACTGTGACCAATGGATGCACTGTCTGGGCAAGAATGCGCTCACAAATCTGGGAGGTAGAATAAGGGACAAGGAAAGGCGAGGGTGGTATTTATCCAGCACGGGGTGTCTGGCTGCCTCATGACAGGGCTGCAGCAGCCACACACAGCCCAGGATGGAGGTGCCCATGTGGGGAAAGCCTTGATAAGTAAGCAATGTCTACCTGGGATCCCCTCGCAGGCAGGAGGCCCTCACTGGGGCCTTCCCCGCACAGCACAGGGGCCTCTACAGAGCTGCCACCGCAAGGTGCAGAGCAGCCCTAAGCCCTCACAGCAGCAACACCCCATGAACCTCCATACTCCCCTCACAGCTGCCAGGACCCCACTCCACCCTCACAGCCCTCTCACTGCTCGCCATGCCCCCACAGCCCCTCAAGGCCTCACACTTCCCTCACAGCCCTCGGAGCCCTTACGGCGCCCCCAAGCCCTCACAGATCCTCGGGCCCCCACAGTCGTGTGACAGCCGCCTGACCCCCTGAGCCTTTAGGGTCCCCCGAGCCCTCACAGGAGTCAGGCTCCCTGAGCCCTCCGAGCCCCTCTGAGCCTCCCCAGCCCTCACACCGCCCGCCCCGGCCCCTTCCCGCCACCCGCGCGCGCTGTCGCCATGACAACGCCCGCGCGCGGCCCCGCCACCCTCGGGCCGGGGCCGCGCTCCAGAAAGTGCTGGAATGTCGCTGCAGCCCGCGCGTGCGCACGCGGCGTCCTTCCCCCACCCGCCGCGGCGCTGCGGCGGCGGCTGGAGCGGAACGGGGGGACGGGCGGGGAAGGAAGGAGGGAGACCTGGCTGGAGGAGCGGGGGCGAGGGGCGTGGGGGAAGCGCTAGGGGCCCGCGGGGAACCCGCCCTGTCCCGCAGTGAGGAGGAGCCGCGCCTCCGCTGCGCAAAGCGCGCACTCGGCTCCGTGAATGGGCGGCTGCGGCGGCCACCGCCCAGAGCCCGCTGCGGAGTCACTGCGACGGTTACCAGGGCACTTCGTTCTCCGCCAATCAAACGGCGTTAGCTCATCCCCCACGGCCGCAGCCAATCGGCTTCGACATCAATCATTCAATTGAGCCAATCAGAAACGCCGTTAGCGAGCTGAGGCGGGCACTCGCGGCTCTCGGTTGCCTAACTGTAAAGCCAACAGACAGGGGGCGGGGAGAATAGGAGCCGTCGGTTTGAGTGACGGCGGCGCAGCCAATTAGATTCTCTCATTTCTAGAGCCTCGCTATAAGCATCCAATCGTTGCTGCGAGTGCCCGCCTGGGCGGGGAGAAGAAGGCTGCGCGCGCATTCCGCTGCTATATAAGGGCTGGCGGTTGCTCCGCGCAGCCAGAGTCGGTTGGGGAAAACCTGGGGTTGAAGTGAACGCTCGGAGCTGCCGCCATCATGAGAGAGATTGTGCACCTGCAGGCCGGGCAATGCGGGAACCAGATCGGAGCCAAGGTCCGGGCGGGGAAAGAGGGCGCGGGGGCGGGAGGGAAGCGCGCCCGGTCCGGCGCGGCCGCCGCTGACGCGCTTCTCTTCGGCAGTTCTGGGAGGTGATCAGCGACGAACATGGTATCGACCCCACCGGCACCTACCACGGGGACAGCGACCTGCAGCTGGAGCGCATCAATGTCTACTACAATGAGGCCACAGGTAGGGCCCGGACCCGCCCTCCCGTACTCCCCCCGTGCTCCCCCCGTCCCCCCCGGCGCGGCAGTCATGGCTCTCCCTGTGTTGCAGGCGGCAAGTACGTGCCCCGCGCCGTGCTGGTGGACCTGGAGCCCGGCACCATGGACTCGGTGCGCTCCGGGCCTTTCGGGCAGATATTCAGGCCAGACAACTTCGTGTTCGGTGAGTGCGCGGGGGCGGGAGGAACCGCGGGGTGGGGCGGGCAGGGCACTGCGGGGCTGCCCCGCCGCACATGCTCCGAGGGACCGGCCCGGACGGGGCTAATCCTGGCGTGGAATACCGGGATTGCGGCTGGGAGCAGCTCCCAGGTGGCACCAGAGGTCGTTGCTTTTCGGTTTTTCGTTACCGCCTCCGTGCGTGCCACCGGGAGAAATGGAGTGGCTGCTGTATCATTGATAATTAATGTTTGCTTGTGTCTGGCGAGCCGCTGCAGAGGTTCCTGTGTGAAACCACAGCCCTGCGCTCGATAAGATGAAAGCTTTCATGGAGCCTGATGCTCTTAGGCTTTGCTTGCAAGCAATAAGCAGGAAGCAGTGACCGTAATCTAATACGAAAATGGCTCTTTTCCAGGTCAGAGCGGAGCAGGAAACAACTGGGCAAAGGGCCATTATACGGAAGGTGCTGAATTAGTCGATTCGGTGTTAGATGTTGTAAGGAAGGAGGCAGAAAGCTGTGATTGTCTCCAGGGCTTTCAGCTTACTCACTCCCTGGGTGGTGGCACAGGCTCTGGCATGGGTACCCTTCTCATCAGCAAAATCCGTGAGGAGTACCCAGACCGAATTATGAATACTTTCAGTGTGGTGCCCTCCCCTAAAGTGTCAGATACTGTAGTAGAGCCCTACAACGCCACGCTGTCGGTGCACCAGCTGGTGGAGAACACGGACGAGACGTACTGTATCGATAACGAGGCGCTGTACGACATTTGCTTCAGAACACTGAAGTTAACGACCCCCACCTACGGTGATCTGAACCACCTCGTGTCAGCCACCATGAGCGGTGTCACCACCTGCCTGCGGTTCCCGGGCCAGCTCAACGCTGACCTGCGGAAGCTGGCGGTGAACATGGTTCCCTTCCCACGTCTGCACTTTTTCATGCCCGGTTTTGCCCCGCTCACCAGCCGTGGGAGCCAGCAGTACCGGGCTCTAACCGTGCCAGAGCTCACCCAGCAGATGTTCGATGCCAAGAACATGATGGCGGCGTGTGACCCTCGTCACGGCCGCTATCTGACGGTGGCCGCTGTCTTTAGGGGCCGCATGTCCATGAAAGAGGTGGATGAGCAGATGCTAAACGTTCAGAACAAAAATAGCAGCTATTTTGTTGAATGGATCCCTAATAACGTTAAGACAGCAGTCTGTGACATTCCACCTCGCGGCCTCAAAATGTCTGCCACCTTCATTGGCAACAGCACGGCCATCCAGGAGCTGTTCAAACGCATTTCTGAGCAGTTCACTGCGATGTTCCGCAGAAAGGCTTTCCTGCACTGGTACACGGGCGAGGGCATGGACGAGATGGAGTTCACAGAGGCTGAGAGCAACATGAACGACCTGGTGTCCGAGTACCAGCAGTACCAGGATGCCACAGCTGAGGAGGAGGGAGAGTTCGAGGAGGAGGCTGAGGAGGAGGCAGAGTAAAGCTATGCAGTTGAACACCTGTAAATTTTGTTTAAAGTTGTATGAACTCTCTCATTCAAAAGTTCTGTTTGTGTTGTGTTATTATTGCTGTTTCCGAGTCACTCCCAATGCTGTACAGGCACCATTAAAGCAGTTTTCACAGTGCAAGTCCCCGTCTCCTCTGTTCCCACCGGTACGATTCCCGCGTGCCGTCCCCATAGGTGAGCCCACAGATGTCCTGCAGGTCTGGAACACAAAAACAATAAAACATTGGGCTTAGCACTAGCACTGTCACCCTGGCCATGGTAACCACCCCTCTGCCCCTGCCCTCAGCCAGGTGCCTCCTGCTGTGCCACTGGCACAGTGTCAGTCTGGTGTGGGACTGGAGATGTTCCCTGGTGTTCTCTTACAATCAGGTACTGCTGGAGGGGGGCACATTTAACAGGGAGGGTGGGATTAACTGCAGGCTGCATCTAAATTTAGGCACCTGCCTGTGGCCTGGTGCAGCCGGGCCTGGCAGGAGCTGAGCAGGAGTCACAGGAGCTTTGAGCTGCCTGGGCACAAAATGGTGCCACAGAGCTGCACCCAGCACTGGGTGTTCCTGCAGCAGCTGAGCTGCTCCACTGCAGCTTCTCAGCGCTGCAAACCCAGCAGGCAGCCCTGGCCTGGCCCAAGGGTGCTGGGCACACTCACCAAAGCTGTCCCACGCACACAGCCCTGCTGCAGTGATTGCAGAAATCACAGTAGAGGTTTGGATAATCGGGTGTTTGTGCAGCCTCTGCTGTTTGGGTGAGCTGAACACCTGACAAGTGTTGGGCACTGGTTTGTCTCGTGAAAACCCTCTATTAACAGCAGTTTTTTACAATGGAACCAATTCATGTTTGGTGTCACTTCAGCTGACAAAGTGTCACCGAGGAGCTGGACAGGAGGGAGCAGGCTCCTTCCCTGCTGAAAAAATTCTCTTCAGTGTTCTAAATTATAACTGCTTTTGTTTAAAGGTTTTCTGCCTTAATTAATTTTCTCCACCCTGAGCCGGACTGGTTGGAGCAGTTACAACTGTGCTGACGGGTGGCTCCGGAGGCAGGGAAGTGGGAATGTCTGCAGAACAGGGCCCAGTGTCAGACCTGCACTCAACATGCTCCTCTCTGGGCTCAACCTCCCCATCAGCCACAGCCCAGCCCTGCCTGGAGACTTGTTTTCCCACTCTGCTTTCAATCCTGCCATATTTCATATCTTCTCCCATTTTCCTCTTCTGCACTGCAGCAAGGATAAGCATTGAGTCCAGTTCTTCCCAGCTGAGCTCCATGTTTTCCCACCCACATTACTGAGCTGTGACCAAACACAGCAAAGTGTTACTTGCTGTTTTGTTGAGATTTTTAACCTGGTACATTAATGCTTTCAGGTACATGGACACACCTTCCCCTTACACACAAAATTCCCCCTGACCTCTCCTTTTAGGCAGCCCAAGGCAGGGCTCAGGCAGGGACCTGTTCTGATGGCAAATACCATTTCCCTACGCTTTCTGTGCTTTCTCAACCCCTTCACACCATCTACCTTTTCCTTTTTATCAGACTTCAAGCTTTTTAGGGCAAACCCCTTTTTTGGCACGTGACAGGTGGGATGTCACTGAGCCTGGGCAGGGGATGGTGGCTGGAAATGTGAAGCATGGGAGAGGCTGGCAGTGGGAATGCTGGGCTCTCCTGCAGCCAGGGCATCGCAGAGTTCCAGCACCTCAGCACACACAGAAAAAACCCACGTGGAACACCTCAGTGATTGTTCACTGCTGTGCCACTCCAGCCAGTAGCAGCACTACTTAACCCAGTAATTAGCATTAGTGACTTTCATTTTCGCTCAGCTGATGAACTTACGTGGTACAAAGCCCATGTAGTTGGGGATGAGTCCAGCACGGTTGTAAATTTTGGTGTCTGGCCAGTGTGTCAGGGGGAATCTCCTGCCCAACGTATAAGGTGGATTTCTCTCCAAAAGCTGGGAAACAAAACAAAAAAGACCCCACAACAACATGGAATGGTTTATTTTAAAACACACTATTTTTACCAAAGTCATGTGCTTTGACTCTGCATTATATAAAATATTCAAGCCAACATAAAACAATTCTCCTTCCAGTCCTGCTTTTTTCTAATTAAGAGCTACATTGCATTGTCCCTTTTCCCATTCCATAAATTTTTCTTCTGGCAGGTGTTGGCAGCAGTCCCTGCCAGCTCGTCCCCCGTGCCCACAGCATGGCCCAGGTGCTGTCCTTGGGATCCTGATCCAGGCTGCAGAGATTTATTCCCTTGGGGATCATCCCCAAGTCCCAAAGCTCCTGCTCTGCTGTCCCTGGAGCTGGTGTTCCTGTGCTGTGCCTGTGTTTGGGCTTGACCCCCTTTGTGTTTCCATGAGTCCCACCAACAGGAATAGCCTGGAATTCCCAGGCCAGGAGGAACAGGAAGGCTTAGGGAGCATTAACTGATGGAAGAGTGCAAATCATCTCCTGCCCTCTGAGGCTGGGCAGCAGGATGGCTGGCACAGCTCTGCAGCCACAGGAGCCCCGGAGGTGTCCCTGGAGCTGTGTTTGGGGTGTGGGGCAGGGATGTGGGTCACGGAGCCCAGCACACCACGGGAGCCCTTTGTGCTGGGATGGAGCCCCGGCTGCGGCTGCTCCGGGGCGTTTTTGCTGTGCCTGCTGCAGGCAGTGAGCAGCGATCCGTGCCACATCTGTAACCGAGGACAACAAAGATTTAGGGCAGCAGATTAGTGGCTTGAAGTCAGAAGCCATCTTAGCTGGAACTGTGGTGTGATTCTCCCTGCAGCGCCTCTGCCGAGCCCCGCAGCCCGGAGCGCTGAATCCCGCACGGACGGACGGACGGACGGACGGACCCTCCCCGGCTGATGCAGGGCACGGCAGGCGTGTCCGAGGGCACCGGGGCAGGAAGGGTGGCACACAGCACACTCGGGGATAAATGCCCGGGTTTTGTTCCCTTTGCTCCATTTCAATTCCTAATCACGGCGGCCAGCGCTGGGAAACGCAGCTCATGCAAAGCTCGGCGCTGCCCGGCTCTCCTCGCTCAGTTCTGCCCCGATGATTCCTCCGAGCTGGGAACCCTCAGCCCGGGACGCTTTTCCTGCATCAGCCCCGTGTGCTCGGGGATGGAGGCACAGCCCTGTGGCCCGGGGAGCAGCAGGGGGCTCAGCCTGGGCTGAATGCGCTGATCTGCTGGACCTGAGAGGCTGCTGGGTCCCGGGGATCCTGTTGGATCCCTCTGCAGCCCAGGGCTCTCTCTTCGTCCCGGGAATCCCTCTGCACCCCGGGGATCACACTGCATCCCAGGGATCACACTGCATCACAGGATCCCTCTGCACCTCAGGGATCACACTGCACCCCAGAGATCACACTGCACCCCAGGGATCACACTGCACCCCGGGGATCACACTGCATCCCAGGGATCACACTGCACCCCAGGGATCCCTCTGCATCCCAGGGATCACACTGCACCCAGGGATCACACTGCACCCCGGGATCACACTGCATCACAGGGATCCCTCTGCACCCCGGGATCACACTGCACCCCGGGATCACACTGCATCCCAGGGATCACACTGCACCCCAGGGATCCCTCTGCATCCCAGGGATCACACTGCATCCCAGGAATCACACTGCATCACAGGGATCCCTCTGCATCCCGGGATCACACTGCACCAGGGGATCACACTGCATCCCGGGATCACACTGCACCCCAGGGATCACACTGCATCACAGGATCACACTGCATCACAGGATCACACTGCATCACAGGGATCACACTGCACCCCGGGATCACACTGTACCTTGGGATCACACTGCATCACAGGGATCACACTGCACCCCGGGATCACATTGCACCACAGGGATCACACTGCATCCCAGGGATCACACTGCACCCCGGGATCACACTGCACCCCGGGATCACACTGCACCCCGGGATCACACTGCATCACGGGGATCACACTGCTCCCCAGGGATCACACTGCACCCCAGGAATCACACTGCACCCGGGATCACCCTGCACCCCGGGATCACACTGCATCCCAGAGATCACACTGTACCCTGGGATCACACTGCATCCTGGGGATCACACTGCATCCCGGGGATCACACTGCATCCCGGGGATCACACTGCATCCCAGGGATCACACTGCACCCCGGGATCACACTGCACCCCAGGGATCACACTGCATCACAGGAATCACACTGCACCCCAGGGATCACACTGCATCACAGGAATCACTCTGCATCACAGGGATCACACTGCACCCCGGGGATCTCTCTGCATCCTGGAGGATCCCTCTGCACCCCGGGGATCCCGCTGCATCCCAGGATCTCCCGCCGTGCTGGGGGCAGGCAGGGCCGCGCAGCTCTGAATGCAAACCCTCAATGGCAGCGGGAGGGATCTCACTTTCCGTGCCAGAGGATTATGTGTCATTGTAGGGGAGCTCTTACAGTAAGGGGACAACAGCTTTTCAGGAGGGATATTTCTGCATCCTTCCCAAAAGGAGGAGAAAGAAGGTCGAGATCGCTTTAAGACAAATTGTGTTAGGAAAGGAAAAAGCTTTACAACCAAATGAACGATATATCACAGGAAGTCACCAGCACTGCCAACCAGACAGAGGAGATGTATTCTATAAAGGAAGTGCAGACAGTTGCATCCTGTATTTCCGCACCCAGAGCAACATTTTTAACAGCTACTCTTGACCCAGCCCTCACTGTATTTCCTTAATCCTTTCATGAACTCATTTACCATCCCTTAATGTCCCAAGGAAACAAGTTACAGAATTTAATCGCTGGTGGTTTTTTTTCCCAGTGTTAACTAACAGCATTTGATTTTGCTTGTACATGTACCCCAGTTCTAATCCTACTCCTGAAATTTCAGCAGCAGCATTATGCACATTCTCATTTCAATAATCTGTCATTTACCTGGCGACGGTCGAATTCCTGCATGGCTTTCTTCACACCCAGCAGGTAGGTCATGCCAACGTTGTCCAGGGAGCAGGGGATGTACCCAGTGTACCCTTTGGGAGGAGGCAAAAGAGAACATTTTCTGCTTGAGAACACACAGAGATCATTGAAAGACCAACCACTCTGAGAGCAGAGGAGCCTGGGATGAATATAAAACCTTAAAGTATAGGAAGGAAAAATGAACCTGTTTAAATTGTAAAATTAACTCTTACATGTGAGGTATCTGCTCTGAAAGAGGTTTTTTGCCTTATGATTCCCAAGAAGAACACAATGGCCTGAACTGATGTTTGTTGGTCTACATGTGGTATGGAAGAACCATCTCAGTTTCTTAGTCTTTTTTTTTTTTTTTTTCCATCTATAGCTCTTTCCTGTTTTCTCCCAATTTAATACACAGTCAGGGCTAACAATGGGATGTCCAACCTTTTTTCCTCATCTCCTCTGCCCATCCAAAAAATTCCCACAAGACAAACTTTATAAAGTCTAAAACTACAAAATATCTAGTGAGTTAGAACCCAAAAGCAGCCCAAACTCCCTCTTTCCAAAGGAATGCTTTGGAGAGGAAAATTTATCTTCTGCACCCTAAAGCCTGGACACTTTCTCATTTTAACTGGAATATTGTGATCCCTGTGATCCTGTGGTGCAGTGCAGAGTGAAGGATCCCACCTGCTGCAGTTGGATGCTTGAGGGGGATCAGCCCATCACTCATTGCAGCTCTCCTGCTGCACAGGAAAGTTCTCTCAGAGCAAGGGGGAAGATGTAGAACACCCCTTGCAGGACACAGTTTGCACCTTTATGGTGACGCCTGTGTGTGGATTTGGTGGTTCAGGAAAACATCTCATTTCTAGGAGATGGAAAACCACCCTGGCAGGGTGGGGCAGAGCCCAGGGACCAGCTCTCCTCACCACCTGCAGGGAAATGAGGTGGTTCCTGAAGCCCTTCCAGGACCTATGGGCACAGGGTGACAGCATCCCAAGGGGTGACAGCATCCAAAGGGTGACAGCATCCCAAGGGTGACAGCATCCCAAGGGGTGACAGCATCTATAGGGTGACAGCATCCAAAGGGTGACAGCATCCAAAGGGTGACAGCATCTATAGGGTGACAGCATCCCAAGGGGTGACAGCATCCCACAGAGTGACAGCATCCCAAAGGGTGACAGCATCCCAAAGGGTGACAGCATCCCAAAGGGTGACAGCATCTATAGGGTGACAGCATCCAAAGGGTGACAGCATCCAAAGGGTGACAGCATCTATAGGGTGACAGCATCCCACAGGGTGACAGCATCCCAAGGGGTGACAGCATCCAAAGGGTGACAGAATCCCCAGGGTGACAGCATCCCAAAGAAATGCCCTTGCAGGGAGAGCAGCAGGGATATTTTCCATCCCAAACAAGCTGAAGCCACTGAGGTTTCCCCTGGGCAGAAGGGTCCCATCATTTCCTCAGAGTGCTGCAGGTGCCCTGGCTGTGCTTTACCTAAGGTGACTTTCTGTCGGATGGCATTGGGGACTGGCAGCACTGGCAAGGTGTAATCTGCTGCTGCAACCCCTCCTGGCAGCGCCACACCTCCGCTTTCCAGCTGCTCAAAACAAAACGAGAAATCAAATCAAACACCAGTAAAACCTGCTTCTGCCCTCAGCTGCACTGCTGAGATCACTGCCAGCACTGGGAATGGCAGCTCCCATTTCCAGTTCTTCCCAGCTTCACTCCAAGAGCCACCCCAGCCATTTCTGCACAAGCCAAATTACGAGAGGAGCAAGTAGCAGACCTAGAAGGGGTTTGCAAAATCCTCATGGAGAACGGGGGGAACTTTGGGCACTGAGCTCCTGTGCAAATCTCTTTCTGAGGGCAAGGAGCAGGGATGCCCCTTCTTGGGATTTACATCCAAGCCAGCTTTTGACTCCATACGTCAAACCTCTAATCTCTGCCTTCAGAGGATTTGCAGAAATCCTGGGATTTCTGCAGGAACGTGACAGAGGCTGTCACTGGCTCCAGAGAAAAGAAAGGTTTTATTTAAAAATAATAAACATAATATTATTAAAAAAACAAACAAACAAAAAAAAAACCAAAACAAACAAAAAGACCCCCAACCCCCCCCCCAAAAAAAAACAAAACCAAAACAAAAAAAACCAACCAAACAAACAAACAAAAAAAACCCACAAAAAAACCCAACTAAAAAGAACACCATGAAACATGTTGGTCTGGAGGGATATTTGACTGTGCTGTGCTCAACAGGCAAATCCCAGTACTGGTGTTCAAAGGAGAGGCAATGATGGTGGGAAATTCAGGTGGGGGCAGATACAGGGGCAGAAACCCAACCAAAGGTGTTGGGGCTGCTCTGGTTTTGGGAGGAGGAGGAGGAGGAGGAAGGCAGCACCAGGGCTCCAAGGACACCCTAAGGAAGCACAAGCCTGGCTGCCCAGTGCAGCATAACACAACTTTAGGGACTGGGATTGAAGCCAAACCCACCCAAAGGAGAAATTAAGCCTTTTTGATTGGGAAGTGTAATTAACAATCAAAACCATTTCCTGAAGATGGAGTAGATTTGCTGCTGCTGGAAACATTTGTGTGTCTGATCTTTCTCCATGCAAACTCCAAACTTTGTGCCCTTGCCATGGGTTGGATTAACCTCTATTCTGACCCAGACACGTGGCAACTGAGAGGTCTTCTAAAAACTTTTATTCTATTTTCAGTCTCATGTGAAGGGTGAGACAACACAGATGTTATAACTCACACCATCACAATCAGAAGCTTTAAAGCATTTACAGCATAGTGTAAAGAGCTAATTAAAGCTAATAAGCAAAAAAAACACTCATAGTGTATTGTAATTAAGAAATTAGTTAGCTTCTAATTGTAATAGCATAAATCAGAAGCTTTAAAGCGTTTACAACATAGTGTGGCTAAAGCTAATAAGCCAAAAACACTTATAGTGTATTTTAATTAAGAAATAGTTAGCTTCTAATTGTAACAGCATAAATTACAACATCTGGATTATCTCACCCTTCACATGAGACTGAAAATAGAATAAAAGTTTTTAAAAGACCTCTCAGTTACCCTATCTCTGGGTCAGAAAAGGGCATAATCCAACAGGCACTCCCAGCTGTGTGAAATCCCCCGCTTGTTGGGGAAGATGGAACAGGAAAGCCTTATAAATGTGATTGCCTGGCAAAAGATTTTGAGAATATAGAAACTATAAGCGAGATTGAAATGAAAGCAAGCTTTGAGATCCCTCAGTTACTGAACAACTGGAAAACAATGGTGTGGCCAGCTGAAGGTGATCCCCTTTTGATGGAACAACACCCTCTGCTTGCAGACAGGCCCAAGGCTCAGAGCAGACCCTGCCAGCTTGGCAGAAGGGGCCCAAAGAGGAGTTTGTAGGGTTTAAAATGGAACACAGCATGGTAATGTAATGATTCTTATAGGCTGTATGTAAATGCTATAGGATTTGTATCTTGTACTAGGTTGGTTAGTGAGAATTAGAATATTCAACACAGAAGAAGATTTATGGTATTGTAACGGGAACCTTGCTCTCTTACCCATTTTTACTCTCTCTCTCTCTCATCCTCTCTCCCCCTCTCTTCTCTCAGTCCTGCTCTGAGCTGTGTTTGGCAGCTCCCAGCAGGGCCCTGCACCCAGGCCCTTTGCAATGAACCCCAAGTTCCAGCCCTGGCTGCAGAGATCTCTGCTCTCCGTCCATCCCCACCGTGCTCCCCTCAGCCCCAGCCCCGCTCACCGTCGGGCTCCCGGCGCAGTGGCACTGGCAGGGCCCTGTCCCTTTGCCCAGGAGCTGTGCCAGGGGTGCCAGGGCCAGCTCCCTGTTCATCTGCTCGGCTGCAGGGTGTGGGGCCAGCCCCGGGGGCTGCCAGCCCTGCTGGGCACCGGGCACGGCCGGGGGGCACTGCCCGGCCTGGGCATCCACGGGGGTCTGCAGCGGCTCCTCCAGCACCGTGGGCACGGGCTGCGGCCCCAGGGGGATCTCGGGAGGGCTCCTGATGGTCTGGTAGGTGACATAACCTGAGGGACAGACACTGAGTTAGAGGATGAGGCATTCCCGGCATCCCCGTGCCGTGGGAAGGAGCCTGGAGGTCAGTGGGGTAGAACCAGAACAGATCAACTTGGAAGAGACCACAAGGACCCACTCCATGCACATCTCCAAGCTATGAACTCTAAATGAAATGTAAATAACTAAAACCAAAGGGAAGCTGCAATACATAAAGAATGCACTGCAGAAAACAATGAGATATGGAATTTCTGCTCTGTATAGGCTTCCATATTATTCCTACAATGATTTTGGATGCATCAGTATTCCTTGTAGCCCTCTTGGTTCTTCAGTTTCCAAATCCTGGGAACAGTATACTTATGCCTGCTGAGTTCTTTTTTCACAAGTTTTGTTTCCATTTTTCCTCTGATCCTCATCAGCCCCATCAGTAATCCAGCCTGCACAGAAATCCAGCACAAGTCCCAGTTAAATAACATTTATTCCATCCGTCACCAAAACAGTAAAATATCACCAGCCAAGGTAAAAAGTAGTAAAGGGGGAAAAAACCCTCAATCCTTAACTCCACGTGGCTGTGTCAGCCCACCCCAAACAGAGCCCCCTCCAAGGAATTCTTGCTCTGGCACCGTTGCTGCTCATCGAGGAAAGGATCTGCTGTAACATTGGCCAGAAAAAAATTATCTCACATCCAGTAAATGCTAAATATCTCCACTGTGAACCAGGAACAGAGCCCTGTCCTTTGAGATTCTGCACAAACAGCTGAGCTGGGCAACTTTTGTCTGATTTCCCCTTAAAAATCGCCCCTGACGTGGCTCCCCAGGTGTGACCCCCTGGCTCAGGCACCTTCTCTGTGCCAGCAGCGAAACCCATTTCCCCTCCTCTGTAGTTCCAGAGGAGAATCACTCCTCCACCCCACAGCCTTCTTGGAAAGCTGTTACTGTGTCAGCCTGGTGTTTTTAAACAAACCAAATTCCTCCCATTTTTGTGCTCACAGGCCATTTTTTCCCAGGTCATTACAGCCTTCCTGTGAGCTCCCCTTGGGAGCACATCTGCATCCCAGGGCTGAGCCCAGGGAATGAGGAGCTCCCGTCCAGCAGAGGCTCCATCTGCCCCCAGCCCATTCCTCTGCAGTGCTGGGTTAGTGCTGGACTCACTCTGAGAGGTTTTGTCCAAGCTGAATGATTCCATGATTTCTGCAAATCTGCAGAAATCAGCAAAATCTGCCCTTTTCTGCACGAGTATAAATTTCTGGTGGGCATTTAGGTGTGTAATCTGCCCATAATTACATAATAATGTGCATATATTCTGTATACAGCTTTGTGAAATATATATAATATGCTCTATGCAACTGAATTATCAAGTATCCAGGCTGGCACCAAAATAAAGAAAAATCCTTGATTAAAATGATTTTTTAATCCAATGTGCAAATTTTAAAGCAGGTTTAATTTTTTACTTCATTATTAAGAAGAATGTTGAATCTACTCTCTTTCTCCCACAAACCAAAGGAGAAGGAAACTTAGCCAGTTCTGTACTTGGGAAATCCTTGTGAGCTCCTTTTTATCACCCTGAGGTTTGCCAACTGATTGGTTCTGAAAGGCTGCACAGTGGAGCACGAAATGAAAAGCCAGGAGAGCACAGTGCTTCTGATTTGAGGAAATATCCACATTTTCAGCTCAGGTTCCTGGGGAGTGGCTGCCTGCACAACTGGCCTGTGCCACAAGCAGCTGCAGCATGGATGGTGGATAATTCAGCACATCCCTGGTTGATCTCATGGAATCACAGAATCTCCTGAGCTGGGAGGGACCCACAGGGATCATCCAGTTCAAATCCTGTCCCTGCCCAGCCCCTGTCCCACCAAGCCCAGCCTGGGCACCCCTGGCAGCGCTGCCCAAAGGCTCCTGGAGCTCTGGCAGCCTCGGGGCCGTGCCCATTCCCTGGGCAGCCTGGGCAGTGCCAGCACCCTCTGGGGGAAGAACCTTGCCCTGAGCTCCAGCCTGAGCTGCCCTGGCCCAGCCCCAGCCGTGCCCTGGTCACCAGAGTGAAGAGATCTCCAAGAGCAGAGCCTGGTTGCACTTCCAGCAAGAAAACAAATGGGGTTCAACTGATAGAAACTACCAAAGCACTTGGTGCCCATCAATGAGACTTTATCAAAGCCAGACCTTGAGAAAAAATCTCGAGACCGAGTTTGCCAAAGGAGCCACAGGCCCCAGCCTGCCATGAGCTCTTTGATCACCATCACATAAAACAATCCCATAGAACACCCAGGAGGGCACCAGGCAGCACCTGGGCAGGGTTAAGGGATTGCACAGGCCCAGCTGGGCAGCAGGAGCTGGTGTGACCTTGTCAGCACAGCCAGGGCTGGTTCTTCAGGACCTCCCTGAGGAGCAGCAGCCATGAGCACCAGCACTGGCAACGAGGAGGGAACCAAAATAATGAGAGAGCAACTCGGTCAGCTGGTTAGTTGGGTCTGTCCAAGGTGTATTTTAGACCAAGGAAATGCAAATTCAGATCTCCAGGAATGAAGCCTGTAAACACCACCTGGGTAGTGCAGGCCTGGATCCTGGGGAACAGGGCCAGGAG
The DNA here is from genome assembly GCA_039654755.1 of Calcarius lapponicus. NCBI lineage: Eukaryota > Metazoa > Chordata > Aves > Passeriformes > Fringillidae > Calcarius > Calcarius lapponicus. The sequence continues at coordinate 5,011,872 of JBBFKN010000012.1, read as the reverse complement.
CAGCAGAGAGGCCCCAAGAAGCTGCAAGACACAAATTCCCATTCAGTGAGAAATGAGAGAGCAACGCTTGGGTGTGACCATCCCCAGGGAAATAAAGACCCAGATCCCACAGGGGCACGTTATCCCTGTGTTCAGCCTGAACATTATACCTGTGTTGAGCTTGAACATTATCCCTGTGTTCAGCATGCAGGAAACTCGCTGCCTCTGTCCAGGGCATCCACACAGCCCCGGGATGTGGCACATGTGTCCCCAAGGGATGGCACATGTGTCCCCAAGGGATGGCACATCCCCAGGGCGGCCCTGAGTGCCTGCCTGGGGCTGCTCAGCAGGGACACAGCGCTCTGCACAAAGGGCTGGGACTCGGAAGGAAATTCCTGCAAATTCCCAGGGCTGGGAATCCACAGGAGCCTGTCTGTGCTTGATGGAGGAGGTGGGGCCTGTTAGCAAAGTGGAGAGGGGAAAGGGGGGAAAAAAAGAGGGGGGGGAAAGGGAAAAGAGGGGAAAAAAGGGAAAAGAGGGGGGAAAATGAGGGAAAAGAAGGGATAAAAAGGGAAAAGGGAAAAAAAAGAAAAGAGGGGCGGAAAGAGGGAAAAGAGGGGGAAAAAGGGAAAAGGGAAAAAAAAAGAAAAGGGGGGGGAAGGGAAAAGAGGGGGAAAAATAGGGAAAAGAGGGGTTAAAAAGGGAAAAGGGGGGGAAGGGAAAAGAGGGGGAAAAGAGGGAAAAGAGGGGGGAAAAGAGGGGGGGAAAGAGGGGGGAAAAGGGGGGAAAAGAGGGGGGAAAAGAGGGGGGAAAAGGGGGGAAAAGAGGGGGGAAAAGAGGGGGGGAAAGAGGGAAAAGGGAAAGCACAGGAGCCCTTCTGCTGAGCTGAGGAGGAGCAGCAAGAGGCAGAATCAAGGCCAAGCTGCCAGAGCTGGAGCAGAGTGAGCTGTGCACCAGGCAGGTGAGCCAGAAAAGAATCTGAGGCAGGAGACCAGACCTTCCCCAGAAAGGTGGATTTTAGCCTGTGGAATTGTGCTGGGTTTGGCTGGGATAGAGGTAATTTTCTTTCTAGAATACAAAGGCCATGGTTTGGATTTGTGAGCAGGCAGCTACGTGGGGTTTAGTTACCAGCCAGGGTTAAACCACAGCAGGAATTCTGGAAGAATTGGGGAGTGAATTAATGATATTCCATAAAATCACTTATCTTCATTGAACTGAAGATAACCTGGGAACTGAAACTCTCCACAACAGCAGAATCCCCATCCTCATCAGCTGAGGCCAAGAGCTGCAGCACCTCACTCTGCTGCTCTCCAGCTGCACCAGAGCTGTGATTGCCCCAAGGAAAAAATCCCATTTCATCCAAGGACAGACCCCACTGCTGGTAATTAACACAGTGCTCATTAGCAGGGTCCATTTGCTCACCTGGGTGGTCGATGTGGTAATGGTACTGGAGGAGGTTTTCCCTGGGGTCCAGTGGTGCCAGCAGGGAGCGAGGGCTCTTCCTGACGTTGGGATCTGTCAGTAGCTCGTGGGTGGTTCTGCCATAGGTGTCCCCAAACGTGAAGGTGAACTGAGGAACGTAGCCCCCATAGCTGAGGAGGAAAGCAGAAAGGAGCCATCAACGTGATGGCAGTGGGGGATGTGCACTGGTGGGGTTAATTGTGGAATCCCAAACTGGTTTGGGCTGGAAAGGAGCTTAAAGCCCACCCAGTGCCACCCCTGCCATGGCAGAGACACCTCCCACTGTCCCAGGCTGCTCCCAGCCCTGCCCAGCCTGGCCTTGGGCACTGCCAGGGATCCAGGGGCAGCCCCAGCTGCTCTGGGCACCCTGTGCCAGGGCCTGCCCACCCTGCCAGGGAACAATTCCTCATTCCCAATATCCCATCCAGCCCTGCCCTCTGGCAGTGCAGATGTGCTGCAGAGTGTCTGTACCCTGGGCAGGCCCTGTCCAGAGCCCAGGGAATGAAGGATGGGATGAGCCCAGGGAATGAAGGATGGGATGAGCCTGGGGGGAGCAGCACGAGGGGAGAACTGAGAGCACAGGTGTGGTCACACAGCAGGGAGTGTCTGTGTTCTCCTCTGGCAGCACAAACTGCTCATCAGTTCTCAGGCATGCACAGGCACAGGCCCTTGGCTCATGGAGAAACACGGGTGAGGTCAGGGAGCAGCACCTGTGGATGTGGATGGGAAAACTCCCAGCCCAGCCTGGGCTTTGGCAGCACCAACATCCACAATCCCCCAGTTAAAGCACCATTTCCAGTTCAACGTGCTCCAGTTTAAACTTTGCAGTGCCTCTGTTCTGACACACTGTGAGTAACTGAGAAAATCCCAGTGTCTCTTGTTCAGTATAGAAACTCAGAAATCAGAACAATTCCTCTCTTGCACCCCCTCTCTCTGCTCACAGCGAGGAGGGGGCCCAGGCTGATGAGCCCACCCAGGCACAGGGGGGCACAGGGAAGGTGATCAGTCCCAGGAACAAACTCAGCTCAGACTTTTGGGATCTCTCCAGTGCCCAATCCCTGGGCTGGGCACTGTGCCTTGTGGCCAAGGGCAGGGCAGGTGCTGGAGCTCTGGGACACCACCAGACACTCGAGCTGTTCCAGTCTCACATTTCCTAATGCTGATGTTATTCCAGCACTGAAGGAAGGTAGAGCAGCCAGTTGCAATGGACAGAAATATTCCATCAATGAGCCCGGCGTGGATCTGGGGCTAAAGCCAGATGATGCATGAGGATCATAAGATGATGAGTAAGTCCTTTCCCTTCCAAATGGTTTAAACAGCAGCCAGCAGAGCTGTGCATTTACTCTGGGCAGGTTTCCCCACTGTGCATGCAGGATTCCTCCTGGTGCCTCATCCCCAGGGGTTCTCAATGAGCCTTGCAACACAGATGATAAACTGAGCAAGGGCACAAATGACACAGCCCAGATAATTACAGGATGGCTGGAGGGATTTTGATCATGGACAGAGTAATGGCTGGGCTGAGAAAGGGCTCTGTTCCCCTGCAATTAAACAGAGGTCACCTGAGCCAGGGGGGATCTGCCATGGAGGGAGGCACAGGTGAATCCTGGGGCAGGGCTCAGCCTCAGCAGGGCTGGTTATGCCCCGTGCTGGGGTCAAAGAGGGCCCCCCTTTTGGGGAGCCCTGTCTGGGCTCAGGCTGGTGAGCAGTGAAGGCCCTCTGGCCCGAGGCTGAGCCCTCTCACCGCCCTTGCTCAGCCCTATCTCCTCCATCACCACTCCCAAACCTGCTCTGCCTCCCTGGCTGCCAGCACAGCCTTGGCCCTGGGCCATCCTCGCTTGTCTCCAAACCCTCCCAGCTCTGCAGAGCCAGGCTGTGCCCAGCATCCATGGCCTGACCCCTTCTCTGCCCACCCAGACCCTCCCAAGCCATCCCGCTCGCTGGGTTTAGGCATCCCAGTCCCTGGAGCACTGTGCTGGCTTCCCAGACTCCTGCTGTGGCCATTGATGACAACAATGTGCTCTGGGGCTCTCTTTGGGGTCTTTGTAGCTCCACTGGCACAGGGGGGCACCCGGGGACATCTGGACACAAACCCTGTAACACCCCAGTGCCCTCCAGGCAGCTCCTCCTCATCCTCAGCACCCACGGGGGCTCAGGGGCTGCCCCAAGCCCTCCTCCTCCTCCTCCTCCTCTGGAGCTGCTCCTGAGGGAGCTGCAGCCAGGCAGGGGTGAGCAAGAGAAGGAGTTGGAGCTTTTGGTGCTGCAATTCCAGCCACAGCTCCCCCCTTGCTGTCCCTGATCTGTCCCCCCGCACAGCTCTGAGGGCACACAGGGAATGTCACATCAGATGGCCACAGCAAATGCAAAAATGAGTAAAAAAACCCCCAGGCTCAGAGCTTATGTAAGTGGGAAGGTGGAGAGATCAGTAATGGAAATCCTGCCTGTCACTGCAACGGGAAGGGCTGGTTGGGTCTCCAGCAGGAGCAGCCCTATGGAAAGTGCTCCACGCTCCCCCTGTGCCCGGGCTCTGCCTCCCCACACCTGCCTGGCATTCCCCGTGCCAGGGCTCACCTGCCTGGCATTCCCTGTGCCAGGGCTCACCTCAGCCTGGGCTCATCCCAGGGTTTCACCTGCTTTTCCCCTGGGGCCATCCAGCCCTTCGCACCCCCTTTGCACATCCCAGCCCAGGTCTCACCACAGGACCCCACACACACAAAGTCTCAATTCACAGCAAATCCCAAATTCCTCCCATTCACATCTTACCTTCTCCCCCTGCCTCATATCCAGGCTTTCTTCCTTCCAAGCCTTTAGAGGAGAGTGTCACAAAGAGCTTTGGGAATAAATCCAACTTATGGAGGAGGTGACAAAACTTCCCAGTCTCTGACCCAGCAGCAGGACAGGGCTCCAGCCCAGTGACCAGAGGGTGTCACATCTGTGCAACCCTTTTGTCAAAGGAGACTTCCAAAAATCCCTGATGCAAATATTAAGACAGTTTGGGAGCCAAACCCTGCACAGGAGCTCTGCTGACAGAGCTTAAAAGAAATGGGGAAAAAGGGGGGAAAGAACCATTTTGGCTTTGCTGTCCACGTGCCACGGCATGGTCTGTAGCTCTACCCCTCTGTAAGGTGCTGCTTCCCCTGGAGCTCTGTCTCCTTCAGACTATGGATATATGGAATATTGAATAGTGTCTTTAAAAGACCCCAAACATCCTGATTCATAAATACTCCCTGACCCCCAGCAGAGCCATGTGTGTTGGAAATGGATGTTTTGGATGAACTCACCCAGGGATGTGGTAGGGGTTTTCAGGGAAGATGCTCTTCCCCCTGGAGCCTGCCATGATGATGTTACAGCCCGTGCTGGGCAGGGGGGAAGGAGACACAGCTCAAAGCAATCACCAGGGGAGCCTCTGTGATGTCAGCCCCAACAGGTTCCACCTGCAGCACAAAACCCCTCAGCTCCTCCTGGACACAGCTCTGTCCTTCCCCACCTGGGCGCTTTGGGGGAGCACAGGAATTTTACAGCGTTTGTCAGATTTCCTGAGGGCTCCCAGCCCTGGAGCCAGCAGTGCCAGGGGCTCCCTGGGAGTGGCTCCAGCACAGACACGGGTCCCTGTTCACAAACACGCACAGGACCATGCTCACACACATGGGTCCATGTTCACACACACAGGACCATGCTCACACACATGGGTCCATGTTCACACACACAGGACCATGCTCACACACATGGGTCCATGTTCACACACATAGGTCCTTCAAAAAGTATGTAGTAACTTCTGAAGTTGAAAATCATTAACTTCTTTCTCCCTAAATTCCCCTCCCAGCTGACTGGAATTGCAATTGGAGCTGCAGCCATGCTGCTACTTGAAATAGTTGTGTTTGTCATGTATAGGATAATGGGACTATCAAGTTCAAGTACTTACCATGTAAGTTTTAAACCCAATTTTTCCATCAATCTTGAATATTTTTGTAATTTTCTGTGGTAGCTGTTTGCTGCAGAGGTGTGGTCCTTGCAGGACAACAGCTTTAAAGGATGGAGAACTTGTGTTGGTTCCCATCCCCAGGTGTGAGCCCAGAACTGTCACATGCAGCACCTGCAGGTTTTATTTCTTGGGGGTGTGAGCAGTGTCAGCCTCAGGATCAGTTGTGAATCCTGCAGAGGAATTCAAGCCTGCTGTGATTTCACTGTCACAGATGGAGAAATGATTGAATTAGAGGCTTCCTTGAGGAGATTAAAACTGTCCAAGCCTTCAGTCTGTTTAGAGAGCCCTTTATCTCCTCTGGGCTGAGGTGGAGCCTCAAGGCAGCCCTGCCTGGGTCTGGCTTGGCCAGGCTGGGCAATGAGGGATCCCAGGGTGGTTGAAATCCCAAACCCTGCCCACAGGAGCTGTTCTGGAGGCAGCAAAGTCCCCAAGCCGTGCTCAGGTGTTCTCCCAGCTGCTGCAGGTGGTTTCTGATGTGATGCTTCTGTTCCAGAACAACTCCAGCCCCACGTGCCTCAGTACAGGTTTCGCAAGAGGGACAAAGTGATGTTCTACGGGAGGAAGATCATGAGGAAGGTGAGGGCACCTGGTGAAATCCAGTGTAAAGTTGACAGGTGTAAAGTTTGCAACACTTCACTGGCTGAGCCTGGCCCAGGGCCTCCAACCTATAAATCTCACTGGGATGTTGTGGATGTTTCAGAGCTCCTGCAGTGCTGACTGCATTGCTGGTGGAGCAGCAGCAGCTTCTCCTTCTGGCCAGACCTTTCCTCTGAAAAATATTTGCAGTCAATGAGGGTAGCAATAAATCAATGAATATCTAACTCCTGTATGGAACTGATTAAATGTCCCAGAATCCTAGACTGGTTTGAGTAGGAAAGGACCTTAAAGATCATCCCAGATTGCTCCAAGCCCCATCCAACCTGGCCCTCGGGACACTTCCAGGGATGGGGCATCCACAGATTCTCTGGGCCACCTGTTGAATATTTGAGGGTTGTTCTTACCTGTTCAGGTGCCTAATTTCCCTCAAACTTATGTCTGAGAAGATCAAAATGCTGCTTTGGCTCCTGCCCTTGGTGCCTAAACTGAGAGATCTGGTTATTTTCAGCCTAAACTGCATTGGAGTTTGCCCAAATACCCGAGCTGTGACCAGGGCTGCAGGGTGGGTGGCTCTGCCAGGGGCAGTGGCTCAGCTCAGAGGGGCAGTGACAGAGGCAAAGGCACAGGATGCAAGGGAAGGGCCCACCAGGCACAAGGAAAAAGTTCTTCATGGGCACAGAACAGCCCTGGGACAGGCTCACGGACGGCATTTCCAACCTTGGGAATTTTCAAAGCCCAGAGCACCCCAAGGGAACTTTGAAATCAGCTCAGCTTTAAGTGATCAGGTTGGTAAGGGACCTATAAAGGCTCCTCCCAGCCTAAAGCATCTGATTTTAACACTAGGATGAAGAAGCTGCTTATTGAAATGCAGCACCAGCCAACAACCCAAGCCCACTGAGGTCCCACCAGCACAAGGGGATTTGGGCCAGCACCTTTCCAGCATTTCCAGAAACTCCCTTCAAAACTCTTCATTTAATGGTCTGTGGCTGCTCCCTCCAACCCCAGGGGTCACATCCTACCCAAAGAGCTGCTGAACAACCCCACCACAGTGTCAGCTCTCAGGGCAGACACCTGGGTACATAAAAAGAAGTGGAAATTCACTTTTGTCAAGGTTATCATTAGAATTTATTGATATGAGACAAACTTTGTATGTCACCATGTCAATGGAGGAACAGCATGTCCAGATGTCACAGAGCCCATCCAGGGACTCTCCCTGCCCTGGGAGCACAGGAGACCACACACACCCAGCTGGGTGGCACTGGGGACACTTCCTGGGGCAGGAATGCTCCAGAAACACCTGGGATATCTTGGCTGGGTGGTTTGGCAGACTGCAGCACCCAGCAGGGAAGGGCAGCTCACCCCAAGCCCCTCCAGTCACAGGGGGAAAAAGAAAACCTAAGAGGGGGTGAGCTTCCAGGAGCCCCTGCAGGGAGATGAGAGCTCTTGGGCCCTCTGGCTCCTCAGAGGAGCAGCTGGGGTGGGGACACATCCCCAGCAGGACAGCCAGGCATGGCTGGAGCCTTGCCAAGGAGCAGCACAGCCATGCCACGCTCCAGCCTGGCATCTCCCCATTCAGAAGCAGGGTTTTTGTTTTAGCACAACCATCCTTGTGTTGTAACCACTCAGACATTCCCCTCTCAGCAGTGCCCTCTCACAGCACAGCCAGCCTGTCATCTATGCTTGTGGCTATGGTGAAAATTATCTTTATAATCTTTACTGGAAATACATTTTATGCTGGATTCTACTTAAAAAAAAAAAAAGCCAAGTGCTGAGCTTTCATCTTCTCCCAGCTTATGAAATATTTGGTTTGGTCCTAAGTATCTTGCTAAATGATTAGAGAGGGAATAGCAGAGTATTCCCCAGGCACCTGGTAAATCCACGATGGATTTATTGTAGAAACACACTAAACTCTCTAACTCACTCCAAATGGATTTCAGAGCCCTCTAAAACCCTCCAGAGAATGAGCTGTTTGTGACAGGACACACAAGAAGCAACCCCAAGTTCAATGAGTGACTGAGGAAAAGGAGAGGGGACGTGCCAGCCCAGCCCCTGTGACAGGGCAGTGCCAGCCTGGCCATGGCCCCACCTGCTGCACACCTGGACAGGAACCCCTGGCTCCAGGCACACACAGGTGGGAGCTGTGTGCTCCTCCTGGCAGCTGTGACAAGTGACAGAGGGCTCTGCTCTCAGCCATCCAGTCCCACCCAATCTCAGTTCCCTCTCACACGTAACAGCAATGATCTAGAGATCTCATATTGATGGGTAATTATACAGGATTAATTGCACATCAGTCCATTGTGGCTACAAGTTCTTTAGGTTAATAACTCTACATAGTGACAGTAGTACAGTATCAGCTACTTCTCAATACAAACTCCCTACCCTAACCTTAATTTGTAGGTCAGAGGAAGACCTTCTAACACAGTGACCTCCCAATAACCCTTAACATTCATTTTAAAATCATTTTTTCTAGAAAACAACAAAAAAAAATCCAGTGTGGGGAAAACGCACATATATAACCAAAGCAGTGCTTAACAACCACAGGAAAACAGAACATCATCTTGGACTCTTGTTTCAGCATCTTCTGTGGACCCTGGCAGTGTCACTCCCAAAGGGATCCTCAATGCTCCGTCAGTTCCCAAGTCCATTAAACCATTTCCCAGCTCCAGATGTTTCTGGCCTCTCACCATTGTCTGTAGCAAGAGCACACAGAAACACTTGCTCATGTGCACAAGACTTCCATCAGATTCCATGGAAGAGCTCTGGAAGGCTGCAGCCTTTCCTTCCAGAAGCCTGTTCTCGAGTGGCAGCACTCTCACCTTCTCTTCCAGCCAGGAGAGAGCTCCAAGTCCCTCCAAGTTTTACTCATTCCTTCTGCCCAAAGCTGTATGGGTATCCAATAAAACCCCTCTCACAGTATTCCCAGGAAATTATTCAGAAGAGGAGATGATTTTTCAACCAAATGAGATCCTCTGGTCCTGTGTGTGAGACCATGGCCAAGAGAACGAGCAGCTGCCATGGATGTCCCAACTGCAACAGTCAGGGAGGGGAGCCTGACTGTGAGGGACAGGCAAAGAGACCCCAAAGTCACTCTGGGCTGAGCTTGCCTCTTCCTTGGAGTCAAATGTTTGATTCCATTTGTTCTAGCAGGAACTGGTGGATCATGTCAAAAGTGGGACGATCTTTGATATCCCTGCTCCAGCATTTCAGCATCAGGTCGAACACAGGGTTAGGGCACAGAGGAGTCTGGGACAGATAGATCTGAAAGGAAGAGTCACAGTGCTTCAGTGGGGTTCTCACAAAGGAAATGAACCTTTACTCAAGTAACACCAAAAGACAGTTTCATTCCAGGGTTACAAGACACAGCCACCATGCAGTGTTTGGAATCCCTCCAGCTCCAGGCCGGCAGTGGAGTCTGGACAGAGCCTCTCAAACAGCACCACGGACACTTTGCCAACTTGTCTGATGAGCTGCTCACAAAACAGGCCTTTGTCCCCCAGAAAACACAAATGCTTCTGGGGCATTTGTCCTCCAAGAGACAGCAAAACACAAACCAAAACCAAATTTACCACAATAAAATCCAAGTACTTGCAACTCACCGTAGACAGCCCATGAGGCTTTCTAAGCATCGTGACAGCTTGTTAGCAGAGACAGAAAAAACACCTTTTAGAGCTTATCTACAGCACAGCTTGGCAGAATCATTTTATTTCTCCCTCTCATTTTTTAGGCTCTTAGCTAATCATTAGTATTTGGGAGATGGTGAGTAAACCCCATATCATTGTATTTCCCTTAATTCACTGCTTAATTTCCTTTATTTCCCTGAATTCTCTGGTGCTAAAGGTGAATTCTGGGGAGAATGGTTCTCCACAGCTTTGGGTACTGAGGAGATGGAGTGTCCTGCACCATCATTGGTATCTATTGAGGGCAGCAGCTGTGGGGACAAAGTGACACAACAGCCCTTCGGCAGATGGAGATGGCCAAAGGCTTCTTGGCATGTGTGGAGATACTACAGGGAGAATCCAATCCCTGGGAACCAACAACTGCTCCTTCCCACCACAAATCCCTCCTGCTCCCTCATCTTCCAGAGGCAATGCTGGTGGGAGAGTGCTGACAGAGGAAAGGAGCAACAGAACTGCGTGGAGAGCCTGGAAAAGCTGGAGACAGGGCAGAGTGAAGTGGTTTAGAACAGGAAATAAACAGAACAGGGCCAAGGGGTTCTGCCAGTGGGACTCCAAGAGAGGAAAACTGGTGCAGTGAGCCCAGAAAAGGGAGGGGAGAGGGAAGACAGGTGAGAAGCTGAGTGGGACACAGGGCACAGGTGAGAAGCTGAACAGAACACAGGACATAGGTGAGAAGCTGAACAGAACACAGGACACAGGTGAGAAGCTGAACAGAACACAGGACAGGTGAGTAGAAGCAGAGTAGAGCAGAGGACACAGGTGAGAAGCTGAGTAGAACACTGGTGAGAAGCTGAGTGGAACACAGGACAGAGGTGAGAAGCTGAGTAGAGCACAGGACACAGGTGAGAAGAAGCAGAGGCTGCTGCAGCTGAGGTGAGGGCAGCAGGGAGGAACATCCAGCAGGAAGGGAGAGGCTGAGGGAAGGAGGGAAGAGCTGTTTGTTCTGTTTGCTGCTCACCTGCCTGCCCTGGCTGCGGAAGAACTCGCCCGTGTTCTCGATGACCTGCTCGTCTGTCAGGAGGCTGTAGGGCTGCTCCTTGCACAGCACAAACATCTCCCACAGCGTCACCCCAAAGGCCCACACGTCACTGGCTGTGGTGAACTTGCCCTGTGGACAGAATCACAGAATAATGAGGTTGGAAGAGACTTCTAAGATCATGAGGTCCAGCCTATGCCCTAACACCCAACCAGACTATAGCACCGAGTGCCATGTCCAGTCTTTTTTTAAAACACATCCAAAGATGGTGATTGTACCACCTCCCTGGGAAGAGCATTCCAGTACTTTATTAATCTTTTGGTGAAAAATTTCTTCCTAATATCCAGCCTCTACCTTCCCTGACATAGCTGCAGACTGTGTCCTCTGGTTCTGTCAGAGGACCCCACCTGTCTTCAGCCTCCCTTCAGGAAGCTGTAGAGAGCAATAAGGGCACCCCTGAGCCTCCTCTTCTCCAGGCTAAACAGCCCCAGCTCCAGTTCCTTCAAACATTCTTCACAGGGTTTGTGTTCCCAGCCCCTCTCCAGCCTTGCTGCCTCCTCTGGATGTGCTCAAGCATCTCAAAATCCTTCCCAACCTGAGGGGCCAGAACTGGACACAGCACGCAGGGTTTGCCCTCACCAGCACTGAACACAGGGGAAGGATGACTTCCCTGCTCCTGCTGCCAGAGAGGATCTGCTCAGCCCAGCAAAACCCTCCCAGCCTGCACCCTCTGCAGCCCAGCACCTGGGGAGATGCTCCAGACAGAGCCAGCACAGCAGCTGAGCTGCCCCCAGCCACACCCACAGGGATAACAGGGCTGTTTGTAGGGCAGCAGCAGCACCTGGGGGCCTCACAAGCCCTAAGAAGGTGCAGCTTTCACAGGGGCAAAGCTCTGCAACAGGGAGCAGGTCCCAGAGAAGGACAGGGACTTCTGTCCCTGCTGAGACAGTCTGTTTGCAGCAGGATAAAATAAACTAAGGGAGGGGGATAGTCACTGCCTACCTCCACCCAAAACAGCAGAGCTCACAGAAAAGCCTTTGAAAGGGAAGCAAAGCCCTCAGGGTGAAAGCAGAGCTAGAGCAGACTCCAGACTCTTAGAGAAAGCACTAAGATAATTTTAATGTTTGCACATGTAAGAAGCCAGTGACAATATTCTTGCTGTCCCTGTTTTCTGTCTCCAAAAAATGTGCCCAAACTGGCTGTGTTTGGAACAATGTGTTTCTGGAGAAGTAAAAAGAAGATTGCTCAGAAAATAACACAAAACACTTGAGGGGCTGGAGGGCCTGTTTGGGCAGAAAACATCCCAGCCCCACTTCAGCCAGGCTTATCTGGCAGCCCCTGCAGTCTGTCGAGGTTTGGAAGATGTTCACACGGGGAGGATGGGAGTGATTTATGCTTTAGATGCAGCCATAAGCAGGAAAAGAGGGTGGATTTCAGAGAGCTTGGGCCTGGCAGCCTGTAGAGCAGAGGTAATTACAATTTTTCTGGGTAGTTGTTGTAAGAAAGTAATTCACCAACTACTACAAGAAAAAAAAAAAGTTTAATATTCTCCAGACTGGATGTGTTTGGGCTGTGGAACAATCTCCTGAGGGGAGACAGCAGGACCCTTAAATGTGAAAAAAACCCCACAGCCTCAAACCAGACACTTGAAACCCAGGAAGTTTTGTCCCTGCCCCTCTCAGCTTCCCAGCTGGGGGGATAAGCAGAGCAAGGCAACTTCCTCAAAATTCTAGCAGGAATGCCAGGCACTCCTGCCCAGATGAGGCCTGAGGGATGTGATGCTATCCAGAGAGACCTGGACAAGCTCAAGCAGTGACCCACAGCAGCCTCAGGAAGTTCCAGCAGTGCTGGAGCTGCCCTGGGTCAGGAGAACCCCCAGGACCAACCCAGGCTGGGCTGAGCAGCTGGAGCAGCCCTGGAGAGGGAGCTGGGGGTGCTGGGGGTGAGAGCTGGAGCTGCCCCAGCGTGGGCAGCAGGGCAGGGGGGATCCTGCCCCTGTGCCCTGTGCCCAGGTGAGACCCCACCTGCAGAGCTGCCCCAGGCCTGGCCCAGCACAGGGAGGAGCTGGAGCTGCTGCAGAGATCCAGAGGAGGCTCCAGGGGGATCTGAGGATGGAGCAGCTCTGCTGGGAGGAGAGGCTGGGACAGCTGGGATTGTTCACCTGGACAGGAGAAGCTCTGGGGGAACCTCAGTGTGCCTTGCAGGGCCTGAAGGGGCTGGCAAGAAACATGGAGAGAATTTACAGGGGATGGAGTGAGAGGACACAGGGAATGGCTCCCACTGCCAGAGGGCAGGGATGGATGGGATATTGGGAATGAGGAATTGTTCCCTGGCAGGGTGGGCAAGCCCTGGCACAGGGTGCCCAGAGCAGCTGGGGCTGCCCCTGGATCCCTGGCAGTGCCCAAGGCCAAGTTGGATGAAGCTGGGAGCACCTGGGACAGTGGGAGGTGTCCCTGCCATGGCAGGAGTGGCACTGGATGGGCTTTAAGCTCCTTCCAGCCCAAAGCATTCCATGACATTCTGTATTACCAAGGCCAGGCTCCAGCACAGATATTGATATTTCCAGATATTGGTGACTGCCTGGCACAGCTGTGCCACTGCTTCAGGGGGGAGGGAAGGGGAAGGGGAAGGGGAAGGGGAAGGGGAAGGAGCTTTGTGCATGCCTACCAGCAGGATGCTCTCCCAGGCCATCCAACGGATGGGCAGCACAGCTCTGCCCTGAATCCTGTAGTAATCCCCACTGTAGAGGTTCCTGCTCATGCCAAAGTCTGCAATCTTGATGGTGTGGTTGTTCCCCACCAGGCAGTTGCGAGTTGCCAGGTCCCTGTGCACAAAGTTCAGGGATGCCAGGTACTTCATCCCCGAGGCAATCTGGGTGGCCATGTACAGCAGGTTGGAGTGGCTGCAGCAAAGGAAAACACAGCAAAGAAAAATCACTGGAGTTCCCCCACACTCAGGACTTCATTGTATTTGATGTGTTAGTGACCTGTTGTTTTATTTTCTGCCATAACAGTGGAATCAAACTGTCTCATTCCAGCCAAGATCCTGAGCTGAGTAAGCAGGAACAGACAGGCTCTCCCTGAAATTCAGGCCTTCACAACCTGACATCCTTTAGATTTATTTTTTTTTTTCAATATCAAACATTAATCTTGAGATTTTCAAAGAGTTTGTGCATCAAAGCACCAACTTTTTGCAGAGAGACATGAAAAATTGAGCTCAGAATCTCATATCCTAAAAACCACTTAGCCTGGTATTTCAAACAACACCACTTTTGAATGCTTATATTAACATAAGTGTGTCACTTCACATTAAAGAGAGTTGACTTGGTTTTAAATATGCTAAACATTACTGAAAATAGAAACAGATGCATTTTCCATCTAATTCAATTTTAATTCCTCCATTAGCTAAATGAAGATAGGATTAATAAAGCTGCAGGATACACAGACAGAGTTTGGACCATCAGACTCAGCATTCTTCCCACACTATTGCTCTGTGCTGCTCAGCCTTTTTCCCACTGCTGATGCTCAAATGCTTCACACAACCAAGAACACATCTGATGAACTGTTCAGAGTTTGTATTTTTTCAGTAAAGGTCAGCAAAAGAGATCTTTGCCTCCAGAACACAAAGAAGAAAGAGACTATCACAGAACCATGGAATGGTTTCAGTTGGAAGAGACTTTAAAGATTATTTTGTTTCACCCCCTGCTTTAGACAGGGACACTTCCCACTATCCCAGGTCACTCCAAGACCTTCCCAGCCTGGCTCTGGACACTTCCAGGGTTGGGACAGCCACAGCTTTTCTGGGCACCCAGTGCCAGGGCCTCACCATCCTCTGAGTAAAGATTTTCTTCCTAAAATCTAATCTAACCCTGTCCTCTGGCAGTGTAAAACCATTCTCCCTACCCTGTCACTATCTGTCTGTATAAAAAGTAATTTTCCTACTTTTTATAAGTTCCAGAGCCGTAACCACTCCCCTGTGCCCTGATAACCTGGCTGTTGGCCTGTGGCACAGCAATGGCACAGCCTCCAAGGCCCCAGGTTTTCCCTTCCCCTGCTCAGCTGTGGCTCCCTCCCTGCCTGGGGCTGCTCTCCCCATGCTCCCTGTCCCACCTGAACCCTGGCAGGGTCCCATCAGCAGCTTCCTCCTGGCTCCTGCCCCTGCTCAGGCAGTTCCCAAAGCTCCCCACAGGCAGCTCCATGAGCAGAGAGCCAGGAGGGGATGGGGCTGAATGGGACAGACCCCTCAGCAGAGTCACTGTGGTGCCTGGGGGCAGCACCCCAAAGGCAGAGGAGCAGAGCTGCCTTTGGAAGAGCAGCAAAGCTGATGGAGAGGAAGCTGAGGGGGGCTCAGCCTGGAGCAAAGGAGGCTCAGGGGGGCCCTTGTGGCTCTGCACAACTCCTGACAGGAGGGGACAGCCAGGGGGGGTGGGCTCTGCTCCCAGAGAACAGGGACAGGAGGAGAGGGAACAGCTCAGGCTGGGCCAGGGGAGGTTTGGGTTTGGATATTGGGGAAAATTTCTTCACCAAAATGTTGTCAGGTCTTAGCACAGGCTGCCCAGGGCAGTGCTGGACTCACCATTCACCTTTTAGAAGCCATGTAGATGTGGCACTTTTGGGACATGGTGGCCTTGGCAGTGCTGGGAGAACATCAGTGATCTTAGAGCATATCTCATGATCTTAGAACATCAATGATCTTTCCAACCTAAATGATTCTGTGACCTGACAGCCAGAGAAAGCAGGGAGATGCATTTCAAATACCAGAGAGCCATAAAGACTGAAGAATGTGTGATCCCTGTGCATGAAAGGGCTGCTCCCACCTCTGATGCACCAAACCCTGGGTCTGCAGCTGGGTGGGGTGGCTGCACCTTGTCACATCCCTCAGATGCCCCCAGGCACCAGCAGAGCCAAGCTGCTCCTGGGGCAGGGGCATTCCTGTCACTGCCAGGACACAACCCCTTCAGAGCTGTCTGTGTGACACTGTCTGCCTGGCAGGGAAAAAAGGAGAGGCTGAAGGATCAGTGGGAGACAATGAAAAACTCGAGGTTGCAAGTAATGGAAAGCAAGTAAGAACAAGGTGGGTGACAGTGCTGAAGTCAAATAAGAAGCAAAGAGGAGATAAAGAAACAACATTTTTGAGGCCAGGAAAAATAGGCACAAGTGCAAAGGTGAATGAGGTTTCAGATGGGCAGAAAGGGCAGGAGACTGGAGAGAGCTGGAATCTATTTCTTCTCAGACACAAATCCTCTGTCCTCCTGCAGCTCCTGCATGTCCTGCCTGCAGGACACCAGGTAAACACTCCTGACAGGACCACTGACAGGTCCTGGCAGCAAGGCTGGTGTTGTCTGGCCAGGGTAAAACCCAGGCACCTCCTGCCCAGCACATCAGAGCTGGCTCTGCCTGCCTTGAGCCTGAGCCACAAATCCCAGTACTCCTTTGGGGAGGAGCACACCAAGGCTCAGCAATGCTGCAGCTCCTGCTCAGTGCAGGGCTCCTTATCAAGCAGAATGTATTAGTCTACATGACTCTCCTCTGGGAAAAGCACTTCTGCAATAGCAGAGATGCTTTTATGGCAGATTTAATCCTTCCATTGAAGAGGGAGACAAGTGCCCCTGCTGAGAAAATGTGGTTTTCTTTGCCAAATAGTCTCCTTCTGTTGGCTGGTGAAATCTTCTCCTTACTGAAGCTCCACACTCAGCTCCTCTCATGCAGTATTTTTTGGACACCAGAGAACCTCCTTAAAAGCTTCAGAAAAATTCTTGATTTTTGTCCTAAAATTCTTGTTGTAATGCAACAATGAAATATCCACTAACATAAAGAGATGGTAACCACCTAAAGTGGTCTCTGTCAGGGGCACTTCAGGGGAACCTCCAGAGGCCTCAGGAACAACCCCACACCATGTCAAGGGCCAGGCTGCAGGAGGGTCCCTGCTGGGAAGGCACAACAGATAAAACTGGCAGCTGTTTTGCTAATTTATCCAACAAGTCAAGCAGCTTCTCTTACGTGACACAGGGGATGTTGTTGGAGATGGCAAATTTGCTGTAGATCTCCCTGTGGGACAGGAACTGGTTGAGGTCCCCGTTCTCCATGTACTCTGTGATCATGCACAGCGGGTCCTCCCGCACGCACACGCCCAGCAGCCGGATGATGTTGGGGTTCTTCAGCCTGGACATGATCTTGATCTCCTTCAGGAAATCATTCCTTATAAAACAGAAAACACCTCTGAATCACCTTGAAAACACCTGAAGCTGTTCCTTTGTCTGAGGACAGCACAAGGGCTGTGCTCTGAGTTCAGAGTAATTTACACTCTGCACGCACGAGTGTGAAACTGGTTCTGAGCTTGTGTTCAGCACTGAGCTCCCCCAGCAAACAGAATTTAATGCAGCATTTCAAGCTGACATTGCAGATTCCCCTACCCCCACTCCCTGCTGTGTCCTGCTCCTTCCAGGAACATAAGAAATACACACCCCAGACACCCTCCCACAGCAGTCCCCAGGGCTGCCCTGTGCTTGGGGGGTGTTTGCTTTCCTCCTGTTGGCACTGCAGGTGCACTCACCTGGCTGTTTTGTTGACATCTGATCTCAGCATTTTCACTGCCACAAGAACAGGCTGGTGAGTGAATTCTGAGGATGAGACTCCCAGGAATTCCAGCAGGCCATCAGCTTCACAGAGGTGCACCTGCGGGGCAGAAGCAGCTGTAAGAGCACACACAGGCAGAAATCCAGAGGAAAACAATGTCACAGCCAGGTTACTGCTGGCAGAATGAACCAAGGAATGATCTGGGGATGGTGACACAGCTGTGGTCAGAAATGACCCAAGGGCTGGCCCTAGATCCTGACACACAGCCCATGGCCTAGGAGCCCACAGGGACCAAACCAGGTGAGTCCCCACACACCGGGTTTACTGCACTGCTACAGCAGCCTGGGCCAGCCCAGCTCAGCCAGCACCCACTGGGGATGTCCAGGAAGGCTCCTGAGCCTGGATGTGTCTGCTCTGCACTAAAGCACCTCACACAACCCCAGAACCATCAAACCATGGCCTGGCTTGGGGCATTGCTCAGACTTCAGTGAGGAGCACCCAAGAATTAGAGTCAGTTATCCAAAATCCTCAAATTCCAGATGGAAAAAAAAAAAAAGGAGAAAAGTGTGTGCATACATGTCCCTGATATGAGCACCTCACCTGTAGGTATACCCAAAGATAAATAGATAAATACTCTAATGACTACACACAATTCCAAATTTCTTCCAGTAAATTAGTGGTTAGTGATATAAAATTACTGCCAGGGTTGTACAAGAAGGGGTGACAAAACACTTTCTTAAGAAGTTACCAGAATGTGCATCCAAATGGAGAACTGGGTGGGGAAAGCAGACTGACCTGAGGGTGTGGATAGGAAAAAGGACTGGGAAAGAGGAGCAGACTGGATGTGTCAGCCAGAGACTAGCAGCAGTGAGGGAATGTAATGGGAGCACGATGAATTTTGTATGAAGAGAGCAGCAAGAACTGATGTCACAAGCATGGTGAGGGGAAAAATGAGACAGCAGAGAAAATGGGACAAACCTGCAGAACAGGAATGAGGGTACAAAGATGCTGCTGCAGTCCCACAGAGAATGAATCTGTTGTGGGAAAGCACAATCATGAGAGCTGGGACAGGTCAGAGCCACAGGACTAAGCACAGGTAATTCCAAGGTGATGTGTCACCAGGGAGGGGTGGTGCTGCTTCCTTGGGAGCAGGGAAAACAGAAGAATGAGAGGAAAGAAAAGTGGAGGCCTTAAAGAAACAATGAGCCCTGTTTTAGGAGCACACAGCCAGAGCAGTGGAGCAGAGCAAGTGATGGCCAGCTGGGGAAAGAATAAGGAGACAGGAAAATGTGGTGCAGCACATTTCCAAAAGACCCTGTGATACATGGAAAGAAACAGGCTCTGAATCCACACTCAAGGAAAATGGAGATGGGAGAGCCATGTCCTCTCAATACAGAGGAGGAGTTATTACAGTTATTAGAAGGACAGCATGAGAGGGAAGGAGAAACCAGAAACAAACCAATGAGAAATCCTCTCTGTCCCACTTTTGGAGCACAGAGCACAATGCAGGCAACAGCAGAAAAGGCTGCACTGACAGCCAGGTGAGGAGGCTGAAGATGTCAGCAGCTCCCCAGAAAAGTGAGCCAGGAAGAAAACAGTAAGCCAGGAAAGGGGCTGGGGTAGGGAAGGTGGGGTGTCAGAATGGAGGAACCACAAAGATGGGAACATCACAGACCAGGAGGCAGTCAGTGAAGGGCTGTGCTTGCCAAAATGGGATAGAGAAGCAGAATTTAGGGCTGTGAGTGAACAAAAGCTGGGAAGAAAAAAGACAGTGGAAAAGTGAGAGCAGGAGACGGAAAGACCTGCTCAGGATGGAGTTACAGATGGTGTGAAAATGAAGCAGAGAGAGAAGAAAAGGCGAGGTGAAAACGTTAACAGCTTGAAAGGAGCTCAAGGAGCCACGGGAAAGTTTGGCAGATGACAGATGTGTGCATCATCCTGCCTGAGGCTGCTGACAAACTGGGGCTTGACAAGCAGCAATGCCAGAAAACATGAGGGTGCCACAGTGCTTGGGAAACGTCGGCCTGCTTGGGTCAGTGTGCAGAGCACCCCAGAACCTCCATCTGTGACTGGGAGAGCTGTTCTAGCAGCCAGGATCAGTGTTAGCTGGACTGTGGAGAGTTTCCATACCCACATGTCTAAAGGCAGGTGGCAGCCATCAGACGTCCAGAAAAGACGTGAAAGTCTGAATTCCCAACCCTAGGTGGGAATTTACAGAAATATGGATAGCAAACAGAAGTTTGCAATTCCTCTATTGATGAAGACCCCAGTGGTACCAAGCAGAGCCTCACAGCTGCTCAGCGGCTTGGCCTGGGGGATATCAGCTTTCCTCAAGGGCAATTGTAATTTTAACTAAAAGGGCAAAACACATTTTAATTTTAACTAAAACACTGGAATGCAGAACCCTCAAGTCCCACTGAGCAACACCTCAGAAGACTCCTCTGTGCCAGGCACCTCCTTCCTGCAGGAGGACGAGCAGCAGAGTGGCTGTATGTAGGGGGATAGAACATAAGAAAATAAAGATAGTGTAGAAAGTAATCTCACCCCTAAGGAGTTGCAGCTGGGCCAATTATCAAAGATTAGGAATAGGCCTGACTTTTAACAGGCCACAGCTGTAAGCAGTGAGAAGAAGAGTGCTATAAAAGAGTGGGGTGGCTGGGTGAGAAGGGAACTGGAGCCAGTTGGCTGCTTTGTGAAGAAGAAAGAGTCAGTGCTCTGAGGAGCTGCCCATGAGAAACACCAAGAAGGTGTGACACTTCTGTGATAAGGAGACAACAGTGTGGAACCCCTGCAATAAGATGACAACAGGCAAACACACAATTTTAACTAAAACACTGGAATGCAGAACCCTGGGTCCCACTGAGCAACACCTCAGAAGAGTCCTCTGAGCCAGACACCTCCTCCCTGCAGGAGGACGAGCAGCAGAGTGGCTGTACCTCTCCAAACTGTCCTTCCCCCAGCTTCTCCTTGAGGCGCAGCTGCTGCCGGGGGAACTCCCCCACAGAAATGTCCTTCTTGGTCAGGGAGTCCACAGTCAGGGCGGGCACTGCGTACATGTTGTTGCCAGTGACCCCCTGCAGGTGCACGATGTCGGTCTCAGCATAGTGGGGGCACGTTGTTCTGGAAGCCTTGGTGAGGGGTGGACTTGGTCAGGTCGGGCTCAGCGTAGTCCCCGCTGCACACTGAGGGGAGCAGAGACAGGGCAGTCACACCTCACTCCCTCAGAGCCAGGGTGGCCCAGTTCCCACTCCTCCCAACCCCACAGCTCTGGGAATTTGCTGCCTTGTGCTGAGGGGCACGTACACAGGACACGTGGGAAATAAATTTGTAGAGAATTCTCAAAGCCTCATGTATATATATATATATATATATATATATATATATATATATATATATATAGTATGCATAGTATCTCACATAGTATGCATCTGTATGCAAACTTTGAAATAAAAAATACTAATTAAAAATACCATAAAATAAAACAGATATTATTAAAAGAGAAATAGAACTAGAAACAAGCTTCAGAATATATAATGAAGAAATAAAAAAAAGAAATATAATAAAGAAATATAATACAGAAAAAGAAAAGAAATATAATAAAGAAATAAAAATAATAAAGAAATATATAATAAAGAAATAAAAAAAGAAATATAATAAAGAAATATAATATAGAAAAAGGAAAGAAATAATACATAAAGAAATATACAATAAAGAAATAAAAAAGAAATATAATAAATATAATAAAGAAAAAGAAATATAATAAAGAAATAAAAATAATAAATAAAGAAATATATAATAAAGAAATAAAACTAGTTACTTTAAAAAAATAAAAAATACATTGTACTAAGACCCACCAAGAGTAATTTTAAATTATTAGTTTTAAAGCATTTACAACACAGTATAGCAAAAGCTAATAAACAAAATACGCTTAAAATGTATTGTAATTAGGGAACAGTTACCTTCTAATTATAACATCTATACTGTCTCACCCTTCACATAAAACTAAAAATAAAATAAAGGTTTTTACAATGCCTGTCAGTTGTCCCATCTCTAAATCAAAAAAGGGTTTAATCCAACAGGGACACACTGCTCTGTTTTACCTGCGAGCTGCCAGCAAATTCCTGCTCAACACAGCCTGTTCTAGCCAGCCATGGGAGCTACAGGTCCTGCCCAGACAGGGAGGCGAGTCTGAAGTGATTTTCTGTTTCTGATTTATCCTGAGTACAATCAGTTCCCATTACCTGGTGCAGGGATGTTGTTTGCAACGTCAAACTTGCTCTGGATTCCCTCCTGCAACAAGAACTGATCAAGGTTTCCATTTTCCATGTCCCCTGTAGCAAACTGCTCTCCCTCTTACAGCTTATTCACATAAATATGGGGCAATGCCTTAGAATTAACTCCCTGCAGGGTCAGTATTACCTGAAACGTTTGTTCTGCTTCAAATTCATACCCTGGCTCAATCCAATCAGTCTCACTGGGTAGAATAATGCTGGATCTTAGCAACTTGTCAGCGTGAGGAATGCAGAACTGCCCTTCCATTCACTGAGTACTAAGCACTGTTGGAAACATTTCCTTCTGTGCGGGTCCAAAAGCTCCCCAGGGGCTGGAAGCCAGGACACCACAGACAATTCCCTGCTCTATTTCCTTCTGGTGTTTCTATAGGAATTTCAAAGAGCCCTTGGCTGCAGGAAAAGGTGTTAAAGGTCTTCTCCCAAAAGGCAGCATCTCCACAAATGATGTGTGATTGCTCTGATTGCCCAAACCAGCTGGTCAAAGATGACCTGGGTAATAAATAAACAGTCTTCAAATAAAACAATAAAAGGCCAGACCCTCTAGTGGGACTGCTGCTCCAGCTGTCACAGCTCCATGCCAAGAAGTACCAGTGTTCCACAACACTGCCTGAGCTCCCTGGGTTATTGCATTGCACAGGAGCCAAAGATGGCAGCTTGGACACTGACAAGTGGCACATTTTACAATCTGACAGAAATAATAAAAGAAGAAACATGCAGCTTCCAGAGACTGATGATGTTACCTGAATCCTCTGCACTTTGGGAGAGCTCTGGAAGCTTCTGGAGCAGAGTAGCTGGCTGGTGGTATTCCAAATCTAGTGGGAAAGCACGTTCATAGGTGGGGTTTGACTGGTGGATCTGGGTCTGGTTGTTGGCAATGGTGTAGCTGTAGAAGGAGAGGCGAACAGTGGCATCCTCCTCCAGGATTCGACGTGGGGCCTGCAGAGGAGAGGGAAAAACCAACCAAAACACTGAGGCAATGCTCAGCTGTTAAGTAATGCCTTGGCTGCAACCACAGCAGCTTCCAGTAATATCTTGGACAGGGCTGGCATCTTCCCCTGCTGTGACAGCAGCTTTAGCCACTCCATGGAGCTGTGCTTTTCACATAGTTCTGAGCTCATTAGGGTTAATGATTAGTTCTGAGCTTGTGTCTACAAAAAGCCCCATTGTATTACCTTTTCCAACCTTTTTTGAACATATTGCTTCCAAAGAATGATGATTATAATCATCAGGAGCAGCAGAATAATAGCCACAAGGCAGCCCACGAGGATGGAGGTGTTGGAGTCATCTGCCTTCTCCCCTATCCAGGTGCTGGTTACAGAAGATGTGGTTCCTGCAATCACAGAGA
This sequence comes from Calcarius lapponicus, assembly GCA_039654755.1. NCBI lineage: Eukaryota > Metazoa > Chordata > Aves > Passeriformes > Fringillidae > Calcarius > Calcarius lapponicus. The sequence goes on along the minus strand of JBBFKN010000012.1, from coordinate 4,988,991 downwards.
AGGAGAATCTGGGGGTTAAAGCACCAGAGGTTTTCTGTGCCAGGCAACTTCCTACAGCCTGGTAGAGAAAAGATCTTGGGCAGCTCCCTGAACACCAGCTGTGTTCACATTTTGTTCTTAGCAGAAATTCTCATTTTGGAGGCTCAAAGAGCTAAGAACTGTGCAGAGAACTTCTGCAATCAAAGATTGCTGTGAGCAGAACACATTCCTGCAGTGGATCCAGCCTGGAGCAGGCAGTGCTCAGAGTTTCACTGGCTCCACACAAGTCCCCAGCCCATGTTCTGAGGCAGCCCTGGCCAGCTGAGGCTCAGGGACTGTCACGTGCTGCCCTGTGCACCAGGCACTGATCAGGCCATCGCCAGACCTCCAGAGATGGAGGGAAAGACCAGGTTAACTGGGATGTGCCTGTGAAATTCCCCAACAGCTGAGCCCTTGGCATGGCCTTACCCCAGGTGCCCTCAGTAGCGTTGTGCTCTGTCTCCAGGAGCTCCGTGGTGCTTGTGGCTGCTGTGACAAAACTGGGATTCACACTCTCCATGTCTGCAGAAGGAAGGGCAGAGTGTCAGCCCAACAAACCCTCCCTGCTCCTGCAAGCATTCCCTGCAATCCCAGCCCAGCAGGAGGGGGCTGCTGTTCAGGCTGCACATCAGGAACAGGAGGGGCTGCTGCCTGCAAGGTAAGCAACAAGCAGCACCCAGGGAATTCCTCCCTCAGGAATGTCCTCTCACTACAGCTGATTAAAGACGTTGGAGTAGAAAGCTACAGCCACACCTTTCTCTCTCAGTCCTGGTGGTTTTCTCCAAATTTTTTTCCCTCCAGAGCTTTTTAAAGCACCTCAGGCATTGACTTCTGCAACATAGTTAAGCCTTAAGGAAAAAAAAAGTCAGCCTCTATTTTTTAATAATAATTTTTTTAAATAATATTTTAATCTGGTAAACTTGATCTCATAATCTCTAGATATACTTGAATTATTCCTAACAAAATATTTGGTAAAAAGAAGCAAAAATTAGTGTCATAGCCAGCAGGCAGCTGGGGAAGTGGAGGCAGGTACTGGTCTCTTCACTCTGGAGACCAGGGACAGCCCTCAGGGAGCAGCTGGAGCTGTGTCAGGGTCAGGGCAAGGTTCTTCCCCCAGAGGGGGCTGGCACTGCCCAGGCTGCCCAGGGAATGGGCACGGCCCCGAGGCTGCCAGAGCTCCAGGAGCCTTTGGGCAGCGCTGCCAGGGATGCCCAGGCTGGGGCTGCTGGGGGGGCTGAGCAGGGACAGGATTTGAACTGGTTGATCCCTGTGGGTCCCTCCCAGCTCAGGAGATTCTGTGATTCCATGAGATCAGCCAGGGATGTGCTGAATTATCCACCATCCATGCTGCAACTGCTTGTGGCACAGGCCAGTTGTGCAGGCAGCCACTCCCCAGGAACCTGAGCTGAAAATGTGGATATTTCCTCAAATCAGAAGCACTGTGCTCTCCTGGCTTTTCATTTCGTGCTCCACTGTGCAGCCTTTCAGAATCAATCAGTTGGCAAACCTCAGGGTGATAAAAAGGAGCTCACAAGGATTTCCCAAGTACAGAACAAGCTAAGTTTCCTTTTCCTTTGGTTTGTGGGAGACAGGGCCTGGACTGGATGATCCTGGTGGGTCCCTTCCAGTTCAGGATCCTCTGTGACTCTGTCATAGACATATTTTCTGAAAAATCCTTTCACTAGGATCTTTCCTCCTAAGAAGCTGGGAAGCTTCAGCTTCTCCATGTTTTGCTACTTTAGAATGTGATTTAGAGAATTGTTTACCCAGCATGTGAACTGTTTTTACTTGATGACCAATGACAGCCAGCTGTGTCAAGGCTGTGAGCAGTCACAAGATTTTATTACTCCTTCCTTTCTAGCTTTCTGATGTCTCCTTTCTTTCTTTAGTATAGTTTTAATATATCATTTTCCTTTAATACAATATGTATCATAAAATAATAAATCAGCCTTCTGAATCACAGAGTCAAGATTCTCATCTCTTCCCTTGTTGAAGTTACGTGCAAATTCCACATGATCCTATGATCTGTTACAAAAAAAAACAACTGCTCTACAGTCCATGTTTTGGTTGCCCTGGTTGTGCTTCTGCTCATGTGCATCAGTATCAGTCTGAAAAGGACCCACTGCACCTTTCAGCCCCTTCAGTGCCTGTACAACTGTGGGAACCCAGGAAATTCCTCTGGCTGACCTGGAGGACTCTGGACCCTGTCAGGGGGCTCAGAGACCTTGGCACAGAGCCCAAGACCCCTGTGCCTTTGATTTAGCCCTTGGAAAAAACAATTACCAACCTTTATATGAAGGATTACAAGCCACAAAATTTTAAGTAAAATGATAGTGAATTTATCATTCTACTTAAATGATAAATTCACTATCATTTAAATGAAAAAGTAGATTTTGGGGTTTTTAGAATGGGGGTTCAAGGGGCAAGATGGAGGGATCTGGGCATGTCCAGCCTTTCTCCTTCTTCTTGGCCTCCATCTTCTGCTGTGATGGTGGCACTTTTGGATTGGTTTAGAGTAGAAGCTCACTGTCTAACATAGGTGATAGGTATTGGGAAGTAATTGTAAATATTGTACACGTAGATTTTAGTATAAAGACATAACACCCATAACACCACCCCAGGGGCAGGCAGAGTGCCTGGACTGTCCTGCTGGATGGACCTCAGCTGAACAGGAGAAAATATTTTATAGATAAGGAACAATAAACAACCTTGAGACCAAGAAATGAAGAACTCTGACTCCATCTTCAAGTGCCAGGCTGGGAAAAAGAGACTTTCAAACTTTTCTCAGGCAGATGCTTTAGTAGGGGTAAGCATCAAGATTTAGGGCCAGCACAGTGGGGTACCTAATCCCAGTTTGGGCCCTGGCTTTTGTGGAGTTCAATTAATCACTGTTCTAAGATCTTCTTTGATGGGGAGGCCTTCTGGCATCTTGGGCTTGTGACAGCTCAGATGCTTTTTAATCTTAGCTACTTAAATAACATGAGACCACTCTTTATGCCATTATAAGGTTAATTTGGGTCTCCTGTATGACCATGGTGGCTGGCACAGGATTTACCAACCCTAGATTTGCTACGGCTAAGTCAATTTTACACTCATTGCTTAATATTAACTACTGCTGAGTACCCTCAGAGGGTCACTCTGAGCAGCTAGAGACCCAGATACAACCTCCTCCTGCCCCCTGTGCAGGCACTCTCACATCCACCCCACACATCCTGCACTGCCACAGCAGCTCCTCTGCCCCCCGTGCTCCTCCAGGAGTGCCTGGCTGTGGGAGCCCTCACCTGACTGGAAGGAAATCTCGCTCATCATCATCCAGGTGTCAGCGAAGTAGAAGCGGCACAGGATGGCCTTGCCCACGCGCTGCTGCAGGGGCACAGTGACAAACCTGGCACTGGGGTTTTTGTCATCCAGCACCGTGGCCACCCCCACGGGCTCGGGCTCCCAGTCTGCGATCAGCCTGGGCTTGAACAGACATTCCACCCTCTGGAAGATCTTCACCCCCTTGGAGAACATGTTGTTGCAGTGCACCTGGGAAGAGGAGAAGGGATCCATCAGAGAGGAGATTTACTGGCACCTAAATCAAGCCCCAAGGGTGTTCCACTCATTGAAAATTTTCCATTCCCAGTATGTCCCTGTATGAATGCAGAATGAGTGACTTCTTCCAGTGTGCAATGAGAACTCTGGGCAAAAAGCTGCTCTGAAACAGCTCTGAATTTTACCTGCAAAAGCTACATTAATGGTCAGATCCTGGCAGGCTCTTCAAAAGGCCCATATAAAAATAAATCAAGCAAACCCTTGACTGATCAATCAATGGTCAACTTTAGATCAGTACAATTTATCAATTTTGGGCACCCAATCACCCCTTAATCAAGGGTTACCCAAAGTTGATTTAACATACTAATCTAAAGCCTTGCAGACCAATTCAACCTTTAACCTAAGAAAGGAAGGAAAAAATACACCTAAACTCTTAGTGTTAAATAAAACGTTGGTATTATTTGAATTTCTTGACATAAGTAGCTGGAATTGTTAGGCCACAAGCTGAACTTTATTTGAACTACATGGCTCCGTTCTGCAAGTCAAAGATGGATTGGAATGAGCCCTGGAGCTAATAATCTGATCATTAATAAAAGCAAAGATGGATTGTAGTGAAACTCGTATGTAACAATCTGATCATTAATAATAGTTAGAATAACAAAGCTGCAGCTTAAATATTACTCCAAGATCAATAGCTGGGGTGGACAGCCCCATAGATCCTGGTCTGTGAACTGGAACAACCATGTTTAAAAAATGAACTACTGAACCCACCAAATCCCCCACAGAAACCAGTCTCAGAAGCCAGTGTGGAAACAATGGCACAGCAGCCATTTGGTAATGAAGTAGAAGAGCATGGAGAATCCAGACCCTGATACTGCTCTTGGATTCTTCTTCTGTTCCTCCTGGCATGAGGGGTCCCAGGGATTTCTTTGTCTTTGGTCCCTCTTTTAAGGGACCAGCTTGAGCTATGACATATCACAATTGATCTGTGCCATTAGATGAGAATTGTGTCCCAAATTTCTTTGCATTTAGAAACTTTTAGCAGCTGCAGCCTAAGCTAATTCCTTCCAAAAGCCACAAACCAGGACAAACCCAAGCAGATGTTCCCCTGCCACACCCCTGCTCTGGTTGCACACCTTGAAGACAACTGAGGGTCTGAGTTTTAGGGAAACCATCACCTAAGCCTGCATCCATCCCATTCTCCTGGTGGCTCAGCACCAGGCTGAATTCTGTTGTGCTCAGAACCTGCAAACCCGAAGCTCAGGACCACAATATCTCAGCACTGTGGCCACTGACCAGGAACCAGAAGAAATAAGGTGATTCAAAGCCTTCAGTATCCCTCAGCCTGCTCCATTCCCACAGCCACAGTGGTCCAACCCCTCCCAGAGACCCCAGGAATGATTTCCAAATGACTGTGGAGTGTTTGGCACTGTGACAGCAGCAGTTCCCAAATCCCCTACAGCCTTGAACCCTATTAATTGCTTGGCCTCTGCAAGGTCCTGCAGTGAAGCACTAATGAGGACAACAGGCCTGATGAGCAGCAAAAAGACAAAAGGAGGGTATTTGCATATAATTAAGACCAGATGAAGCTTAGACAACATTATTCAATAAGGAGAAACAGTCATTCATAAGCAGGCAGGAAAGCCTGACGCCTGGAATATACAATTTGTGCCATATTTGGACAGGAGCTGGATGTGTTTCCATCCTGGACTGATACAGAGACATTTTCTATTGCAAACATCTCCTACTAAAGTCCAATTCTACAGCATGCAAGCCTATGCAAGGCAGTTGCAATGTTCCTAACATTTATTTTTAATAGTTTCTTGAATACTAGGAAAGCTCAGAGGACTGGGATAAAGCTATCAGATAAGAAGATGCAAAAATTATCCACAGACCACTTGGCCTCTACAAAAGAAATGCAAAGCTGAAGGAGGCAACATTCAATAAATAATGAAGATTAGTTTATGCTAATCAGAGCAGCTTTTTAATTAGATGCTAGATGAAATAGCTGTTCTTATGATCTGATGTGTTTGGTTTATCAAGATGGTTGTGTTTATGAGACAGATTTTTGGAAAGCATCTATCCCCAATTAGCATAGTGTGGGCTTGTGTATTATATTAATTTGATTAAACATTATCAACTAGTAAATCTTACAAATTTTAAGGCAGAAATTCTTCTGTTTTTCCAAGAGGAATGCATTCCTAAATCAAAATTATTTACTGCTTTTTTCAATGACCTGAGGGAGACAGCAGAATCACCAGCAATAAAATAAACTAAATGGGAGGGAGGGAGCTTCCTAAAATAATCTCAAGGACTGACTCATGTTAGGGCAGTGAACTCAGGGACAAAATCTAAGTGATGCTTTCCACACTGGACTTTTATCCTGGACACTAATAACTTGGAACTGATTTTTAGCATGATCCCTTAATGACCACTGGCTCCCTCTCTCTTGGCTTGGAGGATTAATATCATCACAAGATTCACAAACAAAGAGGAATCGTCCAAAAGCAGGAAATTGGTACCATTCTTTTATGCAATTTGATGGAAAGCCTGCATCCAGATACAGATTCTGTACCTCAAAAAGAGTAATCAGCAAAGAAAGAAAGGATTGGGTGACTGCTCCAAAAATGACCCTTGGTCTCACCAGGAAGGCATTGAGAAATCTGCCAACTTCATTTACTGAAGCAAAGATTAAAAGAGTGGTTTAATCATGGTTTAGAAGCAGAAGGTTTCTGAGAAGGCAGGACTCTTTTTTTTTTTGCCAGCAAAAGCAGGCAAACAGCCAAGGGTTGCAAGTTAAAAATAGACGAAATAAAACCAGAGTAAGTAACCACCAAAACAATTTACTTAAGGATGTGGTGGGTTCTCCTTCATCTGAAATCTCTACAAGAAAAGCCACCAATCCTTTTTAAAAGATCCTGCTGTTTACTACAGACTCAAAGTTCAACTCGTGCTTTTCCTCTGTGTTTAAATAATTTCCCACAGCACAAGCACAGGCTGAGGCATCCAGAGAAATGTTTGGTCAAAATGGAAGCACAGCCACGTTCCTCTACCTCAAGGGTCAGTAAATCCTACATCCTAAATCCATCTCAGCTGCCTAATAACTGCTTCAGGTGTCTGCTTTTTATTCCTTCGAGCCAAATACTGGGAGGAGAGCCTGAGCTCTGAAGAAGCAAGTGCTCACCTGCTTCACCTGTCTACACTGGAAAACTTGGGATCTCTCTTGCTCAGATTCTGGATTCAGGAGGCACTTGAATTGGGAAGAGTTTGTGGAACTCAAAACTCTTCCCAATTGGGAAGAGTTCTCTTGGGATAGAACTCTGCTTTGGGAAGAGTTCTCAAGGCCAGGTTAGATGGGGCTTGGAGCAACCTGGTCTAGGGAAAGGTGTCCCTGCCTGTGGAAGAGGGTAGAGCTTCAAAGTCCCTTGCAACCCATTCAATGCTCCAAAGGGGCAAGCTGGGAGCCCCCACAGGCTGTCCCCTGGAGAGGGAGCAGGCTGAGTTACCTTCATGGAGGTGAAGTTCCGCGGGCGGTCAAACTGGAACTCCATCTGCACGGCGCCCGTGCTGAAGCTCTCGTTCCTCCAGCCCACGTAGTCATAGCCCGGCCACACGCGGTACTGGTGGCTCTGTGTGAAGTCATCCAGCCCCAGCACTCCATCTGTGAGCTGGCCCAGCCCTCCATACAGGTGCCTGGCCAGGGAGAACCAACAGTCAGCCAGAGCTCCAGTGGGAAACCACGTGCATCTTTCAACTGGTACCAGCAAAACTTCCATTTTCCTGCTCTTGACCCATCCTAGACAAGAACTCGCTCACTGTTCTCATGCAGCACCACTTGGATGTTGTTTGAGCTGGGGTTTTAGCATCATTCCCAGCTTGGGAAAAGGCAGAAGTTTTTGCACTGCTGTGAAGGACCAACAGTAAAGCTGAGCTACAGGCAGAGCCTTGGAGAACAAAAACAGACACTAGAAAATGACACTGTGTGTTCTGCCAACAGAGCTGGAGCTGCAGCATCCCACCATGCATGGCAGGAACACTGCTCCATCCTCTGCTGGGGGAACCTGTGGGGAACATCCTGCAGGCAGGCACAGAAAGGCAGGAAAGGTGAGACCATGGGCAGCTCATGAGCCACAGCCAGGCCTAACCAGGATCATTTCTGGAATTGTTCTTAAGAGAAGAGTGTTACTGGATCTTTCCAAGGCTGACTGGACTCTTTGCCAGGACCCTGCCTCACCCCACTCCTGTGTGAGGCTGCAGAGCCCCTCAGAGTTTCCCAGCACTATTCCAGAGTAGAAGATGCCAGTGTGGCACAATTCTGACCCCTCTGCAAGTCCATCCCAAGTGAGCCCTCCTGTCACTAGAGCACAGGTACAGGTGCCTTTGAACTCCAAGCCAGGATTAACAGCTGGAAGAGGCAGATTCCTACCAGTCAGGCACATGAACTAGAGGTTAAGTAGTTTCAAAGAGTCCTGGCTTAGCAGGTTGGGTTTTGTGCCTACACCTGCAGCTCCCTGACAGTCCCAGGGACCAGCTGTCCACCAGACCCAAGTTCCTAAGTTAGTGCTGAACATGCAACACCTACTGTGCACATAAAACCCTTTTTTTTTAAATATCCAAGCTCTACTGTGTCAGCCCACCTTGAAACCAAGAGATATTTATATATCAAGACATGGTTACCCAGCATTTTCCAATGTCCTACAAGCATGAAGTAGTGTTTGGGTGTTGCCAGGTAGGAAAATCATACAGAAAGGCTTCATAAAATCAAACCTGCTCTCCTTGTCAGGCTAGCCCTTTGTAAGTCCCTGTGTGAAAGCAATCTTAGTGAGAGCACTTCATTAGCATAACAATTTATTCCTGGATGAAAAACAACTAGTACCTGTATAAACTGTTTTTACACTGTTAGACAGAAAAGTGGAAACCATCTCTCACAAAGAACTTTTCCTGCACATATACACCAGGGGTTTGAGTGACCAATCCATACAGAATAACAACTTGTTACTGACCAATAATTGTCAAGAAAGTCACTGACCAATGGGAGTGACACATGAGGTCTGTAAAACTCTATAAAAAGGAGTTCTGTGAATAAAGAATGGGCTTTTTCCAACATGAAAAACATGGAGTCCTGTATGATGTATTCCAATATTTGGGATACAAGGTACCAGTGACAGGGTGAGTAGGAAAGAATTTGCACAGTGACAGAGAGAACAGGATAACTTCTCCCACCTGCGTTCCTGGTAGCCATCGTAGGTCGAGTCATTCAGATAAACGATGGGGAAGCCAGGAGCTGCTATTGTCCCTCCTTCAGGGATGCTGTAGGATGCCAAACCATCTGAAAAAGAAGGCCATGCACCTCAGAAATACAACAGCAGCAGCCTCCCATCACCTGTGTCCGTGTGACATTTCTATATGTGACACAGACCAACAGCAGCACTTCCAGGGGTCCCCTGTGCATACCCTGGGGGGGCAGGGGAGCTCCAGGCAGGGCTGCTGAGCAGTGCCAGGCTGGGGGGGTATTGTAAATCAAAGGCAACTCTGACAAAGGGGAGAGAACAATGAGGAGGACTCCACGGATATCAGAAGGCTAATTAATTACTTTATTATACTATACTATATACATTTCATCTAAACTGAATCTGCCCTGCACTCACTCTGCACACACCTGCTCACACTGCACTGAATCTCATGACTGTCACCAACAACCCCAACACACACACACTCACTCTTGGCCCTGACAGGCCAAGGAAACAAAACATCCTCCCTTTGGATAAACAATCTCCATATTTCATTCTACTTTGGCACAACACAGGCACAGCAAGCGATATGAATTGTGTTTTCCCTTTCTCTAAGGTTCAGAGAACATGAATCTCAGAAATCCTCGGGAAGAACTGTGCCTTGCTTTTCTCTGTGGAGAGAAAACTGGCAGCAGGGAGGGGCTCACCGTGCCAGACGCAGCCGTAGAGCTCCACCCTCATGCACACGGTCATGGGCGCCTTGGTGACGGGGATGAGGCGCACGAAGCGCGCGATGATGGGCGGCCGCAGGTCCTTCAGCACCACGTCGTAGGTGTCCGTGTTCCCTTCTATCACCTGCAGGACACAAAGCCTGAGATGAACCTCTCTGCTGGAACCCATCCCTCTGGCTGCCCTGGATGGCTCAAGCCCCTCTCAGGGGGCTCAGAGACTTGGCACAGAGTCAGAGACACCTCTGCCTTGGATTTTAAACCACGGAGAAAATCACCAGCTTTGTGCGAAGATTTACTTTATGTGAAGATTTAAGAGAGTTTATGTAGAATGATAGTTTGTTGTGGTGTGATGTCATGGTTTGCCTCAGATAGCCCAGGGTTTCTCCCTGAAGATTTCTTCCCCACCTCTCCTTCCCACACCCTGACCCCTCCCAGCCCTGTCAGTCCTGCAATTCCAGAAGGGCATCGAGTGATTGGCAGATTCACAGGATGTTCTCTACTCCTGGGGGGCATTGGGCCATCCAGGTGTCCTTTGTCCCTGTGTCCCTCCCCTCCTGTCCCTGCTTGGTGGCTCCCTGCCCCTTCCCTGCCCCTTTCCCGGGGTTAAAGGAACAGCAACCACGGGCTCAGGGAGTTCTGTTGGAGCTGCTGCTGCATTCAGAGGCTGTGGGCCAGAATAAAGCTCTGGATCCAAACCCTCCATCAGAACCAACTCCTTTCCTTCACCATTGCCTTAAAGCTTGTCCACCAGAGGTAAACTTGAGGACTACCAGAGCTTCTGCAGGCCTGGGCTTGTCCCCAGGTGCCCAGCTGCAGCACCCAGCCAGCCAAAATGTCTCTGGGGTGAAACACCACACACCCAGCCAGCCAGAAGTGTCTCTGAGGTGAAAACACCACAGTGCTGCTTTTTGGTCAAGCAGCAAGAGCCAGACAAGCTCAGGCACATCCTGTCCAGCTATATTGGTAATTATTCCATAATAGTTAGTTTGTCACAGGATGGAAAAGTAGAATTTTGGGGTTTTTAGAATGGGGGTTCAGAAGCTAAGATGGATGAATCTGGGCATGCCTTGTCCTTCCTCTTTCTTCTTCTTAGACTCCATCTTCTGTGTGATGGTGGCACTTCTGGATTGGTTTAGAGTAGAAACAGACTGTCTAACATAGGTGATAGGTACTGGAAAATTATTGTAAATGAAGTACACATAGTTTTTTGTATAAAAAACTAACACCACCCGTAGGGTGGTCAGTGTGCCACAAACCAACTTGCTAGATAGACCTCAGCAGGTCAGAAAAAGAATATTTATTTTATTATGTTTATTTTCTGTATAGATAACAGAAAATAACCTTGAAAACCACAGCCAAGGAATCCTGACTCCTTCAATTGTGGGGCTGGAAAAAAGAGACTTTCCAACACCTCAGGGTCATCTCAACACCAGAGACTTTGAGACCTCTCCCTTTTTATTACTGAAGGGATGGCTCCAGTCAGGCTAATAATGATTTATTGCTCAGATAAACCTCAGTCTCAGAGGCTGTGAGACTTACAAGAGCAAGTAGTTGGCCGTAACTCAAATGTAACTTTCAAACCCAATGGACAGCTGCCACAAAGTTTATTTTGCTTTTGTAAGCTATCACCTTTATTTACTTGAACTGCACTGTGGATGCTTTTATCCAGTGGGCTATTATCACATGTACACAGATATGCTTCTATTATAACACCTAAACTCTTAGCTTGCTCTGTACAATTACACCCCTACATTATAAACCCTTCACTATCTTATCAATACAGTTTCCTACCTTATAAACCCTTCACTATCTTATCAATACAGTTGCCTACATTACAAACCCTTCACCATCTCATCAATACGGTTTCTCACTTACTTCAGGCATATTCTTACTTACTATAACTATGTAGTCATAATTATAAAAATATAGTTTATGATTTTTCTACTTAATGTCTGTGTACTTTATTTTAGCATCAATCCAAGCTTCTTTCAAGGCTGCAGATCAAACCCTTCAGTGTCTGTGGAAGTTTCTATCTTTCCATTTCCCACACTCCCTGTTGTGGTGTTGGGCTGCAGAGTGGTGCTCCTGTGCTCCCTTGTTTGGGACTGGGGAGTTGCCCAGGTGGGATCTGCAGGGGGAAGCTGCTGCTGCTCCTCCTGTGGCTGCTGGGGTGTGAGGGGCGCTGCCATTTCACCTCCTGCCCACTGCAGACCCCCCCAGGCATCACTGAGGGAGAAGAGAGAGGCAGCTGGGGCTGAAGGTGTGAGTGGATGCTGCAGAGAGTTCCCATTACTGGATGAAACCCCTTCCTTCAAGGCATCCATGGGTTCCAGCAATGGGTAACAGAGCTTGTCCTCATCCTCTGGTGGAGGGTCCTGATGTTCTTTCTGCACAAGCCACCACAGTTCCAGAGGTGCTGCAGTGTTTGGTGCTGCACAGGAGGCATTTTGGCCTGAGGTGTTCAGCATCACATCACCCACCCCACGCTGCAGTGCAGTGACAGGCAGGGACCCTCACCCTTCCCTCAGCACCACCATTGTCCTGGGAACTCTCCACTGTTTACTTTGACTTCCCCTCCCAACTCACAAACAGCTTTTGTAGCACACACCAAAATGTGAGGGATGGGCAATATAATGGTAATGGCAAACAGCAGATCAAAGGTCTGGGTGAGCAAATAATTCATTAACAAGATAAAAGCTGTCACCAAATACTGCACTGCAGAGCCTGCTGGGACTTCCAAAGCGCCCTCAGTGCAAGGAAACAAACACCACACCCAGTACCTCTCCAGTCTGGTTTAGGTCTTCAGGCTACACAAGGCAGCCTGAGGCAGGGTGGCCAGGTCAGAGGAGCTGCAGGTGAGAGTCCCAGGGGAAGTTTAACAAAGGTTATGAACACAGCCCCAGCTCTGTGCTCAGGTCTGAAGACAGCATGAGACAACTGTGGTGAGCAGGGAAGCCTCTGAGTGTGGGCTCAGCACATTTCCTACGCTCTAAACCCCCTCCTCAACACCCACACACCAAACACTGCTATCAGACACCCAGAAACTCCTTAATTCCCTGCCACCCCCTTCAGTTTTAAACCCCAAAGCAGGCATCTGCTTGGCAGCTTCCAATTTAGAAACAAGTGTCTAAGGGAAGGGCACCCATGTGATGTTTGGGACTTGCACAGGCAGGTAGTGAAGAGCCACCCTGATTTGGGGGATCAGGTCAGGGGACCTGGACAAAGGAAGAAAACTTCAAACACCCCCTCAGAAAAAAAGCACCCTTGCACCAGCTCCACAGTAGAAGAGCAGAGAATCCTGCCCATCTTCTGAGAGGAGCAAAGGAGGTGATGCACCTTGTGTAGCATCTCCACATCCTGCAGCTGCTGCTCCTGAGCATGCCCTTACTCAGGGCCAGAAAACCCAAACTGTGTGAGAGACAAACCCAGCAGGAGTTTCCAGTCCTGGCCACTGCTGACCCCAGAGCTCCCCACATCAGTGCTGCTAGATGAGACCAGATGAGGCACAGCAAGCACAGAACTGAGCAGAGCCAGGATGGAGTAGGATGTATTAATCTCTCAGGTTACAAGGTGTAGCTGTGTGTGTGTGTGTTCTATCCCCATCTGTCAGAGCTGGGGCAGTTCTCTGCTGTCCATGGGGCAGTTTTTTCTTTATCTCTCCCACAGCCAATCCTCCCTCCAGGAGATCTCTGCTGTCCATGGCCACTGAGTGTCCCTGCAGGGCTGATCCAATTCCAGCATCCCATGGGGAGATGCTGCGCCCAAGGCAGGAGCCAAGCATTCCTACCTGGATCCAATCTGAGCCTGGCACAGCACAGCAGCCTTTGCCCCCTGCATTGCCAGAGGAGCAGCTTTCTGCTGCCCTGCATTGCCAGAGGGAGCCCAGGCCCATCTGCAGCAGCCCTGGAGCTGCAGAGGAAAACTCCCCCCTTGTGCAGGATCCCTGCTGCAGCAGAGCCACAGCTGGCACTGCAGGAGGGCTGAGCCCCCATGGGATGGGGCTGTGCCACCCCTTACACACAGGGGGCAGGGCCTGGTCTGACTCTGGCAGTGGGGTTTTTTTTGTTGTTGTTGTTTTGTATTACTGCATTTGTATTTTAATTTTCCTAGTAAACAACTGTCATTCCTATTCCCATGACCTTTGCCTGAGAGCCCCTTAATTTCAAAATTATAACAGTTCCAAGGGAGGGGGTTTACATTTTCCATTTCAGAGGAAGCCCCTGCTTTCCTTAGCAGTCACCTGGCTTTCCAAACCAGACAATTAGCAGGATGAGGAGGATGTGCCCTGCAGCCCAGGCTCACTCACCCTCCCTCCCTGGCGGTTCCTCCAGGAGATCCAGCGCTCCCCGTTCCGGCTGTAGTCGATCCGGTACGCGCGCGCAAACTCCTTGCCCGTGGCACGGGCGTGCCGGCCCTGGGTGCCCACCAGGGTGATGAAGAACAGCTTGTGCAGGTCAATCTGCAGGAACTGCACATCTTCAGGCTCCAGCAAACCAGCTGGGCACCAGGCTCCATCCCCCTCTTCCCTCTGTAACCTGAGGGGAAAATCACATGCATTAAAAGGAGTCAGATTTCCGATTTTTAACTGAGGGAACACGCAGAATTTTGAGGATTGGGAGGAAACAACAAAACCAGCAGTGGCTACCAAATACCTCTGCCCTTTGGGATGAGGTCAGCTGAGACTCAAATCCTACAGGTTTGCCCTGTACAGAACAGCTCCTCAGTCCCAAATACCTTTCATTTACCACTTGGAGTAATTTCTTCCTCAGACATGAATTTCCACATTGATCAGAAACAACCCTGCTGCTCAGTAGGGAGCTGCTGGCTGCTCTGTATCACCTTGCTGCTCAAGTGCATCCTCACTGCTCCTAAACCCCACATGGTAAGGCCTGAAGTTCTGCTTGACAGAACTTCAGCAGCTCAACAAAGCTCAAAGATGAGCCATCTTAAAAATACATTTTAGCAAGAAAAGATCTGTGTGGAATTATTCTGGGTCATTTCAATGCATATTTCACATTTCCTGCAGTCATCAGAGCTGCTGGTGTAGGATGCTGCTAGAAGAGTGAGGGGAAGGTCTCTGCCTGAGAGCTGTAGTTGTGACAAATTTATCTGCACACCAAAAACATGTGGGTTTTTTAGCAACAGGGATTTCTCAGCCAACAGCAAGCCCTTGAAGCGCCCTTGGCTTTCAGACAGAGACCCCATCTCCAGCTGATGGGATCAGTGAGGGCAGCAGGGAAGGTGGTACCCAGGAGGAGACACTGAAGGTCAAGGCTCAGGCCAGAGAAGATTTTAATCTCTGGCTGGTCAGCTGTTTGTGCAGGACTTTCTTACACTGGAAAAACAAGTAAAGCTCCAAAAAAGGCAGGAAGGGTGACTGGAGTGACAGGGACAGACATCTGCATGGGACAGCTCTGACCTCTAACCACATGAGGTCAGCTTCATGCCTTCACCCCGTGGACATCCAGCAAGGAGAGGATGAGAACAGATGGCAAGTGGTGCCCAAAGTGTTTGCAGCACTGGAAATAAGCCACACTCAGAGGAAAAATCTCCCAGCTTTCAGACCCACAGGCTGCTCAAACACTACAAAAACACAGCATCACTGCTCTACCACAGACTAAGAAAAAACAATATTTGAGCACTAGGAGAATTTTATTATTTTGGAGTGCCTGAATTCATCATAAAAATATAAGTATCACAGTCAACCTGAAATTTCTGTCTAACTTGCACCAAAGCTGTAGGAATGTTTGATATCACCACTACAACCATTCCAAGGAAACTGACATTTACAACTCTTTTATGAAATATCAGTTAACAACTTTGAGAGAAATAAAATGACAAAAAAAAAAAGAAAAGCTTATGACAAAAACTGTAGGCTTCCTTGACAGTGAAGAAAATAATTGAGCTGCTTGCTTAACAATTCCTTAACTCTGCATTTCCAAGGGTTTTGAAGCAGAGTGAGCACAGCCCATTTCCTCAATAGGACGCTGTTGAAAAGTTCATCCTTGTAAAGGATTTCCTATGATTTAGTTTAAAGCACTCCACAAGAATCCCAGGAGCCCTGTCCCTGGCTGACCTGTAAGTCACAAATCCTTTGGAGATTTATTCACAGAGTGACTGAAAGATGGGCTCAGAGGCAAGCCCTGAGTCTGCAGTCCCATCCCCTGCTCACAGCAGGGCAGCTCCTGTGTTCCTCAAGGCCTGGTACAGCCAAGTCCCCAAACACTGAGAAATCACCACCTCTCTGGGTCCCCCTACCACCACTTCATCCTCATGGAGAAGGATTTTTTCCCCTTAATATTTAACCAGAATTTCCTGTATCACAGCTGTGACCATTGCCACGGCCTCCTGGCCTTTCACTGTGCACTACCCAGACTGAATACAAAAGCAGCAAACAAGGTTTTAAGGGTGGGGGATCTTCTTCCTCCACCACATATTGAGTATCTAAGGGGAAAATAGTGTAAGAATGTGCTCTTTGTTGACAGAGTGACAAAATTATCTCTTGACTTCTTAAAAAGGAAAAAAGCTCAAAAGTTTTTCTCTTTAATCAGTGAAAAAGACACCTCATAGGACTTAAGGGACTTCACTTTAAATTTCAGGAGCTAAAAAGTTTCACCTGAGCAATTTACTAGAAAAAAAAAGAGAACAAAAAAACTAATCACTTTTGTGAAGTGTTTTACTAGGAGCAAAACCCTCTTGCACCTAGCTCAGTTTTTCTCTGTAAAGAGTTTTGTTATTTTGCCTTTTATTAAAAGCTTTCTGTTTCAACCATTACCACAAAAACCAGCCTGCTGATTTTATACATTCTAAAGTAGCTGAGCTATCTTAAATGTGATATAGCCCTCCAAAAGTTTATAAGACCTGGCTCAAGGAGATCCTTCTATCAAAAAAGGATGGAATTAGGAGTGAGAGGTGAACCCACCGTGCATACTGGGGCCCTGTGGAGTCGTACCACTGGCTGGAAGCAGTGATGTCCTCATCCCTGATGGTGCCCTCGTGCATCCCCAGGGGGTAACGACAGATGGCTGCAAAGGGCAACACAGGCAAGCAAACAACAAAGGTCAGCACTCACCCCTTTTAAAATCACCAGGCAAGTTTTAATTAAAAGGCTATCATGCCCTGAGAATAAACATGGTAATGCTAAAATGCAAAAGAATGCAAAAAAAAGGATTAAATACATCATAATTACCACAAATTGAAATTATAAGTAATACATTAGACTAACAGTATCATTCAACAGAGCCCTGCAAGGCAAAAACTTTACAAAGAAACATTTTAAGAGCATGAAATGCCAAATTATATTATTGTTGCTGTTGAATGGGCCCATTTTACAATGGGAAATTATTCATCAATAATGATGTGACATAAAAAGGAAGC
The DNA here is from genome assembly GCA_039654755.1 of Calcarius lapponicus. NCBI lineage: Eukaryota > Metazoa > Chordata > Aves > Passeriformes > Fringillidae > Calcarius > Calcarius lapponicus. The sequence continues at coordinate 4,972,100 of JBBFKN010000012.1, read as the reverse complement.
TTTTGTCCAAGGTTTTTCTTCCCCTGGAACAAAGTGGATGCTTGACTTGTGCTCAAATAGGAACAGTTATTACCTTCAGCAGTTCAGATACAGGGGAGAAGTTAAACATCTATTAGAGATGAGAAGTCATGGAAACATCTGCTCTGTCCTGCCACTGCAGTTCCCATCTGACCCTGAGCCCTGTCCATCCATCCTGCCTCATCCCAGCCTGCTCCTGGCCTCAGCTGGAGCCACCATTTCACCCAGCCTGGGAATGCTCTCAAGCCTGGTGCCTCCATGGGGCACAGACACACTTGGCTCAGGCCATGCATCTCCACAGCTCCCCACACCAGTGCCCTGCAGATGCAGCTGACAAATCCCAGCTGGCCTCGAGGTTCTCTCTCCTGACAGTTTTTAAACATGTCCTGGAATATCAGAGATGTCTGGGCAAACTCTAACTCTGAGTGTATTCATTGCCAGCCACAGGAGCAGTTCTGGCTGCCTCTCCCGCAGGCAGGGTGCCCTGGGTGTCCTCCTGGGTTCCCAAAATCCCAGATGGGCTGGGTTGGAAGGGACCCTGGAGATGATCTCCTGTCACCCTCGTACCAAACCTGGACACAGCTCAACAGGAGCTGCACTTCAAGGGTCCTGCTGGGTCCCTTCCAACTCAGGAGATTCTGGCACTCCATGAAATCCATTCAGCAAGCTCAGAAGCTGCAAGACAAGACAGAGGCATGAAAACCTGAATGCTGTTATCACTACACAGAATAAAGCACCTCAGGCTGAATCACTGCCTGACAGATCTGATGTAGATATGTTTGCAACCAGAGGGTGGGGCTTCAACAGGGTTTGCCTACAGCTGTTAGGCACTGGATCAGTGAATGTGTGATGTGCTAAGCATTCCTAAATTATTGGGTAAAGGAGATGGCTGGTGAGGTGACAACATTCACTAATGATACCAGGTTATTTAATATTTGAAATATTCAATATTTTTAAATCCAATATTTAAATAGTAATAAATATGAAATATTTATTAAACAAATAGAATATTTAATACTGTTAAATATAAAATATTAACATTATTGTATTTTAATGCTTTAACATTAATTTAATATTTTTAAAAATAATCGGAATACCTATACAACAAACTAGAATTAGCATTACAGCACTGCCTCTATTCATGGTCAGATGCCAGGCAGATAAGGAATAGAGCTCTTGCTCCTTCCTTCCATCATCAAAAAGGAGAGAAGGTAACACAGGTGATGAAGGAAAGATCTGCAGCCTCATCTTTACAATAGGGATCACTGAAATATGACAAAGATAATTTATACTGAACAATAGATATCCTTGCTGTCTCTGAGAACACCAGAACCGGGATGAATCAAAAGGTCAGGCAGGAGAGTTCAAAAATAGAATATAAATCCTTAACCTATTAAACACTCCAATGCCACAGTTTCCCATGAGTTCAAAAAGCCAGCTGAAGAATCTCACAGCCACCACAAGCAAATAAATACCCAAGCAGTGGCTCTGGAAGCTGCAGGGAGCTGAGGGTAACCCTGGGGTAAAGCTCTGCTGAGTGCCAGCCCAGCCAGAGCCAGAGGGATGGGGCCAGGCCACTGAGCTGGGGGGCCCTGGTACCACCCACAACATTCAGCCTGGGGTTGCTCACGGGGGCTGAATTCCCTGGAGGGAACTGGTGCCTGCTGGGACCCAGAGCAATGGTGCCTGCTGGGACCCAGAGCAATGGTGCCTGCTGGGACCCAGAGCAATGGTGCCTGCTGGGACCCAGAGCAATGGTGCCTGCTGAAAGCCAGCCAGGAGCCCCAGGCACTGCTCCCACCCTGCATAACCAGGTTATCTGGGAGCCAAAGCAGCCCTGGCTGTCTTCATCTCACCTGTCCCAGCAAAGACCAGCACACCTTGACCTGCTGCTGAGCTGTGGGTAAATGCACAGAGATGGTCCAAAAGGGTGGCGTCAGCATCTGAGAGCAGAAAGTGCTTTTTGTGCTGCTGCAGTGGCAGTCCTGTGTGCTCACATCTTCTTTAAAGGTCAGACACACACTGGCCAGCAGTACCAGATAGAAAGCTGCTTGGGAAGGACTCTGGGAACTGAGTCTTCATGGAACCCTGCACAAAACCCATTTGTTCACAACCCTAGGGCTGGCAGCAGAACCCAGAGTGCCCTTGGCATTGAGGGATGCACTCTGAGGGTGGCCACAGCTCTCACCAACACCAGCAGCACGAGGCTCTCACCAAAGGCACCTATTTTGAGCAAAATCATCCTTGGGTTCTGTTCAGGGGGCACCAGGACCCTTTACTGAGCCCCAGGAGAGCCTGAGGCTCAGAGAGGTGGCCCAGCCTGTCTGTCAGGGAAGCAAGACAAGAGACTCAGCAGGACCTGGCTGCACAGGTCTGAAATCAGCCCCAAAGCAGCCCCTGTGGGTTATAAGGCAATGAGGACATGTTTCAGGCTGCTCCTGCAGCACACCAGGAGGGCAGGACAACCCATGGAGCCTGTGGCATCAGAGCCAGGAGCAGCAGCTGAGCCAAGATGCTGGAATCTGTCTGGGAAGAGCAGGGCCAGCCCCAGGCAGAGGCACCAGAGCAGCTGGGGGAGCTGAGGAAGCAAAGCTGCCTGAGGATGTCACAGGCAGAGCTGAGAGGTGTGAGGGGTTATTTCTGGATGGAAGATTCCTGCAGCAATCACAGAGCTGTGCTCAGAGCCCAGCCACCTCTCTGGAGCTGGTGTGGAAGAGCTGCTCCTGCACCAACCACCAGCCAAAGGAACCTGCACAGGGCTGGCCCTGCTGCCTTCCCTCTCCTCTGTGAGGTTTGAGGCAGATGGCAGCCCCAGTCCCAGGCTGGGTGTGTGTGTGGTGCAGGGAATGCTGTGCAACAGGGAGCACAGGAATGCTGCTGAGCTCCCACACAACCCTCACTTCACTTCTGGCTGCTTGCAGCACAACCTCAAACCTCTGCAAACATCCACAGGCCAGAGCAGGGTCAGAGCCAGCCACAAAGGGCTCCAGACAAACAGAGCCAGCCCAGGCCCTCAGAGTAGCACTGCTGCCTCACCACACCTTCAGCCAAGCTGGAAAAGGATTAAACTCATTTGTTTCACAGACTCCAGCTCAAAATGCCTCATTACAGGAATTTTTGCAACACATTGCAGACCATTATCTTACTCATCTCCATCATGATTGTTTCCTGCCAAGTGCTGCAGGTTAAGAGGTCCTGCCCTCCAAAGGGACTCAGGCTCATATTCCTATCTCCACCCTATCTTTGCACCAGGTAAGGTTTACATCTGTCCTTCCACACTTGTCTCTCCAGAATGCCCCTTACTGGCTGGACAGCTGTGGCTGATGCTTTGCTAACTGGAAATTTGTTTTCCACAGCGAGGACAAAACCTCTGAGCCACTCTGAAGCAAGGTTTGCTCTGCAGGACACACAGCCAGAGTGCTGGAGAGAAATTCAGAGCCCAAGACAGGCCTGGGTGGGCAGAGAAAGGAGGATGTCCATGTGCTTGGGCCTTCCTGGGACTGACAGGAGTGTCCCACCCCAGCACAGCTGCCCAGGAATATCTCAGGCCAGAGGACATTTGGGAACTATATCAGTGATTATCTCTACATGCAGCCCTCACACTCAATCCCCCAGGAGAGGAAAAGAAAGGAGAGAAGGAGCACACAGAAGGTGGGAGAGCCAGAAGGTGAGAGAGGTGGAAGGTTCAGAGCCCAAGACAGGCCTGGGTGGGCAGAAAAAGGACAATGTCCATGTGCCTGGGCCTTCCTGGGACTGACAGGAGTGTCCCACCCCAGCACAGCTGCCCAGGAATATCTCAGGCCAGAGGACATTTGGGAACTACATCAGTGATTATCTCTACAGGCAGCCCTCACACTCAATCCCCAGGAGAGGCAAAGAAAGGAGAGAAGGAGCACACAGAAGGTGGGAGAGGAGTCCCCTCCCAGCCTGGCAGCTCCTACCAGGGTTGACTTCGGTGCCAGAGGGCTCAGGCAGGGAGGCCAGCAGCAGCATGCAGAAGATCATGGTAGCAACTGGAGGTGCTGCACAGGGTCAGACGAGTCCTTCAAGGGCAGCAGCTGCCATCTACATCTCTGAAAGACAAAGCAAAGAGAGAGGATGAGTCCTCCAGAGACAAGACTGCTCTGTCATTGCCTCGTGATGGGCTGGGCAATCTTCCCTGCCTTCAAGAGTGCCTTTGACCTCAGCCCTGCTCTGCTCATCACCAGATCAGAGGCTTAGAGAGGAACCAATGATCACTTGACTGTCCACACCACCCCTAAAGCTCCCAGTGCAATCCATCTGCCAGGCCCTCAGCTGCCAAGGCTCCTGGGTGGATGGATGCACCCTTTTAACTGCAATTAAACAAGTCCACTGCAAAATAATCACTCCCTCATCAACACTTCACTTTCCTTACTAAATTAACCAATAGCTACAAATGAACCTGGGCAGTCCAAGCAGGCTCTCCAAGCAGGCTTTATCCACCTAAACCTTGGCACCAAGTAGCCAAGCAGGCACCTTGGAACTTGCCACACAGATTTAAGATAAAGGTCCAGAGCAGGGTGAAAATAATCTCTCCCTGCACGTCCACACTGCTGCCAAAAGTGCATGTGCCCTCACACAGGTGAGAACACTTCCTTTCCTGTTTGGAAACAAGGAAAATAGCAACAGCCTAAATTGGCAATTTCATTGGAAAGCCACGATAACACCTAAAAGAACAGGAGGTCAGATCAGCAGTTATGTGAATTCTTTGTGCCCACATTCACTACAAAGAGCCTTGGGAGGCTCCATCCTGGAGGATAATTTTACAGAAGGCAATTTAGAGGCTCTGTCTCATAATGGAATGCCAGGAGAAGACAGAACAAATCAATAAATGTAAAGTTGCCAGGACCCAAAGCTGTTAGCTCAAGAATCCTCGGAGTTTTAGTAAAAAGGCAACACTGAATGTTGAGATTTGTTAGTGAAGGAGGAGAGACTATAAAAGGGCCCATCACTGTGCCAGTGCATGTATGCACGCAGGAGCATCAGATGCCATTAGCTCAGAGATTGGTAACAAAAGGCTCTTTTTCCACCCAACATCATTAAACTGTAACAGTCACAGCCCTGAGCTGCCCTGGATAGCCAAGGAACACAGCTCCTTAAATCCAAAGGTAAAACCTTTGGCTTGGGAAATCCCCCAGCTGCAGATTGCTGGACACCCAGAAGCTAAATCGGGATTAGAATCACTGGAGCTTGCCCTGTTTTTATTCTCTTTCCTAAGGATATGCTACTGGCCATTGTCCCTGCTGGATTCCATCAGAAAAGATGGCTCTGAGCCTGAAAAACAACTGAGGGCCCTCTTGGGAAGGGAGCCAAACACGCAGGCAGGAGGGGGAGCTAATGCTGGGTGGCTGTGCCCAGCCAGGCAACCAAAAAACTCCTTAAAATCAGCAGGTCCCTCCTGCCCCAGCCTCCTGCTGGCTCCCCACACAAGCACCCTGGCCAGGGCTGGGAAGGGGCTGTGATCCCATGGCAGCCCCTGTGGTGAGCCTGCAAAAGCAAAGCCCAAGCCCAGAGCTCAGCAGGAGGGTCTGGTGACCACAGAAGAGGTTTTGACCAAGCACTCTGCAGCTGTTTGTGCGTGCCAGGCCATCCTTTCCTCCTGGAATGGAAGGAGGTGAATCAAAGTGAATCAAAGCATCCTCAGAAGGGGTCCAGGAACAATCAGGAGGAGTGGATGGCATCTCCTAGCATTCCTAAAGGAATTCCATGGGGAAGAAGAAAAGCCAATAACTGGGGCAGTAGCTGATGCTTGAAGAAATAAGAGGCTGGGAAGTGTGATTTCCATTTTTCTGGCTCCAAAACAATGGTAGAGTATTTCTCTTTGCCTCAGAGTTAATCTGAGAGACCTCAGTCCCAGCAGCCTTCCCCAGGAGCACATGCAGCTCTGGTTTGGACCAAACAGAATTTGGTGATGAAAATGCTTAGCAGAAAGAATTGCTGCTGAAAACACATTGATTCCTACTATCCCAGGGCAGACTGCAACTCCCACAGAGAAGAGACTGTGTGTACTCAACTGGAGGGAGACTTTGTAGAGATGTTTTGGGTCAGAGTTTGAAGACTGGCTTGGTGGGTGTTAATTTATGCAGGTGATTTGCTAAGGTGTGCTGGGAGCTCCCAAAGCAGGACCTGCAAAGGGAACTGCAGAGAATTCAGCACTGGGGGAGACAGTCCTGCGATAGGACCTGAGAAAGGGACATGTCACCAACACCAAGGCTTTAACTTGAGCCACCTTCCTGCAGGAGGTGATGGGAGCTCAGCACAGACCTGTGGTGGTGCCCTGGCCATGACCCAGATCAGCTGCACCACAGGGGTGAAGTCTGGGATAGATCCTTCCTGTGGGTGCCCAAGCTGCACCAGCCACTTGTTGGATTAAGGGTTTTTTTTTTTGGCCTAGAGATGGGCAACCGAGAGGTGTTTTAAAAACTTTTATTCTATTTTTAGTCTCAAGTGAAGGGTGATACAATACAGATGTTTTAAGTCACGCTATAATAATAGGAAGTTAATTATTTTGTAATTATAATATATTATAAACATTTCTTAACCTATCAGTTTTAATCACACTATGCTATAAATACCTTAAAACCAATCAATCATCTAAAAGTACCCCTACTAGTGAGTCCTACTACAATACATCTTTCATAATTCTATTTCTCTGAAGTATCTAGTCTTATTTACAAAACCACCCTTTGAAGCTTATTTCTAGTTCCATTTCTCTCTCAAAAGTATCTGTCTTAGTCTATAGTATTTTAAAGTTAGTATTTCTTATCTGAAAGTCTACATACTATGTAAACTTTCTATCATGTTTTAAGAATTTTCTACAAATTCATTTCCCACAGCCACTGACCAGAGCTCGTTGAGGAGGCCCTGGAAGGAGAAAAGCAGCTTGGAGATGTGTCCCAGGTGACTTCTGAGCTGCACGTTTAAAATTTCCCAACAAGGAGCCCTCAAATGGCCAATGACACCACACATAGACTGCACACCCCCATCCTCCCTCCAGAGCCTGGCCAACTGTGTGAGCTTCAGGCTGGCACCACCAAAGCACACAGGGATTTCTCTCTAACCTGTCCAGGAATAGGGGGAAGGATCCCTGGAAAGCACTAAAACAGGGACTGTGGTTAGGCTGAGGGCCCAAGCCCCACTGCTGGAACAAGAAAGAAATGAGAGCAGCCCCAGACAGCAGTGAGTGTGCAAATGCCTCTGTTTCCCATCTGGTCCAAAAGCCCAGCAAAGGATCAAGAGCAGGGCATCATCCACCCTCTGCATCAGCACAGCACTCACAGCCCAGCTGGGGCTCACCTTGACACTTAACATGAGGACTTTCCTTTGACAACAGAGTAGTTGTGCTGTGCCCCATCCTCTCAAAATGACAACAGCCACCAGGGTCACAGCAACAGAATAAATGCACCACAAACAGCTCCACTACCTCATCTGAACAAGCACCATAAGGTAAGTGCCCATCTGTTTTATGACACCTTTTGTACTGCCACAGAGCCAGTCACATCATCACCACATTCAGGTGGTTAAATAAGGATGTAAAATATCAGGAGGAAGGAAGGGATGAGGTGTGGGGACAAGGGAAGTCACACAGAAATGCCCAAGCACCATTTCAGCTCCTGCCACCCAGCCAGCAACCAGCACTGGAGAAAAGGTACAAACTGGGGGGCACAAACAGGTGCAGGTGCCACCCTGAGAACCAGGGGCTTCTCAGGACTTGATGGGCACATGGACCTCTGCAGGTCCACAAAAATAGTGTGGCTTGGGGGAACTGCAAGCCAGAACTGAAAGATGTGGCAATAGAGGCTAGTCTGGCCTCCAGGAGAGGAAAGGAAAGCTCCAGAGCTGATCTAGAGCTCACCTGTCAGCAGCTCTCTGCCTACAAAAGCTGGCTTTGAATTGGGCCCTTGCCTAAAGGGTATCCAAGACAAGCAGGATGAACCCTCTCTGGATGCGTCTCCATTGCTGACAGAAGAAAAGGCTGGTCTGGACCAGCCATGGTATCAAACTCCCCCAGTTTGATACCATGAATTCTCACCTTTGTGTGTGGCAGAGATGAACATTTCCAGCAGTGCAGCCCTGCCCAGACACCTCAGTGGCTGGTTCAGGCTCTGCTGGGTTTGTTTTTCCCACCACATTTGGTTCCCAATGCTGGATCACCAAAGTGCCTGTCAGTGAGCCCTGGGAGAGGTGAGGGACAGAGGGAGCAAAGAATGCATTTCTCAGCTCTCTCACAGCAGCTGCAGTGCTAAGCAGGGTCAGCAAGAGTGGTTTTCACCCTCCAGAGGGTGAAACATTTTGAAGGAGGTTCAGCCCCACTCAGGAGCTGCAGAAATCACTGTTTGAAGAACTTCTGATGTTGGCTGGTGCTGAGTCTCAATCTCATCCAGGAGTGGACTGGATTCCCAAGCTGCACACTTCCCAGAGCTAGGGCACACTGGAATTACTACTAAATACAACCCTCTGTATAAACTGCTTGGGAATAATCTTACTAAGGGACTTTTCCTGTGTAAATGGCTCAGTACTTTTCTTTCAGCTGCATTAGTCCTTTGCTGTACTCATGCCTATCTTCCCACCCCGCCCACACATACACACCAAGTGCCAAAACTACAGCACAAACCTGAAACCAGTAAAAACAGGATTAGCAACATCCTCTGAGAGGCAAGAAAGTGTTAAACTCTGTTCCCAGGCCCGACTGGATCAAGTTGCTAATTGCTAACAGCTGGCTGAAGGAGAATAAAATCCTGTTACAATCATTGGGAGAGTGGAAAAAAAAAATCTGCTTGTTGAAAAACTCACCAAGAAATGCAAAAGAGGGCACTTTTCCCCAATAAACCCAGCAGATAGCATGCCTGAAAAGCCAGCCCATGGCTCCACAGAGGAGCAGCTGGCTGTGACCCAGGGCACAGCAAAGGCTCAGCGAGCACAGGAGGGAGCTGTTCTTCAGTGATGTGCATGAGGAAGGTGGGACTTGGAGCTCCTCCAGGCCCTGTTCTCCCTCCAGAGATCCATTACAGAGGTCTGGCATGTTTGCAAGCCTCTCTAGATCCCAACTGAAACAGGCATTTGTTTTAACTGGTTCCTTTGCAGATCATTATCCCGGAGTGGGACCTGAGGGTTTGCTGCAGGAATCCCACTCCAGATGCCCAGAGCCACACCAAGAAACTCCACAAAACACAGAGAGTATCACACACAGAGCTCTGTGTACAACAGGAGGGGCTATCCTGAATCAAAGCATCCTCAGAAGGGGTCCAGGAACAATCAGAAGGAGTGGATGGCATCTCCTAGCATTCCTAAAGGAATTCCATGGGGAAGAAGAAAAGCCAATAACTGGGGCAGTAGCTGATGCTTGAAGAAATAAGAGGCTGGGAAGTGTGATTTCCATTTTTCTGGCTCCAAAACAATGGTAGAGCATTTCTCTTTGCCTCAGAGTTAATCTGAGAGACCTCAGTCCCAGCAGCCTTCCCCAGGAGCACATGCAGCTCTGGTTTGGACCAAACAGAATTTGGTGATGAAAACACAGCAGAAAGAATTCCAATCACTTTTTAAAATGTTCTGCTTAGTTTACAATTCAAATACTGGCACAAAACTGACAAAACAGAGCAGGGCTGCTGGCCAGAGAACATGGCCACCCCCTCCAGCAGAGCTGCTGGAGGGTGAAGGATGGACCAAGCCACGCTGCTGGCACAGGAGCCCTGAGAAAACAGGGCAACAAATTTCCCCTCAGGTGAGCTCTGAGTGTGGTGTCTCTCTCCCTGGATTCAATCAACCAGGCAGCAGTGGAGAGGTATCTATGTGACACAGGGATGGCACCTGGACAAACCGAGTACCAACAGTGACACCAAAATTCATTGTGTCAGAGTGACAGGGGAGGTGGGCAGGGCCAGCAAGATCCTGGCATGAAGTACAAGGCTGCAACAGGAGATTTGGGATTTAGGCACCAAGAGATGGTCAGAAAGAGGAAAATCCATTGCAATGTTTGGAACACAGTAGGGATATAGGGCAGAAATAGTGACACCTCTAAATGATGTCCAGAGCAGCAACAAGGCTGAGAGATAAAAGCAAACAGATTTTAGGTGAAAGGGTTGGGTTAATCAAGATACATGTGAGAAGTAAGTCACAGGAACAGGGAAATTGAGACAGGAATAGGCTCCAGCATCACCTTTGAGGTGGCATTGAGAAACCTGGTCACAAGAGACACAAATGTGGGAGCAAAAGGACAACATTCAGGAGTGGCACCTGGGGTGGGACAGGGACACCACAGAGCTGAGTCTGAGGCAGTGGCAGAGGAATGGGAACACCAGGGACTGGGTGTACTCCATGGTCACCCTCTTGAGAGTGAGGATAGGCCTGCCCTGAGGCTGAGGAGGGTCTGAGCCTTGTTTTCCATGTTGTAGCCAAACATGTTAATGGGATTATGAAGAAAGTGACACCTCACTCCTGCTAGATTTTAGGAGAAAAACAGCACTGCAGTCACCCACACCACAGCATGTGACACTGGGAGGAGCTTCTTGCCCATGGACTCAAACATGAGGCAGTGCCTCACCCACAACCCAGAGAGATGCTGGTGTTTCTGCACAAGACCAATAAATCCTCCAGCTTTTTCCCACTGCCTGTCAGCCAGTCCTACAGGAGTGGGGTCTCCTCAGTTTGTGAAATTGCCCAGAGCACTTCTGTCACAAAACCAGACTTGGGGATAAATGATTCTGCATTAAATGTAATTTAATCCATCCAAGTAACAAGGTCAAAATTAGAAACCACGAGAAAGATAAAGCCAAAGATAAGGAAATGCAAATTCACTGCACCACAAGGTGGGTTTTAGCTCAGCTAAACCAAAACCAAAGCTTTTCCCCCAGTCCAGGGCACAGGAACTCTGTGCTCATCTCAACCAAGGAACCCAGAAGCTCTTCCCATGACCCAGCCAGACCTGCCAGGGCCCTGCTCAGGACAGGGCCATTCCCAGGAGCCCCCACCCAGCAGCAGGGGCAGGGCAGCCTCCAGCACACCCTCCAAAATACACATCCCTCAACTAGAGAGGATCCAGCTCCCAACTACAGGCTCCAGTACCACTGTTTCTGTAGGACAGAAGTGGCAGGAAAACAAGATTGTGCACAAACCAGCAGTTCCAAGTACCTCCCTTGTCCCTGCCCAAGCAGCAGTGTCCCTTACTGTCCCTTTCCAGAGCTTCCTTCCCACCCTGACAGGCCCAAAGAGCACTCAGCACAATGACATTTTTACTGTTCCTGAACACTGGTATCTCTCTCCAGCTTTTTTTGTTAACAATCCTTAAAATACATCAACTAAAAGTCAGCAACAGTTCTCTCAAGACCTGCAATGTTCCACTGCAAAGTCTCACATAGCAACCATCCCCAGGACACGTTAACCACAGAGATGACAGATGGGGTATTAAGAGCACTCAATCTAAACCACCTTCCTCCCTCCCTGTTCTCAGGGGGCTCCACCATAACCTTTTACTTAACTGTGCTCTAACTTGCACTCAGAAGGAGATCAGGTTGCTGAGCTGCAGAATTATTTGGGCTGGAGGAGATTCCCAGGAGAGCATCTAATCCCAGCTCCTACTCCAAGCAGGGTTAGCACCAATTGCAGAGCAGCCTGCACGGGGCTTTGTCCAGCTGTGTCTTAACAACCCCCAAGGATGGAGGCTCCCCCCACCTCTCTGGACAACCTCTCCCACTGCTCAGCTGTCTGAAGAAGGAAAACTTTATCCCTCTTTATCCCAAAGCAGAAATTCCTGCTATCTCATTGACAAGCACTGTCAATCCTCCTGCTATGCACCTCCTTGATAATCTGCTCTTGGGTATTCCAGAGCTGCCTCTGTCCCAGCTGAACCCCCCCCTGACTCCACCAGCCTGCTCAGGGAACCAAGATTCAGTATTAATTTACTTAATAGTTTCTCCCAAGCTTCTCTCTGGTGAGACAGAGGCTCCCTCCAGTCAGATTTTGCCATGATTCCCACTGGCTTGTTCACAGGGAAACCAGGGAATAGCTGAGTTTGTCCCACACTGATGTCAGAGCAGAGCTCCTCACCCTCTGCTTACAGAGTGCAGGGATCACATTCCCCCACTAGTGACTATTTTTGAGGGGTATCAGGTGGCACTTTCTAAATCAGCTCATTGAGCACAGCACTGACCAGCAACAGGGACACTGAGACTCTGCCACTCTGGCACAGGGCAGGGCTGGGCTAAGGATCAGAGCCCCCCACAATGCCCAGTGGGCGTTTCTCAGCTCAGAGCCCACCAGCAGTGCTGAGGCAAGCAGGAAAGCATGAGGGACATGCCAGGCATCAGTTCCTGCCCAGGGATCCAACACAGCCCTGCTCCCAAAGCAAAGCCTCCTCTGCCTCCTGGGAGCAGCAGCCTCTGGTCCACAGCAGGGTTGCATCCCTCAGGTTCCAGGTTTATGGTGCCAGTGCAGCTACTCTGGGCAACCAGTGCAAGAATCTCATTAAACCCATAATTTGAGGTGGTTTTTTTTGGACGTGATCTGCTTTCCATCAGAGCACAGGGATTGCTGAGCATGCTCCTTAAGGTTGGTCTGCACTGCCCGCTGGTTACCTGCTCCTTTCTCCATCTTAAAACACTGCTACAGCATTTATGTTTTCCCAAACTTCTGGAACTCCTTTGGTCTTCCCAGATTTATTACAAATTGGCAGCCAGGATTCAGAAAGCTGCTTTGGCAATTTGTTTTAAACAAACAGGTTCCAGTGTTGCTCAAGTTTCAAAATATTCTGAAATGTTATCTTGGGTTTAACACCCTCCCTGGTTACCAGTGCAATGGGAGGTATTCTGAGAGAATATCATCCAGCTTTTCCACAAAAATGGAAAAGAAATGTTTTCCTTCTCTGCATTGTTATCAGCATCAGTTTGGTTTAACCTTTCCCAGCAATATAAGCACCGCTGATGAAATTTATTTTGTTTCACAGATATTAAAATATTTCTCACTGCCCCATGATATATTTGCTATGGTTTTTTTCAGTCATCTTTAGCTTTCCTTATCAACTTACCTTCAAAAATACCAGTAACAGGTCCTTATCTACAACTTTTGTTTTGCAAATTGCTCATAGTTGAGCCTATTTAAAAGCTAAAACATGATTACTGGGGGAAGCTCTTTGCAGAACCAGAAGAGAAGCAAACCCTTGCATAGAGCTGCACATAGTACCTGAGAACTCCTGATTTTTGCAAGGGTGGAAGCCAAATTCTGAGACAGTTCAGTGAAAATCAAACCAGAAACAGGATTTTGGAACATCTACTAACTGAGCTGCCCTTCTAGTCTCCCTCACACCATCACAAATGTTGACGATATTATCAAAAGCTAAATTTTATGAGTTTTGCAATTTCTCATCATATTTGTAAAAACAAAACTCAGAGCACCTGTAGCTGGCAAAAAGCCCCTGCCCTTTGCCTGAGGAGCACTATGGGCTCTGCTCCAGTGGCACTAAAAAATGTTAATAAAAATTGAGAGCCATGCCCTACAGCCACAGGAAGATACCAGACTTGAAGAAGCTTTTCCAGTATCAGAAAGAAGCATAACTTACCATCCTTCACTGCATTCCACAGACTGCAATAACTCCAAATACCAAAATGCAGTGAGTGGGAAGTGCTCCAGGCCTCCCACAGCACCCCAGGAGGCAGAGGAGACAATTCTGGCTGTGACCTCAGTGGGTACCATTTCTCCAGAGGCTGAGCACAACCTCCAGCCAAGGCAGCCCTGTCTGGGTACACACAGCTGTTGCATTTGGCTTCAGCAAACTTTGTTTACGACCCAAAGTGGTTTTAAAGTTTAATTTATGAAGTGCCTGGCAGAGATGGGAGCAGTGAGTGGCAACACTCACACATCACCTGAAACACAGCACCAAGCCTGGAGACTCCAGGGAGGATTTCCAGGCAGCTCCAACCATGTTGCACTGGGTTTGCTATTTACTGGTACAGCTCTGCAAGATAAAATTTAACTTCCCATGTACAGAGATGAAGGTACCATTAATTTAACATTCCAGCAAAATATCTGCCATGATTAGAGACAGTTCAGAGAAGATCTTTGCTTACCACAATGTATTTCAAGCAATCAAAGCAAATGTTCTGCTTGTAAACAAAGGAAAAGCCAAGAACACAGAAAAAAACCTCGAGCAGCATTTCACAGCTTTGGCAAGGCAGAATGACCAATTCTGATTAAATTTTCTTGAGACAACAAAAAACAGAAGCCCACAGAGATGTAATAAGATTTAGCAATTATGCATAAGGCAGGTAGCAGTAGGAAAATCATGGTATTGTTTGAGGCAAAGGCAAGAGAAACAGGAGAGATGAGAAGGGAAAAAAGAAATTTGTAAAACAATGATGCCTAAACCAAAAAAAGGGACCCCATTTACCTCTTTTCCATATTGAAAATGAACTGAAATTAAAAAACAACAAATTAAAACAGAGGAAATGAAATTCCACGGCATACCATGTGCATTGAGCCTCTGGGACATATTGCCACAGAGCAATGTGGGAGTAATTCAATAAAATATTGGAAGTAGATCTCCATAGTAAGAACATCTGCAATTCCATTAACAGACTGAAAGAGAGCACACTGGAGATGAATTTTGCTCTAGCCAGGCATAAGCAAAGCCGTAACTGGTGTGAGCAGGGGTTATCTCCTGCACAGGCAGGTTATTCCACAGCTGGCTGCACTCAGGGGCTCTGCTGGGCCTGTGATAAGATGGGTGCCTGAGTAGGTGGGCTGTGATCCCAGCCAGTTTGGCAAGCTCTGCCTCTGTGGATAGAGATCACATTTCAGTTTTCAGCAGCTTATTGTGCAGCTTCTCAAAAAGAGAAAGAACACTACCCACCTTTTTTTTTTTTTAAAGAGATTATCCTCAATGACACAAAAAAGAGCAGATGAAATTTCAGCCAAACCTATTAAAGAAATACCTGTGGAGCAGTGAGCAATCCTGAACACTCTTAGTGGAAACACAACTATTTTGGAAAGTTTCGGCACCTGCAAAAATGGGTTTACTGAGGAAATAAGTAAGATTTTATCTGGAGGGAGCCCCATGGTTAACCCTAACAATGAGGATTTTCAAGAGCACCTTCCTGCATATTCATACTCCCAAGTTTCAGGGTAAATGGGAGCCTGAGAAAGTTTAAAACTGCAGTAGGTGCTTCAGGAGAGGACAGGGTCTGCCTCTCTGTGGGCAAAGAGGTGAGAACACAGCAATGCTCCCCCACAGAACCCTCTGGGCCAGAAGCTGCTGGGCTCGGGGCACAGGAGCACGTTCCCTCATTTTCCCACTGCCCACAAGAACTCTCTGCCAGCTCCAGCTTTGTACATCTGCCTCAGCCCTGGCACCCCTCAGAGCTGGAACACTGCCCACACCCCCCCAGAGCTCACTGCTGCCCAGAGCCCAGCCAGCAGCACCTTTGTGCCCACAAAACAGCCTGCATGCCCTGGGGTGCCCAGGAACACATCCCTGAGGGAATGGCCACCATTTGGGAACCCCCCAGAACCCAGCCAGCAGCACCTTTGTGCCTACAAAACAGCCTGCGTGCCCTAGGGCTGCTCAGGCACATCCCTGAGGGAATGGCCACCATTTGGGAACCCCCCCAGGGCCCACAGCAGCACCTTTGTGCCCACAGAACAGCCTGAGTGCCCCAGGGCTGCTCAGGCACATCCCTGAGGGAATGGCCACCATTTGGAAACCCCCCCAGAGCCCACAGCAGCACCTTTGTGCCCACAGAACAGCCTGCGTGCCCTGGAGTGCCCAGGAACACATCCCTGAGGGAATGGCCACCATTTGGGAACCCCCCAGAGCCCACAGCAGCACCTTTGTGCCCACAGAACACCCTGTGTGCCCTGGGATGCCCAGAACACATCCCTGAGGGAATGGCCACCATTTGGGAACCCCCCAGAACCCAGCCAGCAGCACCTTTGTGCCCACAAAACAGCCTGCGTGCCCTGGGGTGCCCAGGAACACATCCCTGAGGGAATGGCCACCATTTGGGAACCCTCCCAGAGCTCTGGGAGGGAAAACAGGCTGCAAAGAGCCACGCTCTCCCTCCCAGGCAGAAAAGCCTTCACCTCCCAGCACAAAGCCCCTCCACCACTCCCAGCAAGCCTCCAAAGGCTTTATCCAAGGGCAGAAACAGGAGGGGAGAGAAGGGAGAGAGCTGACACCAAGCTGAGAGCCAGGTTAAGCTGCAAAGACCCTACCTGCCTCTGCCAGGGTCTGCTGAGCACAGGGAACAACTGCTATGGCTCTTTGGAGCTCCACAGGTTGAGCCAGGCTGTAGTTTCGACATTCCTTGCAACTTTCCACCAGCACACACATGATATGTTCAAACTTGAGTAACTCCTCCCTCCTCCCTCCCTCCGCACAAACAGACAGGCCCAGGAGATGGCCCTGCCTCTATCATCCCAGTTCCTATAGCAACTCCTGACCCAGCAGATGGAAACAGAGCTGTTTTCTAGGCAAATCTGCCTTCTTGGATTCCTCTGCTCTTCCCTGCTGTTGGCCCCTCCTTGCTCCAGTGCTCTCCCTGGGGGCTGCTCCGCTGGCACCTGGCCCAGACTTTGCCTGGAGGAAGGCCAAGCTTTGAATTCATTTAGTAAAACCACAACATAAAGCAGCTCTCCTGCTCAGGAAGCAGGGCCCGTGTAGTCCCAGGGGCAGGCCAGGCTGCAGAGCCAGCCTGCACCTTCTGGTCGAGCACAGCTGCCCGGGCTGGCCAGGAGGATCCCGGCAGGAACATCACCTCTGCTCATCCTCATCCTCCCCCAGCCTGTGCCATCCACAAGGAAAGGTAAAAAGAGACAGAACTAGTCATTTATTAGCAAGTCCAGCCAACAGAATTATTATAACCCCGGGCACTTCTCAGACATTTGGACTTCTGCTTCCAAAGCCTTTCCTGGAAGGGGGAGAGCCCAGCTGTGACACCAGGGCTCTCTGTGTGCTCATCACAACTGCTCACCCCATTGCTGTCCTCAGCTCAGGGCCCCACAGCAGTGGAGGTCACCAATGCAGCTGTCTGAGAACAGCACATCACATTCAGTACCCTTTCTCTAAAAATACAGCAAATCAGGGAAAATAATTTTAACCAGGCTGTGGCATTTCAGGGGAGATAATTACCAAGGGTGACAGTGAGAATGTCATGAGCAGGTGGCTCTGTGGTGACAGGACAAGCAGGACTGCAGCTGGGAACAGGGTCAGCAGGTCTCTGTGAGACCACCCAAACCCAGCACAGGGGCTACAGAGCTGCTCCTGGGCTGCATAGCCCTGCACAGCCCTTTCACCTCCAGCCATCACTGCCCACAGGGGCACTGCCCTGGCTACTGGAGAGCCCTGGGGGCACAGCAGGATGGGGACATGCTCACATGGCTGAGAAGGGCACTGGGGCTTGAGAGGAACCTCTGAGGGCACTGGGGTACAACCCCAGCAGGAAGCATGGCAGCACAGGGAGAGCAGAGAGCAGCAGGAATGTGCTGACCCTGCCTGCTGGGAAATGCAGGTGCCAGCCTGCCTGTCGAGAGGGAGCTGCTCAGCAAGGGAAGGGCTGCAATGTCTCTCTCACACACCTGGCAGGGGTAGGACTCCTCCCAGGGCCAGCAGGGCAGGGCTGGGAAGTGCTGCCAGCGTTGTACAGGACTCCACAACAGGAGGATGAAGAGGGGACAGCAGCCATCCTGCAGAACCCCACAGGCTACGTCAGCTTCCAGCAGGAATCCCAGCAAAACCTCACCAGAGCAGCAGGTATTTTGGGTATCCCAAAGCAAGAAAGGAAGCAGACATGAAGCACACTGTGCCCACACTAAGTCCCAGCTGGAAGATGCCGTCAGGTGCCACCTTGCTCCCATTTTCCTCCCTGCCTCCCTACCCCATAACACACCTCTGGTATGAGAACTTTTTTTTTTCCCCCATGGTAATTTTTCCATGCATCAGTGAGTTAATCAGCACAGAGGGATGGGATAGTCCCTAAGGCTCCTGGATGGCTGGGACATGAGCAGCAGTAGGGTGGGTGTGGGAAGACATCAGATCCCTTTCTGCCTGCTCCAGAGGGGTGTTACTCATTCTGATAATGCCCTTCCAAGGCACTCTCCTCCCAAAACAAGGATGCCTGCCCTGAGGACACAATGGTACATGGGAACCAAGCTGGATACAGGCCCTTGGGGTAAACTGGGACCAAACAATTCCCTTTGCAAGACACAGAGCAGATTGTGGCAGCAGGAAACGCTGGACATCCAGAACAGGGAGTCCAGGAGTGGCATCGATAAAAGCATCAAAGCAGATGCATATCACACAAACAACATCAAGGGCTTAGAAAAAGCTCCCAATCTCCCTCTGGTGCTGGGAAGAGCAATGGCTCAACCCACAAACAGATCTGAGGAGCTCCTTTCCCAGGGGAAGGACATTGCTGTGGAGGCACAAAACACTGCTGGAAAACTGCTGAGCTTGCAGTCAGACTCACTTGAGCAGTTCAGCACAGAAAAAGGCTCTCTGCTGGATGCCCTCTGAGATGTAACTTGATCTCACAGTACACATCCACTAATCAATCGAGGGATAAAGCAAAGCAGAAAACAGTCTTTTTTTTTTTTTTTACTGGAATGAGCCCAAATATGCACAATAACAGATCCCACTCAGAGCTATTGCAAACTCAAGTGCTTGGGAGAGTTTTGCATCTCACATCGCAGAGGGAGCATACTTCTGCAATAGCATCATTGCTTCTCAAATTGGGTATTTGAGAGACTTCCTAATGACCTCATAGCAGCACATGTGACCACTAAGTCATCTTCTCAAAGGACCAGGAATAACATCAACAGACCCTGTTTTGGTTGTGCACAGGACAGCTTTCCTCAGCACGAGCAGGTTCCTGAACAATGAGGGAGCAGAAAGGAGCAGGACCCAGCTCAGGCCAGAGCTGGCATTGTGATTGTTTCTCCAACAGATTCTGTTTGGCCTTGGAAAAGATCCATCCAATTAACAGATGAAGATTCATTAGCACATACTAAATTCCACATACAAATTTAGACACGAAAGCTTGTTTATCCCAATGCAGGCCAAATTTGTTTGGGTTTAAGGCATCTATATGATAATGTAAATCCCAGAAGTATTCCAAACACATTCCAAGAGATAAGAGGTGAACTCACAAAACATGAAATAATGACTTGAAAGGGTTTCCAATTTTTCTCCCAGTGCTTTTTAAAAATAACCCGCTATGCTGAGCAGCAAAGCAGGAATTTGGAATTTGTGGGTGATGAACTGGTGAGCTGATCACATTGGGATGGGAAAGTCGCCTTTTGCTGGACCCCCAGCCACCCCCAGTCAGGTGGCACTGGGAGAAATAAATGAGTGAATACCTGCAATTATGTTAACACTGAGGTAAAGGCAACTACACAAAGAGCTCAAGGCAGACTGATGGCCTTGAACACCCGAGGAGATCCCTCCTCTGTTCCCAGCACAAGGCTCCTGCAGAGGAAAAGTGACAAAATCCCACTGTGGAGATGTCAGGAGACCTGCACCAGACAACTTCCCCAGTTACCAGCAGTGATATGGGAACACACATCCAAGCAAGAATAAGGAACATCATCAAACAGCACCCAAGAGCTTCTTCTGGCAGGTCTCTCCTGCAGCTGCAGCACAACAGGTCTACAAAACCTCCTGTCCCTGCCCAGGGGCTCTGCTCCATGGCCCTTACACTCCCTGCTTCCCAGCCAGCCCAGAACTCCACCTGCCTTATCCCAGGAAGGCTCCAGCAGGAGCTGGTGATCCTGTGAGCATCCTGTCACACAGGACCAGGACAGCACCCAAGTGGCCTTGAGCTAAACACAGACACAGCTGAGGAACAGAGGACAGCCCCACTACAGAGGCTGGACCTGCACAGTGTTAAAGGTTTTTATTCTTTCAGTGAGAGGTGGTGAAAGCCAACTCCCGCCTTCACCTTTCCAGGAACTTTTGATGGAACACAGAAGCCTGCTGTGAAAGTGCTCTGTTTACACCCTGCAGCCCTGTCCTGTCTTTACCAAGAGCAAGTGTGTTCACTCCCACTACCCCACAAAACATCTGCTGAGCCCAGCTCTGTTGGAATCATCCTCCCACTGCAAAGAAACCCACTTCCAGCCTGGGAAAAGAGGGAAGTGGGGCAGAGCTTGGCATGATGAGTAGGGCAAGTTTGAGATGTGACATCTTCCAAGAAATACTGACAAACCACCTCCACACACCAGGTGCTGACTAGAGCTGCTCTGCAGGGTACCAGAAGGCTCGGAGCTGACAAGACAGAACATGTGGTGACATTACAGACACCTGATGTGGGACACACCCTCCCCAAGGGGTGCAAAACAAGGGCTCCAAGGGGAGCACTTACCTTCCACCACATTTCACCCACCCTGTGCCAAGGGAGATCTCCTGCTCTAAAGGGAGATGTTTAGAGTCGTCAAGAGGGCAAGTACCAGAGCAGAACTTCTCTACCTCTCAGTCACTTCCCAAATCACCAGGACAACCTCTGGCCCAGCCATGGGACAGATACCTCCTCACGTCCCCAACTGATAAAGTTCTGCAGCTGTGCCAAGCTCTCTTTCTGGACACACAGGCAGCTGCTCAGCAAAGCCCTGCCCTGCTGGGACTCAGGAGCAGAGGCCTCATGCCACCACAGCTCCCTCTCCCAGGAGCCAGAATCACTGGGGAAGTGGCAAGAGAGGAACAACAACTCTTCCCCAGCTCCAAAAGTCTCTCTCAGAGCTTTAATGTTACCAGGAAAGCTTCAAACAAGAGCAGCCTCCCATTTGCCCTGTTTAAACAACAGGGTCCCCATTGTGGGCTGCCTCAAAGGTGAGGGTGAGGAGGGGTAAGCCCAGGTCAGAAGCAGGGCAGTGAGCTCAGCTCAGCCTCAGTTGCTGCAGTGACAAAGGCCCAGAGCACAGAGCTGCTGGCACAGAACAGTGCTCAGCACTTGTAAACACTCCCTGGCCATCGCCGCTGATGCAACCACGGGAAAGGGGCAGAGAAAACCATTATGTGCAAACAGACATCCCTCCCTATCCCTGGACACCAGGACCAGCCCAAGCAGGACATCTCCAGCCTTTCTCTTGTCTGCTTGTTGAGCCAAAAACCCTCTGGCGTCCTGCTGCAGATGAGGATCACTGCCACATCAAGGAAGGGCTCAACTCCCATAAGCCAGAAAAAGAGCTCTGGGGTTTTGACCCCTAATCCCTGGAAGCAGTTGGCGTATTCAGCAGGCACATGGCCTCTTTCAAAGCTGGCCTTTCTTCTTGAAGCACTAGTAACTAACATCCTGAGCATTATCCTTCACATGTTCCTCCCCACCACAGCAGCAGGCAGCTCTTTCTGCCCATCATCCCTGTCAGGAGTTTGGAGCGAGGACACGGTGTAAGGTGTTCTGACAAACAGAGCTACACAGGTCCTGAGACTGCTGGGGACAAAGTCCTGCTGTCTCTCTTACAGTGATACTTCCCCACATCTCTTTCTCTCTCCCAGAAGTTTCCCAGATAAATCTGTGTTGTCATATCACATCTCAAAACTATAAACTGTGGGGATCTGAGGAGGCCAATGTCTGAGCAGTGATTCCAGATCCAGCTCAGAGAAAAGCTAATCAGCATCCTTTACCAGAGATTTTATTGCAGACACATGGACAACAACAGAAAAGCAGAAAAACCAAAGCAAACCATAAGCACTGGCTGTAAGCTTCATCAAGGAGGAACAGCACAAGGGAAGGGAGATTCAGCACCAGCCAGGTGATTTTCCCAGCAAGGGACATCAACCCAACTGAACCATGGAATGGGCAGAGCTCAGCTTGTGGCAGCAATGCCACTACAGCTCCTCTCCTGCAGCACACAAAGACCTCTGCAAAAACAAGTGGTGCATGGAAAAACTGGTGTTAACAAAAGAGCTGTCAGCCTGTCACTGACCCCCCTGCAGCCCTTTACAGCTGCTGCTCCAGGACCCTCTGGCCACACAACCCCAAACCTGACCTCTGCACTTTGGACAGAGTGAGCACATGGAGAGCAGCTGACAACAGTGATCCCCACATTTCTGTGATTCCTCAGCAAGGACCCTCATCTTCAAATAACCAGAGCATGCAGAAGCCCATGCTCCCAGCCCTTCTGGCTGCCCTTTCTGGCATGGAAACAAAAGGCAGGAGGAGTTCAGATGTGCAAGATACCAAAGGGCCCCATAGCAAGTGAGAATTTATAACCCACCCAAGGACAACGCTGCTCACTCACAACACCAGATTCATCCTACACAAGGACTGGTTTGCACACCAGCACAACAAAACACAAATCTGCAGAGCAGATGGCAGTGCCAACATCAGGACCAGACCACAGGAGCTCTCCTTTTCAGTATCCATGAAGCATTCATATAATTCCTGTTGCAAAAGGGGATGCATAGCCCAGGGATCCAGAGCTGAGCCTAGCAAAGAGGCCTTGGCTAGGGAAGCTTCCACCTCCTCAGCAGCTCTTTCCATCTCAGCCATTTCCCTTCCAAGCAAGGCTTCCTGGCCCGAGCAAGCACGAGGGGTTTTGCAATCCACAGTTCTGTCTGAAGAAATCCAGCCCAGCCCAGGCACAGCAGCAGGCCTGGTCTGGCCTATGTGCCCTCCCTGGACACCCACTGTGTCCAGAAGCTCATGCCATGGTGGAAGGCAAGTTTGCTCCTCAGATGTAGACAGCTGTTCTGCTCCCTTTAACATGCAGGACCACGAGGGGTAACTCAGATGTGCACACACTCGTCTCATGGGAGTTTTTCTGAAATAAATGCAGCAGACTCTGGGGAAAATCCTCTCCCTCCTATGGGGAGGGTGAGGATGGGTGGATAAAAGGCAACTGTGTGCCTTGTGCATGTGTGGTCTCAGTCTGGGCAGCATTGATCCCACACTCTGCCTTGGGGCGAGGGATGCTCAGGGGTGCTCATCCTGTGCCTCCTGACAAACAGAATTCCAATGGGAAAACACCCATGAGCTCATTGCAGCAACAGGACATGGCCTACAGGCACTGTTCCACCTGCAATTCCCCATTCAAACACAGGAAAACCACCTGACAGCATCCCTGCCTTTTCCTCAGAAATAGCACGAGGATCTGCTCACATTTCCCATGTTAGCACAGAACAGGATTCAGATCCATTACACATTACAGTAACCCTACTGGGACATTTCCCACAGCTCACTCAAATGTTTTCAAACCTGCAGGATGAGGTCATTCCAACCTAAATGTATAACCCATTCTCCAAGGTGGTTCACTAGGTATAACTTCCAAGCAAAAGCAAACAAAAGCTGATCTGGTGTGATACCCTGCCCCATCCCCAACATGTTCAAGACTTCGCCAGACAAAACCATGGCTGAGCTGATCACTCACATGCTGGAGACAGTCCCACTTCAAGCAGGAGGTCAGGCCAGAGCCCTCCAGATATCCTTTCACACAGTGCTTCCATCATTCTGTGGCAGCAAATGAGAAGAGGCAGAGTAATTACTGCCAGCAAGGAAGGCTCGCATCGAGTTTCTCTGGAGTAATCCTTCTAGATAATATTAAAAGCTTGGTTAGCAGAGATGTCAGCACTGACACAATGAGGGCTAATTCTGTCCTGGTAGGAGTACTGAGTGCCAGGATCTGAGCCTTGATGTACTGCATGGGTCTCAAACAGGGTCAGCAAACTGCGTCACTGCGTCACTGCCCTTGCACAAATTAACACCCACCACAAGAGAGGCCTTTTTGGAAATTTAACTTCAGCCATGCATTCAAATATAATAGCCTGCAATAATCCAAGAATACAGATTAAAAGCCAGACAGCCAATAGCTCTCAAGACATTAGAAGCAACTAGAAAACTCATTTCCCACTATAAGTCTTTACTCTAGGGAGGTCTCAACAGTACTGCTGCTATTTGGTGTCCTTCCAGTGCTGGGAGAAAGCCAAAAAATGCCGTAGCAGAGACTGAACCACACTAATGGGTGGGTTCAGTCCTTGGGAAGAAGGCAGAATGTCTACATGAAGTGCAGTCTGGAGGGTGATGGGGAAGCAGCTGCTGGCACTGAGATGAAAGAGGGTTGCTGGTCAGCAGAGGAACTGCCATCAGTGCTGCTCCTTCCAGATGTCCACCCATGGTATCCACACATGACACTGGCCAGCAAAGCTCATTTTCTAGATGGAAAGAGTAAAGCCCTGTCCAGGTTGCCCCAGAACATAAAAGAAACATAAGACTGCTGCTAGCCAAGTATGCAGACAGAAGGCATCAAACCCATGGAAAGAGGAAGGACACTTTGTGACATTATTAGAGTAATATCCATCACAATCCAGATAAATGCAAAACACGTACACTTAAAAACAAAAAGTCCACAGGATGAATTCACAGCATTGGGACCTTCACTCAGGGAGCTCTGCTGGTCTGATTTGTTCCCCTCAGCAGCACAGGGGCAGCACCTCAGCCCAAACAACAACAGGGCACTGGAGGCACATTCCCAGCACCCCCAGCTCATCTCCACTACAAATGCAGAAATGAAAGATAAACATTCCTGGAAGATCACATTACCCAGCATGAAGAGATGACAGCTCATCAGGAGCAGCAGAAACAGGCTGAGCTCAGTGGAAGGAGTCATCATAGGCTGACATCTTGCTATTGGAGAATACTGATACTCCAGCTATTTCTGCTACAGTATTTAATTATTTATATTTTTTTTAAACCTTTTGACAGGCAGAAACAAACAAGCATAAGTGAAATAACATAACAGTAATCGAGATGGACAACAAAACCTGACATTTGGTTAGTTTAGACTCCTCCATGGGAAGGTAACACAAATGAGGGGCACCACGACCAAATGATAAATTCAACAAAAACATATCCAGACTCTCATTCTTCAAGAGAAAATAAGAACTGCAAAGGCAATATGCTATGCAGGCTCCATCTCTGTATTTGCTTGTTCTTGAGCAGCTTGTCGTTACTGATGGGTGGGACGTTTTAACACCTTAAATGCTATTCCCAGAGAAACTGAACTAACTCCTCATTTTCACAGCACAAATTCATCTGGTTGGAAGAAAATACCCCGCCCTATTCCTCTGGCCTCCAAAGTGCAGCTGGCAGCCTCAGGACACAGGACAGTCCTGGGGTAGAAACACAACTGTTTACTGTGTTTGTCTGTCCCTCCTCCCTCCCCCCGGGCACGCAGGAGCTGATCAGCTCCGTGCCATCTCCTGACAGGAGCTGACTTGTTCCAGGTTCATTTCTCACCACAGTTCTGCACTGCAGAGCTCCGCAGACAGATTTGGGCACAGCACCCAAACATCAAGAAAGAAAAGTCACATCAGGTCAGGAGAGCATCATCCATGCTGGGAGCACTTCCAAGCAAACACCCAAAGCTGCTGCATTAGGAGAAGACAGGCCCCAAATCCAAATTTTGGAATGACTCCACCCAGTTTAATTCCTTGGTCATGCATTCTGCAAGCATTAGCTCTGAGTGGGCTGGGGTTCTAACAGCTCCACACTTGAAGCTTCATGGACAAAACAAGGTTTAGGCAGCACTCTTCAGAGTACAGATCATCACCTCCCACATGTACCCTGCCAGGGCTGGGATGACCATCAGCCAGGCTCCAGGAGGACAGACCCAGCAGGATCCCATCCAGGAGCAGAGTGAAGGGTGAAATGGTTGAGCTGCTACAAAAAACATACAACCTCACTGCCATCCATCAGAGCAGTTCTGCCAGTCCTTTCCATCAAAAAAGGGATTATCAGCTACCAAGGGCATGGAACCAAAGCAACTTGTGTTGCTATTTTACCTAAAGAATAAAACTTTTTTACCTAAAGAATAAAATACCTCATAAAAAGCAGATATTTAGTGTATGTAGTACTTGCATTTGTACACAATCTCTAGGAAGCCAAATGAAGTTTGATAATCGACATAGAGGAGTTTTCCACTTTCATGTGCTTGACTTTCTACCTGCGTAAAATTAAATATTGGAAGAAGCTCCTGATAAACTCCTATAGAACAAACATGCTTAAGTGACAGGGGAAAAAATACCAAGAAGCCTGTGCTGATCTGTAAATTCTACTTTCAATTATTTGTTTCAAAAGAAAGCTCACAGGAGTGACTGAGAAGTGACTACAAGCAGAACATGGCTCTGGAGTAGTAAGAGGTTTTAACACATCTTGCCTGATGCATTCCTGTGTTCAAGTTGCATAAAACGCTGATAGATTTAAAGTTTGGGATTTGAAGCTTTCCCCTCCCAGCCTGACTCCATTGTTAATTTTTTTTAGAGATTGGGATCAAGTGGCTCTTTGGCTCCTACTTCTGCAGCCAATAAAAACTCCACCCACCCTAAATCCATTTTTGCATAATTAATGCCTTTGTGATTGGCAAGAAGTGATTTTAGGCACAAAGAGGCACTGGCATCAGAAAGGCACCTTCCTACCTTGCCTGTGAGAACAGGTTGTACTTTAAAGCCACTGGCAACAAAAGTTCCCTATGCTGGAAACACCACCCGACATCACCTCAGAACAGCTTTGCTTAATTTTCAACACTCTCAAATGATGGCTGTGATTATTTTGGAAAAGTAACCCAGTTACCATCAAGAGGAATGGAAACCAGCATCCCTTCTGAGAGTGAGAGCAGAGATTGCTGGGATCCTCTGCAGCAGAACACTACCATCAAGTCTTCCCTGTTCAGAATGTTCTCATGCATTAACAGAAAAAACACCATCAATTCTACATAAATTCCTTTGCTAAAGCCAGCAGCAAGATGTCTGTGGAATTAAGGCAGATGAGAGCCTTCCCTCACTTGGGCTTATCCCAACCCCACACACACTAAAGAGAGAAACAGAGCTCAGGAAAGATGAAATACTTCCTTGCCATCATTTCCTGTTGCTGTCCAAGCAGCAAGCCCCAGCACTTGGGAGCATCCCTGGGTATTCTGGGTGCTCACAAAGCTCCTGTTGGAGCACAAAGCCACCCTGAGCTGGCCCTGTCACAGCCTCTGGGGCTCCATGTGTGCCATGAGGACACCGGGCATGTGACTCGCGTGTTAAAACTTTCTGGCTCACCAGTCGAAGTTCAGATTCTTTCCCTGCAAAACACACTGCATGATCTCATCTGCAAGCAATCAGCCTGAGAAATCAGCTTGTTAAAGGAAGCTTCTAGGAAAGGAGAGAAGCCCCTGGAGGATTTGGGGGCCTATATGATTTTAACCACTTTGTTAAACCCCAGCTGCTCTTCTCCACATTGGGGTCACACAACCAAGAAACTGTTTCTCCTCCCACACAACTCCAGACAGGACAGTTTGCCAACACCTAACTGCAGCATCCTATTTGCATTGTCCACAGCCTGAAAACACACATTTTCAAGCAAAACTCATCTCAAGCAGGCACTGAAAGAGTGCAAGGACAAACTCAGAGCTGCAAGCGGAGCAGCATCCAGAAAAGCAATTCATTAAACATGCAACAGTGATCATCTCAATGTGTAAACCAGAATATCCTCTGAATTTCTGGATGTGTATTTCAGCATTTCCTCACAGTCCTCGCAGGGACCCAAGACATGCACCAGAACACAGGAATAACCAGTACAGTGTGAGCTCTGCAGAGGAGTAAGGAACAAGCAATAAACTCCCTGGAATGCCAGCTTTGTCCTGAGATTGCTCAAAGTGATGTAACAGAATTTTACCAGAGTTTCTGGACATGCTGCAGGAGCCCTACATGCTCCCTGTGCTACAACATGCCCAGATGGCAAGACCTTTTCCTGCCCAGTGAAAGCCCTGAGGAAGCAGCACTGCAGAGTGTAGGACAAAGCACAGCATTAGGTTCCCAGCTGCACTCCCAGTTTGGCTCTCCAGGGCCCTGTGGTGAGCAGAATGAGTCCTGTGCTCACACACTCAGTCACATTTGCATCCCCTGAGCTCCCAGAAGCAGGACCACCACTCTGGAACTCAGCAGGGAGGGAGGGAAGATCAGAGCAGCATCCTGCCTTCTTCACTTCCTTCCAGCCCGTCACACCCTGCCTCAGCTGCTCCCAGCAGCATCTCCCAGGCAACCCTGCCCCAGCTGCCCCTCGCTGGTCATTCAAGTGCTTTGAAAGACTTTCCTTAAAATTCTTGCATAGAAATCACTGTTTTATGTTCAGCACAAACACAGGAGGCAGGGGGGAAAGCCAGCCTGTGTCTAACAAAGGAGATCTGCAGGACTGAGCCCTTGGCTCTCCGCAGCTGTGGATTATTCCAAGTGAAGTGATTATTCTCCACTTCCAGCACCTATTTTCAATTCAACTTGCAGAAGTAACTGCTCTGAAACAAACAGAAGGCAACAAAGATCAGGCAACACATATTTATTAACATGAGAGCAGAGGGGAAAGTTAATCACACTGTGTTCTCCCTCACTTTGCATTCTTACAAAAGCTATTTTATATACATAAAGTAACTTCTGCAAAGAATTTACTTTTATATAAGAATTAGGAACACCTCAGCCCATAGTTGCTGAAGCTGCTTGTACAAATCAGGGTAAGGGACTTAGCCATGGACAATGCAGGATCACAGTCAGGCTGCAACTTTTTTGGTCAATGGTGGCACCTTCTAGCTCCAAATGACACTGTGAAGCTCACAGCAATTTGAAATAACTGCCTTGAAAAAAGCTTTACACTTTCTGTGTCTTTAAGAAATGCATAGCTCTAACTGCAAAGATTCAGGCTAAACAAAATGTTATGAGGAAAAAAAAAAGTCTCCTTCAAGCCTTTTACTCCCCAGCCAAATTTCTAATTTTACCAAATTAAGAGCAGACACCCCCCTCACCCCAACCCCAAACTGATGTCCACTACTAAAATCAAGGTACAGGACAACTGCCCCCAAATTCCTAGAAAACCACACCTCAGAAAATTCAAAGTATAAAGGGAGGGGGGTAATACTGAAGGGCTCAGCTGCTGGCTCCTCTGGTGCAGCTCCTCAACCAAATCATGAAAGAAGAAGAAAAAGGAGACTTTCCAGCTCAAGTTCCAAGTCCTTTTTAAAAATCAGTTTATAACCACTAAAATAAACACAGTAAGAACAACTGTGCAGTAACTGGGAACCTGCAAAAACAGCTGCAGTTTAAGAGCAGTTTAGGCAACGTCTGGCAAACACCAGCAGATACAACAGCCCAGGAGGATGGCAGCACACTGGGGGATGAAACAGGGAATTTCATCCACAAGCTCATCAAGGAACTGCATGAAGTTCATCCACACTGGGCAGAAGCAGCTATTCCGTGCTGTTTACTCCTATGGTGAGCGTTTGCTCCCTGTTAGAAGTGCCTCTCTCCCAAATTCCAACCTCCTCCGGGCTTCTCCCCCATGGCCCCACCTGCCCCGTGCTGCCTCAGCCCAGCCAGGGGTTTCCCAATGCACCTGACACCTGGGTGGGCACACTGCTCTCCTGTCACCCAAACCCTTCTGTGGGTCTCCCAAAAACCTCCTGCTGATCCCTCCAGGGCACAGACCCCACACTGCACCCCACATCCCCAGGAAACAGCCACCTTGAAGGGAAGCAAGGGCAAGAAGCCTGGAACAAGCAGACTTCTCCAAGACACC
This sequence comes from Calcarius lapponicus, assembly GCA_039654755.1. NCBI lineage: Eukaryota > Metazoa > Chordata > Aves > Passeriformes > Fringillidae > Calcarius > Calcarius lapponicus. The sequence continues at coordinate 4,942,539 of JBBFKN010000012.1, read as the reverse complement.
GTGGCTTGGATATTCTAAGTCACTTTAGGACATCTCCAGAACAGCAACCACAGGAGATGTGCAGAAGGACAGCATGAAGCAGCACCTCTGAAGGAAATCCATCCAGAGTCCTATGACATCTCACCTTTGAGCTCCCAAACAGAACTCCCCAGGATTTGGGCATTCTGACTTTCTTTAGAACTGAAGATCCAATTCTCCACTCGGTGTTATTCGAGGAGCCACATGCTCTGAACATCCTCCTTCACTGCAGAGCTGACAGTTTTCAATTACAGACAGTTGGAGTTGTTCTTGGCTCTCCATCCCTCACCACAGACCTGTGCTCTCCATGGCCGGGCTTCTCAGTGTGCACATAAAGCAAATTCAGGAAAGATGCAACAAATAAAAGCCTTCCTGGACACTGACTGGAATTGGAAAGGCAAAAACTCCTAGGACAGGCAAGGAGACAACTCTGGGGAAGGAGGAGATGACCTGGGCCATTTCCAGGGGAGGAAAAGCAGGGGGAGCCTCAAGTCTCGCTCTTGGAAGTTTTAAAGTTTTTAAGTTAAGTGGGACAAGGGGTAAAGCTTCTAATGTACATTAGATATGAGAAAGCAGGTTTTGTGAAATAAGGGTGGGAAGGCCCTGGCACAGGGTGCCCAGAGAAGCTGCGGTTGCCCCACCCTGGGAATCATCCAAGGCTGGGTTGGACAGGGCTTGGAGCAACCTGGGACTGTTGAATATACTCCTACTCACTGCAGGAGGGTTGGACTAGAAGAGCTTCAAAGATCCTTTCCAACTCAAACTCACTGGTTTTAAGATGCTGCAAATGTCAGACTGCAGCTTGTGACCGTCAGAAGGACAGAGATCATTTGCTCACAGCAAAAGAAAGCTCACACCACCTGATACCTGCCCAGGGGACAAGCACACACCTGGATAATAGATTTAGGGCTTCTTAAAATACAATTACTTTCCTAATTATACACCAGAGGCCAGAACCCACAGGCTGAGCAAGCCATGAGCAGCACAGCAGTTAATTCAGAGAGAGCTCCTCTTGATTTCCACAGCCCACATTACCCAGACATCAGACTGAATGGACATCGGAGCCTTTCTAATTTTATAGTCCACAGAGACAAGGCAGGGACGGCTGATGGAAGAGCAGCAAGGCCTCTGCCCACACACACTACTGCTGCTGGCTCCACAACTGCAGAGCTGCTTCTACTTTTTTTTTTTTTCTAAGATTTTTTTTTTTTAATGGAGTCAGCTGAAGAGAAAATGAAGAGCTCGGCATTTTAAACCAAAGCATTTCAAAATGCTTGTTTATCTTTCAGCCTCAAAAGAAGAGAAATAAAGTGAAACAAAATCTCAGTCATTCCCGCATAAGTTTTTCCTCTCTGCCTCCAACAAAGCAAAGTGCCCTGAGCTCCACTTGATCACTTTTTCTTTTCTTTCCCCTTTGACTTACAACATTTCAGTTGGAGAAGCTGACACAAAACAGTCCCGGATTCTCATATTTTATCTTTTCCCCATCTTACGTCTCCATTAAAGAGTATTTAGTAGGCAGAGGAGCCAAAGGAGCAGCACATCCAACACAAAAAAATGGATGGGGAAACACACCAACGAACAAGCAGTGGCATAAACCAACAAAGACTACAATAAAATTTTTAAACCAAAGTTTTCACACAGAGGTCTGCTTAAGGAATAGAAAAACGGAAAGCTCTTTTTTTCACAGGGAGAAAAACCCCAGGCAAACGAGTCATGAGGCAGCACGAGTGCCCAACTCTCAAAGTTGCGAGGAAGAGCCAGATCGCGGGACCCGAGCCGAACCAACCCGCCCGCCCCGCACCGCGGTTCCATCGCACCGCGGTTCCATCGCACCGCGCACAGCCCCAGCACCGCCGGCGGGGCAGCGGCTCCGGCTGCGGGACCCGAGAGCACCGGCGGGAAGGGCCGGAGCGGGGCGGGGGGACCCGCACCCCGCGGGGAACCCCCGGCCGGGGCGAAGAGGCCGAACAAAGCCCGGCACTCGCTTTTCTTAGCGGGGCTCCCGAGCACATCCCCGCCTGAGCCCCGCGCGGTCCCGGGCAGCGCCCCCACAGCTTCGGGGGCTCCGCGGGGACCGAGCCCGGCGCGGCCGCCCACAGCCCGGGGCACCCCGGGGAGCCCGGCCCGGCCCCTCCCGGCCCAGCGGGGACAGCGCCCCGGCACCCACCGAGCCCCGCAGCGGGTCCGCGGTACCCTCGGCACACCGGGAGCCCCGCGGGGCTCCAGCGAGCGGCGCCCCGGGGGCGGCCCCGCGCTCCGACCGCGGAGGGACCGCAGCGGCCGCGCCGCCCCCGCTCCGTCCCGCGGGGAGCCGGGCCGGGAGCCGGGCTGGGAGCCGGGCAGGGCGGGGCGGCCCCGGCGCTTACCTGGGGCAGGGCAGGCCGGGCGGCGGCGGCGCGGGCTCGCGGCCCCTTCCGGCGGGCGGGCGGGCGGGGGCGGCCGCGGGCGCCGCGCTCTTAAAGCGGCCGCGCCGGGCCGGGGCCGCCGGGAGGCGTCGCTACGGCAACGGGACAGCGGGGCGGGAGCGCGGCGGGGCCGGAGCGCGGCCAGGCCGGGCCGGGCACCCGCCGGTGCTTTGGGCCTCGGAGCCCTTCCGTGTCCCCCGAGCGCCGCGCCGCGCACCTGTGTGTGTCCTTGTGCATCAGAGTCCTTCCATGTCCCCTGTGCTCCAGGGCTGGCCACCCGTGTATGCCTTGAGCATCAGAGTCCTTTCATCTCCCCTGTGCATCAGTCCTTCCATATCCCCCGAGTGCCAGGACTGTGAATTACCAGCACTGCCACACGTGTGCCCTGTGCTGCAGAGCTGAGCACCCGTACGTCCCCTGTGCCCCAGAGTCCTTCCATGTCCCCTGTCCCCCAGAGTCCTTTCAGGTCCCCCGAGCACTGGGGTGTGCATCCGTGGCCCTTGTGCATCGCAGTCCCTCCATGTGCCCTGTGCATCACGGCTGTGCACTCACGCCCCCGTGCACTCTGTCGGATGGCTGTCCCCTCATGTGCCTCACTGTCCCCCCGTGCGCCTCACGGCTCCTCCATGTCGCCCTCCATGTGTGCCTCCGTGTGCCTCACGGTGCCACTCTGCATCCCCTGTGCCTCAGGGCTGAGCCGTGTCCCCCTGTGCCTCACGGTGCCTCCATGGGATCTGCGTGAGGTGGTTTAGTGGTCCAAGGTACACTGGTTCTGCTGGGTGCACACTTGGGCTGGACGATCTTGAGGGTCTTTTCCAACTTTGATGCTTCCATGTCCCTGTGTGCCTCAGAAGCTGTGCCCCCATATGCCTTGGGGCTGAACCATGTCCCTGTGTGCTCACAGCCCTGCTATCCCCACGTTTTTCAGGATCCCTCCATGTCCCCATGTGGCTCACTGTCACTCTGTGTCCCCACATTTCTCAGGGTCCCTCCATGTCCCCATGTGGCTCACTGTCACTCTGTGTCCCCACGTTTCTCAAGGTCCCTCCATGTCCCCATGTGGCTCACTGTCACTCTGTGTCCCCACGTTTCTCAAGGTCCCTCCATGTCCCCATGTGGCTCACTGTCACTCTGTGTCCCCACATTTCTCAGGGTCCTGCTGTGTCCCAGGTGCCCCAGGGCTGTGCTGTGTCCCCTGTCCCCCTCCATGGCCCTGCCACATTCCCAGGTTATCTCCTGTGTTTTTCAGCCCTGTCGTGTCTCCCTCTTCCCCCTTATACCTCGGGTCACTGCCATGTCCCTGAGTCCCCCTTGCTGCCCAGTCCCTGCCATCCAATCCAGATGACCACCACATCCACAAGGTCTCATCACCAAGAGACCCTCCCCACCCACCCACCACCCCCAGCACTGTCCCAAAGCCTTGGTGGCACTTGGTGTTGTTGGCCACCACTGGCACGTGCTGCTGGTGGCCCCTGAGGATGTCCAGGGGCTCCATTACAGCAGCCTCTCATCAAATGTTGGGCTTCCATCCTCTTTCTGTGCTGCTGCCAGTGGAGACAGGCCCTTCCCTAGAGCTGTCCAGACACGTGGCCAAGAACAAACCAGAGAGAGCAGAAGCAGAGGGAAACTCTCCCAAGCAGGAGAAAGGGAAGGAAGGAAATTCCAGTTACCAGGGAATAGGTGTGCTCAGAGGTTTCCAGTACAGCAGGTGAAAACAGAGCCAAAACATTAGGCCAGCACCCAGCTGGATGGAGCTACACACCCTCTGGGTATAGAGTAGGTGGACTTTTTGAAGGTACTATTTGATAGCAAATAACATTAAAGAACATTGGTTTGCTCCTGGAAGCAGAAACCCTGGGTTTTCAGGTAATCTTGTGGTCATACCAATTAAACTTTCTGTCCCCCATAAATTTTAACTCCTTTTTGCTATATAAGTGTACACAAACCAGTTTTCAATATCATGGTTTTTAAGTCCAAGTCAAGTGGTTTTTTGTTGCTATGAGGCAAAGAGAGGCATAGACCCTGCAATGTCTTCATTGGGTTGTTCATTGATTTATTGCATTCTTATCATTTCCCCTGGCTGTTGTCTCCTCTCTAAGCCTTATTTACAGCAGCATTTTCAGCCTTCCCTTTCAGACAGCCAGCTGTGCAATGCAGTAGAGCAGCATGCAATATCTAGGTGAGGCAAAGCAATGAAAAACCACTTTTAATATGTTCTCCATGATGCTCCTGAGGCATCACCAGTGCAGCTGGGAGTGAGCCAGGGGGAGAAACACATGCCTGAAGAAAGCAGCTGTGTTTATGACTCCCATGGCACACCCCCACAGGGAGCAGCTCTGGTGCCCTTGTGTGGCAGGAGGGAAAGGGGCCCAGCTCCTACATTTGATGGAGGGTCAAGAAGCTGCCTCAGAGCTTTCTCTGCTAATGAGGATGTGAAAAATCTTCTCACATCTCCCTGGGAAAAACTGCTGAGCAGCTCCAGGTCCAGTCTGGATGGGCATGGGGGCAGTCAGGGGTTCCTGTTGTAGGATTAGGGAAATATGGAGCAGGGTGGTGCCCCTTTAGGAGCATCTCTGGGCTGCTGCACAGAATCATACAATCATTAAGGTTGGAAAACCCCTCCAAGATCGACCATTATCCCAGCACCACTGTGCTCACCACTAAACTATGTCCCCAAGTGCCACACCTACACATTTTTTGAACAGGGATGGTGACATCAGCTCTGGGCAACAAGTTTGAATCCCTGACCATCCTTTCAGAGAAGATGAAATTTTTCCTGATATCCAATCGAAGCCAATATTAGGATCTGCAGTGTAGGACACATCTTTAGTACTAAATTAAGCCACTCCTGGGGACACTGCTGGGTCACAAAGGTGATCACATGTAATGGCAATCTCCCAGAATGGTCCCTGTTCTTATTGCTCATTATTATTCCCTCACCCTCCCCAGGGGTGGTTCCAGGTGGGAATATCCCAGGGCTGTTCCCAGCACACACCTGGATGCTGTTTGCTTAAAGGCCAAGGGATTTGTGTGCCCAGGGCTGGGGGGCTCTGGGGCAGCAGGATGGGGTGGTCTGAGATGGCCTAAGGAGACTTGGGTATGGAAAGAGGTTGGAGAGAAGGGTTATGTGAAGAAAGAAGGGGCTGTGGCACAGATTGGAAAGGCTCTAGAGCACAGAACAGGGAACTGGGAGCTCTGGAGGGGAAGGAGGAAGGAAAGAAACAAGTTTTGAGCCAATGTGAGAGTGGAGGCCACTGGGGTTCAGGGGGCTTCCCCCACAGAGAAGGTGCAGGAGCCACAAGCCTTGAGCAGGGCTGGGAATGAGTCCTGGCATGTCCCTGCCACAGAGCCTGTTTGGCTACAGGGCTTTGCCATCCAGGGTGTAGCACAGATGCCTCATCCTTCCAGGGCATCCCATGGCTCCCAAAGCCATCCTGGGGCTGCTCAGCCCCTGTGCACTCAGCTGGAGCTGGGACACATCTCTGAATGGCCTGGGTGGTGCACAGGCCTGGGAGAAGGTACAGCAGGGCTGGGCTGGGCTGGGCTGGGCTGGGCTGGGCTGGGCTGGACAGGGCTGGGCTGGTCTCGCTGCCAGCACGGAGCTGTGGACAGGGATGTGAGCTCCCAGCACTGTCCTTCACTCCTGCCCTCACCTGAGCTGTCCTGGCCCTGCTGCACCCTGTCAAAAGCAAATCTTGTGGCAAACAGGGATGTCACAGCCAGGAGGAGGGGCTGGCCATGACAGGAACCACCAGACTTCATGCAATAGATTGACTGTAAACGTGCCATTTTTATCGAGCTCATCCAAGTTCCCAGGTCTGAAATGGATTTTTGGAGGTTGCATTCATCTCTCAGTGTCTGGCAGCTGGTGAAGGCAGCCTGTGCTTTACCTCAGCTCACCATCTCACCGTGTTTGAACAATAAAACCTCACACCTATAGAACCCAGGGATGGGGGATGTTCTGTTTAAGGGATCTGTGTCTATTCTGCTGAGTTATGCCCCAGCACACTCATTTATTTTGACAGATTCTGGTTTCCTCTGCAGCATCCTCAGCAACGCTTTGTGCCTGTGCCGTGGCCGTTCAGATTTGGTGTCTGTAGCACTGCAGGCCACTGCCTGTGTGTCCTGCTCAGCTCCTGTCTCTGCTGCCCTCTCGTGATGCCTCTGTATGTGCTGGCCTTGGGGGAAGACCTTGCCTCCCCCATCGACTCTGAGATGTCGACACCAGCACCATTGTTAAACGTTCTTCCGATTTCCAACAACATCTATATATTCTGAATTTTACAAAACATCACAATCCTTCCTTGTGTTTGTGTGTGCTCCCCTAGTTACACAATGGAGATCCTCTAAAGGGCTCACCCTGAATCATCACTTGCAGAAGTTGTGTACCAGCTGCTCCTTAATCCAGACAGCGCTCTGGCTTTTATTTTTTTTTTCCTCAGTAGAATTTTTGGGGGTTTTGGGTTTTTGTTTTTGCGGGGTTTTTTTGTTTGTCTGGGGGTTTTGGTTTTTTGTGGGTTTTTTGTTTGGTTGGTTGGTTGGTTTTGTTTGTTTGTTTTTTGGTTTGGGTTTTTGGGATTTTTAAGCAAACAGGTCTCTTGTGTTCACCATGGTCTGCAGCAGCCCCCTGCTCTCCTCTGCCTTGGTCTGCAGTGCTGCACTCAGCTTTGCCACCCTCCTGTGCAATCACTGCCTGTGCCACCAGCATCCTCCACCCCTGGCTCACACCTGCCTCCTGTGGGGCACTACAAAACCTCTGAGTCCTGGTTTTATCCAGACCTGAGGAAATAACTTGTTCCCAAGAAAACACCTGCTCTCTGGGACACTGCTCAGTGAACAGCTGTGTGAGGCTCACCAGCTCTGTCACCACGTGGCATGGAATCAATTGGAATTGAATCCCAGGCAAGTGTAAGAGATTGGCCAAGGAGGTGGTGAGATTCCATGCTCAGATATTTTAAAAGCTGGGCTGGACACAGCTCTGAGCAACCTGGCAGAGGTTTGGAGCTGTTCTGCAGAGTGGATGGTTGGGCTGGGGAGCTGGAGGGCAAAGCTTGGGCTGCACAGACATGATGTGTGGTTTTGGGGATGAACTTCATGAGGGAAGCCCTGATACATGACAGACATGAGTCTGGCATGGCTTGGAGAAGGGTTTTCATGTGCCTTTCCCCAGGCAGCCTCTTCCAGGAGCCTGGGCTGGGAAAATCCCAAGAAGCCTCACTCAGCCTTTGCTCAGGATGCCTAAACTAAGGCAGCTGAATCCCAGCCCCAGGGGCTGTCTGATAACTCAGTAAGCTGAAATTACCATCCCCTGGAAATCCTGCACTCTGCATTTCCTGCAAGGAGCCCTGAGGAGCAGCTCCTGAGCCAGATTTCTTCACTCCTGGCTCCCTTTCTTTTCCCAGATTTCTTCACTCCTGAGGCAGCTGTCCCAGCCTGAGCTGCCCTTGCTGTGCAGCCTCCACACATCATCCCTGTCTCCCAAAAACCCACACCTGCACAGCCCTGGAGCTGGGGCAATCCCATGTTTTGTGCACAGAACCACCCAGAACCCCCTGCCCAACCCAGGAATAAATGGTGGAACTGGGTGAGAAGGGACCACTGGTCATTTCTAGTTCAACCACCCCTTGACCAACCCTTTTTCTCAGCATGTCCCAGGGTTTTAGGGATCTCCCAGGGTTCTCCAAGAAGATATCCCAGTGCTGGGTTCATCTGCTGCCCTATCTCCCCAACTAGAGCCATATCATCCACCCCAGGCTGATGGACCTCTCCTAGTGCTTCAGTCAATGCCCAGGCCATGCCTTGGCTCCCACCCCACTGTCCTTGCTGCTTGGACAGTTTTATTTCCCTAGGATGGCCAGAAAATCTTAATTGTAAAATCTAAGTTGTAAAACACACTGTGAAAATCAGAATTCAGCAGTTTATTCTTAGTGCTACCGATGGAGAGCAGCGCTCGGGTGCTTTGAAAATCTGGATTATAAAACCTAGATTGTAAAACACACTGTGAAAATCAGAAATCAGCAGTTTATTCTTAGTGTTACTGAGGCAGAGCATGGAGGAGCTTTGCTCTCTGTTTGAGAGCTCAGCTACTCCATTTTAACTCCTGAGAGCTGACACTAAATTACAACATGAAAATACAGGCCATGCAGCAGTGACAGGCAGGTCAGCACAGCCCAAACCCAGCCATGAGGGTAACTCTGATTCCTGCAGCCTTTTGCTGTCACCACCAAATCAGCAGGAAAAACTGCCCAGCTCTTGCTGCTGGGCTTTCATCAACACCTCTGGTAGCCACTGCCAGCCCATGGCACCAAGCAGAGTCACAGTGTCCCTGGGGAGGGCTGCAGGAGCCCAGAGATGATGTGCAGGAGCCCCCAGGTGATGTGCAGGAGCTCACAGATGATGTGCAGGAGCCCAGAGATGACGTGCAGGAGCCCCCAGGTGATGTGCAGGAGCTCACAAATGATGTGCAGGAGTCTGCAGATGATATGCAGGAACCCACAGCTGATGTGCAGCAGCCCCCAGCCAATGTGCAGGGCCAGGGCAGCTCAGAGCTGTGCCTGGGAGGAGCCAGTCCTGCAGGCAGCGCTCAGGTGGCTCTGGGCTTGCTGTGGCACAGCAGCTGTGCCCTGGAGCTGCAGGGGAGATGGATCCTGCAGGAGTTCAGTGCTCTCTGAGATGGTTCCTGCAGGAGCTGAGTGCTGAGATGGTTCCTGCAGGAGCTCAGTGCTCTCTGAGATGGATCCTGCAGGAGCTGAGTGCTGAGATGGTTCCTGCAGAAGCTCAGTGCTGTCTGAGATGGATCCTGCAGGAGCTGGGTGCTCTCTGAGATGGTTCCTGCAGGAGCTGAGTGCTGAGATGGTTCCTGCAGTAGCTCAGTGCTGTCTGAGATGGATCCTGCAGGAGCTGGGTGCTCTCTGAGATGGTTCCTGCAGGAGCTCAGTGCTCTCTGAGATGGTTCCTGCAGGAGCTGGGTGCTCTCTGAGATGGATCCTGCAGGAGCTGGGTGCTCTCTGAGATGGTTCCTGCAGGAGCTGGGTGCTCTCTGAGATGGTTCCTGCAGGAGCTCAGTGCTCTCTGAGATGGTTCTTGCAGGAGCTGAGTGCTGAGATGGATCCTGCAGTAGCTCAGTGCTGTCTGAGATGGTTCCTGCAGGAGCTCAGTGCTCTCTGAGATGGTTCCTGCAGGAGCTGGGTGCTCTCTGAGATGGTTCCTGCAGGAGCTGGGTGCTCTCTGGAGCAGTTCTGTGCCAGCCCAGCAGCTCCTGGGGGTGATGCTGTTGCTGCTGCTGCACAGGGCAGCTTCTCAGCAGGGCTCTGCCCCACAGCCAGTCCCTGCTGCTCAGGAGCCTCAATTAACACCTGGATGAGGATGATGCCAACACAGAAGAGCAGCCATCTCTTGACTGGGTCTTTCTTTTGACGTGGCAAGTATTTCCTCACGTGGGCTGGGTACAGCACCTTCCTGGCTTTCCTGCGCTTTGCTGAGAGGCCTGAAGGTCTCCTGACAGCCTGAGCAGCCAAGATCGGCCCAGACAGATTTTCTGAATTGTTTTTCAGCAGATCTGTGCTGGAGAAAATGTTTTCTCTGGTGTAAGGCAGCATGTCCTTAGCAGTCTGCAGGTGTAGCTCTGAGAGCTGGGAGAACTCTATGGAAATAACTCAAAGAGTTTTTAAATGCAAAAAGCAGATCACTGAAATAATATTAAGAAATATTAATAATAACACCAGAGTTTTTATTCACTCTCATTAAAGCAAAAAATGCAGAGCCCCAGAGCTGAACTCTTGGAGTGATTTATGCATCTTTCTAGGGAGCTCCTCTTTGACTCTGCCCCTGCTCTACCTGTGCTATAAATACCCACTTTGATGAGTGAAGTGCAGATGGGAGGAGCTCAGCCGGCTGGGAAATCGCTCTGGAATGTCTGTACCCCAGCAGCCCCTATCAGCCCAGCATCTGCCCAGGGGCACTCTGCTAACAGCACTGTAAGGGCACGATCCAAGTTTTCTCCTCCCCAGTTCTGCTCTCCTTTATTACCACTGTCTACCACAAGGCTTTGCCTCGAGACGTTTCAGTGCTTTTGGGAGTGTGTCCTTCATTGAAATTCATGTATTTGCCATAAAGAACAGAATCTGAGGGTGGCTGTGCTGTCCCTGCCTTCCCACCCCCTCCACCAGCAACCCTGGCCTTGAGCTGGAGGGATGGAGAGGGGAGACTGCAGTTTCTGTTCTGACCCTGTGCAATCTCAGCACTCTGTCCCAGAAAAATGAGCAACCTCAGCACTTGCTCTGGCAAGCTCCAGCTCAGATATGCCCAGAAAAGGAAAAAAACAGCACTCATGTTCAGATTCTTTGTGCCTTATAATGACTAAACAGAGCCTGAAAGGGCTGAGTGCCCACAAACCTGCTGGAAAGGGCTACAGCTCTCTCAGGTCTTTGTCATGAGTTTGGAAGATTCAGCTGCAAACTTCCTGTGTCTTGGTCATTGTGGGCCACCTTGAGAGGAGGGAATGACAGATTTCTGTAAAAAGACCCTGGGCAATCACCTCTGGATGGCTACTGCAAAATCAAACAACAGAATAATAAAATCCTAGAATGGTTTGGGTTGGAAGGGACCTTAAAGATGATCTGGTTCCAACGTTGCTGCCGTGGGCAGAGACACCTTCCACCAGATCAGATAAATAGAACTTGATCACTCCCAAGTCTTTTTAGGCGGCCTTTAGCCACCACAAAGCAGCAAAGGGCAAAAATTCCAATTTTAAACTTACCTTTTGACAATTTAACAACTATTCTTTGACATTTCCTCTTGCCCTTTGGGCTCCCTAACATTTCTTGCTTTCTTCTTCTGGGAAGACCAAAGTGATGCTGGCTTTGAGTCACAAGGCACAAGGCCCTGTGCTCCCAGCACTGTAAATCACCCCTGTGTCACCTGCTGTCACAGCAGCAGAACTCTCACTCTTCAGGCTTATTCCACTGTAAACTCAGGCCAAAATAAATTAACTGACACTGTGACTGCAGTACATTCTCTGGAAGGAATGTGCCACCCAGCACACCCAAGGTGATGGGACATTAATTCCATGTGGCAGCACTGCTGGTGGCTTTTGCCATCACCCCCGGTCTCCATTCAATCCTGGAGCTGGAGCCTGGGGCTCCCCTCAAGGCACTTGCTGCTGAAAAATCCTTCCTGGGGGCTCTGCTCTCCCTGCTGCTGCCCAGGTGAGTGCTCAAACCTGAGGCACGGCCAGGGCTCACAGACAGCTCTTCAGTGCTTTTTGTAATCTTTTCCTCCCACTCCTCTACAAGGCAAAGTCCAGAGGGCTGGGAGAAAACAACTGCTGCTTCCCAAATCCCTCACTCATGGCAAGGCACCTCCTAAGATGTAAAAAATTGTCCCAGGCAGCCTCAGGGGTCACAGTCTGCTTGGAGTGGGGTGGAATGGCTCATCTCTCAACCCTGGTGACAAACACTGCTCTCAGTGTCCATGGCACTGCCCACCCCTGTCTGGACTGGTGAAACATTGTCAGGCAGCACCCAGGGCACATTGAAAGTGGTTTAAAAGAAGCTCACAATGAAGGAATAACTCATGTTCATTGCTGCTGCTTTGCCCATGGTGTCTGAGCCCTCAGACCCACCCTGGGCCCAGCACCTGAGTGAGTCAGGCTGGGGATTGGTCACATCCTCCCAGACCACGGGGTTTCAGGCCAGGAGAAAGTGCCACAGGCACTGCCCCAAATGCACACCTGGGTGTTGGGTGGATGTTAAAGATGAAACCCAAAGATTTGCTCTTACACTCATCTTTCTTTATTTCAATCAGGATCACATCCAAGGAGGAAGACAGATCAAATCAGCTTCTTGCAGCTGTCCCATCACCTGGGCTGTGTCACCCTGGTGCTGTCATCAGGCAGCTCCTGAAGCACCCAGGGGATGCCTGCAGCTCTGGCAGCAGTGGCATCACCTGCTGTTCACCACATAGAGGTTTCCAGTGAAGTTCCATCCCTCTCCCCCCTAATCCATCTCCCAGTATTGCCCAACTCCCAGCTGGAGGGAGGCAAGTACAGACCCAGCCTCAGAGGGAGCCCCAGGAAGAGGGGGGTGACCTGTAGGGACAAATCCTGTTCCTGTTTCCACCCCGTTACCCACTCTTGCCATGCCAGTGTAACACAGGGATGTATTTATAACTCCCAGCTGAGCTTGTCCAAGCAGGTCACTGCATCCTCCTCAGGTGAGGAGATGAATCAGCCCTGCAAGCAGCAGATCTGCCCACCAGGAGCAAGGAGAAACAAAACCACCTGTTGAGCTGGATGCAAAGCATTGAATTTCATCCACCCTTTCTCACCCAGAGACCTCAGTGCTTTTCACTGAGCACCAAAGACAAAAACGGAGCTGTGGCTGCACTGGGAGCAGCACTCAGAGCTGGGAGTGCTGGGTGTTTGGCAGAAGGAAGCACCAAGGAGTGCCTTTTGCAGCTGGAAGTGACAGAGGCCGCGCACAGATGGAGCTGAGGACACCAGGTCACGTCAGGCCAGGGAGTTCTGCAACGCTCAGCATCGTGTTCTGACCTCGAGCCTCCCAGGAATGCAGAGCTGTTTGTGCTGTCTGTGCTGCAGGATCTGCAGGGAGGGGCAGAAATGCTCATTCCATCATCCAGAGCAGCTGGAGCACACCCAAGGCACTTCTTCACTTGGACGGAGCAGCAACAACCTTGAAGCCAAGGACCAGCTTATCCTGGAAGGAAAAGCTCAGAGGTGACTTTCCAAGGCCCCCACGGCACCCAGGGAGGTGCAGGCCCTCAGAGAAGGCAGAGCAAGGCTCAGGGACCTTGATCCCACATGAAATCACCTCAGGAAGAACTGGGTAGTTGGTTTGATGTGTGAGGAAAAGCACAGGATAAAAACACCAGGTGGTGCCAGCTGAGAGGGCACAAACTCCTGCAGCCACAGCCTTGGAGAGCCTGGCAGCTGGGCACGGCTGGGTGGGAATGCAGCACAGGATTCCCTGGTTTCAGCCTGGAAACCATGATTTCTGGGAATGTCTTTTTGCAGGATTTTGCAATTTTTTTAAACTTTCTTTTTTCTTTTTCTTTTCTCTCAGAACAGGAAAGATACCACATGGGTCTGGTTTGAGTAAGAGCATTTGGACAGTGAGGAAGATTTGATAGGAGCAGGAGAGGGTCAAAAGTACGGGTGAACATAGAAGGTTTGGCTGCAATTAATGCTTTACATTCTTTCACATATCTCTTGCTGGCCACAAAAATGTCCACTCACCTCAGGGGAGGTTTTCCAGGTGGTCTTTTCCCAGGCCTGGGTTCCTGGACAGGCTTTTTGCAGGAGGCAGGGATGGGGAAATCCCAGGCAGACTTACTCAGGCTTCCTCAGGTTACCAAAATTAGAGCAGCTGAATTCCAGCCTGAGGGATCAACTGATAAGACATCACAGGAAGCACAAAACTCAAATTAGCATCCACGGGAGATCCTGGACTGTTTGTGTCCTGCAGGGAGCTGTGAGGGGCTCTGCTCTGACCTCCAGAGCTGATGTCACATCCCACACTGCCCAGGGAGAGACCACACCAGCTCCACATCTGCAACTGGAGAGCACAAACTGTGCTGGGGAGGGCTGCCCCTTCTGCAGGCCCTTCTTGGGGGTGGCTCCAAGCCCCCTGAGGCAGCTCCAGATACAGACTCTAAAATAACACCTAATATACACCAATAAACTGAATTGATGAGGGGAAAGTGTCACGGGGAAGCAAAGGACTTTCCAGATTAGTTTATGACATCATGAATGTGCACACTCTGGTTTCAGGGCTGGCTGCTTTCCCTCTCACCCATCCCACCTGGAATCCAACCCATCTGAGCACAGACTCGCTGATCTCACCACCCTGGCAGCTCTCAGACGCAGCTGCCCGAAACTTTGCACCCAATGCAGATGTTTTAGGAGCTGAGCACATCTCTCTTACAGAGGAATGATGTTAAATTGGTGCAGTCTGCCAGCTGAGCAGCTCAGGGCTGGGCAGGGGGGAGTTCCAGCTGGAGGGGTGACACAGAGCAGGCAAAGTGGGAGCTCCTGAGACCCCTGAGCAGAGCCCTGTGTCTCTGCCCAAACCACCCTCAGTCCTGGTGTTAAAAATAAATTAAAACTGTTGTCAAATGGTTGATAGATCGTTAAGCATGTACTGTTAGTTTGGTTATTATATTGTAAAAGGGGTTAAAAGGGTAATTGTAAGTGTCAGGAAAATTAATCCACAAACACCAGAGGTTTATGTCCAAAAAGGAGACAGAGGAGTCCTTTTGCTTTATTCCAATAAAGGGAGAGGCCATAGGGCATTTCCCTGGGAAGCAGCCTCCTTTTTATCCCAATATCCAGCCCCATTTCCCTTCCTTCTTTCCCCATTGGCTGAGGGACTTGAGAGGTTCACACTTCCCAGAACACCTGATTCCCCTGATACCAACACCTGATTCACCTGATACCGAAGATTCCCCTCTAATGTATAACCCTCCCTTTTAATTTTTAATTCTTACAGAATTTAGGGGTTTTTCTTCCCCATTGTTTCTTTCATCTTTCAATGTCTAATTTCATTTATCAGCAAACCTAAAGTTTATTTGTAAAAGCAAATATCTTCTTCCATTCATCAATCAGTGGAATCCTTCCCATTGTTTCTTTTATCTCCCAGTGCTATTTATCTACCAGCAGACCCACAGCTTGTTTGGAAAGACAAATCTGCTATTCCTCTCATAAGAAATAGGGTACCCAAGGTACCATAACACACCTCAGAAAAGTGCAGCATCCCCCCAGCTAAACAAGCCAGCCTGGACAGAACTGTCATGGGCCAATCAAGTGCCTTAAACCTTCATGCAAATGAAGGATCCAAAAAGAAACCAATCCAAAGGGACAAAAAACAGGATAAAAAGGGGCTTCCTACCCACTGAATTTGTGCTGCTCCACCTGGACCATCGGGGCCATCTCTGCTGAGCAGCCCCAGCACTGCAGCATCCTCAATGGGAACGCTCCTGCTCAGCCTGGGCCCCCTTGCTTTGGGCCTTTCTTTTTCTTATAATAAATACTGAAATCACTTTAGTACCAGGACTCTGGTCCAGTTTTTATCACCAGGGTCAGCAGCAGCAGCTCTGCAGCCTCTCTCCTCAACCCACTTTGGTGCTTAAGAGGAATAGCAGATTTGTCTTTCCGAACAAGCTGTGGGTCTGCTGGTGGACAAAACCAGCACTGGGAGATAAAAGAAACAATGGGAAGGATTCCACTGATTGAAGAATGGAAGAAGATATTTGCTTTTACAAATAAACTTTAGGTTTGCTGATAAATGAAATTAGACATTGAAAGATGAAAGAAACAATGGGGAAGAAAAACCCCTAAATTCCGTAAGAATTAAAAATGAAAAGGGAGGATTATACATTAGAGGCAAATCTTCTGGTATCAGTAGATTCTGTGGTGAACACCAGTATCAGCTGTTCTGGGAAGTGTGAACCTCTCAAGTCCCTCAGCCAATGGGGAAAGAAGGAAGGGAAATGTGGCTGGATATTGGGATAAAAAGGAGGCTGCATCCCAGGGAAATGCCCTATGGCCTCTCCCTTTATTGGAATAAAGCAAAAGGACTCCTCTGTCTCCTTTTTGGACATAAACCTCTGGTGTTTGTGGATTAATTTTCCTAACAGTGCTGCACTTCCACCGCTGCAGCAATTTCCCCAAAGTTTTACATAAACCTCCCTCTCTGGAGCCAGCTCCACACCCTGCCCAAGGAGGGCTGGGAGAAGCAAGCGCCGCTGTCTCCTTTCTGTCCCTGTTTTGCATGTTTGAAAGCTTTTATCATGCTTCACCTGTGTCCTAGGGTGATGTTATGATGCTTGTATCCCCATCCATGTGTTCTGTTTATGCTGGATATCTGTTCTGTGCCTTCAAGACTGGCTCTGAAGAGCAAAAGTTTTGTTTTCGTTTTGCTCTCAGCCGCTCCCCCACGGCTGGTGGGACACAGAGACGGGACAGTACATGGTGCTGCTTTTGCTTTTCTCTTTGCTCTTGCTTCTGCTTTGGTCTTGCTTTGCTCTTGCTTTTTGCTTCTGCTCATTAGTTCGTTTAGCTAAGCAATCCGAATTTTCCCTGGACTGTTTCTCCTTTCCCTTTTTTGGACCTACTCGAACCTGCTCTGGACTGGGAACCTGGGAAACACCGAGAGTTTGCACCTTGTGGCTGCAGCAGCTGCCCCAGCACCAGAGGGACTGAGAACAGAGCGACCACCCCCAAGAGAGACTTTCTGAATTTGTCACCCTTTTCAGAGCAGTGACAGAGTGGTGTCACCTGGTATTGTTCATTTTGTGTGCTGGGGGTGCTGTGCCTGTTAAATAAACAGGTTCTTTCCACTTTGCTCAGAGGAATCCTTCCTGAACCGTTTGGGGGGAGAAGCCATGTGGGTTTGCTTTCTGGAGGGGCCCCTTTGGAGACTTTCTCCCAGATTTGCCCTAAACCAGGACAACCTGGAACTTCTCCCTGGGCTCCATGGTTAGTGCTGCGCTCTGGCTCCCGGCAGGATGCTGGGGGAGCACAGCACCCAGCTCTCCCTCCCTCCTGCCCAAGAGGTGCCCAAATATGGTGCCACACTGCTGCAGCATGGCCCGGCATTACTTCACCCCCTGCATATGCAACACACCTATTTATACATTTTAATGGGATGTTTGCTATTCTGGCCCCCGGGGTGTTATCCCTCCTGTGGAGGGTGAGTGCTGCGATGCCCCCAGGCTTGTTTTCCTTCCAGCCCTTCACGCTCCCCACCCTGGAACGTGCATTTGCTCACTCACTCCCTCCTCTGCAGCACCTTCTTTCAGACCTTTCCCCCAGTTTATGATTTCCATCCCAGGCCTGTCTCCTGCAGTGTTTGGGTGCCTCTCAGCTCCCCTTCCCCCCCAAATTCCATGGGCAGACAAACCATGTCTGTCTCTGTCTGACTCTGTTCTCCCACCATTTATGGAATATTTCATTTCCCCAGCTCTGGAAAACTCTCTCCAGTTCATCCCAGTAACTATTAACAGCTACTCTCTGAATATCCTGTGAGAGGAAGAAACCAAATTCTATGGTTACAACTGTTTTTGATAAACCATGGATGTAATTTGTCCCATCTCTCCAGGATGCTCACAGGTAATACATTCACTCCTGCATTTGCCTGTCCCTCCTCCTCCATCCCAAGGAGAGGGGGTGCTTGTCCTCCCTCCACCTTTCCAGGACTCACCCCAGCACTGCAAGGTCTCAGAAGCCACTGCAGACATTCCCTCTGCACCCTGGCAGGAACTGCAGCCTGACCTGCCTGGGCTGTCCTGGCCCTTTTCTCCTCTTGCAGCCCTGATCTTCCTTCCCTGCCATCCCTGGGATCAAGATCTGCTTTCCTGGTGGCACCTCACCTGTTTAGCGACAACCACAGGAGTTGGAAAGAAAGCAACAAATCTCTTTTATGGAGGTGGCAGCAGTTTTTCCTTGGGAAAGTCACTGGTGCAGGTGGAGATGGGATCCCTCTGCACCCCTCTGTCTGCCTCTCTCTGCAAACACAGTTCAGGTGCCCTGGGCCAACATCAGAGATGCTCAGGGATGGGCAGAAGCCTCAGGAGAGAGGACAAGGTCCTGCTGGGTGGGCACACAGCACTGGCAGCAGCCAGGGAGCTCAGGGACAGGCAGGCCCAGCAAGGCTGGGGTGATGCTGTGTTACAGAGCTCTGCTCCTGGGCCATCACACCTTCCCAAGGTGAGCAAAATCCCAGAGGATCAGCCTGGCAGCCAGGCTGGCCCCACCAGCCAGCACCCACCTCTGGAGGCAGCTTCAGACAGGCTTTGATGAAGGGAGGCTGCTGGGGATTAGGTCCTTTTTAGGAATATTTAAATCCAAAGCTCTTTTTTTCCCTGAGGCGGCTGAAGTTATCCAGAGCTCCTGCAGAATGTGCACCCACCCACCTTCCTGTGGCTGGAGCTGGGCCACATCCACGGAGAGGCACAGGGCACATCCCATCCCTGGTGCAGGAGAGTCCTGGGAACCCCAGCCCCAGCTCCTGCCTGGGGAGAGCAGTCCATAACCAATGTTTGAGATAAAACAAACCCTCCCAGCTCACACCAGGGCAACTGGAGCTCCTGCCCACAGGACCCCCTGTCCTGGACCAGCCCTGGGAAAGCTGCAGCCCAGAGTGGCCAGTGGGTCACAGTCTGTGCTCTCAAAACATGATTTGTTTCCTAGCCCCTCCTACCCCTCTCCTTCATTCCTGCTCTCCTGGGCAGTGACAGAGCTGCTTGGAATCACCCTGCACCTTCCCCAGGGCAAATGCAAAGAGGGAACTTGGCCCAAACCCCAGTGTGGCTCTGGGATGCAGCTGCAGGGTGCAGAGTACCTGCATGTGTCCCCAGGTAGCAGGAACAGCCACTCCAGTGCTGCTGAACTGGGATCCAACTCAGGCTCTGCAGCAGGGAGGGAGCAGCCTGCCCAAACCACTGCTCCAAGCACCACACAGATGTGTCCTGACTCAGGAAGAGCTTTTGCCAACTGAGGAAGCCTTTGGGACAACCTGAAGAGCCATTTGAGCTGGGATTCCAGTCCTGCATCCTGTCTTCTGGCAGGAAAAGTCCTCTCCACAGCCTGGGGACTCCTGTGCTGTCTGACCAGAGCCTGCAGAGCTGAGGGATGAGGGATGAGGCGATGCTCAGGAGGCTGAGCCCCACCTCTGTGCACTGAGAGGAATCTGTGAGACACAAAGGCTCCAGCAGGTCTTCAAGGTGCTCAGAGCACCCAGGAAAACTCAGGCTCAGGGAATGGCCACAAGCCCTGATTTAGAGGGGTGGAAACAAACTCAGCTCCACTCGAGTCTCCGTCCCCTTTTGCACAGGGTGATGGTTGGTGTGGAGGCACCCAGGCACCTCTGGCACAACCAAACACTCCCTTTTATACACAAACCATTGTTGAGACAATCAGAACTAACATCTGCCCCTCTCCCAGCTGGAGGAGGAGGGGAATCCTGGTCCCTGAGCTGTTTCTCATCCAGGATAAAAGCATCCCAAATGTCTTAGCAGTAAGCTCAGCTTAAGCTCTCTGAGCTGTAGAACCCAGCTCCCACACGTTGGTTTTTGAGGACACATGAATTTAGATGGATTGGATGGAGGAGCTGTGCAGCTCCCAGCTTTTGGCACTGCTGCACTGTGTGGGGTTGGGATTGGGTTTACCAGGGGTACATGGCTCCAGAAGGGAAATTTTGGAGGAAATCCAAATTTCAGTCAAATGAAAGAAATGTACTTTCAGTTCTTTTATTCAGGATAGTTTGGGTTTATTCCTGACAATAGCTCTGGAAGCTGGCGTACATGACAGAGTCTTTGGAGACCAACAGTTAGAGAGAGGTGAATCCAAACCCCAGTGCAAACATCCACAGGGTTTCTTGTCTGGGAATTCACAGCAAGCTGTAGAAATCTTGTACAAAACCACAACCTGAGAAAACAATGCCATAAATACCTGCTCAGTTTTGCTCAAAACATGGCTGTGTGCTCTTCCCAAGCTGCTCCCAGGCCACATCTCACCTGGGGCTCAATGGCAAAGCCTCTTCTTGGCCTCTCAGGACTGGGAACAAGCCCAGGATCCCCACTCCATCAGCCCAAACTGTCTTTTCCAGTGTGTGTTGCTTAATATCCATCCATTGCTGCTTTGGGCTTTCTAGACAATGACTGCCCACAGTGATGTGTTCCCAGAGGCAAAAAGCAGAAGAGCTCTGAGGATGAGGTGTCACCACCAGACCTGAAACAATCCAGAGTTATTTCTGCACCATCTGGCACAGCTGAGCAGCCTTTGAGGCGAGCCCCAACACACCTGCAGGGCAGAAATCTCACTGCAGGTGCCAAAGGTGAGCTCAGGGATGAGCTCAGAAGAGCAACAGCTCAGGAACTGGTCCAAAAAGTGTTCTGAGGATGCGGTCACGTAGGAGCTGGGGAGGGCAGCCTGCACATCTTGGGGGCAGGAGCCACAAACTGTCCCAGGGCCAGGGGTCCAGCCCTGCCCCTGCCCTGCACACACCAGCCAGGACCAAGGAAAGCAAAGAGCTGTGAGCCTGGAGAGAGGGAGACACATGAGGTGGCATATTCTGCAGGGGCAGTGACCCAGGGATTGTTCCATCCTATTTATGTCCTGCAGCTTTTGATGCCACCTCAAAACTCCTTAATGACAAGAATCCCAAATGAGAATGAGGAACAAAGCGTCTTGCACTTATTGGGAGGTGGCTCCAGCTTCCTTGCCCTTCCTTTTCCACAGAACATCAGGAAAAAGTGAGGCTCTGGAGGAGAACAGGGACCAGGTTGTCCGGGCTGCCCCTGTACCAGGGCAGAGCCAGTGCAGGGCTGAGAAAGGACACCTTGAGCCCAGCCTGGTGGGACACACTCCTCGGGAGCACAGCACTTTGCAAACCCCGAGAGCAGGGCTTGGTGTCTGCAGTAAATCCCTACAGGAGGTTGACTTTGGCCACAACCTGCTTGCAGCCCATGCTGGAGTACTGCTTGTCCCCTGTAGTGTAGTAACTGAGCTGATTTGCCAAATTTTCAATGTGTTTTTGGTCAGGATAGAGCCCCTCCCTCCTCATCTGCTCCAGGAAGCAGTTTATGACGTGAGCCTTCTCCAGGAGGACGAAGGGGATGATGTCTGCAGCCTTCCACAGAGGGTGCACCCTCAGCAGCACTGGCTGGATGATGCTCAGCAGCTCTTCAGCTCCATGTTGCTGGAGCAGGAGCTCAGTGGATGCATTCTGGATAACAAACTTTGTGATTTCAGCACCTCCCAGGTTGCTGATTAAAATGTAGATGGCATTGAGGAACTCGTTGGTTTGATTGGGTTCAAAGAATCGGCTGAGAGTGTCCAGCAGGACGGGGGACATGAGCTCAACCTCATCCAGAATAAACAGTGGGGTCTTTTCCTCTATTTCAGCTCTGGTAACCATGTCAGCAATCTTCTTGGACAGATCTATTTCACAGGTGAGGGGAGCCACCCCGTTGGGGCAGTGGTGCATCACAAAGTACTGGAGCACAAAGTCATTGTCCATGACAGAGCGGAAGTGCTTGGCCAGCACCCAGCCAACGTGGCTCTTCCCAACCCCTGTGGGGCCGTTCAGAGAGATCACCAGAGGCTTGTTGTGGACATGGGTAGCCAGGTAGTCCTTCAGTAATTCCACAATACTTTCCACAGCAACCTTCTGCCCAAACACTTCCCGGTGCATGGTTTTCTCCAAACCATCCAGGTCGTATTTTTGGAGGTTATCATCCAGGTTCTCTATTGCATTGAGAATCTGGAAGAAGATAATGGCAATGAGCAAGAGGAGGCAGCGCTTTGCCTTGCTCTTCTCCTCTGCTGGGAGGTATTTTTTTGTTTTATCTGGGTAGAGAACCATCCTGGATTTCCTCCGGCTCTTTTTCCGCCTGTACTTTTTCACCGAGTAATGTTCCACAGACGTGTCAAAGGTGAAGTACTGGGAGCTCTCAAAGCCAGACTGATTAAAGAAGGCCATGGAAGGGTTGTACAGGGAAGTTCTGTTCAGGGACAGCTGCCTCTGGAGCAGCCTGGTGTGGACAAACTCTGCAGACTTTTCCCGAGGCAGCTCCAAATGCAGCCGGCTTTTCTTCAGCCCCTGGTAGCGCCGGCGCAGGCGGACGATGGCCCGCAGGGGAGAGGAAATGGAAGTGATTTTCTTGGAAGCAGCAGGGATCACAGCATCTGGTACTTCCTCTGCGTCACTCTCAGAGCAAGAGGCCTCTTCTTTTGCACAGGGCATTTCCCCTTCCCTGTCACTATCGGTGACGGGAATCTCCCCTTCCCCATCGCTGTCGGTGACAGCAATGTCCCCTTCCCTGTCACTGCCACTGCCAGGAATGTCCCCTTCCCTGTCACTGCCACTGCCAGGAATCTCTCCTTCCCTGTCACTGCCACTGCCAGGAATGTCCCCTCCCCTGTCACTGCCACTGCCAGGAATGTCCCCTCCCCTGTCACTGCCACTGTCCTGTGTCTCTCCTTCCACGCTGCCCTCAGTGAAGACAATTCCTGGGTCAGTTGCAGCCTCTTCTTTTGTGCTGCTCTCAGCACAGGGCACCTCTCCTGCATCCTCCTCTGCTCCAGATGTGTCTCCTGTGGGATTGCTCTCCATGCAGGGCATCTCCACCCCCAGATCCCTGAGGACACTTTTTCCATCCACCTCAGAGCAGGGCAGCTCTTCCTCCATCTCTTCTGGTTCTTACAGGCCAATCACATCATCTTCTTTCTAAAAAAGAAAAGGAATTATGTAAAATCAACCTTCGTAATATCAGGAAGTGACCAGTAACAGTGGAATTAGACAGATATCCCCCTTTCTAATGGGCAGAAACCTGCAGCAATCAGCAATGACAAGGTGGCAGAGACTTTCAGACCTAAGCTGACATTCTGGAAGATGGGACAGATGGGCAAAACTACAGATGAAATTCACAGAATGACCAGGCTGGAAGAGACCTTCAAGATCATTGAGTCCAACCCAGCCTCAACCCCTCAACTCAACCCTGGCACCCAGTGCCACATCCAGGCTTTGTTAAACACACCCAGGGATGGGGACTCCACCACCTCCCTGGGCAGCCATTCCAGAACTTTATCACTCTTTCTAGAAAAAACTTCTTCCTAATATCCAACCTGAATTTCCCTTGGTGCAGCTGGAGGCTGTGTGCTCTGGTTGTGTCAGTGCTGCTGGAGAAAGAGCCCAGCCCCAGCTGAGCACAGGCACCTTTCAGGAGCTGCAGAGAGTGATGGGGGCACCCCTGAGTCTCCTTTTCTCCAGGCCGAGCACCCCCAGCTCCCTCAGTCGTTCCTCAGTGTCAATTAATGCAAATTGATGTTAAAACACAAACCCAACCCTGCCTCAGATGCAGAAGGGAAGGTCAGAGCTGGCTGGGGCCAAAGCCAAAGGCTCTGCTGTAAGAAGGACACAGGACATCAGGACAGACTGACCCATGCTCTGAACCACAGCTGCCCACAGCTTTCCCTTCACCTGCTAAATTCAAGGAAGACACAAAGCCCCACCTCTGTGCCAGCACATGCACCCAGGCACGTACACACCCTGTGGGAGGTCACTGTCCACCCACAGACACCTCTGGGGCTGTGGGAGTGACTTGCTGTGGTTGCCATCGTGGCTGTGGTGGCACCTCCCAGGGAGGATTTTCCTGGCTGTGCTGATGGATATGCCTGGCAGGGAGGTGAGATGAGAGCTGCCCTGATGAGAAGGCTCAGAGGAGCTGCACAGAGCCAGTGTGGCTGTGCCTGAGCCTGCCAGCAGCACCTGGCTGTGGGGAGAGGAGCAGGGCAGCCCCAGAGAGCCCCAACCCTGCCACCCCCACGGTCCCTCCACGCCCTGTGTGCCCACACACACCCCTAGGCATGCAGGAGGGACCCAGGGGCTGCCACGTGAGACCCTGGAGCTGCACAGGAGAGCTCAGGGACATGGTCATCCTGGGATAACCACCTGAATGGACAAACCTCAGCTGGCAAACAAGAAGGAGAGGCCAGAGGGATGTGACAAGAGGCACAGACCCAGCAGGGAACCCCTGGGAGAACACAGCCCTGCAGGGCTGGATGCCGCCCCATGTGCTGCCCTGGCCCTGCCTGGCACGAGGCTGGAGGTGGCAGAAGCTGTGCCATGGTGGGAGGGCACTTTTCTGCCACCTCTGGGCTGCACAGTGCTGACACAGGGGACACTTTGCTGCTGGGGTGTGGGAGCATCAGTGGGGACGGACGGAGAGCAGAGATCTCTGCAGCCAGGTCTGGAATTTGGGGTTTATTGCAAAGGGCCTGGGTGGGGGCCCTGCTGGGAGCTGCCAAACACAGCTGGGCCAAGAGAAGAAAGGGGTAGGGAGGACGAGAGGGTAAGAGAGTAAGGGAGTAAAAAAGGTAAGAGAGTAAAAAGGGTAAGAGAGTGAGGTTCCTGTTACAATACCATAAATTTTTTTTGTGTTGAAAATTCTAATTCTCACTAACCAATCTAGTAAAATATACAAATCCTATAGCATTTACATACAGCCTATAAGAATCATTACATCACCATACATTTTAAACCCTAAAAACTCCTCTTTGGGCCCCTTCTGCCAAGCTGGCAGGGTCTGCTCTGACCCTTGGGCCTGTCTGCAAGCAGAGGGTGTTGTTCCATCAAAAGGGGATCACCTTCAGCTGGCCACACCATTGTTTTCCAGTTGTTCAGTAACTAAGGCATCTTAAAGCTTGCTTTCATTTCAATCTCACTTATAGTTTCTATATTCTCAAAATCTTTTGCCAGGCAATCATATTGATAAGGCTTTCCTGTTTCATCTTCCCCAACACTGTGGCACTGCCAGCCCTGAGCACAGAGCCAGCACAGGCAGCGTGAGGAAATGCCACTTTCATCAGCCATCCTTAAAACATCAACACCGGGTCTTGCCAAAGGCACCACCACTCTGGAGAGAGCAGGGAGGTCGAAGTTTGTTATTAACTCCCTGCAGCTCAGCAGGAAGCACCAACCTGCACAAAGTCACGCTCTGGACCAGCTTTTACTTCCCCTGCGCAAAGCGGCTCCGTCACCCTGAGCCCAAGGGCAGCTGGGGCTGTGGGGGAGCCACGGGCCCTGGAAATGCTCCCTCTGCCCCCTTGCTAAACCCCATCCCTATCCTGGCTACTCTGAAGTGCAAAGCTTCGCTCCCAGTCCGTGCACAAGCTGATTTCAGGACCGTGTGAGGGCAGCCAGTGAGCTCAGCCATCATCGCTGGAGCTGCCAGGGCTGGCAGCAATTAACCCCGAGTGCTAATTGCTGACCTAGTTCCTGACCCTGTGCAGGGTTTGGTGTGCAAAGGCAAAACCAGCCAGACAGGATCTGGCAAGGAGGCCCCGAGGCAGCACCAGGAAGAAGGGCTGGATGCCGCCATCACTGCGCTGCCACCCAAAGGATGCCACCCAAAGGATGCCACCCAAAGGATGCCACCCAAAGGATGCCACCGGGAGCCCTGGGCTGTCCCCACACCCCCCTGCAGCCACAGCCTTGCTCCTCTCCATCCTGCATCACCTTGCTCACACTGTGCCTGCAGGTCCCCAAAGGGACAGCTGTCCCCAGAGCCACTGGGGAGCAGCCCCTGCACCTCAGACCAGCCTGGGCTCAAGGGATCAGGGACACCAAGAGCTCAGCCAGGGATCAAAAAACCCTCCAGGCACTGACAAACATCTCCACAAGCACAGGGTGACACTTTCTCAGCCCCAAGCCCTTGCAGGTGAATAGGAGGTTGGTTAAATGCCAGGGAAGAGGCTATGGAAATTTACAGGAGAAGCTTTAGAGAACAGAAGGATCACAGAATCATGGAATAGTTATGGCTGGATGGAACCTTCAAAGACCATCTCATTCCAAACATCTCTCACTAGCCCAGGCTGCTCCAAGCCCCATCCAACCTGGCCTGGAGTGGGGCAGCCACCCTGGGCACCCCTGCCAGGGCCTCACCACCCTCATTCTCAGAAACTTCCTTATCTCTAATCTAAAGCCACTCTCTTCTCGTTTAAAACCATCACCTCTTGTCCTGTCATAACAGGACCTGCTTAACATTTTCTCTCTCTTTCATAGGCTCCCTTCAAGGCCTGGCAGGCTGCTCCTGGCAGGGAAACACAGGACACCCCAAGCACTCCCCAGGGACACTGCCAGGCCACAGCCAGGTGCTGCTGCAGCTGAAACACGAGTGATGTGGCTGCTCACAGCCCAGAGCCTGCTCTCCCACTGCCATGCCCCTGCAGAGAGCCCAAAGCCCCGTGGAGAATGGTGAGGAATGCTCCAAATGTTCAAGATCCTCTTCCCACAAGCCCACCAGCACATCCATCCCAGCAGTGTGGGATGCCCAACCCTCCAGATGAGCCGAGCAAGGCAGGGTGGAAGGACAAAACCCCATCCTGAGCAAGGAATCTGTCCAGTCATGAATATAATAACCCTGTTAATGCCATGACTCAGTCCCTAATACCTGCTGGTATTTACACAGGACTGGAAGTTTCTAAGAGCACACTCAGTGTCGGGTCAGGGCTGGGCAGGAGGCTGTGCCAGGCAGCAATGGTGCACTTTTGACAGCTTGATTTAATATTCGGTGAAAACAGGAAAGAGAAGGCAGGAATTCAGAGTGCAGCATCCCAGTGCTCGTGTAAACACTGCTGATCTCTGTCCTGAGCCTGGACACCGCAGGAAAACTTGCACTTGGAAGCACTCCTGGGAAGCCTCCAGCTTTCCTGCTGTAGCTTTTGCAGTGTTTGCATTCGTGCACCCTCCTGCTCCACAACAACGTTTCCACAACAGAGGAGCCTGTGTGGGCAGCTGGAGGCAGCCTGGGAGAGGGGAGCAGGATGGGGACAGCCCGGGCAAAGCCCTGGGGGCAGGAGAGGCCAGCGGAGAACCGCGGTCCGGGTTAAAGCAGCCCCGCCTGGGTAGGCTGCACCCAAACTCAGCCTCTGGGGATGAGCAAAGGTGCTGGGGAAAGGAACGGCTGGGAAATTCTAAAGATTGATATCCCAGCAAAACTGCTGGGAAAAGGGACGGCTGGGAAATTCTAAAGATTGATATCCCAGCAAAACTGCTGGGAAAAGGGACGGCTGGGAAATTCTAAAGATTGATATCCCAGCAAAGGTGCTGGGGAAAGGAACGGCTGGGAAATTCTAAAGATTGATATCCCAGCAAAACTGCTGGGAAAAGGGACGGCAGGGAAATTCTAAAGATTGATATCCCCCACCCCCAGCTGGAGCCAAACCCTCCATCCCAAAAGGAGCATCTCCGTGGGGAAGGTGGCAGAAAGCAGCCCCTTGCTGTGGAGGCTGCAGATAAAGGGGTCAAAGGCTGGGAGGAGGAACCCGGAATGTCGGCAGAGGCCGGCACGGCCCCGGCATCCCGAACCGCAGCTGCCCGGGGGCCCCGGCTGCGAAGGAGCCGAGCAGGGCGGTTCGAGTCCCGGCCACCCTCCCGAGCACAGGGTGACAGGACAGGGTGACAGGACAGGGTGACAGGACAGGGTGACAGCGGTGACAGCCAGCAGCTCCCCCCCCCCAGACAGCCTGTGCGCCACCAAACCCACCAGCCCAGCCCCAGGTATTGCCAGGCCCCAAAGCCAAGTCCGAAGGGAAGGGCAGCAAGCGGAGGGGAGAGCCTGGAGCATCCCTGGAAAACCGAGGCGGCTTCTGGTGGAAAGCAGCGGCTGGGGACGAGCAGAAAGCGGTGGCAGGGATGGAGCTGAAGTAGCCCCGGGGTGCCTCGGTGACCCCTGAGGGCTGGGGGCAGGACGGGGAGCGATGGCAGCGCAGTTACCCGCGGTGTCCCCTCGCCGCCGGTCACGGGCGCTCCCCTCCGCCCGCCGAGCGCAGCCTCCGGCCTCGGACGGGCCGGCAGCTCCTGTGTGGCCGCTCTCATCCGTACAGAAAGCAGCCCGGAGAGGAAATGGTGAGGAGGAGTGGCCCTGGGCGGCACTTCCTTCTCGCCTGCCATGGGATGGCCGCTGCCGGCCGGTTCCGTGTCCCCTCCCGGGCAGGGCCTCCCCGTCACGGCGGCACCGTGCGAGCGAGCACGGGCAGCGGGCTGAGCTCACCGCCCGGACAGCCCCGAGCCCGGCACAGCATCCCCACCCCGGCTGTCGGTGTTAGTCACCATCCGGAACCCTCACCCCAAAGGTCACAGCGGTGACGCTGCCAGCGGCGTTAATTGGGGCTGACGCGGTGCTTGGGTGCTCACCCTGGCCGACAGCAGAAACAGGGAGTCAGGCTGAGGGGAAGGAGTGAGTCCATAAAAAATAACGAGTCTGGAAAAAGCAGCAAGTCCAGAGTGGTTGGTTGGACCCTGGGCAGGCCCTGGCTCTGCTGGCCCAGCCCTGCCGCAGCCCTTGGCCCCTTGGCTGCTCTGTCCAAGCAGCCTGGGGACATGGGGACAGCCGTGGGACCAGGGTCCGGTGTGGGCACAAAAACTCCCCCGGGAAAACCACTTCATGCCTCCAGAGCGGGAAGCAGCGGGGTTTTCCTCACCCAGCAGTGCAAAAGTTCATCAGGGGGCTCCTCCTCACCTGCACTCCCCTTTCCTTCAGCCCTGGTGAATGAACGCTCTGGCACGTCCCAGCCCTCACCTGCACTTGCACAACCAGGCCTGATTTTTCCCCCAAATCAAGCCCATTTGGTAAAGACAGAAAAGCCCATAGTGGGCTCTTGCTGGTATTTCAAGCTCCTGTTTTTTCATGGAACCTGCACCCTGCAAGCCCACTTGCACAGGACCAAAAATAAGGGGGGAAAATCCCCCAAATCTGAGGGGCTTTGGTGCATCACAGTGCAGATCCCACCCTGGCTGTGATGCTCCCTATTCCCCCCACTTCAGGGGAGGGGATTCTCTGAGCAAGTCTCCCCAGCCCCGTGCCAGGGCTGCATGTGCCTCTGCCACGGCCTGCGGGATTTGCCTAACAAATCCTTGCAAATGTGGGGATTTCTGTGTCAGGAAGGCACAGGGGCCCAGCTGGAGCTGACACTCAGCAGCTGGGAGCTGCCCTCGGGGTCGGGAAGCCAGGCAGGGCTGAGCTGAAGCAGAAATCCCATTAAGAGGGGTTTGGCAGGTGGTTTGGGAGCAGCCATGAAGGAAGATGCTCTTCTTTTGAGAAGGAAGAGCTTACCCCAGGCAGAGTGGTTGGTGACCATTAAGAAACCTGCAAACACAGTGCCCCCCAAAGCTCTGAAAGGTTCAACATTAGAGAAGCAAGAAGCTGCCACCCCCCTCAAGGGCTGCCAATGAACATCAACAGCCCAACAAAAACTGTTCTGCTCTGACTGGGAAGGAGCTTGAGCCATTTCAGCGCTCCATGGGCTGCTGGGGGCAATGGGGAGGGGACAGAAAACACTTGGAACACAGCAGGAAACCCAGGAAGGGTGGAAGATGCACAGCCTGCCCTGGAAAAGGGGGGTTCCAAACCCCTCCTGAGCTGGAGACAGAGGGTGATGAGATCCTGGTGACAGTGGGGACATGGGACCCACCTGCCTGGGACCCGTGGTGCTGGTGGGGCTGGAGGGCACGTGGGGATAAGGATCTGGAGGGGCAGCTGGGCCACTGCCAGCTGTGAAGTGACTATACAGGGGACAAGGTGATGCAGGGCTGGGGGACACTGTCCTGGTGTTGCTGCCAACTCCAAAATCACAGATTGGGTCTGGAGTGACTGCCAAAAAATGCTGGGGAGCACCTGGGGAGGGCAGGGGCATCGATGGCACCAGGAGTTGTCTGTCCTATGTGTCCAGGGAGAACAGGACAATGGAAAACCTGCTTATGTTCCCAGCCCAAACATCCCCTTGAGCTGCTCCTGGCCCTGGTGTGGGGGCTGTGTCCCCCCTCCCCACGGGGCTTTGGGGACCTCCAGCACCCCAAATTGGAGGAGAAAAGCTGCTGTGTCCTGTGGGGAGAGGACACACTGAGGGGACATGCAGGCACAGAGGTAATGGCTTTTTTTTTTTGGGGGGGGGGGGGGGTGTTTTTTCATGGGGGGCAGTACCATGGGGGGGGGTCCTGCAGGTGAGGGGTGTGTGGGCTGCGTACCTGGGGGAGCTTTGCCTTGGGGGGCACAGGCGGCATCAGGGCAGTGCATGGGGGGGCAGTGCATGGGGGGGGGGCATGTGGGAGCAAATTGGGGCCACCAACCCTGTCCCCTGGAGCCTTGGGGCCACCAGCCCTGTACCCCAGGGATTTGGGGCCACCAGCCCTGTACCCCAGGGATTTGGGGCCACCAGCCCTGTCCCCCAGGACCTTGGGGTCCCCAGCCCTGTCCCTCAGGGATTTGGGGCCACCAAACCTGTCCCTCAGGGATTTGGGGCCCCCAGCCCTGTCCCTCAGGGATTTGGGGTCCCCAGCCCGGTCCCTCAGGGATTTGGGGCCACCAACCCTGTCCCCCAGGGATTTGGGGCCACCAACCCTGTTCCCCAGGGATTGGGGCCATCAGCCCTGTTCCCCAGGGATTTGGGGCCACCAGCCCTGTTCCCCAGGGATTTGGGGCCACCAGCCCTGTCCCCCAGGGATTTGGGGCCCCCTGCCCTGTCCTCCAGGACCTTGGGGCCACCAGCCCTGTCCCCCAGGGATTTGGGGCCATCAGCCCTGTTCCCCAGGGATTTGGGGCCCCCAGCCCTGTTCCCCAGGGATTGGGGCCCCCAGCCCTGTCCCCTGGAGCCTTGGGGCCACCAGCCCTGTTCCCCAGGGATTTGGGGCCATCAGCCCTGTTCCCCAGGGATTTGGGGCCCCCAGCCCTGTTCCCCAGGGATTTGGGGCCCCCAGCCCTGTCCCTCAGGGATTGGGGCCCCCAGCCCTGTTCCCCAGGGATTTGGGGTCCCCTGCCCCGTCCCCGGTGTCCCTGCAGTGCCGAGCCCTTGGGGCCCCCCCGGCCGGGCCCCGCGGGGAGGAAGCGGCTGCGGGGCCAGGATGGGGCCCAGAGGTGCCACAGCCCCTCCTGCGGCCGCGGATGCAAATCCTGCACAAACACAGCCTCTCCCACACGGAGAGAGGCCAGACAATGTCCCAGGGAGAGGGGGATGTGCCCTGAGCTGAGATTTTGGTATCAGCCTCTGACTGGTACCCACTGCTTTGGACACCCCCTCCACCAGGAGGCATCGCCAGAGCTCGGGTGGCACCAACTAAGGTGACAATTTTAGGGTTTTCCTTCAAGGTTTTGCACATTGCCTGTTTAGCTAGAACATTTCTAGGGCTGAGGAGCAGCAGCTGCATCCCAAATCCCCCCTGTGTGCCCTGGGAAACCAGAATTAGGTGAATGAATGTCCCTTTGGGGAAGCTGTGAGGGGCTCAGAGCTCAGAATGGGACCAGAGTGGGACCCAGCAGCTCCAGGATGGAGTGCACCACACTTGCAGCACTTGCCCAGAGAAACTCTGCAAAAAAAGAGGAAAACCAGTAAAAAAGAAAATTAAAGCAGCTGAAGAGGTCACGGGCTTGGAGGCAGCAGGAAAATGGGTGTAGAGATCAGGAATTTGGCCCAAGGATGTAAACCCTGCAATGGGCAGGGAGCCCTGAAATTAAAGGCTGCAAGTGGAGAAGGGGAAATGGGGCTGGGGTTGGGACACAGGAGGAGCCCCACGAGCCCTGACCTTGAACCCAGCCCCTCCTGCAGCCCCAGACAGGGAAGAATAAAAGAATATCATAAAATAATCTGATCCATGGAGGGCAGGACCCCCCAGGGGGGTTCAGCAGCCCCTGGCAGGGGTGCAGAATCCAGCCCTGGAGGGTCATTCCCAGACCCAAGATCTTTTTTCCAAGCATGGATTTGCCCTTTTGCAGTGTGATCCCCCAGCTCCTCGGCCACATCAGCTCTGCACTGGGCTGGTGGGTGGATTTTTTCCCTTTTACATCACCCACCTTGTGCTGATCTGCCCTGAGCTGCTGCTGCTGATCCCTGGGCTCCCCCTGAAACATCACTCTTCCTAAACCTTAAATCCAGTGTAAATTCCCTGCATACATTCTTGGGGCCATCAAACCAGACCCCTCACTCTTTTCAATCTCATTCTTAGCAAAACTTTCCAGCCTCTGTGAGCAGCTCTAACACATCCTGAATAACCCAAACAGTTTATCCTGGCCTGGGCAGTGTCCCCCGCAGGGACGCCGCATCCTGCCTGGGTTATCATCACCCTTCCAAACAGTTTATAAATAGACCAAGGTAAATGAGGGGAGTCTCTGGCTCAGGATTTTTATCTCATTTCTTGTTTTCAAGCCATTCAAGGAGTGCTGGGTCAGATGATCACTCCTAAAACTCAAGTTGAATCTGCTGCTTCTTTCTCCTCCAGCTGAGGTCCATCCCTACCTTGCTAAAACAGTAAAAAAGAGGTAAAAGCTAAGAAAAATGGGTTTGGCATTGACCAAAGGGAAGGCCATGGCCCTGCCATGAGGCACCATCCAGGCCCAGCACCAGGCAGTGGGAGAGGGCAGGGACCAGCACTGCTGCACCCAGGAAGTTGTGGCTCACACTGCTTTGGAAAATAGAAGGGGTACATGTGGGGAAAAAATGGAAAATTTGGGAAATAACATGGAAAATATGGAGAGCAGTGAGTGACTGCAGCATTCCTCCTGACACCAACAGTGTCCCACCACCAGCATCCCCCAGGGTCATCGATACCACCTCGTGTCACAAGTGGTGGCTGGAGAAATTCACTGTAACACCCTCCCAAGGTCCCCAGCAGGGTCTGTGTCACCCACCAAGGGCTCTGTAAAACAGCCCCAAAGAACTGGAGCCATTCCCAAGCATCCAAGGAGGAAAGAATTGCCCAAGGCCAGACTGGACGGGGCTTGGAGCAACCATGGGCTGGTGGAAGGTGTCCCTGCCCATGGAAGGGGGTGGAATGAGATGAGGCTCAGGTCCTTTCCAACCCAGGCCATTCTGTGAGTCTATGGTTCTATGATTTTATGTGCATTTTAGAGCTATAGATGTGTCTTTCTTTTTCTCTCTTTTTCTTTCTTTCTTTTTCTTTTTCTCTTTCTTTCTTCATTCCTTCCTCTCTTTCTTTCTCCCTCTCTCTCTTCTTCCTTTCCTCTGGAGTGGGAGTGACAGCCCTGGGACAGGGACTGCCCTGGCCAGCAGACACAGCTCCAGCCTGAAGCAGCAGGGCTGCACAGCAAGTGGCACGGGGAACACAAAGCCCTTTCCCCCCCTCCCAGCTTCCTCTGTTCACTATGAAAAAAATCACATTTCCAGCTTGTTTCAATTAACTTTAAGACTTTTATATTCCATGAAGGCTGAGGCAGTCATTAAACCCGAATTTTTCCTGTTGTAACACTTTGAAACAACCACAGCACAGCTCAGCTGGTGGCTCTGGCTCTGCCAGGCCGGGACCTCCCATGGGCAGAGGGGTGACTCCAGGTCCCCTCAGTGGTGGCATTGCTCATCCTCTGGCTCAGGATGGACAAACTCATCACACCCCACAGGCCCAGCCCTTGGGGCAGCATGAGGGAGCTGGGAAAAGTCATTATGGGAGTGATGCCCATCCCCTGCCCTTCCAGGGCACAGCCATGGCTTTGGGAAGGGCAGGGAGTGCCCCTCGTCCCATCCCAGAGTCTGGGGATGCTGCTGGGATGGGGTGCAGGGCACACTCACTGCCCCACAGCCCCTGCACTGGGGTGAGGAAGCAGTACACAGCAATAAATCCACCTGCACAACACGTAAATAAATCAGTATTTTTGCATCCATGAGCAAAGCAGATGCAGCCAAGGCCCTGAGTCACCCTGGGCCATGTCCCAGCAGTGGCTCTGGGGACAGCCCTGCTGCCAGCCCTGCTCCCAATGGCAGCTGCTTTGATCTCCCCACATCAAAAGGAGCCTTTTCCCTGCCCTGTGACGGCCACAGCACACCCAGACACTCCATGGGACACTCTGTGGGATGGGGCTGGCACACCCTGGGCTGGCAGGCACTGACCCCACTGACCTTCCCTGCCAGTCCTCCCATGTGCTCATCATGAAAAAATAGAAAGAAAAAAGTGGAGAGAGGTCAGAGTAGAGAGGACAGAGAAGGAAATGGAAAAGTTCCTTGGGCACTCAGGCATGGATGTCCATCCTTTCCCTGCTGATGCCATCATGGATTTGCTGCCCTTTGGGGTTTCTTGGCTTTACCTGAAGTAATCACAGACTGGGGTTTATTCAGTTATCACCAGATCCTCCTCAGCACATGGAACCATCACAACAGGATGCACCAGGTTCCCAGTGCCACAGCCCTGCCAGCCTGGAGCACAGTGGCCGAGGGGATGAAGAAATTGTGCTTTATCCACAGAGGAAAACACCAACGTGCCCAAGGGGGACAGAACTGCTGCACCCTGCTGCCTGCAGCTGCAGGAGGGATGCCCCAGGGACTTGTGGGCTTTAGGCACTGGAAATCAAGGCTCAGTGTGATTTCTGTGTTCCACAGGTCTCTGGATGCAAGGCCACACTCACAGCTGCTCCTGTGTCTTACCTGTGGCTCTGTTAAGGCTCAATTCCAGCTGCCACAGCACTCACAGGCTAGGATTGAAGATTCAGCAGAGGAGGAGAAAGACTCCTTGGGCTGTGGAAACTCACTGGGTGCTTCACAGGAAACATCATTTTAGTAAAAGCCAGATTTTCCCAGCATATTCCTCCTGATGAGCAGAACCCATGTGGAAAACAGGACTGAGAGAGCCTGAA
Source organism: Calcarius lapponicus (assembly GCA_039654755.1). Taxonomy (NCBI): domain Eukaryota; kingdom Metazoa; phylum Chordata; class Aves; order Passeriformes; family Fringillidae; genus Calcarius; species Calcarius lapponicus. The sequence goes on along the minus strand of JBBFKN010000012.1, from coordinate 4,907,962 downwards.
CACCCTGGAGGGGGGATGTGATGCAATCCTGAAACTGCTCCATAGCTGGCTGGGGGGCACAGTGTTTAACCAGGAGCTCTGGGATTACCCCATCCCATTTCCTTGTGTGCTGCCAACAACTCTGAAGCTCCCCAGGACTGACCCCAAGGGCAGCCCCATGGTGGTGGGACACAGACCAGTGCCAGGGCAAAGCAATCCCACCAGGGCCTGGATAACCCACTGGATCTCCTCCAGCTTGCCCTCAAGAACTGCATCTCATCCCTCTCAAGCATTCTTCATCCCACAATAAAATTATTCCACACAATTTACCAGTCCCAAACAAGGGCACCCTGGAGTTGCTCCCTCCCTGTCAGAGATAGCACCAAGCCTTGTTTTTGGGCAGGGTCCCACTCATCACATCCAGCTGCAAGACACTGCTTTAGCCACACACAGAGCCCCAGACGGCAGCTGGAGCCAGCAGCCCCCTCCCAAAACCTCCTGGGGCTGGAAAGGGGGACAGTGCCTGGCAGACTGGGGAGTTTCCTGCCTGCCCTTCCAGCATGGGGAGGGGCCAAGAGGAAAGAAAAGAGTTGGCACCACTGGAAAAAAGAGCCTACTGCTATTTATTAACCAGGGAGGTGGGCCCACGCACTCATGTAGGGGAAGAAGGAATGTGGGGAGCAGACCCAGACATTGTGGGGTGTCCAGGCTGCTGCTGAGCTGCCTCCATGTGCAAAGTGACACCTGCATGGGGAAGGGGGTACAGCAAAGCCCCAGGGCAGGGAACCCCCAGCAGGACACTGAGAGCTAGTGGCACTCTGGAGCAGGGCTCAGGCACAGGCAGGAGTGCCCAGGGGGGCAGGGACACTGCCAGGTCAGTTGCAGTTCTTGGGCAGGCGATAGACCCCCCCTGAGTAGATGAGCTGCTGGTCCCGCACCTTCTTCTGCAGGAATCCCTGCAGCTCCTGGATATCGATCTCAGTCACCACGGGCCCGGTCATCACAAACATCTTGAGCATGCTGTGGATCCTCTCCAGGGACAGGCTCTCCAGGTTGGTCAGCATGGCCTGGATGTACGTCCAGAACAGCTGCAGAGGGACACAGGCCACAGTGAGTGACTGACACTACAGCATACAGCAAACACCCCAGAAACAAGGCAGGGATGCAGCTGGCACTAAGTTCTGCTCTCAGTCATGGGGTGTCTAAACAGGGCATATCCAGGAACAGCAGCAAAGTGCTGGGACACAGAGCTAGACAGTGGGATCTGAGTGCAGCACACTCATGACCCTCTGTGGATGAACACCAGCATGACAACGCCGTGTTGCACAACACACAGGCACAAAGTGACTCACAGGCAGGAAAGGCACTGGAAATGTCCAGGAACCACAACAGAGAGAAGGCAAAGATCCAGCTGTCAGTGCTGGGTCAGTCTTTTGGGCAGTCAGAAGTGCCAAAAAAGTGTTGCTCGGGTGCATCCGAACAAGTTATGACTATTTTCAAATATGAAATCATGTCTCAGGACTTTTTTCTTTTTTTAAACTGAAAAAAAAAACCAATTTGGAGATTTTCCAAAAGGTTCCCTGACTCAGCAGCTGGGCACTTGTCTGTGAGGGAAGGCTGTGATCCAGCACCAAGAGATTAACCACAAGATACCCACTTCAAAACCCAAATGTTTCCACTTGCAGTGGAAAATATGATCCATAGTGCAAACTGAATCCATCATCTTGATCAGATTCCCCAGACTCAAAATACAGCATGTTTGCATCACCACAGGGACAGGTACCTGCAGCTCCTCCTCCTTCTGGTCAGCCTGTGAGGCCATGGCAGAGTCCCCCTCCTCGTCACTGTCAATCAGAACAACCTTCTCCACCTGGTCCTTCTGCTCCTCCTCGATGACAGTGAAGGTGCCCTCGGGCTCTTCCCGCAGGACTCCCTGCTGCAGCCACAGCGTCATCTTCCTCTTCAGTGAAGTCACAGGCACCTTGAGCACTTCACTCAGCTCTGTCAGCGTCCAGGTGCCTGCAGAGACCATGGAAATCAGAGAGGAGATGCAGGAACAGACACTTCCCACACCCAAGCCTGCCAGGATTTGGTGGGAAGCTGGGTAAGGCAGGGAGGCACTGCCAGGAACAAGCAGAGGGCTGCAGAGCTGTGGCCCTGCTGGGTTGCTGGAGACCCTGTGGAGATCCAAACCCATGCACCCACGTCTTGTTCCTCCTGCCAGAGCTCTCACAGCCTCCAGCTGCCCAAGGAACATGGTTTTCCCACCCGTGGAAGCACAGACAGGGGTTGCACAGCACTCACTCTTGGTCTGGAAGTGCAGGATGATGGCAGCGTGCACAGGGGACACGGACAGGGAGAGCGTGCGATCAGCCAGCTCCACGTCCAGGCTCACCAGCCCCAGGTGGTACTTCCAGTTCAGGGTCCTCATGGCCTGGGAAAAGGGGGAAGCAGCTGCTCACAGCACATCTCCCAGCAGGAACCACTAAGTGCTGGGTTATTGCAAACCCCACTGTAACCACCCAGCAGCTGAAGGGAACTGCATAAAGCTTTCATAAGGGGGGGGTTAAGGTGGCCTCACCTTTAATTTCTCATACTTCTTGGAATATGCTTCCATGGCTTCCTTGACCTGCTCTGGAAGCTCCAGCTTCTCCTCTTTGAGTGGTGGCCAGAACTCACTGGACAGGATAATGGCCACAAGGCTGAAGGGAGGCCTCTCCTCCTCAGGGAGCTTCTCCTCCTCGTCCCGAATGTTGGCGTTAATGCGCCGCGAGTCGGCCATGTCCTGCAACAGGCACAGGAGCTCAGCTGGCTCCTTCCCTTCAGAGCCACTGCCAACCATTAGTGAAGGAGAGGCTTAAACAAGGTGAACAGCTTTCTCTCCAAATGATGATGGGGACACTGGAAAGGACACGATTGTCATCCTGATTTTTTAAGATTTTCTAAGCCTTCTGATGTTCACATGCTTCTAGCAAACTTTCTCACACACTTTCTGTAAATAACATTGTTTTGCATTCTTTTATGGAAGAAGAGAAATTTGATAGACTGTTGGTTTGTCCAGTGTCATTGGAGAGGGTGGCACTTTCACCCTCCAATCCACTGTCACAGAAAACTATAAATGTTAGAGTCAGAAATAAACTTTCCCTTTTCTTCACCTTAAGAGCAGCGGTGTGTGCGCTCGTGTTGTTTCGTGTCCTATAGTGACACACGATCATGTGCCTACTTGGAAGTCTGCTACATTCTCAGAAAGATTTGTGGGACATTAGAGGAAGGAAGGAGTTACAACTCAACACTGCCTTCACTGGAGGCCCTCCACACCTGTGTTCTCTAAAAGAATCAAACTCCAGAGTCCCAAGCCCAGCTCCTCAGTGCCAGGATACTGCAGGAAGGGACAGGACAGACAGCAGCACCACAGCAACCATTCCCCAGAGCTGATAATCCAACCCACAGGACTTAAAAACAGTCATGATTAAAATGCACTTCTGCCTGTCACAAATCAGCCCCTCACTGGCATTCTGGAACCCCCACTTTCCTAAAAGACCTTTTTGAGGTCACTCCTCAAGTCTCTCCCCTTCCCCAGTGGGCTCAAACACCCAGCACTTAAATGAAAAAAATAAAAGGAGTTACTTTTAACATGACTTCACAGTAGTGCATCTGAGCTTCACCAAACCTCAGCTTCAGCAGCTCCACGTTACGGATTTCCCTGGAAAGAGACACAGCAGGTCAGGCATGGGGTCCTTGGGTGGACAAACCTGGCTTGGCCTCCACCCCTCACCACACAGCCAAAGAAACAAAGTCCCTGGCACAAGGTGCTCTTCCTAGGAAGCCTTGCAAGGCACAGTGTCTGCCCAGGATGGCTCCTGGTACCCGGGTGAGGAACACCCACCACCTCTAGGCCAGCAGCTTTTTGAAGACAAAATCCCGGAAAGGTTCAGGCTGGAAGGGACCACTGGAGCTCATCCAGTTCCACCTCCCTGCTCAAACAGGATGCCTTGGAGCAGTCACTCAGGGTTGTGTCCAGATGGGTTTGGAGTATCTCCAGGGAAGGAGACCCCACAGCCTCTCTGGGTTCCTGTTCCACTACTCAGCAAAGAAGTTCTTCCTCATGTTCAGGTGGAACTTTTTGTGTTTCAGAAACACACATCTTCCATCCCTTCCATCTGGGGGCCATCACAACATGTGGGATGGAGCTAAGAGTGTGTCAGTGCCTCCACATTCCTATGAGCTGATCTATCAGCACAAACCAAGGGCAGGACTGAGCATGGAACTCTAGAGGCAAACTCAAAGCTGCAAAGGAAATAGCCAAAGGCACTCCTGGCTCCACAAACAGCCATTGGCAGGACTGAGTCTGAAGGCTCTACCCTTCAGACAGCAGGAGAAACACAACTCAGGTGATTTGGCCATGGAAGGCCTGGCCCTGGGCCCTGGGCCCTCACCTCTCCGCGCTGTAGTTGAACTGGTGCAGCAGGCGGTCAGCCAGCAGTGTGCGGTACTCGTTGATGAACAGGTCCTTGCTGCCGTAGATGCTCACCAGGAGGCTGATGATGTCTGAGGAGCGACGTTTGGAGCTCGATTTCCCTGGTGGAATCCAGCAGACAACAGGGTGAGATTAACAGGGACCTGCCCCAGCCCAGCCCACCAAATGAGCTGCTCAAGGCTACAGCCCAGCAGGGAAAGCAGCCGGCTGCCAGGACTGCTGGGCTTGGCATCTCACCTGGATCTGCATCCACTGGGTCAGGAACCCAATCCCCTGGCTCTGAGATGTCATCATCACTCTCCTGGCCATTCTCCAGGGTCACTGGATCAGCTTTGGAGAGCTCATTTGCCAGGTCCCCTGAGCCCTCAGCATCCCCTGTGAGACCGGCCACGATCTGCCGCACCGTGTCCTCCCGAGTCCTGGAGCCGGGGGGAAGAGGAAGAGTGAGTGAGGGAGGGGGAGGGAAGGGGAGGGAAAGGGGATGTGTCAGGCTGCCCCACACACCTCCTACCTCAGATACTTCCTGATGGGCTCACAGGCAACCTCCAGGATCACCATGGAAGGGTCCAGCTCCCGCAGGGCCTTGATGGCCGAGATATACAGAGTGATGATGTCAGAGGTGTTGACTCCTGCAGGAGAGGAACAGAGGGAGTGAGAGCCCTGCAGCACAGAATAGCAGCTTGGATAGAAGGGGTTTGGATGGTCTGAGCCCTCTGTTCTACCTGTGGTGTCGGAAAGGGAGGGCTTGCTGCCCTATTGCCCAAGGCAATGGGACAGATCAGATCCATGTGCCTGAGAAACCAGTTTTGAGCACAAATGGAGGCTCAGGGCTGAGCCCTAACAGTGCAAAGAAGCCTTTGCCCACCTGGACCAAATATAAACTTTGTGCTCCTGACCATAGTGTAAAAATGAGGCCAAAGGGGGCTGGGATGCCATCAGCTGCTGCTGCCCTGCCCACTGGAACACAAAGAATGTCTGATGGGCACGGTGACTGCCTCTCACTCCTCAAACAGCAAACCAAACCAGCTTCAATTAGATTCCCACTCATGCCCAGGCTCCTCACAGTGTCACGACACAGACAAAGATGTAAAACCCACCAGGGTGCAGAAGTCTCATTTCCAGAGCACTTTTCAAGGAGCTGAGCAGCTGCTGCCTCTGGTTAGTCCTTTCCAAGCAGAACTTGAGGTCCTCCACAGCAGGCTTTGACTCTGGGAAATCTGCAAACCAAGCAGTGATCAGGAGCAGTGCCAGGCTCTGAGGGGAGGCAGGGGGAGGCAGTGTGGCACACCAGAGAGCTCTGTCACCCCCCCCCAGTCCCAGCCCAAGGGTGAAGCACCTCGGATGATGCTGAAGAGCTCCTCGATGCGCATGCTGGCGTAGATGCGGTAGAAGAACCTCTGGACGTGGCAGCGCCAGCGTTTCAGGGTGCTGCTGGCTTCTGGGGAGGACTGTGCCAAGGGGCCATCCTGCAGGAACACCCTGCTGAGCCACCCAATCACCTTCTCTATCCACTGCACAAGAGGGAGAAACAGATGTGAACACAGAGCTGGATTCACAGCCACATCCCAACCCAGCCCAGGCAGCCACCACAGCCAGCAGAAAGGGGCAGCTGGACCAGGAGAGCATCACCCCCAGCTGCTCCTCAAATGTGCCCCAGCCTGGGCTATAGCTGGGGAAAGCCCAGCTGAAAGAATTGGAACTTCAACCAAAGAGACAGGATATGGGCTGTGCAGCTGGCTGTGAGAAGATAAGGGGTCACCACAGACTGTGAGCAGGCATTGGGCTCCAAAAAGGACAGGGTTTGCTCCAGAACTTGCAGCCTATTTCATTCTTGCAAAGTTTCATCCCATTCTATGCCTGCAAAACTGCCCCTTTCATAAGAAAATGAGCAAATTGCCCATTACACCATCCTTGGCCCAAAATTTCTATGGTTCCTGAAATCAGTGAAAAGCAAACAAGACATCCTAAGAAGTCACAGACACCCAACACAACTCAGGCATTTGAAATCCAAATACCAGCCTCATCACTTAATAATAAAATAAAAACCTGAACAGAGAGCATAAAAAGATTATTTTTTTATATTTGAGCTTTAGTGAGAAATATGTAATTGCCAAATTTAAAATGTACCCAATTACAATATCCATATGTTTAAAATAACTGCCTTTTTTCCCCCCCTCATCAATTAGCAGATACATGATACTTCCTGGGATAGTGTTTGAGCACCAATATGCTACAAGATATTCCACTACCACTCTAATACTAGATATCAGTATTTTTTTTATATGTTCTCACAGCCTGAAACAGAAATGCTAGGTCAGGGTTTGGTTTGCTATGTTTATTTTTGATTACTCAACTGAGGAAACACTGAAGAAATGCACAAGTTTTGCCAGGACAAACTTGAGTATTACAAACACCTGGGCAAAACTGTGGAGAAGCTGATAAAGAATTCCCCTAAAGGACAAGAGGACAGGACTATAACTGATGCAAAGCAACATGATTTTAATGAATTATTATCAAACCAACCCATTCTTCCCCGAGTTTATCTGCCCTGAGTGCTCCTGTTACAGCCTGATTGTGACCCAACACTCCAGGCAGCTGCCGCTGTGCTGGCAAAGAGGCTTTGCCCTCAGCACCTGTAATTTTCAGTGAGCTGTTTCTCAGACTTCTCTATTTAACCTTTAGATTTCCAGGCCTGTGGTTTTGTTTTTTCCCTCCCCTTAAAATTATGTCTTCCTAATCCTGACATGCTCAAATATCTAAGGCCAAACATTCAGCATCTGAGGAGCAGAATGCACTTGTGTTTTCTGTGGTGCCCTGAAAATATCCTTAAACAATCTCCAGGTCATCCAAAAGCATTTCACACGAGGTGCAGTGAAGAAAGTGTTGCACAACAACCAAAAGGAAGTAAACACAAAAAGATTCCTGATATTTGCAGCAACAAAAATGGTTGGCATGGCAAAGAGCGAGGGATCCAGGGTGTCTGGATTGAATGGGAACCTGGCTGCAGGCCTAGTTCTCCAGCACAGGCAAAGGGAAGAAGGTCATGGGCAAGGAGCACTGAGCTCATGATTGTGCCCTGGAGGAGCCATAACCTGGAGAAGAATTTTATTTTAAAGTCATGGTGGGTAAACAGCTCAACACAAACTTAGTTTAAATAGCAGCAAAGCAACTGGGCAGCTGCAAAGAAAGATTTTCATTCTGTGTAGCCACTGGTGAGATCAATACTAGAGTATCCTCTCTCATCCTTGCTTCTAATTTTAGAGGGGAACTGGAAAGAGGACTGAAAACAGCCACGGAAATTCTAATTATGGGCTCACCTACACAGAGGGAGGACCCTCTGTAGGCCAGGTGGCACTCGTTGATCTTGTGGTTTGTAAACTGGAACCACAGAAATTCCCTCATTAGTACAAACATCATGAGGTGAAATGTGACAGTGCTCAAGTCAGAGCAAACCTTCCCCTCCAGCATCAGCCAAAATGGGGAGTTTCAGCCACCTCTCCTGCCAGGCACAGTGGAATTCATAGCCCTGGACCGGGTGTTTTAAGCTGGAATCTGCTTTTAGCCTGAGCTGCTAAAAACCAACAACAGCTGCACATCTTTATCACCCCCTACAGCTCCTGAAAGGTGCCTGTGCTCAGCTGGGGCTGGGCTCTTTCTCCAGCAGCACTGACACAACCAGAGCACACAGCCTTGAGCTGTGCCAAGGGAAATTCAGGGTTGGATATTAGGAAAAAGATTTTTACAGAAAGAGTGATAAAGTTCTGGAATGCTCTGCCCAGGGAGGTGGTGGAGTCCCCATCCCTGGGTGTGTTTAACAAAGCCTGGATGTGGCACTGGATGCCAGGGTTGAGTTGAGGGGTTGGGGCTGGGTTGGACTCGATGATCTTTAAGGTTGTCACTGTCACATTTTCTGAAAAATCTCTTTGCCGGGATTTCTTCTCCTGGGAAACTGAGAATTCTCAGAGAAAAATGAAAATAATAATTATCTGATTGCTTCTCCTGTGTTTGCTGCTTTGGAATGTGGTCTGGAGATTGTTTACCAACTGGTCATTGTTTGACTGGTTTCATGTGAATTGTTTTGACTTAATGACCAATCACCATCAGCTGTTGTCAGGACTCTGGAGTCAGCCATGAGTTTTCATTATCATTCTTGTTAAGCCTTCTGTCTGTATCCTTTCTTATTCTTTAGTATAGTTTTAGTATAGCATTCTTTAATAGAATGTAACTACATAAAATAGTAAATTAGCCTTCTAAGAACATGGAGACAGATTCTCAATTCCTCCTTCATCCTGGGGACCCTGAAAATTCCACAAATGGTGAGCTCAGACGTTGGCTGTAGCCTGAGCTGAAGAACAGACCCACATAAGGTCTCTTCCAAGGCAGTGTTTCTGTGAATTCTGTGATGTCCCAAGGAGGACCCTCACTGCCCCCCCAGCAGCCTCACCTCCTGGAACTCGTTGAGGAAGGAGTGCTCGTACTCCCCGCGGCAGCGCTGCTCCATCCTCTCCTCGATCATCCTGTGCAGGATGGTGGTGACAGCCTCAGCACTCACCCTCTCCAGCAAGTTCAGCCGGCGGCTGCGGGCACAGGGACACATCAGGAGCGTGGGGGAGCAAAGGCACCAGCAAATCAAGAAAATCTTATACCTGAAGGCAGCACCCTCCCTGTACATTCCACAGAAGCAGGCCCAGCTCAGGCCACGTGCTCTGACAGCACACACAGATGCACTACACATGTAACACATGGCACTACTGCTATCCCATCTTCCTTACAGACATTATTTAAAGCTATCAAAAGCTTTTTCATTTAGAAGAGTTTCATAGAATCAGAGACTGGTTTGGGTTGGAAGAGACCTTAAAGATCATCTAGTCCAAACCCCTGACATGGGCAGGGACACCTTGCACTGGTTTGCTTCTTTGTGGTCAGAGGCCTCAGAGCAATAGGAGGATGTTCTCATATCCAGGGAGAGGAACTTTCTGTCTAAAGATCTGCTCTTGTTCAACCACCAGTTGAAAGCAGAAAGTTCATGTTGAGTTCTCTACCCACCACCATGACACAGCCTGACCTCACACAGTTCTTCCTGTTCTCAGGGATCAATAAAACCTGCTGCTGCTTCCTATCCATACCCCTCCTTGCTCCGAGTGACAGCCGCCACCCTGTGAGATACCTACAGAATGTCATTGAGCTGCTGGAACTGCTCCATGGCTTCAGGACACCAGCACTGCTCCCTCTTGCTGCTGCAGCCTGCACAGAGCTGGCCCTCTCCTCCACCTTCCTCTGGGTCACTCTCCTGCTCGGTCTCACTCATGCTGCTCTCACACTCGTTCGTTCCATCCTCTCCTTTCTTCCACTGCCGCATGTATATCCTGAACGTGCGGCTGTAGAACTGCTGGATCATCTCCTGGAAGGATTTGGTCGTGGAGAAGAAGAGGATAGCTTTGAACATGGTGTAGACCTTCTCCTGCAGCGTCTGAGCGCCTGTGCCCAGGAGCAGGCCTGCCTTGGTCCACTGCTCCAGGAGCTCCAGGCTGTTCAGGTAGGGCTCCAGGCGGCACTTGAGCAGACTGAAGGCGTCCAGGAGCAGCGCAGCACACTGGGGCTCTCCGGCCGTGTTCTCATACTGGCCAATGCAGTTCCAGAACTCGGGGCCGATATTCGCCTGCAGGTCAGTCTGCAGCACCTCGATGAACCACTCCTCCACGATGGAGTGCAAGTCGTAGCACTGCAGCACGTCCAGGGCTGCCCGGAGCTCGGCATCCTGCAGCGGCGCGGCAGCTTCGGGCCTCGGGACTGCCTGGAAAGCGGAGGGAACGTGAATTAAGCATTTGGAGCACACAGGGACTCTGCTGTCAAACTGCCCTGGGGGAATGCTGCTCCTCCGTGGCGATCTGCCGGGGTCTGAGCCCACCGCTGGATGCCCAGCGCTCCCTCCCGGGGCTCACCCCGCACACATCACCGCTGTCCCTGCAGGTGGCTGCTGCAGGACACGGGTGCTGCTGGAAATGCTGCGAGCCACCCTTGGCTGCCAGCTCCCTCAGACGGAGCGGGAGGAGAGCCACTGCACGGCCGGGCAAGCTGCGGCCCTTTGGTCCCGCTCCTGGTCGGGGGTGACGGAGAGAGGGCGGCTGTGCCCGCGGCCCTTCCCTGACAGCCCCCAGCGGACACCATCGCCGCACAGCCAGGAGCCCTTCCCGTCCTCCCCGCCCCGGCAGCCCCGGCCGTTCCTCCCTCAGCAACCCCGGCCGTTCCTCCCTCAGCAGCCCCAGCCGTTCCTCCCTCAGCAGCCCCGGCCGTTCCTCCCCCGGCCCCGGCAGCCCCGGCCGTTTTCCCCTGGCAGCCCCGGCCGTTTCTCCCCGGCAGCTCCGGCTGCTCCTCCCTCAGCTCCGGCCGTTTCACCCCGGCCCCGGCAGCTCCCACCCCGCCCCGCGAACCCAGAGCCGGAGAGGCCCGGCCGGGGAGGAGCCGAGGCCGGAGCATCCCGGGGGCGGCGGGTCGGGCCTGCCCCGGGCCCGGCGGAGCGCAGCGGTCCCCGCTCACCAGCCCCAGCGCGGCGGGCGGCACCAGCGCGGTGCTGAGCGTGTGCCAGGCGGCCGAGAGCTCCATTCGGGCCGCAGGAAGGGGGCGGAGCGGCGCCGGCCGCAGCGATGAGCGGCACCGGAGCCGCGCTGCGGGGGCACCACGCGGCGCTGCAGGAGGGTGAGCGGGGCCGGGGGCCGAGCGGGGCCGGGCTGGGGCCGGGCAGGGTGCGCGGGCCCCTCTGACGGTACCGCCCCGCAGGGCTGTCGGAGCTCCGCGCCCGGCGGGACGAGCTGAACGGGCGGATCCAGGCCGAGGAGGCGGAGCGGGGCCGGCTGCAGGCGCGGATCGCCACGCTCTCCCGGCGCTTGTCCGACACCAGCGAGAGCCTGGCGGGGCTCCGCTCCACCCGAGCCCACATCGACCGCACCATCGCCGAGATGGACCTGGCCTCCGGGGAGGTACTGCCAGCGAGGGACATCGCCTTGAGCAGCTTCCCCGTGAGGGGAGGAGGAGGGACGGCATTGATCTCTGACCAGGGACAGGGCCCGAGGGAATCACTGAATCAGAATAACCTGAGCTGGACGAGGATCCCCCAGCTCAGCTCCTGTCCCTGCCCAGCCCCCCCAGCAAGCCCAGCCTGGGCACCCCTGGCAGCGCTGCCCAAAGGCTCCTGGAGCTCTGGCAGCCTCGGGGCCGTGCCCATTCCCTGGGCAGCCTGGGCAGTGCCAGCACCCTCTGGGGGAAGAACCTTGCTCTGAGCTCCAGCCTAACTTCCAGGGGAAGTTTGGGGGATATATATATCTATATGTACATATATGTATATGTGTGTATATATGTGTATATATATGTATATATATGTGTGTGTATATATATATATATATATATATATATGTAGGTAGGTATGTATGTATATGTGAACTCGGTCTGTTTTACCTGAAGGTCGGTTGGGAGCACCTCGATGAACCTCCACTCCTCCCTGGGTTGTAGCCCTGCAGCCAAAACAACTTCCCTGGCCCGGGATGCAGCTCTGGCACACAGACCCCATCATGAGAGGGTTGGGTTGGCAGTTGGTGTGGTGCTGCTTGGGCTCGGGCAAAGTTTATTGTCAAAACACATTAAAAATGGGTTTTGGAACAGACCCCTGAAAATTACCATCTCAGACCCGTGGTTTGAGGGAAAGGAGGAAAACATGACACTGACCCACAACCTTACTAATTCAGGCAGAGAACAGTGGTGCTGATGGAGTTGTTGGCCTGCCACTCTCAGACAAATATTTAGTGTCATTTCTTTCATCTTTAATAGAACAGTGTAATTAAAAAAGTGTAATTAAAACAGTGTAATTAAAAGTCAAATTGTTGTGGCAGTAAAGGGTGGGAAGGAGGCAAACAGCACAAGGGCTGGCACTGTCATTTAGGTTCCTGAGACAGCTCTACCCATTCCCCTGTGTGTGTTACTGCCAGGCGGGGACTGCTTGATCCCCACAGACAGGGCCACAGCTGAAATCACTTCTGTATTACACACCAACAGCTTTTATTCTTTAAAAAGATCTTCTCAGCTGCTTTTCAGATAAGTGACAATCTTCCTTCTCATGGTGACCAGGCAGAGTTTGTGTCAGAAACACCTTTCCCCTATTAGCTGCTGCCTAAATTCTCCTCCCATTTGCATTTTGAATGTGACCAACTATGTGCCAGCTCCTTTTCCTCTCCCAAAGTCAGTGCTTTCCCCTGGCAATCACTTTTCAGATGAAGCTGGCGATGTTTCCTTGACCTCCTTCAAGACCTGATGGTTTGAAGTGAAAGGGGAAACTCACATAAAAATTTAAAAGCTTAAAAACTATGTTGTAAGGTACACAAACAGCCCCTTTAAAAAGAAAGCTTACCTGAGATCCAAGTGACACCCCCAGCCTACAGATGAATTCCTGTTTATTGAAATGAACTGACACCCACAGAAGTAGGAAGAGGTGGTGAGGAGGAGATGCTGGTGTTCTACAGACAGAAAGTAAGAGAGTTCCTTTCCTGTTTGTCACTCCTTGCCTTCTGCCAGCCCCCACAGGATTTCACCTTCCTCCAGCACCTCGTCCTGTGGGGCACTCCCTCAACTCTCTGATCACTTGGTGATTTCCACAAATTCACAGGAACATAAATTATTTTTGGGACTATAACCATCACATTTGGTTACAATTGTCCACTGTGTTAAAATTTTTAACTGGTGAGGTGGACAGGCAGCAAGGGCTCCTAAATTATGTTGTAGCTTAGAGCACAGGAAGTAGGGATGTCAGATTATGTACACAATGAGCTAAAAATAGGAGAAAATTAATAACAGATCTAGTCTGACATGAGGTCACTGTAGATTTGAGTTAGTCTTGAAGCCAGAAACCCAAAATATGCAGTTTTAATAGCTGAAAAGAGTTGAAACTGACCTAAATTTAATTTAATTTAATACTGACCTAAAATTTAATACTGACCCAAAAAGCTCAGGTACCAAATCTCCCTTAAAAAAACCCAACCAACCAAAACCCCCAGTCTGCTTCAGGAAGTTCTCTGCCTCATGCTCCAAGGCAGACAAAGTGCTTAAGGTCTTTCATATTCAGAATATGAACACAAACCAGATAAATTCTCCCACAGATATTCCCACACTGAGACAGGATAATAAATCACCAGGAATTAGAGGCTGAAGGGCTGATAGCCCCTCTTGCTGCAAGGCAGATCAGCTGAATTGGAAGGGAATTCATAAGAGAAACAGTTTATGTAAAAATAAGCTATTTTTATTTCTTTCCCAGATACTGGACAATTCTCAGACACTGCTAGATGTCCTGAAGAAGGAAATGAGGGATCTTGGTAAAATCATTGATCCACAAAACACTTCATTAGGACAACGAATACGTCGACAAAAGCGTTCCTAAACTTCTTCAGCCTGGAATGTCCTGTTGGCCAGAGAGAGCTGCTTTGTGGTCCAAGGATGCCACATTTAATAAAAGCCTTTGTCTTGCAGAAGTGAATTTACCTTCCAGATGTGCTTTGGTATTAGTCAGAGACCCACTAAAGCAGATCCTCCAACGCTACAGAGCAGGGTAGGCATTTACACAAAAATACCCTTCATTTTGAGCCCAGCCATGCTGAGGCACATCCCAGGAGGGGACCCAGCAGTGATGCTCCTGCCCTCAGGACTGCCCTCACCCTGCTCTGCCTGGAGGCAGCTGGAGGAGCTGGGCAGGGATTAGAGAGGAAGCTGGGAAGTGCAGAGGAGTGCAGAATCACGGCTCCAGGTGGAGCAGGATCACCAGGAGAAGGAACAGAGTCAGCAGCATGCTCTGCACCCCCCACAGCCCACAGGCTGCAGGCACAGCAATAACTCACACAGAACCAGAGCAGTGTTTGAGCTGCAGGACAGTGTTGGCTTTAGCATGCTTTAGCATTCCTCATGGATCCATAGGAGAACTAAGCCTGGGCTAGTTCAGACCCCTTGTCCCTAACTTGAGTTGAAAGCAGCTTTGCTTTACCTCCTGCAGTTCTGCAAGTAACAGAGCTGCCTTAAACTGACCTGGGCTTTTCCAAAGGGGAGATGGTCACTGGGACCTTTTTTGCTAGAAAAGCTGTGCTGAAAACTCACCCCTTAAATCTAGCAGTCTCCAGCATTTTCCCTCGTTCTACACCAGTCTCAGCACCTTATCCTGAAGTATTTTATTAATGGGAGAAGCCTCAACACATGGAGCTTCATGGTCCTTGTGTCATGTCCCAGGCAGATGCACTACACACGCACCCTGCTCCTGGCAAGTCACACAGGCAGCAGACCTCAAATTAGCTTGGAACAGACAAGGAGGTGCAAAATGTTTCTTTGTGCCCCCCCAGCCAACATCTAAAACTACTGAGTAGCTCTTTTTTTTTTTTTTCATTATCTTTCCAAAAATATTTAGGCACCCAGGGCTACAAGTAGGTATGTCCTAACATTTAATCCTGTGTTTTTCAGTAGAACAACCTTCCCTTGCTGCTCCAACAGACACCAAACCAAGTGCAAGGTATGCAGAATATTTTCAGTTCACAGAGCAGTGTTGTCACTTGAGCAGACATTCACAATCTATAATAGACAAACCAGTAACCATCAAATTTAATCAAAGATAGCAGCCTGTTCCTTCAGATCACACCCCACTCATTCCATAAAGCCCAAAGAGGCCAGATCTGTTCTCACCACATCTCTTTTAATCCCAAAGTACAAATCACATTAGCAGCACTGCTCCATCTGTTCCAGAGTGCAATTTTGACCCTGAGTTTACAGTAGTAGAAAACTTGAATGGAAGATTCTAGCAGATTCCTTTGCATATTGGCTGCATTAAACAATTATAATAGAACTATAAAAATCCTAGAAAAAACAAAAAATAACCCACGTTCCTTGTTCAAGTTCTGCAGAAGAATGGAGTGAAACTTCCCTCCTGTGCTTTGACAAGAAGAGCAGAGCAAGTGTGGCTTGAAGGAAGCAACCAAGAGAGATCAATCAGATTTGGAACAAAGCAACAAGAGGAGCTGGCAAACTGAGCACAACCAGCAACTCCCAGAGACTGGATGCCAGAGCTGGGAAGGACAGACCAAAGCTATGGCCAATGTTTGGGAATGTTCGAGAGGCTGGAGGCAGTCCGGACATTTCTCTATTAATTGGTGCAAAAATAACATCTAAAGCTAAAGGCATTCATTGCTCTTCCCTCCCTCAGGGTGTTCAGTGAACTCCACAAGCACATAACTGGCACATGAATTCCATGATGTTTCAGTGAAACCAGAGCTGGAAACATGCCAAGGACAAACCACAAACCTTCAATGGTTTTCCAAACTGACACCCAATGTGTCAAATCACAGCCACGCTGTGAACCCACCTAACTGCCCAGTGCTCCACTCCAGAGCCATCCTCCACTGGGGAGAAGGGTTGCAAAAGCTGTCCAGACCCTGCACAGTGCCGGGACTCAGACAAGCACTGAGAAAAACCAACATCCATCCTGGGATTACAGATGTCCTTCCCACACTTGCCTAACCGGCAGCTGATCTTGAACAAGGAACATGCAAGGCCACAGGCAGAATAAATCATACGCCTCGAAAGCAGTAATTCGGTCCCAAAATCCAGTGCAAATATTCTCCGGAGATGCCCGAGAGCACGTGGTCCATCCAGCCTTGGCAGCGGGGTCCGGGAGAGCCGCGGTTCCCGTGCGGGCAGCGCTGCTGCAGCACCGCAGAGCAGCCTCAGAAATAGAGCGCGGGCTCGCTGCTGAAATCCGAGAGGCCGCCCTTCTCCGCCGGGGTGAGCTGTGGGCAGAGCACAGGACGCCAGGTCACACCGGGCCAGAGGAGCCCCCTCAGCCCCGGACGGTGCCTCGGCACCCTGCCCGGGCTACCTGGCTGTGTTTGGTTAGTGCCCCCTCCAAACGAGCCCTGGAGTATCAGAATGTCCTGCAATGGTTTGGGTTGGAAGGGGTCTTAAAACCCACCTTGTTCCAACCCCCTGCAGGGACAGGGACACCTTCCACTATCCCAGGTCACTCCAAGCCCCTTCAGCCTGGCCCTAGGCACTTCCAGGGATCCAGGGACAGCCACTGAGCCAAGGCTTAACCACCATCACAGGGAACAATTTCTTCCCAATATCTAATCTAAATCTCTTCTCTTTTAGTTTAAAACCGTTTCCCCTTGTTCTATCACCTGCCCATGTAACAAAAAAAAAAAAAAAAAAATCCAAATATTTCCAGTTTTTTATAAGCCCTCTTTAGGCCCTGGCAGGGGCTCTGAGCTCTCCCTGGAGCTTCTCCTCTCCAGGTGAGCACACCCAGCTCTCCCAGCCTGGCTGCAGAGCAGAGGCTCCAGCCCTTGGAGCATCTCCATGGCCTCCTCTGGACTTGTTCCAACAGATCCATGTCTTTCCTGTGCTGAGCAGAGTGTGCCAGCTGCCTTGAGTCTCCTTCACACGGCCAGGGAGGGACAGGGGGACGGTGTGATGGTCCCTTTGGGAGCAGTGACACAGCTCCCTGGGCAGGAACACAAACACAGGTGTGCAGGGAAAGGCACATCCTGTCCCATCCACTGCCTGGAACAACCCCCACCCCAGAAGGGAGCACAAGAGTTGGTTATTTATAGCCTCACCATGACTTGGTTCCCCTGGGAATCAGCTTCCTTTGGGAGGGATCCCTCTGCAGCAGGACCCTCATACTTCTGCTCCTGCCACTCGCTGAACTTCACGGAGTGCTTTGGGGTGTAGCTGGATAAATCTGCTGGAAGGACAAAGATGAGGTAAATATTCCTCACCACCCCAAACAGAAGTGGGACAGGATCCCAGCAGGGACAGCCTGGAAGCTGCCCATCTGCAGCTCCCTGCTCACCTCCACTAGGATTTCCACCATGTGGAGCCCCTTAAGGGGCTGTGGGAAACGTGGGCAGCGTCAGACACCACAGAAACCCCACGGTGCCCACACACACAGTGCCTCACTCACCTGAGTTAGGTGTACTGGGATGCAAAGTGCTGTTTGGGCGTGGAATATAAAAGGTACGAGATTTTTCCTCCGTTTCAGAAGCGTGTCCTTCCTCCTCCTCATCCTCTTCTGCCAGGGAGCTCTCTGAGGGGTACTCAAACATTGTCTGCAAACTTGTCTCGTTGAAAGAGATCTTCATCTGGGCAAGAGCAAAGGAGAATTATCAGGGAGAAGCACAAGAACTGGCTGATCCCCACGCTGGCTCTGGCTGCCCCCTGGTTTAAAGCAGCCACTGCAGACCCCCCAGTCCCTCCCCAAGTGCCTTGGTGGATCTCTTGCTACACTGAGGGAAACCCCAAAGGCAAAGCCAAGGGGTCTGGAGCAGCTCTGTGCCCTCTGCCAGCCCCTCACACTGACACCCAGCAGGAGCTGTCACCATGTCCCTCATGGGAGAGACAAGCAGGAAAGCACCCACGTGTTGGAAAGGTGACATTGCTAATTCCTGGCAACTCCTTTGTGTATCCAAGCTCCAGGAAACAGGAACATCCATGATAAGGACTCCAGTCTTAAGAGAACATAGCTATTTAAGCTACATTAAACAGGGCTTAAAACCAGAAGTGAGAAGAAGGAAGCAGCTAAAGGAGAGATGGTAACAGGTGGTAGCAGACAGGGAAAATACTGGGCAAGGGGGAGGCCTTAAAGGTTCTGGTTTGAAACCAGTTTTATCCAGTATTGTCACTAATGACCTTTCCACCGTAACTGGGAGACTGAGAAAAGTGACGCAAACACACGAGTTCATCAAGGGCTAACTGGAGTTTTATGGCCATGAAGAAAACTGGAGAGCAAAAGCACTAAAAATGGAATCAAGTTTAAGAGCAACCTTTGCCCTAAGAGAAGTTCACCACCTATGAATAACTGAGGAAGAAACTTTGGGATTGGCTACAGGACTGTAATCATCATTAGGATGCTGCTTAAATAAACCAGGAATGCAGCAAGGCATTTCTGCTGGAAATAGGGACTGCCAGCTCTCTCCTCCCTGTGCAAATGTGCTCATCCAAGCTGAAAAGGAAAGCTGAGGGAGGGGTTTGTTCCCCTGCAGCCCTGCCTCTCCCAATCATTACCAAAGGAAAGCTGAGGGAGGATTTTGTTCCCCTGCAGCCCTGCCTGTCCCAATCATTACCTACCACTGTGCTCCAGGGATCTGCTTACAGGTCACCTCAACAGCTGCAGAGGAGATTCACTGGCAAAAACTGCACACCAGCAAAAGTGAAGGTGGAGAAAAAGCATAGCAGGTCTTTGTAAGTACTCCAGAAAACAACCACCAAGGAGCAGAGAACTGCTGATGCCAGCACACATCAGACAAATAAGAAGGCTAAGCTTGCCAGGAGTAAGTTCATGCCAAAAGTAGGGAAGTATTTAGCCAACACAGATCAAGGTTCAGGAGCAGCTGTCTAAAAGCTTGTTGTGATCCCTTTACTTCTAAATAAAATTAAAATTCAGCTAATAGGGTTATGAACAGAATGGAAAGGACATGGCAACTTGTGACAGGTGGCAGGACCCCAATGGTTCTGATCTCTGCAGATGCTGTGTAATGACAGGCCAGGGACAAGTGCAGCACATTTATCCCATGGTTCTGTCATACAGAAAATCCCCAGAGGCTGGGAAATGGCACCTGGCCCCAAGCAGCCCTCAAGCTGCCCAGGTGCACCCATTCCCTGTCACAGCAGTGGTAGGAGCACTGGAGTGGCATTATCAGGGGCTGCCAAAGTCACACCTGGATGTCCCCAAGGGCCAGAGCTGCCAGCAGGTCACAGTGCCACCTGTGCTGCCCTTGCACGGGATCCCTGGAGCTCTGGAGGGACCAGAGCAGGATGGGGAGCATTTCACTGCTGCTTTTCAGCAAAGCAGCAAGGGGAGCTTTGCTTGAATCTGAGTACCAGAGGGAGCAACTGCAAAGCACAGCTGGAGCTGGAGCTATTCTGCCCCAGGGCAGGATGAAGCTGGGACACAGGCTGGCTCCTTCCCCTGCTCCCAGGAGAAGACAGGATGGAAACTGCATGGAGGGAACCAGCTGCCTTTCCCCATTCCCTGTCCCAGCCCCAGCCACTCTGAGTCTCCCCAAATGACACAGAGGAGAAGAGTGATTCTATTTCAGAGAAAAGGGACTGAAATTAAATGGTGCTGAAGCTGAGAGCATCCCAGTTGCTGCTCCCTGAATTTCCCATCCCTGCTGCTGACCTAGATGCTCCCTGATCCGAGCCAGGCTGTCACTGCTCACAATGTGGTGTCTGTCCTATGGGGATGAGCCATGCTGCCAGGGACAAAGGCCACCAGGGTGGAGGTGCCCAGGGCTCCTGGAAGCCCAGGAGCTACCCCAGAATCAGAAACTGCACAGAGGCCACTTAGCAGTGCTGCCAATGGCACTGAGGGGCAAGAAGTACTTGGCTAAACACAGAAAACAAAGCAGACAGGACAGATATGCCTTGGGGTTTAGAATTTAAGCTTGGGAGATGGAACTAAATGTTCCTGATTTTCTGCTATCTGGAGGAAATCTCTAAGCAAAATGACTTGGAGTCCAGTTTGGACCAAAGGTGCATGCAGTGCTGGAGGAGAAAACAGCCTCAAGCAGGGAGCAAAACCAGAGAGCAGAACGGAGCAGAAAGGGCCTGGAGACACCCACATCCTACACAGAGCCCAGACACAACACCAACACCCCAAACCCAACAGCTCCCACTCTCCACAGCCAATTCAAGCAGGAGGCAATGCTGGAGCCCCTGACACAGAGCAACCAGCCAGCCCCTGGCACCCAGGGCACAGCTGGGGCCAAGATCACCTGCAAGGCCCACACAGGCAGGGCTGTGTGCACGGGGGCACCACAGCACAAGTTCCCCCAGAGCACACTGAGCTGCCCTGTGGCAGATGGCAGCCCCTGCTCCCAGAGGCTGCACCAGGCAGAGCCCCAGGGTGCTGCAATAAAGCCCTGGGCACACCCAGGCAGAGCAAACACGAGGCACAGCCAGGCACTGGCACAGGATGGCCCTGGGGCACCCAGTCAGCCCTGCCCGTGGGGAGAGAGCCCAAACCCCAAACCCTGCTGGGGCAGCGCCTGAGCTCCCCTCTCCAAGCACAAAAGGCTTTCAGGGAAGCACAAAGCAGCTCTGCTTGACCCAACAGAACAGGGAGGGCAAAGCATTCAGGCAAAACCAGGGGACACAGGGGACAGAGAAATGCTCTGAGTGGCTCCAGAGCACAGCTGAGTGCTGTGTGCAAGAACACAGGCAGCTTCAGGCCCAGGAACCAGCCAGAAAGGAAAACCAAGAGCCCAGTGATGGCACAGACAACAGGTTTGCACAGCCAGCAGTGCCTTGCCAGACCACAGGGACTTTTATGGGAACACAAAGGGCAACAGGGGACGTTTCTTTAGAAGAAAAGTGTGTCCCAGCAGAGCCAAGCTCGCTGGAGCCCAGCCAGAGGCCTCTGCTCAGCCTGTCTCAGCACTGCCTCCCCTGCTTCTGCCCCAGCAGCACCTGCCAGTTGTGGCAAGGAAGAATTTTGCACCCTTCAGCTGTGGATGTTTGCAGGGATTTGTCACTCTTTGCTCAGTTGGAGGCTTCACCCACAGCTGTGTCACAAACCCAGGGTCCAACCCAAACCAGTATATACATATATATATATAAATTTATATATAAATACTCTGCTCAGCAATCAGACACACTGGAAAGAGTAAATCAGGCTTTTCAGGAAATACTGTGCTGTTCAATCAATAGGTTCTTGTTGCCATAGCAAAAATCATTTATTTATTTGTTAGGATTTGAACTAGTAATGAGTAATAGCATATCCAGGAAAGAGAAGGCAGGGCAAACATTGCCCAACAAAGCATAAATCTGAGTAGTCATGCAGATCACATTTAGAAAAGGGAAGTCAACCTTGTGTCAGGCTGTCAGGACTCAGGCTGCACCCAGACCAGCCACCAAAGAGCCCCCATATAGAGAGATTTACTAAAACCAAAAATAACCAATTTATAGAACCCAACCTACAACACAAGCAATGACAGTCAGCAGCCACCTCACCTCCAAAAAGGAGATGAAAAAGTCTGCAAGGCAGTATTAATGACAGAGCAAAGACCCAATGGCTTCTCACACACCAGGGACCTCTCTGGAAGTCTCCAGGGGTTATTCTGCATCCTCAGCTCCAGAAGGAATCTCCTTACTGTGGCTTTTCCCTTCTCCACCCATTATTACATTTGCTGTTTGGCTGATGAGCCAAAGTAGGGTGTTTGCACTTTTTAAACTGAAACCTCTTTGACAATCCAAATCTTCACCTTGTAACAGTCAGGAAAAAGTAACTGATCTAGGCATTACATGAATAAAATCATCCAAAAATTCTATTCCAACAAGAAGTAACTGATCTAGGCATTAAATGAGTAAAATCATCCAAAAATTCTATTCCAGCAGGGAGAGTCCAAGTCAGCATTTGCTCCCCTTCACACCAGCTCAGAACAGGAGGGCTGAGAAGGACTGAGCCCCTCTCCCTTCCCTGTGAGTGGTTCCCATCTCCCAAACCTGGGGTTCCTGCTGGAGTTGCCATCCCTGCTCTGTCCTTGAGGAGCAGGATGGGATGGTGAGTGCTGAAGCACAAGCTGGGCTCCATCCCTGCCCTGTGCCATCCCACAGCACCTCCAGCACATCCCAACCCAGGAACTGCCTCACCAGATCCAAAGAGCTGAGCAGCACAAGGGGTCAAGACCTGCTCTCTTCACTACTGATTCTCCTCTAATCATCCTCCGGCCTCAACAATTCCCAAGTGACAAATCCAGGGACTGCACTGACTCCCAGGACATGCAGGAGCTGCTGGGTGTGATTTAAAGCAGCTTTTCACACCTGGTCTACAACAGGATCACAGAATAAGCTGAGCTGGGAGGGACCCACCAGGATCATCCCTGCCCTGCACAGAAACCTCAACACCCCCAGCCTGGGCACCCCTGGCAGCGCTGCCCAAAGGCTCCTGGAGCTCTGGCAGCCTCGGGGCCGTGCCCATTCCCTGGGCAGCCTGGGCAGTGCCAGCACCCTCTGGGGGAAGAACCTTGCCCTGAGCTCCAGCCTGAGCTGCCCTGGCCCAGCCCCAGCCGTGCCCTGGCTCCTGTCCCTGGTCACCACAGACAAGAGATGTCTGTGTCTCTGTGTCACAAGATCAGTGTCTGTCCCTCCTCTTCCCCCACAAGGAAGTTGCCTCCTCTCAGCAGCACAGGAGGGTTTGGCTGGTATCTGCAGGAAAGGTGGATGATCCAGCATGAACACAAAGCAGGGTTTGACACCTCTGAGAGATCAAGCACAGACAAAATGAGTGTTCTGAAGAACCTTGTGCTCCTGTGCCACCTCACATCGAGGAACATTTGCTGCTGCACTGGTTGGCTAAAGATTGGGTCAAGGAGGCACAAGACACCACCTGATACCTGAAACTGCAGCCAGCTGGGAGTGTCAGCGAGGCTGGGCACACAGAGCATCCCAGGGAGGGCTGCAGAGAGCCCCTGAGCAGGGCAGGAAAGCTGCTCGAGCCCCAAACCCATGGGGCTGGTGGGTGGAGGCTCAGGACCTGTACAAAGAGGAGGTTCTGACACAGAACAACCTCCCAGCTGCCACGGACTGAGAGGGAAGTTCTCTGCAGAGACAAATAACTGCTTGTGAGACTGGAAACAGGGTATAAGCAGAGATTTTATAGTGGACAAAGATTCCTAAAGGGTTTAATCTGCTCTTCCCATCTGACCAGTCCGACAAATCAGATGATTTAGTAAAAAGAGACAGAAAAGCAGTTCATAAACTCTAAACCTCTGCAGAGACCCTCAGTTTTTTCACAGCAGCCTGCAGTCAATTATCTAGACAGCTCCCATGAAAAGAAACTTTTAGATGCAAGATTTTTGGTAAAATGAGCCAATTTTTTGGAGTTAGCAATGAGCTTGTCTCTGTCTGTGCTTGTCCTGAAAACACAGTCATGTGTCAGCCCAAATTGTTGAATAACTCCAGGCACAGACTATGTGGGCAGCCTGAAATAGTACCCTGGGGACTGCAGAATCACCAGCACATCACCAAGGCATTTGCTATCATTCAGAAGATAAGGAGCTTTTGTGCTTCTAAAGCCTTTCCCTGACACAGAAGAAAGGGTTTTTCCCTGACAAGTATCCCTAGGAAAGAGGGGGCTCAAGGCTTTGTTCATATATCGGATTAACCCTGTGCTGCTGTGGCTGAAGCACTCTAAGTGTGCCCAGAAAACTGCAGATGGCAGTTCAGAAATAATTTTCTGTACAGGAAGAAGAGTTTTGGGGAACTGGAAGTATGACACCACAGAATCACTTGATCATGCTTTTCCAAGAAGTGTTTCCTGAGAGAAACACTGACTTTTGCCCAGCCATTAACTGCACCCCAGTGAGTTACTGAGTAGAGCTAACAGCACTAAAGATTTACAGCAGCAGCACGTCAGGGAAGCCCTGTGTGGCTGGCAAAGGAGACATTTCCTTCAGGATCACATCCCAGCTCCCAAGCCACAAGGCAAAACAAGAAAGTCTCCATTTACAAGGCAACCCACAAAGCCAGCTCTGTGTAATCAATATGCTGAAGCACATGGCAGATAGGAGCAATGCATGGAGATTCGAAATATTAAACTCCTTGTGCAAGACACAGGCAAGTTTCAAATTCCTGATGAGAGGTGACAGGGTAGGGACAGCCCCCAGAGCATGTGGGGCAGGTGGCTTGGTTAACTCTTCCCTTCAATGTGCAGGACAAGGGGAGATTGCAGTGCCCACACAAGCACAGCTGGAGCCCCAGTGTGCCAGGGCACAGAGCAGCCATTCACCCTGGGAGCCCTTTATTCCTCATCACATCTGCAGGCAGAGGAGCCAGAACCTTCCACAGCTTAACAAGCAATTCAAAAATTATTTACTTGGCCCCTAAGAACTGGACAAATCTCCCTACTTGTACAAAACAAATCTCATCTGAATGCACAAAGGGAGCAGGATAAGCAAGGTACAATTAGTGTCAAGACTTGGTGTCTTTATAAAAACCACACAGAGCTCCCCAACAGCCCAGGATTTCACAGGAGCTCTGAGCAGCCCATTTGGAGCTACAATGAGGTGCAGTGATGAAGCTGCTACCCATAAACATTTCCGTGTAACCCAGACTGCCCACAGCGGCTCACAAAAATACCTGGGTTTGGTGCTGGAATGGGACCCATGGAGCATCATTCCATGGAAACAGAGAGAGGCTGGGAGCAGAATTACTTCCCACCCTGTCAAGGAGCTCATTCAGGACCAAAGGCTCCCATGATGTGAACAGTATCACCTGCACAACAGAGTTCATGTCTCTCTTGCCCTCGCTCTCTCTTTTAACATGCGAAAGGAACTTCCTTGATGAGAAGCAAGTGCAGCAGGTTCACCAGGAGCCTCGGGGATGTGCCCTCAGAGCTGCATTTTCAGCAGCTGCAAGTGACACAATTTCCCTACACACACAATGTTTTGTCTGAGATATTTCCTACATTCTAATGCCCACAAAGCAGCAGCTCCATCCTGCCAGGTTCCCAAGATCATCCGAAGGGCACTGCTCGGAAACATCAGCCCCGAGTTCCTCCAGCCCAGATTTTCCCAGGATGTTTGTGAAGTCACTCTGTGTGATACAGACACTCCATGTGACTCTTCCTACACAAACTGGCAAACAGGATATCCTCCCAGCCCCACGGACTGCTGCAGTCACTGGAAGAGCCTGGGCTGTAAATAGGCTTTAAATTCAGGTTTCACTTGGAGGGGTGTGAGCACAACCCCTGAGGTGAAGGTGATGCTGCTGCAGCAGCTCTTACCCAGATTCCCTTTCCTGCCACTGCACCAAGAAACTAAATACTTTAATTTGCCCTACTGCTTCCCACACACAACACAGACCCGGGGCAGGACTCCTGCCCCAGCCACCCCAGTGTCCTTCCTCTGCTCTTCTCAGAATGCCACAACTACACACTGGAAAAACCAAACCTGAAACAAACTGAAACCTTGAGATGGAGAGAAATTATAAACCATCTCCAATCTGGTCCACAGATTAGGCAAACTGATTAAGAAGACGTTAACTGTAATCCTTGTGATTAGAGTTCAGAGCACAAAGTACTTCAAATCTCCTCCTGAGCTTTGGGGCAGGCTGAGCCCTGGGCATGTCCTAACCAGCTTCAAAGCCAGGCTTGGCTCTGATTTGCGTAAGAGTTTCTATTTTAGCCCTTCTGTCCATTCCTGCAGTGCTGACAGCAGCAGGCAGGACATGGGGGCAAGAGAACCAGGGGAATTTGGGACCAGCTCAGACTGTCACTGCAGCACGAGAAGAGGCATGGGAGTGGTGAGACCATGCAGAGCCTCAGTCACAGAAAGTTTCCCACTACAGAGATGAGATGAGATAAATCTGACTCAGACTCTGCCAGGGTTTCATACAACAAAGTCTCAGCACTTCAAGGCACTGGCATGTAGTGGGGAAACAAAAAAACCACCCACTGCCCCACTGACAGCCTCGGGGGCAGCTTGTGAAGTGGTTTAAAAGCTGTAACTGCAGCTAATTCTGATTTCCAGGCTTCAGCCATCAACATCACAGAAAAAAAAAAAATCAGTGGAATTAGCAAAGGGCAGGAAAATGGCCCTGTCTGGGTGAAAGAGCCTTCTGCCATCTGACAGCTAATGGAGATCATCTCGGCAGGGGAGGGGCCGCACTTCATCATCCAAGACACTTATTTCCTGAGCATGACTTATCACTACTGACCTCATCTCCTAAAAATGCAATACATCCATGTCAGATACTGCCACGGCCCCTCCTTAAAGGTGGCAGATGAATCTGCCCCAGCAGAGCACAGCCAGAGACAGAAAATAGAACAGGAACACGCAGTTCTCCAAGAGCTAAAGAACACAAATCTCTGCCCTGACCCCTCCAAAACACAAGGATGACATCATCAAAGCAGTTCTTGCAGAGAGATTTCTTCTTCTACTACTAAATTAATTTACTTGTGTTATACATTGCAAAAAAGAAAACTTCAGGCAGCCACCAGCATTTAGACTCCACACTGTGCAGACTTGCTCCAAACAGGTCTGGGCAGCAGCTGGAAATGTTGATCCCTGCCAACATCCCAAAGCTACACCTGGTTCTCACAGGAGACCATCTCCAGCAGAACTGAACAGATGGAAAAGTACAGAGCAGGAAGTTCAGCAGGTTAGACCAACAAAGCTGCTGCCCATGATCAAAACTGAGGGGTATTTAAACTAATCTTTTAGCAGACTTTTAAGTGGGAATTTGGAAGCCACATTCAGGCTTTACGCAGCTCAAAAGATTAGGACATGGACCATGCTAAAGTTTGTGTAAGATGGAACTTTTTGAAGTTCAGCTGAACATCTCTGAAGACAATTTAGCTTTAGACTCCAATTGTTTGGATCCCAGCAGCCTTGTTCCCGTTAATCCCTGCTCACACTGGGCTGCGACTCGCCTGCCAGCACACGGCAAACTGCCAGCTGTGACAAGCACTGAACATTAAATCCATCAACAACCTGATGTCTGCTGGCTCTCAGGTCCTGTTATTCACAGGACTTTGTCTGGCCTGGCCAGAATTCACACACCTTCCCTGCAGGATCTCCAGGAGGTACTGGATCCTGGAGAGGAAAACACTTGAGATTCACTGCAGGAGTGACACACCAAAGGAGCAGGGCCAGGGCAGAGTCCAGCCTCCAACCAGAGGAGAGCCTGAGCCCAAAGCCAGTGACTGATCATGGGAGCCCAGCTGGCCCTGCAGTGCTCTGTCCTTGCCCAAGTCTCACCCCACACACCAACCACGTGTACTGCAGAAACCCAGATTTCTATCTCACCAACAACGGTATTGGACGTTATTCTGGCAGGTAACCAAACCACCACTGACTCTTGTCAGCCCAGATGAGCAAGATTTTATCCTCTGAGATCCCAAAGATCCACATCCTGCAGCAAAGCCTTCCCTTCCTCCTGGCACTGCTGACATGCCTTTACTTCTCTGCAATAACAGAGGACAAAGAGAAGCCCTGAGCAGAGGTCACCAACAGTGTGCTGCATCCTCTGCCCCACTCCCAGATTAGAATAAAGGTCAGTAGGTCTCCTTCCACCCCTGCACATGTATCCTGTCCTCTCTGAGAGCTCAGCCAGCTCCTCCAGCAGCTGCCCAGCAGCTCCTGGCACATCCCTTTGGAGCTGCAAACACACTTCTCAGACTGAGTCCCACCCACAGTGTTTTATCTGAACTGCCTGGAGAGACCTCAAAACAGCCCCAGAGCAGATGAACAGCCCTGAAGGCACCTGAACCCCTGCAGGAGCACAGCAGCTCCAGCTCATCCATCCCCCAGGGTGAGCAGGACTGGGGCTCTGCCCTCCACCTGCAGACCCTGATGTGTCCCATCCCACGCAGCCCCACACTGACCTTCACAGCCCCTGCCCCCCACAGCAGCTCCACAACAGAGCTGAAAACAGATTTTTTATTTCCAATAATAATAATAATAATAATCCAATAATAATAATTCCAAAAATAATCCTCCTCTCCCTCACCAAGCTCCAGCTCCAACCCCCAAAGTAACAGCTGCTTCACATATCTGAAGGTCTGGAAGGAGCAATCAAGTTGTTTATCCTGAAAGGCCTTGAGGCAGCAGCATCCCCCAGGCCACAGCAAAGTCACAAGTCCCACAGGCACTGCCAGCAGCCAGGAGCAGGGGCTGGAGCTCCCTCTGTGCACAGCAGTGCTGGAACCCAGCCTGTCCCAGCCACCCTCCCAAAAAGCCACGGAGGATGTGGATCGATCAGGGGACTCAGACCACAGCAGCTCCACTTGGCTGGCACTGCTACCACAGTCAGGCAAGCAGAGGCCACCCGTGGGGATGGAAAAGGGAGGCTGAGTTTCTACATTTGAAGAAAAACACCACTTGCATCTCCGAGAACAGTGGAGTCCAACTGGCAGGGCTGACATCCTTCCTCCTAATAAATCATTACCCCTGACTGCACAGACAGCCATTGATCCAGAGCATTTCCAGACTCTGCTGACCTGCTGTTTATCTCCCAGATTCCTGCTGGGCATCAGCAAACAGTTAAACTTTTCCAAGTTCTTGAAATTTCACTAAACACTACTTTCTTGAGTATGGAGCATAATTAAAGATCTTTTCAAAGCAAGGTTTGGAAAGGAAGATGATTGGTTCAAGAAGGGCTTGTTCACCCCAAAAGACACAGGAACTGCTCACTGAAACCAGCATCAGGTTTTGACACCCCAAAAAAGAAAGAGGATTGGTTTTAACAAACAACTGCAGCTCCCTGCTCACAAGAACAGTCTGTTTCTGCCCAATTCAGGCCAAAATCAAGTTTCTGAAAACCCCGACACAGCTACAAAACAGAACTCTTGTTTTTGGCTGGTTGCCTTGGAGACACAGAGTGATCTCTTGGGAAGAAACCAAGGAATGCATCTTAATACGAGCTCCTTCCTTTTCAGGCATCAACACTCAGCCTTATTACCCACAGTACAGCCACAAACATCCTCTAGGTCAAGAGTAAACAGAAATCTTTCCATTTGTCCCCCATCAGCATCTTCTAGACCTTGGCTACAAAGTCATACTCTGTGCTTGACTGAGCAGGAAGGAACTGAAAGGAAAATGGGTGTTTCTCCCATACCACATTTAACTTCACCCAGAAACTTGTGTCTTGACTACTTTCCTTCAGCTCCATCTTATTTTTCAAAGGATCCCTATTTGCTTCAGCTTCCTGAGTTCTGCAAATATAACAGGCAGTTTCTCCTTCGCCTTTTAATCTCTCTCCTCTCAGAAACCAAATGTTTGCACAAGTTCTCCTGCAGGACGACCCCACATAGAGTTCTTAGGGCACAGCTCTGTGTGCACCTTGCAGTATTTGGCACCTCAGCTGCACAGCAGGGCAGCTAATGCAGTTAAGCTGATAAGAACAGGGGCAGAGAAGCTCCATGACCTGCCCAATGTCACACAAATCCACCACTGACACACAAAACAGTAGTTAACCAATATCACACGATATTTTAGGCTGGAAAGATCCTCTGGAGGTCTCTAGCCCAAATTCCTGCCTTAAGCAAGACTGACTTGCCAGTTTCTCAAAGCTTTCCCCTGGCAAGTTTCAGACAGTTCCAAGGCTGGACATGCCACAACTTCTCTGGGTCTGACCAACCAAAAAACAATTCAGTCACTGCACTAGACTTGTGCTCATCTCCCTCCCTTCCTTTTTGTACTGATAAGGATACCTTCAACTGGGCACCATCTAACTGGTTTTATTCGAGGCTTTGTTCTTTGTGCCCCAACAGCATCCCCTGCTCAGAAAAATCAGCTCCTCAGCTCCATCAGAAGTAGGGCTGACCCAAACATGACCATCCCACAAGATTCTCTGTGTCCTCTGCTCTATCCTAAGAGCACTCGTAACTGTAACATGCTGCATTAATATTTTCACCCTTTATACCACAAACCTGATTTGGTGTAAATCAAATTAACACTCCAAATTGAACCTGAACAGAGCCAAAACAGCTGCAATGAGTGCAAGCCAGCAGGTGTTTAGGCAGAAGAACAACTCCAGTCTGACCAAGCACTTCCCTGTAGGAAAACAAGGAAAAACTTCAGGAGCACTGAGCAAGAATCAACACTCCTGCTCATTTGCTTGTTCTGTTTCTCAAGGTGCTCCAGACCTGCTCCCTGCATTAGTCACCATCAAATTACCACAGGCTGCATGTGCTTAGGGAGGAATTCGACAGCATCAAGCCAGGGAAGCAGCACTCCCTGCCTCCCTTCAAATGAGATGCATCCTGCTCAAAGGATTGCCTCAAATTATAATGCTCAGTGCCTCAGGCACCCATGTGCATTCAGTCCCTCAGTTATCTATTTGGATTTGGGTAACGGAAATGTCCAACAACAATTCCCACTATGGAAAAACATGTCACATCACAGCCCTAAAAGTTGGGATCTGCCACCTCAGTGTGCTGCATTCAGAGCCCAACAACTCTCCCCACTCCTCTTACCACGTTCAGATTAATCACAAAGATTAATTTTCAATTTAGGGCTCACAAGGATCTATGTTACTCCCCAAGCCGTGAGAAAATCTGGCATTCACTCACTCCAAAGGCATTTGGAGCAATCAGCATCTCCTGGATCTTCAGAGCTGTAGCTGCACATTCAGAAGGAGCAGGTGGTATAATCCTATCAATGGGAGTTAAGTTCTTGCTGATCTCTTTCTGCCTAATCGAGACCTAATTCTTGAGCCTCTATCAATAGATCACTAATTCGGGGAAGATGCCATTGCCACACTGCCCGGGGACCACGGGCAGCTCAACATGTCCAACCCCTCAGACACACTGAGCAGAGCAGAGCGAGAGGGCAAGCCCACAGCTGCTCCAACCACGCAGCTCCCCCTGATTTCCTAAATTCCTGAAATACTTTACTTTCCATTATCATATCTCCAAGAAGGGCTGGGGTGGGAGAGGCCCTGCAGCTGTCACAGGGCATATCCCACCCTCAGCTGCTTTGTGGGACAGTCCCCAGTGGTCCCCAGTGTCCCCTCCCTGAGTACAAATTCTGTTTAATACACCAAGTCCCATCTCCCAGCTGTGGTCCTCAGGCTCCCTTTAAAGTTCCAGGAGACAGTAAAAGCAAACAAGACACTGGACTCGCAGAGTTGCAAACTCTCCTAATATTGGATACCATGAGAAATATTAATCTCTGGTTCCTTCCTCACCATTCTGAAATGTCCTTCACATCAGTGCGGTGGAGTCCCACCGTCCCTCTCCTGTTTTCCAGTCTGTTTTACCCCCAGCATCAGCCCCCCAGCTCTGTGGGCAGCCTCTGGCTCCCACAAGGGGCAAACACACAGCCCTGTTCCCAGCAGTGCCTCATGAGCAGCCAAACCCAAAGCAGGCCCGGCACTCACAGCCTGGCTGCTGAGCACAGAGGTGCCCGGTTACCTTCTTGCGGCGTGAGCCCGTCTTGCTCATGCAGGACCTCTCCAGGGACAGGTACCCCCCGATCACTTCAATCTCGTTCACCGTGGGGTAGCGCTTTTTATGGGATATCCCCACTTGAGGCCCATCAGCGTTCTCCACGGCTTTGCCTCTTCCTTTGCTCTCCTCCTCCTCCTCCTCTTCCTCCCGCTGCGGCCTTCCGCTGGCATCGGGCAGAGCCTGCAGCCCCGGGGCCGCGGGCTTCCTTTTGGGCACCACAGTGAAGGTGCTGCCTCCCCTCTGCTGGGGGGCAGAGTGCGGTCTGTAGAGGGGCACAGAGGAAAACTCCATCTCCAGGTCGGGGCCAGCTCCTCCGGGCTGATCCGCCAAGCTCCCCGTCCTCGCAGGCGGGCCAGCCCCGCTGTCCGGCTCCACAATGTCATCGATGTAAGTCACAGGTACCAGAGGATCCAGAGGCGCCGCTGGGGAAGTGATGGGCTCTTCCTGCTCGGGGGCGGGAGCCCTCGGGGGCTCCGGGGGCGCCTTCTCCTCCGAGGGCGGTGCCGGTGGTCCTGGCCTGGCAGTGTGGGCCGGCGGCCGAGCCGGGCTGCCCTCCCGGCGGGGCACGAAGACGAAGGAATTGCGCGAATTCAGGCGCAGCTTGGCTAGAGCCTGTGCCTGCAGGTCGTGGGCTGGGATGGCCGCCAGGTCGGGTTTGGGGGCCGGGAGGATTTCGAAGGAGCCCCCGGCCCGGGGAGCTGAGGCGGAGAGCGGCCGAACGGCGCCGGTGGCACTGGGGGCCGGACTGGCACTGGGCAGGGGCGACACGGCCACCTCGGCCTCCTCCGGCTTTGGCCTCCTGGCGTTGGCTCTGGCATGGGAAGGGCTGGTGGATGGCACTGGTGGCCCCTTGGGCGTTGCGGGGCGGCCGGCGGGGACAGCGCCGGGCTCGGGGACGCGGGCGCTGGGGGGCTGCCCCCGGGGTGTGACCGTGAAGGAGTTGGAGCTGATCTTGTGGAGAAAGCAATTGGCCTGAGGGGCCGCAGCCTTGGGGGCAGCTGGGGCCGCCTGGGGAGCTGCAGCCCGGGGGGGAGCCGGGGCGGGCTGGGGGGCTGCGGGCTCGGGGGTGAAAGCCCGGGGCGGAGCCGGGGTGGGCTGGGGGGACACGGGCTGTGGGGTGACAACCCGGGGCGGTGGTGCGGGCTGGGGGGTGACAGCCCGGGGAGGTGCCGTGGGCTGGGGGGTGACAGCCCGGGGGGAAACCGTGGGCGGAGGAGTGACAACCCGTGGAGGGGCCGTGGGCGGGGGGGGTGACAGCGCGGGGGGAAGCCGGCGGCAGGACTGTGGGTTGGGGGGCCACCGGCACCGCTGGAGGGGTGGCAGCCCGGGGAGGAGCCGGGAGAGGCGGAGGGGTGGCCGGGACCGCCGGCGGAGATGCCGGTCCCGCCTTTGGCGCCGGAGCCCGGGGGAAGCCGGGCCCCTTCTGGAGGGGCGCGGGGGCGCGGGGGGAGCCGGGTCCCGCGGGCGGAGCGGGCGGCGCGGCCCGGGCAGCGCCCGGTCCCACCTGCGGCGGAGCCGCGGCCCCGCCGGTCCCGGGCAGCGCGTCCCCAACGCGGCGACGGCGGCCCCGCGGCCGCTGCCCGAACTTCTCCAGGAGGCGGCTGACGGTGCCCGGCTCGGCCGCCTCGGGCGGCTCCGGCGGCTCGGCCGTCTCGTAGATGACGACCTGGTCGGCGCGGATCTCGGCGAGCGCGGCGCCGCGCCGGGCCAGCAGCTCCCGCAGCGGGTCGGCGCCGGCCGGGTCCCGGCGGCGGGCGGGCGGCGCATCCCCCGCGGCGAAGCAGGCGGCGGGGTCGGCGCGGGACTCGATGATGAGGATGTTGTCGGCGCGGATGGTGCGGATGCCGGGCACGGCGCTGTACAGCTCCAGCAGCTGCTGCAGCGGCCGCGCCGCGCCGCCGGGCCCGGGCCGCCCCTGCCGCAGCCGGCGCCGCTCGCTCTCCAGCCGCATGAAGGGGTTCTCGCGGAGCGGGCCCAGGCTCTCCGCCACCACCAGCCGCTCCCCGGCCGGGGGCTCGGGCTCGCCGCCCGCCCCGGCCAGCTTGGCCCGCTTGCGCTCCAGGATCTCCCGCTGCCAGGCGGGCGCTGCCCGCGG
The DNA here is from genome assembly GCA_039654755.1 of Calcarius lapponicus. Taxonomy (NCBI): domain Eukaryota; kingdom Metazoa; phylum Chordata; class Aves; order Passeriformes; family Fringillidae; genus Calcarius; species Calcarius lapponicus. The sequence goes on along the minus strand of JBBFKN010000012.1, from coordinate 4,874,443 downwards.
CCCGGCGCCGAGCGGCGGCTCCGCGCTGCTCATGGCGGCGGCGCTGGGGCTCTGCGGGCCGGGCCCCGCCGCACCGGGGCGGCCCCGCGGCACCGCCCCCGGGCCGGGCAGGGCCGTCCCCCGCGGGGCCGGGGCGGGGCCGGAGGTGCGCCGGGGCCGCCCCGCTCCGGGCCGGGGTCAGCGCTCCGCCCCCGCTGCCCGGGACAAGGGCCCCGGGGCTGCCGGACAGCGGCAGGTCCGGGCACGGTGATGTGACCTGAGGTGGTGCCGCATCCCCGGGCTGGGAACCGGCCGGGCCCCGCCGCCCCATCGCCCTCCCCTCACACGGGAGACCCCCGGCCCGGGACACGAGCCATAATGACGGACACAGAAACCCAAAACACACAAAACACCCATATGTGCCCATTCCCCCATCCCGGACTGGTCCGTCTGGTGCCAACCGAGGGCAGGGTCGATAAACGCCTTCGGGGTCACCTCCGTCGCAGGCGGAGCAGGTGCCTGTGCAGGAACAGGGAACCCGCCCCTGACTCTGGAGCAGTGTCTGTGCTGCCCGGACCGTCAGAGGAGTGTTTTAGGGAGAGCACTGATGGACGCAAGTGGAGTTGGTCCATGGCACATGGCAGCAGAGCGGGAAAACACTTTTCCCATTTTGCTCTTTGGTGCCCAGGGAGGTCGTGGAGTCTTCCCCCTCTCTGGAGACATCCCAAACCCACCTGGAAGCGTTCCTGTGTCCCCTGCTCCGGGTGACCCTGCCTTGGCAGGGGGCTGGACAGGACGATCTCCAGATGTCCCGTCCAACCCCAGCTATTCTGTGATTTAGTGTTTCAGCGATTCACTGGCAGCCACTTGTCGGACACAGAAGTGCCGCCGCGGCGTTATTTCCAGTCAGCGCCTGTTATCAGCCGCCCGCAGGTGTCTTTGGGAAGTGCGCGCAATCAGGAAACCATCGCTCGGCAGCGCAGCCCTTCCCACGCCTCCCAGTCCTCGCCTGGGAGGCTCGGGGGACACGGCACGCCGTGACATGGAATTACCTCTGGGCGGGACTCGGGGAGGTCCCCGAGCCGCGCCCGGCACGGGCGGCTGCCCCCGCTGGGAGCCGAAAGCGCAGCTGTGTTTACGGGAGCAGCTCCGTGTCCTGCTGATAACGCTCCTACCTTTGCACTACCGAGCCACAACAGAGCAATCGCACCCTCTTCAAACGAGACCTGGAGATGATAGCTGTGAAAAACGCCAATCGCTTGTTTCTAAAATTTTAAAAGTTTAATAGTAACAAAATGGTTATTTAAAAATAGTAATACAATTAGAGTAATGACAATTTGGACAAATTGAAATAGAACAATATGAGACAATAAATACAAAGAGTTACGGATGTCCGGGTACCTTTTTCTGGGCAGCACAAGCCTGAAAAAGGACACCCGTTAACAAAGGATTAACCCTTAAAAGCAATAGCCTGTTGCATACTCATACACTTCATATGATGCATAAATTCCATTCAAACACAGGATTCTGTCTGGTCAGTGTCAGCTTCTCCCTCTGAATCCTGACAGCGCCTTCGAGGCGGGAAGACGTTCGTTCCTTCTGATAAGAGGGCAATAAATTCTTTTTCTGTTGAAAGATTTAGGTGTCCTGTGGCTGCTATCTCGCTGCGAGTCCTCTCTTTAAAAAAAGTATCTTACATAGCATAGTTTCTATTTTAACTTTTTTTTTTAACCTAAACTATATTTAACACAGTACTTAAGAGAATTAATACAGCATTACTTTCTAACACAACACATATAACATTCATTGCAGTATTTGCGAAAAGCCAATCATAGAATACATGCATTTTTCACAATACCACTGGAAACAGCTTTCATTGCCCAAGTTGCCCGCGCCGGGCTGGGCTGCGCTGCTGCGGAGCGGCGCTCTGGGGCGGAGCAGCCCCGCGCCCTTCACCTCCAATAACTCCGGGGTGATGTGAGGCTCACGCGTGACCTGGAGCACGGCTCCATCACGCACCATCTGCCTCCAGCCCCGCCGGGCCGCAGCGGGTGCCCGCGGCTGAGGATAAAGAGCGGAGCAAGCGGGTAGAGACATTTCCCCGCCTCTGGTGACTCATGGCTCAGGCACGTCCAGAGCCAACAATGTGCCTTTGTGCTCGGAGATCTCAATGGATTTCTCTTTCGTGGTCTTGTCTGGTTGGCTTTTGAGCCCGTGTAAAGCCCGTAAATCCTGAAATAATGAATCCCACACAGTTTTGCTGCACCTGGCGCAAAGAAAACGCCTCCCTTTGTGGACATTGAACCTGACATCTGCTGGTTTCACTGCATGCCCGCCTGCCTTTAGAACAAAACAATAAATCCAACCATTATTCATCCCCTCCCCTGCCAGTCAGGATTTGAGGGCCTTCCATCATTTCTGTCAACTGCTCCGAGCTCCGGCTGAGTCAGTGACACAGTGTCAAGGGCTGGGCGGCGAGACTTGGCCGGCCAGCAGAGCCCTGGCACTAATCCCCCCTGGAGCTCCGCTGTGTTTACACCCGCGGGGCTGTCCCGGGAATCCCGCTCGTATTTTGGCACAAGAGGGAACGCTCGATTACAAAAGGCAGGTGTGATGATGACAGGGCCAGCACTGGGAGGCTGTGATGGCAAAGTGCCACCGCGGGGCACAGAGCCGGGGCACGGCTGCGGAGCTGCGAGAGGAGGTGGCAGAGACAGCGCGACAGGGTCTGAGGACAGGAACAGCCCCAAGGACAGCCAGGGGACGAGGGGACAGGGAGAGAGCAGAGCCCTGCACGACTCTGTGTGATTTCACCTTCAACTCAGCTCCCACTCCAGTTTGTGTCCATCACCCGCTGCCTGCAACAGAGCACCGAGGCAGAGGGAAGAAGCAACAGGGAAAAATAATCCCTTGTAACTGGGCTTCTCCAGCAAATTCGACTTTGTACCTCATGGTGCTGATTTAAAACCAGGACACATGGAATGGTTCCAGGATAAAGGATAAATAATCTAGATGATCTTTCTGGGCACCAGGCCCTCCAGGCACCAGTGGTGCCACAAGGCTGTGCAGTGGGTGGAAAGGGATCAAAGGTGATTTCTGTCATCTGTCACACAGCTGAGGTGAATATGGCACGTCCCACCTCACTGTGGTGGTGGCACATGGAAAATATCCCCAGATGGGGAGGATGGAGAAACAGAGGCTGAGATCCCAGTGCTGAAGAAAAATGGCTCAAATGACAGAGCTGTCCAGCCTGTTTCTCTTTGTGCCGAGGGGCTGCAGTTACCACATCTATCAGAGGATGATCATGCAGGTGACTGTCAGCATTGGAGATAAGGGGAAAATTGCAGCTGGGAGTTCAAGCCAGGGCTGCTTCCTGTGGCATTTCACTCAAACAGGCCCGTGGGAGAGAAAGTGCTTTATCAGAATTCATTCAATTGCCTTCTGCCCTCCTGGGGACGTGCTGTTTTGGAGCTGGTCTGTTTCCCCAGAGGGATTACCAGGCCTTTAACCTCCCTTGGATTTCTCCAGGGCCCTGTTTCTGTGTCTGGGAGGGTGCTCAGGGATTAGCCTTCCTCCCAGGAAGAGGCACAATCCCTAATGCACTCTAAATTCCTTAGTACCCCATGCTCACTAAGCTGCAGATGCTGCTGGAACCTGAATCACTCTGAGCTATCCCTGTCCTATCCCCATGACTGGATTTGTGCCTTTCAGGCTCTCTTGTTTAAGTTATCAGGATTTTTTGCCTTCTTCCCCTTTTAGACCTGGCCTCTTGTTCCTCATGAGCTCTGCTCCTGTGTGTTCAGCTGCTGCCATGCAGAGGTGCCCAGTGCCTGCAGGTCCCTCACCTGCACCACAGGTTCATCACACCTCAATTCCCTCACACAGCATCTGCCAGGTGCCATTTCCTGGGTTTATAAACTCAGCCAGAGAACGACAGTAACAACAAAAATGAGAAAAAAAGCAGCTTTCCCAGAAACATCTCTTATTAAATGATGTCTTTAGGCCTAGAAACATTTGTGTACTCGAGGCCTGGTTATCCCACACAAAGCAGCAGAGCCCCAGAGGAACCTGAGGCAGCAGAGGTGGCAGAGGGCTCCTGAGTCAGGCAGGGCTGGCCCCAGCCCTGGGCAGCAGCAGCAGCAGCAGCCAGAAACCACAGTGGGGGTGCTGGGGTCACTGGAACCTCCTCACTTTTCCAAGGAGCCAGCCTGATGCTCCAGGGCCCACTGAGACCTGGGAGAGCACAGTCTTTGTTTTCAAAACTCTCCATTAGCCTAAAGACCATTTTGGCCCCAAAGTGGCATGTCCCAGGTTGGGCTCTCCAACCCCAGGGCTCTCTTGGGCCCAGCATTTCCAGCTCCTTCTGGCCCTGCTGCGCCTTCAGCTTCCTGCTGGGATGGGAGAGCAAGGCGGGCTCCGAGTGCCCAGACAGGGATGGCTGCAGCCACACTCCCTGCACTCGAGCTGGGGTTGGAAAGGAGCAGGACTCTGTCAGATCCCTCTGAACCCCACAGAGAGCAGAGGCAGAATCAGCAGAGCAGTTTATCTTAACGAGGTTTGTCAACTGATCAATTCCACTGAAGTGGTCTGGCGCTGCCCCCATTTTTTTGATAACATTGCTTCTTTTTCTGTGAAAGCTGAAAGAAACTTGCTCAATCATCTCAGAGTTTAGGGCATTACTGGACATAATCTCTCCTTCTCCACATTCACCAGACCCATTGTCAGTGTTTCCTTTCCTCCTTGCCACTCAGGCACTGAGTTTTCTGTTCAGAAAGCTGCCGATGCCCCCTCATTCTGCAGAAGCAAAGGGACCTGGAAATGAAAACTGGAGCCTGAGCTCCAAGGGGAAAAAATCCCAAAAGGGTGCTGGCTCCCAGCCCGTGAGAGCTAAGGTTGTGTTGTTGCTTGGCATCACAACTGAAGTCACCCAGTTCCAGGAATAGTGTTATTAAAGAACAACAGGAAATACACGGCAGAAAAGCTACAGCCCATTCAGCACGTTTGGGGAGGACTCCTGTTCCCCGGGATGGGGAGCACCAAACCCGCTGGGTTCCTTCAGCCACCCCCACCTGAACCCCCTGCAGTCAGGTCTGAGCACAGGGCCACAGCAGGGAGCAGGATCCCTGCTCAGGGGCCTCCCTTGGCTGTGCTTATCTCAGAGGGTTTTAGGGCATTGCAAAGGTAAGGGCAAAGATCCCTGGCCTTGAATTCCCAGCTCTGCACCAGCTCCACCTTTACGGCACCTTGTAGGTGGGTCTGTATTGCTGCAATGGGAATTAGCACTAAAAATACAAATTAGAAGCCAATTATCTCATAACTCCCACTTTTCACTCAAGCTTTTTGACACCACCCAGCGTGCATCTGAGCTGGTCCTGAGCCAGGGGATGGTGGCAGTGACCAGCCCAGTGACCAGCCCAGTGAGCCTCAGCAGCAGCTCAGTCACCCAGTGAGAAACATTCCCCAGGTAGAACCCAGCACATCCCTGCAGCCCTGGGAGGAGAGTGGGGAGCAGGGCAGGGGCTGTGCCCAAGGGTGAGGCTGTAGAGAGGGGAAAGAGCACAGCAGGGGCCACCCCAGGACACGGGAACAGCACTGGGGACACGGGACCGGCACTGGGGACACGGACCAGCCCTGGGGACACGGGACCGGCACTGGGGACACAGACCAGCCCCTGGGGACATGGAACCAGCACTGGGGACACGGGACCAGCACTGGGGACACGGACCAGCACTGGGGATATGGGACCAGCCCCTGGGGACACAGGACCAGCACTGAGGACACGGGACTGGCACTGGGGACACAGGACCAGCCCCTGGGACACGGGACCAGCACTGGGGACATGGGACCAGCACTGGGGACATGGGACCAGCCCCTGGGACACGGGACCAGCCCCTGGGGACACGGGACCAGCACTGGGGACACGGGACCAGCCCCTGGGGACACGGGACCAGCATTGGGGACAGGGGACCAGCCCCTGGGACACGGGCCAGCACATGGCTCCATCAGGTGCTTGGGGGTCTCTCTCAGCTCAGCAGTGCAGGTGGAGAGGCTCCTCCTGCTGAAGGTCTCCAGGGCACTCCTGCTGTGATTATCATCAGGCCACAGGGATGCTGAAATAAGGAAGTCTGGAATGCCCAGAGAACTGAGTAATTACCCCGATTCTTGGAACACAGGGCAACAACCTGTGATGGGTCTTATCTGTTCTTTCCTATGTCACATTTATGGATACTCTAAAAGCAATACAATACTGTGAAAAAATTATTAGGTTGCATTAGTTCTTTAATATTTACTAAACATTTATGGAAAAAAGCAATGTAGCTTCTCTTCAGATGGATTCTTTACATTTAATGTCCACAATGTTTATTCCTTTCAGTCTTTACATTTCTCACACTGACTGGCAGTAAATTGGGTTGAAGTTATTTCTGAACCAAAGCTGCTGCTGGTTCCTGGTGCTCTTTGATAGATCATGCACTGCCCCAGCAAGAGGTTATCTTACCATTAACTGTGCCCATGACACAGCAGGATCACCTGGGAATAACAGTGATCCCAACCAGGGTCAGGGCCCTTAAACCACCCATTTACACCCTCAGCTCCCACACAGGAGATCATTACCAGGCTGACTTGCCAGTAACAGTTTCCAGTTGACTTTGGCTTGTGTTTCCAGAATGAGAAGTAGAAAACACTTCCATGGAAGATGCAGAAAGCCAGGGATAGGCTGTAGTCAGTGGGACAAAATACAGGATCACAAAGTCTTTACAGATGATGTGGAAAATGGTATCACCACTCAACAGCCCCTGGGATCCTCGGGAAGGGCTGTCCCCAGCTCCAGGGACTGGCACAGCAAAACCCAGAGCACAGAGCAACTCAGCTTGACCTGAGCTGAGCTTGACCTGAGCCCACCTGGCAGTGGGGCCTGGCTCCCTGGGAAGGAGGGCACGGCCCAGCACATCCTGGAGGAGGGCTCTGCCAGCAGGTGCCAGCTGGAAGGGCCCTGGAAGGATTTCCTCACTCACACAGTAACATATCTTATGAATAGTATCTGAGTGTGACTCAAAGCAGCTTGTGAGAGGCTGAATGTTTACATTTAGACCAAGAGAGCAGAGCGAGCCTGGCATTCCACCTCCAGTGGGATTAAGAACGGGGCTGGGATTAAGGGCACGCTCCCAGATCCTGCCAGGCTGGCTGTTTATATCCAGCATTTTCCATTCCTTCAGCCAACCCCACTGGTGCTGCTGAGGGTGCAGAGCAGCTGTGCCAGCAGAGCTGGCAACAGGAACTGGCAGGCACAGGTCAGCAAGGCAGGAGCTGTTTGTGGGGCGGCTCTGGGCCAGGATCCCAGCTCACACCTCCCTGCACAGGGAGCATCCCCCAGAGCTGGGGCAGAGCCTGGGGCTGAGGACACGGGAGCACATGGACACACCACTGGGAGCAGGAACCCTGTGCTGAGCTCCAGGCAGCAAACCCAGGCTGAGGAATGAAAAATAGATTCCTTCCTGGAGTTTCCTGCACAGAGGCCAAGCCCCTTCACTGGCTCTGGTGGCTCCAGAGGTGGGAACAGGTGGGCTCCCACAGCAGAGTCCTCACACAGGCAGGATGTTTGCAGTCAGATGTTTTGCTGGAGCTACAAGGATTCTTCTGCTTTTGTTTAACACAGGAAGGGATTATCTGGGAATTCATGTTTCCCACCCCAGGCCTGGAGGTCAGCTGCAAAGGGAAGCTGGTGGCTGCAGCATGAGCAGAGGTGCAAAAAGCTTTATCTGTTTCTACCTATTTCTATATCTCATGGGTGACTTGAATTTTCTTCTTCCCTTTCCTTCCCAGCTAAACAAGAGGAAAAGAGAAAAACCCCTCTGAAAGTGCCACATCCACCGAGCCTGTGATCCTCAGGCCTCTCCAGCTGAGTGAACATTCCCTGCAGGCACCACAGAACATCCTCGGGGCACTCCCAGCAATGAGCAGGGCTGGGACAGCTGAGGCCCTTCCTGCCCCCTCCCCTCCTGGAGGTGACACTGCCAGCCCAGGCCATAACACACCTATCACACTGAACAGGTAAATGTGATAACACATCTATCACACTGAACAGGTAAATGTGATAACACATTTACCCAGGCATGGTCACATCCAACACTGCCTCCAGCAAGGGCAGCACAAACCCCACTGGGGAACAGCCAGGGCTGGCACCCAGCTCAGCCACCTGGGTTTCATCTGCTTCTCTTCAGGTGAACCAGGTGTCCCCACCCTCCTGCCCCTGCTGCAGGCAGCTCCAGAGCACAGAGGAGCAGCACAGAGGAGCAGCAGTTCCCTGCTGGGACGGGGCAGGGGGGATGGAGCTGCTCTTTGCTCAGCCCAGGCACACAAACTGCTGGAGGCACAGGACAGAACTGGTTTCAGACACACCCCGAGAGCAGGGTGCTGAGAGCTGAAGGAGCAGGTAGGAGTGGAATGGCAGATTGTCCCTGTGCCCAGCAGCCACAGCTGCCCCAGGCAGGGGGGCAGAACCTCCAGGGGATGCTGCAGGAACACACGGGGCCTTGGAGCTGTCCTGGCTGGGACCATGCTGGGCTCATCCTTTGCAGGCTGGTCTCAATGAGGAACTTCCAGGCTCTATTTTTACCTCTAAATTTTAAAATAATTACAATTTTTATTTGCCTCTGCTAACCCCTTCCTTTCCCAGCAGCCACCTGAAAAATTCCACCAGTGGAAAAGGGGAATAAAAGTGTTTTCCTCTGTCACCAGTGGTTAACTCCAAGGACGCTGCTGCACACAGGACATCAAACATCACAACTCTATTCCAGTCGCAGCTCTGAGAGAATTTCATCTCTTTAGGTATATGAATGCTACAAAGGAAAAAATATGTCCATGTCATAAACATCACAAGCTATGAGGAAGATAGATCTTTGGAGGGAAATGCATTCATCAGTTGTCATATCCCATAAACTGCACCAGGAGAACAGTCCATAGTGTCCATTCCAACACAGAAATTACTGTACAATCTACCTTCTACTTTGCACCCCAAGTACTACAAGTGGTCAGTGAGGATATACAACAATTCTACAGAGAAATCACTCAAGTGGATACATAAATGGGCCCTTTGGGGGTTAAATAAGATTTTCAATAGTTGCACAATGCTACATTCATGCTACCAAGTTCACTGAATTGGGATTTGAGAAAGGAAGAACAGCTTGCCTGTCTCCAGTTAGGAGGTGAAAGGGTCAGAAAGGGAGAGAGTTTTGTGTCAGCATTTTAATCCTCCCACAACCATTTCCTTCTCCAGAAAACATGACTTTGTGCTTTCAGAGCACCTCTGGCTCCCACCTCTCACGCAGAGCTGGTGGAAGCTCCAATGTTAAACAGTAATTGGCATAAATTTCGGGTTCTTTTTCTTTTATATCTGGCATCATTTTCTTCCAAAAGCGACAGACTGGTGCCTGTTCTCCCCTTCACTGTAAGTCTGGCAAACCTGACTGAGTCCAGGGATGAGACGTGGCTACCAAAGCTCCCAACCTGGGGCAGGCAACAGCCCACACCTGTCTGTGTGGCTTTCAGTGACTTTAAATACCTCTCTCCACCCATTCCTCTCCTTACTGTATGTACATTATTTCTTCAGAAGTTTTGCTATAAAACTGCTCTAAATGTAAAGGGTTCAGCAGTTCTAGCCACGGGCCTGCTCCCCAAAATCACAACCACAGGTATGGCACAGGGGAAGGAGGACTCCACAGATCAGAACAACAAGTTCTCTTTGTAAGTAGTTAAAAGAAAATTTGTACATCTATTTTCCTTCACTTCACAATCAACAAATTTGAGATAGCAGGAAATCAGGAAAATAAGGTTACTTATTTACTTCCCTGTTATTTCCTTTGCTTGTAAAAGAAATAACTTGTGTCATCTCCCAGAATTGCCAGTGACCTACATAGACTCTAAGTAGTATTTGTCCTCTGAAAGGACAGCAGAATGTGAAAAAAGCCCCATTCCCAAAACCAAAAAAGCACCCCCTTACCCAACCAAACAAAAATAAATAGATTCCAAAAGGTACCATCAAATATCAAGTACAGACCTGGGCTCTCAGGCTGCTCTGACAGAGCTCAGGGTTTTCTCTGTCCTCCACAGGGAGGGGCTGAGCAGCTCAGACCAAGAAACAGGTCAGGGGAAAAGGGGTGGGTTATGCACAAACAACTGGCAATCAAGTGAACAAAGAGTCAAACTCATGCTCCAAGCCTGTGCTGTGTCCCTCCAGAAGCATTTCTCCCAAATGCCTCGGTGCTCAGCCCCCTCAGAGGGGTCTCCACACAGGAAGAGAGCTCCTCTCCCAACACACAGCAAAACACTGGCATGAACAATTAATTACCATGGCTATTAATTTCTAATTCATTTTTATACCAAAGCGAGCCTGACGGAGGCTTCCCAGCCAGGTCCCGTGTTTCTAACCTAAAGTATTTCAGCAAAACTAAAGTTCCATAGTTTTGCAAGCAGCAAAATAGAAAGTAATGAAGTTGTGGCTAACTGGAGGAGAACTACACATTGGTGAGAGCACGTACAGGTAGTGCAGCACAGCTACTCTGAAAGGAACCAAACCAATGCAGCAGACATGCAGGGTCTGCTAACTTATGTTAAAACCATGTTTGCTGGTGATTAAATATGTCTACAGAAGATATATTACCATTCTGAATATATTTTCAAGCAGACCAAAAATACCTCATCTATTGGTTATGGTGTGTTATTTTTAACTAATTAAATATCAGGAGGGATTTTACTCCCTCCCTTGCTATAAAAATTGCACTTATTTTCTATTAAACAAAACAAACAAACAAAAAAGATTATTTCAATTCTATATCCCAGTATATATTCACATGGAAATGGGATCATCTTGCTCTAAGCTTGCAGGAGTAGGTGTAGCAGTCCTTGCTCTCCAGGACTCCCAGCACAGAAAGTCCCACCAGGACAACCCCCTGCTCCCTCTGTGCTCTGGTGACTTCTTCACTGTAGTGCATGGGTTAATTGGGTTTGTGGTTGTTTTTTTTTTTTTTTTTTTGTAAGAAAACCTGAGCTTCAAAAGTCTTTAAAAGGACCTGGAATCAAATCTGGCCCATTCTGACCCAAAACAGCTCAGTTCTGCCAGGAACTCCATCCTGTCCTCGTTTCACACAGCTCCTCCTGAGGCCCCGGGGCTCGGACTGAGGCCAGCGAGGTGTCACTGTCACCCCCTTCCCTCCAGTCTCTCTTGGCCCAGGAGCCTTTTCCTGCCGACGCTTCCGAGGGCTCCTCCTTCCCTCCCTTTAGCACTGCTGCCTCCTGTAGGGCTGTGAAGGGCTCCCCGTGCCAATAAAAAAGTCTCTCTGCAATAAAGCATGACTTCTTGGACACTGGTGATGAGCTTCCTCTTGCAAAGGCTTCTCCAGCTCATAAAATGTCATCGTAATCCAACAGTTTGGAGTGCTGGCGGGTCTTCCAGAGGCGGTAAAGGCGGAAGTCAAAGTAAGTCTCAATCATTTGCTTACCTAGAAGTGAAACCAGGCAGAGGGGTCACACCCTGAAAGGAGCAGGAGGGAGAGGGGAGAGCACACAGCAGCACAAACCCCAGCCCAGCGTGGGCACAGGGACACATCCACGGCAAACGCTGACACTGGGCACGTGGAGGGGCCCGTGAGAGCCAAAGATCTTTTCAGAGCTCCTCAACCATGAACAGCTCCCTGTAATCCCTTGGCAAGGTCTGTCCCTGGGGGCAGGAACTGAGCACAAAGTCTGTCTCCAGACTTTGACCTCTCTGCTCTGAGGGCTGAGGGGAGCTGGGGGCTGGAGATGATCAGCCACAGCCTGCATGAGGCACAGGGACTTCAGGGGCTGTAAAACAAGAGCTAACTCTTGTAAAGAAACACTAAAAATAATTACCACTGAAAATTTAAATTTAAAAATACGCATCTTTTTAAATGACCAGGCCATCCCTGTCTGTGCTCCCAGCAATGAGCTCCCAGCACACACCAGTGCCAGCTGTGCCCCCCTGCCCCTCTGACTGAAGGGGATCTCCCAGGCAGCCAGGAGGTGCATTTGAAAACACAAGGGCAAAAAACCCAGCTCTCAGACAGGGCTCAAGGAGGGGATTTTCACTTGTGAGGCCTGATTAAGATTAGTTTTAGATGACTTTGCAAAGGATTACAAGGGTACACTCTTAGTACATCCCAGACTGATCAAGGGGATAAATTCAGACGTATTCTTCAGCCCAGCCTCCTGAAAGCTGAGCTGCTCTAATGCCTGCACACAGAACCCACTGCCTGGCCTGCTGAGCTGCCCACAAACCCAGGAATTTCCCTGCAAGCTGCTCCTGGACACATCCCAGCCTGTGTGCTCCTGTGCAGGCACTGTGTGCAGCTGAACTGATCATGCACAGGGAGGTATCCCTGCCCATGGATGGGCTGGAACTGGGGGAGCCTGAAGGTCCCTTCCAACCCAAACCAGTCTGTGACTGTGATTGTGTGACTCTGTGAGCTCTGCACAGCTGAGCACCAATGTGCTCAACTCCTGCACATTCCTGAGGGTGAAGGGAGGTAAGAAAAACCCATCAGTGCTGAGACCAGAGCTGTGGGCAGCAAAGAAGTGCCTACAGCTGAATCCTGCATGGTTTTATTGCCCAAGAACTACAGCAAAGATAAAAGAACAAAATTCAGAATCTGTCACTTGTGAAACTGCACTGTGGATTACTGACATTGAACAGGAAAAATCCTGTAGCTTCTGGAAATATCTTGAGCTACAGGAAAAAAAAGGGAAAAAGGGCCAGCAGACTGAGCTGTAGAATGGCTCTGATGGGCCATATCCCAGTTGCTTACTGACACAATTCCCTTGGTGCCAGTGGTTTGAGCTCTGGAGAAGAGACCCCAGCACACCTGGCTACAGAAAGGTTCTGCTCCATGTGCATTTCCCCCACAGACTCCTCATGCCCTAAAAATGACGGGTTCTCCTACACCCAGCCTGGAAAGCTGTCTCCTTGCATTGCCAGGACCCTCAGGCACAACAAACAGGGCATTTGAAATGTGAACAGATGCAGGAACTGCAAGGGGCAGCAGCTGAGCTACACAAGGTGGTTACAAGCAAAACAAAGACCATGGCAGGACTTAAGAAAGTCAAAACTGCTTTTTCATGAAGATGTCCCCCAAAGGAGGTAGACTGCTTAGCAAGGGGTGTGTGTGTGTCTTTGTACATGAAAATAAATTACCTTGAGCTGATAGTTCAAGTGGAGACTCAAAGGCAACCCTATAAGGATTCATTAAGTTTTTCAGATTCTGAAATAGCTGAAAGGAAAACATACCAGAGTTAAGAGCTGAAAACAATGATGACTCCTGAGCACCCAGAATTGCCCATCTTTGTTCTGGAAAACCTTCCACCCACATCCTTTAAAACCTCTATCTCACCAGTAAATATATAAACCAAGTGCTTTGAACAGCTCCTCTCCTCAAAGGCTTCATTATTTGTCCTGCACATCACTAATCCTTCCTCCCCTGCCCCACAGTCCAGAGGGTTCTCCCACTCACAGCTCCCACAGACAGGACAGCAGCACATTCCCAGCCAGCAGAAGAGGCAGGTTTAGAGCTCCCAGTGTGACTCTGGCCTCCCTGGGCCCAGCAGACATTCCAGGGGTGACCCACAGGCTCCTACCTTCTCCCCATTGGGGTTTCCAAGAACATAGCAGCCCATGATGTGGATGATATTTGGTTCAGGATTGACTTTACTCATCAGCCTGCTCAACCTCTTCCAGAAGCTGGAAGAAACAGAACACATCATTAAAAATAAATTTAAAAAAAATCTCTCCTCACAGGCATGATTAATGCCAAGGATGTGTGTACACAGCACTCAGCCAGGGCCCAAGGTTTGTACCCTGGGCAGGAAACTGCTCAGGAAGAGCCACTGGATCCCAGACAAGGAAGAACAGGAGCAGAGCCAGGGCCTGAGGAGCAGGTCCAAGTCATGTGGCAGAGAAGGAAGAGCAGCCCATCAAGCCAAGGGAGCTCCAAGGTGAGGAGAAGGGAGCAAAGTCCCCCAGGAGCGCTTCTGGAGTGACAGTTTCACCAAGCATCCCCTCCAGCTTCCTCTCTCCCATTTCTATCAACAACTGCCCTTTCTGAGCACGAGGCTTATCAGTGCACTGGTTCATTTCCAGGGCATGAAATCAGCAGGGAACAGCTGCAGAGATTGTTCTGAGTGAGACAATACCCCAGGCAGCTCCATGCCAGCCCGTGCTTGGTGCTGCTCACAGTCACCCCCTTGATGTGCAGTGACTTTGACCAGGCACTTGGTGCCTGAGGGATGTCAAACACAGCCCCCTTCCCTGGGCAGAGAGCTGGAGCAACTTTGGGGGGGCTCTAAAGCCCAGAAATTCCTCCATGGGTGCTCCAACCAGACTTCAGCCTCAGCTTTCCTCAGCCCTACCTCCCAGAACACACAAGCTGGATGGAGACATTCAATTCCAAGCTCCCCAACTTTGGGCTGTGTGTTCACAGCTTTCTGCAGATCCCTGATTTATCAGCTTGGGAGCAGCTATGCCTGGGATGTGCTCAGAATCCTGGATGTGCACACGTGCTGGAGAATTCCACAGTGTTTGTGCCAGGGCACGAGATGGCTGAGCAGATGTTGATTTTAATACTCAGATCTCATGCCAACAAAAAGTTGTGTAGGAAGAGGTTGGTGTACATCCTCCCCCCCACAGCCAGGCACTGTTAGCCAAGCAAGTTTGAGCCAGCGCAAGCGAGTAGGCAGCAAAACAGGCAAAGCTTTACTCTCTGCAAGGAGCAGCAAAACTGCTCAGCACTCCCAGCTGAAGGCTGGCATGTTAGTGAAAAGCCTCCTCAGTAACAGACTGGACTTTGAGCAGGCTTTGCAGAGACAAATTCCATTTCCCCCTGGCCAGAGTCAGCTGTGGGGGAACACCCTGGATTTCTGCCATAGCCACCAGCTTAGCACAGCACCACAGGCTCAAAGTGCATGTTCTCATTTCTGGTCAGCAAGGCTGCTTTCAGTAGAGGAAATATCTTTTTCCCCCTTCTTTTTTGACAGTCTCTATCTACAGAGACACTAAACACATATAAGAATAAACCTCCTGGTGACAGGGCTGCAGCACCCCAGGGATGAGCTCAGCTCTGCCACCTTTGCTGTCACCTGAATGAGCTCTGAGCTGCTGTTCAGTGCCTCCTCAGCCTCCTCATTCTCTGACCAAACCACCCCATCTCCCTTCACCCCTGCTCCACCACATGCTGCAAATATTGAGCAAATCCAGCAGAGAAACACCATGCAAGCCCAGAACACAGCACAGCCACTCACAGGATCAGATCTTCCTCCTTCTCCACTTTGGCAAAAGTGGCGACTTTGTTCTTTAACAAGTATAAGTGCCCGGGGCCTCCCTGCAAGAGACAGACAGACAGACAGATGGAAACCCCTTTGCACAGACCCTGAGGAAACAAACCCTGGATGAGTTTCCTGTCCTGCCCAGCCATCCCCAGAAGTGCCACAAGGGAGCAGGGCAGCCCTGCAGTGCAGACACGCCCAGGGCCATCCACACACGGGCAGCGTGCTGGGGGCTGCATTCCGTGGTTTTTGCTGTTCCGTGCCCACATCACTCTAGAAAGGCACAAAAATAGATTTAAAACGCCATTGTGGGTGGCTGGAGAGTAATAGGGAAGACAAGAAAGTCCCTGTCACTTGGGGATGCTGCGGGTGGGCAGAGGAGCAGCTGAGCACAGGAGGGACTGCAGGAAGGGCTGGCACTGCAGAGGAGCTGGACTGGGGCAGCAGGAGGCATGAACAGACTGACACTGCACCAGCAACAATAAAGTCATAACCTCCAGGTCAGTGTGCAGCAAAGCTGCTCCTCTGCAGCACTGGGCACGTGGAGGGAGTTAAGTCAGGTCACCTTTCCCACTTCTCATGGCACAGCTCCTGGGGAAGTCCACAGCTGACCACCACCAGGAACAGCAAACTTGGGAAGGAAATCCCCAGCATCCCTCAAATCCAGCAGGGCCTGGATTGTCCCAGCCATAGCTCCAGCCTGACACTTCTCCTACATCCTCTGGCTTCCAGCTCCCAGCTGAGCCACCTGCCAGTCTGACCCACAACCACTGTCACTGTCACACTGAAGCTGGATGGAAACTACAACTACGACACTGCAAGTGCTTCTTCCTGTCTCTGGAACCCTTTCTAGGTCAGTGCTGATGCTGGTTTGTCTGGGGTTCCTTGAGAAAAGCAGCCCAGCTCTTGACTTGGCCTGACTAAATCAGGTTTGATTTCCTGCTGTCACAGCAACTTGAAACTGCTCCATGTCTGGGAAATGCGAAGTGAAAGCTGTGCCTTGGCAGCCACTTTAATGGAAGCTGACTTTGGAATATTGGTTCCTCTATGTCACTTTCCCCACAGAAAATGACAAATTTGTAACAAATCACCCAAGTGCTTAACAACTTTCATGTACCTGGCAAAATATCAGCATCTTCCAGATTTTGCAGCCTTTCCGATAAATGTTCAGCTTCTTCTCTATTTCCTCTGAAAAAAACAAAAACAAACAAAACAAAACAAAACAAAAAAAACAACAACAACAACAACAAAAAAAAAACCAAAAAACAACCAAACAAAACATGTTGGAAAAGATAAACCACGGACAAAGGTCAAAATTAATCTCATTTCTTTACACTTAGTCCTGAGGGCAGGAAGCTGAGCTGGGGGGTGCTCAGTACATGCCAAGGGTGCTGTGGGAGCAGGGAATGTCAGCAGGTGACAGGGCAGAGAAGGGATGGAACAGCACCAGACACTGCTCTGTGGTGACCACAGCTCTGGAGCAGCCCCAGCCCTCCTGGCCCTCTGTCACTGCTCCCACCCCCCACCACAGGTACAATGAACAGGCAGCTGCTGCCCTGTGCCTCAGTTTCCCTGCTGCAAACCATGAGTTTAGCACAGAAAACAGGACAAAGTGAATGTTTATTACAGCAGCACATCCAAGAGCAGCCAACTGACTGTCAGGGGTCACTGGGGTGACAAAAACAACTCTGTGAGTGGCAGCTGAAGCACAGGGCAGCTGAGTGACTTAAATATTGATGGTTACATTTGCAATGGGCAGGAGATAAGAAAAGGAGGCAACACTGACATACCCAGGATGTCATCGAAGGTGGCGTGTTCATGGTCCTGGAAACCAAGAGAGAAGACATGTCAAGGTTCACTGTCACTCCACCAGCTCCCTAATAACCACACAATCCCATTCCAAGGATGCTTTAAGAGCACATTTACACCAACTGATGGCTGCTGGTCACAGGAGCAGAAACTCTCACTCCTCTAAATCACATTTCAGAAGCTGAAGACTGAACAGTCCATGAAGATCAAATCCACCCAAAGGCTTGCAGCTGAAGCCTGCAGATACATCCAAAGCACAGACTGTCCCTCAGATGCAGTCAACATCAGCAGTGTCTGTGTTTTGCAGCCACTCTTTGGCTCTACCCCTGTCCGAGCTGGATGACAAACAGCTGCACTCCCAACACAGCTGCCTCTGCCACAGCAGGGTCACCAGGAGCACTGAACAACCCTCCAGGGAAGAGAGACAAGAGCAGCACAGCCTGCTGCACACTGACAGTGGCCTTGCTGGGCTCCCAGTCCCACCTTCCCTTGCAAATTAAATGAATAGAAAAAGAAACCATGACTCCTCACTGCTGTATCAGACACCTGCTCAGGCCAGACTCCCAGGGAAAAGTCAGAGTTAAATTAATGACTGACAGGGATGCCCCACTGCTCCTGGGGTTGGTGGTTCACTGCTGAGCTCTGAGTGCTGCTCATCCCAAGGATGAGCATAAGGAGGAGCCCTAAGCCTGGCAATGCCTGTCCTGCCTTCCCTTGGCAATCCTCCCACGCAGCTTGGCTGGGCTGCAGAGCCCAGAGCCCACATGTGCCATTTCCACCCCACCTGACTGTTCCACCTAGACCTGAGCCCCCACAAAGCTACCCCAGACCCCAAAGCTGGGTTCAGCACATCCCCAGCCCCTTCCTGTCAGCTTTTCTAAATCACATCAGCATTTTGGAGTCACCCTAATAGGAACTAGGGAAATTAGAAAGTTTCTGAGTGACTCATGCTCTCAACACAGCAGAAGTAATTTACTTACATAGAGGATGGGGATGATGGAGGGGTCGTCCCTGCGGATAATTGTTGGGACATACTCTGCTTTGGGCACCTTGGAAGAGATGAGCTGCAAAGGAGAAAAAAGGTGCAACAGCATGAGGAGAAGGCAGCAGAGTCTGGCCAGAAGCACAAAGGCCATAAACCAGTGCCCTGTTCAGCTGTCTCAGGTGTGACTCGAGGTAGCAGCTAACCCAGTTTATCCACATCCCAGGGGAAGGTTTCCAGCCCAGAGCAGCCCCAGGCCTGCTGAGTGCCCTGAGTGCCACATCAGCACTCAGCTCTGCCCTCAGGCTGCACTGGGCCCAGAACAGGCTGGAAAGGGGACACTGGGGTGCACAGAGGATGCAGCAGCTCATGCAGCACCATGGATGGCTGTATCCTGTCACCGTGGTATTTTCTGAAAAATCCCTTTGCCAGCATTTCTTCTCCTGGGAAGTTGAGAAGCTTCAGAGAAAAATGTAAATAATAATTATCTGATTGCTTCTCCTGTGTTTGGCTGCTTTGGAATGTGGTCTGGACATTGTTTACCAATAGGTGCATGTTTGATTAGTTTCATATGAATTGTTTTTACTTAGTGAGCAATCACCATCAGCTGTGTCAGACTCTGAGGAGTCAGTCACGAATTTTTATTATTCTTTCTTGTTAAGCCTTCTGTCTGTATCATAATATAATATAATAAAATAAATATAATAAAATAAAATAAATATAATAAATATAATATAATATAATATAATATAATATAATATAATATAATATAATATAATATAATATAATATAATATAATATAATATAATATAATATAATATAATATAATATAATATAATATAATATGCCCTCTGAGAACA
Organism: Calcarius lapponicus; assembly: GCA_039654755.1. Lineage (NCBI taxonomy): Eukaryota > Metazoa > Chordata > Aves > Passeriformes > Fringillidae > Calcarius > Calcarius lapponicus. Next base: position 4,855,486 of record JBBFKN010000012.1, on the reverse strand, counting down.
TGGAGTCAGATTCTCATCTCTCACCTCGTCTTGGGGACCTGCACAAACACCACAGTATCCCAGTGAGGATCACTCCTGCAAAACCTTCTGGCTGTAGGGAGTGTTCAGTGTCTGGTGGGACCTGCACAGGGTCCAGCCAAGGGTGGCCCTGCACCAGGCACAGCAGGCACAGGGCTGCAGGGCTCAGACAGTGCCTGACAACTCTGGCTGAAGCCTCAGCTGGCTCCAGCAGCACCAGAGCCTGAACTCTGCTGTGACTCCAGGCTCCTCAGCTCCTCACTGTGGGAGCAGAGCTGGCAGTGGTGCTCAGGTCTCTATTTTCAAGGTTAACAAGACTCAGGCTGACTTGGTTCTGTGTTGGTGTCATGTGGCATTCACATTCTCTGATAAAATTCCTTTGCCTAGGGTTTTTCTCCTGGGAAGCTGAGAAGCCTCAGAGAAAAGGAAAACAATTCTTATTTGCTTCTCCTGTGTTGTGCTCATGTGGAATGTGTTACCCACAGGTGATTGTTTCATTGGATTCTGCTGGAAGTTGTTTTCACTCTTTGGCCAATCAGGGCCAAGCTGTGTCAGGGCTCTGGAGAGAGTCACGAGTTTTCATTATTATCTTTTTAGCATTCTGTAAGTATCCTTTCTGTATTCTTCAGAAAGTATAGTATTCTTTAATAGAACATAGTATAATAAAGTAATAAACTAGCCTTGTGAGAACATGGAGTCAGATGCATCATTCCTGCCTTTGTCAGGGCATTCCCTGCAAATACAATGGTGTCAGTCCTGCTCTGATTTGGACTACAGATCCCTCCTTCTAGTCTTCTTTCAATGCACTACCCCCAGCAACAGCAGATCTGAGCCTGTGTGAAGTCTTGGTTCATCTCTGAGTGACCCTCACAGACACCTGATGCTGTGCCTACACAACAGACTGACCATGAAGATCCTGAACTCAGCAGCACTGAAAGGACAGGCAGAGCATGAGCTGGAAACACTCACCATTATTTTTGGTGGAATAAAGTCTTCACCGTCACATGCCATGGCTTCAAGTTCCTTTTCTGCTTCCCAGTTCAAGTCAAAGTCACCATCCAGAGTCCCGCAGGAATCCTGAAGGTCATGGCCTGCCAGAACACAGGGAGCATTACCAGGGCAGAACAGTCTTCTCCACTCCATCCTGCCTTGGCAGCTTCCTCACAAGAGGTGCCACGACACTCGTGCTCTCGTCACCCACAGAGTGACAGACACCACTCTGGGGCTGGTGTCTTCAAACAGACAAACATGTAACAAATGAAGAGTGCACAGAGAGCTCACATCACGTGTCACAGAACTTCATCACTCTCGCAGTCACCAAGCTTGGTTGTCAAATGCTAAGTCACAACAGTCACCCTGTCACTCCAAAATGGGGAAGGAGACAGAACACAGACAGACTCTCTACACTTCAGCACTGCCAGGCTGATAAGCAAAAGTCCAAAGACTTCAAAGCTGGTCTCCTTGTAGTAATTACTGCTCTGACTACATCTTTTCAGGATTATAAAGAAAATCTGACTTGTTGGTCAGACTGATCCTGGCAGAGAAGTCTTAGAGCGTGCGTGAGGACAGCTGCAACAAACACAGTCATATTGCAACAGTAGACTTGAACTTGCTCTCCAAATCGACCTTACCTGTTGGCCTTCAATGCCTCCTGGGGAAAAAAACATCTGGAAGGAATATAATTGACCATTAAAGGTTAAAAACAGAGATGGTTGCTGGACTGAGGAAAGAGAACCGAGGTGCCACTGTTTGTGCCTTTGGGGACGTCCGAGTGTCGCTGGGCAGTGCCTGGAGCCTGTGTCAACCACGGCTTTCCATGGCTGTTGCATGGCTTTTCCATGGCTTTTCCATCTGCCTCCGGGCAGCTGAGGGACCAGGGAGGAGTCAGATTGCCAAACAACAGGGTCATGGTGTGAACCTGGCCTTTCATACACCTCCCCTTGCAACCTGGGTCTTCTACCGCTAGCAGGGCCAGATCTCGTGCTTACCTGGTAGATCAGGTCATTTCATTAGTGAAATTCACATCAACATGGGCAAACTCATATCCACCAAGCTCCTGCCTACAGGCTTGCAATAAAATCTGTGTAAAACAGCCTTCCCTTTATAAGAATACAGATGCTGGCATTCCTTCCTGTAAATGAACACAACAGCATCTCAGTCCCCTCAAGCAGAACATGGCAGCATTACTGGGGATTCCCAGAGGGATTCCTGGCAGCCCAAATGAAGATCAGATTGCCCCAAGCTATCACCTGTGCAGGAAAGCAAAGCTCCATCTCATCAGCTGTGTTCTTGAGCTATTCCAGGCTAGGAAAGAGCTCAGAAGGGGCTCCTGCATGGGAAGCCACATTAGCCCCACTATGGTGAAGGCAGCCTTGGACTGGTGAGTTTCCAGAGAGGTGGTTTTGGTGCCAAGAGGATAAGGGATGATGGGAACAGAGGGCTGTAAGAGAGTTGTACCACTGGTACCCTTTGGCAACTGCTCAGTAATCTGAGGTTGGATGAGTGGTGCTCTACAAATAAATACAGGTACACACAGATGAACAGGTACATACACCTGGAGCGTTACCTGCTCCGATCTCAGGAAACTAAAAAGGATCACAGACAGGACAGAGGGCACAGAGGAGTTACTCCAGTGGGACTCCAGTCAACAACTGCTGGAGGGTTTGCCCACAGGAGGAAGCTCAAAGGACTCAGAACTCACTTTCTCGAGAGTCATGGAAGGAATCAGCTTTGATGGGAGTCGGGTCACTCCAGGACCTGCTGAAGCTCCTCTCACGCCGTTCGGCAAATGCTAAAGGATAAAACCAGAGCACGACATTAACAGATCCCAAAGCACCTCTGCTGCTGCCAGCAAACAAATCATCCAGCAGATTGCCACCAAAGCCACACATCACAGACTCCCTTGGGCTGGTCCTTCCATTTGCCAAACGTGAGTTCCTTCCACACAGCAGAGACAAGTGCCCACTTGTGCACAGGATGGGACATGGAACACAGAAAAAGGACAACACTTGATGGTCTCTCCTCAAATGCACACAGCTCAAACCTCAATTTAACCAAGGCCAGTCCAGTGTCCCAGCGTAAGTGCTCAGATTCCAAGGCCTCACAGAAATATGCACTGCAACACCTGCATGGCCAGAAGGCAGCTGTAGTGCTCCAGTAAGTTCTCCCTTCATGTTCTACTGGCATCCCAGTCAGAGCTGGACCAAACAGCAGGGAGGGGATGCCTCTGGAAAGCTCATGCTTTCTACATTTTGTTGCAAAAGAGGAAATCCTTCAGCCTTTGCTTGCCTACACTCTTGTAAGCACTACTCATGGCTTTTTTTCCTCCCAAGGAGTGCTGTATTGTTTGCACTGGCATTTCCCAAGCACAAACCAGGGAGCTTGGCTCAGACGGCTGCACCGCGGGCAAATTCCTGGGAACTGGCAACCACCACGTCTGACTTGGCAAGCCCATGTGAGAGCCATTATGCCAGGATTAACAGCCACTTATGGGCACTAATACCTATTTCTGGTGGCAGACAGAGTGTGCAGCAGGGAACTGAGTAACAGCAGCACAGGAATTCCTGCAGATCGGCATCACAAGAGCAGCCTGTCCCCTGCTGAAGTGTGGCCAGGATGGTGTCTGGGGAGACAAATGATGTCTTCAGGTTCTTCAGGTGATCTTCATCCTCAGCTTTCAGATAAACCCAGGTATTTAACTACTGTGCACAGAAAGAAAGCTTTGAAAACATGACCCAAGAGTTCCTGAGGCAGAGGCACGCCTGAGTTTCACAGAGGTAAGCACTGTCCATGTCAGGCAGTGCTAACTCAGATGCAGATGAAGACTCTGGAAAGGGCAAAGCTCTTTGCTGATCACTTCCCACAGCACATGAGAAAGGAAAGAATGCAAATTGAACTCAGCAATGCTTTGCTGTGGGCACTGTGTACATGATGCCTGGCCAGGGAGGTTGGGAAGAACAAGATGCTTTCTCTTCTGGAGCAATCCTCAGCTCCCAGGAGCAGGTTACACCACTTTCACAGCACTAAGGGAGTTGCCCAACCAAGTTTTGGAGGATTATTGCCTTCACCAGGGAAAGGGAACTGCAGTTTTGCAGGCCTAAGAGGTGATTTCTTCCCCAGTGAGGCATAACATTCCCTGATTTGCCCCTTGCTCCATTCTCTTCTCTGATTCTCTTCTCTTCTTTCTTCCTTCCACCATCATCTCAGTTTCCACCAGGCAACTCTCCCCCAGGGCCAGCTGTGGAGATGACAGTGGGACAGGGCAGGAGGGGACAGCCAGCAGTCTGTGTGGCACATGGAGCCACAGCTGGTCACAGCTGCAGAGAGGCCAGGCAGCTCTGCTTGACTCCCAGCTCTGGTTCTCCTCACTGGCCTCTGCCCCAGTGATCACCAAAATCCACACGGGGACAAGGATGCTGCAGCTTTCCTTCCATGCCTTGCACCAGAGATGTCTCACAGCCACAGCAGAGGGTCCTTGGGAACAGCCCCCAGGCTGCTGCAGGCATCCACATGTCCCGGACACTTGCAACCACCTGGCCTTCTTGTTTGTAGGGTAAAATGGCACCAACAGGTCAGTTCCTCTCTCCAGCCCAAAGCCAGGTCCTTTCAAACCACAGTTGCATGTGACAGAATTCCCACAAAGCCCACAAAGCCCAGCTCCTCACAGCCACACTTCCAGGTGCTCACTTACTTTGTGCTTTAACCCTTCGGCTCCCCACCATGCGGAGGTGCTTCCGAAAATTCCTGCAAGAAAGGCCAAACACAACCTTTGAGAAAGGTGACAAGAAGCAACACCTGAGCCCAGCAGGACTGAAAACAGAGAGGAAGAAATAAAATGGGGGTGATGGTGTATCTCCTTCTGGGCATTCCAAAGCTGAGACCAGGTCCCCAGCCTGCAGTGGTTTAGTGCTGGGATGGTGATGTTCACTGAGTGGGGTGTTCTGAGCTCCCTGGGCTGCTGGTACAGGGCAAGTGGGGTCCCAGAGGGCAGCCCCCTGCTCATGGCTGCTTTCCCTTTTCTCTGGTTAAGCTTTACCTGTGCTGTATTTGCTGAGGACCCCCACTGCTGCCCGTGCTGGCAGTGCTCCCTCTCTTCCTGGTAAAGAGCAGTAACTGCTCCCCTCTCTCCAGCAGAACGTGGGGTGCCCAGCTCTGCACACTGGGGGCTGTGCTCATTCCCAAACACAGTTCCTAAACCCCCACCCATGCTGTTGGTAACCATGCAGCTCGTGCTGCTCTCCAGGCACAGCTGGGGAGGACCAAAGCACATTCTCCCTCCTTGCACAGCAGAGTTCAGTGATACTGCCTGTCCCCATGGGCCTGCTCTCCCTGTGTGCTGCCCTGCCCTGCCCTCACAGGCAGGTCCAGAGGGGCTGCAGAGCACACAGCTCCAGGGGAAAGCCCAGGGGAGCAGCTACACCCCAGAGCCAGGTCTGTGTGAAACAGAATGTCCTGGTCACTCCTCAGAGGCCATGGCCAAGGGATTCTGTCCAGCCCCTCTGAGTGCAAGGGACCAGTTTCTCTCAGTTTCTCATCACTCACGAGGCAGGAACAGGACAGGAATGAACAGGACACCAGAAGAGACAGAGAGAAGCAGCATCAAGAGCAGTGTCACCTCTCCATGACCCCTGTTTAGTGACTGTGGCTTCACCCCACAGCGCAGCCCCAGGATGACAGAGAGCCCATGCACTGGGCACCCTGGAGTGGAGGAGCCTTCCTGGATTCCTTGTGGCCCCCAACACACAGGGCAAACAGCAGGCAACAGACACCACAGCTGGTGAAAGGGGTAAGTCACAAGTTGTCTGCTCACACACAGGTTAGTGGGATGAGTAAGGACATGGTACAACCATGCAGATGCTTTAGCAAACTGACTGGACCAAAAGACATTTCCAGCACTGACAAGAAATTGTTCAGAGGAACTCAGATCCATCTGCTCCTGCCCAGGAGATCCACACAAACACAGTCCTCATGGGAGAGCACTGCACCCACATCACCTCCTGCACTTCCCCTCTTTGGCCTGGGAGCCCTTGTTGTCATCAGGCTCCAAATTCAGCAAGAAGCAAAACCAGCAGCTGGGAGCAGCATTGTTCCATGCCAAACTTCTATCTACACTTGGGCTATTAATGTTCCCCAAAGATTTATTTTGTCTCTACTTGGGCACATGAAGATTCACTGCTGTGGATCAGGTAAGTGCCCCTTTACACACACCCCTGGCCTGGCTCTTTGTACAAAGCCTTCTGGGGTACACCATCACTTACAGTGCATTTGATTAAAATCCAAATAAATACAGCATTTTAAAAGAACCAGGGTTGTTCTTTACACAAAAAAGTCTCAGACATATGTTATTTGGAAATCTTAATGGTCTGTTGTGAGCCTGAGATCATACCAGACACTGAGCACTATTGTTAATTGCCCAAGGCCACTGTCACATCCTTTGGGCTTTTGGCTTTTTGGAGTAAAATCCACTTTTCTTTTAAATGTTCAGCTGTCCTCTCCACAGAGGAGTTTCTTCAGACCCTGGGGGGAGAGGGGTAAAGCAGCCTTTGCCATAGAAGAAGGTTGCTCCCAGTTGCCTGGAGGGCTTGGGCTCTCCCTTGAGAGACCTAAATACCATCTCCTAAACTCTGCTGAGAGCAGCTCCAAGGAGAATCCAGCTGTTCAGGGTTAACCACTGCACTAAACACTCACAGAATGGGACAAAGGCTTTTTGCTCCATCTATTTTCTTCTAGAAAATAAAGCCCTTTGGAAAAGAAGTGCAAATGTGGGAGCACCTCCTAATGTGGCCATGCTGTGAACATCTAGATCCCTCTGAGGGCTTCTTGCAGCTGCCTGGCTCCTCAGGCTCCTCTGTGCCTGCATGTCAGCATGACAGGACCTGGGAAAGCTGCAACCAGCTCTGCCAGTAGTGGGGCTCCCCAAACCTGCCCAGCTTTCCTGCCTGGCTCCTGCAACTGCCCCCAGGAACCCTGTGGCACTTGATCCCTTGCAGGATCCCTTCACCCATCATGACACGACCAGAATGCCTCAAGTTTCAGTGATGAAATCTCCTTACCCCTCCCTTGTCTGAACAGCTCTGCTCCAGTGTCCCTCATGGTCTGCATGACCCCATGGCACCTCCAGGGCATCCATCCCAGCCAGAGGGGCTCCAAGGCACTGCAGTCCCCCTCCACACCCTGCAGCTCTGCCTGCAGTGGGTCACTGCACTCTGCCCAGAAGACTTTTCACTGCCCAAACTCCTGGCAGCACCTCTCGCTCCCCTCTCTGGCTGCTCCTGCAGTGGGCAAAGCTCTGGGCATCCCTCACTCCACAGGCAGCATCCCTGTGGCCACTCCACACATCCCAGCCTCCCTGGACACCAGACAGCACTGAAGGGGCTGTGTGAGAACAGCTGAACCCCAAAACACCCAGCAAGGGCTGCACAGCAAACACCCAAACCCACAGTGGGGTTCTCCTCACTCCCTGCAGGACAGAGCTGAGCTCTGCCAGCAATCCCTGCAGCCAGAGCCCCTCCACTGCTGTCACCTCCTCTGTGGGACATGGCAGGCACAGCCAGGCTCCCTGCCCTGCCAGCCCTGCAGTGTGCACAGCAGGAGCAGGGACATGGATCGGGTGAGTCCATCCTCTCTCCTGACTACACAGCCCCACTGATAGTGGAGCCCTGCAAAATGCTGAAGATAGACTTTGAAAATGTTAGGCTTTGTGCTTTCTCACATCACTGCACCTGCATAAGCAGTATGATAAACGATATAATTGTTAGATGTGATGATTGTTTAGCAATTAAATATAATTATTATATAATCATAAAAAGAATCATGAGAAACTATGTTGGGAATTTAAGGGGGAGCTATGTTTAGCTGAAATCTATGTATACAATAGAACAATATAAGTTTAATAATTAACATGAAAGTTATATAACAATAGAGTATCAAAACATGATCATCTGGGATGTATGGTCAGAATTAGATTTGGGTGAAATACCCCGATTCCCAGAGCTCTTAATAAAAAAGCACTGCATATAATCGTTTATGTGATTATGCGTTTTTGAACGCTAACACCACCAAGGTTCACAACTGCTCCTGTACTCACAAGCCATTTTCTAACCAAGACTTGCCTCTGGCTAAGAAATTCTGGGAAATCTCTCTTTTTAAAGATACACTGTCTATTTGTTTAGAGTGTCTTTAGTTTGGATTTTTATTTCTCTTTGTTATTGATGGAAAAAAACTCACCACTCTCAAGTTGCTATAAAAAAATACTGCCTGGCAATTTCTCAGTTAAGAAAATCTGATGTTTTTCTCCCACTTGGTTTTGAACGGTGCTGAAGTGATCATGGTAGTTTTAAACCAATTATACAAATACTGTGTTTTCTTTTTAATAGGCTGCCACAACTCTGGGCACATGTAAAAAACCAAACCAGTTCTGATGTCTACGTGAGTAAATGATGTGCCATAGGAAGCCTGCAGAAGGAAACCAGGCCTTTCTGTAATACCTGGACAAGGAATCAGTCCCCATCCACTTTTACTTCCCTTCTAGTATTAAAAAAAAAAAAAAACAACTTAAAAATAGACTTCTGGTCACTAGAGATGTCAGTTTTGCCTAGGTCTCAGATTTTTGAGGTGCATTTGTACATGCAGCAACAGCACATACAGTATTCATCTAACCTCAAACAAATTCCTGCCTGTGGCAGGGGAGTTGGAACTAGATCATAATTTAGGCTTCTTCCAATGCAAGCCATTCTGTGATGATATGAAATTCCAAGTTGGAATGGGGAAATTGCATCTTTAATTTTTTAAGTATGTATTTTTCTGCCTGAGGCACAGATCATGTGGAATGCTAAAAGCAACTTGACAGTGTTCTTTAAGATGGAGATCAGCTATCCTAAGCAACATTCACCTGCACAGCTCCAGCAGAGCCACTGCCAGTGTCCCCAGGACAGCACAGAGACAGGGACAGCCACGGTCAACGGCACCAGGGTTCAGCAGTGACCCCAAGGGCCCATGCAACAGCAGGTCACAGCTGTGGGGACGGGCCCTACCTCTGGATAAGAGCTGCAGAATCATTCTCTCGTTTCCGTCTCTTCCTCTCTGCGTAGCCCCTGAACGCCCTGGGAAACCATGGCAAGCCATTAACCAAGTCCAGCTTGGAAGTGGAGAGGACAAGGGACACAAAGAGGGAAGCTCTGGGCAGACAACAGAGGCTGAGCTGCCCAGGGGGCCTGGCAGCACTACGTGTGGGTCAGGGTACTCAGACCACAGCTCCTCACTCCCCTGGGCTGCTCCTCAAACATGGCCCAAAGGAGCACCCACCATCCCTGGGCTGCTCCTCAAACACAGCCCAATGGAACACCCACTGTCCCTGGGCTGCTCCTCAAACATGGCCCAAAGGAGCACCCACCATCCCTGGGCTGCTCCTCAAACACGGCCCAAAGGAGCACCCACCATCCCTGGGCTGCTCCTCAAACATCAGAACATGGCCCAAAGGAGCACCCACCATCCCTGGGCTGCTCCTCAAACATCAGAATGTGGCCCAAAGGAGCACCCACCATCCCTGGGCTGCTCCTCAAACATCAGAACGTGGCCCAAAGGAGCACCCACCATCCCTGGGCTGCTCCTCAAACACGGCCCAAAGGAGCACCCACTCTCCCTGAGCTGCTCCTCAAACATGGCCCAAAGGAGCACCCACCATCCCTGGGCTGCTCCTCAAACACGGCCCAAAGGAGCACCCACCGTCCCTGGGCTGCTCCTCAAACATCAGAATGTGGCCCAAAGGAGCACCCACCATCCCTGGGCTGCTCCTCAAACATCAGAACGTGGCCCAAAGGAGCACCCACCATCCCTGGGCTGCTCCTCAAACACGGCCCAAAGGAGCACCCACTCTCCCTGAGCTGCTCCTCAAACATCAGAATGTGACCCAAAGGAGCACCCACCATCCCTGCTCTGCAGAAAGGACCTGGGAGCTGCAGCCACACCCTCTCTGCACACCAGCATTGAGAGGGACAAAGTGTGCCAGCAACTAAGGGCTGCACTCAGAGGATGAGGATGGTTTGGTGGGATCCATGTAGGCCTACCAGGTGTAGCCACCTAACCTCCAGCCAGCTGACAGAGCCCCTAGCACAGGGAAAGCATGAGTGAATATGATGGACAGGAGAGGAGAGCTTAGCTAGGACACCAACAGACAAGGAAATAAAAAAAAATAAGATTATACTTACGAGATGCTAGAGATTCCAGGAGATGCAGAGAAAAAGAGAGAAAAGAGGAATTTATTAGTGCTCAGCCCCAGCCAGCGTTCTGAGGGAATTCTCACTCCAGAAGGAATATATCTTGTTAGGTGGAAGGAAATTGCTTTTTAAATTAAACATTTCTCAGTGGTGAGACTCCTCCTTGACTGAGCTTAATCCTCCCTGGGGCAGGGCTGACATGTGGCTTGGATGCAAAGTGAGCTCCACACAGACCCAGAGAATGTGCAGATGTACAAGAGCTGAGTGTGGCCTGTCAGGCTGCAGAACCACGAGCTCCTGGAGCAGGGAGAGCTGCTCCCACCATGACAAACACTGCTGAAGCTGGCTCATGCTGCCTGCTCCATGAAGGGAGCGAGCACAGCGGGTTGAAAACACTGGAGCAGGGGCCAAGGGCACCTGGAGAGCCACCCCAGCACTTTGGGGAGGTGCCCTGAACTTCTGGAGGAGTTTCTGTGTCACTTCTAGAAGCAGCACAGAAGCTCCAGAAATGTTAACCAAGGAGCCACATCTACCAAGGCACTTGTGCTCCTCAAGGGTTCCCTCGGGGCACCGTTCCCCAAACCAACCCCAGAATGGCCTCCAAGCCTTGCAAGCCCAGCCATGGGCCATCATCCTGCAACAAACCTGCCCAGAAAATACAAATTCAGACAGCAAAGGCTGTGTCCAAATGTGCTGATTTTGCTGATGGTTTGTGGGTCAGATCAGAACTGTGAAATACCATCGACTGTTATCAGCCAATATCTTTTAAATGTTTTTTTTCTGGGGGATGCAGCTACCCCTTTCCTCTGCTCCAGATCCAGCCCTCCCTTCATGAATCCTTCCAGGTCTGATCCAGTCTGGGTTATCCCAAGAGAAATAACCAGCCTGTCTTCAGGATTTGGGGAGGGAAAAGCACAAGGGAAAGAAGAAATGTCAGAGAAACAAGAGTACAAAAAGAACACCAGATTAGACAAGAAGAAACAGAGCCAGAGGGCTGAGAGTGTCCCAGACATTGGAAGAAACACACAGGAAAAAGGTGACAAGGCTGGGGAAGGGCCTTGGAAGGCAGAACAGCATCTTGTTTTTCTCTCTGCTTGCCTTGGTTTTCCAGTCAGGTGGGAAATACTCGAAAGCAGGAAGGCAGCACTCCCTGGCAAGCTGGCACAACCTGGAGAGAAGGCTTCCCTCACTCTCCTGAGCCCTTTGAGAGCTGCCTCCTCCCAAACTCAGCACCCAGGAACCTGCATGGAGCGTGGAGGGAGAGGCTCCTCCTAACTCACACCCCTTCATACTTTGCAGGGATTTTACTGACACTTTTTCACATGTGCAGAGCTGCAGGGCTTCCTTATCTCACAGGAAGGCACCTCTGGGGAGTGAGGGATGCAGGGCAAGCCTGGAATACCCTGCCCTTGGGAAGTGTGTGCAGCAGAAGCAGCTGGTGGAGTGTGTCAGCTGGTGACCCACAGGAGCCTTGCTCTGCAGTGTCACAGACAGAATCAGGGAACACAGAAGAGCGGGGCAGCCCAAGGAGTTAAAGAAGGTAAAACCAAACAAATGAGAGCAGTAGGGAAGAACTGGTAAGTGGGAAAGAAAATTAGCAAGAGACAAGTTTCTCTCTTATCCCTGAACAGTGATGACAAACACACAACCCCTGCTCCAAGCTCTGAGCTGGTCCAGACCCTAAGATACAGAAAAAAAGCCACAGCAGTGGTTGCACTTACGCTTGCATAGTTGTGGTAGCAGTGTGAAAACTGAAGAGGTTCTCCTTTGGGAACCAGGTTCGTATGGGGACATCATCTGCAAGAGAGAGAGAGAGCCTGAGCACCCAGCAGGCACAGACACCCTTCAGACAGCCACATTTCCTCCCCAGGCTCCTTCTCTCAGGACTTTCCTTCAGCATCCTGCCCTGGCTGAACAGTTCAAGTTTCATTCTCCTCGTATAATTGCACACTGCCTCCAAGTGCTCTGTAAATTCCTGCTAAGCCTGTCTATCAGGCTACTAAGTGAAGAATAAAAGCTCTATCTTAAGCACTGGAGATTAGAATAATCCAGGAATTACAGAACTGACATTTGAACTAGGAAAAAAAAACAGGGAGAAGAAACATTTTTCATTAGGCGCATTTTCCTGTCTCTGCCTTTTCCCTTATATCATTGATTTAAACTGTCCCATTCCTCTAGTTCTTTCTGGTACAGCCCAGTAGAAGATGAAAAGTATTTTACCTTCCACTCAGAACAGTAAGCCTGAAATATCCTTTTTTTTCCTGCCACTGACATTTCAATAAACCCCTCTCACACCTGCTCCTGACGACCTGGCCTTCAGGAGTTCCCCTGGTTTGGAAGTCAAAGCACCCATCAGCTCCACAACCTGCAGCTAACTGAGCTGATTTAGTGACTTCTCTTTGTAAACTGCCCTGCCCAAACCAATTGTTGTGACCGTGTTCACAGGGGTTTTCGGATGAGGGAAGAGACGAGGATCTGACTCCACGTTTCAGAAGGCTGATTTATTATTTTATGATATATATTACATTAAAACTATACTAAAAGAATAGAAGAAAAGGTTTCATCAGAAGGCTAGGCTAAGAATAGAAAGGAATGATAACAAAGGCAGCTGTCTCAGACAGAGAGTCTGAGCCAGCTGACTGTGATTGGCCATTAATTAGAAACAACCACATGAGACCAATCCCAGATGCACCTGTTGCATTCCACAGCAGCAGATAACCATTGTTTACATTTTGTTCCTGAGGCCTCTCAGCTTCTCAGGAGGAAAAATCCTAAGGAAAGGATTTTTCATGAAAAGATGTCTGTGACAAATTGTGGAGTTTTTTTCCCTATTTCCAGGTCATCAGAACACTGCATCACCTTCACTGAATGATCACTAAGACAAAAAGCAAAATAAGTCATCAATTATGTGTGTGGTGACAGGAAGAGGAACCTGCCCAAGCAGCAGCTCCTGCTGAGAGCCCTCAGGCTGGAGTCAGGCAGGGAATCAGAGGGGTACTGAAATCCACTGCCACAACACTTGAGAGAGCTCAGTGGACTGGATTCCTGGGGCTGGGGGCTACCTGATTTTTTATCTTGCTTCACATCCAATTTGTGACTCCCTTGCCTAATGCCTTGTCCCATGTTGCTGATTGTGTCCTGCCTCAGTCATTCAAGTCTTCACATCTGATCATATTTAATATTCTGGCACTGTCAAGGTATTTTTTAATTCACTTTCACTGGCCCAAGCCCAGTCAAACTCCACATGCCCACTGCAGGCATAATTACTACAGACCAGCTATCTTACCAAATATTTTGTACAGATCATCATATCCTACAGATTATTCCCTGGAAGTACAGAAAGTGGCTGCAATTACAGATGCAAAAAATGCTAACTGCAGCTGAGGAGCCTTCCTTTGAAGTGCAGCTTCCAAGAAATCTATAGAAAGCTGTAGCAGACACTCCTTCTCAGCTCACAGTTTACGTCAAGTCTTGTTTAAAGGCACTCCAAGGAAATATAGATGTTAAATGAAACTGCATTCCAGTATGCTAAAGACTTCTGCTGCAGTCCCAAAGTCTGCTCTCCTCCAAAACACAGAGACAGAAGCAAAGCAGAACAACTCAGACTGTAAATGAGTTACTTGTTTGAAGCCTCCAGCCCACAGAAGTGGCGAAGGAGAAGTTGTACAAATTCCTTTTTAGCCAACAATTCTGTATAGGCTTCTCAGGGACTGCTCATCTCAAAGGACTGACAGTCTCTTCATGTGTTTTACAGCTTTTAAGCCACAGGCTTTGGTTCAAAGCAGAGCTTATGAACAACAGCTAATATCCTTAGGAGGCTTTGCCTGCCCCATCATTGGGAGCTTTCTCTCCTTTTCTCATAGACTGAAGATAACTTAGGAAAAATACCCCTGCCCACCACACAGCACTCAATGAGGAATAAAGGATTTGGGACCCTTCAGAGGGTAGAACATCAGCAGAGAAGCTCACAGGTGGGGACTGGGCAGCACAGCTCAGCTCCAGAGCTCTCTCACCAAATTAAAATTCAGATCATGGGCATGGCTGTTGCTGCCAGGAGCAGGCAGCACATCCTTTCTGGCCAGGCAGAGCAGCTTGTTCTCCTTTCCTTTCACCATCAACTGTGAGGAAACAGTGCAGGAGCCAGGGGCCAGGAGGGACTGGAGGGACACCATCACCACATGCAGCATCTCCAGCTGCTTCCCACTGCACCCAAATCCCAGCACCTCTGTCCATAGTGGATGTGTGTGTAACAGATGCTGGGAGCAGGCAGGAGATGCCAGCTTGTGCTCCCCTGGAATGGTGTCAGCCATCAGAAACTCAGCATCAAAACCCACATTCAGTGATGCCAATGGGGCTTGGCTGCCATAAGGGCTGGTTTGCAGCAGCCACTTGTATGTGATGCAAACAGAAGCAGTACTGTGAGGTGAGCCCTGGGGGAATCAGCCTCTCCTGCCTGCACTGCTCTCTGCTCCCTTTCCCCTGCTAGCCAGGCAGGAAGGACATGCCAGGGAATTACTGCAACCTGCGGGACTTGTGCTGTTCAGTTCTGGGGTTATCTCTGGGTGGCAGCACTGGGATAGAGAGTGCAAAGAAGACCAAGCTGAGGGAACTCTCCTTCCATGGTGCCAGTGCTGGGATGGAATTGGGCTTGGGGACACAGCCCTGCCTGTGCAGCCACACACGTCAGGACCCAGAGGCTTGAGATGGGCACCCAGGGGAGCTGCTGAAACATGGAATGCCCATGGGGGCATCCACAGGTCCTGCACTGGCCACTTTGTTCCCATTTAAGTGTCTACTCTGGCACATTTTCAGACAGACCAATCTCCACTCCACACTGATGACTGGCCCCTATGAAAATGGCTGCCTAGCTGAAAACAGATACTGAATTCCAAGGCCCACTAACAGCATCTCCTTGCAGGAATCACCAGGTTTTCCAGCTATGAGGAGCTAAACCCCTCCATTAATGCAGTGGAGCTTTCCTTTGCTTCTGCATCAAGTAGTTCCTTCAGTCCCACAGTGCAATTCTGATTTGTCCAGGTGTGCTGGTTTGGGCTGGGATAAAGCTAATTTTCTTCACAGGAGCTCCCATGGAGCACAGGCAGTGTCTGATGCGAATCCCAAAAAGTCCCAGGGAACAGAGGAACAATGCTTTAAAATCATGCACAGGATGTCAGGGGGCTGCAGTTTTTCCTACACATTTCATAATCAACTATTTTTTCATTACTATTCTTCCGTTTAAGTCATCTATTCATGTAGCCACATAATTTCAGGTATCTAGGCATGAAAATATGGTCCAGGACCCAAACCTTTGGTGATTTTACCTGTAGAAAACATCACTGCAGTATTTATGAGAAAACTCTGAACCCAGGGAAGCTGGACAGTTTGATCTGCACAGTCCTCATACACAATTTCTTTTCAAGGAGAAAACCCTGACCTTTCCTGGCCAGACTCTCTGCTCTAAATGCCTTGATGTGTGTTTACAGAAAAAATCAGACTATTTAGGCCAGACTCTTTGCCAGCCACATACAGGCAAAGATGGACTGCACATCAGTTTATAATTCAAAGCACACAGATTCTGACATATATTTGATTAATGGTTCAGTTTTTAAAGACAACTTTTTTTTTTAATGGAATGGAATAATTACAAGCACTCTTGTAATTGAGAGAACATTAAGCAAGGAAGAAAGGAGGGAATAAGTCCAACACTGTGATTTGCTAGTATTTGTAGGAAGCCCATGAGGTGGCACTACATGAGTGGCTTCCAGACCTGCAAACAAGAATTTTGGGAACACACCAAAGTACAGATCACCATAACTTGAGGCTCCCACACAGCAGTTCATAAAGGTTTTCCCTGCCCAGCAAGAGGCAGAGAGAGGATCCTGCTCTGAACTGCCTCTGGGATGAGCATGGATGCAGGGTTTTGATAGAGTCCTTCCTCTTTTGCTCTTCCTCCACAGAAAAGGAGCTCACTGAGCTGCTGAAGGAGTCATGAAAACCACCCAGAGCAGCCTCTGATGACCAGGAGCTAGGATGAGCTGGCCTCCAACTGAGCTCAGCTTATTGCAAACTCCTCCTTTGACAATCCCTTTCCAAGAATTCTGCTCCACAGTACCAGAAGGGCCTCAGATCAAAACCCCTGTGCTGGGATGAGATGGGTGTCACCTTTCATGTCACCCAGTGTGGTGGCTGACAGTCTGGTCAGAGGCACAGACATTCCTCTGGGAAATTTTGAGAAAGCTCAGAGAAAGAATTAAAACAATCCTGCAGCAGGTGTTTTGATTGTAAAATATGTTGTTAATTGTAAAATGTTTATAAGAAGGTTGCTGTTCCTAATTAACCAATGGTGTGAAGAGTATTAATTAAAACACATCAAGTCCATCTTTATCGTAACTGTCAATGTCCTAGGGTGATGTTATGATGCTTGTATTCCATCCATGTGTTCTGTTTATGCTGGATATCATGTTCTGTGCCTTCAAGACTGGCTCTGAAGAGTGAACGTTTTGTTTTGGTTTTGCTATCAGCCACTCCCCCACGGCTGATGGGGCACAGAGACGGGACAGTACATGGTGCTGCTTTTGCTTTTTGCTTTTGCTCTTGCTTCTGCTCATTAGTTAGCTTAACAGTCCAAATTTCTTCCTGGACTGTTTCTCCTTTCCCTTTTTTGGACCTACTCGAACCTGCTCCGGGCTGGGACCTGGGAAACACCGAGAGTTTGCACCCTGTGGCTGCAGCAGCTGCCCCAGCACAGGAGGGACTGATAACAGAGCGACCACCCCCAAGAGAGAGTTTCTGAATTTGTCATCTTTTTCAGAGCAGTGAAAGAGTGGCGTCACCTGGTATTGTTCATTTTGTGTGCTGGGGGTGCTGTGCCTGTTAAATAAACAGGTTCTTTCCACTTCTCTCCAAAGAATTCTTCCCGACTCGGTTGGGGGGGAGTGGCTGTGTGGGTTTGCTTTCTGGAGGGGCCCCTTTGGGGGTTTTCTCCCAGATTTGCGCTAAACCAGGACAGTCTATAAAAAAAGTGTAGTTTCTAATAAACTTTGCATTTTACCTTCTGAGACCTCGCATTTTACCTTCTGAGGCCTTAGAGTCCATAGATCACTTTATTCACCCATCCTCAAAACAACAACAACCCAGCAGGCACTTACCAGACACTCGATCCACACTGTACATCCTCTCCAGCCTTTTCCTGTGCCACCCAGCCTCGCCAGGTGGGTGCTGCTCCAGCTCAATGGACTGTTGGGAAGGGGCAGCCAGCCTGGAGCAGTTGGGGCACTCCTTGGAGCCCTGGCGGCCGCCGGGCCAGGCCTTGCAGTGCCGGACTCCGTGCGAGCCGGCGGCGCCGTGCGCGTGGTGCCCGTGGTGACACTCCTCGTGGGCAGCTCCCTTCATCACCACCAGCTCCATGCTGTCGTTCTCGTGCTCCGAAAGCATCGGCCTCTCCCCAGAGATGGTGTAGACTCGTGGCTTGGGGCCCTCGCTCGGCAGCTTCTCCGCCTGCTCCTCGGTGAAGCTCCTCTCGAATTTGCCGTCCGAGATGACCGAGAGCCTGCGCTTGTTCTGGGCCACCTGCTGCATCTCAGGGGAGTCCTCCTGCCCAATGTAGGAGTCTGCTAGCAGGTGATCTGAAACAAAAGGCACGTTTTCCTTAAAGCAAAGCCCCACAGACACTGGCAAATTCAGGAGGCTCTTTGCTACTGCTGTGCAGGGGAGACAGACAGAGGAGATCCCACAGGAACCGTTTCAGATGAACGTGTGCCCCTTCTAAACCTCCAGAGCAGGCTCTGAAATTAGAGATATTTCTCACAGAGAGGCCCAATATTTTACACATGTGTGGCCACACAACAACTCTAGCAGCAAATGCAGGTCTCATTGCACAGCCTGAAAATGCTGCCATGCAAGACAGCCCTGGTTCAGCTGCAGCCCCGCTCAGCCACACGAGGGCTATGCAGCTGGTGACAGTCTGCAGGACAAGGACCAGCACCACCTTCTCCAAGTGCCAAACTCTGAGTGTTTGGTGCATTAAGTTCTTTCAGAACACTGGCAAAGGGGCAAACCAACAAGGTTGGTTTGTTTTTTCCCCTCCTGATTTTCTGCCAGGTGGTTTAACATGAAAGAGATGCAGCAAGGCTTCAGCTGGCAGCTGCAGCACAGCACCCTGCTCACAGATGGCCAGGGCTTGGCCCGTGGGAGCTGTCCTGGAAGAAAACACAGCCACTCCCTTTGCAGGGTAGGAAGATCCAAAGGAGAGAGGCCCATGAGTGCAACTATCTTTGGAGCCCACACACTGGATGAAGTGCCAGGAAATCTCAGCATTTCCATGGCAATTCCATGCATGAACCCAACAGTAGCTCCCACCCACCTGCTAATCCTTTTTCAAGTGGCTGTTAATTACCTCTTACACTTCCCTTCAGATGGGAAGCAGCTCAGGGACTGGCAAAAAGGCTCAGCAGGGAAAGCATTATTTATGTGACTGCTACCCAAAAAATGAAATCATTAGTGTCCAGCACAGACAGAAGCACTTAAAACAGAGACAGAAAGCAAATGCAAGCCTTTACTTCAGTAGATATTTATGGAACATAACTCCTTCTTTGGCTACCAAGTCATGACCTGGAAGAACTCATCCACAATCTGAAGGCTTGGCTACCTTGCAACTGGCCGTGAATTGAAGGAGGAAGAGGAGAACGACCTCTGGGTGATGGTATATGTGTGTAACATGGACCTTTCTGCTGCCACATTCTGCTGCCCAGGAAGTGCTCCTGTGCCCCTCTGAGAGAAGCCTTCCCAAGCTGAGGCCACACACAGTCAGCTTTTGAATCTGAAATCCACCCTGGAACATGCCCACATTGCCCAGGGCCTCTCCACCTGCTCTGCTTGCAACCAGAACTGAGTTAGTACTGGTACAGGGTGTCACCCTTGTCTCACTTTTCTGTTTGAGATACAACTTCCTCCAGCACCACTAGGAAATAAATCAGTCCCTGGCCACTCTGCTCAAGAAGTGACTGTCAGGGCTGTTCAGGCTGACACAAGTCAGGTTTCCTTTCATTTGTCTCCTCATAGTCTCTGGATACTGGAGCTGGCCAGGAGGAGACACTGTAGGAGTCCTGAAGAAAGAGCTGTGCCTTTTGAACCTGCAGCTGATGCTCTGTCCAGGCTTCACATGAAGTCAGAAATCCATGTCCAGGTGTAGTGGGGTAGATACAGCCCCGAGAATGTGAAAGGCTGGCAGGGCTCTACTTTGCCCCATGGTCAGAGTGGACATTTGCATCTGTTCCAGGAGGAGCCTGATGGACAACAAGGGCCATTCCCGTGGAAGAAGGTGCTCCCCAGGCTGTCATCCTAAAGCCTGTACCCACCTGCAGGGTACAGTGTCAGAGAACAGTGCAGAGAGTGCTCACAAGCCCCAGAGTCTCTCAAACCACATGCCCCCCTCAAGAAGCAGCAGGTCCCCTGCATCAGCTCTCCAGCAGCGCAGATCCTCCCCAGCTCCAGGATTAACTGTGCTCTAGAGTGGGCATGTCTTGGGAAAACACCACCAAAGACTCCCTGAGCTCTGCCAAGATCTGTGCTCGCTAATAGTGCCAAACAAACCATTTTTAAAATTAAAAACAAAGGCCAGCTCTAAGTACTCTTCTCAACTTGTCAAATTTACTAATGTGTGTGGGCACAGTGACGCTACAGATTTCTTAAGGCACCACAAAATCGTGGCTGACAGCTGCCCCTGTTCCTCCTGAAACTGATACTTGTATGGGAGATGCACAGCCTCCTCAGAGGGAACACACAGGAGTGTCACCTTCACTCACACACTGACAGCTCTGGAATTCAGACATCCAGGAATTCCTGAGCCCTGGTATCTGTGGCTAAATGGAATAATGAAGTCCCCAAAGCACAATATGCGTGAAAATGCTGATGATCACAAGAGCAAAGAGACCAATTCCAATCTCTGTTTTATAAGCAGTGAGGTCTGTTCAGCTCCATAAAATTCACAGACATTTCAGGGGTCCATGACTGGTTTCAAGGAAGAGTAAATTTTTTACTGAAATCCTGGCACGACTGACCACATATATAAGACATAAACTACCTACCTGATCTAGCATGCAAAATGTGAGGATAATTCTTTCTTCCTACCTTACTTGTCCCCTCCTCAAAGTGTTTTCACTTGTACTTATGTAAGAGTTTTCATGATCTACACTACAAAGGGCTGCCAGCACACCAATGTGCTTTCTTTTTGTAAAACAATTGGATAATTCTTCATTTTCATTCAATTTAGCACCTTCAGTAATTACACACTGGAGAAGCAACTTCATATGCCAAGGGAATACGAAGCTTTATTCAAGAGTAGTCGTTAAAAAGAATTATCTACAGAAAAAAAAATAGTGTGGAAGGAAAAGAGATTCAAACATCCATCATAATGAATTATTGGCCTGTAGAACAGAATCCACACCATTTCAGGAGCCTGTGCATTCACATACACGAGTCACACACACCAAGATATGACCAGTTACCCTTGTCTGTGCTTGCTGTGAACAGGATTCAGGTGCCAAAACACTGCACTTGTTGCCATGAAGGCATTTGAGGCTAACAGGTTACTTCTGCTAGGAAGGAAGTCAGGCTGGTCCAGAAATCAGTGCTGGATTAGAGCTGAGCCACGGGGATGTGGGGTGAGGAGAACCAAGGGACACTCACAGGAGCTCAGCAATGACTGGAGCTGCCTTCTGGAGTCAGCTGCAGCAGGCTGCTGTTAACACCCTCGCCTCGAGCTGCTGCTCCCTTTTTTCATTTTCACATGGCTCTTGCCACCTCTCCCACTCCCAGCTGCTCCCTCCACCTGCCATGGCAGCCCTGGCCAGCGTGACTGGGCAGCCTGGCACAGCTCCCTCCCCTCACTGCTGCCCTGGGAATGACTCTGCTCCCCCACCTGCTGCCCTCAGCAGCAACACCTGTGTCTCACACTGCTGCAAAGCCACTTAGGACCAGATAAAGCAGGTTCCTCAGGTTCTCTTTTCACCTTGATTCTTGCTCTATATGGATTTATTGTGCATGAGGAACTGAGCAGCAAGATGAAAGGAATAAGACCAACGTGCTTGATCTATAGATCATGTGTGCATTGGCACTAGAAATATCCAGGTGGTATTTCCATCACTTCCCTGCCCACCTGGGCCAAGCCCAGCAGGGCTTGACATCCAGTCCTGAGGGCCAAACCACTTCTCACCCCCCTCATTATGTACTTGAATATACAACCTTTTGTCTTTTTTGCTTCCCTTCCTCCTGTCTGACATTTCTTTCTTCACCTTCCACACAGCACTGCCCAACACAGGGCACATGCACAACCAAAGACTGACAACAGTGACAATCTGTGCTGGGAAACTGGCAGTGTCTTGGAGAAAAAAGAACTCACATTCTCAGTACATGTAGTTCCTGATAATTAGGCATTTATTAGTATTAGATACTTACAATACATCCTTTTGTATTCAGTAACCTTAGCTTGAGCACTCACTCTGACTTAGGGAACTGAGAAAGGGCTTGCACATTTTCCTTTCAGCGCCACCACGTTTCTCCAGAGCAGGGAACACGCTGGGATCAGCCCCCACTGAGTGATGCCCTTCCACAGCTGTGGAGCCAACTCCTATCTGCTGCAGACTGCCTTGTGACCCCCTGGGATGAGAAGTTGATAAATCAAGGCAGCATATAGCCACAAGGCACAGACAGAAGCTCCGAATTTATTCCTGTATTTAGCAGCTAAACTGATGATTAAAGCACCTTAGATTTAAAGCCTCCGCTCCAGCATCAGAAGGAAAGTGGCAAAGGGGAATCCAGATAAACCCTATTAAAAGAACATCTGTCATCTCAGCAAAAAAAAATTCAGAGAGATAGTTCTTTCTTCCCTGTTTCTCCTCAGCTGGAACTCTCTGGACCTGATATTTATGACAAGTTCCAACTTTAAATCAAAGAACTGCCATAGTCACTGAAGATGAATAGAAAGTTTTTGGGTGTATGTACATGGGCTTGTTCATAGAAGTAGGAATGAAGTTAATGATGTTTTTACCTTGCACCAGGAGGAATCCAGCTGATTCCCTCAGTGAGGGGAGCACTGGCCAGAGCTGCAAAACCCGTAACAACCATTCAAATGGCACAGCTGAGAAGTTTCTCTTGCAATCACAACTCCAAGACCTCCCACATGCCTGTCACTGCCCCTCAGGTGTGCTGGCAGGTCCTGGTCTCCTCTGCTCCCTCTCAGAGATGTAATGCAGAGCTTCTCCCCATGCCAGCTCTATTCTCCCAACAACGTGATCCCTGGCACAGGACAGGCAGCCCACCTTGCTGGGCTCTGGTCTGAAATGTGATCAAGAAATAGTCATGGGAAAAAATGGGAATTTTGTTCAAGTTATTGAAGCATGAGGTAGGGATATCAAAATGGAAGATACAAGAATAAAAAAAAAAAGTCACAGTGGCATTTCAGCCATGCAGTAGCTTCAAAGCCAAATGAGTAGATGGAATCACAGAATAGCTGGGGTTGGAAGGGATCTCTGAAGACCATCCAGTCCAAGTCCCTGCCAAGGCAGGGTCACCTGGAACAGGTGACACAGGAACATGTCCAGGTGGGTTTGGAATGTCTCCAGAGAGAGAGACTCCTCATGATCCAGAGTTCTTTTTCCCTTCCTCACGTTGAGGTGGAACTTCTTGTGTTTTAGTTTATGGCCATTGCTCCCTGTCCTGTCACTGACACCAATGAACAGAGTCTGGCACCATCCTCTGACACCCCCTGGGGATATTTATGTGCACTAATCAGATCCCCTCTCAGACCACCCTGCTCCAGACTAACCACACCCAGCTCCTGCAGTCCCTCCTCAGAGGAGAGATGCTCCAGACCCCTCATCACCTTTGGAGCCTCCCCAGCAGCTCCTTGTCCTTCTTGAGCTGTACACAAGGACCTGCACCGGGAACAGGCAAAGGCTGCTTCTGGAAGGGAGCTGCTATGAGAAACCAGAAGGTCACTTAACTATGACAAAATGGTTCCAATTAGTCTCCCCTGCTCAAATGGGTTTCAAAAACAAACTCAAGATAGCATTGACCTGGCATCCCATAGGTGAGTAGCCTTTTAGTCTGGCCTGTAACATTAATGTGAATAGATGAAATTGCTACTGTGAGACACGACCCAAAGGAGCAAGTGGCAGCTCCATCACTGGCCCAGCATCTCCATGGTAACACTGTGACCTACGTCTTTGTTTCCCCTGTAAGCCAACAACAGATTCCACATCAAGTTTCAGGATACACCCACACCATCCTTGCACTGGCTCATGCTAGAAGAGGCCTGAAGCCTCAGAGATGGGATTTCACATCCCTGCTCTGTCCTGAGCTCAGGCTACCTACAACTCCCTCCAGTGCACGGGCCTTTCCCAAAAAGGCCACCACCACCTCATCAGCACAAGGATACACTGAGAGCAGGGCCAGCTGCACTGCTGGGTCAGTCCTGGGGACAGGACAAACATCTCTAGAGAAAAAGACCAACCTGATGCCGACTCTGAACCAGGCTGGGCTGGCAGCTCCACAGTCTAAACCCAGGAAATGGAATGTCCCTCTCAGAGCACTGCACAGCTGCAGCTTTATTTGCTGGTGGCACAGGAAGCTCAGCTCACAGGTTACTCAGCCTGAAGCACCTATGAAGCCTCACCTGGAGTCTCTCTAACCCCATGCCAGTTTCTGGCAGCATCAGGAAGCTCCTCTGTGCCTGGCTGCTCGCTCCACACACACTCACAGCCAAAGCCCAGGCTCCAAACACAAGTGACTGATCCAGTGGTGGCTCCATACCCACACAGGCACAAACTTTGTTTTGCTCCTTCCACCCCTCCCCACTGCCACTTGGCTTGGGGAAGCCCACAAGGGCCCTCTTCTCCTTACACACACACATTGATGACTGAAAAATCATGCAAAATCATGCATCATGCAAAAAACAAAGGAAAGACACAAAGATTGGTTTTTTTGAGCTTAAAAAGAAGCTTTTCCAGTTTCAGGTAACTGCCCCCTTTGGTGTGTCCTGCTGCAAACCAGTAGCCATGCTGGTTTAGCAGGAGCCATGGAGAATTTGGCTCACAGCTCCTGCCCAAGGCCCATCACCCTGCAGCACCAAGGACACTTTATACTGGATCTCTCCCTCTCTCACTTCCAAAGCCTTTCCCACACAGCTTGCCCAGAGCAGCTGGTCACAGCAGGCAGCCCAGTGCTGCATCCGACAGCCCCCCACTCCAGCAGCAGCAGCTGCCCTCCCAATAACCCCACAGAGCAAAACAGATTAAAAAAGTAACAAGAAAACCTCCCACAGCTCCCTCCTGAACCTTGAATCTGAATCCCAGCTCACTCATGGATGGATCCCTGCTTCCCCAGACAGCAGGGAATTTCTCAAAGGCTCTGCCTGCTGTCCTTCTCAATGTCACTGCCCCATGCCCTGGTACCTTTTCTTCTCACAGTTCTAGAACATGGAGATAAAATCTAATGTGCATTATCTCAGTGTGGGGCCTCTGACACCTAAGCTGGAGAATGTCCAAAATTCCACGAGCTCTGTAAGACTGAGCAATTACTTATTCCATACTTTATTCTCTGCAGCCTTTTTACACTTCCCTTTCACATTTTAATCCCCTTCTGCATCTTTCTTCTAAGTCTGTCCCAAGGGACACCCACTTCTACATTAAAAGGTACCAGAAAGCTACAATAGTCAGCAAAGACTCTGGCCACAGCCTTGGAGGCAGAATGAATGCTGAACAAGGCAGAGTGCTCTTCACAGGAACCCTCCCAGACCTCCAGCCAGCATAAATAAACCAGCAATTAACAGAGGCAGGAAGAGAGCAGGAGATGCATCACCACCCTGGCAGCAGCTCCCTCAGCACATCCATATCCTGTCACCTGCAGCAGAGTCCAAGCATCCCTTTCTTTCCAATTCCTCAAAATATTTTAAAGATCAGGGGAAAAAAATCTGAGTGATCCCAAAGGGATAACCCCTCCATCCTCTGCATTCATACCCCACCACCAGGCAACTGCCTTGTTCCAAAAGGGAAACAGAGGGAAGAAAACTCTGTATTGTCATCATCCCTGATAAAACCTCTGAGAAAGAGGAAAGGCAAATGCACCTCTGCAGGCACCTGGAAAAAATCTCTTCCAGAATAAGACACAGGAGAGTTGCATAGAAAAAGTCACACAACATTTCTGAGCCATGAAGTTCTTGGGCCTCACATCAGCAAGAATCAGAAACTGTAACCAACAAATGCTCCTCCTCACCTTTCTTCCCCCAGCTACATCCTGAAACACCTGCAAGCCTCTCTACCTTGTGCAGCTGTGCAACTCCACAGCCTGCCCCAGCAAAGCAAGCAGAGCACTCACTCTGCACTTTTACTGAAAACAGAAGGTCAACGCAGCCTTGCACATAACTCAGCCCTGGGACGAGGCAGCCGGCCTGTCCTGCTGATCTACAATCCCTCTGCAGCTCTTCATTACCACTCCCCAGTTTCTCCAGGACATTCTGCCACACACACACACACAAGCTCTCCAGAGAAGCCACCACAAACAGAAGTTATGACTGAAGCAGCAGCTCTTTGATCAGCAGTGGGATGTGAAGTTATGAGGGATACAAAAACCATTATATCTTTTCCTTTCCTTGGAGTCAAGGGACTAAAAAGACAAAAAAAAAAAAAAAAGGCAAACTGAAATGGACAATCCTCAGAGAAGAAAGTGCAGTAGAAGTGAAGCAAGTTGGGGCAGTGTCTGCACACTTGGCATCTCCCATGGATCTCCTAGGGCTGGCTGGGGTGTCAGAGCTTCACCCCTCTGCTGAGGAGCTGAAGCAGCAGATAAAGCAACAAAGAACTGACATCCCAAAGATTCACACCCACCTCATTTTCTGCATGAGGACTGCCCTGCAAAGGGGGAGAGAGGGTTCTAGCTCTTGGGTCCAGAAAAGGAGGCTCCTGCCCTTCCCCCCTCCATTTATGCCCTCACTGTCCCACTGATGGCTCTACCACCTTCCTGCTCCTCAAAATCCACACCTCATTTCCCTCACTGCATTCATCAGTGACTTTAAACATTTCTTAAACCATTTTTTTTTCTGGACTGAACCAAGGCTTGCCTTCTTCCAGTCATATTTAGGCCAGAGCCTTCATCCCAGCTCAGTCTGCTGGCAGTGCAGGCAGCACCTGGGTGCACAGCTGGGGATATGACATCAGAAACAGGCCTGTCCCATCAGGTACAACACTCAGGTGAAAGCTCAGAGCTGACAGACACATACAGGCACTGAGGACATGATTCTTTGGAGCACTGAGCTTTCAGGATGTAAGGCACCAACACATGCAAGGGGGAATTCAACACCACAGCATCACAGGGCTTTGCTGGGCTGCACAAAGCCGGGCTTTGCACAGCTTCTCCCTGCTCACACTGCCTCTGCCTGCTCTCTGAGGAGCTGGAGTCCATTCAGGTCCCTCTGGATCTCTGCTATGTCTTCAACTTCTGCAGCAGAGCCCTTCCTTTGCTTCCCTGAAGTCACTGGGTGGCAGCTCCAGCACCCTGCCCAGCCAAAGGTGAAGCCTCCAGAACTTGCACAAGTGATCCTGAGATGGAATTTCTGCAGCAAGGAAAGATGTGACTTCCCTGTGATGAGGCTGCTGGGATGAACTAAAAGGAGCCAAATTTTCTACTTGCAGTGTTTTTTATTGGATAGCAACCTTCCTACTGGGGTTATTTATAAAGAAGTGTTACAGACTGTGTTAAGTTATACATTGCAGAATTTCAAAAGATGACTTAAAAATGACGATTCTTTTTTTCCCTCCCCTCTCCCTCAGAATTTAGAGTAATTTCTAGGGAATTTTATTCCTTTCCAAGTGAATACATAAGGATCCCATAAGTATTGTGGTATTTCCAAGTGTATTTCTCACTGCTTCATTCTTGCCTGTGGCAACTAAATTCTCCTGGATTCAAAAACAATCTCAAGGCCAATACACCAAGGGGCAGTGGGTGAAAAGGCTTCCCTGGAGAGCTTATGGATGTCACAAGCAGAGACAGGGCTGAAATGCTGCTCTGGGGAGCCTGGCTGTGACACATGATCCAGGAGTCACATCAGCTCCATTTCCACACTCTCCTAACCTACAGTCAGAGAAATCAGGAGCACCCCAAGGATGAGTTAAACAGCAGCTTTTAAAGTGCACATCAGAGAGGCTCCCACTCCCTGGATCTGACCAGGCCTGCCCAGGCCTCGGGCACCTGAACAGATCTGCAATTTCCTCTTGTCTGCATCAGAGATTCTCTGCCTGGCCCCAACATGACCCCAGGTAGTACAAGGGCACTACAAAATGAGCAGGAGCCAACACTTCTTGTTGGAAACTGGGGTGGGGGGCTGCAAAAAGGACTGGCAGAGACTCCAGGAGACAGAAGCAGCTGCAGAAACGGCCACGATGGAAGGAACAAAAAAAAAGGTTTGCACCAAATCCCAGCCTTTCTCTCCCCTTCCCTTCCTACCTCCACATGCTGTTCTTAGACCAGATATTGTAAGTAAAGTGTCCCTGGAGTTCTTCATGAAAAGAATCCAGGAAAACCTCGGTACATTGTCTTAGAGCCTTTCCATTCACAACATTAGCACAACTGAGCCAAGGACAACTTGAAGGTCATTAGAACAGATCCCAGAGAAAAGGAAAGGACTCAGCTGGCTGCCAAAGACTGCGTGACTGCTCTTAGAGCAAGAGGCATCTCCTGTACAGGCTTCAACACACACAGCTTACCTAAAATGATAACATCACTCTACATTACATTCCATTTAATAACTTTATCCCCTGCACAGCAGCTCAGCAGCACTGAACAATTTGTTGCTTTTTCACACAGACTTTCTGTGGATTACACAGGATTTTCTGTAGATTTTGCAACTGCCTGCATAATATTTTCTTTCATCACAGAGAGGACACAGCCTTGTTAGAAGTCAGGTGAGTTTATCCTGCACTCTCCTGCCCATCAAGCAGAACTCATGATAAGCTGCTGGGGACAATATCTACATGGAAAATACTGACACATTAGCCAGCACACGTAGTGCCCTCATCTAGGCAAATCTCAGTTTAACCCCTGTTGAAGCAAACCCCTGAAATAAATCCAGATGTCACCTTTGCCAGCGAGGATTTATACCAGTGAACAGAATCTAACTCACCTGTTTTTCATACCCCAGTGAAAGCAAAACCTAGGAGTCACAAACCAGTGCAAAAGCCTTGTGCAGTGCAGTCACTTCCCAGCTCAACTTCTCCTAAGGGCATCAGCTGCAAGGGTGAATTTATGACAGGGCATTTGTCCCTTAACTGAACTCATCCCCACAGCCCACCCAAGCCTTGGGTCACCAAACTGCCTTTTCTCCTTGGGGGCAACTCCTCCTGCCTCTGCTGCTGAGATCTCACTGCTCATGACAGATAAAGAAATATATTTTTATTCTAAGGCAATTAACCATAGGTGCAGGCACACATGGGCATAACCAAGGCACATCAGTTCTCTTACCTGAGCCATTTCTGCCTTCAGGATGGTTTTGTGAAAGGTATTCTCCAAAAGCCCTCGCCGCTCTGTGTCCCAGCATCAGGAGGCAGCCAGGGAGAGAAAGAAAGAGATTGGAGATGCTTAAAGGCCAAGCAAAGATGGAACAGTTCAAAACCAACACGCTGCTGTGCCCCTGCAGCTGCCATTCCCTCAGCCTCAGGTGCCACCCATGGAAATTCACTGCCAGAACAGAGAGGCTTCCTCATTACACACCAGGATTCCAGTGGTTCTGGTGGAACATCAGTGTTTCCCTGGCCAACCTGGGAAACAGCGCTGGACTAGAAATCCAGGACTAGTTTAGGCTTTAGCTTCTCTGTTATAAAAATGAAAAAACAGAATTGAAATGCACCTGCATGAAATCTGTGATGCACACAGAAGTGGCTCACTGTCTCCAGCCCCCCTGAGTTAAGCCCCTCCTGGCAGCCCAGGAAGGAGGCATCTCCACCCCAGAGCCAACCATCATTTAGGCTCCTACAGGTCCTCAAACTCCCAGCTGGGAGCCAAGACAGCTCAGATGTGGATGCTAATGCCCATTTTTACCTACCTGAACCCTAAATTCTCAAGCCCCAGCTGTGTCAGTATTTGGATTACTGGACAAGCTTATTTGAGAGTCACCCACAACCTCCCACAAAAGCAGCTCCTGCTTCTCTGATGGATTCCAGTCCTGTGGATGACTGAGATTTTACTGGAATATATTCAGAATCAAGCAAGCAGGGCGAGCTCAACCCTTATCACACATCCAGGCCCACGTAAGAGAGCAAACCTAAATATTCCAACCAGGGAAGAGCTTTCTGCTTGCAACTCACACAGGAAAGGAATCTTTGGTCAAGGCATGGAATACAGTAACCTCCAGACTCCAACTGCCAGGGCATTTATAATGTCCTGGTGCTGTGATTGCTCTCCTGTATCTAACAGACCTGTGACTCAAGAGAGCCAATACTAGAGCCAGGTTTTTCCCAGCCATCCATTTTCCCTAGGTTTGTAGAACAAGGGTGGAGACTGGCAAAGAGGGAGGTGAAACAGCCCCCACCTCCTTGGCAAGCCAAGCCAAGCCAAGCCAAGCCAAGAAACCCAGAGCTGAGCACCCTCAGCCCCAAGCACATCAGCATCTCCTGAGGAAGGACAAGATTTGCTGCAACAGAGAAGACTCTCCATACCAAGGCATCACATCTACTGTCCTCCTCCTTCAGAGGTGCTCAGCCTCAGAACATCCAGCTCAAGCTGCTGCAAAAGGCTCATAATGGCCATTAAACATCTAAGTGGAAAATGGCTTTGACCTCCAAAACCACCTTCTGCTTTGCATATCCCAGCTTGTGTAGGCAGGATCTTCCCCACTGCTTTTATGCACCACCTCCCAGAGGAGAAAAGGTTAACAAGGCTCCAATGCACTTCCCAGAGTGACTCGGGCTGGAAGGAGTGGGAAGTCCATTTGTCTTCCACAGCCAGCAACACAGGATCAATATGAACAATGAAGAAAGAGTAATTTAATCTCTCCGGGACTAAATTTCAGCACAGTCAAATGCAAAATGCTTTGGAGCAGCACAGCTGGAGCTGTGCAAGAAGAAAGGTTTGAGCTTCTGTATCTTTTCAGGCTAACAGACAATGCTAGGTTTCCCCTGGTATTGGATTCTTACATGTCCAGCTCCAGGCTGTACCTTTAGACACTGGCTTGGGGTGGCAGCTGCCCAAACTGTCCCCCTCAGTGCCTAACACCCCCAGAGGTGGTCACAAGGAGGCTCTGTCACATGGGGAGCTCTACAACCAGCCCACAATCCCCACTGTGAAGAGCAAAGGGGTGACCATCGTGGTTCACCCATCCAGGAGGACAAGCACCTCATGGATGTTCCTGGCACCCTCAACCTTTCTGCCCAGGCAAAGAGCAAGACTTGATCCTGGAGCAGCACACAAATGCAAAATTGGGAACTGGAGTGTGGCTGCTTCATGGAAGGGGTTGAGTCAAAGTCCCTGGAAGTGGGGATGTGGCACTTGGGGACATGGTTTAGTGGTGGATGTGGCAGGGTTTGGTTTGCAGTTGGACTCATTGACCTTGGACATCTTTTCTAACCTTAACAGTTCTATGACTTTAACATTAGGCTATTCAGCTGCAAGAAAATTCCTGAGCTGCTTCTGTACTTCATCTCAGAGGTGGTTAAAGCTCAGCCAAAGCTACGGCTGATCCTGCACACCACCAGCAACAGCATGGCTTTGATAAGATGGCTGGGCATGAGATTCCAAGATCTCTTCCACCAAAATTTCTGGGACTCCAAGGCTTCCCATGGAAATGTCTGTCTTTGCAAGGCATCACCAACACCATTCACAAATGGGCACGCACTTAGGCCATTGGGAAAAACTTTGAAGCTTCTCTTTTGCATTGGCAGTCATTCCATGTAGAAAAAATAATAGCAAGCAAGTTGTCAGGTAAATTATCAGTGAGAGAACATGGCGATTTACACCAAAAAAATGCTGAAATATGATGATAAATCTCTAACTAGTTCAAAAGCTCCACGAGCTCCAAATTCATCTGTCATTGTCTCCATTCATCTCTTTGCCAATGCCCGAAGCTGCTTTCTGTCTGAAAATCTGAACCACGGTTTCACCTTTAACTTGCAAACCACGGGCTCAAAAAACCAGTACAAAGCATTTCCTAAGACCAAAATTGATAACTAGCTAAGAGAGAGCCAGAGAAGCACTGCTGCCCTCCAGCCCACTATATTCCATGTGAAAACTGTCACTCAGTAAGAGCTCAAGCTGGAAGGTGCTGCAGTGTCTCTGACCTCACTCCCATTTCCCTAGGCAGAGGAGGGTACAACCCCAGGTGCCAGAGCTCCTAGAGAACAGGTCACACCCAGAGATCAGGCCATACCCAGAGCTCTTGTGCAGCTCAGAAGCACAGCTGGGCATTGCTCAAAAGCATTGCTCCCTGCCCAGGCTGAGCCTGCAGCTCTGTCCTGGCCGTTCCACCCCATGGCTCCCAGACCCTCCAGGCCAACCCAAGAGCAAACAAATGTGGACACGTGGGCACAGCTCCCCAGCCCTGGTGAACACAGCACAGCGTGCAGCAGGGGGGTTCCAGCCAATTACACCCGAAACTCCCCACTAATTATTCCGCCTATTATCTCAGTGGTTGCCTCGCACACTCCTGCTCCCCCAGCGCCATCGGCTCCTCCTTGGCCGTGCCTCAGCGGATCTCCCGCAGGTGTCTGCACGTGCCCTTTGCCAAGGGGACTCTGATGGCCACCTGCCCCTTGCCAAGCCTTTTGTGCTCCTCCCCTGCCCTCACAGACCCTCAGCTCCCCAGCACTCGCCTGGATTGTTACTGTGCCATTGCTCTGCTCTCCTTGCTACCCATCGGCTCTATCACAGTAAAGCACAATTCAAACAGATGGCAGCTGTTCTATTCATCCTATTCTTTCCTCTCTTTTTTATCTGTTACCACAAGTCACACAATCAGACTTTTCTCTCAGCTCAGCTCTGCCTCCACTATCACTGCCAATGGAGTTCAAGCCCCCTCACACCACTGGACATAAACCCCTCCAACAGGGCTCTGAGCAGAGACACCTTGGGATAATTTAACAGCAAGAGATGGAAAAGAAAACTTGTTTCACATAAATGAGATGAATACAAGGTGCCTTATAGCTCCATGGGCCGGTGAGCTATAACCCTGAGTGTATGACACTGCAAAAGCTGCATACCAATGAGCAGGTAGCACTGAGAGGTGATCAGCTGATGACAGGACAAGTTTAGCCCTGACTCATCTGGAGAGAGGTTTTCATTCTAGTGGCAGAGCAGACCTGCATGTCACACAGTCAGCACAGCTTGATTTAACCAAAGGACATCAAGCATACTGTGCTGGTAAGCCTAACCAGCACAGACAAGCCTCAGAAAACACCAGCATTTCCTCCAGAATTCCATCAGAACAGCTTCAGGGAGGGAGGGAGGGACAGGGCAGCACAACACAGGCAGCAAAGGCAGCTGCCCTTCTGGGGGCATTTTCCAGTACTCACTGTGCCTCAGATGTCAGAGCTGAGCTCGGATCTGGAAGAGAACTGTGAGGAGGCACAGACGGTCTAGACAGAGATTTGCTCGAAGGAGCAAAGCCGCCAAATAACAAAGATCTCAATTACAATGTAATAAGCACAGAATGGCCTTCATGTCTCTGAAATAATCACATCAACAGGATAAAAGAGGCCTTGATGCACACGAGAAACTGATGCACATAAATTTATCCACCAAACTGACACTCACAGAGTGAAGAAATGCAGATTGAAACACTCAGAGATACAGGAAAGACCTCAGATAACTCCATTTAGTAGGAAGCTAAGCAAAACCTGGACTATTCAGGAGTATTACATGGAAAAATAAAGAACACCCACCACCTTCTCATGCTCCTTCAGAAGTAATGCCCAGAGAAGTTGCAGCAGGAATCTGTTGTGACAGCATCTGACAGTGCTGCATCTCAGGCATACAGGAGAGAAGAGACCTGCATCATCAGGACCTACATCCTCCTACAGCAGCAATCCTGCTCTTGTCACCAAGCAGAGAAGGGAACACCTCCAGCACAGCCACAGTTAACAGCTCAGTCATTAAAGACTGGTGACACCTACGTTATTTAAGCCTAATAGTAACAATACCCTGACAAAAATTAGCTTTCTAAAATATCTATGTAGAGAAATGGTAGCTGGAAAATTTTAATTTCAAAATTCTCACACTCAATAAGGGGACATTGGATGTCAGCAATGGGTCTTAGAGATTCCACAGTATTGGAGTAATTTATAATCATGAAGTTTAGACATGAGAAGAGAGGAAGAGCAGCAGAAGTTAAAAGAAAAAGGCAATCAAAGAGACAGTTCATACCCCTCCTCAGATAATTCACAAGTAGAAAAGAAGAATCTAGACTCCATGAAGAACCCCAAGCTAAGCCAAAAATCACTCATGCAGCAAGAAGCCTGGGATAAGGTACATGGTCACTTACCTCTGCATTTCATCAATGAAAAATCCACCCTTTCACTAATGCTGTGTTCAAAGCCACTCTTCATCCCTCTCCAGGCAGGAAGAGAGGGAGTGAGACCAAATTCTTATCCCTCTGGGAGCTATCCTGGCCTAGATGCCAAGGTCATGGAATGGGGCAAGACAAACCACACTCTCAACTCAAATATTTCCTGTGCTAACGACTGCAAGAAGAGATGGTTCTGGAACACCTAGCAAAAGCCTCATGACTGTTTGCTCCCACCATCACACTCTCCCAAAGAACAGCTGTAGGCCAGCAAAATACAAAGCAGAGCTGCAGGAAAACATCTGCTTTATTGCCTCATTTGGGGTGCCAGCGTTTTCCTGCAGGTGTCAAGGGAGCAAGGACAACAAAAGCCCATTTCTGAAGGGCTTTGGTTCATCTGCACCCTTGGAAAAGTTCTGAGGAAGCCAAGGAGCACAGGTCAGACAGGCACGGCAGGCCCTGGAGAGGCCGTCAGCAGAGGGGCAGCACCAAGGTCACCGCTCAAGGACAACTGCGTCAGCCCTGCCTTCGGCACTGGGGCCCAGGAGCTGCAGGGCAATAAAAGCACACGCAGGGAGGGAGCAATCCCTCCTGGCAGGGAGACCTCACGTCCAAGCCCTTCACAGGAGATCACAGCAGCAGCACCAAGCTCAGCCCTTCCCGGGCGCGCAGGGCACTGCAACTCCCCCAGGAGAAGACACCATGGAGACCAAAGTCAGCAGCATCATGGGTGCTCTCCACAGCCTTGGCACAGAGCAATTGTGTCCTCAGCTTGTAAGAAGCTACTTAAAAGACCCAGCACACAACAAGCTGCATGGAGCTTAATTAATGCTCCTGGGACATGAAACTCCCCTGAATGGCTCTGCAGAGATTTTAATTTAACAATCTAGGGAGCCCTGCACCTCCTGCCTGGATCCCATTACTCACACCAGCAAACAAGCCCTGCTCCTTGCTCAGTAAAACAGCCAAGTGTGCACACACAGTCCAGTCACACGTAAGAAATACACACCATGGTCATCTGGACCTGCAGCACAATTCCAGGAGATGATTTTTCTCTCTAAAGAGAAGTAATGACAAATATGAACAGGACAGAGCCCAGAAGATGCAGCGAAGCAATCCCAGGATCCCCCAGCTGCCTACACCCACAGGGCACATGACCATTGCAGCAGCACTACCCACACAGGTGACCCAAGCGCCCAACCCTTGTGGGGTGGACAGAACAGTCTCTCTGTAGCCTTACCCAGTGTCCTACAGAGTCCTTGCTGTAGATAAGGATGCAGGAGATACATGGAGGAGAACGCAGGGCACAGCAGAGGAGCTGTGCGTGATGTGCTCCAGGAAACCTTTCAGCAGGTGGGTCATTGCCACTGTAGGAATTCTGAGCTTGACAGACCCACAGGAGCAGGGATTGAGCCGTGCCTGGAGCAGCAGGATGGAGGAACATGGACAGCACCTGTCAGCACCAGCACCTTCTCCACATAAAGAGGCTCTGCAGGGAGCCCCTCCGCACGTTCACTGACCTCCTCAAATGATTTTTGGACCGGGAATTTCTAGCACGGGCATCAACAGGGAGACACATAAAAGCACCTGTCCTGTGCTGTGGTCTATGTGACCAGACACTCCTCAAGGGCATTATGTCCCCCAGCCCAAACCCACTCCTAACTTTTCTGGTCAAACCACCTTAACTTCACAGAGACACCACAAGGCTCCCACAAACCTGTACCTGCAGCTTGTCAGCAGGTATGGAGCAAACCAGAACCCCCGAGGCACCTCCTGGACTCCACACAGTTGATAGAACCTGAGCAGCATCTGCCCACCCTGGTGTAGGCTACCAAGTCATTATGTTCAAAACACATTAGTCGCTCCCAAACACCCACACTACCATTTGAAATCCTACCAATTACTGAGCGTGTTGTTTGTGTGACTGCCTAATCCCACTCCCAGAACCCCACCACAGCACTTATGGTGCTTTACGTGTCATTTCTGTATGTGCACCTGGCTGACATCACCACAAAGAATCCCACCTCCAAATCTCTGAACGTCATGGAAAGCATTCATGTTTTCATTACTGCTTATGGACAGGGTGCAACAAAACGTGGGGAGAAGTTGCAGGTTCTGCCTGGAGAGATTTCCCTCGAGATACTCCAGAGTCTGAAGGGTGGATTTCTTTACAACTCAAACAGATGGCAAGGTACAAGCTTTTCATCACTTCAAGCCTATAGACTTCTCTTTCCTCTGAGCACAGCAGAGATGCTGTAATATTGAGTTACAGAGAGAGGTGACTGAGATCTTTCAGCAACATGCATTGAGTTCTACACACGACTCCAGGTTATTCTAACGCAATTTTGTCTAACAACACAAAGAAGGTGTTACATAATGCAGCTGAAAAGTTTAATTTCTCCCCATTTTTCCCCAGCAGCAAAGAGCCAGTCTAGCTGAAGCAGAGACAGTGACAGACCTACTCCCTGGCACAGCTGTGCTGAAGGAGCAGCTAAAAAGCTGCGCCAATGCCCCCAAACAGTCACCGGATGGCTGCTGTGACACTTGCACTGCAGCGTGGGAGAAGGGTCCTTTCTTTCACCTGGGAAAGGGCACTGAGGCAAAGCTCATCTTTGACAGCTTTTTAAACCTAAGTACCACTAAGCAGCAAATATTTTCTCGGATCTCCCATGCTTGATACTGAAAAGCACTGGGATCAGGCATAGAGTGAAATAAAATACTACACTGTAAGACAAGCGATATAAAACCAGAACAAGCACAATATAGAACCCAAACCCCCTAACTGGTCCATGGAGTGGCTTGGGACGCTGCCGGGGAGGGCAGACGTGGCGGGTGCAGATTTTCACAGAGCAGTTTTTGCATTCAAGGGAGCGAGACCCCTTGAAGGAGGCTGCTGACTTTGCCCTCGGACTCGCGCACGGCATTTCAGCAGAGGAGAAACCACCGGGCACGCTGACCGCGCTTCCGAATTCCCGAAGATTATAGAGATCCATCCCTGACAAATCCACTTCTGACACGCTCTTTGACGACCCAGCAAATAAAGCCCTGCGGGTGCTGTGGCCGGGCCGATGGC
Source organism: Calcarius lapponicus (assembly GCA_039654755.1). Lineage (NCBI taxonomy): Eukaryota > Metazoa > Chordata > Aves > Passeriformes > Fringillidae > Calcarius > Calcarius lapponicus. The sequence goes on along the minus strand of JBBFKN010000012.1, from coordinate 4,818,642 downwards.
GGGGACGCATCTGGAGACAAGTCACCCCTCCAGAGGCTGAGGGTCGGTGGGGTGCGAGGGTGGCACGGCCGCCCGCTGCCACCCGCGAGTGTGCGGCTGCTCTGGGGGGATCGGGGCAGCCAGCGACAGGGACCCGCCGGCAGGTGCCACTCCCCAGCCCCGGGACGGCCCTGGGGCACAAGCCCGGGTCGTGCCCGCACCGGTACCTGGGCTCGTCCCGAGGGTCTCGGGGCTCCGTCCAGCCCGGCACGACCCCCGAGGCGGCCGGGGGCGAGCAGGGTGCCGGCACCGCGCGGCTCCCCGAGGCACCGCCCGCCGCGCCCCGGGCACCCACCTCACTTTGGCCGCCACGGACGACATGGCCTCGTTCCTGAGCGTCTTCCTTTTGGACACGGCTGTGCCCATATTCGCGCGGGGGGTCGCGGCCGGGGGAGCGCTCATCGCCGGGCCCCGCGGCTGCCCATGCCGAGGCGCGCCGCCGCCCCTCGCCGCCGCGCCGCCTCAGAGCCCCGCCATGCCGGCCCCCGGCCCGCGGCCCCGGCCCGCGCTGCGCTCCGCCGCGGCCGCTGCCGCCCCATTGACTGCGGCAGGAGGCAGGGAGGGAGGGAGAGAAGGAGGGACAAGCCCGCCCCGCCGCCCAGGAAGCGCCGCTATATTTGGCCAGCGGCACCTCCTCCGCCCGCCTGACATCATGGCCGGGGAGGGGGCGCGGGCCCCGCCTCAGGGGCTGCGCGGGGCGGCGGGACCCCCGCGTGGGCAGTGTGGTGCTGCAGCGGGAGGAGGGAAAGGCCGGGGGAGAGCTCAGGGGCTGCGGCTCCTCCCGAGGGGCAGCTCCCATCTCTGCTCTGGGACAGGGACAGCAGCCAGGGCACGGCTGGGGCTGGGCCAGGGCAGCTCAGGCTGGAGCTCAGGGCAAGGTTCTTCCCCCAGAGGGTGCTGGCACTGCCCAGGCTGCCCAGGGAATGGGCACGGCCCCGAGGCTGCCAGAGCTCCAGGAGCCTTTGGGCAGCGCTGCCAGGGGTGCCCAGGCTGGGGGTGTTGAGGTTTCTGTGCAGGGCAGGGGCTGGACTGGATTATCTCGGTGGGTCCCTTCCAGCTCGGGATGCTCTGTGATTCCCTGGTTCTGCCTGAGGGGAATATCCAGCCAGCAGCCGTCAGACACGGCTGCAAGGGGAGGCCCGGGGGTATCTTGTTCCAGGCTCCTGTCAGGAAGTAGACGTGCGACCTGCAGAAAAATCAGTCATTTTGACACAAAACTGCAGCCTGCCTTTGACAGATCAGCTGAAAGATTTCACACACGGTTTATTTTCCACAGCAGGGCAGCTGCATCCCTCTGCTCATGGGGTGGACACGGTCACAAAGGTCAGACTATCGGTTTTGGACATGACAGCTCTGTGGGACTGACACAAACACCACTGGCTTTGTCCCCTGAGCAGGTCACCGCTCCCCACTGCTGTCCCAGAGCAGCAGCACAGCCATTGCCAGAGCGACCGGAGACAGCGGAGCCATGAGGGGGAGATGGGTGCTCAGAAACGCCCTCATGTGCAGTGTCACCTGCCAGAGCAAACACCTGCCTTGAGATCATCGAGTGCTTGAAAACAAACCCAACAGAAGGAGCTGATCAAGCAGTCAGCCCAGCCCTAGAGGATTTTCAATTCACAGAGTCGCAGAACTGCTTGGGTTGGAAGGAACCTTCATAGATCACTTGTTCCATCCATGCCATGGGACAGGGACACTTTCCACTGTCCCAGGCTGCTCCCATTCCTGTCCAACCTGTCCTTGGGCACTGCCAGGGATCCAGGGGCAGCCATAGCTTCTCTGGGCACCCGTGCCAGGGCCTGCCCACCCTGATCATAAAAATTTTCTTCCTATCACACAGTCTAAATCTCTTCCTTTGCCTCTTATCCTGGCCCTGATAAAAATTCTCCCACCATCTTCTTTATAATCCTCCTTTCTAATATATAAAGGCTGCAAGAAGGTCTCCCCAGAGCCTTCTCAATCTGAACATTCCCAACTCCTCCAGCCTTTCTTCACAGCAGAGGGGTTCCAGCCTCTAGATCAATTTCAGGGGTGTAGGTTTTGATCCCTAGGGGGGTTTGGAAAAATGTTTTTTCTTGGGAAAGTATTTTATAAATCTGCTTTCAGGATACCTGAGTGAGTGAGGCAGCAAATTCTTGCATATTATTCATAATACATACAGAAAAAGCACTTGGATTGTCCCCCTGACTCTGCAGGCAAGTGCAGAAACCCCAGGAACTCAGAGCTACTCATTCAATAATATTGGACAACGGGGTAGAAGTTTTATAGATAATTAAAATTCCTACAGGCTTTGTGAAAAGAGGCAGCTGAAGGAGGGAGTGACAGGCACACCTTGTCCTGTCTGTACCTGAGGAAGGGCTGTAGCACAAGCTCATGTTTCACTGTCCTTCAGAGACCCTGCATGAAGAGACCAAAAGTTGGGGAAAAGCCTCAATCCCCTCTATCCATAGACTCCAACATAAAACCTGCAAGAAAATATAATAGGATTTGAACACATTAAGTCTGTTTGGTCTATTAATCTACCCATTGAAAAATAAAGGAATTTCTATAGAGAGAGGAAAAAAGATGAAGAAGGCACCCAATTCCCCTGGTTTCTGTGGACACAAGGAGCAGGATACAAATACTTCAAGCAGAATTTTATCACAATCTGAACAATTCAGTATGAATAACAAATTTTCAGAGCTGTATCTTTGCTGAGGCCCAAGCTGTGAGCAGAAAAAGTGACATGTGTCCACAACAAAGACATGGAAATACTTAACAAATAAATAAGGTCAGTTTGTGTTTCCCAACCCTTTTTCCCCCTTTATGTAAACTAGACGGGGGAAATGTTCTTTATTTATTTATTGAAATATTTTGCCAGTTGAGGCAAATGCTATTCCTTAAAAATATAACTCGCTCTCCAAACTAACAGGCAGGTCTGCTCTATCCATGACACAATTCCCACCAGATCTACCTGGAAGTGCCCCAAAGTTGCTCACAGTGACATTTTTCATGTACAAAACAAAACTCAACCTCAATATATTGGATTTTTCCCCCAGAATATGACTCCAATTAAATTTGTACTCATGACTTCCCCCCACCCTGTTTTTTGTTGTACAGTCATGTCACGAAAGAGTTCCTACAGAAAAGGAGAAAAAAAAAATCCATCTGTTTTGAATGAGCAATTGAAAAAAAAAATCACTTGTAGAGAACTGGAGCCATGCAAGCAGTTCCAGTCTCCATGAAGCTGTGCCCAGTGCTATCAATTCCCAAAATTAAAAAGCATCCAGATGGATGCCTCCATCTTCATCCCATGGTCAGACTGCTCTTGTGCCTCTTAGAGCTCCCTCAAACTCTCCCTTGCTGGTTCCCCAGCAAGGTCTCCCTCTCTGAGGCTGGGGAGGGTCCAGCCCAGAGCAGGGCTCACTCTGAGGGCTGCTCAGGGCTTGGCCCAGTGGGTTTTGAGCACCTCCAAGGATGGAGATGCAAACCCTGCTCTGGTCCATGTCCCAGGGCTGCATGTCTCTCACAGGGAAAGATTGCCATAGATCCACTGGGAAATTCCTGTGTTGGGCTGTGTGCCCTGGAGAAGCACCCAGCCCCACGACTCCACAGCACCCCAGGAGCCCATCCCTGCAGATTCCCCTCTGGGTTTTGCTTCTTCCCTGCCTTCCTTTAGGGTTTCCTGCCTGCCTGGGTTTATCCAGGCATTTAGGGGTCTGGGTTACCTCAGAAGAGGAGGCAGCCAGGGGGCCCTTTACAGCTGGAGAGATGCCTTTGCTTCGTGCTAGGAAAAAAGTCAGGCGAGCCAGGCAGACACAGTTCCCACGGCTTCTCCATGGCAACAGGGCCTCCAGACATGCACACAGCAAACGGGCCGAGGGGGCTGGGAGCCTCACAGCCCCTCCACCCCAGCCCCAAACCTCCACTCACAGAGCGCTCAGGGGATCTCACCCCAAAACACCTTCCAAAATAATCACAGCTGGCCAGAGGAATGTTCCCTCCTTCCACCAGGGAAGGTGCAATGGCCTGAAGCCCAAGCCAGGCAAAGTCCATCCCAACCAGGTATGGGTTTTGTCCAGGGAAATGCATCACACTTGAAAATTTGGCATCTCTGCAACCTGTCAAATCAAACAGCACATCTCTGTCCAGCAGGAAACCCAGAACCTCAAACCTATTAGGTCTAGGTCTCAGATCAGATTCTGACACTCAGACTTTAAGGAACCATTCTTTTTACATTTATAAAAGTAATTTTTGTCTAAACGAGCAAAAACTATGTATCCTGACAATTTAAATGCAAAAAAGGAGAAATAAGGCAAGCCAAAACCAGTCACAGCAGCAACCTGCAAAAGGGAGAGGGAAACAATAATAAATACTTCTTCAAGCACGTCAAGCTGGAGAGTCAGAAGTTGGCTATGGTGCAAGAGAAGCATTCGTAGGAGATAAGGTCAGAACAGAAAAACAATGAATATTTTGCGTCTGTAGTCAGTGAGGAAAAGCTTGGAGACGTTCCTGTGCCAAAAGTCATCTTTATATGGATGTGGCATTGGATTTGGCTCATGTTCAAGTGTCAGCAGAAGAAGTTGAAGAATAAATAGCCAAACTAGAGAGTGCAAATGCACCAGGCTGAGATGGTTCACCTAAGTGCCCAGTGAGAGCTCAGAGGTGAAACAGTTTAATTACTTAGTTGTAGCATGTAATCACTGTGTGTAACAGCCTCACTGTCTGAGAGCTTCAAGGTGACAAATGCAAAGGGTTTGGGGTTAAGGCAGACCCTGAAATCTGAGGTTCCCTCCTGGGCAAAGTGAAATTGTCACTAAGAATCTCATTAGTGCAGAGTTGGATACATTTGAAATACTGGGAAGAAAAGGAAGTTGATTTTCCTGGAAAAAAAATGAATGCTTGATAAAGGTATTACAGTTCTTTAGAGGGATAGATAAGTGTGAGGTATAGTCTGCTTGGGTTTCCAAAAGGTCTGTCACACGAGTTTCTTACAGGAATGCAGCTACCATGGGATTAACAGAAAATACTTGAAATAAATAAATACCTGGTTAAAAGATTCCCAAAGAGCAGCACTCAATAAGCAAGCTCCTGAATGGAGGGAAGACTGGAAAGGAGCCCCACAGGGACCTGGGCAGGGCTCTGCTCACTTCTGCTTTTTCAGAAATAATCTTGAAAATTAATTGGAAAATAAAAAGGAGTGACAAAGCTTGCAGCTGATGTTAAGGCATTCAGGGTCATAAATACATGAGACACTGAAGAATTATACAAAGACCCTGTGATAGTGAATAACTAAGCAATAGGTTCAGGACATCCAGAGGAGATAATTACAAAGATAAAGACAGGATGAAAACAATCCCAACTCCTCCAGCACTGGGCTCTGCACTGATCTTTATCCTCAGAAGTAGCCTATTTTTCTTCCAGGTTCAGTTGAATATCATCCTGCCCAGCCCAGATCCATTTGTGCCTCGTGCTGGCTCTTGGCTTTGGTGGAACTATAAACCCAGGAGAAGGGAAGAGACTCAGCAATGTGGTAAGCATAAAACCAGGATAAAGGGGGGGGGTGTTTAATGGCCCATGTGAGATGGCTGCAGTTCCTGTGCTCCAAATTGAGACCAGGACTGTTTGTGGTCCCTGCAGAGTCAGTCAGTCACCCAGGGAAGGGCAGAGTACCAGGGTCAGCAGTGCCAAGGGAGGTGTGGGACCCCTCCCCACAGACATTTCCTAGGGCTCACATCACCACAGCTTAAGCCAAGCTGCAGGTGCTTCCCCTGGAACATGATGTGCTCAGAACACAGCATTGGCACAGACAGGACAGGGCAGAGATGTTTTGTAGCACCCTGCCTTCTGCTCCCATTTCTCTGCACAAAAAAAACTGGCCAGAGTGTGTTCCTACTGAGGGGGCAAAGCACAAGACTGAAAAGAGAAGACAAACTGGTGTGCCCACTGCCCTTAAACACTCTGTCCCAGTTAAGCTCTTTTGACAAGACACAGCAGCCCTGAGAGCTGGTGATAAACCTACAACACTGAGGCAGCTGGAGAGGCTGATGGAATTTATTCACCCAGCACTGGAAAAGAGTTTGAGGACAGTGGTTATGGCCAAGTGCCTGGGAAGGTCTCCTGGGTGCCAGAAGGTCACTCAAGTATCACCTCTCCACCTTCCTGCTTTAGTCCCTTCAAGATGTTGCTGTTAAATTCATCAAGTCTGAACTTCACTCGAATGAGGAGCTGTAAGAAAATAACTTCCCCTACACTGGTATAATTAAAATTAGGCCATATATCACTGAAGCAAAATCAATAGCTAACAAGTTGGAGTTTGTCAAGAATTACGGTTTTTCTTTGAGTGGATTCATTTGCATAGAGCTGTTCTTACATGGCCAAGCATTTGGCATCAGCAAAGCTTGTTCAAACCCAAGGTAGTTCCAATCCCTGGGTGAACAGTTCTGAACCAGCTGGGATGCAGGGCACTCAGACCCCATGCTGGCCCGCTCACCCCCAGCTATTTTTAGTAAAACACCTAATCAGTAATTGCCAGGGCTGGGTACAGCCTTTCAGCCCTGCCTTCTGTACGTGACATGTCCCAGCTGGGAGGGGAACTCAGCCCACTGAGACCCTGAGCACAGGTCACCCTCCCTTCTCCTCCTTCCTCAGCAACTGCATTTTCCCAAGTTCTCTGATTTTGCCAGCATTAAGAAGAGGTCAGATACTGTTTAACATTATCTGTCTGCTCCTGCACAAGGCAGCAAGGTCCTGGCAGAGCAAGCCAGAGCAGCCCTCCCGAACTGGAGATTTGGAAGGGAGGCTCTGTGCTCAGCTGTGGGAGGAAGATAGGGAAAAGCAGAGATTTTTATCCCAAATTTGGAAAAAAACCTTGAAAAAGGTCTTGGGGGCTTACTTCCCACGCATAGTGGTAGTCTGGGGGGATTTGAGGGTGGGTGCACTGTCCTGGGGTGAGAGGCAGAGCATGCCTGGGGGGGCACAGCACACTCCTGCAGGGCATGAGAGTTTTTCCCAGGCACACACACCTGTGTGTTCCTCAAATCCCAACCCAGAGCTGCTTCCTCACCTCCACTGACCTCGCAGGCTGCCTCAGCAAGGACTCAGGGCACGAGCAGTTCCAAACTCGGTCAGTAGCAGCAGCCTGGCTTTCCACTGGGAGACTCCCAGGGCAGCACTGGCTCTGCCTGGCTCTGCAAACACAACCTGAGCAGACTTGGTGTGTTGTTTGGAAAGGTGGAAAAGGGATGAGGCTGTGGGGTTGCTTTGCAGGGCAGGAGCCTCAGCAGCTTCCTCTGAGCAGACATTAGAGAGGGGGAGGCCGGGCTCCAGCTTGGCACCGCTGTGCCACAGCTTCAGGCACTGCCTCTCCCCGCTCCTGCACTGCAGCACCAGCACTGGCACAGCACCACCCCAGTGGGAGGCATCACACTACTTAAAGAAAATTATGTTGCTGGCCTTTTCATTATGTTGCCCAGCAAATGTTCCCATGAAATATAGGCCTAATTATCTACCCACATTCAGATTACTCTAAGATGCAATTTCCTTCTACTCTGTGGAGTTTGCTCTCCTTCTGTGGATCTCATGATTGAAATACATTCAATTAGTTATTACTCTGCTGGCTGAAATCTTGAGCTGCCTTCCTGACAGGGCTGCTCCATCTGGGTCTCGCTGGCCTGACAGCAGCCAGGTGACACCAGGTCACAGGCAAGCCCCAAGGATGTCTCAGCACTCAGCCATGCCAGTTATTTATTAGATTTGTATCTCAAATGGAAGCCTTGTCAGGACTGTGGGCTTGAAACATGAAGTATCAGCATCATAGAATCACTGAGGTTGGAAAAGGCCTCTCAGATCGTGAAGTCCAACCATTCCCCCAGCACTGCCAAGGCCATCACCAAACCCAGGTACCATCTCCCCAGGTGCCATATCTACACAGCTTTTAAATCCTTCCAGGGGTGGTGGCTCCACCACTGCACTGGGCACACCCCAATTAATCAAAGAAAAGGCTCAGCCTCAGCATGGATGATTGCTCTGGTCAATGTCATACCTTGGGTGGGACCTTTTCAAAAGCATGATCCTAAATCCCTGTGAAGGAACTCCCTCTGCCCAGGAAGGGAAGACTCAGTGAGATCATGTTTCTGGGCTAGGAGAGATGAGGAGAGTGAGCATTTCAAGAGCAGCATAATATTAGATACCTCTTTTCCCTTAAAATGATCCAGCAAGTGGAGAGAAACAAAAGCAAGGAGCATCAGCTGTAGCAGGAAGGAGGATTTGAGCAGGGTGGTAATGTAATTTCATTCCTATTGGCCACATCAAATTGACATAAGCCAATCCCTCAGAATAAACTACAGTAAATAATAAACCAAATTGCTATAACAAAGGAAACAACAATGTGGATGTACCATATAGGGAAGAGACTTCTTACCTCCTCCACAGAATTTTGGAAGCCCTGGTGTGGAGGCTCTCTGAAGGTCTTTGCTGGAAATCTGGCACAATAACTTCTTTTGGCCATACTGAGGCACTTGCTGGATGTTGATCCCTCCCAGAGTGACCTCCTCCCACACTTGCCCACCCTCCTGGTGAAGGGAAACTAATTTTCTACCTGGCAGAGACACATTTTACTCCCAGGGATCCAGGGACTGCTCAGCAGCGTGGAGGTGCAGGAGTTGGTCCTTACAATGAAGTTTCTCAAGGTCGGGATTCCAGAAGCAGCTCCAGGAACAGATCAGTGGTAATTGATTGCTCAATGATTCAGTGATTACTCAGTTTTCACTCCATCCACATCTCAGTATTTCATTGTTTGGCAAAATATCAGCCTGACTTTGTCCTGACATTGGCACCACGCAGCACAAGAAGAGCTGAAGTTTGAAGCGACTGTGTCATATCTAAGATGGAAGAAAAAGTGTTATGATTATGGGAAAATTTGTATGATTGTGTCCCTGGAAGCACCTCACTCCCAAAACTCTGCTCCAACCCTACCCTGCACCATGTCCAATCCTTGCTGTATCTAAAAGTGCAGAAATGAAACCACTGACATGAAACGTCTGTGGTAGAAGGGCTCAGATCATCTGTAGCAGTGGACAAGGGAACTACAGAAAATGGGATCTGTCTGGACTTGTGTAAGACCTTTGAGACAGGCCCCCACAATATCCTTCTGTCTTAATTGGAGAGATGTGGACTGGATGGAGGGACTGCTCAGTGCATGAGGAATTGGTTGGATGGTTGCATCCAGAGAGTGGATGTGACCATCAATGGCTCAATGTCCAGATGGAGATCAGGGACAAGTGGTGCCCCTCAGGGGTCTGCATGGGGCCAGTGCTGCCAGATATCTTCATCAGTGACACAGACTTTGGATCCAGGGTGCTTCCAGCAGGTGACACCAAGCTGTTGTGGGGTCAGCCGCCAAGGGGTGAGGTTGACACACCTGAGGGAAGCTGGAAGAGCTTCTGAGGGCACACCCAAGGAGCTGGAAATGCAGCTCCCACTCTCCATGGAGCCCAGGGCATGGCAGGAACAGCTCCTTCTGTCATGGTGCTTCTGCCTGCCATGAGGCTGAACAAGGGCACGTGGGGACGGATCCTGGCCAGAGCAAGGAGCAGGGAGAAATATTTGGGGAGGATGACTCAGAAAGCTCAGCTGGAGGATGAGGAGGGATGAATACACATTGAGCAGCTCCTGGCCATGGTGAGGGTGTAACAAAATAGGTGCCATCTGCTTCATCTGGAGCATCACACAAAGGCACAGGCAGCAGAGAGCCTCTAGCTTAGACCCTGTTGGCAAAGAGAACAAATTCCACAATTGCTACAAAATAGCTCAAGGCACAGAAGAGGAGTGGCCACAGCGTGCATTCAGGTTCTGCTGTCCCTGCTCCTGCCCCACTTCCAAGTCGTCCTGTGGAGAGGGGGAGGAGCAGTCCTGAAATGTTTGTGGTGATTCAAAGCAGTGCTGAGTGGGATTTGACAGAGAGCTTGGGATGGGCAGCAGCTCAATCCATCACCCATTCTGCAGGAAAGGACCTGGATGCTGCTGCAAATCTTCAGTGGAACCAGAGTCAGAAATGCTGTGATTGTGCAGAACAGCGGAATGTCATGGCACGAGAAATAACAGTGACAGAGCCCTGTGGGCTGGGCAGGGGTGGGACAATCCCAGCCTGTGAGCTTCAGGGGAGGTTCGGACTCAGGGGGAGCACCAGGAGGGGTCAGATGGTGCAAGAGTGCAAAGGCTGGAAAAGGGATTGATGCACCCCAGGAAACTGAAGCAACACATTCTGGTTTTGTAAAAGAGACAGGACAGGGCAAGGAGCAACAGAGTTATACTGTGGTGGGAAATGTAGGTTCCACCTGAAGAGAAACTGTGTAAGGATTGTGAAGCAGTGGAACAGATTTCCAGGGAGAGCAGTGCAGGTGTGACCAGGTGGAGCAGAGCCTCCCTTGGGCCCTGGGTCAGATTGGACAGGCTCAGCACTCTGCTCCTGCCTGGGACATGCCACAGAGTCAACCAACCCTCCATGGCCTGATAGGGCTTGCTGGGCTCTCCATCACTTATGGAACCAGCAGCTTCACAAACCTCACGGACATGGTGGCAATTCTGAGAATCTGTGGGGAAAAAAACCTTCTGCAGTGTGGGAAAGCAGCAGTTCTTTGAGTTGAGCTTGTGACAGGGCAGAAAAGCTGATATTGCAGAGTCAAGAAAATGTAAGTTTGGCTGAAAGCCCATCCTGTAAATTGGTAATCCTGAAAACAGCCATTGGAAGAAAAATTGCACTAAATATGATGAGGAAGAAAAGAATAGATACTGATCAATATGCAGCAACCATATCAAGCTATGGAGCAGAGCTATTGATAGAGGAGGGTAAATGGACAGAGGAAAATCCATGTCTGGCAAAGTCACAGCCAGTAAAGAGTTGTTTACTAAATACATTAGAAACAAAAGAAACATTATTGATGTTGTAGACTTACTAGATAGACTTTGAAAAGCATAAAAGGATTTTGGTCAGGAGCAGCCTCAGGTGTCTGACATCCTGCTTGGAGCAGGACTGATGTCCAAGTGACACTGCCTTGCTCAGGGGTTGCCCAGGTGAATTTTGAAGATCTCCAAGCATGGAGAGGCCCCAGCATTCCTAGATGAGGAGGTTTGCTAGAGACAAGGCTCTCAGTGAGTCCCTTCTGCATTTGGAAAGGATGAGAATGTCAGACATGAGGGTGATGAAATTGTCTGTGGTCTAATACCAACCCAGAGCATCTCGGGTGCCATCTGTGGGGTTTCTGAACAGCAGAGCTGTGCGAGCTGCACCTGAGGGCCCTCGAGCAGTGCTCTGAGCTGAGCTGAGCTGAGCTGGGCTGAGCTGAGCTGGGCTGAGCTGGGCTGAGCTGGGCTGAGCTGCCTCCTCCTGCTGCTGAGGGTCTGGGAGCCTGGAGATGCCAGGTTTGGCAGGATGCTGATGGTGCTCAGCTGCCCTGGTTAACAGCTGCTCAGTCCAGCACCGACACATCCAGAATGAAAAATGGAGAGGACGCAGAGGATTCAATTAATAAAGAATTCAGGGATTAAAAATACACCCCTCAGCGTGGTGCAATGGAAAGTGTCTTGTCAAATGAGCCTCAGTTCATCCTTTGAGAAAATTACAAGTTTGTAGATAAAGGTTACCATGTAGCCATTATTTGCTTAGCTTTTGGCAACGTGTTTGAGTTAATATCCTATGACACCCTAATTACAAATTTAGCGCTATACAATCCCAATAAAGCCCACATTAAATGGATGGAGAGCTGCAAATCCAGCTCCAAAACAAGGACTCGTCAGTGAACAGAGATGATTTAGAGGGATTCTGCAGGAGTCAGTCCCAGCCTGACACTAATCAATGTTTTCATCATTGATTGAGAAATGAGCACAAAACACAGCTGATAAATTATACAGCTGCTGGGAGCAGAAGGACTGGCAGTGAATAATTATGACAGAGAAGTTCTACAGAGCAACTGGGATCTTTTCTGTGCACAACCCATTTTCACTTGGCAGTGTTAAAATAGGCCAGCTTTCAAACAGGAACGGAGGAAAGGTTTCATCCAAAAGAGTTGGGAGGAAACATTTCATCCAGAAAAAGGATGGGAGGAAAGGTTTCATCAAAAAAAGATGGGATACAAAAAATCTAGACATCATCAGGAGAAAGTAACTCAGAGCAGCTGGTTTTGCATCATTCCAGCAGCCACAGTGCTGGCCCCAGGTGCAGAGACTGGAGCAGAGGATGAGGAAAGCAGGACAGTCCTGCAGTGCAAGGAATGGTGGGCAGGGGACACCAGAGATGTCTCCAGGAGATGGCTGAAGTGGCAATGGAGTCAGACAAGACCCCAGAGAGGACATGGACAAAGCCCCTGAGTTGCAAACCCCCCATGGAGTGCAAGTCATGGGGACAGACTCCAGCTCAAACCTACTGTCACCTCCACCTTCCAGCACAGGGACCCTCCCATGCATGTCCTGCAGCACTTGTCCTCATCCTCTTGGTGCCCTCCACAAGCCATGACACTAAAACAGAAACATTCACTCTCCCAAAAGGAAAAAGAATTGCTTTGCTGAGCTTTTGCATCAGGCTGGGGTTATCTTCCTCTCCCCAACCTCATTTTCTGACAGTAATTGTTAACATGGAATGAAGGGAAGCTGAGGGGCAGATGAGAGGCAGATGAGGAGGCTGAAATGAGACATCCCAGGCTGGCAGAAGGGTCTGTGCAAGGACCAGGGGGCCTCCTGCCAGGTGACTTGCAATTGAGAGGAATGGTGCATTTGTCTTTCCAAACAAGCTGTGGGTCTGCTGGTAGATAAATAGCACTGGGAGATAAAAGAAGCAATGGGAAGGATTCCACTGATTGATGAATGGAAAAAGACATTTGCTTTTACAAATAAACTTTAGGTTTGCTGATAAATGAAATTAGACATTGAAAGATGAAAGAAACAATGGGGAAGAAAAACCCCTAAATTCCATAAGAATTAAAAATTAAAAGGGAGGGTTATACATTAGAGGGGAATCTTTGGTATCAGGTGTATTGGGAAGTGTGAACCTCTCAAGTCCCTCAGCCAATGGGGAAAGAGAGAAGGGAAATGTGGCTGGGAAATTGGGATAAAAAGGAGGCTGTGTCCTCCAAAAATCTGAGAAATCCCAGGGGAATCCCCCATGGCCTCTCCCTTTATTGGAATACAGCAAAAGGACTCCTCTGTCTCCTTTTTGGACATAAACCTCTGGTGTTTGTGGATTAATTTTCCTGACACAATGATTTATACACCATCAGCACAGAGACATTTTCTCCCGTGGATGCTGCACCTGCAGCCCCGGAGGGGTTTTTCCCTCCAGCTCCTCATCCAGCCTGGCCCCAGCAGCCCCAGGCCCCGCTGAGCCCAGCCCGGCCCGCACAGCCCCGGGCAGGGATGCTCCGGGGCAGGGATGGCCCCGCCGGGGTTTTTAGCTGTGAAAAGTGCATATTATATGGCTCTACACAGATATTTACCACATGTATTTTGATGTATTGATTAGTAGTGTTGTGGGAACATTTTAATAATAGATGGAGTCTTTAATTGGAAGGTAACTTTTGTAGTTAAAATAAGAACTATGTTAGCGAGGTTTTTTTCTGTAGGAAAGGAATGAGGCACTCACACCAGATAGCAGCCACAGGACAACTAAATCTTTCAGAGAAAAGAATTTATTGCCTTCTTATCAGAAGAAACTAACTTTCAGACTAGAAGGCGCTGTTAGGATTAGAAGTAAGAATTTGACAATGACCAGACAGAATCCTGTGTTTGAATGGAATTTATGCATCATGTATGAAGTGTATGAATATGCAACGGGCTATTGTTCTTAAGGGTTAATCCTTTGCTAGCAGGGGTCTTTTCGGGCTCGTGATGCCCAGAAAGAGGTACCCGGCCATCCGTAGCTCTTTGTTTTTATTGTCTCATATTGTCCTAACTTAAATTGTCCAAATTATTATTACTCTAATTGTATTACTATTTTTATAACCATTTTATTACTATTAAACTTTTTAAAAAAATTTAAAAACAAGTGATTGGCATTTTTCACATTAGCTCTGCCCACGACACCGCTTGAGTTCAGGCGTGACCTTGGGCAGGCAGAGCTCTCACCCCGCTGCTTCCCCACGTGCTGGGAAGATGCTGCCAGCCCAGGAACAGCCCCCAGGGCACCCTGTCCCCAGCACGTGCTGTTTGGCTCCCCAGGGTCTGCACAGAACCCAGGGACAGATTTTGGGGCGGAGGAGGAGGAGGGTCCCGTGGGAGCCAGGGCTGTCGCAGCAGGGACATGTGAGGGCTCCCAGGTGGGTGCTGCTCTGCAGAGACTCAGCAGCCTTTTGCTTGGGCTCTGCATTTCCACACTTCCTTTGCCTCAGATAAAATCGGCAGCTCCAGATTGGCCCAGGAGCAGCCTGGATTTGAGTGCCCAAGGGAGTTATCCTCAACAACTCAGCTTTCCACTGGGGCCAGCTGGGCCTTATGGAGCCCCCAGATTGACTCTGGTGATCATAAAATCACAGACTGAGTTGAGAGGTACCTTAGAGCATCTCATTGTCCTGGGCAGGGACATCTCCTATTAGACCAGGTTGCCTCAAACCCCCTCCAGCCTGGCCTTGGGCACTTCCAGGGACGTGGAGTGGAGCTGATGGGATGTGTGGTTCATGCCCAGGCCCTGGTGTCCTCCCTGCCCACAGCTCCATCAGGGACCAGGCTCATTCCCAGTGTCACTGGGCAGCTGATGGATCTGTCCTGACCTTCCCTCTTGGGCACTTGGAAAACCTCTTTCCTGACACTTGGAGCTCATGACAAGGTTCACTGCTGGCAGAAGAGCTCCAGAAAGAGAGACACCCACCCCAACAACCTGTCACAGACGTGTTTAATGAAAAATCCTTTCCTTAGGATTTTTTCTCCTGAGAAGCTGAGAGGCCTCAGGAACAAAATGTAAACAATGGTTATCTGCTGCTGTGGAATGCAACAGGTGCATCTGGGATTGGTCTCATGGGGTTGTTTCTAATGAATGGCCAGTCCCAGTCCGGCTGTCTCAAACTCTGTCCAAGCCACAAGCCTTTGTTATCATTCCTTCTTTTTCTATTCTTAGCTAGCCTTCTGATGAAATCCTTTCTTCTATTCTTTTAGTATAGTTTCACTATAATACATATAATAAAATAATAAATCAGCCTTCTGAAACATGGAGTCAGATCCTCATCTCTTCCCTCATCCTCAGACCCCTGTGAACACGGTCACAGCAACCCTTGCAAAGCTCAGCTCTCCCCTCTGTTTTCAGGACCAAAAATCTCTCCAGTCCCAGGAATGTGTCCCAGCAGGAGTCCCAGGGGTGGCTGTGCCTGCCTGGGCTGTGCACCCGTGTCAGCACCCGTGGCTGCAGCCCAGGCACGACCCACGAGGTTGGCACAACTCCTCTTCCCTGCCTCATTACCCCTGAAATCCCAGGGGTCCATCGCTTCACCAGCCCAGCTCTAGAAGCTGTTCTGAACTTTGCTGTGTTAAAAGCTTTCTATTTCCAGCAAGGATGCAAGTGAAGGGGGTGGATTTTACAGCCACGAGGTGACAGTGCTGGAGATGAGCCACGGGGCACTTGTTTCAGGGTGAGAAGAGAAGAGAGAGGCAGAGAAGTCACCCACCCACCACTTTCAGCTACTCCAGAGGAACTGCAGCAACAACCTGGTCACACACAGGGGGAGCAGACCCATAGCAGTGAGAGGGGGAAAGCACCTAGACAGGACAGGGGACAATGATGCCAAGGACAACAGAGCTGACACACGTCCTTCCCTGATTCCTCCAACCATGCAAGGGCCAACACCCCACACAGGTTGAGCAGACTCTCATTCCAAAGGCAGAAACAGCCTCTGGCAGTGGCAGTGATCAGCTGGAGCCTTCCCCCAGAGCCTGTGCCTTGGGGCAGCCATCAGTCACTGCAAGGAGGGTTTGGCAGCTCAGCCCAGGCAGGGCTGGACGCTGACGTGCCAGGTGGGGCCAAACCTCACACTGGATGTGAACACAGCCACAGGCACAGCCAGTGCCACAGAGCACCTCACTGTGCCTCCCTGGGCCCAGCGGGCTGCAGAGCACCCTGGCAGGCAGTGCCAAGGGCAAACAGGGCATTTGGGGTCACCTGTGACGCCCATGGGGACCCAGGCAGCGGCAATGTGCTCAAAAATGGGAACAGCTTGGAGCTCACCCAGGTCAGGGCTGCTTGAGCTGCACCAGCCTTACTCAACACATTCCCCTGGCTCTGTGCATCACATCCAATATGCCTCATCCAAGGAAAAATTGTGTCATTTATGGTACATTTAAAATTGATGCACATTTGGTGTTCTTGCTGATCCCAAATGATCCCCTGCCAGCGTGCTGCAGTGAGAGCTGTGCTCAGCCCCGCCAGGACAGCGGCGCTCGGAGCCTCCCTCCCTGGCAGCCACTGCCAGGGACAAATTCCCAGCAAACAGGATCTCCAGCAGCACTGCCAGCACTTGTACCTCACCAGTACTGAGTCCTGCCTGGTGCCAGGGGCTCTGTGCCATCCAGGGCTCAGCACAGTTCTGTCTGGAGGGCACGATGGACACAAATGGTGCTCCTTAGGGATAAACCCCGGCCTCTCCAGGGCTGGGGGCCCAGCTGCTTCCTGATGGGAAGCTCATTCCTGTCCATAACCCCTGAGTGCATTAGGCTTAATTAAAAGCTGTCCCTGCTGACGTTGGTGGCAGTGGTGAGTGGAGACTGTGGCTCTGCCACGTGCAAATGCCACGTCTGAGCTAAGTGACACTCGGGCCACAGGTGCTTTCCCAGCATCTGGAATGCTGCTCCTGCTGCCTGCAAGGAACCTCCAGGCACCATCCTGGTGCACACATATGGATATTTATGGTGTATTCTCCTCTATAACCTAAATTAAGGCCACTGGGAAAAAGAGGGTCGCACCCTCCATGACCTGAGGAGGGACAGGGACAAAGAGCACAAACACAAACCCCACCAGTCCTAGTGGGAGCAGAACCAGCCATCAGCTGGGAAGGGATATTTCTGGAAGGTGCCAGCAAAAAGGGATATTTATGGCTTTGGTGCCAGCAAAACACTCCAAAATTCTGTTCTTCAAATGCCACCTTACCAGTGCCAGTGCCTCCTGCCCTGGGTCACCACTGTCCCATGCTGAAAGCTGGCACCCCACAGCCATGTTTTGGTGGGGCTCTCGGGATAGTGGCACTGGCAGGTGCCAATCCTGCCATGTGGAGCCCTGGAGGGAGAGGAAAACATTTTCCATCTATTTCTTGTTTGCTGATTTTCTCGCAGCTCTTCCAGTGACAGCGAGTGAAACCCAGAGGCGCAGCCAAGCCCCCGCATCTCGACAGCTCAAACACAGCCCTGGGGCAGCAGGCAGGGAAAATCACACGCTGGGGGAGGTCAGGGAGCACGAGGGAATAGGAGGAGATTAATTTGGGAACAGCACGCAGGCAGAATGACGTCTGCCAGGGAAGGAGCATCGCTGGCCCCGGCACAGCCCGGCTGTCCCTGCCTGGGGAACGGAGCCCGCAGGGGCTGCACGGACACATCGGCCCCACACAGGGACAGAAACCTGAGAAGCCACAGCAGGAGATGTCACAACCAGCTGGGCAGGAGCCAGAGCCCCACTGCTCAGGTCAAAGCTCTCCCCCAGCCTGGGCAGGGCTTCCTGGAGGGTTTGGACAGGTGCTTCAGCTGCCCCGTGTTCCTTCTTCCTAAACCCCACTGGGGATTCTCTCGGAGCTCGTGTGGCTGCTCTAAGGAAGAAGCTGAGTTGGTTGCTTGCACCAAGCCCCAGGGTGCTGCCCTGGGGACAGGACTGCCACTGCCACTAGCTCTTAGTGGGGACAAAGCCAAACACCTCTCCAGAGGGAACCTGTCCTAGGTTGCAAATGCAACCCAGGGCTGTGTGTTCTATCACCGTCGGTCAGAGGCAGTTCTCTGCTGTCCATGGGGCAGTTTTTGCTTTATCTCTCCCACAGCCAACCCTCCCTCCAGGAGATCTCTGCTGTCCATGGCCACTGAGTGTCCCTGCAGGGCTGATCCAATTCCAGCATCCCATGGGGAGATGCTGCGCCCAGGGCAGGAGCCAAGCATTCCTCCCTGGATCCAATTTGTTGTGGGAATGAGCTCTGTGTCCTTCTCACCCATGATGAAACCTCAACAACTGCATCGGCTCTTCCAGCAAAGAAATTCATCCAACTTCTGGTCAGATTTCACATTTATGGAGATGTCACACACCCATTAAGAAACTGCAGGGTGGTTCCCAGGCAAAGCCTGCACCTGGGCCAGGAGCCTCAGGCTCTTCCAGCCACCCTCCTCCCACTGCATTTCCATCACAGCAGAGCCCGGGGGATGAGGGGGTGATGCAGCACTGGCTCCTTGGGGCAGGGCTGCTGTCCACGTGGGCAGGGATTGATTAAAACCTCCTGAGATGGAATTGCACACACAGTCACCTCTGGGACCCAGCCAGCAGCAAAGCAAGATAGAAAAAAACAACTTTGCTTTTAGATTTGTCCCATTATGGGTTTACATTCCTCAGCATGGAAGAACAGATTGGTTTAATGTCCAGCTAGCTCAGCTGGACGTTTCATAGCTCAGCTACAAAAGATGCAGCAGGGAGAAAAAACGTGATCAATTATTTAGGAGAGACTTTCAGTCTCACATCAGAAGTTCATCTCCTGAATTCATACATCTGAACTAAATGCTGTTTTCCCATGGTACAGGGCACAAAGCAAATAGAGAGCCTCTAATTAGCACACTCAGCAGCCCAATACCTGTTTTCTGTGTGTCCCTCACTGAGCCCAGCAGTTCCCACCTGGGCTCCAGGAGCATGTCTGGCTGCCAGGATGTTTGTAGGGAACACACACAGCTTGGAAATGAATTACCTGTTTGAACAGAGGGGAAGAGCTCTCCTGGAACAAGAGCAGCTGGGTTCAGGCTGACAGAGCTCTCATTCTTCTGCACAATAACCTGTGGTGCCTGTTCTGCCCCAGCTGGGGCTGCCCTGGGCAGAGGAACACGTGGATCCAGAGCACAGGGCTGTGACCATCACAGTCTGTCCATTGCCAGCAGGTTGGATCCAGCCTCTGCTGAAGGCACTTTTGGTTTTGGCTTTATCCTTTGCAGGCAGATGGCCCAGGAGGGGCTTGGTAAGGGCAACCAGAGGACCTTGGTCATCTCTGGGGTTTGTGCTCCAGTTCTGACCCCCATTTTCCAGGGAGAGGTTCCTGGAGTGTAACCACCCATAAACAGACTGAAGGGCCTCACACCTGGTTTGCCAATCCATCACCAAAATCCAAAACCCTGAATTCTGCTGCTCCATGAGATGTTTGTCCAGAGCAGCTGCTGGAAGGTGGGCACTGACCTGCACTCACCTGTGCTCACTTCCAGGCTTGGTCCCAGCTTAGAACCTTTCCCATACCCAGCACCACCCTCCTGTAACCAGCCTCAACAAGAATTCAATCTCTCCAGCTCCACAGGCAGCCTGTGCCTCCACAGAAGACTCCAGCTGTTCTCCCTTCACTTCTAAAGCCATTTTCAAGTTTTCTTTGTAAGAATGAATTCTTTGCATTAGCAGGGAAAAGCCTCCAGCGACTGCAACACATTCTGAACAAGTGCATCAACCAACATCTGCATCAAAGGTCTGCATGATCCTTGCAGGGAAGGCTTCCAACTGCTTCCACTGCTTTTGGACGGGCCATGGGCGAGATGGAGATGCAAACAGGCTGGGTCTGGGTGCAAAACATTGACCTGGGGCTCTGAGACTTGAAAGTAACATTTTGTGTAAGAGGAGCAGCCTCCCTGGGCATAGGCTACACATTTATGGATGTGCTTCATCCCTGGCACTGTCCAAGGCCAGGCTGGACAGGGCTGGGAGCAGCCTGGGACAGTGGGAGGTGTCCCTGCCATGGCAGGGGTGGCACTGGATGGGCTTTAATGCCCTTCCATCCAAACTAGCCTGGGAATCTGTGACAGAGGGAAGCACAGTGCAGGGCAGGTAGAGGAGAGCATGTGCCCAGCTCTGGTAATGCCTGGAGGGCCAGGAGAGCCGAGGGAAGGAGGCAGCTCTGGGGGTGACCTTGGTGCTCTGGTTGATGAGAAATCCCTTAAAGGCAACAGCACCCACAGCTGGGGCTGAGCTGGGGCTGCCATAAAGCAAGAATCAGCTTGGTTATGCAGCCATTGGCAATGACAGATGTGACACGAGCTGAGCCAGCACCAGGGGGTGTCTGGACAGGATCCCACTGCCAGAACAGCTCCAGCCCTTGGGACAGAGCCCTGGAGATTCTTCCCAGTGCCTGACAATACCTGGAGTGACTCCTGCTGGGCTGAGCAGCTGGAAACTGTGTGTGCTCCTTTGCAAGTCTGAGATAAGCAGAGGCAAGTTGGGCTCTGAGTTGTTGACAACTTTTCTCTTTGTAGGACCTGATGCAAAGAAACAGAGACATTTCCATCCCACAAAATAACTTTATTTCAACAGGGCAAGTACAGCCAAGTGGTGATTCCAGAGTTGCCCAGCAAGTGTCAGCTCCATGATCCATCAGTAAATGTCCTGCTGCTGACTCGAGGATCCAGGCTCTATGGCCACAATGATTTCTTAGGTTTAGATTTCAAGTTAAATACATTCAGATTTGCTCCTGTCAGAGCATTGCTCACCAGTACATGGTTGGAAGTCACTGAGGAGTTAATTACACAGTTACCTGATTCGTGTGAAAGAAAGCAAGGCTGCAACCCACAAACCCCTCCCTCTCTCCAGTGCTGCTCCCAGAGCTCTCCCAGCACCTTGCAGGGGGAGGTCCCCAGTGTTCTTTGGGCCTTGGCAGTAAAAACAGTCCCTAAAAACAGAGCAGCAAGAATCCAGGCAGCTTTGTACTGCCCATTTCCCCTCTGCCAGTCTGTGATCAGTAACTGCTGCTCCTGGCACCTGCAGGAAGGAGCAGGGCCCACGGCAGCCCCCCTGCCCAGAGCTCCAAAGGACTCGGTGCCGGTGGTGCTGAGTGCCCGGCCCTGGCTGGAGAAGGATGAACTCTGGCTTCATTCATCTGGGCGTTGTTTTGGTTTGGTGAAGCATTAAATAAATAAATAGGGCTGCTCTGTCAGCAGTTTGGGCTGTGGCTCCCAGCTGGCAGCTCGGCCTCTCCAGGCTCTACCCCGGCTCTCCCGTGCTGCTCTGGCCCTCCCCGCCGGGCACGTTCCTGCGCTTCCTCAGCTGCATCTCCTCATCCTGCAGGAGAAAAGAACCACAAACTGAAACTTCAGCATCCTCTCTGAGCTGGATAAAACCTGTCCTCTTCACCTCCTCTCCCACCAGCTTGGGTAAGCCCAGCAAACAGAACCCCCATCACTCCAGTTCCTCTCTGAAAACACTGACACCATCGGACACCTCCCCATGGGCCCTTCCCCATCCACCCTGTGCTCCCACTGAGGAGCTGTTCATGACACAACAGCACTTTCCAAACCCTGCTGCAGTCAGAGCAGCAGGGATATGACCTGTCTGCACACCTGGTCTCACAGTTACCTCAGGGTGGGCCTGCTGTCCCACAGAATCAAACCCCTGTGCTTGGAAGGGACCTCTGGAAGATAAATCCAGTCATCTGCTCTAAGCAGGGCTGGCTCAAGTGCTGGAGCTGGTTCTTCAAGGCTTTGCTTTTCAAATATCTACAAGGGTGGAGTTTGCAGCTCTCCCTGCACAGCCTAGGGTGGGTGTCAGCTGTGTGAACAGGGCAGCACTTCCCAGTGGCCCCAGGGAGGGTTTCCTTCAGCCCAAAATGTGCCTGTCCCCTCCTGGCTTTTTGACGAGCATCTTCTCCATATCCCCCTTCTCCTCCACAACCACCTTCTCCTCCCCACCCTGCTGGCAGATCCTCCCTTCAGCTCCTCTCCCCCAGGCTGGAGGAAGAAGCTCCCTCAGCCTCTCCAGCCCTGATCCACCTCATGAGCAAACCTCTGGAGCTGCAGGACCAGGATTTAACTGTGGCCAGGTTTTGCCACACGTGGCAGGGACTGGCCTGAGGAGGGTGAGCATGTGCCATTTAGTGTCTGTACCAACAAAAAGCAATTCTGCACAGTCCTCCTCAGGCAGCCCCTCCCAGATGTTCCTCTCAGCATCTCTCCCAACAAATCCACCTGACACCATTCAGCCAGGACCCACAATGACCAGCACTGCCTGTGCCAGTGGGGTTCATACCGAGTCAGAGTCTTCCTCAGCCTGGTTGCTTATGAAGTCAAGGTAATCATCCTTCTGGCTGTCCAGAACTTCTTCCTCATACTCAGTCTGGTAGTCTGACTCATCTGAGGAGAGAAGACACAAAGCACAGGGTTTAACTGGCAAGCAGAGAGGCAGAGGAAGCTGGGAAAGGAATGAGTGCCACTGTCACTGAGCACAGGCAGGACAGTGCCAGCAGCTCTCTGCAGCTCAGTGAACTGGAACTGCTCACACACAGATCTCAGCTCCCCAGCACATAAAAATAAACCACATCCTCTCTGTCAGCTGGTGTCCTGGACCCCTCCAGAATCCAAGGAAGCACAGCACAGCAGCCCTGTCCCACTGTTTGGGTCACTGTGGTGGGTGCCATGCCCGGAGGGACACAGGTTTGGGGGGATGCCCTTCACTGCACAGCTGCTGTGTTCCACTCCTCAGCCCAACCAGACACGTGGGACACCTTCAGAAGCCTCTGAGCTGCCAAGCCAAACTCCCTGCGCTCACAGGCTCTGGGAACAGGGATCCCAGGCTTAGGGTGAGCTCTGCCTGCTGTGGAGCTGATAACTGAGTGCCTCACAATCTCTGCTCCACAGGGACACTGACATCTACATTCCCTTCCTCTCTGCAGAGGACAATCGCTTTCTCCAGTAATCCAGCCGATTAACATAATTTAGGGAGTCTCAAGAGCTGTGCACAGCAGCAGGATGTGTCCCAGCCTGTTCCCATTGAATGAGGATTCATCAGTGCAGAGCCAACAGCCCTGCCAGCATCTGGAGATCACCTGGAGGATCTGCAAAACAGGCAGGAGCAGGACCTCCCAGGGGCCTGGAGGAGCAGGACAAGGGGGAATGGCCTCAAGGAAGACAGGGATGGATGGGATATTGGGAATGAGGAATTGTTCCCTGTGAGGGTGGGCAGGCCCTGGCACAGGGTGCCCAGAGCAGCTGGGGCTGCCCCTGGATCCCTGGCAGTGCCCAAGGCCAGGCTGGGCAGGGCTGGGAGCAGCCTGGGACAGTGGGAGGTGTCCCTGCCATGGCAGGGAGGGCACTGGATGGGCTTTAAGGTTCCTCCCAACTCAAACCCTTTTATGACTCCACCTGCACCAGGGCTGGCTCCCCACAGCACCTCCAGGAATGAGCTGGGCTGGGGGAGCCATTGATTGCTCCAGCTCCCCCCCAGACCCTGTCCCAGCCCCTGGTGACACCAGGGCACGTGGGGCAGAGCCCCTGGCACACAGCACCTTCCTCTGCTGGCACCCAGAACTTCAGGGTGCAGCTCAAGGCATGAAAATGACATTTTATGGTCACCTTTAAAATCACATTTATGTGACACCAGCTCTTCTCCCCCTCTCCCGAGTTAATTCCAGTGTGCTCTGAGGCAATAGCTGGATGCAGCCCACTGGTGAAGAGAGGGGCTCCTGTTTAAACCAGATCCTTGGTTAAGTATTTCTCCTGGGAGCCATCAATAGCATCTGGACGCTGAAGACAACAGCACAGTCTGTTCCACAGCCTTTTCTCCTAGCACATAACTACAACCAACTGCTAGAACATTGGAATGAAAGACATTAGGTCTTTTTTATTTTCTTTTATTATTTTTAGTTGGTTTTTTTTTTAACTGAGAATTAGAGAATTATTGCTAGTTTTTACTAAAAACACTAATGATAATCTTTGATAAAATACACCAGAGAAACTGGAAACTGATCTGAACAGCAAGAGACACCACAAACAAGAGTTTGGAGTTTATACCTCCAATAAAACCAGCTGCCATCAAGACCAAATTCCTTGATTCTCCCAGCACTATTCAGCATTTAACAGGTCCTTCTACAGACCCAGAACCAAGAGCCCCGTTCCCACATCCCTCACAGCACAGCTCTGGGTGCTGGAGGGGGAAAAGGAGAGCAGGAGGTGGCCCTGCTGTCCCAAACCATCACCTTTCACTAAGGCTGAGGCTCACAGTGATGCTCTGGGCACTACAAAAACTCCCAGAAGCACCAGCAGAACCAAGGCCTTGGTGCTCTGTTCAGCTCAGCACCACCCAAAGAGCTCAGCCAGGAGGAGATTCCACCCTGGGAAGGTCCCCAAGCCTGCCCTGAGCAGGGTGAGCACATTCCCTGCAGGAAGGGCATTTCCCACCCAGAGATCTGCCTCATGCTCCTGCAGCTGGGCTGTTTCTTTGCTTTGTTCCCTGATTCCTGCAGGGAACCCCAGCTGGGGACAGCTGTGGTGTGGCTGGAGGGGTCAGTCAGCACCTGGAAGCTCAGCACAGCCTCAGCTGCATTAGTGCTGCTCCAGAAAAGTTCTTTTTAAGCAGCAAAGATGCAGAGGTGGCTGGTGCCTGCTAATTGTGTCCCTGGAGAGGTGCTGGGATGTCTCCTGCTCCAGCTGGATGGCAAACCCAGGCATTTGACACCACCAGGAACATTTCTCCTCCACAAATCCCTTTATCCAAGTGACCATTGCTACAAGTGCTCATCTCCTGGGCTCAGCCATCCCTCCCAGGGGGAGCCTGAGCAGGGATGTGACAGAGCCACCCCCAGAAGTGGCACCTGAGCTCCCCTGGCCACAGCCACAGCTCTGTGGGCCCAAACCACAGCCGAGGGATGATCCTGGCTGAGGGAACGTGGGGATGGAGAATGGGAACAGGGCCACCAACACTGCTGTGAAATGAGACACCTGTGCCCCAGCACGCTGGCACTCAGGTCCCTCTGCACAGCCCTGCCTGAGGCACAGGATCCCTTTTGAAAAACTTTTTAATGGTTTTGGTCACTGCTCTCAGTGTGCTCAAGAGGAGAAGGAATTCCCCTGCCCTTTCCCCACAGTTTCCCCTGCCCTTTCCCCACAAAGCCCACACAGCTCCTGCCCCATCCAGGCTTCTCACCCTCTGTGCTGACCCTTCCCCATCCATCAGAACTTGAGCCTTCCCCTTTGCTTGCTTTAGAACAAGATTTCCCCAGCCAGCCCCAGACATGCAGGGTGCTGTCAGAACAGGCAGAGCCTTTCTCGGCCTCTGTGATCCAAGGCCTCCCTCAGGAAGGGATTTCCAGGGAGAACAAAGGTGACAGTGCAGGGTCACAGCCAAGCCACCAAGGAGCTCCCTGTCCCCTCCCCTGCCCAGGTCAGAAGCCTCAGAGCCCCCTCACCCCCAGAGCAGAGCAATGCCCTGAGGAGCCACCTGACAGCCACGAGGCCACTGCAGGGAGGTGCCACCGTCCCCCTGAGCTCACCTCACCCCACACCTTCCCTCACAGCTCTTTAGCGAGCGTCTCATGCACTCAGGACACCAAGGGATGTCACTGCTGTCACTGCCACCCAGGCATGGCCAGGGTCCCTTCAGCCACCCAGGGCAGAACACACAGGATCCTGCCCAGCACCTGCAGGACTCTGCTGCCACCCCCTCCTCAGAATCTACAGCCAAGGGATTTCAGCACCCATGAGGAGCACGTGGCCCCATCCCATCCATGCCCAGCAGCCCCTGCACTGCCCCTCCTCAGCCCCTGCACACTCCATCCACAGTCCTGCCTAGCAGAAAGCAGGAATGAGCCTAACAGGGAATCATCAGGAGCTCCAGAGAGGAGGAGGATCTGTCCCAGTGCTCTGGTGAAATCTCAGCAAGTCTCCGTGCCTGAGCCTTAAATAACCACATACTATGAACTCTTCACTCTTATTCACAATGGCTGCTTCAACCACATTTGATTAATATTTTCTTCATAAGGCATATGATTGTAATTAGCATTTCAAATTACCACAGGGACATCTCTGCAAACAGTCACAGATGGGAGCACTGCTAACTTTAGCTTCTTTCCCTCTGCAGAAACAAGAATCAGGAGGAGGGGAAGAGACTGTTTAGAAAGAGCTCCAGCCCTGGTGACACACTCAGGGGTTTCAGGCCTGCAAGGCTCTGATCCTTTTGGATCTGGGAGCTCCATAACCAGGGAGCTGCTCTGCAGGGCAGGGCCAGCAGGGGACACAGAGCCCCTCTGTGTCACCATGCAGGAGCTGCTACCTGCTCCTCACCAGTTCACTGCTGCTCCCACAACAGGAGCACACAAAAAGCACTGAAGCCAGTGAGTCACTCCTGATCCTACTCACGACAGCAGGGAAAACATCCTTGGGGCAGGGCTTTAACCCAGGCTCCCCCCAATCCAACATGGGAAAACATCCTTGGGGCAGGGCTTTAACTGAGCCTCCCCTTGCCCAACATGGGAAAACATCCTTGGGGCAGGGCTTTAACGCAGGCTCCCCCCAGTCCAACATGGGAAAACATCCTTGGGGCAGGGCTTTAACTGAGCCTCCCCCTGCCCAACAGGGCTGAGGATGGAGCCAGCAGAAGGGCATAGGACAGCCTGAGGGAATGGAAGCTGAGCTGCCACCTGTGTTATTCCCTCAGTGAGACTCCAGCAGGGATTATTCCCCCTGGGAGCTGCCCAGGAAGAGGCTGGCAGCAGCTGCTGAGGACACCCCGACCAACCCCACTGTCCCAGAGGAGGTGGCAGGAGGGGGACACAGAGGGCAGGGCTCTGAGGGGGCAGGGAGTGGCTGGCAGTGCTGTGCACAGGGAGGGGAGGGCTGGCAGGCAGGAGCTGTCCCTTGTGCCCCTCCTGCCCCTCACCGTCGGCCAGCGGAGGAGCCTTGACGGGCTCGATGCGGGACACGATCTCAGCCAGGTCTGTGAAGGACGTGGTGGGACAGGTCACGTTCTGCAACACAGAGAAGTTGAAGGTTTGTCAGCAAATGTACACAGAAATGTACAAGAAAATCCAAACAAGTCGAGACTGTATAAAAATGATATTGAACAGACAAAGCTCCAGACGCACAAATTCTCCACAGCTGCCCCCTCATTACTCATCAGTGAGAAATCCTGCAAACAGCTCTCCTGAGGCAGGTCTGGTGGCAGAGATGGGATTCCCAACAGTGGGACATGCTTTTAATGGCTCTTATTCCACCCACACAACAAGGAGCCTGATTAAAAAGACCCCAGAGACAAGCACAGGAGGGGCTGGGCCCTGGCATGGACAGAGCTCCCTCCATGTGTTTTTCTCCATCAGGGTCCCTTTGTCCCCTGCTGAGCCAGGTGCAGCCCCCAGGGAGCTTCTGCTTTTGGGAGAACGTGACCAGATGGGACACACAGTGGCCATCCCTCAGCTGTAGTGATGCCACAGAGGCTGCAGGGACAGGAGGGCACTGGGTGAGCAGAACCCCTAGGGACCTCTAAAAGCCCCAGAGCTGGAGATACAGCAGCAAGCCAGAGCCTGCAGAGACATCTCCCACTGCAATCCCTCTCTCCAGTAAAGCCTTGCTATTTTCACTCTGTCTCATCCAAGCAGTGGGCTGAGTGTTCTCTATTTTGAGAAGTTCTTGCTCCAGTCTCTCCTCTAAGAAAACCCAACTTTGGCATTTAAGAGCTCTCCCAGGCTTCCTGCAGCCCTCCCCTGCCTTTCTGGGGCTGGGCACAACGTACCCAGGAGGACACCTCAACACTTCTCATCCTTTTTTAAACCCATGGACACAGCAACAACCCCAACCCAGAGGAAGGGGATGGGGGAGAGCAGGCTGAGGGAACTGGGCTGCCAGGAATTGCTGTGCCAGTTGTGTTCCCAAACACCCAGACCTGCCCATGTGCTCCCAGCCAGGGCAGCTTCCTAACACGGGGTTTTATGAACAATCCTCTGCTCCTCTGGCAAGAACACCAAGCCTGTGAATCACACAGCCCCTGTGGGGTCACAGCAGCAGCCCATTGCTGCTGCAGCAAAGTGCTCTCAGTTGACCTTTCATCTGGAGCTGATTTTGATGTAATTTAGAACAGCCACAGCACAGAGCAGATCCAGGATAAGCAATGGGGGCAGAGAAAGCCTGGAGGGAATGAAAAGGTACCTGTGTGAAATGAACAGCAGCAGCTCAGGACACACACCTCAAAACATAAAGAAGTTGGGAAGCTCATTGTGACTGTTAAGGAACTGCTGGAAAGGATGAGTCAGCCCAAGCTCACTTTGAACATCCAACCTGAACGTTCCCAGTGCAGCATCTGCAGGAAGCTCCTCCCCAGGACAGGGAAGAAAAGCTCCTTGAGAGCTCCAGCCACAGCTCAGTGAGGGACACAGCCACATCTGAGGCTGTCCCTGCACCCCAGAAACCAGGAAGAAGAGGTGGCTGCACAGAGCACTTGGGCACAAAGTGCCAGGCTGTCCCTGGGAGCAGGGACAGGCTTTGGATGGGATGGAAGGGCTCTGCATGAACAGCTGAACAAAATCCTGCAGGGCCCAGCACCGAAGTGTGCCCCAGGAAAACCATCAGCAGCACCTGAGGTGAGGATGGATGGGAATGAAGAGTGACTGAACCCTCAGAAGCATCTGTCCCCCAGCTGACCCCCGGTTCAGCATGTCTGAGGGCACTGGGGAGGCAGCTGCACCCAAAACCTCAGCACCAGGACTGGGAACCACTTGAGGGAAACCAGGTGTCCTCCCACACTCACTTGGTGCTTTACAAACAGGAGTTTAGTGTTTCAGTGCTTCCTCTCGCTACTTCTGAGGACAAAATCACCCTCCCATCAGATAACACAAAACAAAGAAATGTCTCACATCTACCTGAAACCTACTCTTAGACTTCTCTGGTATTTTTCTTTCCAAGCTTTCTCTTTGGCACAATCTTTGTGAAATAAATTAGAAAAGAAAGACAGTTACTATTGTAGTCCACTGGTTTATATTTAGCTTTGACAATGAATAACAGCTCAGTAGACAGAACTTCCCCAAGCAGACCCAATTAATGGTGCTGCAGCATTCCATACTGGGGAGGAGTAAGGGCTGCTCAAAGTAAAGTTTATGTAAGGTTCCTGTTGTTTGTGTCTTCAGTATTTGCATTTTGGAGACAAGATAAACAGGGACTAAATGATCAAAGCAAAGGAGAAGCATCCAAATGATTATATATCTGGATTTTTAAATAAAACTGCAATGTTCACGACATGGAAACGAGACGATAAAAAATGGCACTCAGCTCTCAGATGTTGAACACTCCAGAAATAGATGAAGAACTAAAACACATAAAGCATCAAAACCTTTGCTAATGAAAGGCAAGTTAAAAATATCAGCTGCTCTGCCTGGAAGATAACAAAGCTAAAGGACTTAAGTGACTCTAATGGACTAAGAAAAGCAAGAAAAATACCCCAGTGGGAGCTGCAACAGTTGTAACTTCATAGAAATAAATCTCCTGCAACAGAAGTCAGATGCAAAAATCTTGGGTTTCAGAGGGCTCTGGAGTTTTAGGAGGATGAGCAGATGATCCCACAGGTCCTTGGGATGCACAGAGCCCATGGTTCCTGCTCCATAACCTGGCAGGGCTGGTGAGTCACTCTCCCAGCCCTGTTATTTCCATGCTGTGGCACCTCAGCAATCAGCACTTGGTGCCTCATTATCAAGTGAGTGCAGGGTCAGGCTGTGTCTGCAATGAGGAGGTGTCAGATTTGCTCTCCAGGGCACTGAGGTGCCACAGAAGCCAGGGTAGGTGTGATAAATGTCCATCATGCTGCTGTGATAGCACGATTTAAGTGAAAGATTCCCCTCCATTACTGAATCCTGTAAAAAGGGCAGTTTAAAAAGCAGTCTTCTTTAAAAGAAGTGTCTGTCACAGCACTGAAAATGTTTGAGGCTTTTTACTGGCTGGTGATAAAAGCGAGGCTGAAGTAGGACACAGCCAACTCTGAGACACACAATTCTCCCTGCCTTGACTTCTCCTTGTGACTTTAACACTGAACCCCAGCCCCTCATGGCTGATCAGGGGGTGCCAGAGGTGGACTGAGGCCCCATCTTGTGCAGCCACACTGAAGCACCTCCTCATCCAGGTGTGCTCCCAGGGAGGAACCCCAGGCTGAGATCCTATGGATCTCATGGAACTCCAGTGGTTTCTTCCAGGGCTCAGTCCCTGTGTGCTCCCCTTCCAGAGCCACTCTGGCCCTGCCAGGCAGTGTGGGCAGATCCACCTGATGCTGGGAAGTCCCCTGGAGCTGAGGGTGACATTCACCTCCTCCCAGCAGAGCCATTTCCACCCCTCAGTGACTCACAGCCTCTGCTGACACTGAGGGCACCTGCATGTGGAATCATCCACCCCTCATCCCTGGCCCACTGTCCATCCTGCCATCCATCCTCTCCCTATCTCTGAGCCAAAGTGCTCTGACACACACCTCTGGAGAGCTGCAAATCCTCAGTGTCATCTCTCACCTCACTTGACTTCCCTCTGAGAGGATCACGACAGCTATGATTCATTCTGGCCATCCCTTTAAAAATTACTGCTCATTTCCCTCTCTAAAAGATGATAAAAAAGAATTACTGGGTAAAACACGAAGCCTTTGTAGCACTTGGGTATCAAATCAGAGGGATTCAGAGGAAGGACAGTGAGCCCTTATATTATCATATATTATCCAAATTCCTCAAAAAGGTGATAACTGTTTCTTAAAACCAACTGGAACTTCCCTGCCAGGAAATCCAGAGCACTGAGCTGTGACCCAACCCCAAGGCAGTCACTGTCCCCTGCCCCAGGCCTGAGCAGCTCCAGGAGCACAGAGCATTTCCCTGGGCACTTACATCAGTTTTGGATTTGCAGGTCTCTTGCCTGTCCTTCAGCATCTTGTCAAGGACTCCACTCCTGCACCACACATTAAATACAGTTTTCCCATGCTGGTATCCCACTTCCTGGAAAAAAAAAAATAATCAGGAGAAAAAAAAAAGTAATTAATTAACTGCCATTAGCATGGAAACAACTGGAAAAAGACAGACCAAATTTCTCCCAAGTTTTACTCTTTTTCTCAGAACACAGTAGAAATGATGTTGAAAAAACAAATGGGAAGGACAGAGCAACAGGTTTTGGGGATCTCATCTCCAGCCCTGGTTCTGGCAGCAGTACTAAACCTCTGGTATTGTCTCTCCTCCAGTTTTTGGATGAGAGTTCAGAGCTTTCCTTGGGGCTGGAATTCACTTCTCACAACCTATCCCAGCCCAGGGTGGGAGTGATTAAGGGGAGAAAAAGGAGCTGACAGCTCTGCCACTGGCAGGTCAAGCTGACCCAAAATAACCAGGGGAAGCTGAGCTGCAGGAACAGCCACCCCTGCTTGGGGCTGAACACGAGGGGTTTGACATGAAGAGATTTCAGCTCCTTGGAAAATGCTGGTGCCCATTTCTATTTCCTGTAAAATCGAGACACAGAGCTGAAATGAACCCTCCCAGTACTTCCCAGCCCCTAAGGATAAAGGAATGCCTGGACTGTCCTTCCCTTTGGACAGCACAGTTTAAAGCTCCCTTGTAGACAGAAGTTACTGAGCTGTGCTGCAGGGAATGAGGATCCAGGAGGTGCTGCCCCTCCATCCTGCAATGTCTGGTGCCAAGAACCTGCTCACAGACAGTGACACTTGTGAGGAACTGCCCTTCTCTCAGGTTTTATTGCACTGACAACATTTGCCTGGTGCTTTTACATCTCTTTAACAGCAGCACATTAGAACAGAGCAGGGATGTGACAGCACACGATCTGCTCCTGTGATGAACTACCACACCTGTCTGTCAAGGTTTTCACATCAGCCAGGGCTCTCCAGCTGGCAAAGAACAAAGAATTATTTATCAGCAAAGTCCTAGATCCACAAGCAGACAGTGGTGTTTGCCCAGGAGCCAAGAGGCACCAAATATCCCAGAGAAAATATTTACAGTGGGGAAATCAGCTGGTAGTTTGAAGTAGCTGCTGTGTGTCCTAAAGAGTCTCTCAGATGGGACCCTGCAGGGCTAAGCTGTGCTCCTGGGGTTGATCAGTGTTTGCTAAGCCAGAGAGAGCAGTCTGCAGGCTAAGGAGCATCACAGCTTCTCACTGAAGTGTAATGGAGATTGACTTCAAGGAGGAGTGGTGCTTTTCCAGCCTGGGAGAAGAGCAAAGCTCTGAAGGAATATCTGGACATGGAAGATGCCTGCAGGGCTAAAACAGGCAAAGAATGGAAGGAGGCAGTAAGATCACTTTCTTGACAGGAGACACTGAGCCAGAATGGCTTTTGCTGCCCTGCCTGAGCAGGAACATTTCTGCTGTGAACACTGGATTATGTCAGCAGGACAATTCCCTGCACACCTGGAGCCAGCTCTGCCCCTGCTGGGCTCTGACACAAACAAACACAACCCATGCCAGTGATGTGTGAACTGGAGCACCACTTCAACACCCTGACACTTGTGCCACTTCCTGACCCTCTAAGGGGTGCAGAGGAATTGTGGATGATGTTTTATTCACAGAAGTGTTCAAATGTTCACAGAACCAGGTATTTTCACATTTCCCTCCATTTCCAGGATTCAAGGCCTCCCTGACAGATTTCTGCAAACCTTGCATGCTGCAACAAGCTCCAGGAGGAGGGGAAAGTGAGGACAAACCCCAGCCCACAGCAATGCCAAACCCCAAAACTGCCCAGAGCAGCTCTCACCCAGCAGCTGAGCCCAAACTGCCTCGCCACAGAGCGAGGCAACCCATCCCTTCACAGGTCATGACAGAATCAAGATTACAAACTCAATTCTGGCTGCTAATCCAATCTCCCAGCTGGGATACCATTCCACAGCATTATTGAGTGTCAATTATTCACTCTGCCAACGCACTCCCCGCTCTCTGCACCGGCTGCAGCACTAATTAGCAGCAGCAGGGCCGTGAAAGGCAGAGCTGTGAGGAGCAGGGCAGTGAGGGGCTGTGAGGAGCAGGGCAGTGAGGAGCTGGGCTCTGAGGAGCAGTGAGGAGCAAGGCCGTGAGGGGCAGAGCAATGAGGGGCATGGCCGTGAGGAGCAGAGCTGTGAGAAGGGCGATGAGGGGCAGAGCTGTGAGGGGCAGGGCCGTGAGGAGCAGAGCTGTGAGGGGCAGGGCCGTGAGGAGCGGAGCTGTGAGAAGGGCGATGAGGGGCAGAGCAGTGAGGAGCAAGGGGCCGTGAGGGGCAGAGTTGTGACGGGCAGGGCAGTGAGGGGCAGGGCCGTGAGGGGCAGAGCAATGAGGGGCAGAGCAATGAGGGGCAGAACTGTGAGAAGGGCGATGAGGGGCAGAGCAGTGAGGAGCAAGGCCGTGAGGGGCAGAGCAATGAGGGGCAGGGCAGTGAGGAGCAGAGCTGTGAGAAGGGCAATGAGGGGCAGGGCCGTGAGGGGCAGGGCCGTGAGGGGCAGAGCCGTGAGGGGCAGGGCCGTGAGGGGCAGAGCAATGATGGGCAGGGCAGTGAGGGGCAGGGCTGGGCACTGGGTTGCCAGGGGCACTCACACAGATCTCGTCGAACTTGCCGAAGTCCAGGGTGCCATAGCGGTCGATGGGGGGCCGGATGTACTCGCAGTAGTCGCTGTTCTTCACCATCTCCAGCTGCCGCACGCAGCACACGTAGGCCAGCCGTGTCTGGATCTCAGCCATGTTCAGCACCTGCCCAGCACAAATTCACAAATTCAGCTCCTCCAAGTGGGTTTCAGAACGTGCTCAGTGTGCTCAGCACAGGGGAGAAGTGAGCTGGTGTCTCAGGTTGGAAATGGGGGTGTTTATTCTATCCCCATCTGTCAGAGCTGGGGCTGTCCATGGGGCAGTTTTCTTTATCTCTCCCACAGCCAGTCCTCCCTCCAGGAGATCTCTGCTGTCCATGGCCAGTGAGTGTCCCTGCAGGGCTGATCCAATTCCAGCATCCCATGGGGAGATGCTGCACCCAGGGGAGGAGCCAAGCATTCCTACCTGGATCCAATCTGAGCCTGGCACAGCACAGCAGCCTCTGCCCCCTGCATTGCCAGAGGAGCAGCTTTCTGCTGCCCTGCATTGCCAGAGGGAGCCCAGGCCCATCTGCAGCAGCCCTGGAGCTGCAGAGGAAAACTCCCCCCTTGTGCAGGATCCCTGCTGCAGCAGAGCCACAGCTGGCACTGCAGGAGGGCTGAGCCCCCATGGGATGGGGCTGTGCCACCCCCCTGACACACAGGGGGACAGGGCATGGTCTGATTCTGGCAGTAGTTTTTGTTTGTTTGTACTATTGCATTTGTATTTGTAATTTCCCTAGTAAAGAACTGTTATTCCTATTCCCATATCTTTGCCTGAGAGCCCCTTAATTTCAAAATCATAATAGTTCAGAGGGAGAGGGTTTACATTTTCCATTTCAGGGGAGGCTCCTGCCTTTCTTAGCAGACACCTGTCTGTTCAAACCAAGAGAGCTGGCACCTGGTGATGCGCTGGCACAGCAGCACCTCCAGCTGGGCCCCAGTGTGGGCAGGCAGGAAGGAGTGTCCATGGCCAGCACCAGGATGGGAACTGCCTTCCAACAAGCTTGGAGGCAGTTCCCATCCCTCAAGACTTTCATTCCAGGATATAGTGAAATATATATAGAACTTAGAGATCTGTGCTGAGGTGAGGGGCACAGTGATCCTCCAAGGCAGAAATCAGTGATGCCCCATCCCTGCCAGTGTTCAAGGCCAGCTTGGACAGGGCTTGCATCCTTGGGGTGGAACTGAATGAGCTTTAAGGTCTCTTCCAACCCCAGCCAGTCTGTAATTCCATGGTTCTCTGATCTGTCCAGTGCCAGGGCAGAGATTTTGCAGAATGGCTGAGGTGGACAGGGACCCCTTGAGATCATCCAGTCCACCCCTCCTGCCCAGGCAGGGTCAGCTGGGGCAGCTTGTCCAAGACCCATGTCCAGCTGAGTTTTGACCATTTTCACAGATGGAAACTACCAGCCCTCTGTTTGGCCAGTGTTTCACCACAACCAATAAATAAAAAGTGTTTTTTGGTGTTCAGAAGGAATTCCATGTTTCCATGGTTGCCTACTGCCATTCAGGCAGTTGGAATATTTCACTGGATACTACTGAGACCAATTCCAACTGGAGAATGCAACTGAGAGGAAAGAATTAAAATCAATATTCACTTGGGGGACAGCAGCAGAGCCAGGTAATTTAGGAAATGCAGAATAAGGAAGAGAGTTGGCCTGAGCACATGCAACAAAAGGAAAATAATAAAATGATGCTCTGCATATCCATGTCTATCAGTTGCATTTAATTACTGCCAAGTGCTAAAATCTCCCTAAATTAGCAGTTCAGAGACACAGGATAGAAAGTGAGCTGGACAGATTTACTGCTTTTATGGGTAAAATTAATAAATTCTGATTTTATCAGAATGTATGCAGCTCCAGGAAAAGGTTTCTTTGCTTTAAGAATTCGGCCAGCCCCTTCCCACATCACTGCCTTTGCAGTGGTGTCAAGGCACTGCCCAGTTCTTTGAACAAGAATTCAAATTTCAGGAAAAAGGAGACTCAGGGGTGACCTCATCACTCTCTGCAGCTCCTGAAAGGTGCCTGTGCTCAGCTGGGGCTGGGCTCTTTCTCCAGGCAGCACTGACACAACCAGAGCACACAGCCTCCAGCTGCACCAAGGGAAATTCAGGTTGGATATTAGGAAGAAGTTTTTTCTATAAAGAGTGATAAAGTTCTGGAATGGCTGCCCAGGGAGGTGGTGGAGTCCCCATCCCTGGGTGTGTTTAACAAAGCCTGGATGTGGCACTGGGTGCCAGGGTTGAGTTGAGGGGTTGGGGCTGGGTTGGACTTGATGATCTTGAAGGTCTCTTCCAACCTGGTGATTCTATGAAATCCAGCAAAACAACAAATCTGGCCCAGACTTGCTCCCTGAGCAACAGAGGGAATCATTCCACTTCTCCCCCTCCTCCCATTGCTCTGGAAAACCATTCCAGCCTAGCCCCAGTACCTTGACTTTCTCAGCCAGGGGGTTCCACCTCTTCCAGAGCAGCCACCAGCCGCTCAGGCAGTCGCCGTAGTTGGTCAGGTCGGTCTCGTCGCGGCTGCCCACGTCGATGGCGATCACCACCTTGGCCCCCATGGACCTGGCCACGTCAGCTGGGGACAGGAGGTGTCAGAGCCCCTGTCCCCTCCTGCTGCCCCAGGTGCAGATACAGATCTGCACGGCTCAGGTGTGGCACCTGAGGTCGCACCCGCCGCGAGCCAGCAGCAGGACAGAAGTGCCCATGGGTGCCCATCCCTGCAGGGATCCAAAAGGTGCATGTGGCACTTGGGGACATGGGTTAGTGCTGGGGAATGGCTGGCCTCAACCTTAGAGGGATTTGCTGCCTAAACAACTCTGTGATTCCACATCAACTCTGCAGAAGCTCTGCCCAGACCATTCCTGCTCAGGGAGGCTCTGTGGGGAGGGAGGGATCCCAAATCCTGCACCAACCAAGCCCTGAGTGACCCCAGGGTGAGTCCCCACTGCTGCACTGCTGGGGGGCATCACTGACAGGGGATGCTTTGCCCCAGATTAGTGGGACGACCTGACCCTCCCTGAGGTCACCAGGCAGCAGGGGACAGGGCACACAGCACCAGGGCAGTGACACCACGTTGGGTATAATGGGATAGAGCACATCAAGCCCACATTAATTCCAAAAAAAGACCTGGGGGACCTGCAGAGAGAACAAGTGGCAGTGCCTTAGAGAGAGCAGTGCCAACGCTGCAGGGAGAAGGTGACAATGGGAGGAGCAGGACAGGGACCTGCCAGCGAGGAGAGGCTGGATGGCAGCCTGAGAACAGCTCTGGGATCCAAGAGGAGGATTCACATCTGAAAGTGGGAAGAGAAATGAGGCAACACTTCCCACTTCAAGGTGAATAAAAGGACGAGCTGCAGTCTTTGGATATGGGTGAGGATTTAGGGAAGCGCCAGGGGAGGGAAGAGAAGGACATGAACCTCACAGAATGGATTTCTATTTCTTTCACACCCCCAGAGTCCAAGATAGTTGCAGTTTCCAGAATAGTTTTGCGTAGGAAAACCACAGCTCCTGAAGAGCCAATTTAGAGGCTTAATTTAGACACTTCTTTAGATCAGATCTGTTCTGTGACTTGGATTTATATTCCTGGGCTCGTTCAGTCTATTGTTTCCCACCCAGTGTCACCTGTGCCTGCTCTCTGCCCTCTCCAGCTGTGGAGATGCAAAAGCTGCTTTGGTTTGCAGTCCACAATTCTTGCTTATGAGCACAGAGAATGGAGATGCTGATTAGGAGGATCTGTTTTGTGCTATTTCAGTTCCTGGGTTTTAGGTAAATACAGCCCTGATGGAAAAATAAAGTCAGGGTGTGACAGGAAGATGTAAATGACCTGGGTTGCTCAGGTAGGAGTCTCTGCCTGAGGTTCCTCCCTCTTTACCTGAGTCACAAACTGCAGTGACCCTGCAGGGCTCTGCTGCCTCAGCCAGCCCTGAGCCACCCACCCTTGTGACTGCAGTGAAACCTGACACAAAACACATCCCAAACACGGCCAGTTCACACCCCTGGGCCCTGCTAGGGGTTCAGACCTCATCCCACACCTCACATCCCTCCTTCCATGGCCCCATGATTCCCCCACTGCCACATGCTCCAGGTGACACCAGCCTGAGCAGCAAATGCTGTTGCTCTCTCAGAAATATTTCTTAATTAACTGATTGAAGAGAAACTCCAAGGTAGATTGTGTGTCTGTGGTTTGATTCCTCCTCTCTCCCTTCAGCAAGCACTAAATTAGACTTAGCTGAATGGAACATACATACATAACTGAACAGAACTTAGGGAATTGTATGTTCAGAATTTGGCTATCAGGAAATACTTCATTTAAAAAAAAAGTGTTAATAAAGCCAAGATAAAGAGAACACCCAGAAAACTGAGAGCAAGGACTCCAGGTAACCAGCATGAGGTTAAATGTGTCTGTGAGATTTCTCTGTTTTAGAAAAAAAACAAGAGCCCCAAGGCTAGCAGGCTCTTTGATGGGCAGGACTGGGAGTTTCTCCCCCCATGAGCTGTGCTCGTACCTGGCAGGTTGTTGATGTAGCCCCCATCCATGAGGAGATGGCCATCCTTGGGGTCACACAGGGGTGGCATGTACCCCGAGAGGGACATGCTGGCCCGGACGTACCTCCACAGGGAGCCTGCAGGGAGGGCAGCAGCATTAATTAATCAGCCAGCATTAATTACTGCCACGCAGGGGGGAGGCTGCTGCACTCATTAAGATAATCAAGAGATTGAGGCTTTCCTCAGAACACTGTGAGGAAGTTATTAAAACAGTTTATTATTTTCTGTATCATACTACTGGCCAGGATAAAACACAGACTATGCAGACATCAGGCAAAGCCCCAGAATCCACAGTTTTAAGCCCATTCCTCACATTTACTGCCTCCTGTGGGATCTCAGCACATTCCTACTGCAGGGAGCACCAGGGTTTGTGGAGCTGCGGCTGAGGGGGAAGGAAAAGGTTTCTCCTGAGCACAGAGGGATTGACAGAACAAGTGCAGCTGCAGTCACTGTGTTCTACAGAGATCCACAAACCCCTGACTTTTAGCAGGACCTGAACCTGAAAAATACAAGCTGTAGTACCCCCAAAAATTCTGTTTTCCCTCCTCTGCAACAAGCAAATGTTTTGTCTTGTGAAACCACTGCAAATGCCTGCTGGGGATCGTTATCTTCTCTTGGGCCATTTCTGTTGGTCTGTAAGGAACAGTAATAATCCTTTAAGCTGCTAGAAACAAAGTTTAGTCAAGTAGAAATTGATTGGCCGTGTTTCCTGTAAAACATTCTGCTTTAAGGCTCTTATACACTGATTTTTCTCTTAACATTTGCATCAACCAAATTGGGAAGACACTGCATTTCCACAGGCCAAGAAGCTTGTCTGAGAAGTGAATCTTTAAATTACCAAGATAAGTGAGCCTTGCAGTGCTAAATCACTGCTCAGTAATTAACTGCTTGGTGCTTCCAACAGCAACTCTTCCCAGCAAATTCCCTGGGAATTGATTTTCTTTTGGTGTTTTCTTTTTAAAACAGATAACAGCTCTGTTTCTAATTCCAACCCCAGCGCTCCTGCTGTTAGCACAGGT
The DNA here is from genome assembly GCA_039654755.1 of Calcarius lapponicus. NCBI lineage: Eukaryota > Metazoa > Chordata > Aves > Passeriformes > Fringillidae > Calcarius > Calcarius lapponicus. Next base: position 4,779,571 of record JBBFKN010000012.1, on the reverse strand, counting down.
TAATGCTGGCACATTTGGGGGTTCTTATTAATAGTTTTAGTGGAACTTCCACCCAAGGAAACTGCTGACGTGTGTTACACCTCACAGACCAAACCAAGATGGGAAATGGCAGCAGCTGGGAACTTAATTTATCTCCATTCAGTGGAGACAACCGTAACCATTCTCCAGCTGATTCCTTTCCTTCCATTAAACTTCCACGGGGACAAGCAGCTGGCTAGAGTGAGTTTCCTGACCTCAACTGGCTTAACCTGCTGTGGAATGGGAATACAAAACCTCTGAGAAGGGTTAATCCTTTTTCTGCTTGTTTTAGCTGCCCTGATCAAAGCCCAGAGTCCTTCAGCAGCTCCATAACCCCCTGGCACGGCAGGAATGGGCAGTGTGACCTGTGCCAGCCCCAGGGACAAACATCAGATCTGGCAGCAAAGGCTGCAGCTCCCCCCAGGAATATCTGGGGCACCTGGAGGTCTCCCCTGCAGGCTGAGTCACTGACTGACAAAAGGTAAAGGCAGGGATACATCCCAGGCACCTCAGATCCTCTCCCCTCTTCACTCAGTGAGAAACAGAAAGGACTGACCACAAATGAGAGCCTAAATCAGCCCCTGCTTCAGGCAAAGCCTGTTCTGGGGGAAGACAGCTTCATTTAGGGGAATTTGAATTGTCAAAGGATTTGGTTGCTTAAAGTCTGATTTATGGCCAAAATATCTACACTTCACTTTAAGGATGCTTTAAGTACACAGAAAGGTGCCAATGAAGCCATTTTCTCCCCAAACAGTGAATGCAGCATCTCATTTAATTCCCTCCCAGCAACCCTGTCCCAGCAACCCTGTCCCTGTCCCTTGTCAGGTTGTACCTGTGTACAACCACAGCTTGGTGCTCAGCAGGTAACACAGAAGGGAGAAACAAAAGGAAAGATAAATTTCAAAGGTGAAACAAATTCCAGGAAGAAGGGGTGACCCTGAAGCTCCCATGATGACTGAAAGCCTGGAGAGGCCATGGCCACACTCACCATCCCTGTGCACCCTCATGGCCGAGGCAGTGATGTCAGTGGTGATGGTGAAGTAAGGAATCCACAGATCCTGCAACAGAGGAGTCCCAAATTCACTAAATCTGTCACCTTGCACTTGACCACAGCCTGTGCCTGACACACAGAAGAGCAACAACCTCTGGACCTTACCAGACAGAGCTACAGACACACACCTGCATAGATGAAGGAAACCCCTCAGTGCTGTGTTTAAATTCATAAATTTGTCTCATGCAAACAATTCATTCAGAACCAAGGCAGACAAAAATCCTCCTGTCCTTTCTGCAGTAGCAAGAGCCCCTTGTTCCAGCAGGGTGTGCAGAGGCAGCACAGAGAGCTCCTCACACAAACCTGAGCCACCTTCTGCAGGAGGTTTTTGTTTTAATTTCAGGTGAAGGGTGGGGGTCTGATGGTCACTCCCATCCCAAGGGATCTTGAGACTGTTTAGTGCTGGAGGACATGAAGAACATGATCATCCATGGCCTCCTGACTGAGCAATGGCCAATCTGTACCTCCTGGTGATGGAGCCAGGAGTCATCACTTCAGCAGGAAATGCAGACCCAAGATTTTCTGGAATCAAAGAGGACAACACCAAACTCTGGAGCACTGGCTACAGGAACAAAGGACTCTGCAAGGTACATCTCCAAGAAGGTTCTAGAGGTTGCCTGAGATCCTGCAGGGTAATACAACAGTGGGGAGTATGGAACAGAAGAAGGATGAGACACAAAAAGAATGGCTGAGCCAAGAGCTTTGGGAGTTTAATCAATGGGGCCAGCCCTGCTCCTGGCAGGGGAAGTTCTCCCTCTGGTTTCAGCTGTGTCTCACCTCCCACCTGCTGGAAAAAGCAAAGGGGAAGGTGACCTCCCAAGTGTGCAGGACTCTGCTGGAGAGAGAACAGTTTTGGAAAGTTTCCATAGTGCCTAGTGAAATGGTAGCTGCCAAGGGGAAGCAGGAGGACTTGTCTGAGTAAACTGAGCTGGTGCCCTGTTCCCAGGAACAGCTGATACTGCTCTGTCAATCAGAAAACTTGAATCAAGGCTGAAGAGGAAAACCTGCCCTCCCAGGCAGCCTTTGTTCCCTGGACACGGTGTCTGGGCCTTCTCCAGCACAGCTTTAATGGGCCTTAAACCCAAACCAAACACAGGTTTGGACTCCAGGACCACTGGAGCTGGAAGCCCTCCCTCACTGGCCAGGCTGCAGCTCCTGGTGGGATTTCTGTGCTGTTCAGCCTGAAATTCTGTACTGCCAAGAAGCAGGGGTTTTTCTGCTGAGTTTAATCTCTTCAGCAGCTCTGCAAAGCTGGTGGGACTGGGGAGGGCTCACAGGCACTGCACCAGGATCACAACCCCAGTGTAAATGCCAGAGCAAAGTGGATGAATAAAGTGTGATTACAAGAGAATCAGGGTGCCTCTCCATGCTGAAGATATTCTGAGGATTGCACTTCTCAGTGCATCAAGCACATATTAAGCAGAAATAGGGGAATGGGAGAAGAAGCCTCTCTGACACCTCCTTTCATGTTCCTGCAAACACCTGCACAAAGCAAACTAACCCAAGCCCTCCCACACAGCAATAAAGCCTCACTGCTCAGGGATTGTTCCACTGATTTTGGAACAGAGCATCATTCAAGTCTGAAACAGGACTTAATAAAAGTCCTGTCTGATTCCTCACACCTGAGGCCCCAGCTGAGATGATTTACAAAGGCATTTTGGCATGGGGATAAGAATTCTCCAATTCTTATATCCCCATGCCAAAACGGAGAATAAAAATTCCAGAGGCTGATGTTCTCACAGAAGGATGGGTAATTCAAGAGGAAAATAGCTCTATTTCTTGAGAAATCTCCTCCAAGCACCCTGGCCTGGGTTTGGGTGTGCCCTGTGAGGGTCTCACATGGATGATCCCAGCTTGGGGAGTGCCTGTGGCTGGAAGCAGTGATGGGGTTTTTGTCACCAGGGCCCCCACACGAGCAGCACTGCTGGGAATCAGGAGCCACCCACATTACAAGGGTTGGCAGAGAGCAAATTTCAGAGAAAATGGAAACCTCCCTTCCAGTGTCAGAAATAACAGCTCAACGTCAGCGCTCCTGCTCCTGCCTCCTGTGGGGGAGAGGGGTGAGGGCTCTGTGGGAAGCACAGGGGTGTCACCTCACAGCCACGGCAGCAAAGAGGAGGATCTGGCTCAGAACTTCTAAATTTTAAACTCTTCTAGACCCTACCAAGGGTCAGCCACTTGGTAGGAAGCTCCCAGGTTTGCCTGGGATCACTGCAGATCCTCCCAGGCAGGAGCAGCTGTGGCCAAGCACCCAAACACTACCTCTGCTTGTAAGGCTATAATTAATTTTTACTGATAGGAGTTTCCAGGTAGAAATCACTGCTACCCAGCCAAACCTACCCCAGTTAGGGAGAAAAGATGGATGTTTGTAGTTTGGATCCTCTAAATTCATTGAGAAAATACTTTTTCAAGGCTCCTGGCTCAGCTCCTGTTCCTTTCTCAGTCTCCCTTTACCCTGGGGCAGCCCCCAGTTCCAGGACTGGTTACCCCACAGGGAGAGTGGGAAATGCAGTGAAGGAGAAACTCCCCCTTTCCTGCTGAGCTATGCAACATTTTTCCTTATTTATCTGAGGGAATTCTTCCCACAAGAGGAAACCCTGGCCATGGACTGAGGGGCTGTGCTGGTCAGCACAGAGATGATGCTGCTGGATGCCTCAGGACTGGATTTCTCTCACACAAAACCTTCCTGTGGCTGAAAAGGAAGACCAGAATATGCAACTACAGCTGTTGAAATTCCTAAGGAAGGAATCTGGTGCATCTTAAAAAGTAAATACAATGAAATGTACTGCTGGAATCCAAAGCAGGGATAGACAGAAACGGCCTCAAGTTGCACCAGGGGAGGTTTAAGTTGGATAGCAGGAAAAATTTCTTCATGGAAAGGGTGGTCAGGCATTGGAACAGCTGTCCAGGGCAGTGGTGGGGTCACCATCCTGAAAGTGCTCAAAAGCCATGTGGATGTGGCACCTGGGGACAGGGGTCAGTGGTGGCCTTGTCAGTGCTGGGAGAATTGTTGGACTGAGGGATCTGAGGCCTTTTCCAACCTTGATGATTCCAGGATTCTCTAAAACCTGCTTGTCTCCAGCACCATCCCCTCTGCACAGCAAACTGCTATTTTAAGCCACATGATGATTAATCACTTACTTTCAAATTTGCATTTAGGTAGGGAATGTTTTGGATTATTTTTACCAAATATATTTAAAGTATATACAGTGTTAATTTGCTACATGATCTTTCATCACAAGGATGCAAACACAGGAATAATTTGGTTAAAATTGCAAATCAGGTGAAATTCCAAGGCTACCCAAACACTCTCTGAGCTGGGAAACGTAGGAAGACAAACACTGATAATGTGCTTTACAATCTGCTGCTGCTGAGGGAAGGGGGAGAGGTGCATTCCAAAGGTGGCCCTTGGCTCAAAAAGGTGCAAACCAGGACACAAAGGACTCTGCCAATCTTGTAGTTTTCAGTAGGCTGCTCAGAAAAACTCAGTCCAGCTTCAAAACTAAAATTCAAAAAAGCCAAAGCCATCACAACTTAATACAAGACCCTCTCTCTGGTGTGCCCTGAAGGTCTCTGAGACCTGATTTGCAGGAAAATAATGATGAAGCAGTCTCAGCTGTTCTTCTTCAGTGTCACAATTTTCACTTCTCCTCTCAGACAATGAGATCCCTTTGTCAAACTTTATATAGCTACAAATAATTTACAGTTTGTGTTTTCTAAATCTACCAAAAAGAACAGGCTCCTTCCTGCAGCCATGGACCACCACATTCACAGTTTCATCACATTTTCAGTCACCCAACAGCTCCAGATTTCCATATTAGCACTAAAAAAAGCTATTTCTGCTCCAATAGAACACAGGGACATAATTTCCTGTCCATAAGGTGAATAAATAACCTACCTCTATCTGCTTATCTTTGAAGATGTTGTTGATGCTGTTGTTAAAAGCTGCTCCAGAAAACATAGAGGTTATTGGGTATGTCAAGTCTAGAATAGTCTTAAACACTGAGTTCATAACCTAAAAAGAAAAAAAAGGCATTTCAAAGGTCAGAATCCACAGGAATGTGTGCATAAAGGCTGCAATTCCAGAGACATCAAATTCCAGAGACATCAAATTCCAGAGACATCAAATTCCAGAGTTCAGAGCCCACATGGTGGAAGCATCACAACTGCAGAAAGTGTTGAGGGGACAGAAATACAACTACAAAATCTACAAGCAGGAGCTCCCTGTGTGATAAATTTACATTTAGTAAACTCCAAAGCAGAGCAAGCCCTGCAATAAAGCTCTGCCAGAAGGAGCATTGCTTCCCTGTGCCCCACACCAGCCCCAGAGCAGCGTGCCCAGCACAGCCCTCAGCCTGGGCACGAGGCCAGGGATGCTGCAGCTCCAGCCCTTACATTTTTTCTATTAAAAAATATGTTCTGAGTTGTCTTCCAGTTCACTATCCTTCCCACAGCACCTGTGTGGTTCAGTGGTGTGGGAAGGAACCCAAAAATCCATGGCAGGAGTTGCTTCATCCATCTCTTCTCATTTGGGGGTCACACCAAATTTTTCTCCCAGACTCAAAGCTTTTCTCTGCCTCAGTGGAGGAATTTAGAAAATCATGTCTGGGATTCTCTGGGACTCCAACAAAGTTCAGTCAAGCACATGTCATAGAGCTTTAAACACTTTCTGTGGAGCAGGGTCCATTATTTGTCATTCCCCAAGTCAGTTATTGGCATGTGTTGTGGACCCAGTATTTAACTGCTGCAAACTCAGCAAGAGAAACCCAACCACATCAGGTTCCTTAAAGCACTGCAGGTTCCTGAACACCAACCCTTCTAACACACAAATCCTGGAATTAAGCTTTCACAGATTCCTTTTCTCTCCATTTCAACAGCATTATGACACCTATGTACTGACCTACAAGAGAAAATGATGAAAATCCCTAAACTTTATGGCATTATGGCCATAGTATTTGCCCACAACTAGGCCATCCTAATAAATCTTAACAAAATTCAATGTTTAATATATTACACCATAGTCAAAATGTAAAAGAAGACCACAAAATCCAATTAATTCCTTTCAAATTAAAAAGATTTCACTGGATGAAATATTTCCATGAAATGAAATATCTTCTCTCTCTACATGTTCTCTGTAATTTAACAGCTTCTCAGAGATCAGGGCATCCTTCCCAGGCAGACACATGGAACAGCCTCAAACCTGCCAGCTGTTAGAGCAGCTGTGAGCAACATCTGGCCCTGGCTTTACTCTGCAGTGATTTCAGAGCAGCAGGATCAGCCTACATTGCCATGTCCAGCTGCTTTCCAATTTCTGTCAGGGATCTGCCCAGAGAACATGAGTGCAAGGATAAAAAAAAGATCATTAAGAACAAGGATGGGAACAGGAAGTGTGGGAGAATGTAAAAGGCTGAGCACAAACCCAAGGATGAAGCTTCATTCACATCTTCACTCTGGGTTTGATGTGCTGAGGACAGTGTGCCAACCTAACTATAGACTGCTACCCACAGCTTCAGAGGGAGATGGAATTAGTGCTGCACCTAAAATAGGGATCAGGTCTCTTCAGAATGATTAAATCAGGGGAAGAGGCATCTACAAAGAGCCCTTTATTTAATACTGAAGAAAAACCTCTCCCACTCAGCAGCAGCCATTGGGCTTCCCTTGTTGCAAATTATATTTATGGCACTGAGCCTCCACATTTCTCCTGATCCTGACAGTGATCTTGTCCATGGACAAAATACTTCCAATTAACAGTTATTTCTTAATATTCTCATTTCTCAGAGCTGGAAGATGCCCTTTAGCTGAAGCTGATGGCCAACAGCCTCCCTCAGCCTTCCAGGAATAGCTGCAACCACCTCCCGTTCCCCAGATAAATTCAGTGAAAGATCACCCTCTGGGGAGGCAGACAGAGCCTTCTGCCTCCTGCTCCACTTCCTACCAGGAGCCCTGGGATCAGCTCCAGCAGCTCCAAGAGTTTAATCCCCTGACACCACCAGGATGGGAAGCCCAGCCCTGAGCCAGCTCTGCCAGTGTTCTCAGGGCTTGCAGGTCATGGAATCATGGAATCTTTTGGGTTGGAAGGACCTTAAAACTCATCTCATTCCACCCCCTGCCATGGCAGGGACACCTCTCACTGTCCCAGGCTGCTCCCAGCCCTGTCCAGCCTGGCCTGGGGCACTGCCAGGGATCCAGGGGCAGCCCCAGCTGCTCTGGGCACCCTGTGCCAGGGCCTGCCCACCCTGCCAGGGAACAATTTCTTCCCAATTCCTCATTAAGTACTCATGAACTTCCATTACTACAGCTCTGCTACAAGATGAGCTTTCTTTTTAAAAAGACCTTCGATCCTAAAATCTTTTTTAAGTGACCCTAGGGCACAGAAAAGTTCAGCAAGGAAGGGACAAGGTTCTGCTCGCAGAGCAGAAGGACAAGAGCAAAGGCACGTGATGATGGACAAGAGGAATTGTCATCTCTGGCTCTTTTGTTCTTTGATGCAGCATTGTGACAAACTGGTGTGAAAAGCCAGTATAATCCCAGGATTTTTCAATGTTCCTGACTATAAAAAAAACCCCAAGGTTATAGGAAAACTTATGAAACAACAAAAATTTCAAACAGATCCAGTATTTTTTAAACTACTCAAAAGATCATGTAGTGCCTTCTCAGCAATCACCTGAAAAGTTTCAATAAAACAAGGAAAGGAATTCCCACAGAAAAAAAAAGTTAAATCAATACAATAAAAACATAACTCAGGTCTGGATGAGAACTGGCATGACAGGGAAAAACCAAGGACTGATTTCTGGCCAGATCAGCTCATTAAAGCACAGGATCTCCCAATGCACAAATGGAGCAGGGTCAGAGGCAGAACCTCCTGACTCCCGGGGCAGAACCTCCACATTTATTTGAGCTGTCAGTGCCACCAGACAGTGACAGGCAGCAAATGATGGCAGTGTCCCACCCAGCCAGCCCCCATCCCCATTAGGAGCAGTGTTTTACCCCTACACACATCTATAACTGCATTTCTTTCTAAGAATATTCCATCTTTGTGAACTATTTCTACTTTGAGATATTAATCCTCAAATTAAATAAAACAACAATCTGCAAACACTAAAGCTTTGGCTTGTTCACTTTGCTAGTAAAATAGAGGTGCAGAAGACACACAGACAATAAACAGTAACTAATCTGACTGGGAATTTTCATATTTCCCCCTGTATTTTGACAAGAGTAATTTATTTTTTTGCTGCTTCATTAGGTGCAGAAAACAGATCCCATTAAAAATATCCCTTCTCCCAGCACCAAGTGTACAGCTAGAGAGATGCCAATTGCTAAAAATACCAAAAAAGAGAAATAAATGCAGGACAAACAGCATTCAGCCTGATGGATTAAACAGAGAGATAAGAAAAGCTCAGAGTTAACTAATCCATCCCAATGAAGACATTTCCCATGTGGCCCCAGGCTGCTCTCAGCAATAACCTTCACCAGCACAGGCTCAGAGCTGCAGATAAGCAGGAGCAGCAGGTCCTGGAGCAGAGAATGCTCCATCCAGCCTTTCTACCTGGCTGCTCCTGGGGCATCTCCTGCACAGCCAGCCCCAGGGCTGCTCTGGGGACAGTGGGGAAGGTCCCATTTGGCAATTTGGGGATTATCTGGGGGATATTTCAGCTCTCTCACCCTCAGTCCATTCAAGTGGATCTTCCAAGAATTCCCTAAAGACCTCCTGGCTGTTTCCCACACACTGGGGCTCTTTTCCCCTCTCCCTGCTCAGCATTAACACCATACAAAAGTCAACACCTCAGAACAGCCACTGATAAAAGATTTCTAATGCCCCAAATTCTGCACATTGTGATCTTGGAGAGGTGATTTCATGGCTCTCTTCAGTTTGCAGCCATTCTGCTGGACACTGCTGGTACCAGTGGGAAGGGCCTCAAACAGAGCAGGCTTTGCTTTTGTCCTCCTCTCAAACCTTTAGACAATTTCTGGGCCGGACATGGACCTGCAAGAACACTCATGGAAGTCCTCATGAAAATCTATTCTTCATTAATAACATGAAATGTTTGCTCTAACAGAGGTCAATCTCTTCTCCCTCTACTTATTTGCAGGTTTCAAGGCACCAACACCTACAACAACCCCAGGCCAAAAACCGCCTTTTACCTTGTGAAAATGTTCTCTGAGCTTTTGAATTTTGTGCTCAAAAGTTAACCAACAGATTCAATGGCTTCATTTCATCTCATCTCTAAGTATTCCTGATAAAAGTGACTGTGACCCTAGCTCTGGCAAGCTCCAGAGTGGGAACACAGTCCTGAGAAGCCCAGGAAACATCTCCAGCTCTGCCTCATGCCCTGCACAGGGCACACCTGACAAACAGGAAGAGAATCCTCTGGACAAATGCACAGAAGAGAATTCCATGGCTGTAGCTTAGCCAAGAGCTGGGAGAGAGGGCAGAGAGCTGCAGAGTGCTGGGGGCTGGGAAAGATGCTGCCCTGGAAGCACAAGGTGGGAGAGAGAGAGCAAGGTTAAGTGATGTCTGACACAATTCAGTACAGTTGGCTTTACGTCTTTAATCTTGAACCTCCCCCAGGTTTGTGATTCCAGCAAACTGCTCTGGATCATAAACAGTTTATGTTTTGGGTGCTTCCCAAGCCAGCCAGGCACAGGCAGTTCTTAAATAAAAAGCATAAAATCCATATTCTTCTGGCAAGCAGTGATGGGGAGGTGAATCAGTCCCACAGCACTCTGCCCACCAGGACAGCACAAACATTCCAGGGCCTCAATCTGCATTTCAGTCCCTCACCCAATCTATCTTCCCAGAGACAGCTTTTGTTGCAAAACCATGGCAGATTAGAGGATCCTTGGGAGACATAAACAGTGCCCAGATGCCAATGACAGGGTCCTGTTTCCCCCTAAAACACAAGATCTAAGACTCTTAATCTCATTTATAAAATTCCCTATGTCATTTCATTTTCAGTAAGAAAATCTACAGGAAAATGTGGGGTTGATGTGAAGAATACAAACTTCATGCAACCAGCAAACTTCAGAAAGAACCTCACCTTCAATCAGGCTAAACCAGGGTCACCTGGGACCATTTTCATCCAACATCTGATCAATAAATAAAACCAGGGCCAGGCTGGATGGGGCCTGGAGCACTCTGGGAGGGTGGAAAGTGTCCCTGCCCATGGCAGGGGTGGAATGAGATGATCTCTAAGGTCCCTTCCAACCCAAACCAATCTTTGATTCTATGATAAATAAACTCACCCAATGAAGTCACTATCTAAAACAACCTTCCCAAAACTTGGGTTAACTTTGAAAATAAGTTTTTGTTTGTACTAAATATTGAAAGTTAGGACCTTCTCCTGACCCAGAGTCCCAGTGCTGTGGAGTGCACAGGCAGGACCAGGAGTGACACATTTGGGAGTTATTTAGAGAAGGATTACCTCTGTCACTCAGTTCCACTGACACATGACAGCATGTGAGAAAGAGAGAGAATTACACAAAACAGAAACACATTTGTTGAGAGCTGGAAAGGAAACAGGCCCCAGCACACAAAAGAGAAGATAAAACAAGGATAACCACAGGTGAGCACATGGAAACCACATCTCTGTGCCTTGACAGTGTGACCAGGATTGGTGCAGAGCTAAGCCAGGCAGCTGCTTCCTGACTCCTTGGACATGGAGCAGCTTTTCCAGGTGATCCATCACTGCCAGGCAGGGCTTGTTCTGTGGCACACACACTGAATTTCAGGAGGCTGCACCTTCCTGGGGTGCTGCTCATGCCCTGCTGTGCTTGGGCCTTGCTCCACTGGAGGAGGGAAGCACAGCACTCCCAGTGTAAGGAATTCAGCATTCCCAGGGGAGAGAATTCAGTGCTCCCAGTGGAGGGAATTCAGCATTCCTAGTGGAGGGAACATTCCCAGTGCAGGGAATTCAGCATTCCCAGGGGAAGGAATTCAGTGCTCCCAGTGGAGGGAATTCAGCATTCCTAGTGGAGGGCACAATCCCAGTGCAGGGAATTCAGCACTCCCAGTGCAAAGAATTCAGCATTCCCAGGGGAGGGAATTCAGTGCTCCCAGTGGAGGGAATTCAGCATTCCTAGTGGAGGGAATTCAATGTTTCCATGGGAGCAAATTCAGCATTCCCATGGGAGGAAACATTCCCATGGGAGTAAATTCAGCATTCCCATGGGAGGAAACATTCCCATGGGAGTAAATCCAGCATTCCCATGGGAGGGAGCATTTCCAGTGGAGGGAATTCAGCGTTCCCATGGGAGGGATTTCATCATTCCCATGGTAGGGAATTCAGCATTCCCAGTGGAGAGAATTTAGCACTCCCAGCAGAGGGAATTCAGCACTCCCAATGGGGGGAATTCAGTGTTCCCATGGGAGGGAACATTCCCAGTGGAGGGAACATTCCCAGGGGAGGCAATTCCCATTCCCAGTGCAGGGAATTCCCAGTGCCAGCGCTTACCATGGCCCACTGGCGAGCTTTGATCCTCATCTGGTTGAAGCTGCGCTCCTCGGCGTACAGGGCGCTCATGAAGGCGCCGATGGACGTGCCCCCGATCATGTCCACGGGAATGCCAGCCTCGATCAGCGCCCGGATCACGCCCACCTGGGAGCAGCCCCTGTGCCAGGGAGGGAGGGAAGGGAGAGAAGAGCCACTGTCAGCCAAGCAGTCATTGAGGGAGTGCAAGGGCTGGTGATGAATGGTGCCTTCTAAGGAAGCCGAGCCCGCGCCAGCTGAGCTGCCAATCTCTTGCTGAACAAGCCCCGGTGCCAGGAACAAACATTATGAATGCAGGAATCCTCCCAGAGACTCCCAGAGGATCTGAGGGAACACGACCACGCAGCCTGGATCACTGGGAAAGGCAGGGAGATGACAGCAGCCAAGAGCTGAGCTGGTGGATGGGCAAGGGGAACGTCAGCGTGGATCTGAGGGAGCAGAGTCTACTGGGGTCCCCCCCAAAGCACCCAGGAAAGGCTGGAGTTCAGAGCCCTTCCCACCAGTTTCTTTCCTGGTGATTCTCCACAGAAACTGAGCCAGCCTGGGGTATTGGGAAGGGGCACCACATGGATTAATAATGAAATTTGAAGGTGGAAACAAAAGCAAGCAGAGACAAACAGAGATGAGAGGGCAGAGGTTGAGTCTGCACACAAGCCCAGGAGAGGGGCAGATGAGGAGACAACTTTTGAGGATAACACACATTCCTTCAGGAGAGTAAACTTCCTTGATTTCAAGTGCAGAAGGAATTCTGAGCAACAATGGAGACAGGTGGTAACAGATGGACCTCAGTGCTGATGGGACAAGAGGAAAACAGAAGCAGCAACGCCCCTGCAGCAACCAGCTCTTATCCAGCTCTGCTCATATGGATTTGGGAACCCCCTGGGGATATTCCCTGAAAAATATTAACCCACTGCTCAGTGCAAGGTCAAGTGGCAAATCAAAGAAACCATAATAAAACAGAAAACATAAGAACACACATCCAGGATGGGCCAGTGTTTGGAAAAACACGAGCAAGCTCAGACTTCTCACCCAAAAAAAGAGCAGAACTAAAAAATGACAGAGAGAAACACAAAAGGTGACCAGAATATGGGATGGACTTCACAGGAGGAGAAAGTAAACTGGAATCATTGACTGGGGAAGATCCTGACTGATGGGAAACATGCAGGGTCAGCAATGATATCACCATGCAGAGATTTTAATGGAAAGGAAAGAATTTGCAGACAGGTGTACATAGAGCACAAACTGGGGAAGCCACTGTTACCACATGCTGGAGAGGTCAAATCACAAATGGATTTAAATGTGGAAAGGATGAATCAAAGGTATCAGGCTGTCAGTGGCTACTAAACATGACAAATGGGAGGTGCAAGCTGGTGTTCAGGAGGCTCAGAAGCTGCTAATTGCTGCTCCCCACCATCAGAAATGAGAGAGCAGAGGTGGAACCTTTGATCTGATCCTATGAACATCTGATCTTTTATCCCCTAGTGGGAGAGGGATCCCTGCCCATCCCACAGAACCACAGAACACTGCACTGGAGGCAAATTGTCCTACCAAACAGTCCAAAGCCACAGCCTCTGCTTTCCACTGCTCTGTCCAGTGAATAAGAAGCATTTTTGATTAGTTCATCCCACCTGGATGGATGCTTTGCAGTCTAGGCCATAAAACAGTAAGAAAACCCTTCCTTTTCCCATTTCCATCCCATTTTCTGTCCCCCACAGTTTGCTCTATTTCCATCCTCCTTCCCCTTGCTGTTTACATCCTATAAATACTTGCTAACAGCTGCCAAGTCCACCGTAGGTGTCACTTGGCCAAGCTATGCTGAGCACATTCTTTCCATCCAAATAAATCCCCTCCAGCTGCTGAAATGCTTTGGGACAGGTTTGTGGTTATCCTGGGTGTAAATGACTTCAATGACAGATCTGTGCTGCTGCAATCCAAGAGCAGAAAATGGCTCATTTTGCTTTCCTCTCCAAATTCCCCTTCTCCTCTTCTCTTACTGCTTCTTCCCACAATATACCCTGAGTTAAAGGAATTATACTTTTTTCCTGCCCATTGTTTTTAGGTTTTTAGAGTGCAGCTATTTTGGCACTCTGCTGCTCGTGCCTGGCACTTTCCACTGTCTCAGCCTCAATATTCCACAAGGAGCAGACCTTTCCCTGCACCTCCTGCCCTCTGGAGACAGCCCACATCAGGTGCCTTTCTTAGGGCACCTTACAGTACCTTAAAGCATTTCCTGCTTGGAGGCCAATTTTAAACAGGCCATGAGTAGCTCCAGACTGGATTCTCTCCCTTTAACTGTTTTCCCCAATTCTGACATCCATAAATACAAAGGATTTGATGTGAGCACTCTGGATTTGTTCCTATTTTGCTGCATGATGCCTTTGCATGAGTAACAAAAGATCATTATTACCTTTATTGGCAAGTCATCCCCTCCTGGTGCATCCACAGAGTCTCTGCCAATATCCCACTAATGTGACAGCCACAGATCTCCAACAGATTCACTGATCACAAAGCAAGATGGAAATCAAAGTCCTTTTCTTGCTTGTAAAAGAACCTCCCATAAGCTGCCTGACTAAATTATGTTTCATTTATACACAACCACAAAGCTGATTCTTCCAGCTCCAACACCCTGAGCAGGAACATTCCAGGAATTTGCAAATTAAATCCTGTAAAAAGTCAAATGTGCCTGAGCCCCCCCTTTTCTCCAGGTGGTCCTGACCTCCTGAAAGACAGAAATGGGGATTTTCCCCCATTCTCCCTACAGCTTTAGGCCATCACTGCCCCAGCAATGTTACTACATGGGACTTCTCAACAACTCCTTGTAGTTGGTTCTGTCCTGGGCACTTCCCAGCTCCCCAAACATGGGCAGGCTGCCAGGAGAAGCGTGTGCCAGCACCCTGCCAGGCACTCATCCCCTCTGCCAGCATCCCCAGGCTCCCACAGAGCTGCACTGGGCAGCTGCAAACTGAAGAGGAAAAGAAATTGAAGCCAGGAGCAAGATCCATGTTCACAGCCAGAGGACTAGTGCAGGAAAACCCCAGGGATTGTGCACTCCTTGTAATACCAGGCCCAATTTCACAGAGGATGTGTCCTGGTTTAGGGAAATGTGGAAATACAAGTGTTGGGCAAGAGGAGAACAAAGGGAGATGGATAACTCCTGCCAGTGCTGCACCTGCACAGCAGTGACAACGTGGGACAGGGAAACCACCTGGTGACACAGAGCTCAATGTCACTCACTGCAGAGGAAAGGGCCAGGGGAGTGCTGTCACATGGGAGGAAGGAGCACCCCAGAGAGGGGATGGACACCCAGAGTGTCCCTGGAGCTGCACATGCAGCTCCTCTCACCCTAGAGCTGCCTGAAGGAGCAACTGGATAGAGCACCTCCCCTGCCAGGACCAGCACTGCCCCAGGACAGTGACAAGGAGAACAGGAACAAGGATCTACAAGATGACTTTCAAATAATTTCTATCAGAACCCAAAGATTTGCCCAGGAGGTGCAATCAGGATCTGAACAGAAACTTTTCCATTGTACTCAGTGCCTAGGACAGGTCTGATTCATTAATGCCCTTTGCAGAGAGAGAGCTGAGCCAGCATCACCCAGCTCGAGGATGGGCTGAAGGCAGAGCCAGGCTCTGTTCCCAGCCCTGCCCCTGCCTCAGCCTGACCTGAGCAACACAAAGCAGGGGCTGCTCTGGGCATCAGCTGCCCCAGGTGCTGCTGTCTGCACCACCAAATCATGATCCCTGTGCTGAATGAGCCTCCAGAAGCTGTGCTGGCTAAACTCCAACAACATTCCTTGTTTACAACCCATGGCCACAAGGAGGTCACTTGGTCTGGTCAGCTGGACAGGAGGAGACTGAGGGGAGACCTCACTGCAGTTCCAGGCTCCTTGTGAGGGGAAGAGCAGGGACAGCTCTGATCCCTTCTCTGCATGAACAGGGACAGGAGCCAGGGCACGGCTGGGGCTAGGCCAGGGCAGCTCAGGCTGGAGCTCAGGGCAAGGTTCTTCCCCCAGAGGGTGCTGGCACTGCCCAGGCTGCCCAGGGAATGGGCACGGCCCCGAGGCTGCCAGAGCTCCAGGAGCCTTTGGGCAGCGCTGCCAGGGATGCCCAGGCTGGGGTTGTTAGAGGTCTGGGCAGGGACAGGAATGGGATTTGATGATCCTGGTGGGTCCCTCCAGCTCAGGGGATTCTGAGATTCTGGGAAAGAAATGACCACAAAGCAGTGAGAGGAGGTTGGAGACCTGCTTCCTTAAATACCTCAGCACAGCGCACGCTGAGAGCTCAGCCTTTCTGCCAGAAGGTCTTACAGGAAAATTCCTGCTGCTGAAATGAGCCCTTGCTTTCATCCCCTGGGGAAGTGCTGCTGGCATGTGACTGTAATGCACGAAGGCCAGAGCAGAACTGATAAAAGGAAAATTCCCCTGTGAGCTGTGCATGTGCCAGCCCTGCACGTGCTGCCAGAGCTGGGATGAATCTGCCTCAGGAGAAGGCAGCCAGTGCAGCAGGACATCCCAGATCTGAGTGCCAGCAGGAAGGCAGGCTGTGCTCCTGCTCAGGGGCTGAAGGAAACACAATCAATACAAAACCAATATTTTGTGCACCACTATTTCCTCCATGAGCCACATCAGCAGGATGCTGCCTGTGTTTGAAAGAACAACCCAAGCTGGGAGCAGCCAGAGGGGACACTAAAGGGACAGCCAGACAAGGCTGCAGCTCAACCACCTCCAAAGTCCATGTCAGCTTCAAAAAAGAAGCTGTACTCAAAGAGGAATCCAGCCTGAGCAGCCCCATCTCTCCTCCTAACTGACTCAGCAGGATGAAGGAAATCTCCCTGAATGCTCTCAAGAGATGCTGTTTCCTTTGGTCAAGAAGGATTAAGGCCATGGCTGCTGCAGAGCTCTGCTGTGTCTCCCACCAAAGCCTCTCCAGAGTGGGACACAGCTTCCAGCCCTCCTTCTTGAAGGAGTTATCTGGAAAAGGAGTCAGAAAAATAGAGAAATTTTCAAGGGGATTTTATTAAACTCCATTAGAGCTCAACAAACCTGAATTACGACACCCTCAGAAGCTTAAAACCCCTGAAGCAGCAAAGCCATAGAACCAGCTTTTCCCTGGAAGGGTTGTCCAGGCTTCACAGGCTGCTCAGGGCAGTGGTGGAGTCCCCAGCCCCAGAGGGATTAGAAAGCCACATGGATGTGGCACTTGGGGACAGGGGTCAGTGCTGGCCTGGGCAGTGCTGGGGGAATGGTTGGACTCAATGATCTTAAAAGTCTTTTCTAACCTTAACCATTCTGCAATTCTATGAATTTGTATTTACTGTGTCCATTTTGGAGATGTGCAAAATGTGGTGCCTCGGGCAACCACTCCCCAACCCTGCTCTGAGCACAAAACAAAGTGAAGGTGACTGAGCTTCCAACCCACAGGACTGGACAGCACACCCTGAAACCCACCATGTGCAGCACACAGGGAACCCTGGCACTTCAGGGATCCCAAAAAAGGCTGCTGACTGAGCCTGCAGCCCTCAGAGCACCACAGAACCATTAACTGAGGGGTGGTGATGGTTCTAGATCCTTCTTGGACTCATTGTGGAGGCGTTCCTTGTACTGGGGTGAGTGGAAATTGGATGTTGTTTATGTGAAGAGCTGCGTAAACATTATGTCACCTTTCCTGAGTGGCATCAGGAAAGGTGACATAAGGAAAAGCCTCTTCTTTACACAAACAGCAGCATTTTTTGGTGTGTTCAGTGCCTGATCCTGGCATTGAGTGGTTCAGTCACTGGCTCAGAATTGGAGCAAGTCTGCTACAAGTTGCAACTGGACTATCTCCAACTGGCACCTTCAAGCTCTTGCAGCAGCAGCAATATGCCCAAACATTGCTTTGAAATCTAATTCCAGTTATATCTTTCCAATAACATTATTTCCCAGCCTTCCTGACCATAAAACTTCCCAGCATCATAAATCAGCCAGAATTATTGCAGTGATTTTCTGCCAGCTCCAAAGGAGCACAGCACCCAGACCCCTGCATTTCTGCAGTTCTATGTGAGCCCTTACAAGGAACGTTCCAATCCTGACAACATTAATGAACTGTTAATCAACTAAGCACCATTTCTAAGCTAAATAGAGGGAATAACCCCACATTACTGGGTTCTCATCCTAACATCCAACAACCAGCAGGATCTCTCCCAGCCGCTGCCCTGGAGGAAGCTTTTTCCCTTCCACAGCCCACACATATTGATTGATCCAGAGACCTGGATTTTTCTTGTCTCCCCCTTCATTAACAACAACCTCATTCCATCCTCCCACTTAGCTTTGCCCTCAGATTCCCACCAACTCCTCAAGCCAGAGCTCAGGAGCCATTTCCCTTTGGTCTTGCCATGCTGCAGAGATCACACCCTGTGCCAGGCAGGCACAAATGGCAGAAAAAGCATTTCCTACTCATCACAAGCCCAGTGAAATCCCCTTCCTGCAAGAAAATCCAAATACAATGTCCTTTTATAGCCCTGATCTTGTTTCTGCTTTATACACTAACTTTAGAACAAGCTTTAAACAAAGAGATTTGTGCCTGACACAGAAAAAATGAGCAAAATGTGTTCAGCCCTTCCAGGAGAGCTGTCAGGGCTACCCAGCCCTGGGGTGTGAAGGGATACAGGAGGAAGGCATTGGAGGGGAGGAAAAGCACCAAATAGTCAAAGTAAATTATAAAATGCACCAAGGTTTTTGTTTTCTCATCCCAGCTGGCTTGGAGAGGGACACAGGAGCAGGGAAGTGGCTGAATGACAAACTGCACCCACTTGGGGATGTCACAAAATCCTGTCCCCTGCTCTGAGCCAAGGAACAACTCAGTTATCATCTGCAAAGGAAGATAATTTCTTTGGAAAACAAATATATCTTCCTTCCCCACCCTTCTGAGACTTATTTATTAAAGCCTTGCAAGAACCCATTCTGAGCACAACATCTGGAAGCTGCAGAAATAAGACCAAAGCATTCAGGGAATAGAACTGAGAATTTACTTTTTCTTAACAGGAAGGCTCTCTGCCCAGGTAGGGCTGGACAGAGATTCCCCAAAATCACAGCAATGCAAGAACCATACTCCTGAAAGCACAGGGAGAGCCTGGAGAGCTTTACAGCTGCTCCATGGGAAGTGAACACAGCCCATACTTTTACAGCAGATAAAAAAAGGTGCAAAACCAGCAACAAGAGCTGACCCACAACTCCACCACCTCCTTGTTTAATTTCACCTATTTATCAAGGCACTGCTGTGAATAAATGAGTTTGGTAGGAAAGACTGGAGATCAGGACAGGAAAGTCCAACTAAACCACCTGCAATTAACTGTAGGGGTTTTTTAAGCAATACCTTTGAAGCTGATTACTCCCAAGCTCTTGCTGCTTGGAGAGTTTATAGAAGCTGTTATAACCTTCAACCTCCTGGCAGATGGGAGCAAATGAGCAATTACAGAGGTGCTGCAGATGGGAAAAGGAAAAATCAGATCATTAAGCATTCCGTGGGTGCCAATCCATGTGATTTTGTGGACACGTGATGGCCCAA
Organism: Calcarius lapponicus; assembly: GCA_039654755.1. Lineage (NCBI taxonomy): Eukaryota > Metazoa > Chordata > Aves > Passeriformes > Fringillidae > Calcarius > Calcarius lapponicus. The sequence goes on along the minus strand of JBBFKN010000012.1, from coordinate 4,760,474 downwards.
CTGTTCCCCAGCTCTCTGAGCAATTGGCATTCAGGTCTGGGAATCTGGGAGCTGCCACAGGCTGTGCCTTTCCCCCAGCTGACAGAGGCAGAGCTCTGAACCCCGCACAAAACACGATTTAACCACGAGGAACACACCCAGGATGGTCCCTCCCTGCAGAAATCCCAGCAGAGCCTCTCAGGAGCAGTGAGGCTGCAGCTCTCCCCAGCCATCTGCCAACACAGAGCCCCAGGCCCCCACAGGAGCTCCAGCCATGTCTCAGGAGATTTGCTCTACAACAGCAAATAAACTCACTGATTTATTTTTAGGGGTTGTTTTTTGTTTGTTTAAGCAACCTAACTAGGGCTGACCTGGATAAGACTCAAATTAGATACCCAAACATGAATTATCATCATCTTTTCCACGTAGGAGCCCACCTTCCTTACCTTACTCCTCTGGCCTTTCCAAAGGAGCAGCACAAGTAAAACACAAGTCAAAGGTGCAGTTTTATCTTTAAGGATAAAGAGTTTTGCTGCTTCTCTGTTATTTTACCTCCTGAATTTTGGAATTTCTGCTGGTTAGAGTGACTTTGAGATTTGTACAAGTCTCTTTTCTCAGCTCAGTGCTTGAAGGAGTAATCAAAGCTCTTCAGTTCTCAGTTTTAAGGTTGTTTATTGTATCTTATCTATAAAATATTTTTTCTTGTCTAGCTGAGGTTTGCTCAGCAAGACAGTTTAAGGCATTTTGCTTGCTTTCGGGGCGGTGTTATGTCTTTATACTAAAAACTACATATACAATGTTTACTTTTTAATACTTATCACTTATGTTAGACAGCGACCTTCTACTCTAAACTAATCCAAAAGTGCCAACATCACAGCAGAAGATGGAGGCCAAGAAGGAGAAAGGCTGGACATGCTCAGATTCATCTGTTTTGTTTTTTGAACTTCGATTCTAAAAACTTTAAAATTTACTTTTTCACTTTGTGATAAATTCACTATCATTCTACGTAAATTGTTGTGGCTCGTAATTTTTCATATAAAGGTTGGTAATTGTTTTTTTTTAAGGGCTAAATCAAAGGCACAGGGATCTTGGGCTTTGTGTTAAGGTCTCTGAGCTCTTTGGGTTGGGTCTCGAGCTTTCTAGGGCAGCTAGAGGAATTTTTTGGGTTCTCACACCTGAATATTGCCCTGGAAGCAAATCTAGGTTTTGAAAGATGCTGGGAATCCAGAAGCCTGACTCTGGAACTCAGCTTTCCCTCTGGTTTATCTGCATGTGGCAATGGATGTTCCACTCATGCACAGACACCCAGCACAGGACACTTCTCTGAGCACCTACAGGAGCAATCACAAGCTCTGAAACCCCCCATGCATCAGTCTGGGCTTCAAAAAGGGGTATCACACAGAGAAATTGCACCCCACTGTGCACTGGGGTACAGACATTTATCTACACACACAAAAGCCATAACACAGGTCACCAAACAGCCTCCCCTCTTCTAGAATGCTCCCAGCCAGGCCAGGCTGGCCATGATGGGGAAAACTCCAAAGGCCACAAGGATTAACCTCAGAGCTGCCAACTTTCTGCCTTTCCAAAGTCAAAGGACAGACTGGCCTGGTGTACAAAGGGATTACTTTGAAGAAGAGGAACTGGAGGAAAGATATTTCAAGTATTCAGAGGTTGCAGTGTTGGGTTTTTTTCCATGACACAAAGCAGATTGAGCCCCTTCTGTATCATTTTGATACTTCCCTGCTGTAGAAATCCTGCTTCCTCAGCTGTTACTGGGCACTGACAGACTGCAGATGCTGCACAGCAAGCCTGATTCTTCCATTTAAACCCAGAGAAGCAGCATTTTTCAAGTTCCTTTCATATCTCAGCTTAATTTGCTGGAACTTCAGAGCATGATCAGGATGAGGGGATGGGATCCTTTTAGCAGCACATATTCTTCAAGACCTGTCTTGCTGGAGGAGAGGAAAGCACAGCCCTGACGTGCCAGCTCAGTACCTCCAGCAAGCACTTGGAAATGGAGCAGGAATTTCAGGGATGCTGCCTGACTGCATCAGGGGGAGAGAAAGAAAAGACAGCAACTGCAAAAAAAATCCTTGTTCTTGTCTCGTGTAAGTGGCAATCAGGAAATGGTGAGAACCCAGTGCAGAAGGGCCCAGTCTGTGCCAGACAGGCTCCATCCAGGGCTGCCAGACACCAGGCTGGAGACAGGGATCTTGGCCAGCCCCCAGCAGAGCCCAGCACCCAGATCCCTCCTGCCAGAGGAGGCAAAGATACCCCCAAACCTCTACATAAACCCTCAGCAGCTCCTACATAAACACTGACCATGTCCTGGCACTGCACCCAGACAGCCCAGGGGGTCACTGGTCACCCCTCTGCCTGCTGGAGTGAAGTCAACCCCCCCAGAAAAACTGGATGCCAGGATGGTTTCAAGCAAATTCCCCAGACACATCCAATCCAGGAGGCAGCAGCATAAATCCATTTCCATTCTGAGATAACAACATCCTGCTGAAACCCCAAACAACTTCATCAGCTGGTCATGGTTTGTATTTCTCTTCCCCCTAAGTGCTCCAGAGGCATCTCAGAGCTCCAGAGGGTGACCTGCCCACTGCCCACACTGTGGCTCACCAAAGCAGAGCACAGCTCTGAGGCTTTCAGCCATTCCCTCAATCCCTCAGCAGCTGAACCCCAGCCCCATGAATTCCCTGCCCGTCCCTTCCTCTCCCCAGTGACTGAACCCTTCAGAGCTGCCAGTGCCTCCAAGAGCACCTTGGAGAGGCTGGAGCTGCCCTTCCAAACCTCTCCCAGCCAATCTCACAATGAACAACGGTTTTAGCAACAGTTTTGTTCCATAATTTACTTCAGAACAAGCATTTTCTCAGGCTGTTTTCTGAGCACTTCAGTAAAAAACACAACCCTGCATCCAATTTTTCTACATTTCAAGCTGCCAGCTCTGTGCCATATGAATTTTAAGCATTGTGAGGCAGACACACCAAATGAAGGGATACCTGTGCCCCATTATAAACCACTGGAAACAACATTAAACATTGCAATGAATAACCTATTTGCAAACCTGGTGCAGCCCTGAAGCTCACTGCATGATCTGGAATGATTTCAAAGCCAAGTGTGTTTCTGTTGACACACAGGGACACACCAGGATGGCAAAAAATTGCCATTTTTCACAATAGGTGAAAATCTCACAATTTGTGAGAAGACTTGAAAGCAAAGACTGAGAAAGGAACTAAAGGGCAGATGTAAATGAAGAAATGAGTGTGGAGTAAAAACAGCGCAAAGAAACTGAGAAATCTCAAGGATTGGATGTGTTAGAAAGGGAAAAGAGACCTGCAGACTGGCAGACACAGCCAGGTGGGAAAAAAAAAAGGGAAAATATGTTGTGTATTATCTAGATAGAAATGGAAGAGCGGAGAAGTTCTCAAGATATTACTTTTATGCTCCAACACAAGGAACTGGTCATGACAGCACTTGGGCTCCAGAGACCCCTGATCCCTCCTGGTGCCCCTCACCAGACTCAGTCCATGTTAAGTCCTGAACCCAGCAAAGGAGCTGAAAAACATTTACTGTGTCCCAATTTATGTGAGGAACACCAGGAGCCTGGGAAACTCCCATGGGATTTTCTTTCATCCCTTCTGTAATCTCTATATTGAGTGTCTTTAGGATCCCACAGGGGAAAGCACTGCTCTGTGTTTCTGGCAGTGTTTTCCAAGTGTTCTCCTCTGGAGCTGCCTCCTTCAGGCAGCAAATTCCTCCCCTCTCCTCCCACACCCCCTAAGTGCACATTGTCTGGGTGCCTGTGGTCAGGTTTAATAGTTTAAGAAAGTAACTGCCCCCATATTTCCAGTTCCCTCCCTGTATTTGAGGTCCAGTAATCGATCTTAGGAGCCCACCAGCTCCATGCCAAGTTCTGCAGCTCTGCAGTGGCAGTTTTAAACAACATCCATGCACACACTTCTCCTCCTGATGGGGTAAAAAAGCCTCCTATCATTAGTTATCTGTCTTAGCTGAGGAATAAGAATTAATCTTCCTTGACTGCTGGAACTGATTCCAAAGCACCAGCACCATAAAACCTCAGAGTGTCCCCAGGAGGTTCTGTTATTGCCCAAGACTGAACCCCAGGGTTTCATAACCACGATGCAGGAAAAGGAGCTGCAGCCTGGGAAGGGAGCTGTCAGCCCATGGGAGCAAATTGTCCATGTCAAGGACAACACTTTGTCATTGGAGCAGCATTCCCACCTCCAATTTCAGCTTTTTATTCCTCAGATGTTGCATCACATGCTGGAAGTTGGGCTATGAGGTGTCAGTTCTACCACTGCACCACCAGCCAGCCCCCTCCACCCCCTGGAGCCAAACCCTGGTCCTGACTCAGGGAGCATCACCTTTATTAGGCCCTAAAACCATCACTAAGCTCTGATATTTTCTGTACAGTCTTCCCTGTTTTCTCTCCTGTGCTTCTCTCTGCCTTTGTGGACCATGGAGCAGAAGATGACATTGCACAAGGGATTTCAGCTCTTCTCCACAGCAGCAGTGCTGAAAACAGACCTTCCCATACTGCCACTTGACCCTGGGAGAACTAAACACAGCCCCAAAAGGCAGAGGTGCTATTTCCACCCTCCTTTCCTTGCAGCACATTCCTCAGTCATTACCACTGTTACATTACCACATTACACTGATGAGAATTTAAATGTTCATTAATTCTGTCAGCTTGTCAATTTTTCCTTAACGAATTCAAGCAAGGGAAAGAACAGTGGCTTCATGACTCCTCTCAGGAAAAAAAGTTGATGAGAATTTCACAGGAGACAAGAAAGAAATTTCTTTTACCTGACCTTCTTGCCAAACACCAGACCTGCACCATGCAGTGCAGAAGTGAAAGTTTCTCACAGCTAAGATGGTAAAATCCAATTAAGGAGAAGGCATTGAGTGTCTAAGTAACAGGGTAAGCACCAAACCCTGTCTGTGACCAATTAGTATGAGGACAGAATTAAGAAGCAGCTGCCCTCAACCAAGATGGGATGACAAGGGCTTTGCTTTAAGGCTCCTCTCCATGTTAGAGTAACAAACCAAACAGAAAAACAAATCAACCCCCAAAACCTACTGGTGTTTTTATTAATCTTTTCTGACTCCACACATGAGCATACTGCAGATTCAGCTTCTGTATCCTGCCAGCTCAGCCAGCACTTCACTGCTGGCTGTGTAATTAAAATGCTGTGTCACCAGCCATGGAGCAGCAGCACCAGGTCCCTGTGCCTGCTGAAGGCAGCCAGAGCTCCCCAGACAACCTGGAGAGGAAAACCAGATCTCACAGCACAGCACTAACTTGCCTCAAAGTGTTTTACATGGGTAGATCAGGCCATCAATCCCAAACTTGATTCCTCTTTTAGCAGGCTGGAGCGGGGGAAGCAGCACAGGGTTTGTTCCCAGGCAAGAGCTCCTCACCTCCCAGCCACACTTGCAGGCTAAAAGCACCAACAGTCAGAAAAGGAACATGATCTTCTCAAGTTCTCAAAATCTGTTGCAAGTTTTTCCTTATGGTGTGTTGGGAGCTTTGCATCATTGCTTTTCTGCCCTGATTGCTTAGGAACACAAAGGGGCAAAACCCTCCCAAGTAATGCTGCCACACTGGGCTCAGCCTCCAAAAGAAGCTCCTGGAGATGCATGTGAGCATCCACCACGTCCCACCTGCTCCTTGCTTGCCCCCCTTACAGGACAGTGTGACCTGTGCATCCCTTCCAGGCACTACATGCAGCTCTGCCATCGTGCCTGTGCCAGGGCTTTGGCCCAGTGCAGACACAGACAAACAAATTCCTTGTGCCTTCTTGAAGAACAGATCAGTGTCTGGGGCACAGACAGGAGGCAGGATTGACAGGTTTTTACTAAAAGTTGCCTGAGTGAGCTGGAGCTGCAGCCAAACCTCACAGCCACAGCAAATCCTCCATGGTTTATTCTCCCTGCAATCCCAGAGTCAAACCCAGAGTGCAGAGAGCAAATGTGATCTCCTGAGAGCAGAACAATTGAGACCTGCCTCTCAGGGACTCTCCCTGCCTCTTCATCCCTGGGTAAAGCCACTGAAGAGGAAGATAAAGCCAGGCTTTAAGGAGCTCAGCAGCAGCCCGTGAGTGACCAGCTGCCTGTTTTTCCTTCTCTAAGAGCCTGGAGTGTGAGCACCCTGCACGTGGCACAGGCTGCAGCAGCACAGACAGACACAGGAGACAACAGGAATGTTCATCAGACACAGAGATCCCATAACAAAAAGGGCAGAATTTGCTTCTCCTACACTGCTGCTTTTATCCTCCCTTTCCAGAGGGCCAGAAAGGGAAACAAAGGAAAGGCAGGAAGGACAAGTTGCTGAAACAAGCCACCTGCCCCAAACTGAATGGTCTGAACCACATCTGTAGAGTCAGCAAGAAAAAACTCTGTGCAAAAAACCCCAGCTACTTGACACATCAAGTGCTGAGGCGAGATAATAAGTTTGAGGAGAAAACTAAACAGAAAGAACAGAAATTACAAGATGCCCTGATGAAATATCTAAAAATATCCTTTGACAGCAGCTCCTCAGGAGAGGTTGAAATGCTCAGGGTGGGATGTGCAGGGACAGGAGTAAAGATCCTTGTGGGTGCCTCCCAGCTCAGGATACTCTGTGATTCTGAACAGCTCAACACATTCTTCTCCCAAAGCTTTAAGGATTCCCAGATAGTTCTGTAATAATTATTTACTCCCTAGAAATTTTAGTTTTCAAACATCTTTGCTGAGACAACCATAGCAAACCAAAGAAGGGGTGGGCTGTACGTGGGAGGGCTAAAGGTCAGGACAATTATTTATGGAAGGTTTATGCCTTTGTTGCAGGGCTTGATGTGTCATTATTCTTGCAACTCCACCTCAGAGGTATTATTTTCCTAAACCCAAATCCCCTTTCCTTCCCTCAAACTCCAAAAGGTTTCTATCTAAAATTAAGTTAGCATTTAACAAAAGCAAAACACTGTAATTTTAGAACCATATCACTTCAAGTTGTTTTATTTTTATGCTGGTAGGAGAAAGAAAACCTTTAGTTCCTATGAGCCTTTTGTCATGACAAACCACAACGATAATTACTGGGAAGCTGCTCTTGCTAAAACCTCCCAATCCGGCTGTCACTGGGAAGCCAGACAAACATTCCCAAAATAACAACTAAATAATTGATATTACTGGAGTCACAGAACACAATACCTTGAACAAATACCCACCAGCTAGCCCCTGTCACTGTCACCTCTCCCTGGCTGTGTGACCTGCATGGTTCCTGCTCTGAGAGCAAGGTGGGAGGATATTCATGTAATTATTATCCAAAGGCCATCAACAGTCTGTGCAGAGACCCACAAAGACATTCTTAGTCTGACTGTGCTTTAACCACAGGATGATTTTAAGTACCTAATCTAATCTCTTGAAATTCTCTTGTTAGTAGAAATGGGCAATCTAAGAATTTATTTTGCCCTTCCAAAGGCAGAGGTTCAGAGTAATTGTGAACCTTTACATGGTTCAGAGCAATTTTGTCTTTTTCCCAGTCTTAATTATATTCTCACTTCGAAAAATCTCTATCTAACCACAATTTAGATGATTATTTAATGACTAGAACAGCATTCTGTACCTTCCCAGGGAAAACACAGTGCTCACACCATCCCTGTGCCAGCCTGGAACCCCTGAACAAGCATCTCAGTCTGTGGCATAGAAGGTGTTTCAGAGAAGGAAGAAATATCCCATTTCATCCACTCTGTCCTTAATCCTCTTCAAGTCCTCCCCATTCAGGGATGCAGAGTGATGGCTAATGGCCCATGGCTCCTTGCTGAATGGGTGATGAGCATCCAGAGACCCCAAGCCAACACAGCAGCAGAGCAGCTTTGCAGAGAGGGACAACACAGGACCAACACAGTGACCCTGCTCCTCCTTACCTCGGATCCTGCACACCCACAGGTGGGAGCTTGCAAATTAAGTAGTAGAATAAAAAGAAACAAAAAACAAAAAAATAGTTTGGCAAAAATTACAGCAATGTTAGAGAAGGAAGCAAGGGAAGGAGCAAAATGTGCTGCCAGCAGTACAGGAGTGCACATATTTAGCATGACACAGGCTCTGGTAGAGGCAGAGATATCAGCTGGGAACAAATAACAAACCACAAATGCTCTCCATCAGTGGATGAGAAGCCTCCTGAGATACTCAGAACAGAAGCTCCCCTCTGCTGTTCTGCTTTGTGTCTCCACAGGACAGAGCTTGTCTCAGAAATGAAATCCTGAAACCAGCCCAGGTGAGGGGCTGTGAAAGGGAGCACGATGAAGGCACCTGTGAGACACTCGAGGAACCAGCTCTGGTTGTCTCAGCACCAGTGACTGCTCAGGACGAGCTGGCACAAAGGAGATCCAGCCTTTCCTGCAGCCAAGGCTCCCCTGAAGCATGTGCTGGCCCAATGACAAAAATGTGATATTTCTGTGCACTTCAACAGACTGACTGCGTGCAAATTAGGGGTTTATTTTTTTGAGAGCTGTATTTCAAAGCACTCCTTTACAGCAGGGCTTCAAGAACACAGTGATGGAGACAACGAAGGCGGCGCTCGCTTGAGACAAAGGGCAACTCAATTCCGTCTCAACAGAAAACTCTCCAAGTAAAAAGGGATTCCTAAGAAAAATGCCAGCAGTAATTTATTTCTAAAGCTCACTGGGGTTTCAGATGGAATTCTAACAGAGTGCTCAGCACACATCCTGTCCTTGTGTCTGCAAAAACACACCCCTCCTTAAGGTAAGGCTGTCAAAGTGTATGGGTACCTGGGGGTTTGGAGGATTATAAAGATGAGAACATCCTCCATTAGAGGACATAATTCCTCTTACTGCTGAAACTTTGAAGAGCTTTGAAATACTGTGAGCCATTTCCTAATATAAGAATTCATAAGGGAAAAAAAATCCAAAGTGTAGGCCAACAGAAAGAAACGTCATCTTTCGTGCCCTGGTCACCTCCTGGTATTAAACCATTATGAGAGGCCTCAAGAGGTCACAAACACTCATGTTCCTTCTGCAGAAGTTCTGCACAAATCCCCACAGCAGGCTAAGTTTGTGTCATTCCTCAGTGTCTCCTCCCCCAAATGCTGCCTGCAGAGCAGTGCTGGTGTCCCAGGATCTGTTATCCTGAGGGATCTGTCCCAGCCCAGGGACAGCTCTCGGCTCTGGTGGATGCGCCAGCACAGAATCCTAGAGTGGTTTGGATTGGGAGGGACCTTAGAGCCCATCCTGTCCCAGCCCGGGCCATGGGCAGGTCTCCTTGCCCAGCCAGGATGCTCAGAGCCCCATAGAGCCCAGCCAGGATGCCCAGAGCCCCATAGAGCCCAGCCAGGCTGCCCAGAGCCCCATAGAGCCCAGCCAGGATGCCCAGAGCCCCATAGAGCCCAGCCAGGCTGCCCAGAGCCCCTGCAGCCCAGCCAGGACGCCCAGAGCCCCATAGAGCCCAGCCAGGATGCCCAGAGCCCCTCAGCCCAGCCAGGATGCCCAGAGCCCCATAGAGCCCAGCCAGGATGCCCAGCCAGGATGCCCAGAGCCCCTCAGCCCAGCCAGGATGCCCAGAGCCCCAGGACAATGCCCAGGACAATGCCCTACCTGGCCCCTCCGCCACCCAGCACCAGCGCGATGGCGTTGCCCGTCAGGACCCGGGCCAGGCGGGAGAAGTCGGAGTGACGGTCTGGAACCTTCTGGAACACACGTTCATACATCTCCACCTGCAGAGGAGAGCCAGGCATGGTCACTGCATGGGCAGGGCAGCCAGCAGCAGCCTGCTAAAAGATGCTCAAAGATGAGGAGATTGGAGCTTCTCTCTTGCGAGGGAATGTTGGGGGAGCTGGGGCTGCTCAGCATGGAGAAGACAAGGCTGAGAAGGGACCTCAGCCCTGTGTGTTCCTGTGTGCAGGGACCAGGCTCTGCTCCCTGGGGCCCAGCAATGGCACCAGAGGAACTGGCAGGAGGTGATGCCCAGGAGTTCCACCTGGACAGGAGGAAGAATTTCTTTCCTGTGCAGTCACCAAGCACTGGACAGAGACCAGAGAGGATGTGAGATCTCCCTCACTAGAGATTCTCCAAGTCTGTCTGGACGCCATCCCAGTGACTGCTCCAGGGGACCCTGTTGAGCAGGGAGGTGGGACTGAAGGAGCTCCAGTGGTCCTTTCCAGCCTGAAGCTGTCAGTGATTCTGTTACAGCTCTTCTTCAAAGGAACAGAGGGTTGTGAACCACCCAAACAGTTCTAGTGGCCAGTGGCCTCTCTGAGTCTTTTATAGCTGCTGGGGGTACTACAGAATTTCCTTTAGAGCTTCTTTGTCACAGACATGTTTTACGAAAAATCCTTTCCTTAGGATTTTTTCTCCTGAGAAGCTGAGCACAAAATGTAAACATGGATTATCTGCTGCTGTGGAATGCAACAGGTGCATCTGGGATTGGTCTCATGTGGTTGTTTCTAATTAATGGCCAATCACAGTCCGGCTGTTTCAGACTCGCTGGTCAGTCACAGGATTTTGTTATCATTCTATTCTTCTTTGCTAGCCTTCTGATGAAATCCTTTCTTCTATTCTTTTAGTATAGTTTTAATAAATAATTTACTTTTAATATAATATATATATCATAAAATAATAAATCAAGCCTTCTGGAGTGACATGGAGTCACATTCTCATCTCTTCCCTGGTCCTGGGACCCCTGCAAACACCATCACACTTTTCCTTGACAAGGATTTAAAGTTCTTGGGAAGCACCTCAGACTGCCTTTGCCTCATGTTTAGCACAGCTTTGGGAAGCACAGGGATGCTCCCAACAAAAAGGACTCTACTATGGCCTGTACACACCTTTCCTTGGGACTCTGAGACAGTGATTACTCTTTCAAGATATCAAAAAGCCAAATCTGCATCCATAAAGAAAACCTGGCCCCCTTATCCCTGTTCCCTAAATCCAACTGAGGTCCAAACAGATTTAAAGAGTGTGGTCTCATATTTCAGTGGGACTCAGAGAAAGATCCTTTGTTAATAACAGAATGGGTTTTTCTTCCTTACAGGTCTCCAAAAACAGTTTTTACAATTATGGAGATGATAGCTCAAATTATAATGAGAGCCAGAACAAGATTGCTGACTATAGCAGGCCAAGACTTTGTAATTATCTATTTACCTTTGAAAAAAGATTACCCTGATTGGGTTTTGCAAAATTCAGAGGATTTGCAGAATGCATTGTTAAATCTGTGTGTGTGTAAGAACATGGTGGACTATGATTACCCCAGATCCCCTTTGACACACAGATTACAGATCAAGTGAGAGACAGCCAGGGACCAGCCACCAAAGCAGGAATGTCTTACCAGCTTGGGCAGGCTCCTTTTGGAGAAGACTCTGCGTGGGCAGTGGATGTGGAGGTGAGCAGAACACCAGCTCCTCATGTTGAGCCACTCGACGGTGCGGGACGGGAGGGGCCCGTCCTCCTTGTGCAGCAGGACCAGCTGCTTCTGGGCTCTCACTGCCGTGTTCTCCAGCATCCTCTCCAGCTACAGCAGCCATGGGCACCCAAGGAAAGGACAGTGAGTCCTGGCTGCTCCAGTCTCAGGGTGAAATACATCCACACACACCCCATACCACTATTCCCACCTGAATCCCACTCTGCACACTCACAGCCCCCAGACATGACTGATTTAGACAACAACACTGTTAACTCTGGGCTTACTCAGCACACAGAGGCCTAAAAACAGCCAAGGACTCAAACCTAAATGTTTTTGATTTAAACCAGACCATTAAAAGCACAGCACAGGCAGGAGCTGCTCCTGCAATGGAGATGCTGCCCGAGTCAGACTCAAGGCCACAAATATTCAGTGTTTTTTCTTTCCCTTCCTATCAGTCCACTTTTTTTTCCTCTTTGCATTTCTGATTTTGATTTTTGTTGTTGTTGTTTTAGGCAACTGCTGGCAGCTTGTTCTGTCTGTGCTTCCTGCCTCCCACAGGAAGAGCCCACACAATGGAACACACACGAAAGCTGCACGTGGGACCAGCCCAGGCTCTTTGCAGGTCAGACTCAGCACTTCACCATCCTAAAAAAACCCACCTGTGATCCCTTTTTAAAATTTCTTTAAGAATTTTTGTCTGGTCAGAAGACTTTGGTAATAAAATATAAAATCATAAAAATAGATAGTAAGGGGAAAAAAATTACAGCTTAAGATCTGTAATAAAATATAATAAATAATTCATACAATGCGATTTAGATCTACTTTTTCCTAAGCACACACCATGAATTTCATCCAGGCAGAAAAGAATTTCTCCCTCTGTGTGAAAGCCCAAAGAAATTCTGGGCAGAAACACAAAGCTTCAAAGCAATTTTTGATTTACCATTGGCCAAAATAACTCTTTTGAGGAAAAGAACTTTGCTGGAAGTACTCCTACATAAAACTTGCCATCTCAGAGGATTCTCATGCAATTCTTTTGCTATTCCTAACAGGCATTTCTCAGGAATATTTCATTATTTATGCCTCACTGGGTGTTAAACCCAGGAAAATACACGAGTGTGAAGCAAGCTGCTTTGAGCTGGGCTGTTCCCAGTGCCAGGAGGGAAAGGAGAAGCTCCCAACCTCTCCCACAGTGGGCTCCTGGTCTCCCAGCCCCACGATGAGGATGCAGTCGGCCTGGCGGATGCAGCGCTGGGTCCAGGGGGTCAGGGTGCTGTCAGCCTGGTACAGCACAATCCTGTGGATGTCCTCCTGCTGGCCCAGCCAGCTGGTCAGTCTGTACTCGTGGATGCTGGGGACAGACAAGGAAAACAGAGAATTCAACTGGTGTTATATCACAGCTCCCAAGAGAAGAGAGAGAATCTTACACAGGGAGAGAGTGGCATTTCCTGCTCAGCCAGGATCTGCTCCCAGCTCCTGCTGGCTCTGTTTGTCCAGGATTTACATCATTAGACAAATACCAAGGCGGGAGGATACAGTGATGCCCCACTTCAGTAATGCTTCCACAGCATCCCTAAGTAGGAACACACTCAGAGAAATTCAGCTTTTCCAATTTCACAAGTGAGAAAGTAACTGTGGGAAAAACCCAGCCACACCTGCACAAATACTCCTGCAGGAAAACATTGTCTCCAACACCAGGGAGGCCCAGTGTATCTCAGAAGACAGGATTTTGCTCCCAAACTCTGTGCATATATAAGAAAAGCCCAGTGTCTCTGCATTTCCCTGAGCAGTGATGAGGGCAGGTACCTGTCGAGAGCAGCAGAGCCCAGGCGCTGTTTGATGTTGTCACTGGTGAGCAGCAGGGCAGGACCTGGGGGAACAAGGAAATTCACCTGTGAATTCACCTCAATCTGAGCTCCTGGAGAAAACTGCCCACAAAAGCTGTGGCTGCCACATCCCTGGAAGTGCCCAAGACCAGGCTGGATGAGGCTTAGAGCAACCAGGCATAGTAGAAGCAGGGGATGGAATGGGATGGATTTCAAGGGCCCTGCCAACCCAAACCATTCTCTGATTCCAAGAATTCAATTCCAAAATTTTGATTTGAAGGTAGTGATGGATCAGTGCATTGATCAGAGCTGGCACAAAATCTTCACAAAAATTTTCACACTTTTCTAGGAATACATCTTCCAATTCTCCCTATTCCCAGAGCTCTGTTACTGCATTAGTCACAACCTGCAAGCTCTCTTATCCCATTCCTCAGGGTCACGTAGGATCACAGAACCATGGAATGATTTGAGTTGGAAGGGACCTTAAAGCTCATCCCATTCCATGGGCAGGACACCTTCCTGAGGACCAGGCTGCTCCAAGCCCTGTCCAGCCTGGCTCTGGTGACAGCTCCTATTGCAGCTGCATCTTCACCAGCTCAGCATTCAGAACAGCACAGACCTTTACAGCCACAGGAAGGCCAGGATCCTGCTTCCAAAGAAAAAAGCTGCTCCCCCAACCTTCCAAAATACAGAACTTGTTCATCCTGCATTGAACCACCTCCCCAGGTGAATCCTCAAGCTCTCTGCAGCATTACTACTCCTTATCTAACATGCCAACAGGAACCCCAAAAACACTCCCAAATCTGTAGGGCACAGTCAGACTCCACTACAGACACAGATACATCTGGCAACAACCTTAGATCTGAGCTGGATTTTGGTGCACAGAAAAGCTTCTTGCAGGCACTTTAGTTTAATTTTCTTATTGGCAATTCTAGTGCAGCAGCCATTTGTGCCATATGTGGTAGAAGTTGCAGAGGGACTGCAGCTAAATTTAAAAAAATGCAAAGAAAAGAAAACTTGAGGGAATAACTGCACACCTAGAGAAAATATTACCTGTCTCTTACTGAGAGAGAAATTCACATTTACAAAACATGACAGAGCAGTTGCTTTTTATTCATGTTTTCATTGTGCAATCCCTCACTGTTTCATTAACAACAGTACTGAAATTTATGTACTAAATAACAAAACACTTCATTATGTGAGAAGTCTCAAGGCAAGGTTATAATGTGTTCAGTAAAAATCAAGGAACTGTGAACAACCAACATGGGAGAAGGTCACAGATTCAGACCTCTGTGTTCAAACAGCAAAACCCCCAGGTACAGATCTGGAACTGGGTGTCCTGACCTTCAGGGCCAACTCATCTCCCCTGTCTTAGGTTACAAATGCAAGATGTGGCTGGGGCTGTGTATTCTATCCCCATCTGTCAGAGCTGGGGCAGTTCTCTGCTGTTCCTGGGGCAGTTTTTTCTTTATCTCTCCCACAGCCAATCCTCCCTCCAGGAGATCTCTGCTGTCCATGGCCACTGAGTGTCCCTGCAGGGCTGATCCAATTCCAGCATCCCATGGGGAGATGCTGCACCCAGGGCAGGAGCCAAGCATTCCTACCTGGATCCAATCTGAGCCTGGCACAGCACAGCAGCCTTTGCCCCCTGCATTGCCAGAGGAGCAGCTTTCTGCTGCCCTGCATTGCCAGAGGGAGCCCAGGCCCATCTGCAGCAGCCCTGGAGCTGCAGAGGAAAACTCCCCCCTTGTGCAGGATCCCTGCTGCAGCAGAGCCACAGCTGGCACTGCAGGAGGGCTGAGCCCCCATGGGATGGGGCTGTGCCACCCCCTGACACACAGGGGGACAGGGCATGGTCTGACTCTGGCAGTGGATTTTTTTTTTGTTGCTTTGTATTACTGCATTTTAATTTAAAATTTCCTAGTAAAGAACTGTTATTCCTGCTCCCATATCTTTGCCTGAGAGCCCCTTAATTTCAAAATTATAAGAATTCAGAGAGGGGGTTTATATTTTCCATTTCAAGGGAGGCTCTTGCTTTCCTTAGCAGACACCCTGACTTTTCAAACCAAGACATGTCCCCCTCAGTCCTCAAATCCTGCTGCAAAGGCTTCAGTCCACTTTAATTGACTTTACTCTTACACTTGAAGAAGTTCCCAGGTGCCATTTTCCATCTTGTACTTTCCAATACCCAAATAACATTTGCTCTTTGCTACACTGATTATCAAAGAAGAGCAAACAAAAATGGACAAAAATATCCCATAAGCAGAGACCAAAAGATAAAGCTGGTGAGAAAGCAGAGAGAGGAGGATGATTCAAGAATAGAATTTGACTTCCCCATCCTCCAATGAAAGTTCTGGAAGTTGGTTCCTATGAAAGCAAGAAGTCCCAAGCAGAGGGAATGAGCAGCATTCCCAGAGTAGATCTGGGCTTAGCCTGCCCTTCCCTCCTCCCTGTGCAGTTCCTTGAGCCATCCCACAGCAGGGAATAGCCCCAGTGCTGGGGGAGGGGGTTGTCACCACATCTTTAACACTGGCAGATTCCTTTATCTGACTCACTGCTCACCTGGTGTCAGCGTTGGTATGGCTTTGAAATGGCACAAGGGGATAAGAGAGGTGTCCCAGAGGGAATACTGATGGCACTGCACAGGATAGAAGTGCAAGGGACAGAGTGCAGGGCAATTTGCAAGCATTCAGCAGCACAGTGATCATCAATGTTCATTAACGTGTCAGAGTTCTCAGTTAAATAGAAAAGACAGGTGGATTAAAATTGTATTCCAGGACATGTGGCTTACAAAGCTGTCTGGCAGTGGTGGAAGTTTAGCAGGCAAGGACAAACAGCCTGGAATGCCAAGTGAGCTGAGGAATGCAATAAAAATGGTAAGTAAGAGAGCCAACACCAAGGGAACAGCATGGGCACCTCTGCCTGTTACCCCCTGCCCTGGGCACTGAGATCCAGCAGCACCAGTTCCCGGTGATGCTGAGGGGCCCAGGCTCCAGGAGGACACCACTAAACCCAGGGGACACCATCAAAGCCAGAGACCTGCAGCCAGAACAGCTCTCCAAGGGGAGAGGCAGAGTTTGTAGGGCAGGGCTGGATCTTTGTGCTCCTTCAGCCAGAGGCACTTTGGCTGTGGACAACATCAGAATGAGCCTTGGAGAGATTTAAAAATCATATCCAGACCTCACTTCTGATGTGGGAAAGCAGCAGTTCACAGAACAGGACACAAACGAGGGTGCCCAGACAGACCCTGGCTGTGCCAGCTCAGGAGGAGCCTGCCCAGCACCCCATCCCTCCACGTGCCAGGGACACGGGACAAAGATTCCCAGACCTTCACTCATCCCCAGCACGGAACACGGTGATGCTTCCAACAGAACCAACTTGTTTTGTCTCAGAAATACCAACCATCTGCTCTGCACTCCCAGTTTCTAGCAGGCTCCCAATTAATCAGCCATTAAAACCCCTCCATTAATGAGACCGAGAACACCAACATATGTGAGCTCAGAAAACAGAACCAACAAAAAGTGTTATCTCAACTAAACTGCTGCAAGCAACCAAGTAATGAAAAAATATCAGTCCCATCCTGGAGGTTCAAGGCCAGGTTGGACAGCTGGGACAGTGGAAGGTGCCCATGGCAGTGGGTGAGATGGGCTTTAAGGTCCCTTCCAAGCTAAACCATTCCATGATTCTGCGATGATTCAAATCCACAGCCCTTGAACAGCCACACATGCAGGCAGGAGTGACCAGCCCCAAGTGTCAGTGCATCCTTAAAGGGCTCTGCCACAGTCACACACCTCTAAGCACCCCCTCTCCAAACCTGGCACCAGCCTCATGGGCAGCTTCCAGCTGGAGCTGGCATCAGGGACACATCCCTGCACTCCTCAGTGTTCTATTGATGGGATCAGAACAGCTCAAAGTGAAGAACAGGAGAGGTGATTTGAGGTAACATGAAATACTCCTCCAAGCCCTGTGTGTGTCTCTGACAGCAGCCAGCAGCAGATTGCTGGGGAGGAGAATCAGAGCAAGAAAAGCTGAGTGCCATTCCCTGAGCCTCCAGCTATCCACAGCTTTCTCAGCCTTTTGGATTTCTCAAGCCTGAGGTGGTGACTTTCAGTAGCCTGGGGGATTTTTCTGTCAGCCAAGAGCTCACAGGGATCCTGAAGCCCAGGTTTTCTGTGCTTCAGGTGACAGAACTGCAGGCAGTGGCCTCAGCCCAGGCCCAGGGATTGTGGTTTCTGGGAAAACCTCCCAGAGCATCTAAAGCTGTATTCCAGGACCATCTGTGTTTTTCAGTACAAAACTAAGAATTCCATGAAAAAAGAGGGAAGGGAAGGAAAAGCTAGTAGATGCCAGAGGTCTGGTGCATTTTCTCTGCTAACAAACAAGGGCACTGAAGAGAAGGGCTGCAGCAAAGCTTCCAACCTCCTGCCCCAGAGAGGGAAAAAAATATCATCACACAAGACATAAAACCTCCCTTTCTTGCCTCACTTTGGTCATTTTTTCCACAAAACATCAAGGTATGCAGAAGCAGGAGTACAGGTGTCCTAGTTCTAAGTCTAATAAAACATGGTCCAAGAGTTGCCTCGAGAAATGAATGGCCCAGAGGGCAGAGTGATTTCTGAGGCTCAGAAATGGTTTCCAATCCACCTCACCAGAAAAACACACCCACATCAGAAGACAAGGCCAGTACAATACACACTGTGGAAAAATTTCAGCAGAGCAAATTTACTTGCTTGGACTCCATTAAAAGAAAATTTACTTTTGGCCTAATAAAAGTCTACAAAATTATGTGGCAAAGTCACATAACTGATAAATGAGTTGGATGTCAGAGGATCTTGTCCAGCAAAAAAATACTAAGTGGTGCCAGGGTTCAGGCACCACAGTGAACATTTGACATTTAAATCTAATCTGTGTGTAAAGACAGGCAGAACTGTAATTAAAAACTCCAATAAATTATTAGCAAAGATTTTTCAGTGAGCTGTCCAATACATTATACATTTTTAGAACTGAAAAGAAGGAAAATTTAAAGGGCAGAAAGGAATGAGAGAGACACATATGTTGGATTTGAATCCCTCCCTACTTTAGTTTGAAATTCTATGAGATCAGAGGGCTCCCACAGAAAACCAGAATTTGCACAGCCATGTGGTGTCTTTTAGCTGGTCTCAGGAAAGGAACAAAAAAATAGCCAGGCAAATACTTTTGAAAAATCTGAATACTGCAGAAGAACTTCTTATCAAAAGATGCTCTCAGCTCTACCAAGATTAAGAGGAAAACAGTAAAAATAGACATCATGAACACTGACCAGAATTCATCAGCATGATGAACTGCACAGCAGCAAAACCTGCCCCCCTTCCTGGCACTCCAGTTCAGAGCTGGAAAATTCTGCTCCTGCTTTCTGCAAGTTAGATATTGCACAGCCTCCTTTCTTGGAGCCCCAGAGCCCCAGATGCAGAGGAAGGGCTGTCACACTGGAGCCAGGGGACAGCAGGGCTGCAGCCCCGCGGTCTCTGTGCCCTGCAGGACCTGGGGTCACTGTGCCCTGCAGGACCTGGGGTCACTCTGCCCTGCAGGACCTGGGGTCACTGTGCCCTGCAGGACCTGGGGTCACTCTGCCCTGCAGGACCTGGGGTCATTGTGCCCTAAAGGACCTGGAGTCACTGTGCCCTGCAGGACCTGGGGTCTCTGTGCCCTGCAGGACTTGGGGTCACTGTGCTCTGCAGGACCTGGGGTCACTCTGCCCTGCAGGACCTCAAGGTCTCTGTGCCCTGCAGGACTTGGGGTCACTGTGCCCTGCAGGACTTTAGGCTCTCTGTGCCCTGCAAGGACTTTGGTGTCTCTGTGCCCTGCAGGACCTCGAGGTCTCTGTGCCCTGCAGGATCTGGGGTCACTGTGCCCTGCAGGACCTCGAGGTCTCTGTGCCCTGCAGGACCTCGAGGTCACTGTGCCCTGCAGGACTTGGGGTCACTGTGCCCTGCAGGACTTTAGGCTCTCTGTGCCCTGCAGGACCTCGAGGTCTCTGTGCCCTGCAGGACTTTAGGCTCTCTGTGCCCTGCAGGACCTGGGGTCACTGTGCCCTAAAGGACTTTAGGGTCACTGTGCCCTGCAGTACTTTGGTGTCTCTGTGCCCTGCAGGACTTTGGTGTCTCTGTGCCCTGCAGGACTTTGGTGTCTCTGTGCCCTGCAGGACTTTGGTGTCTCTGTGCCCTGCAGGACCTGCTGCTCTGCCCACAGAGTCCAGAGCATTTTTCATTCTATCTCTGTCTCAAGGTGAAGGCAGGTCCAGCTGCTGCTGCCAGGTCCCAAACAAACCTTTCATCCCACAGCTTGTGCCAGCAGCAGAGCTGCCCCAGGCCTGGCCCAGCACAGGGAGGAGCTGGAGCTGCTGCAGAGATCCAGAGGAGGCTCCAGGGGGATCAGAGGATGGAGCAGCTCTGCTGGGAGGAGAGGCTGGGACAGCTGGGATTGTTCACCTGGACAGGAGAAGCTCTGGGGGAACCTCAGTGTGGCCTTGCAGGGCCTGAAAGTACAGGTAAGATGGAGAGAGACTGTCCAAGGGCCTGGAGTGTCAGGAGAAGGGGGAATGGCTTCCCACTGCCAGAGGGCAGGGCTGGATGGGATATTGGGAATTAGGAATTGTTCCCTGGCAGGGTGGGCAGGCCCCGGCACAGGGTGCCCAGAGCAGCTGGGGCTGCCCCTGGATCCCTGGCAGTGCCCAAGGCCAGGCTGGACAGGGCTGGGAGCAGCCTGGGACAGTGGGAGGTGACCCTGCCATGGCAGGGGTGGGACTGGATGATCTGAAAGATCCCTTTCCAACCTGGACCATTCTGTGATTGGAAGCTCCATGGAAGCACAAACATCCCTTAGCGTTTAACTGGGACACAATCCTGCTGTCTGGAAATAATATGTGAATTATCATAAATCACAGAAACACCAAATGTCAAAGGAACCAGCACAAATGGTCTGGGGAAAGCTGTAGGTGGTCCCACACGCTGGTGCTCCCTGTGTGCAGAATGCACCCCTGGTGGAGAGCAGGCTGCTCACCTGAGCTGCTCCCATTAGAAATCAAATCATCAAAAAAAAGAAATTTGAAAAAAAAATTAAACCCACAAAAAAGAATTAAGCAATGAAACCACTAAGTCCTGTCTCATTACAGGCAAAAGTGGATTTTTTTTTTCTGGGGGAAGAAAGATTCTGAGTACTTTTTCAGATTTTGTGGACAGCAAATATTCACTATCAAACTGAGATTTTCTAGTTGTCATTATTTTTATATCCCTTTAATAATACAGAAGTAGCTAAAAATTACCAAAACAAGCCCCAAAATCCTGTTGAATAGATGCACCTGCAACTGGCGCCAACTCCAAGCACTGCCCACAGCCCTCTCATGCCAATTCCAGGAAAAGGAAAACCCCTTCTTAAGTGTTATATTGTGTTACAACCCAGCCTGCATTCCCACCAGGACTGGGGCCAGCCTGCATCCTGAGGCCAGGCTCCTTCCCACAGCTGCAGCAGCTGATGATTCTTGCAATGGTCTCAGTGTTCCTCCCTGCATCCTCCTCATTCCTTCTATCCTCCTCTCCAACCTGCATCAGGGGAATTCAAGGCATCACTGCAATATCCTGCTAAATTCATATTAACAGGAAGGGGAAGGAATTTTCTGTAATAAATATATTAATTTTCAAAAGAAAGCTAAAACCAGCTGTTCTCCCCACATATTAAGGCTGCTCTCCATTGCTCTGGAACAGATTTGAAGCCCAGAGCAATGAAATTATACAGATCAGATGTTAAATATGGATTA
The DNA here is from genome assembly GCA_039654755.1 of Calcarius lapponicus. Taxonomy (NCBI): domain Eukaryota; kingdom Metazoa; phylum Chordata; class Aves; order Passeriformes; family Fringillidae; genus Calcarius; species Calcarius lapponicus. The sequence goes on along the minus strand of JBBFKN010000012.1, from coordinate 4,739,456 downwards.
AATGTTAAGTCAAGTTTTGTAATCAGATGCTGCCATTTAACTTACAATTAGAAAAAAGGTTGGTTGAAGGAAAAAAAAAAAAACAACATGAATAGCAGCAAATGTTCAAAGCAATTTTCCAAACTGAGAGTTCCTTTCAGAGAAGATTTTCAATTAACCTTTGTCAAGCACATTAACATCTCTCATTTCCATAAAGCCAGGGCAGGTCTGATCCCAGCTCACACCCAAACCCCAGGAGAGCCCAGCTGGGAGCTCAGGGAAGGGCTCAGGTGGCAGCAGCTGCTCAGCAAGGCCCCAGTGCAAACCCTTTCCACATGGATTCATGGAATGGTTTGGGCTGGAAAGGACCTTAAAACTCATCCCATTCCATCCTTTCCATGGGCAGGGACATCTTCCACTGTCCCAGGCTGCTCCAAGCCCTGTCCTGCCCGGCCTTGGGCACTGCCAGGGATCCAGGGGCAGCCATTGCTGCTCTGGGCAACAGCTCCCCTCATGCCAAGCGTGCAGGTGAATAAGAAAACAACCTGAAATAAACCATAATTTCACTCCACTACTCAGTTCATTTTCTGTTGCAGTAAGTCAGAAGAAAAAAAAAATCATTCCAAAACCCATCCCCTTCCCTGAAAGCCAAGCAGCACCTGCATGTGGCTTCGTGAGGAACATCCAAACAACCCCAGCCAGAGGGCAGAGGGGAATACAAAGTTAATACATACATGGAAATACAAGTTAAAAAAAAAAAAAAAAAAAAAAAGGAGGAAAAAATAAAACATTGCTTCTGCTAAATAAAGCAAGAAAACCTGCAGGCTGCCCAGAGGCCAGGCCAGGCCCTGCAGTGCCTGAGGGGGCTCCGGGCCTGGGGCGGGCCTGGGGCGGGCCCGGGCGCTCCTGTGCCAGCGGTGTTTGGGACCAGATGGCTCCTGTGTTTGCCCACAACACTTTCCTCTTCCCACTGCAGCCGTCTGCTCCCTTTTGGCAACAACTTCAGGTGCCAAGGGTGTACAGAACCATCTCGAGCTGCCAAGCACGGCACAGGCGTCAGCGCAGGGGAAGAATTGAAAAGGGTGAGGGAGGAAAGGCCGAGCGACCCCCCCCAAACCCCCCTTGGGCACCTGCCTGCTGCTTTCTGCCCAAATGGGTGTTTTTATTCTGAACAGTCCATCTACCTACTTAAGTTTCTGTTTGTTTTATTTACAGGCTCTTAGTGTTGTCACACATCAAAACAAGCTGGCAGTGATCCCTAAGGAGTCCCCATTAGCCATACAGCTCCATTATGGATTTAACATTTTTCTGCCATCTCCAAAATAAGAGGAATCTTCAAACACCCACAAATTAGTTCTCACTGTAACAAGTCTCTACCGTAAGTTGCACATATATATCTGACTTAAGAGGTTAAAGAACTCATGCACCACTGGCTTCTTCCTCTGCCTATTCACCCAGATTTTTAAGCACAAACAGGAGTGTCAGTTCCAGACACTAAAAGTCAGAAAGAAAATTACCAATAAATGTAAGTGGTTCCACCTCAAGCACCACATAACCTGTACTTTTAAATAAGCCATGAGAGAGCAGACTAATAATTTCTCAAAGGACTACAGGAGATTCACTCAAGAGATCTGTAACAGCATTTGAGGATGAAAAGAGGATGTTCAGGAAATGTCAAACACCACTAATGAACACAAAATGAATTCTGAATTAAATGCATGAGTTTTGTGAGGAACTGGAATGTGCACAAGCCACTTCACCCATGGATAAAGCAATTAATGACTCAGCCATGAGCTGAACACATGGTTTTGTGGGCATGAGACAGACAAGCTGGCAACAAATGGGACAATGATTTCAGACTAAACTTCGGATTTCCAGTGCCAATCTGGATCTCCCCCAAGAGCCTCTTCCACCAAGTCTTATCCTTACTACTCATGTCCAACCACAATGCAAGAAAACTGCTAAGAAAGCCTTTGCTGTTGAAGCTTTTCAGCTGAGGAGGCCTGGAACACTCTCTCCCATGAGCTGGACAGAACCAGACCCTCAGGTGCCATGGGAACGGTGCCCTGGTGTGGGATGTGTCTCCTGGAGTGACTGTGGGCAGCTGAGGGCAGCCAAGACAATGGCAGAGAGGCTGGTGAGTATTTCCAAGTCATTGAGACAAAAAAGTTTTCCACTATAATTAAATGCACGTTAAGGATGGGAATAGAGAAGCAAGAAGCATGGAAAAGGCTGATCCTGGCCACTGCTGCAGAATCACAGAATGATTTGGGTTAGAAATTACTTAAACGATTACTTTTAAAGACACCTTCCACTGTCCCAGGTTGTTCCAGCCTGGCCTTGGACACTTCCAGGGAACCAGGGGCAGTCCCAGCTTCTCTGGGCAACCTGTACCAGGGCCTCCCCAGCCTCACAAGAATTTCTCCCTAATCTGACTGTGACGGTGTTCACAGGGGTCCCAGGACCAGGGAAGAGATGAGGATCTGAGTCCATGTTTCAGAAGGCTTGATTTATTATTTTATGATATATATGATAGTAAAACTATACTAAAAGAATAGAAGAAGGGATTTCATCAGAAGGTTAGCTAAGAATAGAAAAGGAAAGAATGATAACAAAAGCTTGTGTCTCGGACAGAGAGTCTGAGCCAGCTGACTGTGATTGGCCATTGATTAGAAACAACCACATGAGACCAATCCCAGATGCACCTGTTGCATCCCACAGCAGCAGATAACCATTACTTACATTTTGTTCCTGAGGCCTCTCAGCTCCTCAGGAGAAAAAATGCTAAGGAAAGGATTTTTCAGAAAATATCATGGCTACATCTGACCTAATCCTGCCCCGAGTTTATAATCATTCCCCACTGTCCTGTGGGGACCTGGCCATATAAAAATTCCCTCTCCCTCCCTTTTATAAGGCCACAGGATTCTCTCCAGAACCTCCTCCCCAGCCCTGTGACCATCCCCAGGTACTGCTACCCCCCTAACTCAGCATGGACCCCCCTGTGACAGGTGCCAGTAGTTCTCACTGTAACAAGTCTCCATCATAAGCTGCACATAAATCCAGACTTCAGAAGGTTAAAGAGCTCATGCACCACTGTCTCCTTCCTTGCCACTGTGACCCCCATGGCACTCTGAAGTGGGCAGCAGGGTTTGTTTGCTGTGATGCCACCAGGGAACACTCACCCACAGCACTGAGGGCGTGCTTGAGCTCCAGGGTGAAGGCTGTCAGCGGCACCTCCTCGGACACCGGCATGATCGCCACCGTGGACAGGTTGCTGGCAGGATTCCCTGCATCCCACTTGCTGCTGGAGCTGTGCAGTCCCAGAGGATGACCTGTTCACAGAGAAAACACCTGCCATCAGTCAGCCAGGCTGCAAAACGTGGAATGTCACCTGCAGGCAGGAGGGAAAGTGTCACTGTGTCACCGAGCTGCTCAATGTCACAGAAATGGAACACAAACCTACACAGCATGTGAGAGCAGAGTTCCCACATCTTTCATTTTAAGAGGATGAAGATCAGTTTCCATCATTTTTGGGTGCTGGTACAGCATGTGTGGGTTGAAGTCAGGAAATTTAAAAATATGCTTGGAATATGTTAAATGAAACATGGATCTACCTGACCCAGGAAGACAAAGATAAAAAAGCACTTAAAATCCCTTTACCACAACTTTGGAACTGATTCAACAAGAGGAATTAGCTTAACTAACAAAACCCTCAAATCTGTTAAAATATTCCAAAATTTTCGAAAAGTTAACGATCCTTTTCTTATGGTATTCCTAAGCAAGGAAGGAAATAGCTGTTTTCAACACAGCTCCTATAGAAAATGTGCATCTCTACCTGTTCTCCTTTCTCTGAAAGATGCAGAGCTTTACAGATATGGGCTTAGGAGTATTAAAATATGGAATCTCTGAAGTAGCTGCAAAGTACCTAGGAACTATCTTTAATATAATTTGGTGAGTAAGGGCAGAGGAAAAGCATTTCTTTAGAGAAATCTGCAGTGCATGTGAGGAAGATCAAGATCTTCCCAGGCAGCTTAGAGCTGGTAAAGGTCAATGTTCTACAAACTGTTCTTGTTCTGATACTCTTTTTTCTCTTTAGCTGAGCCTTCTCAGAAAATCTCACTCTGCTGTTAATGCCTGTCAACTCAGCTCTGAGAACACAAAAAAATTTTGAATTTAAGTTCGCATTTCACATGCTGCTTATCTCATTTCACCCAGCAAAGGTCTAAGGTGTACCATCAAGATGAATTCTTGAGCTGAGCATGTGGAAATACTTGATATTCCCTGTGCAAACCCATTCAAAGGCTTAATGCCAGAGTGACAGACCACTGCAGGACACAAAAAAATATCAGATAAACTTTAAAAAAAATATATTCAGCAATTGAGTTATTCACTTCAAATCTTCTAAAACAGCTCTGCACAGAACATTAAACAGTTTTCCCCCTCCTTCTGGTGATCTTCAAGAAGATATCTGTAGGTTTAAACAGGTTCCACATCACAGCTCAACCCCTTCATCTTCACAGGCCCTTCCCTCCTCAGAACTTCAATGGTGATTCTCTGATTGAACTCCTGTTTTTCTCACTAATTTTCCTCCCACTTTCTGTTTCCCCCATTTTGCCCTGTTTCCCAGGCAGTGCAGGCTCTGCCCTGGGCCACAGAGTCATTTCAGCAGGCACAGAAGTTTAATTACAATTATCACCAGGCATTTGTGCACAAGGGGTTGTGCCCAGAAAGCTGAGCAGGTGAAGACAGAGCAGATTCCCTTCCCCAGACTGCTCTGAAACAGGAAAGTGGGTGACCTTCATTTCCAGTCTCCTTGGAATTTGGCAAAACCAGCTACTGAAGGAATTGAACACCCCCCCCAACCAAACAAAACCCAAACAATCCTCAGCATCAAAGAGCCCCACAACACCCCCAGCAGTTAACAGGCATCTGTTTGCTTTCAAATGCTGCTCAAGGAAATTGGGAGAATTCCCTCCTACTCCCTTCAGTCAGTAAAGAGACTTTGTGTTGGTGCTGCCACAAACACAAAGCTGCAGAAGCAACCCATGGCAGGCCATTTCCTCCCAGACAATTCATTAAAATACTGCAAATCCAGGCATTTGAAATCAGTCTGTGCTGCTGCTGCTCAGCACGGTGCTCTGATTCCAGCCCATTACAGCTGCTATTTCCAATGCTCCCTTCACATTGCTCTTGCAAGAAATTCCAGGGAAATTTCACTGCACACAGGCAGCAACACTTCTGGATCTCAATTGCAAATCATTTCATTCCCACACCCAGTTAGCCATGCTCTGCCAAAACCATCATGTGTACACAGATACAATGAAATCACCATCCAGATGCACCTGCAGTTGTAACAGACCACAGAATTCCAGACTGGTTTGGGCTGGAAGGGACTTTAAAGCCCACCCAGTGCCACCCCTGCCATGGCAGGGACACCTCCCACTGTCCCAGGCTGCTCCCAGCCCTGTCCAGCCTGGCCTTGGACACTGCCAGGGATCCAGGGACAGCCCCAGCTGCTCTGGGCACCCTGCAGCCTCACAGGGAACAATTCCTAATTCCCAATATCCCATCCAGCCCTGCCCTCTGGCAGTGGGAGCCATTCCCTGTGTCCTGTCCCTCCATCCCTTGTCCCCAGTCCCTCTCCAGCTCTCCTGGAGCCCCTTTAGGCACTGGAAGGGGCTCGAAGTTCTCCCTGGAGACTTCTCCTCTCCAGGTTGAAATTTGGCAATGCATTTCCTTTCCAAGCATGCACTGCCTGTTTCCAAATTTAAGGATGCACCTCTGGCTCCAAGGAAGCCCCAGCATCAATGGGAATAGTCCAGGAATGAATCTCACCTCCCTGCTGCAGACTGCCAAGGATCTTCTCGCCCAGCAAGTGAATAAGTCTGGTCACAACCTGGGAGAGAAAGGAAAAAAAAGAAACATTCAGGCAGAATGTACTGAAAGTAGAGCATCCACATGGAGACTTCCAAACTTTTTTAAAATGTTCCCTCAAGTTGAGCCACACAGAGTCAAGGGTTTGCAGCTGCAGCTTCTTTCCTGGCTATAATGTGTGGTGATTGGTCATTTGTCTTGGTTTCTCCTACCTTGTTTTACTTTAATTTGGAAAAACAAGAAAACAAAAGAACCCCGAAACAGGCAGGATTTAACTTGCTTTGGGAAAAAAAATATATTATTTGGGGAAACATGTCAAATTGCATTTCCAGCTCTCCTCATTTCTCTCTGCAGTGCACCTGCCCCACTAAGTACCCTCACTGCTCAGTGGGTGCTGCACATTTTGTAGGTGCTAAAGGCTCAAAAAGGTCAAAGCCCATGTTCAAACAGACCCTTCCCCAACCCTGGTGAATGGTTTACAACAGCCAATTTAAAATATTAGTGGGGAAAAAAAGGGGAATAAACACACCCCCTAAACACCTGCAGAATCAAAACAAACTACCTAAGAAATTGCCTTCCCCCTCAAATCATGTTTGCCTGGTAATTCATGTTTGAAGACACAGATGTGCTCCCAGCTGTTTTTCCAGCAAGACTCACATAAATATAAACTAATATTCCAATAGCTAAATGTATCTCCAAACTGACAAGCCTCTCTCCAACATGACCAATCAATACTTCCTGACAAGTGGGATAGCAGAAGACTAATCCTTGCAATATCAAGAGGCGACAGACACAGAAAATGCAGCATTTATTCTGAAAGTTCTAAACAGATGTTATACCAAATAAGGAAAAGTTATTTAAATGCATTAAGGATTAACAGAGCAATCATTAAATATCCCCCCTAGACAAATAACTCTAGGTCAAAATAGCTCAGGAGGACATGAAAAAACCCCAAAACAACTGCCACAACAGAAGCTCTCCGAGGTCAACAAGCAAAACAAGCAGCAGCCAGGTTACCTGGGATCCTGGATAAACACACCATATTCCCACAGAACAGGCACTTTGGGATGCAGCTTTCACATCAAAGGCCAGGTAAGCATCAAGACAGGTCAGGATGCCCACCTGAGTCATTTACACATCCTGCCTTACAAGCTAAATCTAATTCAGCAAATTCCCCTGCACTGTGAAACGCTGTGTATAAAACACTGATGTGTTTTAAGTCCTCTATGGGAAAAGGGGGAAGAGCAAACAGAGGCTTCCAGCACAAGGGTGACTTGTGGTGGAGCACAGAAAAAGAGTTCCCAAGGTTATTTCAGGGATTTCATGGCATGGCTTGGGGTGGAAAAAACCTTTAAAGCCCCCCCATTTCAACCCCTGAAGGGAGCAGGGACACCTTCCACTGTCCTAGGTTCCTCCTGGCCTTGGGCACTGCCAGGGATCCAGGGGCAGCCACAGCTGCTCTGGGCACCCTGTGCCACTTCTGCCCCATAGCCATGACTGCAAGTTGGTGAAGATGCCACATCAACATCTCTCAGTGAGCAGGACAAAGCCCTTGGAAGTGCCTCTTCCTTGCCCCAGGAGCAGGCACAGTGCCCACGCCCACTGCCACCCGTATGTGGAGAACAGCAGGAAAGCTCCCAGCCTCCTGCCTTATCCTGGAATCTCAGACAGGATCTAAAATGCTTCCCTTTGTCCAAAATGCAAAAGAATCTGATGGTCACTCAACGACACAACTCAACACCACCAAGCTCCAAGGCTCTGGGATTCCCCAAAGGTGTTGCACGTGGCTACAGAAAACTAACCCAGCCATGGGGAGAATTCAGGGAAACAAGGAATTCTTCACAAAAATAGAGACTGATGGCCCTTGCTAAAGGAGATAATCGGTCCCCAGAGCACATTTGCTATACCCAGCTCACAGGCTTCACCTAAACCTGCAGCAGCACAGCAGGACTTTCCTTCAGCAGTTTTGGGACGTGCCGTGAACATCTTACACTTCTGAAGCACTTAAGCATCAGAATTTTAATTACTTACTAAAACCATCTCCTGTATTTATAACTTTTTCTGCTTTACAGGCAGCTAAGGAGGGCTCCAGCTAAGTTACAAAATATGTCCAAGGTTAATGATGGAACTAAGAATAGAACCTATTGGTCTCATTTTCCAGTTGGCTGCTCCTATTACCGGGAAATATTATTTGTCTTGTTTGCTGGAGCAAACCTTACAGCCTTGGTATGTATAGATAGGGAAAATTATTTCCCTGGTGACTTTGTACAACAAGCAAAGCTGCTCCCCAGAACGGGATGAGTCACTCTGTCGCAGTCATGGCAACGTCCAAGGAACATCAATTTGGGATCCGAGCTCAGAACTGAAATTTCCACAGAGTTTTATATTACATACACCAGATATCCTCTCACAAAAAGGCAATGTTTTCCTCTACAAGGGACTTGTCCATCCTTCTGAGGGAGAAGTCAATACAAATCACATCCCTCCATCGACAGCAGACCTGACCTGATCGACCCACAGCCCTCAGTGTGCAGGGCAGCAGGAGCAGCTCTCCCCAAATTCAGGGCAGCTGGGGAGAACTGAAAAGCAGCAGGAAAAAATCATCCTTCAGGTTTCCAAGCCCCTTTATTCTCACTCCCACGCAGCAGCAGGGCACGGGAAGGAGCAGCACAGCTCAGTGCAGCCCAAGAGACAACAAGGAAGCCAAGGGATCTGGGAGAGGACAGGGATGGCTTGGGCAGGGAACAAGCAGGAATCAGCCCTTGGGCTAGGAGCAGAATGACATAAATTGAAGGGAAACAATTACTCCAAGTAATTGTCTGGAGGAGATGGAGGCAAAGGGCAGGTATAGGGTGGCACCTCGGTGCAGACTCTGGACTGTGACTCAGCAGTCCCAAATCCCTCCTGTTCAGCTGCACTTTGTAGGAAATTCAAGGCTGAGGCTGAGTCTCTTCTCCCAGGTAAGAAGTGACAGGACATGAGGGAACAGCATCAAGCTGTGCCAGGGAAGTTTAGCTGGATATTAGGAAAACCTCACTGCAAAGGAGGTCAAGCACTGGCACAGGTTACCCAGGGCAGTGGTGGAGTCACCATTCCTGGAAGTGTAGATATGGCATGTGGGGACATGGGTTAGTGGTGATCATGGTGGCACTGGAGGAATAGCTGGACTTGATGATCTTGGGGACTTTTCCGGCCTTAACTATTCAAGAAAAGCTTTGGGAATTGGCAGTGGGGTAGGGCAGGAACTGGAGTGACCTGGAGAACTCAGTGAGTTTCCCTCCTGTGGGGGTGCAGCCCCCAGCACTGCCCCACACTGCTGAGCCAGGGACAGCCTAGGCACTGCTCCTCCCAGAGCCTTCTGCCCCCTTCCCCATGGGAACACCAGCCTTTTTCAGTCACAGTGCCAGAAGAGCCCAGAACACTTCCCAGACATCTGCACAAGCAGAATTCTCTCATTTTCACCATCACCCAGGGCTAGGCAGCCTTCCTGGTCGGAAGCGTCTGCTGTGCTCACCCTACGGCACATCCTGGATTTTACAGCCTCTTCAGCACCCAGCCCTGCAAACACCCCTCCTGCTGGCACAGGCTCAGGCAGCTTCAATTTAAGGCTTGAAGAAAAATCTGCAAGAAGGCAGCGAGTCAGAGCCAGACAGATCAAACAACACCAGCAGGTTCCTAAATGAGGCGAGGATCGTTAATTGCCTGTAGTAAAGCAAACGCAGCTTTTGGACCCCTCATGCTGGGGATGGAGCTGAGCTTGGTTCAGTTGGTGAGGAAGGAGAATTAATCCTTGCTCATGATTAGGAACAGCAGTAGCAGCGAGTGCAGCCAGCTCAGTTAATCACAGTTAATCACAGTAACGAGCACTGGAGCTGTGCATTGGACACTTGGCTGCCAGGACAGGTCTGCTCAGAGCTCCCCAAACTGCCAGGGAACACAGCTTCCCACCCCTGCTCCCTGCCCAGGCTGGAAGGTGACTCAGGAAGGTCACAGAGCACCTAAAGAGGCACTACAGAGGCTCAGAGGCTCATGGAGTGAGTCTGGAGCTGTGGGGTCTGCCCAGGTCAGGGAGGTGACTGAGTTCACCATCAAAAATATCCCCAAAGCACACAAAACCCCACTCTCCTGAGCTTATGCAAGAGTTTTCAGGCCAGAAGGACAAAATATGACCTTCAAGGTCTAAAAAAACTGAGTAAATCTCCATTTCAAAAGCTACTTGGGGCTCCAGGTGCATCAGTGCTGCTCTCCAAAAGCCCCAAACCCCTCCAGCTCTCACAGACACCGCTGCAGATGTCACCTCATCACCCTGGCCAAGAGCAGTTCCAAGGGAAATGACCATTTCTCCTCCTGCTCCTGCCACCCACTCCCCTTTTTTCAGATGGACATTTTTGTGCAGGGCAAAACAGGACAAAGAGTTTCTGTTTCTCAAATGGTGTTGGAGAGCACTTCCCCCAGCACAATTCCACCTCTCCCACCCAGCTCACCACTCACCACCTCACCTACCTACAAACATCTCACCTTCCTGGCAGTTTCTGGACCAACTCCATCCCAGTGAGACCCACTCAGGCTCTCCCAAACCCCCAAACCTCTCCTGTCTACTGTGACAGTCTGTTCCTCCACCTGCTACAGTGGAGCTTCTGGGAAACCATTAATTTTCCCTGTGCTTAATTAATGTTCAATTACTCCACAGACCTGCAGCCTCTGCATTCATGGCAGGGCAAGGCCCAAACACCACATCCCAAGGGGCTGCATTTCCTTTCTTTAGGAAGATTAATTCCTGTTTCAAAAGCAGGATGTGGCCAGGCAGGATCTCAGCTCTGCTACTGCTGGTGGAGCACAGAGCTGAGTGCTCCATCCATCCTGGGGCTGAGGTGTTATCAGAGCACCTCTTGGAATTCCCACACCAAGAGGTTACAGTCACTCTGCAGTGCTGTATTTCCTATAATCCCTGTAAATATTTCAAACTACTACCTACCCCTGCTAATCTTCCAAGGCTGGGTTCTGGTTAAAGCTTTTGTTCCTATTCAGCTGTGAAACTCAAGAGCTGATTTACAAAAAAGCTCTTTTGAAAGTGATTTTCATGAGAATTCAGTTGGAAAATACTTTCCTATGGACATTTATTTCAATCTGTGAATACTATGGGATGTGAATACTATGGGATGGCCTGGTAAACTGAATTATCTGCTGATAGACAACTAATCCAAACAAAGCTTCCTCCATCACAGGTAACTCTTGATTCAGAGAAAACTAAACATGAAGGGGACCTACAAGAAACGTGGAGAAAGATTATTTATAAGGGCCTGGAGGCACAGAACACAGGGAATGGCTTCCCACTGGCAGGGCTGGATGGGATATTGGGAATGAGGAATTGTTCCCTGGCAGGGTGGCAGGCCCTGGCACAGGGTGCCCAGAGCAGCTGTGGCTGCCCCTGGATCCCTGGCAGTGCCCAAGGCCAGGCTGGACAGGGCTGGGAGCAGCCTGGGACAGTGGGAGGTGTCCCTGCCATGGCAGGGGTGGCACTGGATGGGCCTTCAAGGTCCCCTCCAACCCAAACCATTCTGGAATTCTAAATCAGGGGAAAATTTCACAAAATCAACACCAATATCCAAATTCACAGCCACAAATAACTGATGTGAGGTCCTGTCTACTACAAATCCCTTTTAGTTACAACAGAAGAAATACATAAAAGCGTATGGTAGAAGAAAACATACAAACCCCAAACTAATTCATCACCTCAGCCCTACCCTGCACCAGGGTTCAGCTTTCACAGTCTGTGATTTTAAATCAAAGCTCCTGTGCAAGGAAGCCAAGGGCCAGGCCCCAGGAAGCCTCCCCAGCCCTGGCAGGTTCCTGGGCCAGGACAGCAGCCTTGGCTGAGGGAAGGGATCTGCCATGGCTGTGTCAGCCCTGCACAGCCAAGGGATGTGTGCAGTCCTACAAACTGAATGGGGTTTTCCTCTTTGGATCCTCCACCACCACCCAGACCCAACAGACCAGGATGCTGCAGGGAGCAGGAGCCTTGGAGGGGAGCTGTGGACTCTCCAGTGCCTTTCAAGTCTAACAATGAGATGCCTCCTATCTCAGCTTTAAAAACTTCAGTCACCCCCAAACTGCAATCACAGAATACTCTGAGAACCTCCTGAGCTGGAGGGACCCCAGGGATCACCCAGCCCAGCCCCTGGCCCTGCCCAGACCCCACCAACCCCACCCTGGGCATCCCTGGCAGCTCCTGGAGCTCTGGCAGCCTCGGGGCCGTGCCCATTCCCTGGGCAGCCTGGGCAGTGCCAGCACCCTCTGGGGCAAGAACCTCTTCCTCATTTTAACCTAAACCTCCCCTGACACAGGTCATTGGTCACCAGAGAGAAATTAAATAGGTTAAATAACCATCTGTTGCTGCCTCCACAGCAGGGTACTGCAGAGCTTCACATCCAGGTGTGTTTTAGTTAAAAAGGGTAAAAAACCTGTAAAAGGATTTTGTGCCGCACAGAGACCCTATGGATGAACTGCCATGAAAAATAGGCCTGCCAAGAGTTTTCTGTTCTACAAATAAGAACAACTCGAGTCAAACAGTGCAAACAGCCATTTTTACCTATACAAATCCACAGAACAGCTTCTGGGAAGCTCTTTCCAGGAGCTGAGATTATCCTTGACCAGCTTTCTTAAGGGACAAGGGAGGAGGAGAGGTAAATTAGATCGTCGGCTTGAATAAAACCAGGGTGTTATTGAAGTTTCACATGGCCCCAGATCAGACAAACACTGGCTTGTCCTGGAATCAGGGAGCTTAGCAAGGGGTCTCTGATTGAAACTTTGACATTTGATCAGCCTGTGACAAAGCAAATCCTCAATGCTCCCTCACAACAATTCCTGGCACCTTTTCAAATGCTGCTGAAGCCCACAGAGGAACTGAAGCTTTATCCTGGGGCTGTTTGAGCTTCTAATGCTTGGGATCAATTGTGTCTTGAAGAAAAATGGCATTCTGGCACCGGTGCTGATTAAATCCCCCCTTCTGGCAGCCTCACTCAGTGACCACGGTGCTCCCACTGAATTCCTTCCCTCCTTTTCACATCCACTCCTCTTACAGTCGAGGAACACTTACTGGAATGGGCCAGGACAACAAATACAGAAAAATCCAGAAGCACAGCCTCTCCTGACCTATCCCCAGTGCCACATCAAGCCTAAGCCATGACGCAGAATCTGCCCAGTTCTTGTGGGCAGCACTTTGAAAAGAGGGCACATTACAGAGCTCACTTTGTAAGGCAGATAACCCTGGGGAAGGCTCCAGCAGCTTCAGAGAGGCTCTGGCTCAAATACTCCTATGAAGATAGCAGAACTCCACTTGGAGATGGATGACAGGTTCTGAATATATTTAAAGCCCAAGGGCAGACTCAGAGAATTAAAAGAAAGATGCAGAAAAACTCTTTCTATTTCTCAGCACGCGTTTCCAGCACGCCAAAGGTTGTCTCACAGTTCAGCCCCCACAGCTCCCAAGCAGATTCTCAGCAACCAGCAGGTCTAAATTCCAAGTCAGAATTCTAAAAACTAACTCAGCTCAAAAGAGTCAAAGCTAATCTAGGAAATGTGATCCCAGCTCTGCAGCAGTGCTGGAACATCTCTGTGATCTGCTCACAGATTTTTGTGCTCTTGCTGCTGCCTCGATGCTGCTTTGTGGTGCCAGGAATCGTGAGCTGGTTCCCTGTCCTACTTTCCAGAACTGAAGGCAGGGATGAAAATAGAAAGAATCAATTCCTTTCCATTCCTGCAAGGCTGGAGAGCTTTGAACAGCACCAGAAATGAGCACAGAGGCTGTCAGGGAGCAAATGCTCTGGCTGGCAGAGAATCCTGAGGGCTGTGCTGGAGAGCTGGGGGCACCAGGGTGGACAGAAGCATTAAGTTTGGCACCATGGACCACTTTCCATTGGGAATATCTAGGATGCCATATCCAGAGTGAATCAAGGTTGAGATGCTTTCCTGAGAAGCCACATGATAAAGCTTGACTTCTTCAGACTGAGCAGGATCTAGAAATCAACATCTGTCATTTCTGGGCACATAATCTGGAGTTGTGGCTGTTATTTATAACTGAGGTCAGGCTCCCCACATTCACCTGTCTGTTTCAGCCCTCAGAATAACCTGAGCTATGGTGGGTCACTTGGAAGATCCCAGCAGATCAGCTCCTGTCCTTCCTATGACCAAAGCAGCTCTCCAGGAGACAAAACAGAAGGCAGTCACATGGATCTCCCCCAGGGATCAGCCATTGCACTTCTCCAGATTGTAAATCTCAGCTCAAGGAACTGGAATGACTGCCTGGACTAACAGAGCACGATTTCCCTCATTTCACACAGTTCTCACTGGCAAGCACCACCCACGTCCTACGATTCTCTTACGCACCAGGTAATGTTTTCTTACAATGCATTCCAGAGTTGGAACCCTTCCTGGATCACCTACAAACATAGCATGGCTGGGGAAGAGTCTGCAGGATGGAGTCCTCCCACTAACTCCTAAAATAAAGGGGTTTTCAGCCTTCATAGGAACTGTCTGGAGCCTGATGAGGGGGCAGCTCCCATCTCTGCTCTGGGACAGGGACAGGAGCCAGGGCACGGCTGGGGCTGGGCCAGGGCAGCTCAGGCTGGAGCTCAGGGCAAGGTTCTTCCCCCAGAGGGTGCTGGCACTGCCCAGGCTGCCCAGGGAATGGGCACGGCCCCGAGGCTGCCAGAGCTCCAGGAGCCTTTGGGCAGCGCTGCCAGGGGTGCCCAGGCTGGGGCTGCTGGGGGGGCTGGGCAGGGACAGGAGTGGAATTTGATGATCCTGGTGGGTCCCTCCCAGCTCAGGATGCTCTGTGGTTCCTTGGTTCCATAAAGCTCAAGGGTAACAAACTGAGAGGAAACCCAAGCTCAGGAACTGCCCAGTTTTGGCTGTTAACACACACACACACCATTCAGCCTCGGCAGAAGTTGCAAGAAGCACAGCAAAAAAAATCCAGTTCTCCCTTGAACTAAGAGAGGATTTCACCTGACTTGGGGACCAGCACCTCTCTTTGATCATTTTCACCAAGGGAGACTCGTGCCAACTCACCCTCAGCAGGCAGGGCAGGAGCATGGAGCTGACAGAGGCAGAGCTGCTTTCTGCCCTGTGTTTTTCTGCTTTGCAGGGGGAAATCCTCCACCACTGCTGAATCACCAGCCAGCTCTTGCTACCCAGTCAATTATTTCAGAGCTATTGCACCTGCTATCCCTTCATTACTTTATTACTTCTGCTTGAATGGGGAAAACAACATCATAAACCCTGTGTATAAATCACTCTCCTAGAATAACAGCCAAGGAAATAGGACAGAATTCATTTGGTCCATCCCTCTGCTCAGCACTAAGCATTACTCCACTGATCATTTTAGAAGAGGCTATAAAAACAAGTAACAATCTTTTAGTCTTTCTGGAGAGTAGAATGAGCTTTCTCACTGTAACTGCTACCATTTCAGCTCAGCCCCAGTTGCTCTGTTCCAGTTTGGTGAGCAGCATCTGCCCTTTCCAGCACGAGACAACTTTATATATCTGAAAATAGCTACCATGTCTTCCCTTAACCTTCTATGGGCTTTTTGTCTTTATAGGTCAGTATTTCTAACCAGCACTCAGCTGCCTCCTTGTGCTCCAGACTCTCCTCCTTTGGTCTGCCTCTGCCTTCAGATGTGCTGCCAAAGGCTGGAGCTGAAGCTTTTCCAGCATCAAGGAGAATGTCAGAATTTCTTCACTCCAAAAAGCATTCTGCTAGCATAGTTTAAGGTTTTTTTGCAACTATGGGACACTGTCCAGGCATGGGCAGCTTTTGATCCTCTAATGCCTGAATTCTCTTTCTCATAAAGTGAACCAGCCCCTGTCCTCTGCACAACATTTATCAGTTCCCAGCTGAAGCATTTCTCTCCAGTAAAATCCTTTGAAGTTTACTTTGACTCTTCTAGCTGTCTCCCAAATTTCTACCCTATAGTTATGATCCATCACTTTAATTCTCTCTCACTTCTGTCCTTCCTCTTACCTGCATCCAAAGCACTGTGGGCAGCAGGGCAGGGGGGATCCTGTCCCTGTGCCCTGTGCTCAGGTGAGACCCCACCTGCAGAGCTGCCCCAGGCCTGGCCCAGCACAGGGAGGAGCTGGAGCTGCTGCAGAGACCCAGAGGAGGCTCCAGGGGGATCAGAGGATGGAGCAGCTCTGCTGGGAGGAGAGGCTGGGACAGCTGGGATTGTGCACCTGGACAGGAGAAGCTTTGGGGGGACCTCAGTGTGGCCTTGCAGGGCCTGAGGGGCTGGCAAGAAACATGGAGAGAATTTACAGGGGATGGAGGGACAGGACACAGGGAATGGCTCCCACTGCCAGAGGGCAGGGCTGGATGGGATATTGGGAATCAGGAATTGTTCCCTGGCAGGGTGGGCAGGCCCTGGCACAGGGTGCCCAGAGCAGCTGGGGCTGCCCCTGGATCCCTGGCAGTGCCCAAGGCCAGGCTGGACAGGGCTGGGAGCACCTGGGACAGTGGGAGGTGACCCTGCCATGGCAGGGGTGGCACTGGGTGGGCTTTAAAGTTCCTTCCAAGCCAAAGCATTTCCTGATGGACTTAACAGACAAAAAAGAAAACACACAAGGACTCTGAAATCATATTAAAATATTTTACCTTAAATTTTTAAGACAGTCTGAAGGCGTTAACTGCATAAATCACCTAAAGTCTATCTTATGTTCCTCTTTCTATTTCTAGTGGGGTTCTAAAACAATCCCATAGAAAAGAAAAAAGGCAAGTTCTCACATTTTCTACCAGTTTAACATCTACTTAAAATTTCAAGACCTCAAACAGCAGCACGAATGTGTCTTTCTAACAACCTGTGTTGCAACACATTTCCTTAAAATATCTATTTTAGCATTTTGTTTCATTGCACTAATTAGCCAGACTATAGGCAAGTCTAGAGAAAACTGATTCCATACTGAAAAAGGTCAGGAATTTGAGGCTGATGGGCTTTACTCTTTATACATGAGAAGACATTTGAATTCTATTACAAATAAATGTTTTGAATTGTGCTATAAATGTAACACTCAAGCTCAATTTTAACTGCAAAGCAAAGAGATTCACAGCTCCACAGAGATCACTGTTCAGGGGAAAACAGCTCTGCCAGCTGGCAGAAAGGGAAGAGAGACACTGAAATAAATTCCTGCCCCAGATAAAGAGGCAGAATTAGAACCCAGCCTTAGTGCAGAGCAGTGCTCGAGGCATTGCTCAGTGTTTAGGCCAGGCTGGATGGGCTTGGAGCAGCCAGGTCTAGGGGAAGGTTTGCTGCCCATGGCAGGAGTGGATCAGGATAAATTTTAAGGTCCCTTCCAACCCAACCCAGTCTGTGACACTGGAAATTTACAGTCTGTATGCTCAGCAGTTACATTTAAAATCACCCAGTACACAAGCAGAAAGCTGGGTTTGAATCCTCCCTGGGTCATTCCCTCCCTCCTGGGTCAGTCACAAGGACAGGAATGGTTGACAGCAGCCCCAGAGTGGATGTCACATGTTTGGGATGTCCCCAGTTTGTAAGGAGCTCTGTACTGAGCTCCCAGTTCATGAACCTGGGCAGAGAATCACATTAAATAGAGAGGAATAAACTCACAGGTCTCTTCAAGTGAGCTCCAGGGACCAGAAGTGCCTTAATAAGCCCCAATAGAAATTCAGAAACACTTCAGCAAAAATAATCCTCACAGGGAAACCAGAAAGATTATTTTTCACTGACATAACTTCTGAACACTTATTGTCATAATTAAATTCTCCTGGTGATAACACAGATAAAACTCCACCATTTTGTTACTATGAAAATGCCTGAATGAAGGCTTTATATTGTGCAGTTAAAAAAAAAAGTTATTATGGGTGCTAGGAAAGCAAGAGAATACAAGTATTTAAATCAGGTTTATTATTTTTTCAGGATTTTTAAAAATAAATCTGGTTTTTTAAAAGGCCTAGGTCTTCAAGACAGCAAAATGACAAATCAGAAATAATGTGAAGTAACAGCATTAAAGAATTGTCTGTAATGCCAATGCAATGATTTAGTGCTTAGTATAATGTCCCTGATGCACTTAGGGACAAAAGAATTAAATTTCAAGTCCGTCAGTCTCCAAATTTGCAGGAGAGAGATATAATGTCAAGTGGATTAAAGAAGATGGATGAGCTGATGGATTCAAAGGGAGCAATCAGAGTCTTCAGGACACAGACAGATTTGGCAGCTGCTGAAGGAGGATTGACAACCTAAAATGGCAGGAAGAGGGAAACCACCCCCCAAATATCAAAGTCGTGGAAATAAAGGTACAGAAAACCAAGGGTGGACTCTGAGCCCCAGGAGGAATGAATAACATTTTTAAAGGGATTTTAGAAGACAAACTTGCATTTCCCATCAGTAGCACTAAGTGATTTCCACTTTGCTAACATCCTGCATTTAGGCAGAACTCCTCCCAGATACACAAAGCAGCCCTGCAATAAAAACCCGATACAGCTGATGGGAGGACAGAGCAAGGAAAGCTGCTGGAAGTCTGGGATGGATCCGCTCAGGCAGACAAGGAGCAGGCAATGTTTCCTCAGAATTCATCAATCACTCAGAAAACCCAGAGGACGTGGTGCTAACAGGCAGCCTGAGCCTCCCAGACATCCTTGGAGAGAGACAGGAAAATGCTTTTAATTGCCTTACCTGGGGGAATTTGCGTTTGATGGAGATCAGGGCCCCCTCCGGGAGCTTGGCCAGCTCCGAGTCCCGCACCGCGTGCACCGTGGTGGCTCTGGGCTGGTGGGTCAGGGCCTCCACCTGCAACACAGGGACAGCTTCAGGGACAGGACAGAGCACAGGGACAGTGCACAGGGACAGGACAGAGCACAGGGACAGTGCACAGGGACAGGACAGAGCACAGGGACAGTGCACAGGGACAGGACAGAGCACAGGGACAGGACAGAGCACAGGGACAGAGCACAGGGACAGGACAGAATCAGGGACAGAGCACAGGGACAGGAAAGAATCAGGGACAGAGCACAGGGACAGGGAGAGAATCAAGGACAGAGCACAGGGACAGCTTCAGGGACAGGACAGAATCAGGGACAGAGCACAGGGACAGCTTCAGGGACAGGACAGAATCAGGGACAGAGCACAGGGACAGCTTCAGGGACAGGGAGAGAATCAGGGACAGAGCACAGGGACAGCTTCAGGGACAGAGCACAGGGACAGCTTCAGGGACAGGGAGAGAATCAGGGACAGAGCACAGGGACAGTGCACAGGGACAGAGCTTCTGGGACATCTTCAGGGACAGCGCACAGGGACAGCATCAGGGACAGGGACAGAGCACAGGGACAGAGCTTCAGTGACAGAACATCAGAGTACCAGAGAGAGCATCAGGGACAGCATGAGGGACAGAGCATCAAGGGCACAGCTTCAGGGACAGCTTCAGGGACAGGGACAGAGCACAGGGACAGAGCATCAGGGGCAGAGAGAGCACCAGGGACAGCATGAGGGACAGAGCATCAGGGGCAGAGAGAGCACCAGGGACAGCACCAGGGACAGAGCACGGGGACAGTTCCCAGCCTGTCCCAAACACCAAACATCAACACCAAGGGACAATTCCCAGCCTGTCCCAAGCACCTAACAGCAGCACCAAGGGGTTGAGCCCTTCCCAAGGACCCCTGCTGCTCCCACACAGCTGGAGCAGAGCCCTGCCTGTCCCAGGGGTGTCACCCAGGGCACCACAGCTGCCACAACCATCTCTGCAGCCCAAATAATCCCTCTGCCATGGGGCAGCTGCAGTTCCCCACAGCCCCAGGGAGCCCCCAGAGTGAACTGAGCACCACAGCAGCCCTGAGAGCTTCCCACCCCTCTGTGCTAATGGTGATAAAGCCATCCAAGAGCCAGGAAAACCCTGTTTTTCTACTGCTCCCTCTTTACTCAATGCCACCCTGAAACACTTCCATTTTACTTCAGGAAGCTGAATGCCAACGACCTTGAAATAATTGAGATTTCCTAAAAACTAAAAAAAAAAAAAAAGTGGTGAGAGCAGGCTGGGTGGGCCTTGAGCAACCTGGGGTGGTGCAAAGCGTCCCTGCCCATGACAAGGGGTGGCAACAAGATGAGCTTGCAGCTCCCTCCCAACCCAGACTACCCAGGGATTCTAGGGACAAATCAGCACATTTGGGCCAAAAAAAAGCATTGTGTTTTCACTATTTTAGTTTTTTTTTTTTTACATATGTATGTTTGCCTGTGCTGTGTAAAGAGGAATGCCTGAATGGTTCAGGCTGGGAGGGAGCACTGGAGCTCATCCAGTCCCACCTCCCTGCTCAAGCAGTCACTCAGGGCTGTGTCCAGACAAGGAAAATCCACACCAGAACACACCTCCCTGACCAGTGGCCAATTATTCCACCTAGAAACATCTATTTTATTGACAGTAGAAGTATAAAGAAGAAGATGGTGACACAAAGAGAATTAATACAGAGATTTTCTCCTTTATAGAGAGAATCTGCCACCATATAAAACAACCTGGGGTAAAAATCCCAAAATGGAGCTGCTGCCCAAATCCCCACCTGCCCCAGACCTGCCACTGCCTCTTGTGCTGTGTGGAAATGCAGAAATGCAACTTCCTGCTGAAGTTTTTTCTCATGGCCAGTGCCTTATCCTGCAGCATCACTGGAGCCACAGCCTTTAACTGCTCAGCAACAGCCTGGTGCACCATTATGGGAGATCCAGCAGCAGACAACGTTTATTGGGCTTAAAATCCATAGATCAGCCCTTTCCAAAAGAATGGTTGTTGCTGTAGCAGCTGTAATTACTGAGGTTAAAACACAAGCAGAAAAATCCCTCCCTAACTGCAATTTACTCACATTTCAAATCAAAGTGAACATGATTTTGCATTATTAATTTTCTACTGGAAAAAGAAATAAATAATATATCAGCTTAGAGCTGTTTGAATTGTTTAGAGGTTGGGGGGTTGATGGTTTTATTTGTTTGATCGATTTTTGGGGCTTTCTTTCAGGATTTTTTTCAAAGCTTATATTGACAGCAAATTCCAACAGAAGCAATTAATTCCTCACACTACTATAGGCTCAGACACACAAAATGAGCACCAGATATGAAAGAAATATTATTATTATTATTATTACTATTATTATTATATGCCTTGTGCAAAACACAGAGCTCAGTGATCCCACTTCCACCAAGATCCCTCCCTGGAAGGCTCCATGCTCACAAAATGGATAATCCAGCTGAGCAGATTATCTTGAACTCAAAAACTTGCCATTAGTCCAGAAAACTGAGATCAACTTGCTAATATTAACTTGAATTTCACCAGCACCAACTGCTCTGCAGGCAAGACTGCACAGGGAAATTTAAAGCACCTTCATTTTGCAAACCCCAGCTTTTGCTTTTTGCTCAGGTTCCAGGGATGTTTTGTTCTGTCATCACATTTTAAACTAATTCTATAGAAGGGCAAAAAAAAAACATCTTTGTACATACATTTATGGAGAAACAAACCTTCTAAAGGCTCCCCAAAGGGCTGTATAAGATGTTCTGGTTTATCTCCCTCCCCTATTACCTGCTTTTTATCACAGGTTCTTGGCTCTGTAATTTACCTTCCTCCTCCTGAAAGCAGGTTAAGAGTTTCAGCTGTTAAAATCAAACCTTTCCTCTCAGCTCCTGACTGAGTTTAATTTGTATCAAGAAGAAAAACGCTCAAACTGTCCAAGATCCTTTGCCACAATTTCTGTGATATATGACAGCATAAAACCAACTGTGCTCCAAGGGGCTCCTGAGCCTTTCAGAAAAGATGAAATTTGTAAATTTGTAGAAAAGGCAATTAAATTTTAACTTTAAACACAGCCAGAGGGAGGATTTTGAGCTCCCAAGGGGAACTTTGTCTTTTTGACAGGGCAGAGGGCACAGGGAGAACTTTTCCAAACCCCCTTCCAAGGAGCCATTCAAATATCCAGATTTGCACCACCACCAGTCCCAGAGACCCCTGCAAGTGCTGACTGCAATTCCCAAGTGATTGGAATTTGGACCTTGGATTGTTCTTACATACAGATACTATGGGAATCTTTGATATTTTCACTTGAATACACCCCAGTGTTCCAGCATGGAAAATATCTGGGTCCCAGACACTGTACACAAGGAAATTCACACTGTGCTATCCCCTAGGGTATAATCACCTGAGTTCCCAATCTCTGTATTTATTAATATTAACAGTATTAATTAAATAATAAATTATTATTAAATAAATAATAAATAATAAATTAAATGTATTTATTCTTATTAATAGTCCCCATTATTCACTTATTAATTATCCCAGAGCAGCTGGGGCTGCCCCTGGATCCCTGGCAGTGCCCAAGGCCAGGCTGGGCAGGGCTGGGAGCAGCCTGGGACATTGGGAGGTGTCCCTGCCATGGCACATGGCAGGGGTGGCACTGGATGGGCCTTCAAGGTCCCTTCCCACCCAAATAATTCTGGGATTCAATAATTAATTAAATAGATCCTCTTCACTGAGGTGTGAGGGCGCTCATTTGGATCATCTGCAGGATGATTCTCAACTTTCACCACACTCTTCCCTCTTCACACCCTGTGGTTTTAGAGCCTTTTTTGCACTGGTTCTACATTTTCTGCACATGGAAATCTGCCAAACCCATCTGGTTTTGGCCATTCCCATCTCCTTTGGAGATCAAAAACATTCTAACATTGAGTTGCAGCTCTCCCCTGAAAAATAACACTTTTTTACTTTGTATTTTTTAATAAATCATTTGAGGTATTAACTGTTCAGAGATCAGGATATTTTTCTTCTTGCTTAGGAAAAACCAGAAGTCTCGTGCCATTTAAGTATTTAAAATCATTTTTATCTTAAACCACGTTCAAATCCTTGGACTCTTCTGCCCAGTGAACCTTTGGAAGAGGTTTTCTTGTTTTTCCAGGTTTGTAAAAGTACAAGACTCAGAGATCCAGCTTGAACTTCAAAATGAACAAAATCCACTTGTGATCAGAAGACCATAGCATTATTTCCGTGGTCACAAAAAGGGAAATTTAACATTCTGACCACCCACCACAGCTGCAGCAAACAACACAAAACCACCCCCACAGCAACATTAATAACCAAATGTTTCAAGAAATACCATTATTATCTTTCAAACCTTATTGAACCTGACTGGAGAGAATGTTTATTTATATATTTGGTTTCATAATCACCCAAGGTTCTCTCTTGAGCTCCTTCCCAGACTTCCATTAGCATCACTCATCCTCACCAGCATGAGCACAGCATTTGCTCCAGTGCAAAAAGAACCAGTGGAATCTTTCCCACTTCAGCTCAGGCCAACACAATCCTTCTCTTGCTCGAGGCAATTGTACCTCTTTGTTCTCCTCATGTCACATCCACTCCTCCTCCTCCTTCCTCACAAGCCTCTAAGTTCCACCTCACTGCCCATTTCTGGGCTTCTCTCTCAGTTTCCTGCATTTGCCATCATTGTTGTTCCTCTCTCCCTCCAAGAATTCTCTGCTTTTCCTGGAGTTCCCTCACTGCTGAGCCCACCTCTGCTCAGCCTGGACTGGCTGCTCTTCTCTTTGCCTCCTCATTATCTGGTGTTGTTTGGTTTTCTCTCATGCAATAAACTCAGCAGGCCCACACTGCAGTGCTAATTTCACTTGGAACTCCATCTCTCTGAAATCCTGCTGTGCTTTGTTTTAGCAGCCCTACAAAAATGCTGAATGTTCCCTTCACTACTCCCCTGTCTCCAAAGTCAACCCCTTGGCTCCTCACCCTCAAAATCCCTCTGTATCTCCAGGCCACCCTCAGAAATCTGTCATCCATTGCTGCCTTCACTTCCACTCCCTTTATTTTGGGGCAACTGCACAGGAACAGTGTCTCAAATGGTGGAATAATTTGAATCAGAGAGCACAGAACCATTTCCAGTGTTACACACCCCGTGGTTCTTGTAACTGATCGTGTTATGGCCACGGGTGAGAGCCCTCCTGCATCGATGTGATTCTGTTGTTCCTATAACAAAACAAATAAAAACAGCCCAGCCCTGTCACTGTCGAGGTGGTCACGACACAAAGCAGAGACCACAAGCAGTCTCAGTTGGCAACTCTTTATTCTTGAATGTGGCTAACTTTTATACACTTTCTAATTGTCTGTACTTCTTCTACCTTACCTATTAGCTACAATAAGTCAACATAATGCTATTAGTAAAAAGTTATAGTGACTTCACTAAACTTCTTAAAAATACTTCATCTAGCTACAAAGTGTTCTTATCTTTCTTCTCTCAGCCTCCTTAGTTACAACCTTAAAAAGAACTCTTTATCAACTTCTTACTTCTCAACTTCTTCTCACTCCTTTAGCTAACAAGCTTGCTGTTAGCCCCTTCCACATAGCCCCCCTAGAAAACCCCTAAAAACAGACCTGTGCTATTTGTACTGTTCCAGTGAATTCTGACAGGGAGGGGTTTTGAGTAATCAAGTGGAAGGGGCAGAGGGATGGAACTGGATGAGTTTTAAGGTCCTTTTAAAGCCAAACCAGTCTGGAATTCCATGATTCCCACACCTTCTCTTAGCTCAGTATCAAACAGTGACAAAAGCAGGTTTTGCTGCCTCCATCCCATATGATGCACATGATTCACAACCCTGCCTTACAAGTTCTTCCTGAAAAAAAAGTGTTGCTGAAAATCTTTTACAGGGAGGGGAAAAGCAATTTATACTCTCATGACCTCTTTTGACTTCATTTCCAACAGTCATTCCTAACAGTTCTTTACAGCTTTCCAAATTACACAGTTGGGAAGTGAAAACCAGCAAGTGGCATATTCTGCCAGTTGCTTTAAGTACAAATTCCTTTCTGAGCTGCATTCAAGAAACCACTTTATTTGCTTAATTTTTGGTGTGTGCACAGCCCCAGTGTGATGAGCACAGTTCTGCTGCTCAGGCTTCAGCATCTCTGAGACTTCCTGGAGCAAACTGGGGCTGGTGTAGGGCAGGTGATTTGCTAGCAGGAAAATGTTGCTTCTCCAGACAAATTTAACAAACTGTTGGGTGAGTTTTCTCACAGTCAGCAGCCACTAAAAACGCAGATTATTTCCAAATAGTTTCTAGTGGAGATTATTTCTTTTCAAGTGAGATTTCAAGCAGATCTAGTGCATGAGGAGACACGTCCCGTGCAAATGTTCAGAGCCACAGGCCTGCTCTCCCCAGCCTCCAGCCAGGAGCACATTTACACCACTGGCTCTTGCTTCCCATCCATTTTGTAATACACTTCTTCAGTTCCTCTTCATTATGGCCACTATTCCAACCAAGAATGTGTCATTCTCTCACACATCATATTTCTTCCTCTCCTATTGATTTTTCCTTGCTGCCAGCTCACAAAAAGCAGCAATCTCTCCTCACTAAGGGAAGCCTCCTTCAGACCCTTGTGTAAGAGCACACAAGGGAAAGCACCAGGTACAAGGAGACCCTGGGAAGCAGGTCAGGACCCCAAGGATTATGAAAATTATGCAGCTTAAACTGTGTCCAGTCCTGGCCCCTCAGCTTGGGAAGGACCTTGAGGACCTGGAGTGTGTCCAGAGGGGGCAACAAGGCTGGAGAGGGGCTGGGAACACAAACCCTGTGAGGAACCCCTGAGGGGCTGGGGGTGCTCAGCCTGGAGAAAAGGAGACTCAGGGCTGCCCCCATCACTCTCTGCAGCTCCTGAAAGGGGCCTGTGCTCAGCTGGGGCTGGGCTCTTTCTCCAGCAGCACTGACACAACCAGAGCACACAGCCTCAAGCTGCACCAAGGGAAATTCAGGTTGGATATTAGGAAAAGGTTTCTTACAGAAAGGGTGATAAAGTTCTGGAATGGCTGCCTGGGGAGGTGGTGGAGTCCCCATCCCTGGGTGTGTTGAACAAAGCCTGGATGTGGCATTGGGTGCCAGGGTTGAGTTGAGGGGTTGGGGCTGGGTTGGACTTGATGATCTTGAAGGTCTCTTCCAACCCAGTGATTCTGTGAAACTCTTCATTTTCCAAATTCTCCTCCAAGACAGCCACAGTCAGTGTCTGGTAATTAGCCTGATACTCGTATTGTCTTCTCTCCAGCACAGGCTTGGCTCCCACCAGGAGCATCAAGGGAGCAGGCAGCGCCTGTCCTCACAGAGACACAACTGGGTGACACTGGGGGTGCACAGACACCCACCCTCCTCTGGAGAGACCATCTGCCAGAACTGCTCCCTCCATCCTGAAACACCCACCCCACCCCATCCACAGCCCAGCCCAGGCTCCCCACAAAGCCAGCTCAGCTGGGGAAGGGCCAGCACAGAGGGGACACAAAGGACGGGGATGGAAGGGCACACACCCAAGGAGGGACATGGGGAAGAAACACCAACACTGACATCTGCTGCCAGTTCAGAGGGCTCTGGAGAAGGGCCAGGCAGTGAGGCAGCAGACAGGCAGCACACCTGTATGGCAAGGCCAACACCAGCACTAGAAGAGCCACCTGTGCATTGTCACAGCAGCGCCTTTGTCCAGACCAGGGCAGGAGCTGCTGCTGCTGCAACTGAATCCAGTGAGGCAACATCACCAATGTTGCACAAAGGGCAACCCAACACTACATGGAACATTGGGGTTTTTTTGGCTTGAACATGCTGCCCTCACACCCTTCTCCAGCTCATTTGTACCTGGAGCATCAGAGGATGCTCATCCCAACAGTGTTTGCTCCAACCCCAGCTCAGAAGGACCTGAAATATCAACTTGTTTGTATCAGAAAAGGACAAAGGAGGAGACACTGCTGGAAGCAGTGAATGAGTGGGAAGAGCAACCAGACAAGCTGCAAATCGATGCTATTTGTGGGAGCAGTGCCAGTGGATGAACTCAGAACACCATGTACTCTTCAAAGTTGTTCTAACAACCACCTTCTGCAATCTCCTGTGTGCCAAGCTAACCCCGTGACTGAGGACATCCAGCCCTTCTGCTGTGTGCAAAGAGGAATCCAAACCTCCCTCTCTCAATTTTTAATACATAAATGTATTAAAAAGCCATGAAAGGTTTACACACACTCATGCATGGAAGTCTTGTGTATCTGTACATGGCTAAAAGCAAGAGCAGATCTAAAATACAGGTGAAAATAAAACAAGGCTGAGCTTGCTGTGTTTTGTAATTAGGGCAGATGGAGTCATCCCACAGGTTCTCCCCAAAGGACTGAGCCTGCACTTTGTAGCAGTGCAATGACAGTCCTGTTGCAGCTGTGAACATCATTAAGGGACAAAAAAGAGGAAGATTAAAGCTAGGAAGGGAACTGGTAAAAGCCCAGCCTCCTGTATTTCAGTTTTACTCATTGTACATGTGTGGCTATAGGAGAGATTTGAAGTTTAATGCATGTTGTGCTGCCCTAAACCCAACATTACAGCCCAAACACCACCAAAAACCCTCTCAGAAGCCACCTGAGACACCCACACCAAACACCCAACAAAACCATCACATTTCTCCAGGCTGTTGAAAGAGGATCTGCAAGTGCAGTGCCCTGGGCAGGCTGCTCCTCTTTGGGTGAATGATACCTGAACTTCCAGAACAGAAAAAGAGAAAAACCCATGATGAGCTGCTCAGATACTTCCTAGAAAGGAGAGATCCAACTGCTTTCAACTCAGCTTCACACAGAGGGTCCTAAAGCTGGCTTGAACTTTATCAGGGACCCTTCCCCACCCTCCACTGCTGACTCTTGCCCCAAAAATCCTTCCTGCCACCTCCACCTTCACTGGACTCTGCTCCCACCACTCAGAGCCATCCAAGCATTCTGGTGGTGATGACAAGGATCACTTTTACCTCTCTATCTCAGTGACTTTTATTTAATGATGCTTGCCAAGAAAAAAAAAAACGGTTCTATCAAGGAAAACAAAAATTTTCAATGGCCTTGTCCATTTTCCAGGGTTCAAGGGGATGGATGTAATTTTAGGCTCTGCTGTTCCCAGTCACCCCAGTTCTATGTGACATCCCTCAAAATGGAAGGGAGAAAGGAGAAGGAGGTAAGGGAAGTTAAAAGCTGTCCTGCAGGGGAACAGGATGGGTATTAAGAGTGAGCTGATAGCTGCAAGTATCACAAGAGATTTCAGCTGGAAGCAGAAGGAGACACTCAATCTCCTAAGGAATGACAGCCCAATGCATGAAATCACCTGTCTGGAACCCAGCAGGTGACAATTTCCATCACAATCTGTCACCAGAGCTCCCCATACTCTCAAAAAATAACATGGTCCAGCACACCAAGCACATAAAGCACTCTGCCATTTGAGTTTAACAAAAACACTCTCAAGATGGGCTTGGAAACCAGGACACAGCTTCTCATTTCATTCTGACACTAATTCAGTGGTGTAAACGTGAACTCATTCCTCAGGCTCTCTCTGCCTCCCTTTGGGGCTGGCAAATATTGGGGGTTTGCTGTTTGTGGGTTTCAATGAATGGTTTGGATTTTTTTGGCTTTGCTTTTGTTGGTTGTTTTAAATCCGAGTTCACACCCAAGATGCTGCTAGGAAAATAATCATTTTTAGTAATGTATTATCAAGAGAGAGAGAGGAAAAGATGAAAAGAGAACAATCCCTCCCAGGACCATTCTTCCAGCTCTGTTCCTGAGTCTCACCCACCACCAATTCCCTCAACTGCAGTCTGTGCACAGTGTGCCTGAGGTGGCAATAATCTGAATCCACCTGAAATAGCTTTGTGGTATCTTACAGCTTCAGCAAATGCAGTAGTCATGGTTTGACAAAACCACAAAAATACAAGGAATTGGCAAAAAATTCACATGTTTAAAAAAGGGAGAGCAAAGCAGCCTTAATGTGGAGGATGCAGTGACATTCAGCTGGCTTTGGAGCTGCCTGATAACATGAATACTGATAAAGAACAAAAGCCTGACAAGTGTAATTCTGATAGTTCCCTTTGTGTGATTCCTTTGAGGATTACACAGCAATTAAAGATTTCTAACAGTGTTACATTTCCAAAGGACAATGCTCCAATCCCCTGAGGAAATCATAAGCCATTTACAGATTCTTCTTGGGTTTCAACTTTTTACAGAGGGAAAAAAGCCATGGACATTTAGCTACCTTAATTAGATAAACAGCTTAACATCTGAAAATATTGAAAATGTCTCATTTCTTAGAATGTAAAAGATGATTTCCTGCCCAGCAGGACCAGTGTGCTGCAGCACTGGCAGCTGAGGGTTCTTTTCTGCAGTTTCTCCCTGTGTTCCAAGAGTCAGTGCACAAATGCCTTTCTGCACTTGTTCAGCACTTTCTGCACTCAGAAGTCATGGTGTGCAGCCCTCCTGATAAAAGGGACTGTCTGGTTGCTAAAGAGAAGCAGAAAAGTTGCTGAATTAATCAGAACATGACTGCAGCTTCCCCCCTCAGCAGGTATTTTGGAAGGGTGGCTGGTTTTGGGTCAGACCCTACACACAACAGTGTCCTGGGAGGGGTTACCAGTAAACCCAGCTTACACCACCTAAAAGCCCAGCTCTGGAAAATATCTGGAGTTAACTCAGGCCCCTGAGACTGGTCTGGCACTCAGGCATCTCCCCAACACCACAATCATCCTTCAGAACTCAATGCAGACAAGGTGGCCTTGCATAAAACCCTCACTGCATTGAAGGTTCCATCACCTGCAGCTGTTTGAAGGGCACAGGCAGTGCACAAACAACTTCAATCCAGCAGCAGATTACTCTGAGGAATGGCTCTGATGGGTTTGTTGCCTTCTCCTCACCCACTGCTGTCCTCCCAAGAGTGCAAAAAGCAAAGAACACTGAACACATGCTTGGAGTTGTGACCCTGTGCTCTGACAAGCTGCCCTGCAGTTTGGAATAAACCAGGGCATAATTGCCCCAGCCTCAGCAGCACTGCCAGGAACAACAGAACCTCAGAGCCTGGGCCAACACCTGCTACTGATAGGCACAAAAGTCAATTCAAAAGGAATCCTCTCTCACACACAACAAAGTGCTAATGAGATCAAGAAAATAAGAGTAAAAACTACAATTTCCAGTGGTTAATCAAGACCAAAACCAAAGCAGCAACATCAAGAAAAGAACTGAGAGACTCAGATAAGTATTTTAAACAGCTGAGTGAAGAGATGCCCTTCTACTCCATCAACACCCAGATGTCTTCTCTGATCTCCTCTGGGATCACCCAGGGCATGGCAAAAATGATAATAATATAAGAAACCTGCTTTTTAGCTGGTAGAGAAAATTCACATTTCAACATTTTTCCCCAAGTGCATCTACAGCCATGGACCACCAAATGAAAAGATTTCCCCTAAATGAGTCAAATCTTAGTCTCTAGAAAGCAAGACTTCTGTCAACTGTATTTCAACAGGGAGGGAATTATTTAACAGATTCATCATTGTCCTTTAAAAATTCCTTGGAAGTTTCTAAATTGAGTTGTGACCAGGTACAGTGATTGGAGTTGCCCATCAATAGGGCCAACAGCAGCCAGTGTCCCTCCAAGGAGACTCCCTGAGAGTCAGGATCCTTCTCCCCTGACAGAACTGTCCTTGTCAGCTCCTCAAGGAACTCCACAGGGAGGGAAACTTCAGTTTCTAGTCTGCTCTTCTCCCCCTGCACTGACAGACCTCAGGAACAGATGCCATTGAGTCAGTGCAGGGAACAAAACAGTTTGAGCCACAAGTTGAGCCCCGGGAGCGCAGGCACACGCTTGAAAATGAACATCCTGTCTGGAAGCCTTCATCCTGCGCTGCTGGGCTCCTGCAAGCAGGAATGGCAGAGCCTCATCTCTTATGCAAATGACATGTGGCATTTTAAAGTTCTGACACAAGGCAGTAAACAAAAAGCCATGGACTACAAGACTCTCTGCTTAGTGCTCACAATTAGGGGTGACACGGGAGGGTCTCAGAGGTGTTCAGGGAGGATCAAAGCCACCAGTTCACCAAAAAACCAATTACCAACACCAACTGCTGCTTTCATTCCCTGCAAGCACCCAAAACCCCAATTATGTTAATGTCAGGGGAAAAAAACCCCAACCCTTCAGCAGGTTTTTAAAGGTTTATAACAGATTCTGCAGAAGGGGATAAACAAAACTTTTTAAAAGCAAAAATATCGCTTTGCTAATGCCCTCTGAAATAATGCTGGCATTCTTCACAGATCCTCCCCCATGTTTGCAAAAGGCAGCCAGAGCATGGAGACACTTCCAACAAATGGCAGAGTGAGTCAGTGGGGCTGGGAGCTGTGGGCAGGAAGGAGATGACAACGTCCACAGAGTCACTGAAGTCTCCAACGTGATTCATGTCATACTGTGGATCCAAAACAGGGACTTGTGCTGTAGGCACAAACTGCACGGGTATTTCTGTATCCCTGCCTGGGCACTCACAGCAAACAAGGCCCTGCTACAGCAAACACAGCCCAGTCCTTCCACCAACCCTCCTCCTCCTTCCTGCCCAGAGAAACAGCTGGGACAGCCTAGAAAAACCTGCACTGCCTTGCACAGAGAGGTGGAGTTTAGGCCATTTCATAGAAACACTGAATTGTAAAAAAGCCTGGGTGGGAAAGGACCTGAAAGCCCATGCAGTGCCACCCCTGCCATGGGCAGGGACACCTCCCACTGTCCCAGGCTGCTCCCAGCCTGGCCTTGGGCACTGCCAGGGATCCAGGGGCAGCCACAGCTTCTCTGGGCACCCTGTGCCAGAGCCTGCCCACCCTCTGAGCACCATATGCTGCCCTGTCACTCAAAACTGCTCTCAGAAAGTAGAACAGGTCTGTTTTTAACCTGGAAACTCTGCAAAACTCCAGGAGCTTGACAGTGAAAAGCTGCAGAACACCACAGGCAGAGGAAAGCAGGAAAATGCCTGGATGTGACACTGACAATCCCTTCTTCATACCCCAAAAGGCCTCACACCATTGTGATTAGTCACAAAAGATGTCAGCTTTAGTTCCTGTCAAACCATGTCATTTTACCTTTAATGAAGTATCCCAAAGCAAGAAAGAAAGAAAAAAACAAATAAAATTTGTGTTAGAAGCACATTCCAGCAGGGACCTGCTTCTCCAAACACAATCCCAAGCCAACACAACCCCTCAGCCAGAGCAGCACTAAGTGTGGGAAGAGATCCCTAAATCCTGTGCACGTGGAAATATCAAATATGGGGCAAGCAGCAGCCCAGCCCAGCCCTGTCTCTGCTGGGAGCACCACCAGAACTGCTTCATGGACCCCACAGACAAAATTTTGGATCAGCTCTCTAAGGGGAGCCTCAGACTCCTCCTTCCCCTTCATTCCTATAAAAAGGAATTTCTTCCCATAGAACTAATCCCAATTCACATGGCTTCAGAGCTATGCTAATTCTGCCTATAAACAGATACATTTTCAGTGCTTAGTTTTCAGCTCAAAAAGCAGAAAAGGGCCTGAACAACAAGCTCAGAACTTCAGAAATCTTCTGATTTTAAATATAAAAATCAAACAAGCCACGCATATTTATGACTCCTATTTCTGCTGTTAGGTCTGAGAAACAAAACTAGGTCTGAGAAACAAAAAATGAACATAAGAGAGAAATTAAATATGGATAAATGCTACAATTCTGAAATGAACAGTTGCTTTAATAGCTATAATAATTACACACTCCCTGAAAAACCTGACAGAGCTTTGAAGTCAGCTCTGCTAACTCTGAGGAGGTTGGACCAGACGCTTCCAGGGTGGGGCTCAGCCAAACTGACTTCTCCTATGGCACTGAATTTATTCAAATCCCCAGTTAGTGCACATTCCTGTAATTATTCCAGCCCTAATTTAACAGGCTGGAATAGGAAAGGGAAGGAAAGTAACCCATGGCACAGAGGAGCACTGGGCAGGACACAACCTTTTCTGGGTTTATCTTTCTTTTCAAACCCATTCGCCAACCTCCCAGGCCGAAAGGAGCTTCCCAGATTTTCAACTTTGGAAGCCCTAAAGCTGCCTGAGGGATGGGAGCAGGAGTGAGTGTGTTTGGCATGGAGCAAACCCCATTTCCCAGGGACAGGCCCCTCTCACCACTCCGATGAGGTCCCCCCCGGCCGTACTCCCCGGTCAGGTGCTTCTTGCCGTCGTCCATGCGCAGCACGGAGCGCAGGCGGCCGTTCAGCACGATGTACGTGCAGTCTGACTTGTCCCCCTGCCTGCAGGGAGAACAGCAACAACCAGCATCAAGGCATGGCACAGTCTGAACAACAACCAGCATCAAGGCATGGCACAGTCTGAACCACAACCAGCATCAAGGAATGGCACTGTTGCAGTGTGAAGTCATCTCCTTTCAGCTATCCCAGTCCCTCCCAGGTGTGGTAATACTTTCTTTCCTTCCCCCTACCCTTGTCTCCTGCTAAGTGCTGTCAGTCAATCTTAACATTCCAGCAGGGGCACCGCCTGGTTGGCAGAAGTTCAAAAGATGCCCCTCAGTGCCAAGGTCATTGGCCTGTCCTGTGTGTCACTCGTCCCCTGAGACCCTGCCCCTCCCACCTGGCTGGTGGCTCACCTGTCCCCTCCCTCCCCCTGCCCGAGCCTTAAAACTGACTGGGACCATGTGGTCTGGGATTCTATGGAGCAGTTGCTGAGATTCAGATGCTGTGATTAAAGTCTGGATTATAACCCTCTGTGGAATCCGTCTCCTTTTCCTCTTCACCTCGCCTAAGGACTTTCACCAGAGGTAAACTGAGTCCCTACTAGCCTGGACTTGTTCCAGTGCCCAGCTGCCACATCCAGCTGGCCAGAGGTGTCTCTGTGGTGAAACCACCACAGCTGCTGCCTCAGGCCAAGCAGCGAGGGCCAGAAGAGCCCAGGCACTTTCCATGCGGTAATATTGGAATAATACACCAATATGGCACAGTCTGAACAACAACCAGCATCAAGGCATGGCACAGTCAGGCTTGCCTCCCTGTAGGAGGGATGGGGGCTAGGTAGGAGGGTCGGTCGGGATGGACAGACACTGTAGCAGACTCCATCGAGCTTGGGAAAGCTCCATGGAGGACTGACACTTAACAGCAGGAACTGCTGAGTCACAATGAGACAGCAAAATAAGCTCCTGTCTCTGATCCCCCACCCCTTAGCCTTATCTTTGTAACCTCATAGGCCACTCTCCCTAACCCTTACTATTGGACAAGTTTGGATCCCCCTATACCCCATAAAAAGGGGCTGGTTTAGCCCATTTGACAGAAGAAGAGCTGTCGCTGGACCCAGTCTCCCCAATAAACCATCACTGTGGAACACCAGGACCTCTCCTTCTCCTCTCTCTTGTCTGCTTCAACCTCAAGAGAGCTGATAATCACTAAAGAGCTGAAATCACCAAGCTTGCTAAAGGGTAGCCTGCAGTGATGGCCACGAGCTAACAGGGCATTTGTCAAAAGAAAAAAAAAATCACCATTTAAGGAGAAATACACCATTTAAGGAAAGTCCACCATTTAAGGAAGGGCACCATTTGAGGAAGGTGAAGGGGTGACGTGCACATCTTAGGGGTTGAAGATCATTAGTCTCCAATTTATTGATCAGGTTACATACTTTTATAATAGTGTTAATAAGCTCATGCATATTCTGTAACCTAAGCATTCTATTCGTTAAGCTATATATCAACTCTTCTTCATTCTTTCAGCCTTGCATTCTAGTTTCCCACGTCTCTCTGACTCCTTGTTATCACATTTAGAGATGTCCAAGGACACAGTGTTTTCGCAGGTGCAAAAACTCAGATCAGAAGGCTAAACACAGTAGTTTTCCAGCTTCTAATAATTAGCATTCCCACAGGCGTTGGGGCACTCTGTCTCTCTGAGGGACTGGGCTCCCGGACCATCCTTGCATCGCTCGATAATAAGGCCAAGATCGAGGCTTTATTATAGGAGAGCAGAGATCTCTGCAGCCAGGGCTGGAACTTGGGGTTTATTGCAAAGGGCCTGGGTGCAGGGCCCTGCTGGGAGCTGCCAAACACAGCTCAGAGCAGGGCCCAGAGAAGAGAGGGGGAGAGAGGATGAGGGAGTAAGAGGGTAAGAGAGCAAAAGCCTAAGAGAGCAAGGTTCCCATTACAATACCATAAATCTTCTTCTGTGTTGAATATTCTAATTCTCACTAACCAATCTAGTACAAGATACAAATCCTATAGCATTTCCATACAGCCTATAAGAATCATTACATTACCATACTGTGTTCCATTTTAAACCCTACAAACTCCTCTTTGGGCCCCTTCTGCCAAGCTGGCAGGGTCTGCTCTGACCCTTGGGCCTGTCTGCAAGCAGAGGGTGTTGTTCCATCAAAAGGGGATCACCTTCAGCTGGCCACACCATTGTTTTCCAGTTGTTCAGTAACTGAGGGATCTCAAAGCTTGCTTTCATTTCAATCTCACTTATAGTTTCCATATTCTCAAAATCTTTTGCCAGGCAATCATATTTATAAGGCTTTCCTGTTTCATCTTCCCCAACATCTCCCTGCCTGCAGGGACAACCAGCATCAAGGACTGGCACAGACTTGTCCCCCTGCCTGCAGGGAGAGCAACCAACAACCAGCATCAAGGAATGGCCCCATATTTCTCTTCACAGAGAAAAGCAAGGCACAATTCTTAAAATTCTTCCCAAGAATATTTCTGGGTTTCACATTCTCTGAACCTCAGAGAAAGGGAAAACAGTTCTTATCTCACTCGTTGTACCTGTGTTTGTGCAAGAGTAGAATGCAATATGGAGAGTTTACCCAGAGGATCGTGTTTTGTTTCCTTGGCCTATCAGGGCTGTCCTAGGGTGAAGTTATGATGCTTGTATCCCCATTCATGTGTTCTGTTTATGCTGGATATCTGTTCTGTGCCTTCAAGACTGGCTCTGAAGAGCAAATGTTTGTTTTGTTATCAGCCACTCCCCCACGGCTGGTGGGACACAGAGGTGGGGCAGTACATGGTGCTGCTTTTGCTTTTTGCTTGGCTTTTTGCTTTGCTCTTGCTTTTTCCTTCTGCTCATTAGTTAGTTTAGCTAAGCAGTCTGAATTTTCCCTGGACTGTTTCTCCTTTCCCTTTTTTGGACCTACTCGAACCTGCTCCAGACTGGGACTGGGAAACACCGAGAGTTTGCACCTTGTGGCTGCAGCAGCTGCCCCAGCACAGGAGGGACTGAGAACAGAGTGACCACCCCCAAGAGAGAGTTTCTGAATTTGTCATCTTTTTCAGAGCAGTGACAGAGTGGTGTCATCTGGTATTGTTCATTTTGTGTGCTGGGGGTGCTGTGCCTGTTAAATAAACAGGTTCTTTCCACTTCTCTCCAAGGAATCCTTCCTGAACCAGTTGGGGGGGAGTGGCTGTGTGGGTTTGCTTTCTGGAGGGGCCCCTTTGGGGGTTTTCTCCCAGATTTGCCCTAAACCAAGACAAGAGCCATGCTTGTGTGTGTGTGTCGGGACTGTGGGCTGCCAGTCACGAGACTCTGTGCAATGGTGTGCAGTGGAGAGCTTGGCAGATTCAGTTTAGATGTAATGTAATATAGTATAAATAATACAGAATAATACAGTATAATAAAGTAATTAATTAGCCTTCTGATAAGATGGAGTCAGATGCATCATTTCTCCTGCACGGGAGTCATCCTGTTTGATAAAGGAAGACTCCCTGCTCAGCAAATGCATCTGGAGGTTTTGGATAAGTTGGTGGCTTTTCTCTGCCTGCCATGGAAGATGCAGGAAAGTGTTTAATTGATATTTAATGAGCAAATGAGAAATGGAGCAGGAACTTGTTAAAAGGTGACTGCAAATGGGTTTAATGTGTAAATGTACAGGCTGTGCACAAGTAGCTGAGATAAGGAGTGACAGGACAAGGGGAAATGGCTTCAAACTGAAAGAGAGTAGGGTTAGATGGGATATTGGGAATTAGGAATTGTTCCCTGGCAGGGTGGGCAGGCCCTGGCACAGGGTGCCCAGAGCAGCTTGGGGCTGCCCCTGGATCCCTGGCAGTGCCCAAGGCCAGGCTGGACAGGGCTGGGAGCACCTGGGACAGTGGGAGGTGTCCCTGGATGAGCTTTAAGATCCTTTCCAACCCAGGCCAGTGTGGGGTTCCATGCTAGGACTGGCAGGAGATGACCAGGGCATGAGCAGGCCCCAGGGGACACCACAAGCTCATTCCCACTGCAAGGTCAATGTGGATGTGCAGAGGAATTCTGCAGGTCAAAGAGCAAGACCCCCAAGTGGCTCCAGATTTGGTGCAAACATCTTTCTCTACCAAGAACTTTTTTGCTGGCACAATTAGGAGTGCTGCTGGGAATGTCACACTTCTGGTGGTGGAGTTCAAACAAATACAGGGAATTCCAGAAGATTTTAACAAGATATTGACAGCTAGGAGTACTTTGATGTACAGAGTAATCCAAAACTTCCACTGGCATTGGTGCTGCAGGGATGGTTATGAAAACTACAATTATACAGATCATGTTCTAATTAGACTGTTACTCTCCCACCACTGCAACAACCACATAAAAGCTCAATTGCATCCTAGTACATAGCCATAAAACTAAGTTTTCCCAAGGTAACTTTTGCCCCTTAAACACAAAATTCCTATTTTCAATTTACTGCCGAATAAGCCTAACTGAATTACCTTTGAGTTTTGCTGTTTGTTTCAGAAAGGCTGAAAACCTCTGAGCAACAGATCTTCATGCCCTCAACAATGCAGAAACCACCACCAGAACATGGAACTGTGTCTTAATCAATTTTATCACTTAAAAAGCTTGCCAAAACAACAGAAAAGATGAGGAATAGTATAAAATAATTTAGCAACATGTAGAGACAAGAGATTGAAACAATGTTGAAGGTACTGCAGAAAGAAAATAAACTCAAAATAGGCAAACAAATAAACCAAATGGAATAGTTGATAAATACAGCCTGAGGTTCTCAATTTACACATCCCCAAGGGAGCACAGTTCATGAAGTAGGAAAATTTCAACAAACACACAATTTTGTCCACATCTCACCTGTAAACAGCTCGTCCAGCCTCCACCTCCATCCAGTCCAGGGCAAAGTCAATCTGCCTGACAAAGGGGGACATTCTCTTCACAACACTGTGGGCCACCCCCAGCACCACACTGGGCTGCTCCCTCATGATCCTGAGGAAAAACCAAAGAGTTACTGAACCTCCCCACAACAGGAACAGCTGCCCACAGGCACCACATCCCAGTGCAGCTGGGCAGGAATTCCCAGCCCTGCCACCACCACTCTCACCAGGGACTCTGACCAAACAGGGGCTGCCCATCTTCCAGCCCAGCCCAAATGAAATGGCACTCAGAGCTGGCACTGTCCTAGGAGCACAATGCCAGTCCTGCTGTCTGCCCCAGGGGTCTCAGCATGAGGGAAGAGATGAGGATCTGACTCCATGTTTCAGAAGGCTTGATTTATTACTTTAAGATATATATTACATTAAAACTATACTAAAGAATAGAAGAAAGGATTTCATCAGAAGGCTGGCTAAGAATAGAAAAAGAAAGAATTATAACAAAGGCTTGTGGCTCGGACAGTCTGAGCCAGCTGACTGTGATTGGCCATTAATTAGAAACAACTAACATGGGCCAATCACAGATGCACCTGTTGCATTCCACAGCAGCAGATAACCATTGTTTACATTTTGTTCCTGAGGCCTCTCAGCTTCTCAGGAGGAAAAATCCTAAGGAGGATTTTTCATAAAAGATGTCTGCAACACTCTCGTGTATGAGCCACCCTCCTCATTTCCCCCT
Organism: Calcarius lapponicus; assembly: GCA_039654755.1. Taxonomy (NCBI): domain Eukaryota; kingdom Metazoa; phylum Chordata; class Aves; order Passeriformes; family Fringillidae; genus Calcarius; species Calcarius lapponicus. The sequence goes on along the minus strand of JBBFKN010000012.1, from coordinate 4,700,960 downwards.
CACACAGGTCCCTCCTGACTCAGGAAAATGTTCATCCTGTCCTCAGGATCTTCCCTCCCTGCTGCTCTGCCCATCTCACTCTCTTGCTCGTGCTCAGTTTCCCCCACATATCACATCAGAATCTTTTTATATGTAAAGTCTGAGGTGCTTAAAAATAAAACACCTGCTCTGCATTTCAAATATTCCTTTTTCCCTCTTGCAAAGACCACAAAGAGCTGAAATAACTTCTACTAAAGCTCCCAATCTTCGCACTGTCTTTAGTCATGCTTAAAAGTCCCTAATAATAAAGACACCGTGTAATTCAGTATGTTCCTCAAACTGAAAAACTGAGAAGGTTGTTCCAGGACAACCTCAAACTCCACAGTGACTGTGAGGCCTGGCAAAAATCACTCTCACAGACACCTGGGAATTGCTCAGCAATGTCTAATTTCTCCTTCTTTTTAGACTGAAGCTTACTTCACCCTGTCACTGTGGGAGTGAGCACTCAAATACCTCCTGAAGCACTCCCAGGGGTGAATGGATCACACACATGTCAGGCTGTTCTGCCTGTTAGGGCAGCTTGTCTTCCCTGTGCAGCATCAAGGGCAGAGTACTAAATAAGAAATAACATCTCACAAAGAAGTCAATTTGTGCCTGCAGCCCCAGCATGAGAAGTGCACACAGAAAGGTGAGGGAGCTGCATGAAACCTGCTCATGGACGAGCAGGGTCCTCCAAGCCCCAGTGTCCAGCCTGGCCTTGGGCACTGCCAGGGATCCAGGGGCAGCCCCAGCTGCTCTGGGCACCCTGGGCCAGGGCCTGCCCACCCTGCCAGGGAACAATTCCTCATTCCCAATATCCCATCCAGCCCTGCCCTCTGGCAGTGGGAGCCATTCCCTGTGTCCTGGCACTCCATCCCCTGTAAATTCTCTCCATGTTTCTTGCCAGCCCCTTCAGGCTCTGCAAGGCCACACTGAGGTCCCCCCAAAGCTTCTCCTGTCCAGGTGAACAATCCCAGCTGTCCCAGCCTCTCCTCCCAGCAGAGCTGCTCCATCCCCTGATCCCCCTGGAGCCTCCTCTGGATCTCTGCAGCAGCTCCAGCTCCTCCCTGTGCTGGGCCAGGCCTGGGGCAGCTCTGCAGGTGGGGTCTCACCTGGGCACAGGGCACAGGGGCAGGATCCCCCCTGCCCTGCTGCCCACGCTGGGGCAGCTCCAGCTCTCACCCCCAGCACCCCCAGCTCCCTCTCCAGGGCTGCTCCAGCTGCAGGAATGTCAGGTATGTCTAATTTCTCCTTTTTTTTAGACTGAAGATTACTTCACCCTTCACTTGAAACCTCCTGAGGTTCCTTGTTGAATTTTCTGCATCCATGTTCCCTTCACAAGGAAAGTGCCAGATTGGTAAGAAAATCTCCTTTTTGTGCTCTCTCTGAGCACAAATCATGTCAGCTGTGTATCTAACCTCACCCCTAAATACTGAGGAAGAGATAAAGGTGTGGAAGGAGCACTGCCACTCCTTGCTCCCTAAATGGATTACAGCTCTTGTGGACCACTGTAACCTGGCAGAATCACAGAAAGCCCAAGCAGAGATCCACAGTCCAAGACTGTGACAACAAAAGCAGACCCCCCCAGGAGCTCTGCACTGCCTGGATGGGGCACAGAACCTGCCCTGAAGTCTCTCCAACACCTGAACTCTTTCTCATTGGTGCCACTGCTGTAGCCAGAGCCCCAGAGCTGCCAGGGACTGTGGGACAGTGCAGCTCACAGGGAGCTTCCCATGGGTACTGCTCTCCTCACCCAGAGCTCCAGTTAATACTTCTGCAATAATGGAGCCTAAAATTTCCATCAAAAGCCCTGGAATTGAAAGAGCAGAGATCCACAGACACATATCCCTATTTAATGTTGAATTCACCCCACTCATATGCCTACACTTGAATGTCTACATGGTAAATTAAACTGAACATGTGCTCTTACACTTACAACACTTAAAGATCCAGCCAGCAAACATCACTACCAAAAAGCAGGAGAGCTTTTCTCTCCTGATCCTCTTCTCTGGCCCTGATTTTTCCATGCCATCCCAACCAAAGCATCAACAGACACACGGAAAACACCCAGCCCTGTCCCCCTTCTCAGCAGATTCAAAAGTTAAATAAAGCCCCTAAAAAATCCTGGATGGTTTAGCCCATTGGTTTTACTCCACATGCTTATTTAGCCCTCAAAGTCTCCTCCCACACAGGCTGTCTGCTGTCATCCATTAAAGCCACTTACTCTTTTCCTCCCTCATAATATGTATCTTAATACTTAATGCATCCAAAATGCAAACTAACAGGCTTCTTTTATTTCCACCTGGAGTTCTCTCATGTCCCTCAGTTCCATGCAGCTTCTACAAGACAATTAACACAGAAGGTGAGACCCACCCTTATGCAGGAGAAGAGAAAAGAGGGTTTTTCCCCCATTATCACACCAGTTTCCTTCCTCTCACGTGGGCATTTACATCCCTGATCTTCTGTTTGGCACGTGCCTGGTACTGGGAAAATTAAAATCCAAAGCTTTGCACTACAGAGGTTTCTGAAGGGACTTTGAGGATTCTTTACTAGAAAGCTCACCAAGTGTAACAATAAGGGCTAAGTAGTTTCTGTGAAAGTCTGGAGCTTCTGCAGATATTCTTGGGGATGTGGCTGCGATGGGATTTTCAGCTTAGCTGGCAAGACCCAATAAAAATCAAAGCTTTCCTGCTTCTCTGGCAAGTGCATATGATTAAGCCTCCAAAGTGTGAAATTTACAGAAGCAGAAAATGTGAGAGAGCCACTGGTAGCACAGATCCTGAATTTATTCCCCCAGGAGATCCTGGTGACAACTTGATTCCCGTTTTCCAGGAGCTGCACACCAAGAGCACTGCAGGCACATTCCATGGAATCACCCCTGGATTCACCACACCACCAGCTTCTGCCACCCCTGGACCTGCACTCTGCATCTACAGCCAGCAGCACAAAAAAGGCTCCTGCCCTGGAGTTTCATGGGAAGGATTTAATCCAACACTCAATTCTCCACCCCAAGCTCCTTCCATTGCTGTGCTCTTTGCCTCATGACGACCATTGACCACTTTCTTCACCCTCTCATTAATTATTGAGAAGAAACACAGAGTGTTCCAGGGCAGCACAGAGGAAAAGAGAAAACACATGTGACAGGAAAAGAAGAATGAAATTTTGGAGAATAACAGGAGTTCTTGTCAAATTCCACCTAGTCTGTAAGCTAAGAGAAAAATGAACAAATTAAGACAAAAATAATTCCTCTGAGATTCCAGGCAAAGGAGAAAGCTGAACATTGTGGAACTATGAACACAGAATTTACACTAAAATGGCAAAAAGAACTACATCCTATTTTATTAACAAGTTTTTCTTTCTCATAGAATTCAAAGCAAAAATGAACCAGTAGAAGAAACCTGATGCTTTTCAAACCCTTCTCCAATGTCACTTTTAAATACGGGCCCAGAGTCAGAAGTGCCATAAAGCCTGGGCTTCAGGACAAATTGTGAAGATGAAATGCTGGAATATCACAGAGCTTGTAAAATGGAGAGAACAGATAATAGACTTTAAAGGAGAAAAAGAAAGATTTGGAAAGGACCCAAAAATAATGATGAGGTGATAGATTGATGGGTCTTGATCTCTGACTGTAACAGGTTAATGGAAGCAGAAAGGTAATCTGGAATTAACAGGAGGTAATTCAGTTCTTGAGAGAGAAATGTCAGGAAAATGAGCTTCAGTAAAAGAGAGAGAATCCAGTCCTGAGTAGCAAAAAAACAAGGGAAAAAAAAAAGAAAAGAGGAATAGGTAGAATCTGCCTTGCTGGCTGAGACAACAAAATGAAATTTGAAGCCAGAAACAAGCAGGAAAACAACAGCAGGAAAAGACAGAGAGAAAACGTGGCTGTTTAGGAGAAATAGCCTGGAACCACATGGAATGGCACAAGTGGGAAGCATCTCTCAGAAATTAGGCCAAAGAATTGACAACCACTTCAGAGCCTGGGAAAAACACAGCTCATCAACAAGCACCTGCTGAGCACAGCAGGTTCAGCTCCACAGCCACACAGCCTCTGCCTGGGGGGGAAAACCAAAACCCCACAATGAGGATGCTGGGGTGGAGCTGGTCAGGAATACAAACAACAATAATTATTTAGAAAGCAGGAGGTTCTGCAGAGATGGACATCACAGGGGCCAACAAACACAACAACCCTCCAGAAGTGCTCTGTGTAACTCAGGACTCATGGAACACTGCAGAAGCTGGAAAAGGAGATTAGGAAAGGAAATTGTGCATTAGACACAAATGATGTGTGTGAACTAATTCTAACTCTAAATGACAAGATCACAGAATAAATCAAGGGCATTAATCATTATTATTGGCAACAAGGCTAACCATAGCCACTGCATTTTTAATTACCTATATTCCCCTTTAAGCATTAAATCCCAAGTCAGGTGCTACTTCCAAGGTCCAGGAAGGAACCTGTCTTGCACAGGGGAATTATTCTCTAACCTGTTCTATTACTGAGCATTAAAACCCCACAGTTACACCCACAACAATCACTCATAACATACTCAACTCCCTGGCTCTGTCTGGGAACAGAACTGGGAGGTTTTGCAGCAAAAAGGAATAACTAATCAAAGACAAAGGGCTTGGCAAAGCAGCAATTAACCAAGCAAAGTGCAGGCTCTGGGCAGACTTTTTTATTTGAATTATGAAGTATATGAAACTTGGGCCATAATTCCCACCCTACTGGGTTAAGTGCTCTATAGGCCTTGACCAAAGATTTTTTCTAAGCCATTTAATATTGTCATGTTCCCTGAATTGCTTCTTGCTGGAGTTAAACCACCTGACAGAGGGACCACAGCTCACCCACACACCTGAACCCACCCCATAAAAACATGGTTTGCTGTGGGATGCACCTGCAGCAGCAAAAACATCCAACACTGGGATTAAAACCATGGCATTATTACAGCTGGAAAAGACCTCCAAGGTCATCAGGTCCAAGCTTTAACTGAGTACCTCCAGGCCCACTAAACCATATCACAAAGTGCCACATCTTGGGTGTTCACACGTTTTTTTGGAACACCTCCAGGGACAGTGACTCCACACTGCCAGAGCAGCCTGTTGAGATGTCCAACCACTCTCCCAGTGAAGAAATTTTCCCAAAAATCCACTCTGAACCTCCCCTGGCCATTTCCTCTCCTCCTGTTCCTCGGAGCACAGCCTGTCCCACCCGGCTGTCCCCTCCTGTCAGGAGCTGTGCAGAGCCACAAGGTCCCCCCTGAGCCTCCTTTTCTCCAGGCTGAGCCCCTTCCCAGCTCCCTCAGCCTCTCCTGGGGCTCCAGCCCCTTCCCTGGACATGCTCCAGCCCCTCAAGGTCCTTCTTGCACTGAGTGGCCCAAAATTAACCCCAGGATTTGATGAGTGGCCCCCCACCAGCACCCAGCACAGGGGGACAGTCACTCCCCCGGTCCTTTGTTCAAAAAAGTAATAAAAATTCTAAAAAATACTTCTAAAACCCCAGATCTACGTATGTTTGAATGGCAGAACTCACTCATAGAAATGGGACTTGGAGATGGAGAGGAAGCTGCAGTCTCTGTTGGCCTTGATGGTGAAGATGAGGGGCTCCCCAGTGAGCACAGCGAGCTGGCCCACCAGCTCCCCAGGGTGGGTGATGAAGAGGCAGGTGTCCTCCTCAGAGTCAATCTTCCTCTGGTACACATGGAGCATCCCAGAGACCACAAAGCAAACATTGACATCCTGGAGCAAATGGGAGGGAAAAACAAACCAAAATTTAAAAAAAGAGCTCAATAAAAATCCCCCCCCACCAGATTTTAAAAGCAATTATCCCAGTGACAGAGCTATCATGACCAATCTGTTTCCCAGAAAGCTTGCCTATAGCTTTTGAACAATTGGGTGGTAAAATAAGATACAATAGTGAATTATTAAAAGCAGGGTATGAATATTTAAAACTAAGCAGGCACAATATTGAAAAATGCATTTCTCTCTGGGTGGTTATGAAAAATGAAGGCTGCATCTTGAGATATCAAGGAATAACAACAGAATTGGGAGAGGAGGAGATAATGGGGAATCACAGCTGCAGGATGAGGGGCATGGCAGGTCAGCAGAGCAGAGCCCAGCAGTGCAACTGCAGCTGCCCATCATCTGCTTTGCTTAAGCTCCTCTATTTACACAGGATTATTATAAATGAAGCTTGTTATATCCTAAACACAGTTTGCTATCAACAAATAATGCTGGACTGGTTTTCTATGAGGGCTTTACTGCCACTGAGTGGCATCATAAAAGCCCACAGTGCAGGGTTGAGAGAAGGCCTCCCAGTCCCCACAGCTCTGGAGGAAGGATGAAGGATGACCCCACACCTCCCCACGAGGTCCTGACAACACCCAGAGTCCCACCCTGGCTGTGCTGCAGCCCACCCCTGGGAGCAGGAAGGCCCAGAGCTGGGGGGCTTCACCTCCAGAAGAGGTGGCTTGGGAGGGGACAGGTGGGAATGTTTTATTGCCATGAATGTGTATAAACACCTCCTGGAGGGGCACAGACTGAGCCAGACTCACCTGATCTCCCTGCCTGGACAGCACAGTGCCAGCAGTGACCTGGTGCAGTGTCACTTTGCCATTCAGCAGTGCAGGATTCTGGAGAAGAAGAGGGGTGGAGGTACAATTTACTGCTCTGTGCACAGTAAAGGTCCCATAATGTGAGGAACCACCCAAATAAAGTAAGAATAACAGTTAAGACTGTGTTACAAGTTCTTGAATCTCTTTAAAATATGGCACCTATTTTTATAATCCTCTACCCACCCAATATTTCTTCCAGAAGAGAAAAAAAAAAAGTATGATTTAATTGATTCATTAAGGTGTGATTTAATTGATCCATTTTAATTGATCACATTTGGATTCTTAAGGATTTTCTATTCATCAATTTTCCCCTCCAGACTCTTTAAAGGGTCTTTAATGAAAAGAGATCTGTATCAGCTGGCATGAAAACCATGAAACATCAAGTTACTTGCAAAGGAAGGTGAAACTAGAGGAGATTCTCTGTATCATGGAGCACCAGGACAGGATAATCCCACACTGGCTCTGTCCCAGCCCAGCCCTGGGCACACAGCTCAGCTGTGCTCTACCTGCAGAGCACATTTTCATACACACTGTCCAACAAAAGCTTCCCCAAACTCATCAACTCCTGTGCTCAGCACACAACAGTGGGAATTTCACTCCCAGCTGAAAAGCACATGGGAGGAAAGGACCTTCCCAAAAGCCACCCTCAGTTTGGACTCCAATCCCTTGCAATGTCAAGGAGATGAGCTGGCTGAGCCTAAAATTTCCAAACATTGCTTTCACCACCACAATCCTGAGTGCATAACAGACACATAAACAGGAGAGAGTTTTCTTTCCATCTCAAATAACTGCCCACACAACCTGGGGCCCTGTGTGCCATCAGGATCAAACCCTAATGCTTCAGGCCACCTTTGCTTTGGCATAACTTTCACTCAAACCAGCAAATCACAGTCACAGATTGGTTTGGTTTCAAAGGGACCTTAAAGCTCATCCAGTACAGGCAGGGACACTTTCCACTGTCCCAGGCTGCTCCAACCCCTAATGTCCAGCCTGGCCTTGGGCACTGCCAGGGATCCAGGGGCAGCCACAGCTGCTCTGGGCACCCTGTGCCAGGGTCTCACCATGCTTCAAATAAAGAATTTCTTCCTAATATTTAATGTCAGCCTGCCCTCCTTCAGCTTAATGCCATTCCTCCTTGTCCTGTCACTCCATGTCCTCAGCCCCTCTCCAGTGTTCCTATAAATCTTCAGAAATTCAACATTTTATCAGCACCCTGAAGGGGCTGGGGCAGAAAACAAGGCTCAGTTATGAGTGCACAGGTCAGGCTGAAGAGAGGCAGCTCAGTCCTGGCTCTCACAGCTTCCCTGGGTGCTTGGCTGTGCCTGAGGCAGAAGCACTAAAAGCTGCACTCACAGAAGAACCAATTGAGCATAAGAGCAGAGCACAATGTGACCCCAGTCATCAACTCCATTCCAGCAGGAAACCAGCACAACAGAGATGTAGACACTCCACCAGTGTAATTGTTCTGCCAGGCTGGAATTTTTCTATTTTGAGGTGAAAAGAAATAGTGCAAGTAAAATAATCACAATTATTCTTTACACCTACTGCTGATAAAAAGAACATATTTTCATCAAAAATAGTTTTATTAAAGCCAATCTGTTTCATGGGAACATATCCAATGCAGAGAACCTGACAAGCACCTGTCAAAATATTTCAGTTCAGCAATAGCAACTCAACTAATTTCTATAATGTTTTTTCTATATTTAGACATTTATGGTTGTATAGTATTATCTATTCTTAAAGCCCAAGTTGGAACTCTGAAAGTACCTCTCAACAGGGGAATTCAGGCTCCCCCATGAGCTCTGCTTATCAAGAGCATTTACAGGCTGCATCAGCTCAAAAAAAAAATTGCTGCCAAGATTTTCTTCATGTCTAAGACTACTTAAGTACTGGGATAGATTGTACTCAGAGCTGTGAGAGCCTCAGCATTGGAGATCTTTAAGAGCAGCTCGGCCAAAAACCTGCCAGAAATGACTTGGCAGTATCTGATTCTGCCTCAGGCATGGGAGGGACTGAGTGACCTCCAGGCAGACCTTGGAATCCTCCTTTGCTGGGCAATCACTTCCCCATGAAGCAAGAAAAGAAATGGCAAATAAAATCCATCCTCTCTCTCTCAAATGGGTGAGAGCAGCAAACCCAAATTCAGCACTGCACAGCTACAGGGTCTAGGCTAAAACCTGCACTGAGCCCCCAGCCAGGAGCTTTTAGGGAAAATAAGGTAAATAATTACCCCAAAAAGCTCAATTTCCCAGCAAGTTTCTTTCTTTGCAGGAGTGTAATAAATGATTGCAGCAGGAGACTCAACAAAGTTGGTTACAGTAGCAAATTCAAGAAGCAACAGAGGTAACAAATTAGCAGGGGTTTATGGCAGGAAGTGAAAACACAAACCAGTTATAAACAATTTAAACACAGCAATAATTAACTGGGACAAATAGTATTTTTGTAAAAGGACATTCCCTTGTAACTCACAAAGAAGAGATGCCCTGCAACACTGCTTAACTCTCCCTGTCATAGATAAAGCTGAAAACACACAAAAACTGTAGGAGATTGAAAACCATTCATGACAGAGATCCAAGGAATTCAAGTTACTTAAAACAAAAGGAAAAAAAAGAACATTTTAATTCTTATCTTTAATTCAGATACCTAAAGGCTATTTGAAATAATGCCTCCCTTTCTAGAGACATTTATCCTCTCTCTCTGTCACATAAAAAAACCCCAACTAAACAACCAAAAAAAACCCCAAAGCTACCATCTGTCATCAAAACATCTCAATTTTATTCACTCTGATTGGCTGCTCTGAAAAATGAAAACTTAAAATGCTTCCAAATCATTTTTTAAGAGAACACCTAACAAGAATTCATTTTCTTTCATGTAAGCAGAGCAGCATTGAACACAAATATTTCGTACACAGCAAGATTCTTCTTGCATCGCCTGTAGAGGAATCAACTTTTGTATTACTACATGGGAAAAAAATTGAGTTTTCAATTTCTGACATTTGGCCACATCATACCACCTTCTAATTTGCTTGTGAAAAACTACGGTGCTTGAAAATCCTACTTATTTCACCTGTATTTAGATCTTTATGTTACAAATTCTGCCTATTAGGTGCTGCATTTTAAGGACATTGTTGAAATCAACTTTATCTCTGAACTGCTACTTGGTAATTACTGAGAAATTTATTCTAGACTAAAAGAAAAGTGCTGTAATGAGGAGCTTCAGTAATCTTGGCATTTTTGCTTATGATCTGATAGTTGGATCAAGAACAGAACAGATGAAGTCCTACTTTACTCCTTCTGCAACAATAATTTATTCTAAAATAGTCTGCAGCCTTTCATGAGGATATAAATGCCTGAAAAAAAACTGAAAATGAACATAATGAGACAGGTAAGGCTCCTGCAGCATGAGAGACCTCAGAGCAGGGAGGATGTGGAACAGGCACCTCCTGCCTCACAACTGGGAGCTGCAAGACCCTGACAGGGATTTTGAAGCTGCAAGCAGAATAATTTTGGAAGTCAGGAAGGAATGCTAAAATCTAGAAGTAAAATCTTTTAAATTCTAGCAAGTGTTGTTTGCTGACAGCTCTGAAGGCAGGGGGAGGTGCAGCAGCTGTGCCCAGCCCCTGGCAGCAGGAGCACACTGGAATGATTGCAGAACAGGCTGGAACAAACCAGGGATGGCTGTGGCTGACTGAGACAGATGCTGAGCTTTCCCAGACTGTCTGATTATCCACATGAACAGACACACCTCTGTAATGAAATGCAGCTGGAATGATGAAAACCATTTTCAATCCTTCTTACACCACCAAGGGGCTGAGCTCAGCAGGGATCAGGCACAGCCCCTGCCATGGGCACAGGACCCAGCTGGGAGATGCTGCCAGTGCCCCTGGGAAAGCACAGGGATAATTCCAAACCCAAACAACTCCCTGGGATGCAGCCACCAGGATTCATGGGTTCAGCAATCACCTGGACCTTTAGATAACTTCCCACACTCATGAGGGGGCAGGAATTGCACGTGGGCTGCTTGCAGGGCTAACTGCACACAGAGAGGGGAGATTCATGCTCTGCATTCCAGCCTGGTCTGTTGAAATGGCAGAATAATTCAAATTTATTTCAACCCTTTAATGACCTCAACAGGCTGTTGAGTAAAACATCCAGCCCATCTCCAGCACACTGAGGAGACAAATCCACTTTTCAGTTCCTGGCAGAATGAAATGAAAAGCAGAAGCAAAGCCAGTTCCCCTTGCAATAACTCACATCAAGTTTCATCAGGGCTGAGAGGTCTTTCTTTGCTGCTTCCACGATGGCATCAATGTGTTTGCTGTTACAGGAGTCCTGCACAGCACTGTAATGGAAAACTGCTGAAGGAGTTTCTGTCACTGTCACTGTCTTCTTCAATATCGACTGCAAAGAGAAGAAGCACATCAAGGATCAGGTTAAACATCAAAATTGGCACCTACCAAAATTGGCCTTTATCCTCTGCATTCTCTACCCACCACAACTGGTGGTCTGCAAAAAAAGAAATCTAGGTTTGCAAAAAAGAAACTTCATTATCCCTGCATTTTTCTGCACAGCCTGACACTTGAATCAAACAAAGTTACTCATCACAGCTTGTGAAAGGGAAGGAATGAGAGGCTTCACAAACTGGGCTGCTGCCAGCTTGATGGAACTAAAACTTTACCAACCCTCTACACAAAGATGGAGGAGAAGATAAAATGCCTGTCAAGGTCATAGGGAGCAAAATCTCATTCCAGATTTTAAGGTGCAGGTTTCTAATTCAAGAGGGGTTTTGTGCTCTTGACTCCCAGGTCACTATTTGTAAAAAGCAGACCACAAAAATAAAAACAGATCTATAATTATAATGACTGGAAACCTATAGCTGATACAAGGTTTTAATTCCTTGCTGGAAAGGACCTCTCACAAATAGAGCACGGTCTGACAAATCCAAATAATCCATTTCATGAGTCAGGGGAAGAAAATACATAAAAAGTTGCAGCAGTGGTTTCCCATTGCTCACCAAGGGAATCTCCCCAGAATTTCAAGATGTGCAATAAAATGACTTGACAGGCATAACATCTACTGAAACACCTGTGAATTAAAAAACAATGACACAAAAACATTCAAGGCCAGGTTGGGTGATGTAAAGGTGTCCCTGGCCATGGCAGGGGGACTGGACCAGCTGGGCTTCAGAGGTCCCTTCCAACCCAAACCATTCTATAAATTCAAATACCCCAACTCACAGAGAGCCACAAGGGCAGTGTTTTACAGGCAGGAAGAAAACCTTTACATGACTGCAAGCAGAAGGATATGTGGAAGGGCAGGGCAGAAAGGGCAGGAAGTATCACCAGCTGGGGGCTGTGTACAAATCATGAACAGGACAGGACTGCTGGGGAACGTGCCTTGAGCTGTTGTATTTTCCAGCATCAGTCTCATTACAGGGTTGTGACAATGGGAAGATGCCAGTAGCTCTCATCCCAGGCAGCAGACCAAGACCTTCATGTTACAACTTGTTGTAGTGTGGTTTTATGTTTTATAATGGTTTTGTCTTTGTATCTCCTTATTTTCCCCAAATGGTTTACCCCAAACTGTATCCCCCCCCTCTACCTGTGTAAACCCTTTCCTTTGCTGAGATCATCCCAAAATCCCCTCCCTGGCTCTCTGTCCCAGCATCCCATCTCCTCCATCTAAAAGTTTGGGTCCAGGATGTCGAGTGATCAGCCAGAGGCTGGGGGTCAGCCCCACAAGCCTTGCCCCGTACCCCATCCTAAATGTCTGTCCCCCAGTATCCATACCTTAAATTTTTCTTATTGTTCAGTAAAATGTTATCTACTTTAGGCTTCCACCTCCCTTTAAATGTATCCTTAGCACATCTCCCGGGGTTCTCAGCAGGAGGCCCCTTGAGGTTGTAGAGGCTCCCTGGAGCTCCTGAAATAAACCTGGGATTAACCCCTGCTAAGAGTCAGCCCCTTCACCTTCCACCATTGTTCCAGGGTCTCCTCTGCTGCAGGTGATCAGCCTGGCTGCCCTCTGTACCCTGGGTGTAGCCATGATATTTTCTGAAAAATCCTTTCCTTAGGATTTTTTCTCCTGAGGAGCTGAGAGGCCTCAGGAACAAAATGTAAACAATGGTTATCTGCTGCTGTGGAATGCAACAGCTGCATCTGGGATTGGTCTCACGTGGTTGTTTCCAATCAATGGCCAATCACAGTCAGCTGGCTCGGACTCTCTGTCCAAGCCACAAGCTTTTGTTATCATTCTTGCTTTTCTATTCTTAGCTAGCCTTCTGATGAAATCCTTTCTTCTATTCTTTTAGTACAGTTTTACTATAATATATATCATAAAATAATAAATCAAGCCTTCTGAAATATGGAGTCAGATCCTCATCTCTTCCCTCATCCTCGGACCCCTCTGAATACCATCACACCTCCCGGGGATCAGCCTGGCTTCCCTCTGTCCTTCTGTACCCCTGGGGATCAGCCTGGCTGCCCTCTGTCCTTCTGTACCCCAGGGATCAGCCTGGCTGCCCTCTGTCCTTCTGTACCCCTGGGGATCAGCCTGGCTGCCCTCTGTCCTTCTGTACCCCTGGGGATCAGCCTGGCTTCCCTCTGTCCTTCTGTACCCCCAGGGATCAGCCTGGCTGCCCTCTGTCCTTCTGTACCCCAGGGATCAGCCTGGCTGCCCTCTGTCCTTCTGTACCCCTGGGGATCAGCCTGGCTGCCCTCTGTCCTTCTGTACCCCCAGGGATCAGCCTGGCTGCCTTCTGTCCTTCTGTACCCCCAGGGATCAGCCTGGCTGCCCTCTGTCCTTCTGTACCCCCAGGGATCAGCCTGGCTGCCCTCTGTCCTTCTGTACCCCAGGGATCAGCCTGGCTGCCCTCTGTCCTTCTGTACCCCAGGGATCAGCCTGGCTGCCCTCTGTCCTTCTGTACCCCTGGGGATCACCCTGGCTGCCCTCTGTCCTTCTGTACCCCTGGGGATCAGCCTGGCTTCCCTCTGTCCTTCTGCACCCCTGGGGATCAGCCTGGCTGCCCTCTGTCCTTCTGTATCCCTGGGGATCAGCCTGGCTGCCCTCTGTCCTTCTGTACCCCAGGGATCAGCCTGGCTGCCCTCTGTCCTTCTGTACCCCCGGGGATCAGCCTGACTGCCTTTGGTACCCGCAGGGCACAGCAGAGTTCCCCCCTCTCGCTGTTCCCTGTGTCGGGGCTGGCCAGGGCTCCCTCAGCGGCACTCAGAGGAACCAGAACAACTTCCTTTAAAAGTTTTTTGACCAATGGCACAAAGCAGATATCGAGCCAGGAATCAGGCTGGGCTCTGGGAGGAGCAGACCCACCTTGGCCACGCCGGGGCTGCCGGCGGCGTCCTCGGGGGCCAGGTGCACGCGGGCCCTCTCGTAGGCCATGTCCATGTCAGACTTGGCACCGCTGGAATTGTCTGCAAGCAACACAAAAATCCTGCCGTGAGCACCTCCTGCACTGCAGCTTCTCACAAACAGCAGCTAACACACCAAGGGAGCAACTTGGCACCTCCATGTTCCTGTTATTTCCCAGCTCCTTCTGACCTGGAACTTGAAATCCTCCCGTGGAACTCTGGTGTACAACACATCCCAGAACTCCCACACCCACTTTGTACAGGGTACAGTCATTATTTGGAGATTTGTTGTGGGGCTTTTTGTCCACTGAGAATTGGCAGAGCACTGAAGAGAGGGAACTCTGATGACTTCAAACTTTGAGGTGTTTTTATGGCTCTCTGCAAAACTACCTGAGGTGCTGCTGCTGATGGTTCATTTCAGCTGCTGCATCTTATTTTCCATACTCTACAAGTCCTTGAAATCCTTCATAGGGTTAACATTAAGTTTCAGGGCCAATTTCCTCTTTAGTGAGAGCAGCTCACCCTCTGGGCTCATCTGTTGCCCATCTAGACGGTGATGGGTTTGTACAAAAGGTGGGATCTGCTGAAGAAATCTTATTTATTTTTAAAGCCTTTTTTGAAAAATTAAGAATGTTTTCTATTCAGTTCCACATCCCTGGGAGTGCCCAGAATGTAGCTGTCCTTCCTTTATCAATCCAGGTCACCTTTTATGCCCTAAAACCAGGCTCTGCTCAAGGGGAGGGACACAGGAAGAATATCAGTCTAATAATAATAATAATAACAACAACAGCAGCAGCAGCAAATCCACCAAATTTTCCTCACTGTTTTCAGGAAATTATTCTTAGCAATATCTTCTTCACCAAACTAAAGAATTTTTTTGCAGCCAATAAATTGCCATTTCATAGGGAGAAAATTATGATCAGTAACTTCTACACATCTCTCCACACAAAGCATTTTGCCCCCAATAATTTCAAATCTTTTCTACAAATTGTCCAAATTGTGGTGCTGAAAGTTACATAAGAAATTCTCTTACAGTTCTCACTTACTTAATTCATAAATTTGAAGTCAATACTACTTCCATTCCTTACTTCCCAATTTTAATACATCTTAATTACATTAGGTCCTTGGCTGTCCCATCCACCTTCAAGGAACTTCTCTGAGTTAATCAATAATGAAAACATAACTGGGAAACTCCTCCTATTTGAAAACCTTGAATAAGATTCCCACAGCCTGAAGATTTACAGATGAGTTTAAGAATCATGCAGAAATTGCAATTTCCTCTAACAAAGCTATAATAATTTTAACCTTATTTCTATGCCTAATATATCTCCAAAGTAGACTATTCAGAAAAGTTTACATTTTCTTCCTTACACCTTTTACCTTCAGTCACTACATTGTTCTTACACTTTTGCTTTTATAAATACAAATTGCTGCTCAGGAATAAGCCAGGCCCTTTGGAAAAGCAATTGTCTTTCCTGAGTGGTAAATTCTGTCACCTAATAAATTCAAATTTTTAATTCTGAATTCTTTCCCCACCTGTCCCTCTCAAGAGACACACACTTGAATTTGCCCAGGATTGCCCCAAGCTTTGGGAATTTGGCTTTTGGAACCAGAATTTACACCACTGTGAGCTGTGACCATGTGACAATACCACCCTACCATGAAGGGCTGAATTCCATAAACTGAATTTCAAAACCACAGGTTTTATTTCTGAAGGGTTTGACTCCTTGATCTCCCACCCCAGCCAGGCCAAGGGAAGAATCCCAATGCCACAAATATTCAGATCTACCTCAGAGTACTCTTTCCATGTCATCTTGAGGAAATGGCCTTGAGTTCTGCCAGGGGAGATCTAGACTAGGTATCAGGAAAATCTTTTCATGGAAAGGGTTGTAAAATACTGGCACAGGCTTCCCAGGGCAGGGGTGGAGTCACCAGCCCTGGAAGTGTTCAAAGGACACGTGGGTGTGACACCTGGGGACATGGTTTGGTGCTGAACACAGGGTGGCGCTGGCCTGGCAGTTGGACTTCAAGATTTTCAAGTTCTTTTCCAACTTTAACCATAATTCTGTGATCTAGAAACATAAACAATCAAACCTGCCACTGGGATCATAATAAAGTCATTTAATGATCAGACTCCAAACAAGAAACCCAGCAAGTTGACCCAAAGTTGATTGTCACCAGAATTAACAAGCCATAAGATAAAAAATAAAAATAAATAGTAATGGTGTTGTAAGAATAAATAGTAATGCTGTTGGTGCTATTGACTGAATTTCCTGCACACTGCAGCACTGTATTTGAGCTCCCCCCAGACAAAGGCAGGAATGATGCATCTGACTCCATGTTCTCACAAGGCTAATTTATCACTTTATTATACTATATTATATTAAAGAATACTATACTAACTAAAGAATACAGAAAGGCTACTTACTGAATGCTAAAAAGATAATAATGAAAACTCCTGACTCTCTCCAGAGCCCTGGCACAGCTTGGCCCTGATTGGCCAAAGAGTGAAAACAACTCCCAGCAGAATCCAATGGAACAATCACCTGTGGGTAAACAATCCCCAAACACATTCCACATGAGCACAACACAGGAGAAGCAAATGAGATAAGAATTGTTTTCCTTTTTCTCTGAGGCTTCTCAGCTTCCCAGGAGAAAAATCTTGAGTGAAGGCATTTTTTCAGAGAACGTGAATGCCACACTGCAGCATTAAAGACCCTAAATCAGCTACAAACAATAAACTGGGATAGCAGAAGGAGCAGCTCCATATGAGCTGCTCTGACTCCCTGTCCCTCCAAATTCCAGGGTGAGCCAAACTCCTGAGCCCCAACACACCAAGGGCATTTTCAACCCAAACACTCAGGTTCTGGCCCCACAGGCAGGGAAAGCATCTCCCCAGCCCTGCACCCTAAAAACCCAGGGAGAGGAAATCCACGAGGAGGCATCTAAGGATGAGAGCTGCTGCCTGCTGAAAGCAGGAGCCTTCCCTGCTGCCCACAGGGATTCCTGGAGCTGCTGCAGGACAAGCTGCACATCCAGCCAGGAGAGCAGGAGGTGCTGGGCAAGGGGAGGGATGGATCTTGAGGATCCCCACACTGCTGGGATGGGCACTGCACAAACAATGGTGTCACCAGGATACCTTCTGAAAAATCCTCTTTGCCCAGGATCTTCTCCTGGGAAGCTGAGAGCCCTCAGAAAAGAATGACAACAATAATTATCTGATTGCTTGGGAATGTGGTCTGGAGGTTGCTAACCAACAGGTGCATCTTGGATTGGTTCCATGTGAACTGTTTTTAATTAATGACCAATCACAGCCAGCTGTGTCAGACTGAGTCAGTCATGAGCTTTCATTATCATTCTTGTTAAGCCTTCTGATGTATCCTTTCTCTTTCTTTAGTATAGTTTTAGTATAGCATTCATATAATATAATATAATTTATATAATATATAATTAATATAATATATTATATATATTATATAATTAATATTATTATATAATATGATATATAATTAATATAATAAATAATGTATTATAATGTAATGTATAATATAATACACTAATAAATCAGCCTTCTGAGAACTTGGGACTCAAATTCTCATCTCTCACCTCGTCCTGGGGCCCTCACAACACCACACAATGGCAACTGCCACACTCCCTAGCAGCATTCCTGCCTTGTGAAAGGGAAGGAATGAGAGGCTTCACAAACTGGGCTGCTGCCAGCTTGATGGAACTAAAACTTTACCAACCCTCTACACAAAGATGGAGGAGAAGATAAAATGCCTGTCAAGGTCACAGGGAGCAAAATCTCATTCCAGATTTTAAGGTGCAGGTTTCTAATTGAAGAGGGGTTTTGTGCTCTTGACTTCCAGGTCACTATTTGTAAAAAGCAGACCACAAAAATAAAAACAGATCTATAATTATAATGACTGGAAACCTACAGCTGATACAAGGTTTTAATTCCTTGCTGGAAAGGACCTCTCACAAATAGAGCACAGTCTGACAAATCCAAATAATCCATTTCATGAGTCAGGGGAAGAAAATACATAAAAAGTTGCAGCAGTGGTTTCCCATTGCTCACCAAGGGAATCTCCCCAGAATTTCAAGATGTGCAATAAAATGACTTGACAGCCATAACATCTACTGAAACACCTGTGAATTAAAAAACAGTAACACAAAAACATTCAAGGCCAGGATGGGTGGCGTAGAGAAGGTGCCTTCCCTGCCAGTGCCATGTGCCACACATCAGGGCTCTGGGAGAACAGCTCCAACTCTTTGGGGGGAAAAAAAATCACCAAAACAATAACAGACAACTTCTGTTTAACTTAAAAATAGAGTTAGGAAGACTTACTTCCAGGGACAATGAAGGGGTGAAGTTGTTACATCCCAAAGGCCCTGCTGTTTTATTTCTGCTTTCAAATTCCTCTGTCCCCCAGCTCAGATGCTTCCATGAATTAATTCTATCTCTCTCCACTCGAAGTTAGTACACTTATAAAGCAGAGGAGCCTGAGCTGGCAGAATCTCACTCCCTCATCTGCTTTGCTTCAAGCTAGATAACTGCACAAAAACCAGAACAGATTACAGCCAGCCCCAAGAGCAACTGAGGCAGAAGTGTTTTCTCCCAAAGCAATTTTTAGCAGTGTTTATTAATTCTAACAACAAGCAAATCAAGGAGATGTTGAGATAACAGCACTTCTATGACTCTAATAATTTTCTCCTCTCTGAATTAATAATAAACATGATCAATATTCCATGGAGTCTGAACACACAGTAAGCAGTGGAATAGAATCTGAAGCAATATCTTGATCTTTTCACTGCAGACATCAAGACACTTTCTGTGCAAGCTAAACAGTGAGAAAAAATCAGCTCTGTTAACTGAAGCAAATCATAATTACCCAATTAGATATGCTCCTTCTGTCAGTAAAAATTAGTTCTCCCTATCTGCTTAGCTGTGTGTACCTTGGCATAACTTTTATGACACATATAAGGAGAAAGGAAGGACAAATGGACATACCCACTGAGAGGTTTGCAGGGATCTTTCCATCTTAAAGCTCCTAAGAACACACAAGGACTGTCCCTGAGAATGTCACAGGGCTGCACAGGCAGAGCTCACTGAACTGCCTCATTTACCTGGGGAAGGGGCTCTGTTCAGGGTAAGGATTAATTAACTTATCACTGAATCAAGTCTGCTGGTGTATTTTGTAATTCTTAGTGTAAAACAATCTCACACACGTGAAGATCAAGCCAAGTCTCATGTGGGTCAGTATTTTCTCTTAATTTGTCTCCCTGGTTTAGAAAGGTGATCTACTCATCCCAGCCAAAATCCTATTTCTCCATCACATCCACCCCTCTGGACAGTAACATGGAAACCATGAAAAATCTAAGTGGGACCCTTTACATTTGCCCAGAGGAACTGCAGAGGAAACAAATGAGCCCTCCAGTGTTAAAACTGCAGGAATTCCCCATGCTCTCCTCTGTGCACACCTGCAGCTTTGTGTGGCAGCAGCAAGTGACACAAACCTTACCCTGGGGAAAGCTCTCAGTGCTCAGGGCTCCCTCCTTCTCCCTTGTCTCCAAACCCTTCAACCCTCACAGTATGTTCCTTTTTCCTAAGTCACTGAATAGCCAAGGTGAGCAATAAAAGCATATTCTGAAATATCCAGGGCACCTTTATTCCACTGATTAAACATCTGTCTATTAACAGTACCTGAGCATGAGCTTGGATTCCCTGACAGAGGTTAATTTATTACTCAACTAACAGAGACAGATGCCTGTGCTCTGTGATTCCCACAAGAACTCCAGTTTTTCCACCTTGAAGCACAAAGCTGCCCTATACACCAGGCCCAGAGGAAAATGTCTACAGTGGAGTAACTGAAGTTGCCCAAAATGACACTGCAGCATCAAAGCAGCTCAGCCTCGTAAATGTCTCCTCAGAGCATCCCATGATCCATCACCTTTATTATCCTCTCTAAAGAACATTCCTCTAAAAGCAGCAAAGCAATGTAATGTGCTTTTTGGGACAATCAGCCAAGCAAGAAACGTGTGTCATCTTTTATGTGAAAGATGATGGTCTATCATCATAATTCAGTTTGTTTCAGTAATATCAATTAATAAAGCTCCTCATTTGCAGGTCTTGGTAGCCAAATGATGTTCCCCATTGCTGATAATGACAGCAAGGGAATGCTCTCTGGGATAACAGTCCATTTGTTACTAAATAATTTTTTGACCAATGAGTTAGGAAGCAGCACCGCTGCAAGATGATTATCTACCATGAACAGGACTGCAAGATGATTATCCATCATAAACAGGAAAATTATCTAACCCAGCACTCCAGAGATCATGTGGTTTCCCCCATGATTAGATAAATTACATATTCCCCACAATTTTGCCAAGCACTACTCACTAGAAGCCTCTGTAGAGCTTGCATAGGGAGGTGATGAAAGGCTTCTTCTGAAAACATGTTCAGAGTTTTCTGCACCAGAAATTCTCAACATGTCTGAAATGTAAAAACAAATGTGGTAAACACAAGGTATCCCCTAATAAAGCAAGTTTCACTAACAATAAGAACCTTTAACTAACCACTATTAAAGGCTGACTTAAAGATTCTGAAACACTGATTATTAAATTTATTATTAAACTTTTTTCCTGGTTTTGATTTAATGAATTTTTTTTTCCATCTGCAGAGGCAAAATTCACCTCCATCTATTTTCCTGGCTTTACCTTCAGTACTGAGTCTTTAAAAGACACATATCCAGCAATTCTTCTGCTGGTGTCTAGAGTGCTGAATTTTCCCAACTCCCTCTCTGCATTCAAAATGAGGAGTTACTTATTTTTCCCCTTTCCTTCATCCCTCAATATCATTAAGAACACAGTAATATTTCCCCGTTGAAGTTAAGAACTATCCAAAGGCTTCAAACCTGAAATGAATCTAAGACAATCCTTAACTACTCTGATAAAATAAAAATCCTCTGATCAATAGCAGTGATATCAACAGTGGATCAAATGTAGTGAAAGGACACATGGGAATGACCTCAAGATGAAGGGGGACAGGGTTAGACTAGATTTGGGGAGGAAATTCTTTCCTGTTAAGGGCAGAGGCCCTGGCACAGGGTGCCCAGAGCAGCTGTGGCTGCCCCTGGATCCCTGGCAGTGCCCAAGGCCAGGCTGGACAGGGCTGGGAGCAGCCTGGGACAGTGGGAGGTGTCCCTGCCATGGCAGGGGTGGCACTGGATGGGCTTTAAGGTCCTTTCCAACCCAAGCCAGTGTGGGGCTCCATGCCAGGACTGCCAGGGCATGACCAGGGTGTGAGCAGGCCCCAGGGGACAGCACAGGCTGGGATTCTCTGAGTAGTACAAAAATTAAAGAAGATGCCGAGGACAGCTCCTCCATGTTTCCAGAAGCATTACCCATTTCCAGGGCTTCCCCAGACTTTTCAAGCTTCTCTCCACGCTCCTCCTCCAAAGCACTGGGTGTTTGTCTCTTCCCCGCCTTGCCGGCTCCAGCGCTGACGCTGCTCACGGAGATCAGAGGGGTGCCCTGGCCCTGCTGGGAGCAGGGGGGGACAAACAAACATCAACCACCCCCTCCCTGACATATGTTCCACACCCTGGAGCCTGCACAGACCCCCAGGAACTGCTCAGCTTGTGTTCATCAGCCCCAGATCCCCAAGGGTGTCTTGCCCTGGGATCTGCAGCTCCCTCCCAGCAGGGCCTGGGGACTCCCAGCTTGACACTGATCATTCCCTGTCCCACTGCCACCACGGGTGCAGCATTTTCCCCACTGCTCCAGGCAGAGGTGACATCATCAGCAAACATCAGAAGTGCTGAAGCACCAGCAGAGCACACTCATCAGCATGGAATGATGCACTTGGGAAGTTGAAGCCTCCCCACCAATTCCCCAGGCATCAGTGTAGGCTGGGTTTTATGTGCTGGTTATACAAGTGCCTCAGTCCTCAAGCACTGTCATTATGAAATTAGTATGTAGCATTTGCTTTATGACCTTCTGGAAGAAGGAAAAGCTCTGTGTGCCCTGCCAGGAGAGCAGAGGGCCTGGCTCCCAAACTCACACAGCTGAAGAGCTCCGTGGTCAGCCCCAGGTAGTTGTGCAAGGCCAGGAATGTCACCCTCTGCAGCCTCACCATGATGATCTGCAAGCAGGGAACAAAGAGGCAGCAGCAATGGATTTAGCATTCTCCCACACTCATTCTGGCATTTAGACACAATCATCCACCACGGTACCTGAAAGCATTCTATAAAATACAGACTGTGCCCTAAGCTGAAATTCCCTTTTAGCAGCTGATAAATTGAGACAAAGACGGAGTCAAATGATTTACCAATGACTTCACAATCATTTGATGGCACGAGAATCCAAAGTCTTACTCCCAAACACCAAATGCTTTTTGTTTCCTATAAACATCAATAGTAAAAGTGCCTTGAAATAGAAGTATTTGTGTCCAATTTTCCCCTTCATTAAAAAATTATTCCAGCTCTCCCTACAGAGAACCTGTCCCACTGCCCCACAAGGACTCAAAGCTAACACTGGGATCGGTGGCACCTTCTTCTGCCCTGCCAGCTAATTCCCACTCCTGAGCCATCCCCTCTTTTTTATCAGCTCTCACAGAGCAAATTAATTTGGTGTTAATGATCTGTTCTCCTTCAACCAGCAGTATGAGGAGGTTCATGTGTTGCTCATAAATCATCCAGAGACCAGAACAGTTTGCAAGGACAAACAGATTCAGAAGTGATGGCAAAGCAAAAGGACAGCCCAGAGAGACTTGTGGGGTCACCCCATGGCTGCTACACCTGTGGGACAAGGCAGCAGCTCTGGAAATCCTGAACCTGATCCCTGCACCACCTCCCACCTGCAGGAGATGCTCCCTGGAGAGCTGTCTGAGCCCCTGCAAAGCAGCAGAAGGTGAGCACAACTGACACGAAGCACAGCTCTTCCCTCAGGTGTACACAGAGGCTTCTGAAGTGAAAATTCACATGTCAGTCTGAATTTTGTGACCCTTCCAAAGCATCAGACCTCACCAAAGAGCTCCTGAGGGTCCAGCAGTCCTGTTTCAGGACATGTGGCAGTCTGTTCATGACTCTCAGCCATTCTGGAGCCCTCCTGGTGCACCCCAAGCTGCAGAGCCCACACCAGCACCCTTCTACTCCCCAAGGACCAAGAGACTCACACTGCAGGTCTGGCTGATTGATGAGGGTACCACAGGCAGAAACTCAATCAATGGAGATACACAGATACATAAATTATGTTTTCCAGTTTGGGATAATACTGGATTATTAAGTCCAGGGCTCAACAGCCAGGAGAACAGGAGAACAAGCCCAAACCTTGATAAGATGTGCTAAGCAGTTCTGTATCTAGCAAAGGATGGGTGATGAGCGTGCTGAGCCTCTAAACATCCTCCTGCAACCTGGAAATGAGAGTGGCTGCCCTTCCCCCTCAGCTCTACCTACCTGCACCACCCTCACAAGGGTTTCAGGGTATTTCTGGAACACATCCTGGAAGGCACTGGCTGGAAGCCTCAGAATTGTGGATGGAGAGGCTGCTCGGGCTGAGACAGTTTTATAGGGAGCAGGATGACCCTAAGAGAAAGTTCCAGAAACAGGGGGTTAATCCATCAATGATCCAATCCAATTCCTCCCAAATTCCTGCTTTGCTGCTGTGTCTGACAGACACCTCTGACCACAAAGAGCCTTGGGCTGGTGCTCCAGGACCACGGGGCTGCAATGAGGGTGAATTCACACCTGCACCAGAGACAGGGCAGGGAAATGAGAGCTCCAGGGAGCTGGATCAGGGTAGGGCAGTGCCAGGATCTGTGACACAGCTGAATTACACAGCCAGCCTCTGAAATCCCAGCTAGTCAAGGCTGCAGAGAAAAGAGGGTTAGTTGATTTTATTATCTGTGCTGACAACCAAGTTATTTGCTGCATAAACAACCCCAGACTCACACAACCAGTGAAAAACACAACAAAATTGTACAGCAATTACAGACATAATGGAGGAACACAAAAGACAGGCAGACTTCTTGTGTTTCAAGATATAGATATACCTTTTTTTCATATATATATATATATATACACACTTTAAGTATTCCATGTGACAAATCCAAACAGCTCCTCTTTACTGGAGACAAACTGGGTCTAGACCATCCTGCTCAAAGAACAGATGGGGAACTAACAAACAAATGAAAAGTGGGTAGAATACAGAGATTTTTTTTCACACTGGAAGGCAAGCCTCTGGGTTTGGATCTTCCCCCTTAAATAAGAATAGATTTTAACAAATATCTACTACCAAGCACTTGGATAAAAAAGACAGACAATATCCCTTTCACCCACTCAATAAATGCTGCAAACAATATCTCTAATTCATAAATTAATTTACTAATCCATCAAATATTGATTTACACAGTATTGATAAGATAAAATGAGCCTTTTTGCAGCACAGAGCAGGAGCAGGGGAAGAAATGGAGTTTCTATTTTAACAGCACCTCACAGCTCCAGCAGCTTTTCCCCTGCAGAGCAACACAAGGCACCTTTTTCCCAACACTGACACACAAATGTTAAATGCTGATTACAAACCAAACTGCCTGCAAGACTTGCAGAGCATCACACAACTCAACACAAGCACTCTGAAGGAATTCCTGCCTAAAGAACCCAGCAAAACCAAACAAGAGACTTTCTCTAATCACTCTGGAAAATAAAGCTGCAGCTCTGTCTGCCTGCTGGTCTGGAAGGCTCCGTGAAGCAGATTCTAAAATTAAATTAAATTAATTGGAACCAATTTCTTAATTACCAACTTCAGCTGACCTTTTAATAAAATCAGGGGATGATATTAATAGCCTTGATTTTCAAGTTCCTGAGGGATCTAAAATTTTAAACATCTCTTTGACCTACAGTGCAAAACTCCCAGTGTCCTCAGTTTTCCCAAGTTTCTTTTAATTAAGGAAAGAAATTAATGAATAACATTTCTGTGCTTTGGCTGCACCCAATAATAAATGCAGCAATCCTCTTTTACAGGCCAGTTTGAAGTCTGGCTTTACATGAAGAATAAATTTGGACTACTCATACTTACATGTAAAAGAAAATGTATACAGTCTGCTTTTAAGCACTGCATTTGCCATCAGCTGCATTTTCTACCAATCTCTTCACCAAAATATAGTAAAAAAACAAGGAAATTAAATTTTTAGTTGCTGGACAATGATAAGTATCAAGTTTAATGGTGTTTCATGAGTTATTCCAAAGAGCAAACTGAACCCTGGGTATCACAGAACTCTGGTCCCCATTCTACCCAGTAAAGTATTTGGGCTTCTTCTGGAAAGGGCTCAGTGCTGACAACCTCAGAAAAACAGCTTTAGGATAATAACAGATAACAATGCAGAAGCCTTTTTCTCCAAAGAACAGCCCATTCCTCTGAGTTTTCAGCATATAATTTTGCCTTTCTGAAATCCCTGCATGAGAGCAGCTCTTCTGAAAGGGCCAACACCAAGGCTAATGGGGCTGGGACATGCAAGAGCTGTCAGGGGAGTGTGAGGAGCAAATCTTCCATAATTGTCACTTCTCTCAGCTCTAATGTTATCAGCAGCATAGGGAGAATACCACGTTCAAATTATACTATTTTGCAATCACACACTGAGATGACAAGAACAGTTAAGTTATAATCAGTTATGAAACAGGGCTTTTTTCAACAGAGAACTTTTTGTTCTCAGGGCAGGTAATTATTTACTTCTGTCTCGTTCCAAGAGCTGAGGCATCACCTCCAAGCAGCAGCTGAACCCAGGTGACAGCTTATGGCCAAATCAAACCAAGTTTGGTAAAAAATCTGCTGCAAGAGACATGGATGTTTCACATTCTCCCACCTGCAGTGGTAGCTCCTTTTTGAACCCAAAAATCTGGGATGTTCTCCCCATTTCCATGGCTGGATTTTGTCTTCCTTCACTCCTTCCTGACATCCTCTACATCAACACTGCTGCACCCAAAGCTCTTGCAGCCATCAATCACTTCTTTATATCCTCATCCATCTTGTCAGCCCTGCAGGCTCACCTTTATCCAAGTGTTTTTCCAGCTTCTTTTAATCCTGACTTTCATTTTTCCCCCCCTCAATCACTGCCATTTGATCAATATCCCTCACAGCCTCTTCTTTCTCCAACTTTCTTATTCCAACTATGCCAGCAGGCACCTGTTTTCCTAAGAGCATCTCCACACGGAGGACAAGAGAAGAGTGAGCCCCAAATCTGCAGCAATCACATCTCTGCTGGAGCAGTTCGCTCTGGATGAACATTGACTGTTCTGGGAAAAGCTCTGGCTCACACACAAGCTCTCAGCAAGAGTTGCTGAAAACAGAGACATCAACAAGGCTCAGCTCAGAGGTTTCTTTGGTATTTGAGGCAGTATCAAGTCAAAGTCATTAACTGCACCTCAGAAATGTTCCAGAATACCAGGAAAGGGGCTGCAGCTACTTTGATTCAAAAGGTCCCAGTTTCTCCTCAGAGTTTGGAGAAAGCAGCATCAATCTGTTCTCAGAATAAGGGGAGGCTCATGTCACAGCTGCTAACTTTCTATTCAGTAGAACTGAAGGGACTTTTCAGTTTAAAAGCTGAAAGATTCAATTAGAGAAGTACCTCTGGTGTGACCTTTCTTTTAGGTCCACCAACCAGACCTTGCCACTTCTTGCAGCATTTTCAACCTTCTTGCACAACTCTCAACTAAGTGAAGGACCAGCCTGACATCAGGTGCTGCAAAATCAGTCAAAAGAATCACAAATCCAGCTCAGACAACTGAAATCCTCTCTGAATGCACCCTTTCTTCACAGCACAGCCATGTGCTTGGTGGTGCAGTGAAATCTAATTCAGGTTATGGTATCTGCAGGATGTTCTAAGACTCACTCACTGTTTTGGGATGACACTGAGGAGTCTTCTCTATTTTGATCCAGTGCTACTTTCTCTCTCCTTGCCTATTTTCATGCTACTCCTCTACCTAAAGTCTGCAAGGAACATAAGGAAGAGGAAAAACAGCAATGAAACAAGCAGCTCACAAAGCTGGGAAGTGAGGAACAAAAGAGTTGTAAAAATAAATGAAAACAAGATTTCATTACAGATTCTTCTGCAAACTGCTAACTCTGCTCAGCACACTTTCAATCATTTCTATTTTTTTTGCTTACCACTGGTATAACTAATCAGAAATTTAAAAAATGACAGAATGAGAATTAAAAATGAAAAAAACCCAACAGGATAAAAAATGAATGGCAACC
Source organism: Calcarius lapponicus (assembly GCA_039654755.1). Taxonomy (NCBI): domain Eukaryota; kingdom Metazoa; phylum Chordata; class Aves; order Passeriformes; family Fringillidae; genus Calcarius; species Calcarius lapponicus. The sequence continues at coordinate 4,673,720 of JBBFKN010000012.1, read as the reverse complement.
ACTTTTTTAGAAAACAAAGACATAAAGCACTGCTACACAAGGATTTCTTTTCTTATTTTCATTTTAAACAAGCAAGACCATGACTGGTATTCATGTTCCTTTATGGTGGCCCTGTTATTTAGAATACTGACATGAAGAAAATTTAGTGGTAGAAATAACTAATATGAATTTGCAAAGATATTATTAATTTGACAGCAAGAACTAGACTTGTTACAGTCCATATTCCCTTTCTACAGAGAAAACTGTGACCATGCTTAAAAATGTTATCACTGTTGACAGGTTTTATGGGAACTACAGATATACATAATATAGATGTACAGATAATATGGATATAGAGGTGTGTGCCTGCTTTTGGAAATTATAAAGAACACTTCAGAGAATCCTTTAACTCACAGAATTCACAGAATGACCAGGTTGGAAGAGACCTTCAAGATCATCGAGTCCAACCCAGCCCCAACACCTCAACTCAACCCTGGCACCCAGTGCCACATCCAGGCTTTGTTAAACACACCCAGGGATGGGGACTCCACCACCTCCCCAGGCAGCCATTCCAGAACTTTATCACTCTTTCTGTAAAAAACTTTTTCCTAATATCCAACCTGTATTTCCCTTGGTGCAGCTGGAGGCTGTGTGCTCTGGTTGTGTCAGTGCTGCTGCAGAAAGAGCCCAGCCCCAGCTGAGCACAGGCACCTTTCAGGAGCTGCAGAGAGTGATTGGGGCACCCCTGAGTCTCCTTTTCTCCAGGCTGAGCACCCCCAGCCCCCTCAGGGGTTCCTCACAGGGTTTGTGTTCCCAGCCCCTCTCCAGCCTTGCTGTCCCCTCTGGATGCTCTCATCTCAACGTCCTTCCCAACCTGAGGGGCCAGAGCTGGACACAGCACTCCAGGTGTGCCCTCACCAGAGCTGGGCACAGGGGCACAATGACCTCCCTGCTCCTGCTGGCCACTCCATTCCTGATGCAGGCCAGGAGCCATTGTCCTTTTTGGCCCCAGGGCACTCTGCTGGCTCAGTCAGTCACTGCTGACCAGCACCCCCAGGTCCCTTTCTGCCTGGCACTGTCCAGCCACACCATCCCCAGCCTCTGGCATTGCAGGGGTTATTGTGGCCAAAATGCAGGACTGGACACTTGGACTTATTAAACTTCATCCTATTGGACTCTGCCCATCCCTCCAACCCTTCCAGGTCTCCCTGCAGAGCCCTCCTACCTTCCCACAGATGGACACAGCTCCCAGCTCAGTGTTGTCTGCAGATTTACTAATGAAAGGCTCAATTCCCTCATCCATGTCATCGATGAAGATATTGAACAGAGCTGGCCCCAGCACAGAGCCCTGAGGGACAGCACTGGTGACTGCTGCCAGCTGCATGCAGCACCATCCCCAGCACTCTCTGGGCTGGCCATGCAGCTCCTCACACACACAGCAATGGCACCTTTTGATGAACAGCAACAGCCAAGCATGGCAGAAACATGGCACAAGGTAAACGTGAACAACTTATTGACTTAAATTTATCTTCATCCTTTCAAATCCCATCCTATCAAAATCCTCCAGGAAAACACCTTCAAGGCTTGGGTATTATCAAAGATGCTGAATTCAACACCTTCCATTTAGGCATTCCTAAAGTGATTTCAGCAAAACCATCAGTCTAATTCCAACTGAAACAAAATCCACTAATTTTGCACTGAAGAGGATCAGCATTCAGCTCATCCTGGCCCCTACCAAAGAGCACAGCCCTCAGCTGGCCACCAGCACCACTGATGGTACAAAACAAAATAAATCCATCAGCTGGTTTCACAGTATAATTACAGTACTAACAACTGTCAGATTTATTTTCATTAGACTAAATAAAACCAAATTCATTAAGCATCTCATCAAACATGTAAAAGCCTGGACTGCTGGGCCCCAACCTGGTCCTGCTCCTGCCTGAGAGGAACAGTGGATTTGTCCTTCCAAACAAGCTATGGGTCTGCTGGTAGATAAAACCAGCACAGGGAGAAAAAAAGAAACAGTAGGAAGGATTCCACTGATTGATGAATAGAAAAAGATATTTGCTTTTACAAATAAACTTTAGGTTTGCTGAGAAATGAAATTAGACATTGAAAGATGAAAGAAACAATCAGGAAGAAAAACCCCTAAATTCTGTAAGAATTAAAAATTAAAAGGGAGGGTTATACATTAGAGGGGAATCTTCAGTATCAGCTGTTCTGGGAAGTCTGAACCTCTCAAGTACCTCAGCCAATGGGGAAAGAGAGAAGGGAAATGTGGCTGGATATTGGGATAAAAAGGAGGCTGTGTCCTCCAAAAATTGGAGAGACCCCAGGGGAATGCCCCATGGCCTCTGCCTTTATTGGAATAAAGCAAAAGGACTCCTCTGTCTCCTTTTTGGGCATAAACCTCTGGTGTTTGTGGATTAATTTTCCTGACATGCCTGAGTTGTGGCTGGAGCAAATCAAACTGTAATCTCAGTTTTCCAGACACAAAGGGATCACTCAGATCCTCCTGCCAGTCAGAAGCAGACAGTCAAGCACACATTTCACGAGCACCCTCCACACCACCAAGTTCAGCTTACACCTGTGAAGATCTGGGAGGAGGAGAATTATCAAAAAAGCCATTTTGCATCCTGATTCTTCCCTAGGAATGCCCAAGGGCTGCTCCCCCAGCCAGGCTCAGTGGGAGAAGCAGGGATGTGCCCTGCCAGGACTCACCGTGATGACATCCAGGATGCTCAGCAGGCTGTGCACGCTGTCCCCTGCCAGCACCTCCTTCACCACCACCTCTGTTCCATCCTGCAAGCACACACACAGCATTACTGCAGCCTCACAGCTGCATTTGGGGAAACCAGCAGCATTTCAGAAAGCTCAGGTGCTTCTTTCCTTCCTGCTCTGATGGAATTGTGCTAATTCCAACATGAAGTTTTAAACCAGCTTTCTATAAGTGAGAAATTAAAAGAAACTATGAGCCAGTTTTTTTCCAGGGATGTGATCTGCTTGTCTTTGCTATGTAACACCAACAAAACACAGTGGCACAATGAGCTCCCTTTACTGAAGGGTTACCTGTCAAGAGGTTGTACAAAACAGGAGCAGCAAAATGTAAAAATACACAGAAATCAGCACATTTGATATAATTTCCAAACACAAGCCCACTAAACTTTCAGGCACTGGAAAACTGCTCACATCCAAAAGTTAAACTCAAAGCTCAGTCAGGAAGAAGGTAAAAATTAAAAATTTAACTTGGCAGAAGGGATGACATGGACTAGTGCTCAACATTTTGAGACTCACATGGAACATAAACCATCATCTTTTTTCCCCTGTCCACCCAAAAGTGAATCTGACTCTTCCACCTCCCAGACAAACCCACTGACTCCTGAGGGACCATTCTGAAGTGAGCTTGGTCTCTCCTGCTCTCTGTGCCCAAATCCTTTCTGTAATGACCTTTAAAAGGTGAATGTTTCCAAGCCCATCTTGCACCCTGTCTTCCCTCAGTAACTTCTGCATCTCCTGTGTGAGGAGAATTCCAGCTGCCTCATCAGCTTTGTGTTCTGCTCTCTCATCTGAGACACAAGGGACTGCTACAAACCTTGATCTTTACAAATACCACAGCCCCAAAGAGCTGGGATTAATCCCTCCTAAACCACTGTGATTCACATGTCTAAGTTTAATCAATGCTTAATGATTCATGGCAGCCTATCTGCTGTGCCAACAGATTTCTCTCAGGAAGTGCAGAGCAGTGGGTTCTTGTTGGAACCCTGCATGCTGAGAATTTCAGACTTTCTGTGCTGACAGGCACTGACCCCCAAGAGAACACTGCATTTGATCTGAGGCCATGGAGAAGGCTTCCAAAACTGAATGACAGAACTGGCATTATGAGTGTGGAGTTTGATAGAACTGTGTAATATCACGTGGAGGAAAACTCAATAGTTTAAGGTTTTAGAATATAGTAATATATGTAAGGCAAGATGAAGGTTTTAGGGTGGAGGCTGGTCCTTCTTCTTCACCTTCTTCTCCATGGGTTTGGGTGGTTTTGTGTAATTGGATAAAAAAGTCCACATTGCAAGGCATGGGTGGTTGGTTATTGGGTTAAAACTAAAAATAATTTAGGTGCCATTTCTTAATTAGACAGTTTATCCTTAAAAGACCTTGTAGAGAGAGAGCTATGTCTCCATTTTTACCTTGTTAGAGTAAAGTACAGCAGAACTCACAGCTTGTGAGACTGTAACATAGCTAAGAGCTAACAAACACCTGAGTCTGAACAGGTTCTTACACTTTCTTGGATGCAAACTTCCAGCTTTCCATCCTGCACCACGTAGATGCTGTCGTCCAGCTGCCCGGGACGGAAGATGTACTCGCCCTCATGCAGCTGCACAAAGAACATGTTCTTGCACAGCTCCAGGAACAGGGGCTTCTCAAAGTGCCCAAGGACCCTGCAGCAAAGAAAATGCAAAGGGCAAATCTGAAATCACCACAGCCTTTGGAAAATCCTTCCTAAATTAGCAAAGCCCCAGCCGAGAGGAGCAGGGGAAGCCCAGAGGAGCAGCTGCAGGGAAGGAGCCCCAAAGAGCTCCCCAAAATAAGGTGCAAGAGCAGCAGGAAACAGAGCTGGAAATGCTGGGGCTCCTTTGGAGGAGCCCTCCAAGGAATGCAGGCTCAGAAGGAAGGACAGCCAAACTTCCTCCAGCAAACACCAGCATTGCCTGTGGAGGGAAATAAAAACCTGCCAGATACACACACTCTGTGAGAAAAGTTACCCCAGGAACTTCCCCTTTTAGTGCAGCTGCCCTGTCCATGGAAGCAGGACACAGGAGAAATACTGAAAAGAGGGGAAAGCTCCTGTCATCTGCATGGAATTGCAAGTTTGGAATATTCCATCTCCTGCTGGTAACATGCAACTGGACTCCAGTCAGTCACTGCCAGGCAGAGAGAAATATGGGTTTCACACCTGATCACTCTGTACAGAGCTCCAACAGCTCACATTTATCAGGATCAATCCATCAAATCCTACTGCAATATCAATTAGTCATAGGAAACCATAATTTCACAGCAGCAATTTCAGATGACTGAAACAGCATTTTTATTTGAGAATGACTGACCTTCAGGACTATATTATATTACAACTGGGAGGAAAAATGAACATCCACAAGCAAAATCAAAATTACAGATTGGAAGATCTCCTCTTTGCTGTGTCAGCAATTTAACCCCTTGCTGAAGGGGCACAAAGACCATCCCTTCTTCTTAGTCTGCCAAAGAGCTGTGGGGATTAAGTTGACTTTGATTTATTTGCAACCTTTTCAGGCAGAATGGTAAAAGATCCTGCAGCCCAGGGAGCTGTCAATATAGTATCCAATTAACATTTACCAATTATGATGCTTTTCTGTCCAAAAAAAATTGCCTGATACAGCCTAAACAGAAGTTTTAAGATGCACTAAATCTGTTCATGTTAGAACCTTTATTAGCACTATTCCCAAGCCGAGACAACTAAACTACTTCCTTTTTCTCCCTGCATCTCTTTTTTTAATTTTTAAAACAAACTCAGCTATTTTCTTAGTATTTCTAGAAAATTCAAAGTCATTCATTTTGTCCTTATGCTCAGATGAATTACAGTCAACTCCCTCAGGATTCTGACCATGCAGTTGTAAAATCTGAGATTTGACACAAACTGTCAAATATTTACATCACTTGAACATCCATCAGAACCAAGCTTTAAATTTCTCTTTCCATTTAACATTACCTGACATTTTTAAGCATGTACAGGACTTCTGATGGCAAGTGGGAATTCTTGACATCAAACTCAGTCAGATCTGCCTCTAGCAAAGAAGGAGGAGGTTCTTTCCTCTGCAGAGTTGGACATTCCTTCTTAATACGCAGAATCCTACAAAGGAAAAAGGAAGTTCAGGATATTCCCTCTTTTGTACTATACAAAGAATAAATTTGTACTAATAGGAAATATTAAATAAGTACATAGTAAATACTTCACCATCCCAAGTTACATATTATCAATTAGCTAAAACATCCCACTCTCCTGCCTATCCTCGCCAAAACCATCCCAGTCCAGCAAACCTCCCAGCTGATCCACAGCTGACAGGACTGGGAAAAACCAACAGCTACAGAAAAGGGCTCTGCTAGGGATAAGTTCACACACACAACAGAAACCCCAAACCAGCCCCCATGATGTGAATTTTCCCCTTCCCAAAGTCCCAGGTACCTTTTAGCCAGAGATAAAACCTTTGCCCGTTTCCGCATCCGTTGGCGAGGGACGGTGTTCCCAACCAGAGAGTTGGGAAGAGTTGTAACCTAGGGGGGAATAATGGACACAAAAACAGTTACAAAACCCCAAAAGCAAAAAATTCAACCCACTAATTTCAACCCTGCTGAGGCACCAACACATTTACCAGCCATTAGAGTGTGAGCAGAGTGAAGAGCTCATGTAAGACCTTGGAGGATTGGAATATCTACTTCAGGATCACTTCCTTTCTATAAAGCAAGTAGAGTATATTTCGATTTTACCAATCAACTACTACAGTGCTAATGGATAGTAGAGGAGAAGAATTCCTAGCTGTGGTTCTCATTCAGGAACACTCAGCATCAGCAAGAGGAGTAAGGCACTGATCTCTGCTCTGGAACAGGGACAGGAGCCAGGGAATGGCTGGAGCTGGGCCAGGGCAGCTCAGGCTAGAGAACCAGAGGACACAGTCTCAAACTGCATCAAGTGAAATTCAGGTTGGATATTAGGAAAAAGTTTTTCATGGAAAGAGTTGTGGAAGAATAGCTACGTGACAAAAACCACATAAACATACTCCAAATAGCTAACCAAGAATTGGAAAAGTACCGGACCCAGCTAATCTAGTCCCTACACCTGCAAGGACACTGTGGCCTTGAAGCATAGCTGTATTAGGATAGCAAGATGCTGTAACTGAGAAAGAGACATGAGAAAGAGAGATGTAACTCCTAAGGAATGAGGAAGAGCTGGTATCTATAGCATAACTGATAGACTGCTTGGCTTACAGAATATGTATGAGCTTATTATTTGAGCTTATTATTTGTTGGGCATAAATGTCTGATGCTATCATCAATAAACAAAGCTTGCTGATCACTCATATGGAGCGTCCCGAGTTTCCCTGCACTGTGACAAAGAGTGATAAAGTTCTGGAATGGCTGCCCAGGGCGGTGGTGGAGTGCCCATCCCTGGGTGTGTTTAACAAAGCCTGGATGTGGCACTGGGTGCCAGGGTTGAGTTGAGGTGTTGGGGCTGGGTTGGACTCGATGATCTTGAAGGTCTTTTCCAACCTGGTCATTCTGTGAATTCTGTAAGATCAGGAAAAGGTTCTTCCCCCAGAGGGTGCTGGCACTGCCCAGGCTGCCCAGGGAATGGGCACGGCCCCGAGGCTGCCAGAGCTCCAGGAGCCTTTGGGCAGCGCTGCCAGGGATGCCCAGGCTGGGGCTGCTGGGGGGGCTGGGCAGGGACAGGGGCTGGGCTGGGGGATCCTGGTGGGTCCCTTCCCACTGAAGATATTTCAGGATTCTATCTGGCTGTGAGGGTGACAAACCAAGGCTTTTCCTTGCATTTCCTAGTTCTCAGGTGCCACCCTCTGGAGAAACACCACAACTGCTACACCAAGCAAGTCCCTCATTAGGTACTTTCAAACCTTCCCAGTTTTTTCCGTTTGTTACCTTAAGAGTTGAATCTCTGTAAAAAGTTTCTTTCACAAAAGAAATCTTTAATTAGTTTGGAGGGATTTATTTTTAATAAAATCTTGGTATGTTATAAAAAACCCAGGAAGTGCAACCCACAGCAGGTTGGTTGTAATGTTCTCTACCTTCCTTAGGAAGGAAAGCAAAAAGTAAGGTCTAAAACTCAAACAAAAAACTACCTGACATTATTTTACCATGTGAAATTCTAAGCATTCTTTACTTATGTGAATTACATATAAACAGTTTGGTTAAAAATTATTCAAATTATGAAGTTGAACATGAAAATCATCAAGAATATTAAAATTATGAAGTTGCACACACAAAACTTCCTCTCATTGAAGGCTTTTTTGGCCAAGTTCTACTTAAGGCTGACCTGCCATGAAAGACTCAGGGAGTATCCACCTCCTCCACAAAGAAACAGCTCCAGAACTGAATATTAAACCCACTAGTGTCTAATTAAGTCAAAGTGTTTGAATTCACCTCAATGAAGTGTGGGAGGCAGAGGCTGGGGCTGTTCACAGAAGGAAGTGTTCCTCCACACAGGGTGACTAAGGATGGTTACTTCCCTGTACCTTATTTTTCTAGAGATGCTGGTTTGCAGGGAGTGCACACCTGGACTTGGCAGCACAGGGAACAGCCAGGACCCTGTGAGGGTGGGCAGGCCCTGGCACAGGGTGCCCAGAGCAGCTGGGGCTGCCCCTGGATCCCTGGCAGTGTCCCAGGACAGAGCCTGGAGCAGCCTGGGACAGTGGAAGGTGTCCCTGGCCATGGCAGGGGGTGGAATGGGATAAGCTTTAAGGTTCTTTCCAACACAAACCAGTCTGAGATTCTGGGATATTTAAACAATCATTAACTCCCTACAGGAGTTAGATATTCATTGATTTATTGCTACCCTCATTGACTGCAAATATTTTTCAAAGAGGAAAGGTTCTGGCCAGAAAGAGAAGCTGCTGCTGCTCCACCAGCAATGCAGTCAGTACTGCAGGAGTTAGGAAACATCCACAACATCCCAGTGAGATTTATAGGTTGGAGGCCCTGGGCCAGGCTCAGCCAGTGAAGTGTTGCAAACTTTACACCTCTCAACTTTACACTGGATTTCACCAGGTGCCCTCACCTTCCTCATGATCTTCCTCCCGTAGAACATCACTTTGTCCCTCTTGCGAAACCTGTACTGAGGCACGTGGGGCTGGAGTTGTTCTGGAACAGAAGCATCACATCAGAAACCACCTGCAGCAGCTGGGAGAACACCTGAGCACGGCTTGGGGACTTTGCTGCCTCCAGAACAGCTCCTGTGGGCAGGGTTTGGGATTTCAACCACCCTGGGATCCCTCATTGCCCAGCCCTTGCCAAGCCAGACCCAGGCAGGGCTGCCTTGAGGCTCCACCTCAGCCCAGAGGAGATAAAGGGCTCTCTAAACAGACTGAAGGCCTGGATGGTTTTAATCTCCTCAAGGAAACCTCTAATTCAATCATTTCTCCATCCGTGACAGTGAAATCACAGCAGGCTTGAATTCCTCTGCAGGATTCACAACTGATCCTGAGGCTGACACTGCTCACACCCCAAAGAAATAAAACCTGCAGGTGCTGCATGTGACAGTTCTGGGCTCACACCTGGGGATGGGAACCAACACAAGTTCTCCATCCTTTAAAGCTGTTGTCCTGCAAGGACCACACCTCTGCAGCAAACAACTACCACAGAAAATTACAAAAATATTCAAGATTGATGGAAAAATTGAGTTTAAAACTTACATGGTTATCAAGTACTTACTAGACTGTCTCACTCTTCTGTACACGACAAACACAACAACTGCTATAAGCAACAGTGCAACTGCAGCTCCAATTGCAATTCCAGTCAGCTGGGAGGGAAATTTAGGGAGAAAGAAGTTAATGATTTTCAACTTCAGAAGTTACTACATACTTTTTGAAGGGCTGAAGAACACTCAGCACAGTGAGATGTCTAAAAGCCAAGCATGTTCATAAATACTTAATTTATAATTCGAATACCACATATGCAAAAAGTTTAAACTGCACCAGTGACCAGTCCTATGATCACATGGAAAATATTCCATGTTTTTCTTCCCGAAGATCTGGGAACTGATCAACTCAATGCACAGGGGGTGTATGAGGGCATGGAGGGTCAGGACACAGGGAATGGCCTTAAGATGAAGGAGGGCATGGTTAGATGGGACATTGGGAATTGTTCCCTGGGAGGGTGGGCAGGCCCTGGCACAGGGAGCCCAGAGAAGCTGTGGGATCCCTGGAAGTGCCCAAGGCCAGGTTGGACAGAGCTTGGAGCCACATGGAATAATGGGAGATGTCCCTGCTCACAGCAGGGGGTGGAACTGGGTGGGCTTTAGGGTCCCTTTCAGCCCAAACCAGCCTGTGATTCTAAATAACAGCAATGAATTCCTGCCTCATGCACAGTGACAGCAAAGAAGCAAACACTCAGAGTTTGGCAGTGGCTTAGCAGAGCTCGTGGAGCTCAGGAGAAGCTGCTGTGGATGCACCCCCAGCCCTCAGCCAGCTGCTGACTGCAGCTCCACTTTACCATGGTGGTCTGGATCCTGTCCTCCACAAACTGCAGGATGGGGGTCCCACCTCCTCTTGCCACCACAGCCTGGCAAGAAAAAGGAAGGTGAAATTAGTTTCCCACAGCTGGAAAAAAGTCCCCATGAAAACATCTCAACCAACTTGATTGTGTTTTTCTTTGACTTATAACCCACTTTGCAAACAGAAACATTCAGTGGAAAGGGATCAGTAGGGGAGTTTTGTGTTGCTGTCAGTTAAGTGCATTCCTAAACAGGCCTAAAGCAAGGTCAAACAGAGATGAACACTTTATTTAATCATTCTGTGTTATTCAGAACAACAAGGATGATAATGGAATGCAAAGGACTTTATGAGACTGAGAAAACAAGTCACAAACCAGCATATTAAAGTCACATAAAAAGCAGATGATGCCCATGAGCTCAGGTGTGTTGTCCTGGGACCTGTGCCCACCAGTGTCACTCAGGAATAAAACCTGGCACCTAAAACGGTCTCACAAAAGCCAACCCAAAACTTAAGAGAGAAGAGGGAAAGGTAAAACAATTCTTAGGAACAAGTGAAAACAACATGAGTACAAAGATAAATACACCCCCCTTTAAATCTTGAACCTTAAAAGCACTTGAATTAAGGACTACACACAGCTCAGGTCCCATTCCTGCCCCTGGTTCCAGATCTGGATGACAGCTGAACTCAGCTTTGCCACCAAGAGAAAAATGAAGTGCACACCAAGTCACCAAACTGGTCTCTGTAATGGAATTAATTCCAGTTTTACAGCACAAAGGAAACTGCTGCCAGACCAGTCACCTCACACAGATCCCTGTGCTCCCTTTGCCTTCTCAGGTCACTTCAGCACTTTAATGTTTATCTTCCCAATATGAGTCAAACTACCTCTGTCACTGTTGTTATCAGACTATTACTCATGGGATTGCAGTGAAAAGTCACAAGATTTTGAAAAAATAAAAAGCAGAATATGTGTCAGCAACAGGTAGAACAACACCTGGTGACACAGAGTTTCTGGTGGAAGTCTGTTCTGGTCACTTAATGCATTTATTTCCCCTTGACACTGTCAGGGACACTGGGACAGGGACAGTTCTGCTGCTCCCCAGGCCTGTATGATCTCAAATAACACCAAAAATAGTAATTGCCAACTGACACTCACATTGCTGCTGCAAGGGGAGAAACAAATCCATGAATAAAACAACAACAAATCCAAAAGAATAAAACACAAACATGCCCAGGCTGGGGCTTCATTGCAGAAAAGGAACAAGGGAAAGATGAAATTCAGAGCTCCAAGAACCCCTGAGAGGTTCTTGCAAAGTTTTCACGAGTGACAGTGTGATATTCCCCTGCCAAGACCCAGGGGGGATCTTTCCCAGCCTGGACAATCCCTGTGGACAAGCAGAGGAAGCAAGGCAGCCAGGCTGAGCTGTGCAGACACCTGAGATGTGTCAGTGACTGCTGTGACAGCTCCTGGGACAGGAATGAGGTCACGGCCAAGTCACCAGGGCAGCTCCTCTCTGAGGAGGGCTGTGCTCAGCACCCCAAGCCAAGGAACCCTCAAAATTTCCTCTCATTGAAGGCAACACCTGTGGGACCACCCTGCAGGGCCTCCCTGCATCTGAACATGAGCAGCCACCTGCCCGGAGCACGGACTGGCACAAAGAGCTTTGCTGCTTTGTACCTCAGATCTGACTCCTTTCAAGGCTGGTTTGCATTTCACAATGGATCTGTCAGGCCCCTTCTCCTCCTTCCCTCACAAACCAGACTTGGCTGTGCTGCTGTGCAGACCCAGTGAGTGATCAGAAGGTTTCCTGAATGTCTCAGAAAAGCCCCTGAGCTTGGCTGTGTGATGGGAGAAGAGCTCAGCCAGGCCAGATGCAGTGCAATGTGCTCACAGTGATGTTGAGCAGAGAGAAGTTGTGGTTCAGAAGGAAGTGCAGACTGTCTGTGTGATGGGAAGTGCTGTGGGATCCTCCTGGTGAGGATCCTGGTGCTTCTCCATCATTTTCCATCACTCATCACCTGACTGCAGATTCCTTCATCATTCCCAGCTGAGCACAGAAAGACAAGGGGGCCATTCCCCCTTGTCCTGTCCCTCTGCTTCCTGGTGTCCAGGTTTCCTTAGGAAGCCGAGGCTGAGCAGCAATCAGCACAAACATGCAGCCTCACAAGTGCAGCTCACACCCATCCAGGGTCCAGCATCCAGCACTGCTGAGAGTCCAACCACTCCTCACTGCGGTCCAAGGCAAACACTGACACATTCCCCGGGCAGGCAGGGGTGGAAAAGGCTTATCAGCCATGAAAACAAGGACTTAAAATTGGGATTAGCCCAAACACAAGGCTTCCTCACAGCTCAGGGGCACCCGTGCCTTGTTTTGACTACAGAACCTGGATTTTCACAAAACATTGTTAGCTGTGTACAAGTACATTGTGTGTGTTTTTCGGTTTGAGAACTATTTCCTCTCATGGGGTTTGTTTTTCAGGACTAGGGAAAGCATCACGTGCCTTTCACATCTGTGATTAAAAACAAATGTAAGAAGTGCAATCTGCCAGAATTCTGCAACTCCTCATTTTTCAGGATAAAAATGAAAGTATTTAAATCATAGCATTATTAAAACAGTTTAGAATATGAAGCAGAGCGTGAATGGTTTGCAAGAAATAAAACACACACAAAATAAAATGGGACCAATCCTCAGAAGTTTGAAAGGATAAAACTCCCAGCAGGAAAGGCTCTTTCAAAGTAAAAGCATCTAAAGGCATGGTCCCAATGCTATCAAATAAGGTACAGCTGCTTTCAGCTTCTGGAAACGCTCACAGGGAAATAAATAAGTCCAAAAATAAGAGGAAAACATATTGTACCTGAAGGCTGGTGCGGTTGTCCCCTTCATCCATGTCTGGAGGAGCGGCAGGAGCAAAGACAAAAGCAAAGACAAGATTGAGTTAAGAGACGACCACAGCTTCCGATGCAAACTCTTGAACAACCCAAGAGGAACAATAACTTTTTAACTTTATGCTCCCTTTGTGCTGAGCAATAAAACCCAGCAGCGAAGCGCCGGGGGACGGGATTCTCCCGAAGAACCTTCACAGCACGGGAATTCAGGCAGGAGCTCCCCGGGAGCCTCTCCACACGGAGAGAGCTGTGGGAGAGCTCCGCGCCCGGCGGCACAGCCGGAGCCAGCCCCGCTCCGACGGAGAGCAGACACCGGAGCGGCCCCGCGGGACGGGACAGCCCGGGGACAGACCGGGGACAGCCCCGACCCTGCCCGCGCACGGCACCGACCCTGCCTGGGGACAGCCCAGGGACAGCCCGGGGACAGCCCCCGACCCTGCCCGGGCAGGGACCGGCGCCGACCGCGGGTCACCCTCATGAGCCCCTCCGGCCGGACCGGGGTCACTCTCCCCGCCACCCCCGGCTCGCTCTCCCGGCCGGACCCGGGTGCTGTCCCTGCCCGGTTCCGCCAGGCCAGAGCTCGGGACACGGGCTCCGAACAAGACGACAACAACAACAACAACAACAACTCCTCCCGCCGGGCCTGGGGCACCGGCACCGCCGGGGGCACCGCGCGGCTGCACCAGCCCGCCAGGCCCGCGTCCCGCCGCCGCACTCCAGCGATTCCCGGCACCCTCTCACCTGCTCCTTCCCCCGCCATCATCCCGGAGCCGGAGCCGGTGCCGGTGCCAGCCCCAGTGCCGGTCTCTGTCCCCGGCGGTCGCGGTCCCCGGGCCGGGGGCGAAGGGCGCCGAGCGCAGACCCCGCCCGCTGCCGCCAGGGGGCGCGGCCGCGCCAGGCCCCGCCCAGCCGCGGGCCGCTCGCTGCTGATTGGCCGGAAAGGCCCCCCTGGAGCCGTTCGGCGCGCGGGCCGCGCGGGGGCAGCATCGGCGCTGCGGATTGGCTGGCGCGGCCCGACCAATGGGAGCGGGCGGTGTTGGGGTGTGCGGAGGCGGGAGCGGTCCGGGCCGCTCTGGGTCGTGAGGGGGACCCGGCCCCGGCGCGGTCCGGGGAGGTCCCGGTGCTCGCAGTGACCGGCTCTGCTTCCGCTGGGCCCCCCGGGTGCTCTCTGGGACTCGCTAATTCCGCAGGGACCGGTCCGATCTCTCTGAGCTCCCAGCTGCCCTCAGGGACCGGCCCGGCTCGCTGAGGCCCCGGTGTCCGCAGGGCCCGGCTCCGGCCCCGCTGAGCCCTCGGTGCCCGGCATGGGGCTGCTGACCCAGCTGGTCCGCGGGCTGGTGCGCGGCGCCGACCGCGTGTCGCCGTTCACCAGCAAGCGCGGCCCGCGGAGCCACAACAAGGGCCGCGGCGCCAAGAAGCTGGGCGTGCTCACCCGCAACAAGAAGTTCCTCCTCGTCAAGGAGATGGTGCCTGAGTTCGTCGTGCCCGACCTGACGGGCTTCAAGCTGCGGCCCTACGTGTCGTACCGCGCCCCCGAGGGCTCCGAGCCACCCATGACGGCCAAGCAGCTCTTCGACCAGCTGGTGGCTCCGCGCATCGAGAAGGACGTGAAGGACGGCACGTTCGACCCCAACAACCTGGAGAAGTACGGCTTCGAGCCCACGCAGGAGGGCAAGCTCTTCCAGCTCTTCCCCAAGAACTACGTGCGGTAGGGAGCGGGCGGTGATACCGCCGGCCAGCACGGGACAGGATCCCTCACTGAACAGTAAAGCAAATCCTTCTGCCTCGTTCTTCTGTAATGTCTGATTTGAATCCTGGTGAAATCTACGGTTTGACTGGTGATGCTCTGGGAGACAGCTGTGCCTGGTGAGCAGAGCCCTCTCTGGGGTTCTGAGGATGAGGAGTCCATGACGTTTCTAAATAAAAAGTACTGCAAAGCTTAGGAATTAAACTTTTAAAATTAAATTAAGACTGAAAGTGTTCACTTTGGGAGGAAGGAAGCAAGATCAGTGACTGGTCTGTGAGGGCTGTAATAAGGGCTGACACCGAGTCCCTACGGTGGCGTGGGGGGTTCAAACCCCCCCATTTCGGGGCAGGGCAGGGCAGGGCTGCGGTGGAGTGGGGGTGCCAGAAGGATGAGCTGTGCTCAGGGATCAGCCACAGTGCGATGGGGAAGGCACAGCTTTTCTAACTGAACTCTGCTTGTTTCCCCTCCCGTGAAGCTGATCAGAACCACTCACACACAAGGGGCTGTTACTGCCTTGCTGCTCTTGGCAGCCGTGGCCCTTCAGCCCTTGGGAGCCTTGCTGCCCAGCCAGGGCAGGTGCCTGGAGGGGGATGCAGGGCTGGAGAGCAGGAAATCCTCTGCCCTTCGCTGCCAATTCCAGCTTGCTCTTCACCGCATCATCTGCCTCACAGCCCGTGTGAAGGCAGATCACAACTGCATCACCTCATTGCTCTGAGCAAAGCACGGCCTGGCCCAAAGCCTAAACCGGGCTGGGCCCAGTGGGTGTCACCCTCCAGCCTCGCTGCCCTGGGGCTGTTCCCTCTGCTCTCAGCAGGCAATAAAAGCCATTACAACCTTTAAAACAGATACAGGGACACGCCCTCGGCTTTCCCAGGAAACTGGCTTGTCCACTCTGCCTCCCAAAGAATATTCACCCCTGGAGCCCGAGCTGTCCCAGGCCACGGCAGGAGGTCCTCATAAGGACTGTCAAGTAATTTGATTTTTAAAACTCAACCAAAAAAAGATAAATCACTTATATTGGTTTTATTTTAGAAACATCCAAAAATAGCATGTTTGTTTTTTCTTTAGCAAAAGCTCTTGTTTTCATTACTAATATGAATCTTCATGTAACAGTGCTCCAGAATGTTTGCTAAAATACACTTTCACCCTTGAGAAGGGGGTGACAAAGCAGCAAAGTTCTCATCTGCTGCACCTCATTTAGTTGTAGCACTGTTACACAGAGACCTGTTGCTGGTGTTTCTTTCCCTCCACACAACTCATTCCTTAGGACCCTCAAAGACAAACCATGCATGCTAAAGGTTACTGATCTAGTTTAAGCTGGTTTTTTGTTTCTAGGAATAGAGAAATGTTCCAGAAAGGGTGTTTTGCTGCTATTTCACAGTGAAAAAAAAGAGCTAATGGAGCAACCATGAGAAATCCTGCAGCCATTCCTGGAGGTAGTTAGGGCAATGCTGTTAAGATTTTGGTTTCTGTACTTACTTTAAATTTAAAAAGATGTCAAGAAACACCACTTGTACTTTTTGGAGGTTTTGATGTTAAAGCTGTTCACCTTTTAAAAACTGAGCTTGACTTTGGACCTAAAGGTGGCTCTGTGGAGAGCAGAAAAAATGAGCTGAATACAGAGAGGCCATGGGGGTGGTTGAGTGGCACTAAAACATGGTGGGGTCACTACAGGATTTATCTGAACCAGGGTGTGCTCTGCTGGGAATGATGAAGGAATCTGCAGTCAGGTGATGAGTGATGGAAAATGATGGAGAAGCACCAGGATCCTCACCAGGAGGATCCCACAGCACTTCCCATCACCCAGACAGTCTGCACTTCCTTCTGAACCACAACTTCTCTCTGCTCAACATCACTGTGAGCACATTGCACTGCATCTGGCCTGGCTGAGCTCTTCTCCCATCACACAGCCAAGCTCAGGGGCTTTTCTGAGACATTCAGGAAGCCTTCTGATCACTCACTGGGTCTGCACAGCAGCACAGCCAAGTCTGGTTTGTGAGGGAAGGAGGAGAAGGGGCCTGACAGATCCATTGTGAAATGCAAACCAGCCTTGAAAGGAGTCAGATCTGAGGTACAAAGCAGCAGCCTGTGAGAGGAGCTGGGACATTAAGGGAAAAACTAAATAAACCTGTCTGAGCATAACCACAGGCCTCTAAGCAAAGGCTTCCCTCTGTGCTGAAAACATCAGGGATCCCATCAGCGTTGGCCCTGAAGGACTCCCAAGCTCAGCAGGAAGATGGAAAGCCCAGCAGAAGTCAGGGCATTAAGTTCAGCTGTCACTCTCAGTTCAGGAGTTTTTCTCCCTCTTCCATTGGGACTGGTCAATGCAAACTTTCAGCTGTTCCTTTGGATGGAGAGCTAGGGCTTGGCACATCTGGAGGGGTCACCAGGCTCATCTCCCACTTCCAGACATGGAGGATGTTGTCATAGAAAGAACAAGTGGCCACAATGCTCGTTTCTTTGGGGCTGTCTGGAGACCTGGCTGAGTCACTGCCTCTATCCAGGCCCGTTCCATTGGCTCTCTTGGCTCCTGAGTCAGAGCCGCTGGCTGACCCCGGATCTGCTCCTTGGGCAGCCAAACCTAAACCTCCCTTTAAACCAGAGCCCCTGAGCAGTCCAGGATCCCCAGCCAGCTTTGGCCCTGCCTCTGTGAGTGCCACAGCAGGGCTTTCACTCTCCTCATCCAGGATTACATCAAAAGTAGCTGTAGGAGACTCATAAATTATCTTCAAGTTCTGGACCTGCAAATTCAGCCTCTCATCTCCTTGCCCTGATGCTCCCACGAGCTCCTCCTGAGGCTGGCACGCAGCAGCAAGGTCCTGGCTGGCAGGCAAGGAATCCCTTGGACACAGCCTTGACCAGTCAGCCCCGTAGGCCAAGGAATTGTGCAGGACATAGGATGACAGGATGATACATTCCTCTGTGTTTTCCGCTTGAAAAAAAAAAAAAAAAAGATAAATGAAATTAGTTAGAAATCAAGTTGTGGGTTGTGGCAGAGTGCTCAGCAGCCATTCCAGCATCGGCTGTGTCTCATGGGAAGAGTTCTCTGGTTATTCCCTTCTTCACCACTGAGTGAAGCATTCCAGGAGGAATGAGGTACAGAACATTTTCCAGCCATCTCTCAATGGCCTTGATTCCTCCTGGGTCAGTAGCAGAGGAGAAGAGGGTTTAACATGCATGAGATTAAAGAGCATCATTATTCAAAGTGCCTACAAAGGCTCAAGACAGACAAGACTGGTCACACCACAACCTCCACTGAGCCATGAACACACCTGGGGAATTGCCAGATCCTGGTTATTAACACACTGCAGATGTTCTTCCTGTCAGCTTGCAGCATTTGACTCTCACAGTGAGATCCTTCCTTTCCCACACAGGAGAAATGCCATCCTCATTTCCTAGGCTGTTGATCTGCCCAAGGTCTGGAGATCCCAGGAACCCAACCATGCTCTGACAGACTGCATTTGTAATGTGAATGCAAACGGCTTTTCCACCATGGAAGTACCTTGTGATTACATGAAGTGTTTATTCATGTTATTCTGGATTAACCAGGCTGCAGAGCACTTCCTTCCTGAGGCAATAACTGATTCCCCAGCAGGTCAGTGACTCCTGCTAACAGGAAAGCACCACCTGACAGTCAGAAGCACCTCTCTGAACCATCACAATGCACACAAACCCAGAGTGGCTGTGCCCTCACACCAAACACAAAGGCTTTCCTCTCATGAAAAAAAGCTTTGAGAGAAACAGACAGTGACAGGGCCTTGGCACAACCAAGCAGGCCAAGAGAGTGGCCAGGTGTGGAA
The DNA here is from genome assembly GCA_039654755.1 of Calcarius lapponicus. Lineage (NCBI taxonomy): Eukaryota > Metazoa > Chordata > Aves > Passeriformes > Fringillidae > Calcarius > Calcarius lapponicus. The sequence goes on along the minus strand of JBBFKN010000012.1, from coordinate 4,655,060 downwards.
AAGCTGGAAGTACCTCAAAGTGGAACAGAAGTCTATGGCCATTCACACCATCTCAGTCCTTCCAGCAAGAGCTGGAGCTCCCCAGGACCCTGGGGGCAGCGACGAGCGCAGCAGAGCAGCCCTGCAGCACCTCTGCTCCCCAGACACTCACCCAGGCTCCCACGGCAGTCCAGGATCTTGAAGCCACTCTGCATGCAGGCTGCCAAGAGCACAAAGTCACACGTGGGGTGCCACTTCAGCCTCCACACCCCACCTTCCACGTGGGTGTCAGCCAGAGGCTGCCTCATGTTCCTGGTGTCCCACAGCAGCACGTGCTCGTCGTAGCTGGGGACACAACACAAACAGGCAGAAAAGCACAGCCAGGTCAGGGCACAGAACAGAGGTAGGAAAGACCACGTGCTCTGCACCACATGGAATTTCTGCAGAGGCAGCAGCACCTTCAGGTAACAGAGGAGGCTGGGCACACCAGGTGGGAGCAGCTGGAAGGGACTCACCTGCCTGTGGCCAGGAGATTCTCCCGGTGGGGACTGCACTGAATGCTGCACACACCCATGGAATGTCTGCAGAGGGAAGAGACAGTATTTTGAGAAGGGCTTCTTCCTTGAATTTAAAGGATTTTCAGTCCACATTATTTCATCAAAGTGTCTCAGCTCAAAATTTCAGTCCAGTGACCTACCCAAGCAGAGTTTCATCTACTGATGAAACTACTGATCAGCCTTCCCAGGGACAAAACTCCTATTCACACCATCTCTCAGCACAAGTATTTTCTACTAATATTTGCCCCATAAACTGCTGCTCAAAGGCCCTAAAATTTCCAGCAGAACAACTCCATTCCCAGGAGATTTTACTCCCAAAATCAGTATTTCCACAGCCGTAGTCCCCAAGTAATTTAAGTTTACATAAAGAATTCCACTGCAGAGCTGTGTATATTGTTTTAACAATTTGTTTAAAATAAGATAGAAAAGAGATCACTTCAAATAACTGAACAGTGGAGAAAAAATATTTTCTAAAAAACATTCCATAATAATTATATCCAAACTTAATACACACAAAAATTGCCAAAAAAAAAGTGGAAATCAGGATCCTTTTTTAGAAAGAAACTACCACCTTCTTCACATGTGGAAGTCAGCACTCAGTTTATTGTGTTAAAGGACACAGAGAAGAAAGTTTCAACCTTAAGTTGTTCTGATGAAAAAAAAAAACCTAATAGATGCCTCCATTTCCTAAGGGAGGCAGAACCAGGATCCACTATCGCTGCACATGTCCGAATTCAGTGGCTTGGGCAGGGCAGCAACGATGGATCCCACCCACTGCTGGAGGGCTGGGCGTGGACAGGTCTCACTCACTTCCTGCTGGTGAAGACTGGAGCCTCCGGACTGCACCTGGTGTCCCAGCCCTTGAGCAGGCTGTCATCCCCTCCTGGCCAGGGACAAAACACTGTGACCCTCAGCACCAGCCCTGAGCATGAGGCAAAGCAGTGCCAGGAGTCTGCAGCTCCTCCCGAGGGGCAGCTCCCATCTCTGCTCTGGGACAGGGACAGGAACAGGGCACGGCTGGGGCTGGGCCAGGGCAGCTCAGGCTGGAGCTCAGGGCAAGGTTCTTCCCCCAGAGGGTGCTGGCACTGCCCAGGCTGCCCAGGGAATGGGCACGGCCCCGAGGCTGCCAGAGCTCCAGGAGCCTTTGGGCAGCGCTGCCAGGGGTGCCCAGGCTGGGGTTGCTGGGGGGGCTGGGTTGGATTGATGATCCTGGTGGTCCCTTCCTGCTCAGGGCAGTCTGTGACACAGAGTGATGCTTTCCAGCCCTGGGATCTCACAGAATTTAACAGACACACCAAAAATCACATTAGGCTCCCAATACTCATCACCACAGAAACATATGTGGTATCAATATGGTGGTACCCTCCTCTTTGGTAAGAAAAAGAATTAGAAGCCATAAAGACTGGACTCAAACAGCTCTCTGGCTCTTAGCATGCTGCAGGAGAATATAATCTTTTTTGCCAACAGTCACCCAAAGTACAGTTTTCAGGGTACAGCTTCTCCTAATTAACTCCAACCCTTTTCCACCATCAAGAAATGAAGCCTTTCACCCCTAATCAGAGGACCCAGCTCTGTCAAGAGGTGATGCAAGCAGCTCACCCAACCCTGGAAAGTAAAAACCCAAGGAACACATCCCCAAACAAGGAGCTCCTACCCAACAGCCCCCACGGAGATTCCCAGCCCTTACAGACCTGAATACACGATATCAATGTCCCAGTAATTAAAAGCAGCGATCCAGGCCTCAAATTTGTGAGCCTCCCACTGGTTCAGGACATGCACAGAAGGAGCAGATTCATCTATGGAGAAAAGATTCAGCTTCCCCTCTGAATCACTGCTGATCACTCTTAAAGGACATCCACTACAGCAGGGTACACAAAAAACATTGGGAATTACTGCAACAATCAAATATTTCAATTCAAATAAACATTGGCAGAAACATGGTGGCAGGAATGACATATTCATACAATTCTTTTCAGCTTCATCTTCAAATCACCTGCCCCAGTGACTGCTACTCCCTGCTCTCACAGGGAGCAACCACTCACACCCAGGTCAGGGAAGGAACCACTACTGGCTCTCATCTTTCTCAGAGATGCAAAATTTGACTTCTTACATGCTTCACATTACATCAATAAACAAATTTCATATGAAGAGGATTCTTCTTTTTTTTTTCTCCAAGTCAGACTGACAATGCCCTTTCAGAGCCTCTTCTCTCTTCTGGAGTACAAAGGGATGTTTTATTTCCTTGCTATCACTGAAACCCAAAGCACTGGATGATCCTGACCTTTCCTGCTCTCTTCCTGTGCCACAGTACAGTTACAGTTTCTAGACACAATGACCTTGGAGCACTGGCAAATGTTTTGCAATTCCCAGTGCACAGATTTTCTGGCATTCCCTGACATTAACTAGGTCCTTTCTGTTTGGTTACTGCAACTGCAGGCACTGCTTTGGTGGCCTGGGGCTTCTTTCCAGTTCTGTATCAAATGATTCAACCACACTCCCAAAATTTGAATCTCCCAAATTCCCACATAAGAGATACAGGGCCACCCCCTTCCTGCAGAGATGTGAACATGTACATTTGGTTTCTAGGAGAAGTTACTGGTCTCTCAAGTGACAACAATGACAGCTTTAAAGGGGCATTTCGTCATGGCAGCAATCATTTATCATGAAGGACAGAGACAAAAAAATAGGAGGAATGTAAGAAGGAAGTCTAACTGCCAATTCTACTTATTCATTAACACATTAGCACATACAGAAATGGCTTTAATTAGCAAATTTGCCCTACAGCATTAAGCAATGACTGCCTGATCCCCCTGGTTTCTAGCCTCACACCAAAGGCACCACTCTTCATCTGCACCTACAGAACACATTAACCCCTCCCCCTTCAAGGTACAGCTTATTTCACACAGCAATGCCATTTCTGAAATCTCATGTATGAGCAGTTGAGAGAAGGAGAAGCCACTTCCAAACCAATTCTCTCCTGTTTCTCACTAACCCATGATTAAATTTCCTACATGTGCTATTATCCAGCAGTTCTTAAGGAGAACTTCACACTAAAACTTCAGCTGTTCTAAGAGCAGAGTTGGTATCAGCAGCTCCATTTGCATCCCGTTCTGGTCTTTCCTTTTAACAAAGACAGCAGAAGACACATCCCTGGCTCACCTCCTGCCATTCCCCAGAGCACAACCTCCCATTTGTTGTTTAGTCTCTGCTCCTGTTCCAGTGGCCAGTGTGTGTGTTCCTGTTACCTTTGCTCTGGAAACAGCTACTTCTAGAGCAGGGCTAGGGAGCCAGCTGGGATCAAGAAAGTCAAAACCACTAAAGACTGTTTCATCCAAGCCCTCAACTTCTCCTGAAAGTTGTCCCACACACCCTGGCTCCAGCCCCAGCCTCCATCTCCCATCCTCACCACTGCTCTCGTCCAGTGGACCAGTCCAAGGACAAGGCCAGGCGCTGTGCCCCGAGATCCACCCTGAAGCATGGCTCCAACATGCAGCTGTTCTTCTACTGGAAACAAAAGGACTGAATTAAGACTGGGAAGACAGCAGGCACATAATGACAGGTGCACTGCTTCCCACAGCAGGCTTTCCAGAGACTGATGAGCAAATGAGGGTCCCACACTAAAGAAGCAATGAAATGTGCCACAGCACTGTACAACCATCCAGTGCTGGCTGAGGGGCAAATGTGCACACACAGGATCCCACCCTTCTGCTGCTCGTCTCCCACCAAAGCTCCCTTAAACTCTGCTGCTTCTCAGGGAGCAATGAAGTGCAGCAGAAGTGGTGACCTGACTGCTGAATTCACTTACGGACTGGCCTCTGCTTTCTTTGCTCTGTGAGAGTGGCTCTGATCACCCTCTTCTCTCACCACCGAAAGAAACCCCACTCCCTGCTTTTACCAGCTTTGCACTTTCTGATGTTTCCCAGTCAGGCCATACTTGTTTCCAGGGTTTGCTTCTTCCCTCCTCCCCGACTCTGCAGATGGGTGGAGCCCAGCCCAACTCTCTGGCACCATGAACAAGTTCATAGAATTTACAACAAACATTATCAGAGGACAAAAGAAGTATTTAAAAAGCTAAGCACGCTGAGGAAGGCACGGAAACCAGCTTTCCTGCAAGCCTATACACACTACCAGTAAATGTAGAGATGTAGCAAACATGGCTTAAAACCAGCTTCAGCAGCAGCAGGCATTGCATCCACCCACCTCACTTCCAGTCAGGTGGCAAAATTCCACAGCACCTGTGGAGTTTGCGATGCCAACCATGGGATGTTCTGCAACAGGAATGTGGCACCTAAAAGATCAAGTTCAACAAGTCTCCAATGTCCATCTTTCTTGTATTTCAGGAATAGAGCAAAGCCATAACTTTCATTGCAACATGCACAAGGAGCAAGTATGTGACTAAAAAAAATCTCACATTAAGAAAATCTAAGACTTCTCAAGTTCCCACACACCTGCAAGGAGGGGATTCTGTACACGGGAGATCTACTGTATCTTATTATATAAATAAATGAGGTACAAATGAGTCAAGTGAGCAGAAAGTATGAAACAGAAACAAGACAGTCTTTGCTCATTGGAACAAACTGGAAAGTATTTCCCTCCAAGAAGTCAGGAACTGTTCCATTAGTAACTATTGCTGTTGCTGCCATGCCAAAAAAGGATGCCGGGAGGAGCAGAGCGTGCTGCTGCGGCTCCGAGCCTGGCCGGGCCGGAGTTACCATTTGATGTCCAGGATGGCGGCCGTGTCGATGCGCTGGATCTCGGTCAGCGGGATGTAGGGCTGCTCCTCGTTGTAGTGGTACAGGTAGAGCCGCCCCGTCCGGTCACAGGCCCCACTGCTCCCCCGGGAATCGCTCTGTGCCAAACACGGGAAAGAACAGGGCAAGCTCAGCCGCGCTGCTGCCTCCTGGAGATCCTGCTCGGAGCGAGGGCAGGGCTGAGGCTGCCACTTGCTCAGTCCCAGCCTCGAGGGATGAAGGGAGAGAAGGGATGAAGGGAGAGAAGGGATGAAGGGAGCCAGCCGCGCTCACCGGAGGGGCCCCTCTGCCTCCCTCGAGCCGCCCCAGCCGCGGGGACCGGCAGCACCGGGATGGGGATGCGGCTCGCCCGGAGCGGGGCCAGGCGGGGACGGGGGCTCGCCCTGCTGCGGTGTCAGCCAGGGATGGGGCCGGGGCTCTCCCCGGAGCGGTACCGGGCAGAGACGGAGATGGGGCCGGGGCTCTCCCCGGAGCGGTACCGGGCAGAGACGGAGATGGGAGTTCGCCCCGGAACGGTGTCGGGCGGGGATGGGGACGCGGACTCGCGCCGGAGCGGGGCCGGGGCCGGGCTCACCTGCTCGGGCGGGCGCAGGTGGTAGGTGCCGCAGGCCAGGATGCTGTGCCAGCCCTCCACCGGGCACCACTCCACCGCGTCGGCGCTGAACTCCGTGTCCACCACCTGCAGCGTGCGCGTCCTGCACGGCGCGGCCATGGCGGGCCGGGCCCTGCTGCGCCGCCGGGCGGCTCCCGGAGGCTCCGGGGAGGCGGGGCCGGCCCCGTCTGCTTCCCGGTCAGGGCGGGCCCGGGGCGGGGCTGCCCCCGCGGAGCCGCCTCTTCCCCCGGCCGGGCTGGCAGCGCCGTGGGGCCTGCTTCGCTTGTCCGCGCTGCCGCCCGATGTGTCCTTGCCGAGGGAAGGGATCCCTGCCCTGAACCCGGCAGCCGCTCACGAGGGAAATCGGGATCAGCCTTTCCTCGGCATCCCCCCAGCGCCGCCCTTAGAGCCCTTCCCTAGCCCGGCCCTTCCCGAGCGCACCCGGGCTGGTGCCGCTGTTCCGGGGCTCGGAGCGCTCCTGGGCGCTGCCCTGAGCCTTTCTCTCTCCCCTCGGTCCTTTCCCCGGCCCGCAGCCATTCCCACCGCGGCGCCGCTGCCTGCGCTGCCCCGGAGCCTGCGCTGCCGCTGCTCCCTGGCGGAAATCCTGCACACCCAAAGGTCTCCTTGCGGAGTGAAATCAGCCCAGACCGGGCCGTTTGCTGTTTTCCCATAACCAAGCCTACATTTATTGACACTGAATTTCATCTCCGGCTGTCTCATAACATCCTTCCGCAATTCACTCAGCCTTTATTATCATTACACTGAATAGTATCAGTGGATATTTTCAGTTTCATTATACATTAGCTTTTTTCTAATTTTTTTTAATATTGGACATCCAGCTGTTTGCTTCCCACCACCATAAAAACCCTCCCTTCTACTCCTTTCCTGTCTTTTAAACAGTTGTTTTTATGCACATTTCCCTTTTTGACTAGCAGCTTTTCTTCCTTAAGTGCCTTGAGCAAAGTCATCATTAAATGCAGTTCAAACTGTCCCAACCAAATCCCCTGGAATTGAAGCAATTCCAGTAAAGTTTTGAAGCTGATTTCCCTGTACAGAACCCACAGTGACTCCTCCTCGGTATTCAGCCATTGGTGCTGCATCACAGCATCCATGAATTCACGAAGTGCAGGTGGCTGTAGTTTGAAATTCCTTCCAGAAGCTCCTGTGCCATTTGCTGTGACATTGTACCAAGGGAGAGAGAGGTCGCTCTCTCTCTCTCTCTGTGCGCTAATGGTGCAAAAAAGTCCTGCTGGAAGAAAGGATCTGCATAGAAATTGACCAAGACACGTGCTACAAGGGTATTGTAAAGGTTCCAAGTTTCTCTACCTTCTGGCAGTCTGTCTTCACAGCAAGACTTGATGAGGCATTTTGCTAGCGTTTCTTTGACAGAAAGCAATAACAAAGCAAGCCAAATGGAGCAGCAAAAGAAGATAGCAGCAAAAGGCACATTATCCCCTCTGTTCTTGATCATTGTCCAAACCAATTTTTTCTCACCATGTTCCATCAAATACCTTAGTAGAGCTAAAAACTAGAAAAACACAACTCTGTTCTGGATTCATTAAAAGCAAAGCCATCTGTGGACAGAAGTGCCCCACGTGATGCTGGCAACTCCTAGCTGGTTTCAGTAAGCTGTCTGGAGAACTGCATTTCCAGTGGGCTTTACTTGTGTGTCTGTAAGGTGGGCAGTTGATGTGCGGCCTTGAGCCCTGAGAGTGCCATGGGCACAGAGACCCATCGTGTAGCTCTCTGACCAGCCACAGCACACTGAGGCATGATGGATTACTCCCAGAGTTCATGTGTGTCATGGTTTGACACTGGTACAATGCCAGTGCCTCCATGAAAATACACTTTCCCCGGTGTCTGCTGTGGGATATGACCAGGAATAAGCAAAGCAGGCTCTTACTTGAAAGAAAGAAAAGTTTATTAACTAAACTACAAAACAATAACTAAACTACACACAAAAGAAAAAAAAAACACAAGGAAAATGAAAACCTCACAAAAACATTCTCCTCCTTCCCCCCACCAAATTCCCAATACCATACATCTTCTAAATCACCAACTCTTGGTCTGGCACCACCCTTTAGAATACTCAGTTCACCAAGAAAAGAAGGAGTCTTTCTTTGTGCCATAGGCTTCCCCTGGAAACAGAGTTGAAACCTTTTGTGTTTCCATGTCATTCTTGGCACCGCCCGGAGATCATTTGCCATCGTGACATCCTCCTTCCATGTGCAATGCTCTCACCATTGCCCATGGACCAGAACTGCTTCTAGGGTCCCCCTTTTAAGGATGCTTTGCCCAGTTCCAAAAAAGCACAGTCTCTCACCTTTGGGACACCAGCCCCCCCCCATATTTTTTCCCCCTGGGGCCGAGGGGTCTCAAAAACAGAGATCTTCTCTTCCACCGAGGATCGAGGGCACCAACCACCCTCCTCACCTGTTGTCTCTGTTCATGCACTCTTTCACATAACATCACTGCACTCCCTTGGCTCCGAGCCATTGCCTCCCCTTAAATGCAGTCTCTGTGTCACAGGAAAAAAAATGGTTCCGTCCATGGCCACACACGAAAAGTCCAGCCAAAAGGCCACTCCATCATTACCCCCCCACTCAAGAGTCTTCACTTCCTCGTGGCCCATTCCCTCTTATCGCATCTCTTATCTCTCTTCTCATTCAGCTCCAGGAGGATCAGCATTTATAAGGTTTCTATCATGCAAGAAAAGGGTTAAAAATTTCAGTCTCTGCCTGTCCAGAGCTCTGGGACTCCCACGGCTGCCCTGCCGGGGACCTTTTCGCCCGCATCTCCCCTTCTCCTTCTCAGCCGGCCGCTATCAAAATCCAGACGCCGGCTCTCCCTCTCACTCTGCTGGGGGCAGGGGGGACAACTGCCGAATGTCTCTTGGTGCTCCTCCACCCTTCCATCCTCAAGGGCCTCTTCACCTCCCACCTCGGTCCAGGCCCAGGCCTACCGCGGGGCTGCCCCTCGCCCGCCCAGCAGCAGCGCTGGACGAGGGAGAGATTCGACCTCTTTCCCGTCGAAGTCCCACGAACTTCTTGGGGGAGCAGCTCTGGTTTTTAACTCCTGTGTGTTCAGAGTCCCCTCCCTTTGCCCAGTTCAGCGCCCCTCACGGCCCTCTCCGCTCCTCGGGCTCCCGCAGCCGCTCCGCAGGCGGGGCCGCAGGGCGGAGCTGCCCCGTTCGCCCACAGCCCGCACTGAGGACGAGCCGGGGGAGCCTCGGGGAGGGACACCCCGCGGCCCCGGGCCTGTCCAGCCCATCTCACCCCGGCCCCGCTCTGGACGGTCCCGCTGCCCGCTCTGGTGACCCCACCAGGGCGCGCTCCGCTCCCGCTTCGTGTGCGCGGGCAGGGCGGGCGTGCGGGGAGCGCCGGGAACGGGACGGGAACGGGCTCCGGGGGCTCGGCCCGGGCCTTGGTTTCAATTCTCTTCTCCTCTCCTTCTTGTCTCCTCCTCCTCTCCTTCTCCTCTGCTCTCCCCTCCCCTCCTCTCCCCTGTCCCTTTCCCCAGCGCAGCACTGCAGCTGGGATTCCAGCTACCGTACGAGCTGTGGGAATCAGTGAAGAAACGCGGACCTTACAGATAAACCAGCGACACCCGTTCAGCCCTCGCGGCCCCGGGGGATCCCCGCAGGAGCCCGGGGCGGAGCCGGCGTCACCTGCGCGCCCCCACCTGCCCCGGCGCCGCTGCCCCTGTGCCACCCGCACCCCCTCAGGCCCCTCTTTTCCTCTCTGCTGGGATGAACTCCCTAGGGAATGCCATTTCCAGCAGCCTGGTCTGCTGGAAAAAGGAGAGGAAGAGGAAATGTGGAGCCGCAGCCGTGTCCCATCAGGTTGTTTCCCTCTGGAGACAGAGATCTGAGTATCTGAGGTGAAACTGCTGAGTGCTTTGGATGAGTGCGAAATATACGAAGCTGTGTTTCGTGTCAGGTACATACAGGCAACGTGTGTATTTGTGATTGTGATATGTGTGGAAACTGTGGTAAATAGGTATGATTCGTGCTGATAAAATTGAAACAGTAATCAATATTGATACAGTAATTAATATTTGGGAATAAATAAAACAGTTAAAAGTTGTAATGCCAAGAGAAGAGAGGGAAAGGAGGGGCTCCACCCTCCTTCCCGGCAGATGTTCCCAAGGACATGAAAACCAAGCACTTACTAAAATTTGAGCAGAACCTGGTTGGGTCCCAGAAACTGCTAATTACAAGAAATTTATTGCTTTGATAGTAAGATATAGCGGTATGCAAAATTTGGCCTGCATTGTGCTGGCTTGGTGCGCATGTGTAACCCAAAGGTGAAATAAAGGACACAGAGGAAGACTACTAAAATCTTCATCAGAAGACCCCCAAAAGACTTGTGTGACCACCGAACTGAGTGACAATGCATGCGAAGCAAAGGTGGTGATGAGGGCGGAGATAAAAGTGGGATGAATCGGAAATGGGAGGAGTTGATATTAACACATGGCATAAAAGGGGGAATCTTCACTTGGCAAACTTGTACGTGAGGTGGCAAAGGCCCTGCAGTCCATACCCCACGGTTATCTTTGCTTATGCGCTATTATTTGAACCAAATTATCCCTTATTTATATATTTTTTTCTATTCAATTAAAATTGCTGCTACTTTAAATATTGTTGGGTTGTTTTTTTTAATGGGATAATTGGGCAAACATAACAAAACCAACCATGGCACAGTTATAAAGACAAATTCTAATAACTGAGGAAGTAAAGCATGGAAGAAGGCCTTTGAACCTATCTTTTGTTTGCAATTAACCTTTATAAGGCTTATGTTGATTGAGGAGCATTTGAATTAAAGCATTAAGGATGTTGCTTTTTGACAGGAACTTTCTGCTTGTAGCTAAGCCTTACAGAGTTTTGCAATAATAACCTTTCAAAGTATAATTTTAGAATATTGCTTGTAGTAAGGATCTTTGAAACTAGAGCTTTAGAATATATAAAAAGGAAACATGCTTATCTCATGCCTCAACAAAACAGTGAAAAGCAGCTTGAGAAAGGAAGATGAACATCAACTCAGGGATTAATAGTTTTGACCAAGGGAAGCTGGACATCTCTGTTATGAGATTGATAGTCCTTGCAATCAAAAGGTGGACCCACATCTGGAGAGCTGGACCTCACCAGATGGGAGACTTATTCCTTCTTTTGGAAACCAGACCACCACCATCTGGGGATACTCCTTTTGGGATACATCCTGAGAAAAACTAAATCACAATAGTGTATAGAATTGTGACGTAAAAATTGGGAATAGAAACTGCTGAGAAAGCTGATGAGTACCCCTGTAAATACCTGTAAACCTCAACTATGGGTGTGCAGTTGGAGGGAAAACTTCCCCCACTGTACCCAGCGCTGTATTGCTCATACTTTACCATATAATTAATAAACTGATTGCTGCTTGAATATTGGCCTAGTTAAGCTTCTTATTTATAACATGAGCAATCCAGGGAACAAGGAACTCCGAATCGCAGGTGCTGATGGAACCATTGCCTTAGCTTTGCTTAGTTTGTGTCTGTGAGAAGTGGGATTTGGGCTGGAGAGGTGCTGTTGGGAACAAAGAATGGAGTTTGGGGAACAAAGAATGGAGTAAATCCACTTCGGGGATACACAGTGAAGGACTGAGTTGGGGAAGGAGAGTGTTTATAAACTGTATCAATATTCCCCTGAAACTGGGGCTGCAGCAGGGTTTGGTCTGGGCCTTTGAAGATGAGCCATAAACAACCAAGCCCCAGAACCCTATGGATGCTTGAAACACTTCCACAGAAAGGCAAAGCAGTAATGATCCCAGAGGAAAAATTATAGGTGATTGCTTATGATCCATGGGGAATTTCCTTTGGAATTATCAATCAGAGAGTGTATTGAAGCAGAGCACATCTTTTGGCTCTTTTTCTGGTCTGTAATCTCCTCTCTGACTTAAAGAGTATTGTGTGCTCCTGTGGGTGATTGGAGAGACGGGGACTCCATGGTTTGCATGCATAAAGCCAATTCATTCATTCCAAAAGCTCAGTACATATACTTTTTCAGCTATAGCTAAAAATAGCAGTAATCACAACATTTGTATTTCTTAGTAACATTGCTTAATCATAGCTTTGCACAGACTCATACAGGGATGTACAGTCTTTCATGATTTCTCTCAAAGAAAACATACCAAGCACACCATTATCTTTTGCTTTCCCCTTCGGGGTTCTGCTTTGTGTTGCCAAGGCTTGTGGCCTACCAGGGTGTCTTGGTTTGGGGTGAATTTGGGAGAAAACTTCTAAAGGGGTTCTTCTAGAAAATAGATTTAAGCAGCCCCTTTCTTAATTGGTTTTGGAAAATATTTTTTTTGGAGAAAAGTGGAAAACAATTGTTTCTTTAACAGGCAAAGCATTCACTAGCACAAAAAATTAACAACTTTATTAAACAATAAAACCTCTTGCTGTTCTAAAAGAGATGACAAACTCAGAAAGTCTCTTTTATGGGCTGTAGCTTGGCTTTTTCAGTCTCTTACCAGTCTTTTTGGTGCTGGAAATGCCGTGGCCCAGACCTGACCCAGTGGGCCACAGGTGTGAGCTGTCAGTGCTCTTCTGGTTTAGTCCAGAGCAGGTTTAAACAGTTCTAAGAAAAAGAGAAACCACAGTCCTGGGTACTTTTCTGCCTTAGCTAGCTAGGAACTAACTAAAAGCAACAAAGGAGAGCTCTGTCCTGCTGTCTGTCTGTCTGCACACATTGCAGTCCAGGAGCCAGAATGTGGATGAATGAGTGCAGTTTCTGAAAACAAACTGTGTGCTTCTTCTCTCCCCCTCCCTTTGCTCTCAGAACCAGTGGTTCTTAAAGGTGCAAAACTTATTTTTGGGCTAAACAGACGAATGGGGATACAAGCATCATAAAGTCACCCTAGGACACAGGGTTAACACATCTGTGTCACTTACAAGCTGAGCAGTATTTTCAGTCGTGCTTTCTAGCTGTATTGTCATATGCCCCCATTAAGGCAGCAGTATGTTTCAGTTTGAAATTTGGGGTGGTTTTGTTTCTTTAGGGTTTGGGATTTTCTCCCAAGTGAATCAGGCCTCCCCTAAATACTGTGTTGTTCTACACGGTTGCTTTGGTTATGGGTCAGAGAGAAAGAAAGGAAATGACTTTTTATTATCATCAATTTTTTCCAGACAGAAGTGGGATGTTGTCTTGCATCTCCCCAAAGCACTGCAGGCACATGGGAATAGCTCAGTTTTGGCCCGATTCTCTGAGAAATAACACCATTTGGGAGGTTTAAGTGCTGATAACAACTCTCTTGTCTCCTGGTTGCAAAGGTTCGGTCCTACAGTCCCAGACTGATGAGGGAGAAAAGGAACTTGTGCTATTAATGAAAAAGCTTCTGTCATTCCTTGTGCAGTCTTTTGGTCCTGTGGTCTGTGTGACTGGTATCTTTCTAACAAGACTTGTTAGAGATTTAGATTTAGGAATTTAATTTGGGTCTGTTCTCTACAAAATCTTGCCAAGCCTGAAGGCCTGGGGCGATGACTGCTCTCAGCAAAGGTACTTTATAAATCATCTGTCAGATTTCCCTGAGCACTGTGCAGGGAAAGGCAAGAGTTTGGATCAGGAATTCTGCAAGCAGGACCTATGTGACCCTTGGCTTCCTCTGTGTGTGTGTGTCAGTAAGCCATGGCTGGGACAAGGAAGGACTCGTGCTGGAGCTGTTGCCCTTTGGAGTAATTTTAAAGGTCTGATCCTAGAACATTTTGGAGGCTGTTTCCAGAGATGCAATTGTAGCTACATCTCACTCCAAGTGCAGCAGTCCAGGGGAGGGTTCTGACCTCTCCAGATTTCTGCTCAGCCAGGCTGTGGCTGTTGCTGGCTGATATTGGGACTGAGGCAGGTTTTCCAGGGAACTGGAGATCAATAAGGACTGGTGCTCTGGAAAGCAGGGGTCTGCAGGGATTGTTTTTTGTGAAGCTGAAATGAAATTTCTAAAAGTAAAACAAAATTCAAATTCCTGTAGTTTTTGTGGAGGACAGGAGAACTAGATCAGAACTGCCTTTTGTGGTAAGAGGGTCTGTGGAGCTGCATCCCTACATTTGGAGTGATCTGCGTGATTAAAATGAAGTCACAGCCCTAGAGGCTAGTTGTTTCTGCTCACTCCCCAGCTGTCCCCAGCATGTTGCCAGTCCAGACTGGTTTCAGACTGTCTGTGCCCTGGTCAATGCAGTCCCCAGTGCCTGAAACACAGAGAGATCTGGCCAAGTGGCCAATGCCACTTGAAGAGAAATGAGGTTTACCAGACTTGCTGTGGACAGGAACTAATATGTGCTTGAGTTTTAAAATTTTGAGTAAATTTTGGATGCATAATCACTTAATTCTGCCTCCAGGGAGAGGGATTTTCCTCACCTCTGTTTACAGGTTGTTCTATAGAAAAGCACATAACTTTATGAAGGAAAACAGGAAGAGCAACACCCTGTGCTAAATGAGATTATTTTTTTCTTGTGGCCATTTATTTTGTGTTAAACCTGCCTTTCCCAGTGTGCTTTGGTGTTTTAGCTATTTGGGAATCATTTCAGATGACTCTTTGCATGAAAACGAGAAGCTGGGGATGAGTGACCAACACCCTGGGAAGGGCTATGAGTGTGCCTGGATCAGGAGCAAATGGTTAGGGCCTATCTTCTCCTGCTTGGAGGCCAGATGTGGCAACACCACAACATTGCAGTGCAGGATCAGTGCCATGGGGAAGGGCTGCACAGCTGCCCTGAGCCCCAGCCTCTGCGTCAGCAGGGGTGGGTGGGCAGAACTGCAGCCTCCTTTGCTTCCTTCTGTCTGAACAGCCAGGTTTTGTTTGCAGGGCAAGGTGTCTATCCTTCCTCTTCTCCCCAATATTTTCTTAATAAGGTGGTACCTAGCTGGCAAGATCTCACATTCTCCCCTCCCCATGCCATCTGTATGAAGTTTCCCAGTCTAGAAATCTTTGGTCTGCCACACCATGTATCACAGCCTCTCCTCCCTCTTGAGCAAGCAGAGGGAAGCAAAAGAAACTTTATAGCTTTCCATTTCCTCACCTGTCATCAACACTGGCAACCCTCACTGTGGGGAAGTTTCTAGCAGAAAACATTTCTTCATGTTCCCTTCTGAAGGAGAAAGACCAAAAACAAAATGGTGTGTTTGATGTGATGTTTGTCAGGTCCCCCAGGTTGGAGGCAGTTCATTAGTATTTGAATGGTTACTCTTAATGAAATTGAATAACCTTCCTGGCAGTCTTGGAAGAACAGATTCAATAGCAAGGTATGAATTAAGAGCAAATAGTGACCCAGTACTGGGAAAAAAAGGAAACATTTAAAAGCTGCTGAAGGAAATATTATTGCTTCAATAAAATGTGTAGCATGCCAGGCTGCAGTACCTCGGACAGGTTTGCCAAGGCTGTATGTGTGGGACAGGTTTGCCCAGGGAGATCAAATGCTGCATCCCAGCAGCAGATGATGCTAACACCAGTTCAACAGGAGGGACTGCACACACTGTGACTGACTCTCTCAGTTTGAAAGAGATCATATACAGAGGTCTTTTTCTTGCTAAAAGTAGCTAATTCTAAAAATGTACTGACTCTTGGCTTTGTAGCAGATATGATGAATAATTTTGTTCATCAGATTTTTAAAATTTGTGTTGTTAACTCACTCCTACCCTGCAGAGAGAAAGAATTTTAAAAGCCCATTTTTTCAGGGAATTGACAACGGTTGATTTTTTTTTTCTTGTGAGTTTTTAAATGACAGCTGGATTTAAGCAATTACTCAGAATTAACCTTCAAAAGAACAGATCTATCTGAAAGTTCAGATAAGGCAGCAGAAAAAGAGGCAGGATGTAGATTAATAGAGATTTCTTTCAAGTCTATCCATTGCAATTTTCTTTTTGTTCCACCGGGAAAAATAACATCCAGTTATTTCCCTGTTGTAGTGTTCTCTTACCTACCCAGATTTCCTACACTGGCTTTTTAGTGGATGTACCTCATTATGTAGATGACCTTCCTGATACCCTGAGAAGGGATTTGTGGAACCCATGCCTGCTAAGAGCTGTATGCTGACAAAGGCTGCATATAAAATATCCTCATTTGCTGAAGCCAAATCAAGTAATTCCAAATGAGGCATTCAGAACCAGTGAGTACCTTTGACTGGTGTAGTCTCCCCAAGCCTCAGATTGAAATACAGCCTACTGGTCTCACAGAGTTCTCATGAAGGTTAATTATTTAATCTGTCTGAAGCTCACAGTTTGTAATTAAGTCTTCAATTGAAAAGAAAGAAATCAATAATGCTGGATGCAGGGACTAATTTGCAGCAGGAATGTTCTAGTACTCCACACTAAACATAGGAGGTAAGACCAAATACTAAGTCTGAGAGCTCTTTGTTTTGCACCCTCAGAGAAACAAGAAAAAAATATCAGATGAAATTAGAAATAATACACTGTATAACCACCTGAGGGTCAAAGTAAGGCACTCCTGGAGCAGCTACTTACACATAATATACAAATTTATTAGACTATCTTATGTGACTGATTCTAAGATCTTCCTTTTTTATTTTCACAAAAATACTTTAACCTTTCAGTCACAAAGTTAAGGCAGATAGCTTGCAAACAATATCAGTTTGGATAATTATTTGAAATGGCACTGGTACAGCCCTAGTCCTGCAAATGCCTGTTGAAATACCAACAGAGGATTTGATCTCTTTTTCTTTCCAACAGCATTTTCCATGCAAAGTGAATGCTATGGTCATATTTCTGTGTTGTTCAAGAGTTGCTATTTTAGTCTTTTAAAGGAAACAAAGCTGGGCACCAGCTTGCTTTCAGTGTTTCTGCTCTAGCCCTTGTCATTTTTCCTGTTTCCCCAGCCCTCAAAAATTAAAACTGGTTTGTGCAAATAGGAGATAGCCCGGAACAGCTTGCAGGGAAATCTTGTACCCTTGTGTGTTCCAAAGCCAATGCTCTATCAGCACAGGCTCTAAATAATTAACTACCTTATCAAGGGCTCTAAGTCAAATCAGTAGTAACCAGGAAAAAAGATAGAGGGCTTGAGAAGGTTGCTGTAGGAATGATGGAGGAGTTTAGGTATAAGGAGAATTAGAAACATTGCAAGGAATGTTGGAAACAGGAATGCAAGGAGACGGGAATGGTGGTAGGAAATTTTAGGGGCTTTAAGAAGAAGATTTTGGTAGCTGGGGAAAATATTCTGAGGAGAAATGGGAGAGATGCCAGTAAAAACTAAAAGCTGCTGCTTGCAAGTTTCCATTCAGGTACTGCAGGGAGGTTCTAGATGTTCTCATTTCATAGCATTAGGAAACTATACAAAGCCAAGACAAGCAAGAGCGTGGTTCCTGTATAGCTGCACTGCCCTGCAGCCTAATGTGGACACATGTTTATCCTATATTCCTACTCAAGTCTTGTACCACTGAACTTAAAGATGGTCTCTACGGGACCAGCTAGCTAAGTAAGGAATTTAAATCCTGTAAAATAGAGAGAGGTGGTATCTCCAAGAGCCATGTTTACTCAGATAGTTACAATTACCATTTCTACAGAATGCTGGGTTACTACTTTAGGCTGCATTTGAACTGGGATAAGGCAGATAGCCTTCCTTTGGACCCCTTAGAGTGCACCTGGCTTGTGGAGTTAATTTTTGTAGCAGACAGTCGCTATTTTGGTTTTAGGTCCCTGGCAATCTTTTAGAAAATACTCATGGACAAAGTTTTCTCCAGCAAGAGAAGTAACTTTATTTTTTGTCCTACTTTTAAAAGAAAAAGCCAGGTGCTCCAAATGGAAAGCATATGGCCCCTAGCTAGGAAGCAGTATGTAGTTTGTTGCACAGGAGCATAGTCTGGACTTTTGAGCCTGGAGCAAATGAAAGTCACATCTTACTGAAGCTCCCAAACTCTGACAACAGATGTTTCACTGGTGTTCCTCTGCCTAGCTGCAGCTTCTAGACAACCCTTCTGTGGTGAGTGGTCTTGTACAGTATTACTAAGGGATGCTGCCATACTCTTGTTTAGACTGTCTAGGTAGGATTAGTTTCTCTCTTTGTTGTTGCTGTTGTGGTTGTTATTCTCATTGCTGTAGATTACCTCCTTTGGCCATTTCTGAGTTCTGTAATAGAACCAGAGAGCTGGAGACTGTCTGTTTAGGTTTGTGTTTCCATCACCAGTCCCCAGAGTGAGAACTTCAGCAGGGTGGTTGCAAAACAACAGCTTCCATAATGGAAAGTAGAGGAAAACCAAAACCTTACTCCAAAACATTACTGCATTCAGCAAACTTTGTCTTCAGTGTACTTCTCTCCAAAATCTAGAGGAGGTATGTCTTGCAGTTATCCTGGAAGTGAATGATTGTGGAACTTACGCCAGTGTAAACCAATTAAATTAATTATAGTGAGCAGCTCTAGAAATAGTTTAATTTTCTATTTCCTGGCAAGTCACTCATTCCTGAAAGGATAAGTATGCATTTCTCCAGAGCAGCAGTGAGCCATGCTGTAATATAAAGTAGCCTTTACTTTTCTAGAGCATGAAGGAGGCATTTGAACACTATGTAACATTTTCTACAGTCTCTTGTATTTCATTTTGGAATAATTTTGGATTTTGTCTTGGAATTACTATAACTGAAATGCATAGAAAGCTTCACCAATGAGCTCAGAACATTCTTGTAGTGGATGAGGCCTGGGTAGGAAGAACAGAAGGAGTAGACTTGCTTTGTTGGTCCTGTTAGAGGCTAGCCCTAGCATGCAGCATGGCATTAAGGATATTATTTGAACCTGTTTTACTTTAAGAAATGTTCACAGCTATTACTAATAAATACTGAGATGAGGCATTTTTCCCGTGAATATGACAACAGCACGTACACAAACAAAGGTGGCTGTTGTCCTCACTTTTGATCACTGCAAACAGCCAAGGGGTCTGGATGGCATTCTTCTGGGAACCTTCAGACAGGAGCAGTTTGTTCCAGAGTAACAGCTCCTGGCCATCACACAGGCATGAATTTTACAAAGCTGAAAATGCTGTGTTTAGCAGGATGGCCTCCTTAGGTTTCAAGAAAAGCAAACTCTCAGTTTAAGGCTTCCCATGCTTATCTGTGCTGGCACATTGAATCCTTTCATTTCAGAAATTACCACTTCAGTGGGTGATTTTGTTATGGCACTTTTACTCTTAGGATTGCAAGGCCCTGAAACCCCAACAACATAACCACCAGCTTCCCAGAAAGAAGGTGGGATTTTATTGGTTTTTTCAGTAACTTTGCTTTTTTATGTCTGTAAAATATGTTTGAAATATTTTTCCTTAAATTGTATTTATACTGTGCTACATAATATTACTTCTTTATACACAATCTGTCTTCTCAAATAAGCAGAAATTGAACAGCATCTAGGTTGGCAGTGATGATGTGAAGCTTATGGGTAGAACTGGGCACTGAGAAAGGTATTAAAGCTGAAACAGAAATGTTCATTATGAATTTCTGTAACTACAGGTTTGGTTGCTCTTTCAGAGACATTGCAATTAATTGAATGGTCTGTCTTTGCTCTTTCTGTCAAGAAATCAAGGTGGATTTGTAATTGAGAATACAGACTGTTAAAACAATGAAGGTAGGAAATTATGGGTTTTTTTGCAGTTGTTTTTGATAGGCTTCCTCTGTACAAAAAAGAAATAAGAAGGTGCTCTCCTCCTTCTAGAAGAAATTCAGAAAGTGGCTCTGGAGATCTGAAGTCCACATCTTAGCTGGCAAAGTAGGTATCATTGTCTCTGAGCTGCCTAAGCTAAATCAAGAGTGAGGTATGATAGCAGTGGGATAGCAAGGGATCAGGCAAGGATCATCAAAAAAGGGACTGGGGAGTAGATTAAAACCCCACATCCTAAGATCAAAGGAGAGGCTGAATGGACCCAGTTTGTTACACTGCAAGGCCTTTGGGAGAGTTGGGGCTACACTGAAGTTGAGGGAAATGCTGGTTTAGAAAAGACATGACTACGTGCACATGGCTTGCTAGTAAAATTGCATGTTAGAGCTCTGGAACCTTATGCACGAGAGGGAGAAACCCAGCACATGGGAATCATAGGTGAGTGAGTCTGTGGTTTTGAAAAGGTGTATGTCTTGGTTTATAGCATGCCAGTGCTATAGAGCTATCATCAGGCCACATTTACATATCACAATGCAGCTGGATGTTGCTTTTGTGATGGGTGGGTAGGTTTAGAAAAGAAGCTGAGAGTTACCTTATTTTGAGCTATCTTCTCTACCTTGAAGCATGTGGGAAACTGAATTTCAATAATTTGTATTTTGAACTTATGTGTTCTGGAGTTTCCTCCAATATAGCAACACCAAGGTAAAAAAATTAAAATGTTTTGGAAATAGAACACCATATTTTCAAAATCACGTTTGTTCTTTGGTAGTGTTGCAAAATGTGGAATATGTCAAGATTATCTGAAGTCAGGATGTTCTTTGATGTAAGATCTTTGTATAATCAGCCCTCTGCAACCTTCACTGGCTACTGGCATGAGGAAAGGCAATTAAGGACATATTGATCTCTGCACCAATTTCAAAATCTACCCCCAGGAATCTGACCTACTTTGGACTAAGCTTGTTCATTGGCAGTCTCCTCCCTGCTCCCAAAAGCAGCTGCATCAACAAGGACACTGCTGCTTTCCCAGATGAAAGTGGGGAGATATTGATGTCCCCCAGGTTGGATGGAGCTCACAGCTGGTAACACTTAGGGGGATGCATCAGTGCTGGGCAGATACATCACAGCTGCTTTCATAACATACGTTCTCAGCCCAACCCAGACCTGGAACCTGCTAACAGAGTACCTGGAAAAAGCAGGGCAAACCTTTTTAATTTATTTTTAGATCTGTCAGGACAGATCTAGCCTGGAGTCCTAGAGAGACTGTAATTATGGGGTAATCTGCAAGGCCTTTGCTTTTTGGTGTAATTTACAAAAGGGAAACAGATGAAGGCAGCAGCTTTTGCCTCCAAGTTGAAACAAGATATTGAAGATGTTTCCACAAAGAGAGCAGAGGCACTGGGCAGGAGAAGGCTTCTCAGTGCAGGGGGCTGGCTCTACATCACTTCCACCTGCCCCCTAGTCCAGGCACCAGTCCACTGCAGATGGACAGCACAGGCTGTACAGATGAGAAAAGAGAGGTGTACAGCTCCCAGTCACCCTAGAGCTGTCCTGCATGCATCTCTCCCTCCCTAGCACCTGCCAATCCTTTTTCTATTTCCTTCTGGGAGGCTTTCTCCTGAAGGAAGAAATGATCTGATCTCATTTTGCCCCAAGAACTGCAACACACCAGTTGCCACAATTGAGATGCTTTTTCTCATATAAAGCAAAACCCAAACTTGAATGCAGACCATCTTGTCACAATTCCTCTGATTTTCCTGCAATTTTTCCAGATGGGAGAAGGAAAGTAAGGGGTGCATTTCCCTGCCAGAATTGTTTCTTAGGAATTAAAATGACTGCAACATCTACTGGATTATTATTTTATATTATTACATATATGAGTAAGAGTATGCGTATGAGTGTATATCTGGGCTATATGGGGGATGCTGAATTTAAGTGGCAATCAAATATTTATCTCTCCCTCACCTTCTTCCATTTGCCTAGCATTAAACTGTCATGTATCATTGGAAGTTGGGGTGTTAGAGGCACCTTATGACAGAAGTGCTTGACGGGGAGCTGTGTTCTGCCTCTGATATCCTGGGAAAAATCTCCAATAAATCAGTCTCCTCTGAACTGGGATGTAACAATAAGGAGGAAAAACTTTAGTTTGCCCTCTACTAAAATTCATAAACTTTACAGGCCCTGGGTCTGAAAATAATATGATGAAGCAGACTGGACGTCTAGTAACACTGCCAGAAATGAGCAAGGCACAGGGTGAAAGAAACCAGAAATCCTGCTCACTAATACAATGGACAGTTGGGGCAGGGGGAGGCGGGGATCAAACATGCTTTGTCTACCTACCCTTGCCTGAGTTTGAACTCTGTCATTCATGAATCATGTACAAATGGAAGCTTGAAGGGCAAGAAGTGGTGCTGGGCTGACAGGCAGGAAGAGTACTGGAATGTGATCCAGGCTGTGCAGCCTCTCTCTGCCACTGGCCTCAGCTGACCTTGGGCTTTTGACTCCCAGTGCCTCAGTTTCCCCATCTACACAGTAAATTCTGCTCTTCATAAAGGGCTACTAGCAGGGAGGATGAGGGAAGCTGTCTACACTTAGGTAAATATGGTTTTGCTGGTTCATTTTATCTAAAATAGAAATACAATATGATAAGGGAAAGGCATCCAAAATTTACTGAGGACAGAGGTGAGGCAGGCTGGGGCAGCGAGGCAAGAACTTTCCCATCAGACTTTTGGGAAGTAGCTTATCTGCAAAATAACTTGAGACTCAGCCAGGCCCCAGAGCTGAGAGCAGCCAGTGGGCAAGTACAGAGGTGGAGCTTGCACTGAGGCTGTTTGTTAGATATAAAATGCTTGGCTGGGTCAATGCTGACCACAACACCCGGGAAGTGGCTGAGGGGAGCTGTGCAGAGCAGCGCTGGCCATGGGAACAGCAGCCCCAGCCCTTTTGGTACTGCTCAGCCTAAGAGTGACTATTTGTGATGCTGAGGACACTTGCTCAGGTGAGTAAAGCACAAACCTTACTGCCATCTCACTGAGACAGCCTGTTTCATCTCCCCTGATAAGAGAAGGAGGTTGGGAAGGAAGGAGGGAGGGGGGAAAAATAGCATATGGGTTTTTTTCCTTCTATGCTTTTTAAAATTCAGCTGCCAGTGGGAGGAGAGTAAGGGGAGGCTGAAGTCTCAGCAGCTGTTTGAGAAAGCTACTGGCTCCAATTAGTGATGTAAGATCGTTCCCTGACTAGTGGGGTGTCTAGGAACAGACAGTCTTCAGTGAAGCTTCCCCCCCCAGTTTGGTTTTTCTTTAGTAGGGCCTCCATGCAGTTACCAAAGGATACAGAACAATACAAAGGATCAGTCTGGGGATGCTGCACAGCACAGCCTTCCCCAAGAAGGCCTGGGGCAATTTCAAACAGGCCTGCCATCAGGAAATTCAGAAGAACTCTTACCCTTACTGCCCACATATCCACCAGTCACTTACTCTGCTATCAATACCCCATTGGGGCACCTCTCAGCTTATGTTTTATTAATTACAGTATATTTGTCATGCATGCAATGTCATATATATCAGCCTCCTCTCCTACTGAACTCCCCTGAAGCCAGAGAGATGCAGAGTCTGGCTCCTCTAATATGCGAGATCCTCACTGCCATCTGTCAATCCATTCAACACCCTGATACTTCCATACTCAATGCTTTTGATTACACTGTTCCTCAACTTCAAAGGATTTGGTTTCCTCTCCAAGACATTTCAGAACCTTAATAATCTTCACAAAGACTGTCTTCATTTCTCAGAGGTGAGAATAGTGGGACTGCGTGATGCTGACCAACTTGCCATTCTTCAAGGATGCCCAGGGATCCCAGGTGTCCCTGGCCCAAAAGGAGAAGCAGGTCTCCCAGGAACAAAAGGTGAGGCCCCCAAAACCGGTGATGAGCACTGTGAGATGAGATGGTTTTGTTCCTTTGCATAGGAGAAGCAAGCTGAGGCTGGAGCAGTGGCTGGCCTGGCACTGGCTGCTGTGAGGAACTGGAGAACTGCAGTGAAAAACACCCCAATTAAACATATGCTGGTACACATGGAGTGAGCTGTTTCTTCCTTAAGTCCTGTCACAAATCTGATGTGATCTGGGGGTGTGAAGTATCTCATTCATTTCTTCTACAGAAAATCATCCATTTATTTTTTGGGTCTGTATTCAAGAGTCTGGGTGGGAGGGAGGCTGAAATGCTCCTGCCTGTATTTTGGGGAACAGTGTGGGAAATGTACTGGCAACCCCTATTCCGGGGAGCAAGGGAGATGGGGCTCCTTTGGAGTTTTCATAGCCAACTCATAGAGAAGGTCAGTCACATCAACTGAGTGAGATGATCCACCATAGCAAAATCCATGGACTGGCTCCATGATGTATCAAAGCTCATAAGAATTCATATGTGAACTGCAAATTTAGACTCTGAATGGCAGTACCAGTGTAGTAAGGCTTCAATAGAAAAAAAGGAGTAAGGTAAAAGAGTAAAACTAGGTTACAAGACTAAATCTGATTACCTCGGCTCGCCCATTTCTGTGAAAGCCGAGGCCCAGCTGCCCAGGCTTCTTTGACTCTGCGCTCTGGTCACTTTGTAACATGCACATAAAAATGAGTCTCTTTGCAGGAGAAATGGGAGACCAGGGATTCCCCGGGAAAGCAGGACCACCTGGTGCAAAAGGTAATGTGTAACATATGCAGCTCTAATCTGTAAATGCCCCCAAGCTTGGGACATGCATTAGGAGACTGGGTCTACAGAGATGAACTGCAGGACTGGCCATAGGCTAAGAAACAGTGCTGAAGCAGCATAGGAAAACCTGATTTGGGGTATGGCTCTTGCATGGAGCGAACACTAGAAACAGTGTCCTTGAGTAACTGGGACCACAACACAGAAGAAGATGCCACTCAGAATTTCTCATTGACCCTAAAATCAGACTTCTCCCCATTCCCCATTCCTACCCTAACTTGCCCCCAGCACAACAAGCCTGCCCAAATGCCCCCCAGCCCTGAGGAGCTTTGGAGCTCTCTGTGGAGCTTCAGCCCAGAGGCGTGATGCAGAGGAGCTATGCTGAGTGCTTGTTCTGCCAATTGACAGGGGCAATTTAAAGAACATACCAATGGAAAGAATGGCCTTATTTTATTATGAATATAGAGGTAACACAAAAGTAAAATAATACATTCAATAAAACTATATGCTTGGCTTTGGCAACAAGCAAAAAATTAGCAAGGTAATGCACCTAATCATTACTATACAAGAGGAGGATAGTGATTTAGAAGGCTACACCACTAATTGCCTAAATACTTTAACATCATCCAGTCGCTGGGGAGCCCTGTTTCACAGAGAGGACCTGGACAACCCTTCCTGGCAATTGGGGAAATCCTACATGGTGTAGGAGAGCCCATAGGTGAGGTCTCTGGATTTCCCCTGAAAGGGAGTCCAGTGTTTATAGGCCCAAATCAGCAAGTCAAAGTGACTTGGTTTTATTTTTAGCTCAGGAATGCCTGAATCTGATGGCACGCTTTCCGCTTAGCCAGGGCCAGCGCTCAGCCAGAGCCCAGGTCTTGGCTGGGAGGGTTTTCCCCTAAAATACCTTACAAACAAGCCTCTCAGTTGGAAAAGTTTCTTAAAATGATACATTTCTTGCAGATAGCTAAACAAGGTTATAAACAGTTAGCAAAAGCATCTTTGTCATCTATTTTTAAGTAAATAATACTGATGGTGTTAGTCACACAATATTCACGATCCATCTTGTAAGTCTACTTTGGCTCAGCCCTGCTGCTCAGGCCTAGGCATATCATTGCTTTCAGCAGCCTTCAGCCTTCCACTCAGTGTGCAGTGCCCACTCGACCACAAGAACGAGATCAAACAATAGCACAGGATGAGGTTTCCTTTGTAATGGGATGAACTCCTGAAGAGAACGATGTCTACTGAGAAACTGGCTTTCACTGTCCAGGCTTGCTTAGGACCTTCAGCAGGAATGTGCTGCAAATACTGGAAAAGTGTTTCTACTAAAGAATCCAGCTGCCAGCACAAGGGAACTTGTGTAGGGACTGAGCAGCACTGACTAACTAAAGGGAAGACATCCCTTTTTACATGCTGAATATGAAGCTATTTCCTGGCCAAAAACACCCAAGACTTGAACTGAAATGCCAGCAGGAGATGGACAAAACCACTGAAAAACTCTGACAAATCCTATTGATCAAAATCTCCTAAGTGCCTGACTGTAAAGAGAAAGCCCCCACAAAAAGTCACTGAAATGGAAGTGTGAAGCCCCATACATTCCAAGAGATGGAGAAGCAGCTCTCTCTCCTCTATATCCTGCTCTTCTTGCTGTTCCTGAGAGATAATGCTGATCAAGAGAACAGCCAGGCCGAGGCAGCAGCACCACCTGGGACACTCAGCCAAGCACTGTGGCTTTGCACCTCTTGACAGCCTCTCTTGTACATTTGAGACATACTGAGGGGCTGGAGCAGCCATTTGTAGAGGCACAGTAATTGATTTGCATTGGATAGTCTGTAATGAGCATTTTCCTCTTGTATTTTGTAGGAGCAGCTGGAGAGCCTGGCTTCCCAGGATTGAAAGGTAAATCACGCTGTGCTGAATTTATCACGTGAGCTACTTTGTAAACTTCTATCCTGTGCTGTTCTCCTGCATCAGATGAGAGCAGTTACAGAGACTGGATGGGGCTGTTTGCTGACAGTTATACCTCATCATAGGCTCTGCCCTGGTGCAGGTGCTGTGGGTAGTCCTGCTCCCAAACCAGATGTTCAGCAACAGGTGCTGTCCTCAACTCAGGCAGCTGGTGCTGCCACCTGGCACCATCAGCTGCAGAAGCCACAGGGCTGAGGGACTAGCCAGACTTGGACAGAGGTCTTAATATTCTCATGCTATGGCAAAATGCAGAGGCTCAAATGAAATTCAGTTGCTGCTAGTCCCAGAGGAACATGTCTCTACCAGCACTAGCAATAAGGTATTAGGGAAACATGGGTTTTTTTCCCTTATGCCATCATCCTGCATGTGAAGGCCACATGCACCACTGAGCACCAACCTGCACTGTGGCTTCCCTCTCTGGAATTTGGCTGGCAATCATTGGGTCCAACACCACTGGTCTGGCAGATGGTTCTAATGCTCCAGTTGTCACTGCTGCTTCCAAACCACTGGCTGAAGCCCTGTACCAGCAGCAGCCATTCCCCTGATGGGACTTGTAACTCTGCCTTTCCAAGGTGAATTGCTTCCTCCTTCCCACACTCACCCACTCCTATCCCTCCTGTCCTAGCCCAATGGGACTCACTGGCACAAACTGCTGGTAGACAGCTCCATGGGCTGCACAGCAGCAAGCAGAGCAGCTGGGTCCAACAGAGACATGTCCTGTGTCAGTCTCACCATTTGGACCTCTAAGCCCTAAACAGATGCCAGCAGGAACTAGATCATGCCAGATCCAACAGGCCAAGAGAGGAAAGGCTGCCACTCCTTGTGCATTAATAGATATATTTATATATATATATATAAATATTTATAAAATTTATATTTATAGTGGTAGTAGTACCCCCCAGTGGCCACCCCATGTACCTTCTGGTCAACCTGGAGAGCTCTTCCAAGTGTCTGAAGCAGCTGGGTGTCATTGCTGTAGTTACAGGGGTTTGTGACTTGGCTTCCCACCTGCCTCTCTGCGCCTTCCTAGGTCTGTGCAGATAGGCTGGTGGGTCTCTTCTGGAGGGCCTGGTAGCAGCCAGGACGGCTTATACTGAGCAACCCTTCCTGCCTGCTTTCTCTATGCCTTTCATTTTCTTGGTGCAGATGAGCCAAGCACTTCCTCTAATATAACAGCTCACCAGTGCAGCAGGATTTGTGTTGGCAAATCTCAAGTACTGGGGAAGGGGAGTGCTGGGTGTGGAAGGTGGGGAGCAATTGATGGTGTTGTTTGTCCAACAGGAACAAAAGGAGAGCCTGGATTTCCAGAAATATGGGGTAAGTTTCATCCTAGATCTTCACGACACTGGTCAGCTTTGCAGAGTCGATGGTGGTGGACTACCTGCACCAGAAGTCAGGACAGGATAGGAATAGAAACAAGTTTAGAGTGACATTGAAGAATAGAATAAGGAAATATCACTGTTATCTTTGCGTCTCACAGACACATGCAGCTTCTGTGCATCTACTCTGTACTCCAGCCATGGTGGGAAAGTCAGGTCCTCTGAGCACTGCTTAAATGTCCTGTCCTCCATGTGTCTTGGAGGAGGTCGATTTGAATTTTTCAAAGACTTGGTGTCCTGATTTCTAAGATGAAACCACTGCAAACACCTGTATGGACATGTGGCTACTTCA
This sequence comes from Calcarius lapponicus, assembly GCA_039654755.1. Classification (NCBI taxonomy): domain Eukaryota; kingdom Metazoa; phylum Chordata; class Aves; order Passeriformes; family Fringillidae; genus Calcarius; species Calcarius lapponicus. Next base: position 4,627,236 of record JBBFKN010000012.1, on the reverse strand, counting down.
AAGGCAATTATACTCCTGCACTTGCAGTGACACCTTTAGTACTTGCAGAGTTCATACATGTGATAGAGCTCAGACTAACTTATTCACTGGAAGAAAAAAAGAAAAATAAAATAAACAATTTTCAGGTGCCCCATCTGTCTCTGTGAACTAAAGTTCGAGGACAGCTACAACCTGCTCTGGCTACAGCTGGGTGCTGTAGGGCCACAATAAAGGCTCAGACAGATCAAAGCTGCTGTAACACCTGACAGATTGGGATGCCACTGAACTGGTTCCTTGCTCTGGGCATGTAAAAGATTTGACTAATAGGAAGAAAAAGGAAAAGGCCAAGTCCAGGACCATCTCCCTCCTAGGAGAGCAGGGTACTCTGGCTGGTACAGCTGTGTATGCATGTATCACACACAGCACGCTGGGACACATGCACCACCAGCACCACCATCTCTGATCACCCTCCCAGGCTTTCCCTAAAACAATTACTGATGCAGCTGTAGGTTGGGATGTCTGATAGGGACAATTCAGTCTCCTGTGAATCTGAACTTCTGTCAGCAGGTATGGTTTTGGGGAGGGAAAAAAGTGTATATAAGATGCATATATATGCACGCGCACACACACACACACACACACACACATAAATAAAGGTACATATTCAAAAGCACTTTGTTTCTTGGGGAGACCTTCCAGTACTTAGGGGGTGCTTATAAAAAAGCTGGAGAGTGATTTTTTTGCATGGGCAGTGACAGGACACTGTCACTGTGTGATTTACAGAATGATTTACAGGTAAAAGAGGAGAGATTTAGATTAGATATTAGGAGATGATTCTTTACTCAGAAGGTGATAAGACCCTGGCACAGGTTGGCCAGAGAAGCTGCGGCTGCCCATCCCTAGAAGCGTCCCAGGCCAGGTTTGGATGAGACTTGGAGCAACCTGGTCTAGTGGAAGATGTCCCTGCCCATGGCAAGGGGTGCAATGAGATGAGCTTTAACGTTCCTTCCAACCCAAACCATGGGTGATTCTATGATTCAATCCATAAAGGATGAGCTGAACACTGTTCACTGCCTCACAGGGATCTGTCCTGTGTCACTAACTCCTTTGCTGTCAACTGCCCACCCATTCTCTATGCCCTGCATACATTCTGGAGCTCAGACAAATTTCTGGATCACGAGTTTGTCATCTTTTTCAGAGCAGCTCCATCATCCAGATCCCCAAAAGTCATTGCAGATGAGAGGAGTCTCAGCACCTTAGACCATCTTTCTTAGAAGGTGCCCATCTCCCCTGCAACATATGGGCCCAGAAGCCATGGCAGAGTTTGGCTCCCAGCAGCTCTACATTAAGATCCTGCAGTACAAAGAGCCAGCTGGGTGCTCAAAGGCTCAAGGCTGATGTGCTCCTGTGATCAGTAAACACATTATAACTCTTTCCACTTGATCTCTTTGATTTGCACAGAAGCGGGGAACTGCCAAGAACTGTTGGCCAAAGGGAAGATTTTGAGTGGCTGGTACACAATCTACCCCCAAGACTGCAATGCCACCAGCGTCTTCTGTGACATGGACACGGATGGTGGGGGATGGATTGTGAGTAGGATGAGGAGAGGGAGGTTTACATGTTCCTACAGAGATTCTTGTTAAGGCTGCAAAGGATGGCTCAAAAATAGAAACACACAGCTGAAGTTCACGCCTGCAAGCCAGAGTGAATGCCTCTGGACACAGGGGATTCCCCCAAAACCTCTCTCTGGAAGCAGGCTGAGTGCCACAGACCCACCCCCTGCTTAAATCAGCAAATAATTTCCTTTTCATTTCCAAGGGCATATGGAAGAGATCATTGAGCAAGGGATTCTTGTGGGGTTTGCTCCCCAGCCACCTACAAGAGTGCCCTGATGCAGGGAAAGCATTCACCATGGTGGGTGTGTCCCCCAGGCGCTGTGGATGCTTCTGAGTGAGGGATGGGCTGGTGGGGCTGAGGGTCTCTTTCAGGTTTTTCAGAGGCGCTGGGATGGGTCAGTGAACTTCTTGCGAGATTGGGATTCATACAAACGAGGCTTTGGCAACCAGCTGACGGAGTTCTGGATGGGGAATGACAACATCCACTTCCTCACCTCTCTGGGTAAGGTCTGCCTCTGTCCCAGGCTAGGGCCATGAGAGTCCAACCCCTGTACCACATTGGGTCATTGCACACCTCTGAGTTTCTCATAATCATCTGAGGCCCCCACTGTTAATCCCAAACATGCAGGCTCTTGCAGCCTACTGCACACTGGAAACTGCACTCTAAAAAAAAGCAAAACTAGAAGTCAGGGAAGAAAATGAACTATCTGCATGATCTACCCTGGAGACAGACCAACACATCTTCCTACTTGGACTGTTTGTGATGGCATCATCTGGTCCATACACAGCCTCGGAGTTACAGCTGTGTGCAGGACTCATGCCCATGACCACCCAATATCATACCTGAAAAGGTGCTTCCCTAGAAAACCATCAAAAGTTTAGGAGGCTCTGCAGGAATTTTAAGGAAATCAAAATTTCTCAAGTAGTGGCAGCTCCTCTCAAGTTAGCTCACAGCACCTTAAGCCCTCCACTCTGAAATCCAGTGGCATACTCACCATCTGCCCTGCACCACTGCTGTCCATCTTCTCTTCTAGGACCCTGTGAACTCCGTGTTGACCTCAGAGACTTTGAGAACAACTACTATTTTGCCAAATATGCTTCATTCAGAGTTTTAGGAGAGTCAGAGAAATACAGACTGATTCTAGGAGACTTCCTTGGTGGAAACGCTGGTAAGTTTGAGGCAGCTCACTGGGAAAGTCTGTTTCCTAGAGCATTTCAGAAGTGTTCAGCTTCTATGCAGAGACATATCATGCACACTCCTTGTATCAGCTACATTTTGGGTCAGTTTTTTAAAACTGGCCATGGTACCTCAGGTACTGAGTGACCTCTGGGTACAGGGATGGAGGGGGACATGCATCATCTGAAGAAATGTAACTCAGAGCATTACCTTCAAGCCCAGCCCTATGGTTTAACAGCAAATGAGCCTGGTCCTGGGCAGCATCCCATCCAATTGACCTTCCCAACAGCTCTGCATCAGCCAGGTCAAGGTCTGCTTTTGGTTACATTGGCAGGAGGCATTTGCCCAGGAGGTCTAGCATTTCCAGGACTGGGGTGCTGTTCAATACCTGCAGCATCAGCACTCCATCCTCTTAATACCCGATTTTTAATATTTTTTTTAAAGTAAACAAATCTTCTTCAAAATTCAATATCCATCATTCAGGAAAGAGTGGAACCAAAACCTGAGAGAGCAGTGCTCTAGGTTTATGTGGCTTTGCACACTGCAACCCTGTCTGGTAATTCAGACCTGTGTATACGCAGAGAACCTGAGCATTCCAAGAGAAGTGACATCTGTGTACCTGTGAAAAGAATCTGGTCCACTTGATTCAAAGGCATAGATAAATTCTCCATGTGTTTTAGCAGAGCTCCTTGTCCAAGACAAGGAGGAAACCTGGGCAAGAGAGCAGGAGGATTTATACAACCTGCCTTGCAAGGGCCACTGGTGCACAGAGACATCAGTGTCCTGTTTGTGATCCCTACTGCAGTAACTGTGAACGTGTGCTCTCTGCAGGGGACTCTCTATCGTACCACAGGGACATGCCATTTTCAACAACAGATCACGACAATGACATGAGTGCCTTTAACTGTGCCACAGAATATAAGGGAGCGTGGTGGTACAATGACTGCCATTACTCCAACCTGAATGGGATGTACTGGATGGGTGCACATGGGAGCTATGCTGATGGCATCAACTGGAAGACAGGCAAAGAATACCACTACTCCTATAAGCAAACAGAAATGAAGTTCAGGCCAGTTTAACATGGCAACAGGGTGCCTGACTAGGTCCAAGAGGTGCCACTCACCCATGAAAAGAAGACACAAAACAATGTTGCTTGGGGACAAAAATGGACCAGAAAGGATATTACAGGTTGTCCCTTCTGCCTAGAGCAGCATTTTTGAAGCCAGAAGATATCAGTACTGGTTTGAGCTTCTGTAAGCACCAAATCTTGACCCTCTCTCACCCTGACTACCTTCAGCAGCCCCACTGATGCAGACTGAGCCCAAGCACCTTCTTCTGAAAAGTGTGTTGATTTAAAGACCAGGTGATGAGTGGGGCCAGTGCACCTCAGTAAAGCTCTCTGATATTACTACCCTAAATGGTAATTACTGCTAATCTCCAGTATAATCCATGTATATGAAGACTCCAATACACATGCAGCCTCTTTCTATTGGACCCAAGAGCCATCCAAAAGGCACGGCACTGAATTCCTGACCTGTCCCATTCTCCCTGCAGGCTGTGATGGAGCCACAACATAGAACAGCATGGAAAAGACTGAGCTTCCAGCACAGTGTGTAGGAATCCACAAAATCAGAGGGTTTTGGGAAAGCTGCAAAAGGCAGGCCTCAGAGGCAGCAGAACTGTGATTAGAGCTAAGCAGTAGCCATGAGATAGGGCAGCAGAAAATTATTTAAAAAGTAGAAAAGCAAGGACAAATAGAACAATGGTCTGTGTATTAATGCTTTTCTAGAATAACTCTCTAAGCTACAGAAAAGTTTATCTAGCAAGATATTAGGAAGTTTGAAGCTTAATAATGGAGCTCTGTGCATTGTGTTTTAAGGCTTACAAGCAGGTATTGTATTTGAAATAAGCAAGCTTTGTTTTAACCAAAGGTACCTGTGCTTATCGTGGTTGGATAGAACTACTGTCAATGTGCTTTTGCTTTGTGTGATTGGTCAAAAAACTTATAAAGTTGTAACATTAAGTTCTTGGTCTGCAGCCTGGAACGTGAGCTGATGGCATCTTCCTATTGTCATAACCATGTCATGAAACTGATGCTGAAAAATAAAACAGCTCAAGGCACGGTCGACAGCAGTCCCGTCCCGTTTGTGATTTGCACACAGACCCCCAGCCAGTGATACAGTGCTGTCAGCACTACCAGTTTCCCATTTCTTTCCCCACATGTTCCAGGACCTCAGGTGGGACCCCAGCTCCTGGAACCACAGCAGAGTTGCTCAGCACTTCCCACCAGGACACAGCTGCAGCTGGGCCCAGAGCCAGCTTTAGCCATTCTACCAGGGCATGTTTCTAGATCTCATTAGCTGCTGTGGACCAAGAGCTGTATGCAAAACAGTTCAGCATCATGTGTCATACCAAGACACTACAGCAGTTCAAAGTCAAGCCTTGCACATGTGGTCATCATGTACAGTGCCAGTACCTTCCACTTCATCTTGTTTCCAGCAGCGTTTGAGGGTGGCCTATCTGCTGGTGGGTGGACACAGTTCACCTGGTTCATGTATTGTATTTGACTATTAGCAGAACTGGGTCTCTTCTTCTTGCACTTATGCTGCTGGACTCCTCGCCACAGCTGACAGAGGAGAGCCAAGTGCTAACTCTGCACTGCAGGGATAAACAGAGACAGTGGAAATGGAGTATTTCTTTGTGTGATGTTTCTAATGGTCCCAGGTTTATTTCACTGTATATTGCACAGATATGTAGGAAGGGCAGCTCCAGCCCTACAAGACAGAATCCAAACCTTGTGAGTGAGAAAAGCAAGAAGGTCACTCAGCCTGCCACAGCAGGTCAACAGTGCACTAAGAAATAAACCTGAGGGTTTGCATCTCCCCACTCACTCCTGTCTCAGTTTACTTCTTTTCAGTTACACAAGAAAGAGTGTGTCTGAGCAGAGAAGTGCACACTGAAAGCCCCATAGTTACTTCTCCCTCTTCAGGAGCTCTGTCTTGTTTTCCTGCTACTCCCAATAAGATTCACATGCCCTCACCAGTACCAAGGTCCCAGAATATTCCACTGTATCACACCCATCTGCTGCTGATGCTGTCTTCCAGGAGTAGCTTCTCAGAGGTGCAAGGTACTACCAGAGACTTCTCTGCAGAGATGTATAAGCAGGTGCTGATATATTCCACTATAAACTAGCTAAAAGTGCTAAATCCCCTTTCTCTGCTCATCTCTAGCTTCTCCTCTTACTACAGAGAAACCTTCAATGTTTAAATTTTGCTTGTAAAGGGCACTGATGAGACTTTAAACAGACTACTTACTACACAGAAATAAAAGAACTACTAGTAGATAAAATACAGTGCACGGTAAAGGTACCTATATTATATCTAGTGAAGAAATAGTATACATTAAGATTCAGTGTAATTTACCACTAAATGGACCATGGAGTGTTGAGGGTTTCTTGCAGGACAAAGGATATACATGCACAATCCAGTCTTCGTAGAAGCTGAGTAAGGTCACAATGCCCTTGAAGAACACAAAAGAAGAAAACACGCTCAGCGGCAGACGGTTCAGGATGTAAAGGAAGACATGAAAATCACAGTGAGACCCATGAAGATGCAAAACTAACTAAAATTAACTGAAAGCTTAAAATGCATGCACAGAAGGATTTAACCCATCATGTATTAGCTTGAGGCGTGAACAGTAGAACACAGTATAAACATAGCTTGCTTTCTGCAATAAATCGGCTTCACTTGATCACACTGATCATGGCGTGATGTCCCGTTCCTGATACTCCGCAATAATGGAGTACACATCAAATTCTTCCTCTCAGTTCCCAGGAAAGTAACCACGGAATTTGTGTCCAAACTCCAGAGAGAAGCTCCTGCATGTTTCCAGGGAGTATGTAAGAAGTTTCTACCTCCATGAAAATTTGTGTAGCTTTTATAGTTGAAAAAGTAGTGTCTTCAGTCAAGAATTTCTAGCTTATCTCCCCACATCTGTTCCCACATCCAGTTGTTTATTGGGAGTTCTACTCCTGGTGCCAGAGAGAAAAATAACACTGTGCAGTGTAGCCCCAGCTTCCTGCTAAGCAGTGCAGTCACATCACTCCTCAGTGAACTGCCACATCACTGTTACAGCGCCTTCAAACCTGACCTCCTGAAGAATCTTCTCGGGAGGCTGGTGCTGTAACACCACTTTGTGCAGTTTTTGACAAGCCTGCACATGGATTTATGTTACCACTTGGCCATGTGGCTGGCACAAACCTGCATGGTGCCTCCCAAACACAAGGCTCAGCGCTGTGCCACTAGCAGCTCCCTGCACTTCACAGGAACATGGCTTCTCTGTCCCTCCAGTGCCATCATGCTGAGCTCTGGCTCAAGGCAGCAGCTAGCATGGCTCCAGAAACATCCACCCAGCACTTTACAGGGACAGCAACAGCAAAAGACAAACTTTTCTCCTGATGTTCACCATGCCAAACCAAAGTTTCTCTCAGTCAGACATTGCAGCCTTTCTCATCATAATCTCACTGAAAGTGAAAGAAGTTGATCAATAGGTAACTCATGTAAGCATGAGTTAACTATTAAAAGTTAGCAAATATTAATCACAAGCCTAAGAAGCAGGACACACCTTAGCCTTGTCAAGATAAGAGACACAGAATGCATCCTGTCAAGGTAAGAGGAACAAAACCTATTATCAGCAGAAAACACTGAACCAGCCAGCAAAGGACGTGCATGCTTCAGAAAGAAAGCTTAAAAGTGCAAAGTGAGGAAGACTACCAGCCTTCATCAGAACGACCACTGAGGAAAACTTGGAGCCTTCTTCAGTGTGACCAACAGAGTACACTGTGCTTGCGTGTCACCTATGCTAAGGATATTAATGATTTCCAAGACATAATTGGTATCACCACTCCAATCCCAAGTAATGTAATGAATATGCATGAAATTTAGCCATATACCGTGCTGTGTAAAAGTGCAGAGTGTGTTAGGAAGAGCACTCCCCCACGTACCCAGCGCCAAGTACAGCAAATACCCACCTCACTGGGTCAGTGTCTGAGGGGACTCTTAGCTCAGCATTGGAGTGAATCAAAACAAGAGAACTGTCCCATAGTGTTCTCCTGGGCTACACGAATTCCGCAACCCTGAAGAAATCCAGCTGTTGCTTGAAGGCATGGCCTCACCTTCCCCTGCTTCAGCTGCCCCTGCCTTCCCTCCTGGGCTGGCACAGGCCTCTGCACGGACTCTCTTGCGAGCCAAAGCCGAAGACCAATCCCTCATTAAATTAATTCAACGGCAGAAAAGCATACCTCCTTCCCAGCTGACTCAGCTTCATAGTCCTTTTTATGCAACGGCACGAACCTGTGCTTGGGAGGGACCACAACAAACACCTGATCGGGGAGGAGAGGTCCCCTTCTCCTAGTCCTGACCTGAGTGTACACGGGATGGAGTGGCCAGGTAACTTTTACCAGAGGTGCAAATTACAGAACTAACTTCCCACATCTGCTGCCTTTTTAGCCTCTGCAGTACACAGCGGCGCGGCCCCCTCCACCCCCAGGAGAGTAAGGAGGCGACGGCCCAGCCCAGCCCGGCCCAGCGCGTTGAGCATTGCAGCCACCCGGGGGAGCCGCCACAGCGGGCCCGCGGCGCTCGCCTGTTCACGTGAGGGGACGCTGAGGCGCCGCCTGATCCCGCGGCCGTGGGGCACGGGAGCGGGGCCTGCGCGGCGGCGCTCGGTGCCGGCGGAGCGGCTGCCATGGAGTCGGTGCTGCTGCTCTCGGCCCTGCTGCTGCTCCCGCCGCTGCCGTCCGCCCGCGCCGCTCCCGGTGGGTGTTTCGGGCCGGACCCTTCTGCTTGTCACCCCTGCTCCTCGGGCCGTACCCCGCTGCCTGACTTCCTCCTTCCTCGGCCAGAGCCCCGGCCCTCCCATGGACGGGACCCTCTGCTAGCTTTTCCAGGCTCCGGGCAGGACTCCGAAGTAGCCTCGCTGGGCCGCAGCCCTCAGCCAGCCCGGGGAGCACCGAGAGGGCGCTCCGAGCTCCTCGGGTCCCAGTTCCCAGGCTGGGTTGTGCCGTACCGGGTGACCTCGCCTGTTGTCGGTTTCCCCTGTGCTGATGATGCCCCCTCCAGCTGCCCGGGTCGTGCGGCCCGGCCTGGAGGAGCGGCTCTTTCCGCAGGTGCGGGACCACTTCAACTTCGAGACCTACGGCAATGAGACCTTCCCGCAGCGGTACCTGGTGTCGGGTAGGTCCCGTGGGTGCTGTGGCTTCGGGCTGGATTCCTTTCTGGTTAACTTTTAACTGCCTCTGTTCCCATGTAAAGCCGGAGCTAGAGCACTGGGCAGCCAAGAATCAGTGTCAGCCACGGGCCAGCCCTGTACGAGCCAGGCATTCCCCATCATTGTATATATCCTCCTTTCCTTTTAAATCCACTTTTTACAAAGGCATGTACTTAGAGAACAAGGGGGCCTGGCTTTAAATTGAGAGTAGGCTTAGACTGCACATTAAAAAGGAATTCTTCCCTGTGAGGGTGGGGGAGGCCCTGGCACAGGTTATGTAGAGGAGCTGTGGCTGCCCCATCCCTAGAAGTGTCCAAGGCCAGGTTGGACAGGGTTTGGAGCACCCTAGGGTAGTGGAACGTGTCCCTGCCCGTGGCAGAGGGGTGGAACTGGATGAGCTTTAAGCTCCTTTCCAGCACAAACCAGTCTGGAATTCACTCCTTGCCTTCTGTTCTGGCTGTGTGGTGCAAAGAGGATTGTGGGGACTGACCTCTGGAGCAAGAGTAGACTAGAAGCAGGAACTGTGTTAAGCTTGCACCAGAGCTGGCTCTGTGTGTGTCTTCAGTTGATGCCAGCATCTCTTACAAGTGCATGTAATCGAGTGTTCTGAATGTGTCAGGAAAAACAAATAGTCACTGAAATGTTGCACTCTGTACTGATCATTTTTAGGAGTAAAGGAGTAAAATGCAAACCACTAACCCAACCCTCTTGGGTTAGTGGTTTGCATTATTTAAACTTGTGCAACTCTAGGTAGCTTAATCCATGTGAAACAATGAGCACTGCCAAGAAGGAGCCAGCCGTGTCTCATTTTTGGGTCACTGACAGTAAAAGAGAAAAGGCCTTTCTAAACAACATCTGACTAAAAATACAGCAATTTCCATAACCAGTTCACATGCTTTTCAACCTTGCCTATGCAGAGGAATTGGGGAGCAAATTGAAGGGAGAGAGGAAAGGTGGGCTTGGGAATAGCAACAGATGTGAAGACTGCACAGCTTCATGCCCACCTGCTGCTGCCTCCCTGCTGCATTGGGGTCTTCAGATGCTCCAGCTTGCCTTCACATTGCCTGCTGCTCTGCAGCTTGTTCAGCACCTGTGCCAAGTTGTGTGTTTCACCAGGTGTGAATTCATGGATCAGTTCAACCCAAAGATATGGATATGAATTTTGAGAGCATACCCAAGGCTGCGATTTCACTAATTAGGTGGCCCTTTTTGAACAGAATGTTGGAATTACATGGTTTAAAGCATTGTGCAACTTCTATTTGTTTTCTTTTAAAACATTATGTTTTATCTGTGAGTTCTGGGCAGAGCTGAATAAGATATGTGAGGAGTAAAATATTATCAGTGCAGTTCTGCTGGTTTATAGAGAGTTTCTCACTCAAAATTCCTGTGATTCCATTTCCCTGGTTTTTTTTTTGTACAATATGAGACTTTTCAGATTATCAGCAAGAAAACAAAAACTGATACTCTTGAGTTTAGCTAGCAATTCCCCAGGATTTCAATCAAAAAATAGGTACCTTTCTAAGGAGCCTATCTGGTTTGGTTTTGGCTCCTGTGGTGGTTGTTTACTCCAGGAGCCCTGAAGCACATGAGGAGAAGAGCCAGAGGAAAGAGAACACAGAGCACTCCAGTTACCTACCCAGTATCCAAAGCAAATGTATCATAGTCAGTTGGCCTCTTTGTTAATGAAGAGGAGCAGTTTCACTAATGAGAGGTTTCAAATCCCATTTCAAGCCAAATCTGGCTTTGTCAGTTCTGTGCTGAGAATGCCAAGAATTAAATTTGAGCCTCTCTGTTCATGAAAACAGCCTCATGTGACAGCAACATCCATGGGACAGCTGTTGTGCAGGGTCTCTTTGGATGATGTGTTGAAATCAACACTTAACTGACAGTCTGAGGTTTGTCATTGGAGAAAACTATTATCCCTCCTAATTCCTGTGCAGTTTATCACTAAGCTAAAATCAAATGTTTGTTAAAGTCAGCAAGCATTAGAACGACTGTTTGTTAGATAAGCCAGTGTTAGCATCACAGCTCAGCTTGTCCTGCTAGAACTCAATTTGCATTCAGTTATAAAGTGGTCTGAGGATGAAACACATTATCTTCATATATCATCATATATATACACACACAGATATGCATGTGTGTTACATATGTAACATATATCAGCATATCCTGGGCTCCTGCCTGCAGTGTGGCAGACGGTGTGTGGGGGGATTCTGTCCCTCTGCTCAGGTAGAGGGAGGCAGTTCTACCGGGACCCCACTGGTAGAACTGCCCCCAGGCCCAGGGACCTCAACACAAGAAGGATGTGGAGCTGCTGGTGTGAGCCCAGAGGAAGCCCCAGAGATGATCTGAGAGCTTGTGTAGCAGAGCATCTCACCCTCTCCCAAGAGCTTATCTGTCGTTTGTTAGCCAGTCAGATAATTGAAACAGGACAAGCTGTGTTATTGTGAGTGTTTTGGGCCCATAGGTTAACACTGGTCTGGTATTTCCCAACTGCCAATAATACCTTACTGTTGACATGAGGTCTGACAAGATAAGCTGGATTTTGACTGACTGATAGCTGTTCACTTTATAACTATAAAAGTCACCCCAAACTTTCACAAAGCAGAAATCTGCTGTAGATTCTGCTTCCCAAAGCAGAAATCGGCTAAAATGTATATATTTTCTGGAAATGTGTGGAGTTTCTCCTGTGAGCAGGGACATCTGCTTCACAGTTACTCCCCAGGGGTTGAGTGAAGGAATGTCTCTGCATTATCACCATTTCGGTGGTAAATTACATTTGACTCCTAATCAATACTATTTCTTTTGCCTGTTTTAATACAGATACCTTGATATAGTGCACTGTTCTATGGTTTACTGTTATCAACTAGTAGTTCTTAGTTTTATACTGTGTAGTGAGTAGTTCTGGTTAAGGTCCTTTGTCTGTTATCTCTTGTCTGTTTAATAAATAATTCACTCTTATAAGTAGATCCTATTTGCTGTAATTATAACTGTGAGCCAGAGTGATTCCTTAAATTTAAAATGCTGCCAAAATTTGAGGCTAAGGCAGGGCTTGTCTGAAGCTTTCCCTTGTCTCATGACAGCTGGAGCCCCTCTCCTCTGGAGACAGGTTGGGAGAGTGGGTTTGTTCAGCCTGGAGAAGAAAAGACTCTGGGCAAACCTTATTGCAGCCTTCCAGTACTTACAGAATGTTTGTGAAAAAACGTGGGGGAGTAGCTTTTTGCCAAAGCCAGTAGTGATAGGACAAGGGGCAATGGTTTGCAGTTGACAGATGGTGAATTTGGATTGGATATAAGGAAGACATTCTTCCCTGTGGGAGTGGGGAGGCCCTGGCACAGGCTGCCCAGAGAAGCTGTGGTTTCCCCATCCCTGGAAATGTTCAAGGCCAGATTGCACAGGACTTGGAGCAGCTTGGTCTAGTTGAAGGTGTCTTTGCCCGTGGCAGGGCACTTGAACTGGATGGTCTTTGATGGTCCTCCCCAGCTCAAACCATCCTGTGATATGTAATTTACAACTTTATACCTCAGAGCAGGAGTATCAGAAAGACGCAGGCAATTTCCTAATATAGTTTTGTGTGAAAATTTAGCTGTCCAAATGTTTTGGAGTGAGTTGAGCTAAAAAGGGTATATAAATGGGAAATCGCTATTTTGGGGGGCAGCTGTCTGCAAAGGACTTGCAGAACTTGAGATTTTAGGTATTTTTCAGGCAGAAGTGAAATTTTCAGGCCATGTAGTGATCTTACGGAAGCTCTTATGTACCCCCACCCAAATGAGAGATTTCTGGAGCCTGGCCTTCCTAACACTTTGTGTCCCAGATCAGGTCTCAGGAATCAGCCTGAGACGGAGTTCTTCCTTGTTAACCTCGTTAACCTCCTGCCCAAAATAAAAAATTTACTAATTTCATGCACATATTCTCTTTGTTGTGTTTTTTGTGGGTTTTGTTTTTTTTATTTTAATTTTAATTTCTTTCTTTCAATTGCTCAGCAAAGTTCTGGAAGAAAGGATTTGGACCCATCTTTTTCTATACTGGCAATGAAGGTGACATCTGGACTTTTGCTCAGAACTCTGACTTCATATTTGAATTAGCAGAGGAACAGCAAGCACTTGTCATTTTTGCTGAACATGTGAGTATTTTAGTCATGCATTCTTTAGAGTCCTCTTCTGTTCAGTGTTACCAAATTCAGCTTTCTGCAGGTCTGGAATAGTGGTACCATTTCTTCCTGTGGAGCTGAGTCAGACCTGCTACAATCTTTCTCCCCATAACAGCAGATCTTCTTTTTGTAATCATGGCTTTTTAGTAATTTTTTACTATACCTCCCAGGACTCCAGGATACAGACTGCTGTTTCAGTACAGCCTATGCCATGAATGATTTGCTTTTGTAAGTAGTTTCTACAGGCCTTAAACTCCATGTTGGAGTAGAGAGATACTTTGTTTGGATAATATTTAATCTCTCTACCCTGCAAAGTCCCAAGCCAACCTTTTCTACACTATTAAATCTACTATCTGTCATCTTAGGTGTGAAGAGATTATCCTGTTCCCTTTTGTAGCTGGGAATTTCAGGAGAGATACTTGTGCTGAGAACCCACTTGGCACCCACTGAAGCAGCTGTAATGTCCCGGCCATCCACTCCATGATCTGTCCTGAAAGTGTCTGTGTATCAGGTGCAGGAGACAAGGCACTTCCTCAGTTATGGACAAGTTAGAGGACGTCTCATACTCTGTTATGTCTTTGTATTAGTGTGCACTTAGCCCAGCTCTATGGTGAAAGTAGGGAAGACCCATAGGAGTGTTGCCATAGTGTATCTCTTTCATTTCAGAGGTACTATGGGAAGTCTCTTCCCTTTGGAATTGAATCAACACAGTTGAAGAACACTGCTCTGCTCACCGTGGAACAAGCCCTTGCTGACTATGCAGTGCTCATTACTGAGCTTAAGCAGCAGTTTGGTGCTGCAGACTGCCCTGTCATCGCTTTCGGAGGCAGGTAAGTATTGTGTGGACTCCTTCCCTTCTCTGCATCCTTTTCCAGCCAAAGTTATGCTGCTGTAGATCTCTTTTGCTCTCAAGAAAGTTCTCAAGGCAGAGCTTTAAGCTATCCTTTTGAGAGCAGATGTACCTGTGCCTCAGCTCCCATGAGCTCATAACCAGGTCCCAGTCTTCTTTCCCATCAGGAATTAGTCTCCATTTGTGGTTGCTTTGGAGAAGCACCCCTGACTGGATGTTTCTAAGCTTATTCGATGCCTGAATCATCCAAAGCTGCGGAAAAAAAATAGCTTGGAAAGGGTAAAGGGAAAATAGCAGCCTTGCCAGTCATAAGCAATGTGACAGTGTGCCAAAACCTGAGAAAACAAGCTCTAATGGGGTCCCTCAATCTGCTGTCACGAGGTGTTGGCTACAATGAACCTCACCTGAAATGTTTCTACACTAATGCGTACAGCATGAGGAACAAACAAGAGGAGCTCAAAGCTTAGGCCCAAGCCCAGAAATTTGGCACCGATAGCAAAAATGAAGTCTGGTAGAGAAGTCCTGTGACTGGAGTGCCCTGTTGGATGGTTACAGGCTCTTCAGGAGGGATAGGGCAGAAGAGGTGAAGCAATGTCATTGTATGTAGTGGAAGGGATAGAATGTCTGGAGCTCATAGTTGGCAATGGCACAGTTGAAAGCCCCTGGGTAAGAATCAGAGGACAAATAAATAAGGTAGATGTCACTGTGGGAGTCTACTTTGAATCTCCCAGACAGGATGATGATGCAAACAAATGATTCTTCAAGAAACTAAGGATGCTTTCAAGTCAACTTCCCTTGTCCTTATGGGGGACTTCAGCTTGCCAGAAATCAGCTGGGAGAATCACACAGTACAATCTAGGCCAGGAGATGCCCTGAAAAACCCAGATGACAACTTTATGGCACAGTTCTTAAAGGAGCAGAATTGGAAAGATACCCTTCTTGATCTACTGCTTGTCAACAGAGAGGATTTTGTGAGCAAAGTGGGGGTTGGCAGCTGTTCTGGCCACTGCAACCATGAAGCCATCGAGTTTAAAATCTCTTTTGACAGGAGGAAAAGTGCCAGAAAAAGCCACCAAAAAAGTGGCCATGAGGAGAGACTTCGGCAGACTTCAGGCTGCTCAGGGAATTATTGAGTAAAGTCCCCTAGGAAAATATTTTTGTAGGTGATGAGGTCCATCTGTGTTGGTTACTTTTAAAATATCACCTGTTAAGGGCAAAGGAGTAGCAGTTCCCAAATGCTGAAAGTCAGGCAGGTGAGGCAGAAGACCAGCTTGGCTGAACGGGGATCTTCTCTTGGAAATAAGACAAAAAAGGAGGTTGTATGCCCAGTGGAAGCAAGGTCAGGTGACATGAGAAGAATACAGAGACACTGCTCCCCCCCTATAGGGAGAAAATTCCTGTGATTAAAGCTTAATTTGAGTTGAAACTGCCAAAACTGGAGAACGATAAAAAGAGTTTTTAAAGTACATTAATTGTGAAAGGCAATGTAGAAATAACATTGGCCTGTTCCAGGATGAGGATGGTCGCCTCACAAACAGGGACAGAAACAAGGCAGAGGTGTTTATTGTATTCTTTGTCTATGTCTTCACCATGGTTGGCAGACCAAAAGGGCCCCAGTGTCTTGAGCTGGAGGACCATGAATGCAAGAATAATCAGCTCCCTGTTGACCCTGAACATGTGCAGGATCTGCTGCTCCCTACAAATCTATGAGGTCTGTTGGGATTCATCCAAGAATCCTCAAAGACCTGCTGATGTCATTGCAAAACCTGTCTTGATGATTTTTGAGCAAGCTTGGGAATCCAGAGAGGTTCCAGCTGACTGGAAGCTGGCAAACATTGTCCCAGTTTTCAAGAAGGGCAGGAAGGAGGACCCTGCAAACTACAGGCCTGCCAGTTTCACTTCTTTGCTGGTAGAATCTGAGATCATGGTAAATATTATTCTGGGAGATACTGAAAAACCACCTGGACAGCAATGCAGTCATTGGTCGCAGCTAGCTTCAGGAGAGGAAAGTCCTGCATGTTGAACCTGATTTCTTTCTATGATGGGGTAACCCATGTGGTTGATCTAGGAGAGCCAGTAAATGTCATTTTTTTGGACTTCAGCAAACCTTTTGATGCTATCTCTTCCAAAGATTTTTCTGGGCAAAATGTCCAGCATATGATGGGTGAGCAATTGGCTCACTGGTTGGCACAAAGAGTTACAGTGTCTGGGGTAACACCAGGCTGGTGTCCAGTCACCAGTGGGATTCTGCAGGGCTCCATCCTCAGCCCTCTTCTCTTCTACATCTTTATTAACGACCTGGATGCAGGACTTGAAGGAATACTAAGTCAGTTTGCCAACAGCACTAAACTGGGAAGAGCCATTGACTCCCTTGAAGGCAGGGAGGCCCTGCAGAGACCTCACTAAGTCATAGAGATGGACAATCACCAACCATATGAAGTTCCCAATGGCAAGTGCTTGGTTTTTCACCTAGGATGGGGCAACACTGGCTGTGTGTATGGAGTAGGGAATGAGAGGCTGGAGAGCAGCTGTGGGAAGGGACCTGGGGGTCCAGTGGCATATTGGATGTGAGTCAGTAGTGCCCTGGCAGCCAGGAGGGCCAACTGTGTCCTAGGGGGCATCATTGCTGGCTGAGTCAGGGTGGCAGTTATCCCACTGTGCTCTGCACTGAGGTGGCATCACCTTGTTTAGGGTACCACAATGTAAATATGTAAATGCATTAAGGTCTTAGAGAGTGTCCAAAGGAGGGCCATGAAGATAGGGAAGGGTCTGAAGGGGAGGCCTTATGAGGAGTGACCAAGATCACTTGTTTTGTTCAGCCTGGAGAAACTGAGGGAAAACCTCACTGCTCTCTTCAATATCCTCTGGAGGGATAGCACTGATCTCTTTACTCGTGACCAGTGACAGGACTCAAGGAAACAGCATGAATCTGTGACAAGGGAGGTTTAGATTGGATATCAAGAAAATGTTTTTCACCCAGAGAGTGTTTGAACACTGGAACAGGATCCCCAGGGACGTGGTCATAGACCAAGCCTGTTTGAGTTCGAGAAGAGTGTGAACACTCCCAGGCACAGGGTGGGATACTTGGAGTGTCCTGCATAGGGCCAGGAGTTAGGCTTAGTGATCATGATGGGTCTCTTTCAGCTCAGCATATTCTATAACTATGAAAATGAGAAATTCCTCCTGCAGGATCAGAACATTTTACATTGGAAACAAAGGAAACTAATAATTGATAAAATATTCTTTCAAGGGGCCACACAGCTTTTTATTAAACACAGCCTCTAACAGCATCCAGCCATTTTCATAATTCTGCTCTGCTGCTCTTTGGTTCCTTGCAGCAGTCCTTTCCCAGAGTGCTCACTGTGCTGCAGCTGGGTGGATGTGATGTCCTTGTTTCTTGATGGATCCCCTTTCTTGTAGTAGAGGGGTGCTTCCCTCCAAAAGTCTTCCAGAAGTGCAGGGCGTTGAATTCGATTGCAGTGAGCTAAAAAGCATTTGGCATGATAGTTATCATTAAGCCTTCAGCTCGACGGAACTGTTGATCTCATGGAGGTTTTTACTGTGATTATCAGGACAGTAGCTAGAGTAGGAAGGCCCAGAAGCTGTCCTGGGATAGGAAGATGGGAGATGGATTCATCAAAACCTCCTAGCTGGCTGCATGTTAGACTGCAGCTCTCTGTGTGTAATTGAGAGCTCAGTCTGCAGCAGCCCTGAACACAGTAAACCCAAACGAAGAACACTGAAATATGACAGTGCTGGAGAAGCACAGCATTTCCTGGGAGAGAAAAAACAGACCACTTCTGGTGCTTATAACTGTGCCAAATTAACCTGAAATTACTTGCAGGAGGTTTCAGGTAATGCCAGTCTCCAGGGCTAGAGAAATGCAAATTGCTTTGCACGTGGGTGTTGTGGGAACAGTATTTACTGAATCACTTGAGGTGGTACAGAGGGAGATTGAGTGCTTTTAAACTTGGAGTTAGACCAGGTTTAATCTGTGTTTTGGGGATGTCATTTGCCACCTCCAATGGCCTCAGAGGAACTCTGCAACCCATCAGCAAATTAATGACTTCTGTCATCCTGGGTCTATCTAGTAGCTTTTGGTCCATGTGTAGATTCTTGCCCTGGCACTGAAGCTACCAAGGTAGCTTTGACTTTTCTTGTTGCATTTGTTAACTTTTCCCCTTCCCTGTTATTGTGCTGATCAACTACACAGCTGTTATTTGGGGTGCCCAGGGAGAATAGCTCCCTTTCCAGGAGTCGAGCCTGTTCTGCCATGTTCATGGACACCTTTTGCCAAAACCCTGGCAAAGTTCTGACTAGTTCTAACTAGTTCTTGTCATTCTGTATGCAAAACGTACAGTGTGTCTTCTCTCTCTGAACAGTGAGTGCTTCACTCAAACCCTGCTTTGCTCTGCTGTGAAGCTATTGGGACATGCTCAGGATGGTGCAAAGTTAAATACTGAGGCAGGATTTACATTTGTCTACAGAAGCAAACTGAGCTGCTGTGTTCCCACCAGAGCTGGTGTGAGCATTTGGGGAAAGGCCAGTAAGAGCACTGTGTGCTGGTCATTGGCCATAACTGGATCAACATGAGGATGAGGCACAAAGCATCACACGTATCCATGAACATCATGCATATCACGGAGCACGTGTGAAAACATGAGGCATCACAGATATTCATGAGCTTATTGTTACCTTGGTTTAGGTGAGCCTGTAAATGTTGACCTGAACTTCTGAGTTATTACAAGTTGTCTGTTAGAGGAAATAACTCTTGTCTCTCTTTGGTAGCTATGGAGGAATGCTGAGCGCTTACCTGAGGATGAAATACCCAAATGTCGTGGCTGGAGCATTAGCTGCCAGTGCTCCTCTGCTGTCTGTGGCTGGGCTTGGAGACCCCACCCAGTTCTTCAGGGATGTCACAGCAGTAAGTAGCATCTCTTTTCAGGAGCAATATTTTCTTCCTTTAGGAATGCTGTTTCCTTTTTCTAAGTGTTTAAATAGATATCTGTCCTCACGGCATCACTGCTAAGCAGGGAGCGCAATTAAATGGTAACCTGAAAGGAAAAGCAGTAGCTGCAGCATGCCTGAGCACTGCCTCTGCTTGGGCAGCTCAGGGTTCAAAGGTGCTGCTCCAAGAAGCACAACTCCATGCCAGTACCTTTAGTACCACCAAGAACTGACTTTCCCTTTTCTAGTGGCTTGACTGTATTACAGCCTGAAATTTTTCCCTTGTGCCTGGCTGAACGCCTTTTGGATAATTTATTTTTCAAATACTCTCCCAAAATGCTGCATTGGTACCAATGATTCACAGCATCTCCTTAGTCCAAGGTGATTGCATTTCAGTGAAGAACTTGGAGATCTTCATTTCATAACTGAAAATGTGCAAGGTGTCTCAGGATCACTTAAACTAAAATTTAAATGTGGCTTTTGCAGTTTAAGGCCATGAAAAGTTGGTATTAGAACTGACTTTGATTTATCTTATAAGGAAAGAAATGTACTAGCTAGTTGTACTTGTGATGGTGTCTGTTCTGCCTCTTTTTTGATACAAATTTCTAGATCTGGGTGACACAGATGGCTAGTCTGAGCTATCTTTGCTGTCCCTCCGTTGGAACTGAGGTCTGTGCCTGGTGCAGGAGCCAATGAGCACACAGAGCTGAGACCTTTCATGCTTTTCTGCCCAGAATTATTGCTAGGCTTTAGTTCATTAAGCTGGCACCTCTCTTTGGGGCCTTTGAAGGCTTTTATACAAGTTACAACAAAGAAGTTGCTCAGAACTTGTTCACTAGTCAACTTAACTAATGCTTTTCTGCATGTTCTCCAGTCAGTGTCAGTTCACTATACCAGGGTGGTCTGACATTAGCATGTGAGATGTCTCAGGGGTGATTTCTACCTTGTGGCTTAGTCTTAGGTTACCTTTAGGCCACCTTAGCATTCTTCTTCTCCCCATCCCTCTGGTCTGGAGGCGATTCATCTTTGTTGACACATTGTCATTCTTGTGTTACTTTGCTGTTGTTCTCCACTTAAGAGGACCACACCTGTGTATGCAACTTGTGGTCTCTTTGTTCTTTATATACATAAACAACTTGTTTCTATGCAGAGACTTACAAAACAGATAGCTTTACCAGTAAGTATAAAGAAGAGACTATTAAATTAAAATAAAGACATTTGAAACTCCTAAGTGCATAAAAGAATAATAGACATCTTGTCTTAGAGTTATACATTTTCAAACAAAAAATGTAATACCATTTTGTGTGGAAAAATTCACAGCGCCAGAGGTCTATGTCCAAAAAGGAGATAGAGGAGTCCTGTAATTTTATTCAAATAAAAGGGGAGGCCATGAGGCATTTCCCATGGGGTCTTTCAGATGGTTTGGGAATGCAACCCCCTTTCTATCCAAATTTCCTGGATGCATCACCCTTTTCCTTTCCCCATTGGCTGAAGTACTTGGAAGGTACAGACTTCCTGAATCACCTACTCTATGTCCCCCTTTTCTGTGCACTCCTCCTTTTTTTTTTCTTTTATATAGCAAAACACTGTTCATAATTCTATTAAGCCTTTGTTCTTTTTAGCAAAGTTCAGGAATTTAACATGGCCTTGGCTGAGCAATGGCCCATGTCAATTAGTAACATTTTCTAGAACTGGTTTCTCCTGTTACTTCACTACCTATAAGTCCCTGGCCCTATCTACAAGCAGATTAGCAGTCTGTTTGTAAAGACACATTCATCTCATTCCTTTCAATTTAGTCAGCTAACAGGCCCTCCAGTGGGAATTTCCTTTCAGCATCCTTGTCTTGCTTCAGCTGTAAATATGCTGGGAGTCATTACACACCCTCAAACTTAGGGTGTGAAAAAATCTTTCCAACTAATTTAAAAGTCTATTTTCTCTGCAGTAGTAAGTCAAGCTCTGGGCTGAGCTCTTAAGCAAGCACTATGTGGTTTCAAAGTACTCCCTTCCATCTTCAGTGTGGAGTTTGCTCTCATTTGCAATTTATGCATCTGAAATCTGGTTGTTCTTGCTGAGAACACCCATGAGAGCTGTTAATCCCAATGAAGGCACATGGAATGACTGCAATTCCTCATGCCTCTGCTAAGCTGAACTGTTTCTGGTCTGTAAGGGTCCTCATGCCAGGCAGTGCTTGGCAGCAGCCCAGCAGTGCCTAGAGGAGAGCTCAGCCATCACAGCAGCCAGAGCAGACCTGCTCCTCTGTCCCAGGCTAAACTATTCCCACACTCCAGTTAGAGCCATTAGCAGGTGAAGATCAATAAGCACATCCAGAAGGATTTTTGGAACTCCTAAAGGGATGCCCAGGTAAACGGTAAAGAACTCTAAAATTATTTATTTAAACATAATTATCCGACAAAGGCAGAATTAGGAAGAAAAGAAAGGTGCCAAATCTGGTTTTTATTTGAGGGTGGGTCTTTATAAGAAAAATGCCTAGCTAGTGATTTGTGGTTACTTACCTTGCTCTAGCAGGGTAAAGAGACCTCAGAAGAACCCTAATAATTCTTCTTGTTACAAAACACTGGTTGCCAGCAGACCTAATCTGCCTTACAGCTTGAGAGAGGAGAAAGAGCTTGAGTTCTTTGGGCCTTCAGTCACAGAAAGAACTTCATCCACCATAAACAGTCACAGCTCTTCAAACCTAACTTAAAGTGCTTTTTCAGGATCAGTAATGGTTTTCCTAAGAACAAGGACATGGTCATTTGGCAGGCCACAAGCAGGCTTAAGAAGAACAGCAGATCTTGGTCTTGTACTTCCAATGCATAACTGACTTCTCCTATGGCTCCTTCTCACAGGCAAAGTGCAGTTTCAAGGACTCTGCTCTGTGTTTAAAACCAACAAAGCTCTTATGATCCTTGCAGCCTGCCTCTCTCTCTGAGGCATGCTGCATATTCTCTTGCTGCTTCACGTTCAGCCTGATGCTCCATGAAGGGCAGAGTGTTCTGTCTGACAGGTCATCCCAGCCAGACCTGGTGACACAGCTGCTGCTTGGCCTGAGCTGTCCAGAGTGTGGCTTCTGCAGAGTCATGCTGACTCTCAGGAAGACAAGGCAGAAGCACTGCTGTCACTGCTCATGGAAATGCAAATGAGGTGCTGAGCAGCAGGCCAGTAACCCCTGTCATCTTCTGGTCTTTCTGGCAGTTCTTTGTGTTGCAGCCTCTTAAGTATCTCCTGTGGGAAACTGTCATCTCATATCTTTTCTGTCCCTTCAGGATTTTCAGAAGTCCAGCCTAGGCTGTGTCACAGCTGTCCGTAAAGCCTTCCAGCAGATCAAGGACCTGTGCCTGAGTGGAGGTAAGAAGGGAGCCCTGCAGATGGCTCCCAAGGGCAGCCAGCATTCCCAGACATGGGGGGAAAATGTTGATACTGCTTTACCTCAGCTGGTTGTTCAGATAAGTCAGTGCAGATGCCCATATGGCTTCCTCTTTCTGCTTGTACAATTTATATTTTTCTTTTATTAACAGTTTCAATTAGCATTAAGATTGGTAACCAGTACTGAAACATAAGTGTGGTGTTATATTTTATTTAAATTATACACACTGTCTCACCCCTCAAAAATGTACCATTTATTCCAAGCCTGTCATCCTCTCCTGAAGTATCATGAATCTGTAATCCCATTGGCCAAAGTCTTATTCCACACCCACCTTGAGTCTCCCTGTTAAGCTGTGCGAGGGAGAGCAGGCTCTCTTTTGGCCCTTTTCTCCCTAGGCCCTTCCTGAACCTTCCCTTCCCTTTCCGAGCCTTCCCTTCCTGGAACCTTCCCTTCCCTTCCTGGACCCTTCCCTTCCCTATGCGTGTGGTGCCCGTGTACCCTGAGCACCCACTGGTCCTTCTTCCCCCGCCTCGCTCCCCTCCCACCACCCCACTGCCCTGTCTCTCCTTGCAGCAGACCAGCCATCACTTGTGCTGTTGTCCTTGTCCCTAGAGCGGATGTAGGTTGCTGAACACCGCCCTGTGCAGCAGCAGCAGGGCAAGAGACCTTAAATCACTAAACAAAACTATACTTGAAGGGTTTAGTTTTTTAAAAATCTCTCCCTGTAGTTAAAGTCCTGCCTTGATGTGTGTTGGAGTCGGCATAGGAGGTTCCTGCGTGCTGTTGGGACTCCTCTTTCCTGGTGACTGTCCTCAGAGTGTGAAATGTCCCTTTCCCTGGCCCCGGAGTGGGCTTCTGGGGAAGGGGAGAGGCAATGTGTGGTCAGTGCTTCTGCTGGACCTCTCCTTGCTCGAGGCAAGCTGCTACTCCCCCCTCCTGCAATGGCTACATGCCTCTCCAGACCCAATCCAAGGCAGATCCAGCCTTGCTCAGCTGGCTGTTTCAGGAGTGGGGGCAGGAGAAGGATGTTGGCTCCATGCACAGAGCTTCCCTTGCAGCGTTGTCTCCTGAGTTAGTCATGTCCCCCAAAACCCCAGAGCCCCCCCTCACCCAGCACTGTGATGGGCCCTGGGGTGGGAGAGCACAACTGTCCATCAATAAAGGGAAGCTGAAGCATTTGAAGGAAAAAAAAAACCAAAAACACCCCACAAAACTAGGGAGAAAAGAGCCAAAAGAGAGCCTGGTCTCCCTCGCACAGTTTAACAGGGAGATTCAAGGTGGGTGTGGAATAAGACTTTGGCCAATGGGATTACAGATACATGCTACTTCAGGGGAGGATGACAGGCTTGGAATAAATGGTACATTTTTGAGGGGTGAGACAGAGCATACCATTTAAATAAAATGTAACACCACACATAAGTAGCTCTGTGAAGCTTTGCACAGTGTTAATGAAACCATTTTTTTGCACCAAAGTGCAAAACCACTTGCAGGTAAAAACCACTTGCATAGTATTTACAGTTAGTAAAGCCATATGTTTCACCAGATACTTGTCCTTAATATCCACACCATGAAGAGCTGTTCTGGTGGGTGTGACAGGTGCATGCCTCAGCTCACTAGACAGATCTGAGAAATATGTGGAGGGCAGTCTAGGTCCTGAAGCAATCATCCAACTCCTTTCCATCTCCAGTCTTGGGCAGTTAGGATAGACTGGTGAAGACCTCTGCAATGGCTCCTAAGTAGGCTGGACCAGATGCCATGGGCTGATGCAGCATCTCCTGGAAGCCATATGTGGTGTTGGGACAGATGTAGTGGCTTCTGGGTCTGTCTTGAGCCTTGGTCTGTCATGCTGTGTGTCAGGAGCTGTGTGCCTCCCAGCTGCTACTGGTCCTGGAACTGCCAGAGGAGCCCAGGGGATCAAAACGCCATTTTAGCTTTGGGTAACAGCAAGAAGAATGTTACTGTTAACCAGTCAAGCTCTTCGAGTTCTGCCTGGAGCAATGCTTCCTGCAGCTGGGTGGTCATATTTAAGGCTTCAGCCCTCAAGTGTGTAGCCAGAGTCAGGTCCCAGGCCATGGGTTTCCAAGCAAAGACAGCCATGCTCTAGTGGTCAGCTGTAGAACAGGATGGGGACAGGATCTGTGACTCCAAAATGTGGAGGATGAAAATGAAGGGAGCAGCTTTCTGCAACAGAAAAGCAAAGGTATATGGGTACATCTTGAAGGAATGTCTTTAAAGATGTATTTCTGGACTCCAGATGACCTCTGCATCCCACTGATGTTTGAAGGCATGTCTTGAGAATCTTGAGAATCCTTTGTGAGGACTGTTCTCATCTAGCAGTTCTTACTGCAGATGCACCCTCCTCCCAGGAAGCTGCACTTTATTTTTTTTTTTTCCCTGGGGGCGGTGGTGGTGTTTGTTTTTTTGGGATTGGGTTTTTTTTTCTTTAAAAAAAAAAAAGGTTGTTTTTTTTTTCTTCCTGCTGCCAGTTTTTCCAGCTTATGAATCTCATTGGGTCCTAAATGTTGTACCTAGCTCTCCTGCACGAGAGCTTGCCTGGGGAGCCTGCCTTGTGGGACACAGCAGCCCGGCCAGAGAAAGGGTCTGCAGGCATGAGCAGGAGCAGCCATCAGGGCATGGGAGAGGACAGGCTGTACCAAGCTGCTCTGCTCACTGTTTCAGCTGGGACCAGTTCTGTCCTGGCAGGTGCTGATTCCTCCAGGCTCCCCAGGGAACTCCATGAGGGGCAGAGCTTGGGCTCTGGACCACACAAGGTTGTGACGCTGCTCAGGGAAGCTGTGCCTGAATGTTCTGTTAATGTGTGTAAATTTAGATGCAATGTGTCCTTTCCACTAAAAACTCTATCTTATGTTACAGCATCTTCTTACTCCTGAGTGAAACAAGATGCTGAAGCTTGGTATTACTTTCCTCTGTTGAAGTTTGCATCTTTTATTTTCCTTCCTTTTGCAGCCTATGATGAGATCAGCAGAAAAATGGCCACATGCAATAAGATCTCTAACAAGGAGGATGTTTACCAGCTGTTTGGTTTTGCTAGAAATGCCTTCACCATGATGGCCATGATGGACTATCCATACAAAACTGACTTCATGGGTGACCTCCCTGCCAATCCAGTGAAGGTGAGGACATTGGTGTGAGTGGGTGACTGGAGCTTAGGACACTGTCAGGCAGACACCATTGGTGTTGGTCACAGGGTGACCAGTAGTGGTGGATGTTGCAGCCCTTCCAGTCTGACAGTAAATCTACACAATTGAAATTTCTCTGTGATGGTGACTGCTGAGAGGTTTGCTGGAGTCACTCCTATTCTGCTCTGCCTTTACCTTGGACACAAACACCTGTGCAAGCTTGTTGACTTCAGCTTTTAAATATTAAAAACTTGTAGCTTTAAAAAAAGAAAAAAAGTAGTTCTGTTGTAGCCCATCTCAACATGCTTTCAGAGATGTATTTTTCTTGGTGGGTAAGGATGAAGATGTGAAAATCATGCTCTTTTGAAAGTATTGCCCAGGAAGCTGACATACCTCAGGTATAATGCAGAAAAATACCTGCTGCTATGGGGGCTGGGAAATGGGTGAACTTTCAAGAGAATCACAGATGGCAAAGTGTGGGAAAAGGGTCAAGTTCTCAGGGGTTTACAAAGACCTCTAAGACACCGGCTGCTTTTGAAAGGTACCAGCTTTGATCCCAGATCACCAGAGGCTGTTGCAATTCTTGGTGTCTTCTGGTGTGTTGTCAAGCCCATGGGACTTCCTTTGCCTCCGGCTTTGTGGCATTTAGGGTTCTTGTCCTACCTGGAGCACACTGTGCAAGAGGTCTCACAGGCTCTGCTGCACTGGAACTCTGGACATGCTGCCTCTGGCTCCACCAGGCATCCAGATTCCTTCTAGGGTCTGTTTAATGACCTCTAAAATAGAAATAATTAGTCTGCACATTCCCCCCAATCCCTGAAAAGGGCATGAAAATATTCTGATTGTAGGAGGAACTGTTGTGTATCACTGTGGCTCCTCCACAGCTCCCTAACTTGGTGAAGGGACTGTCTGCCTTTGTCCTGTCTCCTTGCTCCTATGTATTTTGTTGCTACAGGGGAAGAAGCTAAAAACTTCCAGACCTGTTGCATTAGGCCTTTGGAAAACTACTGAACCATAAAATATGTAAATAATAATTTTAATTAATCTTCCAGCTTAGCCCTTCCACAAAGCAACTGGTAACTGTTCTGTCTGTCATTTGCCTGTAATGTGTCTTATCCAGGTTGGCTGTGAACAAATTATTGCCCATAAAGACCCAATTGAAGGCTTGTCTGCTCTTGTTGGTGAGTTAATATTATCAGTTTGATCTTTTATGTACCACCACGTGTTCTAGAAGCACCTATTGGTGGACCTGTCACATTGCTGTGTTGGGGGAGCTGGTATGATTCTGGTCTCTCCTTGGGACATTTTGCCTCCTGATGATTTTGTCTGTTGGGATGTCTCACAGTGGCCCATAGGCTCATTCTCTCACCTTTCCCAACTTATTCTTGTCATGTTTCTCAGGCATAGAAGCCCCATAGCCTGTTGTCTGTCCATGAGATGTGGACTTCTGAGATACTTAGTTCTTTTCTAGAAGTTTACCCATACTCTGGCTCCAGCAGTCATGGGCTCAGTGCACATTCACTGAAGGAAGTTTTCTGGTCTCCTTGTTGAGAACAAGTCCTGTGGTCTTAATCTAGGGGCAAGGCAATCTTAAATACATCTTGTATACACACATATACATTTATCTGTGTGAGCACTTATTTTGTCAGCCAGCAGTGTTTGTAAGGAAATTATTAATAGAGATAGAATTCAAAGAACTTTTGAAGAGTTCCTCATAAAATCTCTCAAGTTGCTTATTAAAAACGAGCTCTACCTTGGTCATTACTCAGAAAAACAGGTTCTGAGTGGCACAAAAAAACCCCTAAGGAATTCTAACAAATTTAATGCAATTTAGTATGACTGGGAGCCATTTTTTTTTTTCCCAAATGATGTATGTGCTTAAAGTCAGAAATATACCAATCCTTAATCACTGCTAAAAGATACTTGGCTGGCAGCTAGAAGCTTTCTTAAAACACTAATATCTTGACAAACACTGTCAGATCTACTGAATGTATTCACATGCTACTTCTTCTGTGAGGAAGAGTGGGAGTCTTGTTTCTTTGAGATGAATAAACCAAGGGTGGATTTCTTCCTCCCAGTTCTAGGGGTGCACCTCATGCCTCTCCCTGTCTCCCCAGCTGCATTCACTTGGTGGAGTTAAATCATACAAGAGGAATGATCCGCCAGAACTTTAGGCAGGGGACTGGCTTTCCTCCATACTTGACCCTCTGTGTCATACAGGAAAACACTTTTTTCTACATGTGCTTCATCAGCCCACCTCCTGCCAGGCAGAGTGTAGCGCCATGGGCTGTGATGCTGAACTGGCAACAGGTGAATGGGGACAATGTGAATGGAGATACTGATTGCTTCCACAGCAATAATACTCCATCTCCTTGATGTGAATACATTCCTCTACCTGCAGAGAACCAGACTAGCACTTATCTATCATATCATGTCTCAAGTGGTATTGCTGTCACATCGGGTTTGCTTGGTTCATGATAAGGGAAACTAGTGTCCAAACATCTCTTTGAACATCACAGGGCTCAGGGTGCCAGAGTTTTGATCCACATTTAGCAATCAGAGCCTCAAAAGAAATTGAATAAAATACCAGAATGGCATGGCTTGGAAGGAGTTTTGTTCTTGGGAAATCAGAGGAGTAAGCTGAGCAAGATGCCACAGGGACCTGCTGTACTGGGCATAGCTGAAGCCCTGCCTGCTATCCAGGCTTTTAACCCATTACAAAGGAAATTGTCTAAACAGGACAATATTGCATTGAACTGGGGATAATAACCAAGTTTGTGTCGTCTGAAGGAATTTGTCAGCCCCATGTAAAAGCTTTGCCATAATGCTGGATTTTAACCTTTCACAGTTCCAGGCTCTGTGAGTTCTGTCCCATGCTTGCACACTCACACAACCATTGGCTTGGTTTTGGCCATGTAGTTTCATGTGGGAAATGATGGGTGAGACAGCAGTTACTGACAGGTTTTGTGCTGTGTTCCCACCTGGCAGGGGTGTTCTACAACTCCTCTGGCTTGGCACAGTGCTATAACATATACCAGCTGTACCAGTCCTGTGCTGACCCCACGGGCTGTGGCATCGGTTCAGATGCAGAGGCTTGGGACTACCAGGTAAGAGGTTAGAGACCCCAGCAGGTTTCAGCTGCTGTCCTGTCTATGCCCCTGCTCCATGGCAGCTCTTGTGCTTCTCTTAGGTTTGCACGGAGATCAACTTAACATTTAACAGTAACAATGTGACAGACATGTTCCCTGAGATGCCCTTCACAGAAGCTATGCGTGAGCAGTACTGTTGGAACAAGTGGCGTGTGAGGCCGCGAGCACACTGGCTGCGGACAAACTTTTGGGGGAAAGGTGAGTTGTGCTGATTGCTTGTCCCTTTTGTGTTACCCTGTAGCTCTCTCCCTGTTTCCCTCTGTCCAGCTGAGCCTCATGAGGAAAGGCACAGCACACTAATGAGTCCTGGCAGAAAGTCATAGCCTTGTGCTGACTTGAGCCAAGCAGACCTTTCTGTATCTCTTTGGCAGAGAAGAGGATAACATAAAAACTACCAGTAGTTTGTTCAATTATTTGATGTTTTCTGTTATTGGCATGTTTGCTGCCGTAGCCAAACACATTTGGATAACTGGGCAGGAAGGAGACCTCTCAATTATGAACTGTTTGAATTTCAGACCTGAAAAGTGCAAGCAACATAATTTTTTCAAACGGAGACTTGGACCCATGGGCTGGAGGTGGGGTAAGCATGTGCATTCCTGTACCCTGAGCACAGAGCAGCCTTTGCAGGTGATATACTGCCCTCCCTCCCTTTCAAAGCAGCACTGGCAATTCAGTTTTAACCTGAGTTTCTGTGAGCAGCTGTTTCATGATGAACCACTGAGGGCTCTCGGGACACTACACTGAGTAGTGTCCATCAGCCAGGAATACTGATGGAACAAATGTGGCTTCACTGGTGCAGACACGGCAGGACCTTCCTTACCCCACACCCAGGGTCTAAACCACAACCTGGTGTGTTTCTGTGTTCACAGGCAGTTTCAGTGATGCCGGCCATGTGCTCCTGTCTGTCTCTAGTCTTAGCACACTTGGTGAGACCAGGTTGATGCTATGAGCAGCAACGCAAACTAGATGTTTTGTCTTAGATTACACAAAACCTCAGAGTGGTGTCAGTGTCCAGTCTAAAATTTAAAAACCCAGGACTGGATTTTGTGTTAGTTGAGCTCCTGATTGAATACAGAAGCTCAGTGTTTTAGGCTGGCTTGGAATCCTACGAGGAACAGGCTGCTTAGGGTGCATGGGTCCAAAGGAGACCTAACTTCCTGTACTGTACAGTACAGTACCTGTACTGGAATCACCTGAAAGTTCCCACTTTGCGGAAAACATTCCCTTCATTTGGGACAGGTGATCTGCTTCATTCAGACTGTTAGCTGTGGATACCAACTGTACCAAGGATGTCTTCCCATGCTTTTCCTCAGTCTTGCCCAGATCACGTTCCAGTTTTCAGAACTCATGTCCAGTTCTTCCCAGTAACTTGGTGAGAACTGATCTTTGCTCCTTCTCCTTCCAGATTAACAGCAGTCTCAGCCCTTCACTGATTGCACTTACCATTAAAGGAGGTGCCCATCACCTTGATCTCCGGTAAGTACTAAACTTTCCTTTGCCTTGCAAAATCCTGATTCCCTGGGTATTTGATCTCAGCAAGCCACAGCCCAAACAACCTGGAGATATTTTAGAATCACAGAATCATGGAGTTGTTGAGGTTGGAAAAGATCTCTAAGATGAATCCAACATCACCATCATGTTCACCACTAAACCATGGCCTCAAGTGTTACATCTTCAAGTTTTTGAATGTTTCCAGGTTTGGTGAATTCAACACTTCCCTGGGCAGTCTGTTCCATTACTTTGCAACCCTTTCCAAGAAAAAAATGTCCCTATTCTCCAATCTAGAGATCTCCTGGTTCAACTTGAGGCTGTTTCCTCTTGTCCTGTCCCTTGGTACCTGAGAGCAGAGCCTTACCCCCACTGGGCTACAATCTCCTGTCAGGGAGTTATAAAGAGCGAGATCGTCCCCCCTGAGCCTCCTTTTCTCCAGGCTGAGACCCCCAGCTCCCTCAGCCATTCCCAGTGCTCCAGACCTTTCCCCAGCTCCATTCCCTTCCCTGGACGTGCTCCATCCCTTCCATGTCTTATTTGTCAAGGGGGACCTAAAACTGACCTCAGGATTTGAAGTGTGGCCTCACCAGGGCCTAGCACAGGGCAAGTACCTAAAGAGGATGAGTACAAGGCTATTGCAGCCCAGTGTAGAAGAATGATCTTCCTTGGCACAGGGCTCTTTCAGCCTCCAGGGATGCTGAGCTGTGCAGAACTAGGCACTCAGCTCACCTCCTGTCATTAGATCATGTTCTTGCACAGGGGTTGGCACAAGTGTGAGACAGCCTGCAGCAATCAGTCACATGAAGCAGTCCAGTGCCATCTGGCGTTAGCTATCTGCCTTTAGGCCCGGAGCAGAGGGAGCAGCAGCCAGCAAGGGCAAGCTTGGGCCTGCTGCCCAACTGTACTGGAGATCAGACACTGCAACTTGGTTTCCAGGGCACACATGTGAAGCACAAACCAGTCAATCTCTGTCCCTAAAATGGCACACTCTGCCAGTACAGGAGGCAAGTACCAACTGTCCAGTGACTGACACTGCTCTACTTTCCTCTGCTTTTTAGGGGACGCAACCCAGCGGACCCCCCATCCGTCACAGAGGTGCGCAAGCTTGAAGCCAGCATCATCAGCAGCTGGGTGAAATCTGCAGCCATGGAGCAGGAGCAGCGAGCAGGAGCTGCAGCAGGCAGCCAGCCCTGAGCCCTTCCATCCCCACAGCCCCTGTGTGCAGCTACCACAGGACAAAGCAGCCTGCTGCACTGGTTCTACTGCACTGGCTGGGACACTATTCTCTCCTCTGCCATGATGGTGGGAACTCCCTTTTCCAAAGTGTCCCACTTACACCTCATTGAGCATGAAAAGAAATACAAAAGGCGAAATCACTGACAGAAGCCAAAACCACATTTTCTGGTCTCCATACTTGCCTGCTCAGAATGAGCGCTGTTACAAAGGGCAGCAAAAAGCATGCTGGGAAGGTCCAAGAACCATCACAGCTCTGAACAGGATGGTTGCATGAAGCACCTTAAGGTTGAAAATAAACTATTTTTAGAGAAAAAGAAATACTAGAGGGTTAGTAGAAAAGCAGAGGTATAATTATGACTGACACAGGGTCACGGTGAGCTCCACTAGTGACCAGTTATCTAAATCAGACTATCAGTCTTAGCCGAGCTGTGGAGTGGGGCTGTTTTAGTTTTAGCTTGTCAAAGAGATTCCAGTTGCTGAGATTAAGATTTACACTGTTGTCACTCAAGGGCTGTGTATTGGTGACCAGTAAAGCACACTTCCACTGAGACATCTTCAGAACTTTTTAAAATCAATTACAAGTATATTAAAGTCTGATATAAAAGTTTATTAAAGGATGTGATATAATTTCATGGCTTGGTAGTATAACCAAAGAAGATAAAAAAGGTTCCTTCTCACCTTCCCACCCAGGTGAATCTTTGCCCATGAGCAGTGGCTACTAGACTGACTAAGCACCAATAATTACTAGCATAACTGCCAAAATACTAATTCCTGGTAACTGGCTGCCTCAGTTGGTTTTACTTTACAGTGATTTTATGAGTTAGTGGAAAGGTTTCCCGAGTTCCCAAAGGTTTTCACTGTTTGTGCAGCACAGTCACAGTAGTGCTTGGTGTTATTTTCTGCACTGCTGGGCCCTCCCTGGTCACAGCAGGACTGGTTCCCAGAGCCATTGCTGGTGTTTGACAATATTTGGGTGCTGAGATCTGTTTCAACCACCTCTGCCCTGTTCTTAACAGAAGACCAAAAATTCTGGTCAAGGATGCTGAGGAGAGCAGGAACAGATGGATCCACTGATCAGCTTTCTCAGATACATGTAAATGAAGGACAGCTTGGAAGATTGGATTAGTCAAACTCCAGTCCCTACAGAAGTCGCTCTAAGACTACCAGTGGCACTACATCCTCAGCTCGTCCTGAATCCTCTCTGTTCATGCTGCTGAAAACCTCCATGGGTCCTGCTTAGAGCTACTGCTGTTCTTTTTGCTCCTTCTCAAGTCAGGCTTTGGCTTTGTTGCTGCTATATAAAGTATGCCTTACTGAAGTGGTCATCCTCTCTTGGGCTCAGAGCCTGCAACTTTTCTGAATTCAGATTTGCTATACCCCAGCCAGTACTCAGGATTAACACACTAGGGGGAAAAAAGGAGAGAGCAAGGACTGCATCCTGCTTTTATTTCCCTTCAAACAGCACCTTTCACACCGTTAAGCACGTACCCAGTGATCATCAGCCCAGCAATGTATGAACACAGCCAAGTTCAGGGTCAAGTGTTTCAGGAAGTCACTGCAAGTCATCCCAGTCACCAGGGCTGGGTTTGTGCTTTGAAAAGAAAGGAGGCCTGGGTATCTGCTGACCTTCTAGAAGGAGTTTTTTAATCCCCTTCTCTTGGACAATACTGAGGTCTTATTTTCCTCTTACAGACAGTTCTTATTCCAAAGGAATACACATAATTTGACTGATATGGAAGGATAAACTAAAGGCTTTCAGATACCATGGCAAAGAGAATACACATGGGCATCCAAGGACAGAGGAGCAGCACCATAAAAGAAATCATGGCAGAAGTCTGAAGCCAGTGCCACCAACATCCATAATGTTTTGAATCCTTTGGCAAGCAAGCATGGGAGGTAAAAAGAAAACCCTGCTGTGTGGTGCTGTCTGAGCTGAAGGGAAGAGCCTCAAAGCACCACTCTTGAGCATCATGGGGATGCTGCTCCTGGTTGAACTTCACAAGGGCCACACAAGGATAAAAGGCATATAAGCAGTGAGTGACCCGGACCATAGGTGCAGACACTGTGCTTAAGGCCTGCACCAATGAGGTTGTTGAACAAAGGCCCAATTTGTTCTGTCATCATTTACTGACACAAAGAGTGCAGCCAAGGTGGGAACATTGTACAGAACAGGAACTCAGGGTTGGGCTCCAGTGGACACAGAGGCTTCCTGCTTTGGACAGCAATCTCCAGCAGTATTTCAGAGAACAAAAGAACCCAAGTCTTCCTTCCCAAATCCAAAGTCAGAAAAATCTTAACCCTTTCTCTTGAAGCAACAAGCTTCATGGAGCTACCCCATCATGTCAGTTTTACTGATCCTGTTAAATATACTGAGTGTGACACTGGCACTCAGGAGCTGAATTCTCTTGCAGGAAAGTCCTGAGGCACAGGAAAAATTCACAAAACTGTAAATGTGTTATTACAAAAACCTTTCTTATCTTCATCCGTCATCACTGCCAACATCGCGCTGGCATGGTACAGGAAACAAGGTGTATTTGTAGGAGTAAACAGAGCTGTACCTGAGCTTGGTATGGAATGCTGAAAATCCTGTTAAATGGAAGTCCTGCAAAACTGCCAGCTTCTACAGACCTGTAATGAGAATTCAGCTTTCAAAAGTTCAGGGATTAGATGGTAACTGTGCCCCATCCATCTGCTGATTTTTTTTTTTTGAGCATACAGGTCAGTATTTCCTGAATTGTGGCTCCAAGCCCCAAGTGTGAGACTGCCGAGTCCTTAAGCCCTGCAGTTCTCTGTGGCTCTGCCCATGCCCGGCTCTGTTCCTCAGTGAAAGCCCAAGGCTTTCCATTGTGAAGGACAGAATCCTTGGCTCAGTGGTAGCCTTCCCACAACACTCCACTTAAGCCAAAAGCGTCCCAGTATGTAGAAACACCAAAGTGGATTACAGACACAGCAGTTCAAGCTTTGGAACAAGGAACCACAAATTGACTTTGAGTTTGAGTGCACTGGAGGAGCACACTATGGAACAGAAATAGGCTGTGGAGCTCAGAGACTGATCTGACCCAACAGTTTGCTAAGGAAGTAAAAATAAACAAGCAATTAAAATGACTCCTGCAGAAGAACAGGAAGAATAGATGAGTTTTGTTGAGATTTTTTGTTTGTGCCATTTCACACGTGACATAGGGGTCTGAGACAAGCATTTGTATGTGTTCTCAAAGGGAGTGAAAGCTAACAACCTGAACCTCAGGTTTAAAGGCAGAGGACAGCAAAGCCACATTTTGAGGAGACTGCATGTCCCAAAAGGAACCACATAGAAATCAGCTGGACCAACAGGAACAGCTAAAAGACAAGACATGTTTGGGGAAGTGACAGTTTATTCTTCTCTCCTTCAACTCATTAGGAAAATAATTACTACTCTCAAGCCAGTCATAAAGCAAAAAAAGTATCACACAGACTCCCATAGTCCCATTTGTAGAATCGACTACATTAAGACTTGTGTACAACTTCAAAACCAGAAGATTTTTGGTAAGCATTTATATGTATTCCATTTTCTAAGAAATCTCTCTTCAGTCAGGGAGCTCTCCAGTGAAACACCAAACCCTGGAAGTTTTACAGTCCATAGCACAGTCAATTAAAGGATCAAAATTCACTTTGTTCAAAGGCACAAGGCCAAAGCAACACAGGTCAGCAGAACCTGGGTAGTGTCACTGATTTTTGTTTTTTAGTCTCCAATTTTAAGCCTTTAGCCTTTAGCCCAAACTCAGCTCCTCAGCAGCACAAACTGGCTTCATGAACAAAAAAACTCAAGGTGCTTCCTTCCACATTTCCACTGCACTATCCTCATTTATTGTTGTGCCAAAGAAAACAGAAGCCTTGGCAGCAAATCGGTTGTGTAGCCAAAGGCCATAGTGACTGGATTCCACTGCACTTGTGAGAAACTTGTTCTCAGAGTTAATGCTGGCATGTGAACGGGAGGAACATTAACATTCTGCACTGACTAGTTATGTCCTGTCAATCCCAGGACAGGGTCCCTCTGATGACAGAAGAATGTGCATTTAAATAATTCCTAAAGTTTCTCCATTTCCATTAGTACATGGAATGATAAATATTATATAAAACACTTAAATAGTGGTCCCAAGATAAATTGTAACTCCAGCAAACAGAATGGATCAGCATAAAACAAAGATGCATCTTACTTTACAAATCAAAAATTACAATTACTATAAAATACCTCCCTCAGCCACTGGAAAATGAACCATTAGTGTCAAATTCAGTCAGCTCCATTAACAGCCAGTGACCTCTGGATTTAGTGGGGATTGCAGCTCCTGGCCCTGCCCCATGACACCCCTGCCATGGGGGAAAGAGACTTTCAGTAAGACTAACTGGAAATATGAACAATCACATTTCTGAGATCTTATCCATGAATACAGGACTGTCCAAGTCCAAATACAAAAGGAAAAGCACTCTAGAACATTTCCAAATTCATGGCTTAAAATCTGTACATGTGCACATATAAAAATGAAAGATCCCAGGGGTCCTGTGAGATTCTTTAAAAACTTGGGTTTACTTTGTCTTCAAGTAACTGAAATTAATTTCTCCAATTCTACTGGGCCTAGAACTGCTGTAGACTCTGCTTTTAACACTACTGCTGAAAATACCCACAGTACTCCTAAGGAAAAAAATAACTGACAATTTCTCGATGGTCCAAGAAATTATGAATAACAAGAACTTTGATGTACAGCTGTAGGCTTGTTTTGAGTCAACAAAAACCATTATGTGATATCTGAACAGGAAGGGACACAAGGAAGCTGATACTTAATATGCTCACAAGCTTTCCCAGTGCCCAACCTCTGAAAAGCTGAAAGCAGCTTTCTGTCAGAATACCTGAGTCTAACTGATGCAAATAAGATATAAAATGCACGTGTAGTTTTACTTGCATTTCACATTATCTCCTGCTTTTCTGCAAGGAAGTTAAAAAACTCAATACTTCTACAAAATTATATACTACTTTGAGCTAAACCAGCAGCAAATTCTCTCTCACCAGTCATTTCAGCCACAACTTGAATACTGTTCCAAGTGCTCTGCAAAACTAAAACACTACACAACAGATGCTCTGCTGCCTCTTTCTTCTCCTAACGTGATGCAGCATATCTTGGGAGTTTGGAATGAGATCAGAGTACCAGCAGCAATACTGACAGCTTCTCCCTGGGACAGCACTACAGCTCTTTGTTTATTCCACTTTGCACCTGAACCACTGTCACAGTCTGACAAAGGAATGGCTCTGTAATCCAGTGTTTCAGTGAATCCAGAATAAACCAGAAAACTGGAGGCTTATTCCTGCTCTCCAGGAACAACACTGTGCCCTAAGCCAATTTGCTGCATTTTCAGCATTTAATGAACATTTAGTAACGCTGACGTGAGTCATCAGTTAAGTGGGCCATCAGAGCCCCAAGAATGTCATGGTCCACGCTACAATTACCTTCTGAACCTCAGCACCGGGGAAATCAGCTTCATATGGCACAGCTTTGCCCATCCCAGAACCAGAGATTAGATTTAAGACTGATGTGATTTCTTCAAACCAGAGATGCTTTTCCCAAGCTTCCGTCTGTTGTTTGAAGTCAAAAAAGGTGCATTATAGCCTCTCTCCTCAAACCCTGAAAAGTAAAGTGACTTGAAGATAATGCCACCACTGGAAGATCCACTGATGCAGAGTCTATGCTGGTACCCAGATAGGGAGTGGATGAGCCTCTGTGTTAAAGACGTATTTGTCAAGGTTGATTAAGTCTATGTCATCTGAGAATAGCAGAAACATGTATTTGAGTGTTTCCCCAAGGAAGAAGCTCTCCATTTTATCCCGTGGCTCTGGATTACTGGGATTCTGAACATTGTTAATAGAAGTATAACCACCCGTAGGAACCTGTGCAAAACAAAACAAAACAAAACAAAACAAATTATATCTTTGCGTCACCTAAAATAATTT
Organism: Calcarius lapponicus; assembly: GCA_039654755.1. Taxonomy (NCBI): domain Eukaryota; kingdom Metazoa; phylum Chordata; class Aves; order Passeriformes; family Fringillidae; genus Calcarius; species Calcarius lapponicus. The sequence goes on along the minus strand of JBBFKN010000012.1, from coordinate 4,589,890 downwards.
TTTACTTCCTAACATCCAGATGCACTTGGAGAAGATAAGTGCTATGAAGAGATCATGTTTTCATGCTTTTCATTTCATACTTGGTTTACATTTACGTAAAAAGCTTCAGTAATGAAAAAAAAAATCTCATTGCGTTTTAAAAGAAACCGCAACAATAAATGAAGCACAATATCCATTTGTGCTCAGGGTAGAGGGGTATCACAAAGAACATCCCTTTGATGCTTCTGGACAAATACACAGAAAGGAACCAGTGATTTCTACATTAGAGCTGACCCAAGAACAGACCACTGATATTTGGTGCCACACTTTCAGAGCGTATCAGTGACATCTCCACGAGCACTGAAGTCAGAATGAACACAAATACTGTTAATGCCATTAATGCCATTTTGTGCTATTTCTTTTTTCTTTGGCAACTTTAATTGAAGAGTTCTTTCAATCCAGCCATGCCCTTCTCAGCTTCCAAAGTCTAGAAACTACAGATTCTAACACTTTGGTAGTCTTGCCTACAGCTTCTGCATTTCACTTCTTCATCAATTTAATACAACTTCTTTCATTATATAGACTAAGGAGGGTATCTCCATCTGTAAGAAAACATTTTTTCTGTATATACCTACAAATTCCCCCACAGTTATCTGATGAATCCTGAAACATAGTATGTTTTCAAAGTTGTTGTTAGAAAGCAAGTGAGCAAATACAGTCCTGACAGAACAAGGTTATTATAAACTGGCCTTACCCTGGTGTATCTGTTGAAATTCTGCAAGATTTCCCAGCCCCAGTCTTGGTATTTCTTATCACCAGTGAATCTGTACATATAAAAAAGGCTTTCCACAGTTTCTGGTCGCAATAAATTGTGCCTGTCTGCAGGCTGCGAGAGAAAAAAAGGCAAGAGTATTAGACAGGGAATTTCCTCAAGGATGAATGCAGGGAGAAAAATAATTATTCACATCTCCATCTGCTCCCAAGGGTTTGCTATGCATAAATCAGCTTCTAAATATACTGCTGGGGTAACTAAAACCAAGGCCTAGGGTACAGCTAGAAGGCAAGGCAGAGAAAGAATTAGCTGCTCCACAACAAACCCCATCAGTGGTATCTGGCCAGGAGTTCAACAGCAGAACAGAGCTACAGAGAAACGTGGAGTTCAGGCCAGCTGTCTGCTCACCTTGATTTCTACATCCTTGTGGCCCTTCTGTGCATGGAGGTTGAAGTGTACGATCTCTGGGCTCAGGCCTGTCTCTACTTGAGCATACATCTGGTAGCAGGTTTCTATAAGAGTTTCAGCCAATTTCATATGATCAGCAGCCAGTCCATTGTGAGCTCCCAGTGCTAAAGTACCCGGCAAGAAGCAAACCAAGTGATCCTGCAAGACAAGACAACTCTTACTGAGAAGTTACACATCAAACAGCAGGGGAAGTAAGGGGGCACAGTCTTTTTATTTTTTTCTTTTTAATTTTTTATTCTTCAAAACACATTTCTGCTGCCAACGACTTGAGGATAACTTTTTAACAATCTCATGTAATGTAACATGAGGCAGGCAGCATTATTACAGAAATCGTTAATTTCAAAAATGTACAAGAATGTGTTTTTATGACAAGTTTCTGGAAAAAAGGTCTCAGGTCATGTTGAGGGGAAGGAGAGTGTCTTTTGGTTTACCAGAAGGATACATGTCATATCAGCTCATGCAGGGCATCAACAGAACCACCTAAAGGCTTGGTGTCCTCATTCTAACCTAATGGTAGCTTAGGAGCTAACCTACCATTGATGTAAGAAAATAAGCACTGGAGATTAATGTCACATATGGAATCTCAAATTATTTTCAACATTCAGAATCAAAGCTCAGGTCTCATCACTCAAAAACATAGTAAAACCACTCTGATGTCCCTGTATGGATCTTTAAAAGCTTTGTCCAGTCCTTAAAGAAAGTGGACGGTTGTAAAGGTCAGCATAGACACAGGAGCCCAACATCCCCCACTGATCCAGCTGGACAGGGTAAGAGACCTGTCCAGCCTTTCACCCAATAATAATGGATTAAAACGAAAATTCTGACTCCCTGAAACAGAAGGAAGTGTTCTGACATGTACAGACACCAAAGCCAAATCTATCTGTCTCAATTCAACTCTGTCCTGTCTTGGAATGGGGCAGCCCCCTCCACCCAAAACCCAGACTCTGGTCTTACTCACAGCAGGTTTTTTGGAGAGCTTTTGGGAAATTCAGATCCAAGAAGCACATGCTGAAAACCAGAACTGAAGATCTTAAAAATACTACTTCAGGAAAGGCTATACATACATTAATAATACATCACTCATCTTTCAGACAAGCTATGCACATATACAATACCTGCGCTGCATGGGATTTTTAACTGGAAGATCTTAAAATACACAAATTGGGGACAGAGGGTTAAAATTAATCAATTTTCCCTACAGCAAACAGCATACAGTTATACCCAAGAATCTTCCAGGTAAGAAAGATGTCATGAAGGGACAGAAACCTCCAAAATTATTTCTTTTTAAACCCTGTAATACAGTATTAGATGGCATGCTTCTTTTGAAGGCAAATCTGAAAACATGGGTGTGCAAGTGTCTACATTTATTTTTGAATTATTGAAAACTAGTAATACGTAAATAGGTATTATCACAACAATTTAGGACACTGGAATTTTATGACTAAAACAGGAAAAAAAAAAGAAAAAAATTTAATTCCAGCACCAAAATGTTCAGTCTTGAAGGAACAAAATGGGTTTACTAGAGTGACTCAGAGAAGGCCCTCAGTTTGCACTTGTAGTTAGTATCTACAAGGCAGTTACTCATTACTGTCATCACACTGCACAGATGTGTATGTACATATCATCTTGTGTTTTGAGGTTTTTTTCATTTGTTTTTGTTGGGGTTTGGTTTTGGTTTTTGAGAGGGAAAAGCTTTGCATTTGCCTCTGTGTTGGGTTTTATTTAAATTTTGTAATGTTTTTTCTGTTTTCTTTTGCAGTTATATTTCTTACCATCTTGGCACTGAAATGGCCATGAGCAAGCTCGCCTACAAAAGTAAGCTTCTTGGGTTCTGATCTCTGAAGAAGATGCTTTTTCACTCCTTCTATGGCTTTCATATAGTCTTCCAACAGCCTGTGAAAAAAATCATCCCCAGTTGGCTCACATGCACACAATTAGAACGTATTTGGTCATAGCTGATGTTCTGCACAATCTTTTAGACAACTGTTACTTCAGTCTACAGAGTAATATTTAACTAAACATGAAAACTCAAAAAACTCAGTAACCATCAACACAACATTAATCAGTTGTCACTAACGTAGCAATACTGGGTTTACTTGAAAAGTAAATAATACTTTAATACTTATTCAAATATTAAAGAAAACACCTGCAAGTGTTTCTAGGCAATAACCAGATTTTATTTCAAAAATCCTTGGAAGCAGAGTTATTGAAATCACAGAAAATCTAGGCTGGGAAGGACCTCTCGGAGGTCTCTATTTCAACCCTCTGCTCCAAGGCAGATTCAATTTCATCAGGTTATCCAAGCAATTTTTCAGTACCCCCATCCAAATACTGTTTCACAGTATTTAGTTTCATTTTTCCTTGCTTTCATGTACTTTCAATATGGAAAACAACCTGCTGATTGTGCGGCTCACAAAATGCCATTGTGGTCTCAAAGACACCGGTTCTCCATTTACAGTAAAGTAAGCCTCAGAAAGAGCAGTGATGAAAGCTTTGTTTGCAGAAGGGCATCTGCTCTGACACACAGAAATGCCTCCAAGAGGCACATTTTTGCCCTGTCTGCATTAAACTTGAAATTAACAAGGAGTCTAACAGTCTAACAGAATTAGCTTATATGCAGACTTGTCTTGAAGGAAAGCTTCTTTTCCAAGCTCTTTAACTCCTCCTTGTAAACACTCTTCCACTAATGCAGTACAGATAAAATAAACATATGAGACTTGAAGAGGGACTTTTTACAAGGGCATGCAGCGATAGAGCAAGGGTCTTTAAACTGAAAGTAAATAGACTGATACTGAATATGAGGAAGAAATTTTTCCCTGTGAGGGTGGGGAGGCCCTGGCACAGTTTGCCCAGGGGAACTGTGGCTGCTCTATCCCTGGAAGTGTCCCAGGCAAGGCTGGATGGGGCTTGGAGCAACCTGGTCTAGTGGAAGGTGTCCCTGCCCATAGCAGGGGTGGCACAGGATGAGCTTTAAGATCCCTTCCAACCCCAACCAGTCTGGGATTCTGGAATTAAAGAGAAGATAACACAAACATCAAACTCCTGTCTCCCTTCACCTTCCACTAACAAATCCAGAGCAAACACAGACATCACTGTCAAAAGGAGATGCCCACAGTATTTCAGAAGTGTCATTATTATTCTCATCTCCTTTCTGTGACACTCCTCACATTTGAGGAAGAAAAGGCTTTTGTGGAGAGGGAGTTTCAAGACTAAGGCTAACTCTCCTCGTGTTCTTTCATCATGTTACCACAGGTCTCTCTCTCTTCTTAGCTTGCTTTTAAAAACAGTACTAAGTTCAGCTGACTCTTGAGCACATGCATTGTTTTTCTTTAAGCAGCAAACTACAACAGAGGGTTTTACAGCTCACCTGGTTATCACACCAAATGAGAAGTGTAAAGAACTTACTCATTTTCTTTCTTTCCACCCTGAATCCACTGCTTAAGTAGATACTCATAGTAGCTGTCAGCTCTGGCTCCCAGAGTGTAGACCCCCAGGTGGGTGAACTGCCCGCTGTTGGTGTTGATGAACATAGGCACGAGGCCATCGTTTTTCCCTGAGAGGATGTGAACATGCTTCATCACCTCATCTACAGCTTTCTACAAGAAAATGGAAAACATAAATTATAGGTATAAATGAGGTACAGAATGATGTCTAGTCACTATAGTCCAGTAACAAACCTGTAACTTTGCTTCCCCAAATTAGCATCAGGGACATCAAGTTCAGCTAGAGAAATATATTAAATTCAAGATTTCAGACTTTTAGACTCTCAAAATATTATGTTCTGGTTATGTTCAAGTACTCTGAAGTAATTATAACTGTTTCCTTTCCTTGAAGGAAAGCCCACTCAAAAGCCAGTACTACAGCACTCAGATTTACTCAGACTTGCAAAGTAGAAGTCCAGCAAAAAAATCAGCTACATGAATCTATTTAGCAATAGTAAGGTTCTTTAAATGACTGCATTCTTCAACACTGAGCTGTGGATACAAAATGTCAAAATAATAGCATCAGCAAACAAAAAAGAAAAATGGAAAATATTATTTTCTCTGAAATTCTTTTTATTTCAACTAACATTTCCCTATATGGTGACCTGCTCTCAGGCTCTTAACTATTGAATGACATTTTAGTTCCTTGGATGGTAACATTTCAGTTTTGTTCTCTGCACATAGAAAACAGTATCAAGAAACCACACTCAGAAATTTTTATTTTTCTACTTAAAAGCTGTTTCTGAGGAAGAAAACCAATTACTCATCTCCACTACTATTTCTGGTATTCAGTAAAATAATGGAATATTTTGTTTCTTTTCCTTCCCTTGTCTAGAGTTTCACAACTTACTTATCACAACTTACAGACTCCTGAGACCGTGAGTACTGCTGGAGAGTCAGTGGTAGAGCTGCAAAGAAATGGACAAAGAGAGCAACATCACTGATTCTTCCATACCCGGAATTTCTCATCTCCAGTCAGACGAGAGAGCTCCCTGAACTCCAACTGAATGCTGGTCACCTCTGCCACAGTGCTGTCAGATGTCCAGCGAGGGGGATGTGCAGTGCCCCGACCAATGTTGACATCAGAATAAGGTATCTTGGACGGCGTCTTGAATGCTGGCATAAGTCTGTTTCCAATGTCTTTCTAAAGAAAGCACAGGGTCAAAACAAGTCAAACCAAAAATACATATATATAAATGGACATCCCATTAGATTTTCTTCACAAAGCAGATGGAGAAAGATAGAACAGCAGCTTAGTTTTAGATGATGCAAGCAATTAAAAGAAATTTAAAAAGTCATTAACTTATTCATAGTAATGAGCAGAGTTTCTGCCTTGTCCTTAGCACTGCAGGCCTCATCTGAGGCTGTAATCCCTCTATCATGCAGTCATGGGCTGATCTATCTAATCTGCTGAAGCAGCTGATGCTGTTAAGACACACAGAAAGGGCAGCAAAAAAACAACTATTACCCTTTGCCAATCATTTATTTCTTCTTTTGTTTCATGAACTTCATGATGGTCAGCCATTCATCAGCAGAAGACCAGACATACAAGAAAAGGTGACAAACACAGCAAGGCTTTGAGGTTGTACAGTGAGCAGAAGTGCAGGCTTCAAAGCTTAATGGTAAATGCCTTTCCCACCACTTTATGAAACTGTTAAAAACCAGCAACATTTAACTTTCTGAGGAATCTTCCCTCAACTTTGTCCAATATGGAATACATAACCCAATTTCATTTGTAAGGCCCGACACTCACAGCTTTTTCCAGGAAAAGGCTATCTCCAGAGAGGTGATAGGTGCTCAGCAAGCCACCCAGGATACGGATAGTGCTCTCAAACAGGTTCACATCCACATTTTTATCAAAGACTAAATCATTTGCTACCCATTTTCTTGCTTCTTCAAATTCTGCAAAGTGTAAAAGGTAGTTCAGTTCAGAACTTCTGGCATGTTCCAATAACTAAAGACATGAGTACTCCATATATCCATGACAGTTACTTGTATTTGTCTATAGAGATGAATATGTTAGGTGGAAAATTAAAATGAAGAGCACACGTTGGAAGAAGTTCAATTACCATTGGCTTAATTCTTATTCAGCACACACCATAGGAGCATACAGACAGAAATATCCACCAAACAGAAAATCCTTAATAGTTTAAAAAAGAATAGAAGAATTTTTTTATTAAAATAGTCCCAAAATTAAAATCGCTCAAATCCATCCATTTGACTTGTCAGATAATTAGTTACACTTCCACAAAGCCTGCTACTTTTAAATCAATCTTTTTCAACCAAACCCATTATCCAGCGAGATAACAGGTAATATTTTCAGTTAATAATATTTTCAGTTAATAGCTTTATCCTAGCAATGTCCTCAGGAGCCTGCTTCCTGCAAGATGGCAATCTTTTTCTCTAGAAACAAAAATTGTTGTTTATCACATTACTAATTCAAAAGAAAGGTTAAAAGAAAAGCCATATTAGGTTCATCAGTGAGCTTAGCAGCAGCATCACTCAGTAACTGCTTTGGCACAGGGTCTCCACAGTGCATGTGAGTCAACTTAGCCCTCACAGTTGGAGGCTGAGCTATTTCAGTGATCTCACAGCTTCTGGAAACTCCTGCTTGTGGGAAGCAGAACAACCAGTTTACCAGAAATGGAATGCATTCCTTAGAAGATAAACTCTGGAGCAAATGGGTGCCTCTGCACCCTCCAGTCCTGGATGCTGGGCAAATACAGGATGTTGAGCACATTGAGAAGAATTACTAAAATTCTTCAGTCAGTGTTGTCAGAAGTACAACAGCATAGGCAGAGTTCTCTGCCACAGAAGCTTTTGCATTCATCATCTGATAAGAAAGACTAGCAGCCTCAAACAGAACTTGCATTTACATAGCACTTGTTATTCAGAAGAAACCCCAGGAGCTCTCTAAGGCAGTCAGCAGAACTGATAAAAAACAGAAGTCCTCACCAAGAACCCATTTTCAGCACATCTTTAATACTAATAATTTGTTTTAAAAACTCTACTCAGTTCAAAATTAATTAGGGAAAAAAAAAGAGCAGCATACTGTCAACTTGATTAAATTTCAAGACAGCCTGCGCAGGCTTAGAGCTTGACACACACAACATATTATTTTACAAAATCTTCAAAGGTAGAAGAGACAGAACCATGAAATACTTTGAATATTTACTGTACCCTCACTGGCAGCTCTGTTCTTCCTATCATGACTGAAAAATCTGTAAGTTTAATAGAAGTTTACAAAGGTGGCTATTGACCATGGTTAAACAGATACAGTTCCAGAAATTTTTAAATACCATTAAAAAAACCTCTGCATCACCAAAAAAAGAAAAAAAATCCCAACCAACCCAAACAACCGACAAGAAAAAAAATGGTCATAAATACTAATTAAGCATTTAAGTTTTTTGCAACAGAATTGCAAAATTTTTGGCTTAGTTTTTAAAATCTGTTTGAAAGTTTTCTAGCATGGTCACTTCCAGAATAACTCTCAAAATTACAGACAACAAAACAATTCAGGAAAGAGGTACTGAGCACTCCCTTTCTCCACCCGTGGATTCCTTACAGAAACAGCCTTCTTAAATCCATATATGAAATATTGGTATTAGGTGTGGTAAAACACAAGCAAGGAACATCGAGACAAACTACTCAAGAGTGATGGGCAGAAAGCCTCCAGTGGCTATATAATGGCACAGAGGTTTTAGTACAGAAACAAAGACCAGAAAGTTTATTAAAACATCCCTCAAATTCTACCAGATACATACATTGTGTACACATACATATGTATGTATGTATTTACCCTCACAGGGAAGCTAAATTTATAGGCCACGTGTAATAAATATTCCCCTCAAAGAACTCTGAACAGGCAGTACCTGAAAAGAAATTAAAGAATTATTTTAGGGGAAGAAAACTGGAAGAGGAAAAAAATTACCTTCTTTTAAGCCTAAAATCCACATGGTATCCAAGGCATCAATTAAGGTAAGCCCAAGTCCAAACCACTCGCTGTAGGACTTGGACAAAGGCTTCAGCTCATCATGGCCCCAGGCAAAATCCTTGTAGCCCTTCCAGGCATGGCGGAAGGCTTCAATCACAGCCAGCTGGCGCTCATTGATGGGCACTGCAAAGGAGAAACAGAACCTTGCTCAGCATTCTACAGGGCACTGATGGAACTCTACTACACATCACTTTACTAAATTCCACCAAAAATAAAATTTCTTCCAAACTAACTGATCACTGCAATGGAAAAGCCACCCTCACATTATTCGTTTCAGAACAGCCTTTCCTCTGCAGAATAACCAGTCAGTGTTTCCAGTCAGCAATTCAGTCAAATTCTCTGGAAGAGAGAAATCTCTCTGGAAGTACAGATTTCTCCCTGGTAACAAAACTTTCACTTCTGCAAATAAACCATTAAAATAATCACATGCACAGCTATAGATGAGTATCACTAAAGCTCAAAAAGATGAAAGTCAGGAAATACCAGATTAAGATCCATGATAATCCAGGTGCTGAATACATATGCTTAAGAATAAAATCCTCAGCTAATTCAACACATAATATCTTTTCTTCATCTTCCCTCTCTTACCAACTGCTTTCTGTTAAATTTAAAATCACTTCTTCAATATTATTTCTACTGATCTGTCTATTTAATATCAAAATAGAAAGAAAATTTACATTTTCCATCTTGGCAAAACCAAGTATTTTTCCTTAGTTGTACTGATGTTTTTGCTTGCAATCTGCCATGAAGTGGAGCTTATATTACACACTGAACATGAAAAATTTCAAGCCATTAGCTGAAATTCTGAAAAATTATGAACAAAGACTTCTAGAGTGGGAAACACCAAGCAGCACAGCTAACCCCATAAATATTAAGCTTGCAGAAGTGTAAATACATCACACTGAAATATGCCATGTTCATCACATCAGAATTTCATGGTTTATTTTCTGAACTCAGAAAAAGGAAGAACAGGTTCTTAGCTCCACAAGTGCAACAACTTGAAAAACAACTTCTGCAGCTTTCTGGTGAGCCTTAAAAATAGTTCCACTTAGTTCAGGGAGGAAGTTGCTTTCCATGTATTTGCAGAACAAAAGGAAAGGCACAGCTGAAAAGGAAGCTGTCTCTTCCATGCCCTCCTTCTTTAGGTTATCCTGCCTCTTCCCAGAGGCCATATTTCAAAGATTTGTCTCTAAAATTTATTTTCAAATTCTGAAGGCTAACAAGCATGAAGGCTGGCAGAGTGAAATAAGAACACTGAAAAACTAGGATGTTCTAGGTAAGCAATCTCTCCTATACTTTTTGTTTCCTTTAATCTAAATAAACAAATAAAATAATGTGTATGGGGAGAAACTGCACAACTGAAACCATAAAAGCAAACAAAAAAAAGGTATCATTAGCTGTCCTATTTACCTGGTTCTTTCTGGTCTTCAGGTTCCACAGGTGAAGGTTTTTCTAGTTCCATCATTTTACTGGATGGAGGCTCAGTGCTTTGGTCAGGTTCTATCACTGCTCCTCTCCAGCTGCAAATACAAGGGACTTATTTTGGCCACAGAAAATCATGCAAATGAATGGGACTTATCTCTGTATTTCCTTTATCACACAATACTTTGATAAAACAGAAGTTAGATTTTGTATCAAGGCTCAAAATGATTATGTGGCCCACTAAGTGAGTTTTCTGTTCAAAGAAATTTTCTTTGCAGAGAAATTTTACTTGATTAAGAAATGTGTGTTACAAGCTCTTGGAATTTCATTAAATATCTTGACAATGGAATTAATAAAAAACTTCTTAAAATAAACACCTGAAAATGTTGTATTACAAGCAATTTATTATCTACCAGCTCTGAAATGACCACACTAGCTACTAATGCTAAATAGTACCGTGTTGATTCCTCTCACTCCTTCCCCCTGAGGGAAATCCCCAGGGCCTTGTCTTGGAAGAATATATCACAGAGTTTGCCCACCTAGGCTGATAGAGAGGACGCAGCCCATGGTGCTCTGCAGCACTATTGCCAATCTGCATTAGATTGCTTCTCCCATTGGCCAGTAGTCATTGCCCACCCCAACTATTCATCCCTCATTGCCCCTACAGGTTGCTGCCCTTTGTCCTGTTCTCATGGCCTTACTCTGAGCAGCTTCTGAAAAAGACACTTCAAAGAAGGTTGCAGCATTTCTACCATCCTGCCATGCTGCAACAGTAACACATAAACGATGATCACCAAAACTCATGATTAAGTACAAAGGATGAGGATGCTCAAAGTACTAACTCTGCTATCAAGGGATCACAAGCCTTCTCTTCTACCACAGATGCATAAAGCAGTTTTTACAGGTTTCCATGGAGAATCTCCTAAAGGAGAAGTCTTTCAGAGCAGACTTCAAGTCAGGCCAAATTCAAATCAAGATCAAACAATCTCAACCATACCATTTAATATATAGGTATGGTGCCTTTGAGCCCATTATATGCTTCCTAAGGGAGCCAGGCTTACAGGATCTTTAAAGTCTATATTGTTTACTTTAACAGTCTGACTGTTTCCAGTCAGTATATCTTCTAACTTAGATAAATGCCATATTTCATTTCTTGCTTTCATTCTTTAAATTTGTAGCTAATCTTCACTATGTTTTCATTGCTCTTGTAAGTTCGCTTATTACCACCTGTTTAAATCTGTGAGTTACAGCACAAGCCAAGGCAAAACAATAAAACATTTTCAGACAATACTGACAGTCAAAATGCTGAGCCAGGCACAGTTCTGATACTATGATCTGCTCATCTGAGCCTGTGCTAAAGAGAACATAAAACACATCAAACCCTCAAGCCTCACGTTCCAAGTCTGAAGAACCTCTGCTGAACTTTTGGCAGTCTTTTCTATATCCACATTACTTTCCTTCACTTATTCCCAAATCAAAACAACTCCATAACCATAGGAGCATAGACCTTCTGTTAAAGATACTACCAGATCTGTACAAGGAATGAAATGCCTTGTAAGAAAGAAGTAAGCACATCGTGTTACACTCACACAACTATGTACACATCCGTTGGTTCTGCATGGTCGGCCTGGGCCCAATTTCTTTAGTGGCACCAACCCACAAGAAGCACTGACAATGCTATCACTTTCCAAACCTCCTCCAGGACAAAAGCACTTGTAGCAGCACTATTCCATTGATACTGTTAGATTAACATTTATTACAATGAACAGCAGAAACCTCTGGACACCGAGAATCTTGCTGAACATTAAGAGTGTCTAAGTGCATTAGAAATACAGTCAGCCTCGCAGGGCTCCAAACCCTCTGCAGCTGTGTCATGCAAACAGTAATATGAGAGAAACTGCACATTCATCAAAATTAAATCTATCAGCCTCGTAATATCAGCAGCTATCAGTCCAGGCCTGAGAACAAACCCATGCAAAGAAAGAAAATAACCTCGGACACATACAACAAGAAGCCCTTGAAATTTTCACTCCAACACTCAATGGATCTTGGCAGAGGCAAGGGGGAAGGAAGCACTGTACCTTGCCTGAAACATTTCTACCTGATAATGGATTTCTCCGTTTTCTCTACTTTATCCGCTTCGACCAGCTCTTCTACAGCCCTCATGGTATCGTGTCGGGTCTTCAGTCTTGTGTCTCTCCGTGGTGCCTTGATCTGAAGATTGGAAGGACCACGACGAACATGAGGTGGTTTCGGTGGCTTCTGAGAATAGGAAAAAAAAATGTGCTTGGTAAGTTGCAGAGATGGTAAAATTTCAAACCATAAATCAATATCATTCCAGTATTAAACATATATTCACATAAATCTCATTTTGTTTGTTTTGCAGCAGGCAAATTCTGATCTGAATGGAACCTATGCTAAAGATCTTGTGGGTTTGTTCGCTTTAAACTTTTGGTAAAATCATCCCATTCTTAAGTTTACACTGATAAATTACTTCTAAACTACCTTTACTGCTCCCAAGTATTCATTTAACACAAGGTAGTGACAAAGGATTGTAAAGATATTTGATTCCACTCTACTAGTCACCGTAAATTTAGGAGAATTAGCAAAAGAATGCAAAAACAAGTTTCCACAATGCCAGTGTAAAAACCAAGAATTACTATACAGTAATACATGTACATTTGTGCATGATGAAGAAAAGATTTCACACAAAATTTTGTATTCATTAACTGAACATCCCTGAATTTGTGAGATAAATTCATTACAAACAACATAGTAACCAATATTACTTTGCTCCACTAATTCACACAGTCAGTTGATGTTCCTTTCCCACTGCATTCCCCTGAAACATAACCCTTCAAAATCTATCATATGCTCTTTATGAAGCTATTTCTCAAGCTCTCAGATAAACCATGACTCCAGGCTTCTCACAAGAGTGGAGACTGATTCACACAGCACAACTGAAGCCTCAAGTAAGAGGTCAGTGCAACAATTTCTGGCACTCCTGGGCAGAGCAGTGAGTAAAAAACAGCATACAGAACGTGTAAATAAATAAGATAAAGCCAAGAAATACATTACCAAAACCCTCCCTGAGAGGACAGCATTCCACCAAGAACACATGTTTACTGCAAGTTCTAACTCCTTCCTCCACAACAACTGTTGGAACCAAGCACTATTTGCCTTCACAAACTCTTTGTGACATTAGAAAACCAATTTCTTCTCACATTACCTGCAGTGAAAGCTCAGGGTAGTCTCCATGGTTGGTATCTGCTTTCTGGGGTGCTGGTAGAACGGCTGGATTTGCCAGGTTCAATCTAGGAATTTCTTGTTCTGTTCTCTGATCATCCAATGATTTGTTTGTTATACCTAGACACACAAAACTACTCAGCACAAGGAATCAACAGTCAAGGCTGCATTTAGAAATTTATAACAGTTTGCTGTATACAAGTAGTAGATGCACCTCCAAAAACTGTTTGCTTCACAAAGCATTGATAAACACACACTAATTGTTAGACACAAAGTGTATTTTGGTATTAATCTTCTCCCTAATATGAAAGGAAGCTGCTAAAAAGCACATGGGGATTTTTAATATTGCTACTATTTCAGTTTTTCAATACAATTAATAAGATAATATCAGAGGTAATGTGCATTAGTATTATCCAAATGCTTAGAATTTCTAAACTGATTAGGTTTGAGCTACCCATATCTACATACAAACATAATAGAAAAGAAACCACACTCAAAACCTTCAGATCTTAATCAACTATCATAGTTTAGGAAGGGTAGTTCTCAATTCAGTGCTCCCTGAAACCATAAAACCCACAACACTGCTATTCCCTTTCCCTTTTCTGTTCTGCCCTCCCCCTTCCCCTTCCCTCTGGGGTGGATGAATTGAAAATTGGAGGCACAGAAGGCAGAGATCACAAGTTGAGATAAGAACAATTTTAGGAAAAGAGCAATGAAATAAAAAACAAACAACAATAAGGACAACAATATTAATAACAAAAGGTATAAGAAAAAGAAACTATTCACATGAATGCATGAATAAAGATGGCTGCCCCTGCTATGTTTTCTCTACCAGGAGGAGCCCCTTCTGCCCAGCACAAAGAGCCCCTCGATCCCCTCTCCCACGCCCAGCAAGGACTGAGGGGGTACAGAGTAACATCCAGACCTCAGCCACACCCCCTCCCAGCTACTTCAACAAATTAACTATCCTGGCTGAAACCAGGACATCAACTAAAACAAAACGTTGCTCTAGTCAACATAAAGAAAGAAATGGAATACCAAAAATATTTTTTGAGTAAGCACTGCATCATTCAAACACCACATAAAATCACCTCGGAATTGCATTTTAATGAATACACCCAGTCATTACCAATGAAAATTAAAACTGGTTATAAGACCCACAATCCTCTCCTGATCTCTCAATGCCACAACGAGGTGTTAACACCTCATTCTGGCAATTGTGAGCCGTACAGAACACGTACTTTTCCATGTTTCCCCCATGCTTGTGTACGAAATTACTCCACACACTGCCAAGAACGCAAACAGGAAGAGAATGACACTCCGCTGGAGTCGGGACAGCTGCTTCCATTTCTTTAGGAGAGAAAAGAAGTGAAAGAAAGAATATTTAGCATTCTTTAGATTAAGAACCTACTTGGTTAAAAATAAACTCTTATTGGTTCATTCAGATTAAAACACACAAAATTGACTAGGTTTAATTTTACCCTGTTTCCAGCTGCATATATCCATTGCTTATTTTCTTTGATAACAGAGAAAACAGAAATCCAACCAGCTGGCACAAGAAGCTCAGAAAAAACAACATAAGAGCCACCTGCTGCAAGAACCTCAGAAGCTGCCAAATGCCAAGACTCCCAGAAAGCTTCAACTACAGCTGACTTCAACCACAACCTCCATTGGTTGACCTGAGCACCTGCTAAGCTACCAACTGGGAAATCAGCCAAAAGCCTCTTTCCTCCTGGCTGGCAAGAGACTGCAGAATGCACATGCAAAATCAGAAACACAAGAAAATGGCAGGAAAACTAAAAATGTTACTGCAGCAAAGAAGAAAAGCTCAAAATAAGGTGAGCACCAATCACTGGCAGGTCATGGGTTTGATGCTTGTATGGGCCATTTGCTTAAAGATTGGGTCCCCTCCAACTCAGAATATTCTGTCAATCTGTAAAAGAGAAGTCAGGTATCCTGGCTCTGACAAGCATGGGAACTGTCACATAGAACAAAATTCTGCACCACAAAAAAAGAGGCACCAACCTGCAGCAATGTGAAAATTAAGTAAAACACCACAACAGCAAACAAGACAAACCCACAATCTTTTCAAGTTTAGTCCTGGGCAAAAATGTATTGTTAACACTAGATTATATGCAACAATCACTGAAAAACTGACAGCAAATTACGTTAACCTGAACGAGGCCAAGGTACATTAGCCTCAATTTACAAAGCTGGAGTTAAACCTCAAGGGCTAAATTGCCACCATTACTTTTCCAACAGTCCTCCTGAAATTCACTAATTCTGGTTTGGATATACAGAGGGAACTTCATTGCCAATGCTACACTTGGGAAGGACCTTTGCCACAAACCACACAGTACCTCCCACAGCCCTCATCCTCTTAGCAACAGCCAGAGGCTGGGAATGTCTCCATGCAGAACTGTCAATAGGCTCACACTGTGAGTCCCACAGCACAATTTCCTGCCTTCCACCTGCACTGTTGACTGTACAGGAATGCTGTACACCCTTCTCTGGACACACAGCAAAATGCTGGTCCCACTGTGTCATCTTCTTTCCACCTGCTTAGCAAACTCTATGACCCTCTTCCCATTGCAAAAAGATGCTTGAAATCCAGCAGCCCTGTGGTTCATCAAGGTAGGATGGGAAAAGAAGCTTTAATTGTGGTGTCTTGCAACAGGTAAGAGTAAGGCACAAGAACATGTGAGGGCATTCACCACCATCTTACTGGTTTTTTGCTCACGAAGAATAAGCGTAAAATGAAGGGTGATGACTCCGGCCCATATCTCTCTAGCTGGTAATAAAAAGAGAACTGTGGGACTGTGTGCCTAAACAAGCTCTTCATACACACTTCATCTGATGACCTGTAAAGTCTCTGTAGGTGACTATACATCATCTCCTATCTGTAACAAGGGTTATCTTGGCCCTCTGACTCACTCTTTCCCACAGAAGACTCTCCAGCCCAAGACTCCCATCCCACATGGAGCTGTCTGCCCATTCTACCCACAAGCAGACAAGAAGGTCACTTCCCAGAGCTCTGCCAGAGGACCCCTCTTCTCACACTGTTCCCTTTAATCTCCATGGGCAGAAGACAGGACCCTCCCCTTAAGCCACAGGAAACAAAGGCACAGAGACCAAATCTTACTCCCCTCATTCCTGTCCAAAGAACTCAGCGTTGCCCCTCAAACGTGCACGAGCAGAGGGCAGGATTTTACCGTATGCCCCCAGTCCCAGCTTTATTCGTGGAAATTAAGGCATGACGTGGAGACAGCCAGCCCGTACCTTACACACCCCTACCCCGCGGAGAGCAGCCCCGCGAGCACCCGAGAGCAGAGCCCAGAGCGAGGCCGCCCAGCGCCCAGGGCCCACGGCCTCTGCCCGACTCGGAACTGGGGGACAGCGCCAGGTCCCCCATGACACTCCAGCTGCACCTAAGCCTAGGGACACTCCTGACCGCCCGAGAGCCCTCCCCCATCACCAGGTGCCCCCCGCACCCGGGCCGGGGATACCCCGGTACCGCACAGCTCCCCGCGTGGCCCTCACCCGCCAGCAGGAGCGCCGCCGCCAAGCCTTGCTGTTGTTATAGCCACCGAGCCCGGCCGCCTCCTCCGGGCCGAGAGTGACGGAGATGAAGTCCCGGCGCGGCGATCCCGCAGCGGCGGCGGCACCCGAGTACATGGTGGCGCCTCAGGGGCCGCCCGCCGCCATGGCCCCGCGGGACGGAGCGGCCGCTTCCGGCAACCGCTTCCGGTGCCGCTCTGGCGCCGGCGCGTCCGCGCTCGATGGCACCGGGCGAGGCGGGACCGGCGGGACCGGCGGCGCCGCGCAGGCACCGGCCCTGAGGAAGCGCAGTCGGGACGGGCCCTCTCCGCGGGCGGGCAGGAGGAGGTCTCAGCCCGCGCTGCCCACTCGCCGAGCCGCCCCGAGGCCGCAGCCCTCGGCGTGGGTACGGCCCGAGCCCCCCCACCTACTTCACGGGCTCGGGCTTCAAGCCTGGGCAGGGGTGCTCGAGGCGGCTTTTATTTTGTCCTTGCCTCTCGCTGTCCCGGCGCGCCTCGCCAAAGAGCGCCCTGCCCAGCGAGGACAGCAGCTGCCGGGGTGGGCAGTGAGGCAAAGGAGAGGCTGGGAATCCTCGCTGTTCTTCGGTGTCGTGAGACTACAACATAGAGACCAGTCACAGAGTCATTGGCATGGAAGAACTGTAAATGAAGACATGCATGTGGCAGATCATAAGAAAAATCAACTCAGGAAATGGCCTGCAAGTCCCCGCGGAACGGGGAGCGGGCCGCTGTGGTGAGCCGCAGCCCCGGCACCGAGCACCGTGCCCAGCCCCGTGCCGCCCGCCTGCAGAGTGAGCACGGCCGGGGGAAAGCCCCGAAGCTGCTGCTGCCTCGGAGAGGACAGGAAATGCTGCCTCATGGCATTGTCACCTGCCACGGAAACACCGAGACACAACAGCTTTCCAGCAGGCACTGCAGGAACACGGGCCTGAGAGCAGACAACTGGAATCTGTGAGAGGATGTGAGTGGGTGAAAAGCAACTTAACTAGTTGTGTAAATAGGCCCTTCCATAAGACCTGGCACTGAATTTTGGTATGCAGCAGGAAGCACTCATCCCACACAATTCCTTCCTTCAGCTGCTCCTCCACAGCCCCCCAGCCCTGTGTCACTCCCTCTGCAATTAAAAACTTCCCCTGCAGAGAAGGAGGGACATACTCAGCTGGAGTAGGGAAGGGCATCGTTTAGTGATGTACACATTCAGAGCCAAATAATAACTTCTAGTGCAGGTTCATAATCCAAGAGGAAGAGGGCAGCATTGAAGCAGCTGCTTTAAGACTGCTGCTCTAAGTGCTGGCAGTGAATTCACCTCCAGCCATGCCTAAGTGTCAGGTTAGTGTCCATCATTTGAGCCTTTACATTTGGAATCCACCTCACAGTAGATTTCAAGAAAATCTGGTGTTTTCTGATCATTTAAGGATTAAGAGAACTAATCAATCAAAAATCCTGGTAGATACGAAGAGCACATAAACAAGCAGAAGAACAATTTAAGATGCCTAAAGCATGCATTCATTTTTAGTATTAATTTTCCTATCAGAGGAAACTACCGATTTGTGTAAACATATTTAAAAACATATTTAAATCCCCAGCAGCTTGCACATGGGTGTCAAGAGAGAAACATGGGGAAAGAAGTAAGAAAGGACCATTTGCTTCTGACATTTGCTGGGTTCAGCCCTAAAGCCCCAAATGACAGCAGTCTGCCATTTGTGAGGTATTTCTGCCTTTCCCTACTGATTGTGCTATAAATAGAGCCATGTTTAAGAAGTGCCTCCCATTGGAAAGCAAAGTTAAAGTTGCATTGCAGCAAGTGCTCATTACCTACACACCAGCTGTGAGACTGACTCAGAACCATATTACTCAAATCTATTTGAAATAAGACAACCACCACCTGCAATTAAAACTCCCTTCCCTCAATAAATTAAGATGAACGGCTTGGAAAAAATACAGCACTGGAGACAAGAACACAATATTCAATTTTCTGATGAAAAAATAGATCCCACAATGTCAACTCCCTTCAGGAATCACCCTCTCCTCAGTTCCCTATGCCCCTGTAATCTGAAGAGTGGGCACTGCAGTCTCCAGATGCACCAGCAGTGACACCATCCTGCAGCTGTAGTGACAACATTTACAGGGACAGAGACAAGAAGTGTGTCTTTTCTCACATACAAGAAACACAGACAAACACATATAAATCACAGTAACATCTTTATTGTTAAAAATGCTTAGATGTCCAGAGGTTTCTGAAGTAGTACAGGTGTTCCCTTTGTTTCAGGTACTTTTATTCATTTTATAATGTGTACAAAGACTGTTACATAAGGACATATTTTTTTTTGTTAAAGCTCTCTCGAAATTGTTTCTATGTTCCAGTTTAAAATGTGAAGAGTCATAGAAAATAAAAAACCCAAGACACAAGACATTTAGCATTCTAATTTAACTTCTTGAGAACCATGTCAGCAGTTCTGTTCTGTGTGCATGGAAACTGAAGCTTCAAAAGAGAAAGAACTTTAGAAAAAGCAAAAGAAATATTTCTTTATAGCACAGCACAGTATAAAAGAAGTATGTGCTTGAACTTCTGAGCAATACAAATATACAACACAATTTGTTCTCAGATATAAAACTTGACTGACAGGAATGGAATGTGTCATAGAAACACTGCAAAAAGACTACAGAATTGGGTGACAAGGACAAATGCTTCATTTATACTCAAAATGTGAATTACTGGCTGCACATGCTAACTGAGGTAATCAGAACCAGTCATTAGCTGGTCTGCATGTGTGAAAGGATCATTACTCAAGTTCATGCAGAAACACTACAACCAAAAACTCTGATAATGACATTTAGATGCTTTCTTTGGAAAACTTGAGCATACTTACAAACTGTATTTACTCTCAAAGTCATTTTTATACTTCCTCATTCCCTTCTCTATTATTCTGAATAGAGCTTCACATCAGAAATTGCAGAAAGCCATAGAACTTAATTATGCTTAATAAAATAGCATAAGCAATTCCTCAGTAGAAGCTGATGCATGTAATAACATTTCAGATGAAATGTCTTTCTCACTACCTTCCCTAACACCACGTTTAGGGGAAGAGTATGGAACACTTCTGATGCCAAGACCAGCCAGCAGAGAGTGCAGCTGACACATCCTCACCAAGGCTGAACCATACTGAGTCAGGTATGCTCAGCCAGGTTCTGCATCAGATGGGCATGAGGGCAGTGTCCAAAAACTGAACATGAAGAATCACTGGTGGGTCAAGGGTCAGAGCTACCCTTGGCCAGGGCTGAGTTCACATGCTACATATGTTCTGACATTTAGTGTCCTTCATTAGCTGACACTTTACATTGTGGTTAGTAACATATCTAAAAGAAAGGCATCTATGGAATTACTTCCTAAGTGAAAGAGTGCTGGAAAATCACCTGGAGAAAAACTGTAGAAGCGGAGGCTGGTGTTTTACTGTGTACCCTGTTGATGCTGAGAGTCTTTTTCTTTGTTTTGTTTTGGTTAGGCATTAAATTCTACCACTGGGATTTGTTTCTTTTACTACTTTCAGGTACCCCAAGAGAACCTTGTCTGAGGGATATGGTATTTATTAAACAGGAAATGGAAAGGAAAACTCTTATAGTCAGGAAGGGCAGAGGGTCATGAAAATATTATCTTTTTTGTAATTAAAAAAGTCACTACAACTGTAAGGAGCAATCAGTCTAAGCATGGCACCAGTGAGCCCAGATACAAAACTAGTCTGTTCTACTTTGGACTCCAAGCCTCAGGTAATGCTTAGGCACAGCAACATCCCTCCATACAGCAGACTCTATATGATCTGCTTAGAGGATGCAATTGCTGAATTGGATCTTCTAATCAGCACATGATTATGAAAAAACTGACCACTGGAGAGAAAACCTCAGTATCCAAAGTCCTTCAATATTTTTCAGGATGGGACCTCAGTCTGACTCCAACTGTGCACATGATTTAGAAACAAAACCAAACAAAAAAAAAAAAAAAACAACCACACCAACACAACCAAGACAACTAACAAGGCACTGAAGAAACTGAATCTTCTTGAAGGCAAAGCTGATTTATCAGGCCTTGACTGCTCTTTTCCGTATTCATATGCAACAGTAAATAAGAAATGTAGGATCTTTTTAGCACCCAGAAAGTGTTAATTCACAAAAGCAATTTCTTATAATGCACTTCATAGTGCATTTTAGTGCTGTCAGTTCTTATAATGGATCTGACAAACATGGATCTGATTTGAGAAGGAAAGGCTTCCCACTTCAAGAATTTTCCAGCATTTCCACTTTGTTTTCATCGAGTACAAAGGGAGAAGGGAATTCTTTGTTCTTCATGTACACCTCCAGACCCTGAGAAGGTGTGAGAACAGTATTGTTAGACTGTAAACGCACTATTTTAAGTCCTCAAGTGACACACAAAGGTCAGGGACAAGGCAAGAGTTACAGTTTCCCCAGTGACAGAAAGTGTTTCTGAGGTTCAAGAAGCAGAGGTGCCGAGGAACCATAAAACCTGATGTCAGAAACAAACTTCTTGGGAGAACAACATGGGAAGGTGTGTCCTTAACTGACATTAGAATAACCCTGGCAAAGAAAAGTCTAATTTCCATGTTTTCATTTTGTTCTGACAGCCTATTGATTGCAATGAGTTTGTCACCTGTACGTGTTGAGGAATACACCTACTGCAGGTAGCTGGCTTGCAAGTTAGCACGTGTGGAAACCTAGCAAACAGTGCCCACACATTCTCCTGCAATCTACTATTTCTCACCCTGTCGATCCAATAGGGAAGCCCCTATTCTTGTTATTAAATGGAAGGAGGTTTCCCAGGATCAATTATTTTCAGAGGGACAAACTTGAGAAATGGCTTCCCTAAAGCCAACATACGTATTTCTCAGTCAGGATTCACTTACTGTGGGATATGAGCACAAATAAGCATAGAACCCATGGTTTTCCAAATTTGAATATTCTGCACTTCTTATTAAGATCTCAAAATGCTCACGAACCTTAATGAAACTGCAGCCTTGTTGCAAATCTCATTTTACAGATGGCTAAACTGAGAGTGAACAAACTGCTGAAGAGTAAATCATAATGGAACCACATAATGATAAAACAGAGCCCAAGTCCCTGTTTCCTTGATCTTACCATTTCTCATCAAGCCCAGGCTAAAGAAACCACCTGTTTGGAAGGAAGTCAGATGCATACCTGCACACTCTAAAAAATGCCTCCATAGATAGCTATTCTCACCTCTCCAAAGTAAGACACTAATGGAGAAATCTCACACACAGCCGGAGGATCTTCAGTTCCTGAGAGACTAAAGAAGAGAACACAGGATTAACCTCCTGCCATGGTTAAAAAACAGTGCTTCTTCTTCTGGATAAGTTTATCCAGAATAGGATATCCAGAAGGATAAGACATTTGTTAAAGTCACATGCACCAGACATTATGTGAAAACAAAGTGTGAAAATAAAAAGGAATTAACAGGTCCCAAATGTTACTCAGCAAAACCAAAACAGCCCTTTTATAGAGATGCTTTTCAAGTAAAATGAACAACTTGTGGGTCTATTGAACTATGAGTTGATAAAGCAATGGCCCCACAGAGTAAAAGCAGCTTTCCATTACACCTGCTGCAGGAAGGTATCTGAACTGGTAATCACTTTAACAACCAATCCTTAAGACCACCTGAGAATCCTGTTGGGGACACAGTCAAAAAAGCTGTCAGGGCCTACAAATTAAAATTCCTTGCATTGCTAAATCCAGAGTGATGGAAAATACTGCCACTGTCTAACAAGGAAGGGCCAACTCATAACCTCAAGAGCAGGGATCTGCCAGAGAGAATGCCCAGAGCCCCAGGCGCTAACTACCTGGAGCACCCACAGTCATAAGAGGGGCAGGAAGTGTAGATATCAACCTGCATATCCAGAGAGGACCTGCTGAACAAAAATCACACTAAGCCACCCTGTGACTACACTAATGCCCGATTTTGGAGAGCCCAGCATGTGCCATTGGCCAGCTGGCATGGCTGAGCTCTTCCATGAGAGAAGAGGCAGAGAAGGTCACAGATTTATACCTGAGTTTTTCTGGTATCCTGCAACCGTTTTCATCCACAAATCTGGCTCCAGCCTTGAGAGCCCAGCGGTAATGCTGGGCCAGGAGGGCTTGCCGAGCAGTGGTAGGAGTATCTTTGTCAGCTGTGTCTGCATTTTTTAGTGGTGAGAATTCCTCTTCTCTCAGAACTTCAAATGCCACAAAATTCCTACCAGCAAAGGGAAGACAACAATGATCATGAAAACCAGAGCTAGTCATCAGTCCTGCTAATGCAACAACAACATACATGGGGAAAGGCTCATATATATTTTTGGGAGAAGCACTGTACGCAGCCTGAGGCAGTCAAGCCAAGGGAAGCCCACTACCATTCTGAAGACCCAAGGAGTACCAGGGCTGTAGAATGGAAAAAAAACAAGAAGCATTCTCTCTTTGGGAACTTAACAGCAGCCTCCCAACCTACCAGAGCTGTGCTCAGGGGAGAGAAAAAGCAACAGTTCAGCAGAGATGCCACAGAAACTTTTTCAGGCAGTGGGAGGTTCTTGGACAAGACAGCTCAGAACACAGCAGGACAGAGAGCACAGCACTGTCCAGAGCTTGGGCAGAGCGTGAGCAGTGCACTCACTACAGAGCACTCCACCATGCCCCAAGAAATACCCCCTGCTTGGGAGTCTGTAGGTAAGGACCAACTAAGGACACCAGCTCCTAGGGACAAACAAGCAACAAGGGAGGCCTCACAGGTGATTGTGAAGTACAGCTGTTTACCAGAAATGGGAGTGCAAATTAAAAAGCACCACCACAACATATGCGCATTTCTGCACTTCATGTGTGAAGCACAGCTGCCAAGGTGGTTTTGAGCTGTTAAAAAACCACAAGGAACCACTGCTTGCAAATGAGTTCTGTCATGGCTCAGAAGTCAGCAGCATTCCCATCACCCTGGGTTTTGGTTTTGTCTTTAGTTTGATACTACTTTATTTAACACAAGTCAGGAAACAGAGACTGGTTCAAACCTTGAGCTCGCTATTCTAAAGGAAATAATATAAAAAGAGAAATAGTATCCCCAAACAAAGAAAATTCAGTTTGCCTGAGGTCCCTCTTTGGCATTTATTAAAGCCTAAAACAGAATCTTCACTGCTGAATTTGAGACCTTGAAAAAATGGATTTTATCACAAAACTTAAGCATAATTGCTAAAATCCTATATTCCCTAGACACAAGTATCCCTTACTATGTATGTCACAGCACTCCCAGCTATGTTGCAGAATTTGGAAAGCAAACACTGACAGTTCCACTTGGCCCCATGGTGCTTAATTAGACAGTTTTCCAAGCACAAAGGGTACAAAAGCTGAGCCCTGGCTTAACAGCACCCAAAAATGTAACCAGAGCTGCAGCTGTCATGGAAGCCACAATGCTGAAAGACGCAATTTTTGCAAGTCTGAATACTCCAATATGTGCTTCACTGGCTTTGCACTCAATTTCCTTTTGTTTTTCCCAGGCTGGCAGAGGCCAGGGCAGCCAACACATCCTCAGGAGGATGACCAGTCTGGGAGCAGGGTTGGTGCAAGCACTGAGTGCCTTGTGAGCTCCCCTTAGAGCCTGCAGTGTTACTGTTGGATTGGAGCTGGGTGTAGATCCAACAACCTTCCTAACAAGCCACCCACAAACCACGTGCTCCCTGGGATGGCTTGTTTCAACCTACAGTCATTCAAACAAACACTGAGAAGGGGAGGAGAAAAGTAAAATTATGTCTGTCACTAACTTAGAGAACTGGAACACATCAAACACAAACTTCTCCAGCTTTATCCCGTTCGGTTTTAGTGGTTTTACCAGATTTCCCTCCTTGTCAATGTAGGGCACCTTCTTTATGGCTACATGATGCTTCAGCTGTGACTCCCATTTCCTGCAAAAGGAGAAGAAACCAACCATTTTATTTAGTTCAAGCCCACTTAGAAATAAAGCAATACACCTGAGGGAAGCAAATGGCTCATTACTGCTCTGGGTCAACTCTCAACTGTTTGTGGGTGTTGCTCCCTCCCAAGTGATCGAAGTCACATCCAGGAAACACTTCCCTAAGCAGAGCAGCCTGGCTCTCTCTGTACCACTGGGACATGACAGTCAGAGGAGAGGGAGAAGTATGTATCAAGCTGAAATTGCAGGCAGAGGTTACAAAAAAAAAGAAGCAACCCAAATTGTTACCTGATTGGGCTGAAACCGGAGCAGGGCAGATCCCTCCCAAAAAGGTGGTTCAAGCTCTTCAGGAAGGTTGTACAGCTGCTCACTGAATGCCCAGCATCACATCCCCATTCCCCACACCAAGGTGCAGAGTCCACCCACAACTTCACCCTCTCCCACAAACTCTGTCGTCCCAAGCGTTGGCATGGCTGACATTCCCTGCAGAAATCCATGGTATGAGGCTGCATCACTGACCACACTGCAAGCCTGCACAGCTGCTCACCCTTGGAGGCCCAGGAAGATTGTGCACTGGTATATCTCGATTTAGTTACAGTGAACCTGGGGACCTCTTCCTTGGGTAGGGCCTGGAGAGTATGCTGGGGCTGTCAGAAAGGGGATTCAGGTGTTTGGAACTGTTTGGAAGAGATAGGAGGTGAAAGGCAACACAGGGAATAACCATAACTAAAATTCCAGAGTGCAAAACAGGAACACCCAGTCTTGGAGGTATTTCTGGGCTGCACAGCTACCTAGAAGGTCTGCTGGGACTTACTGGGCCACTATTTCCAGGAACTCAACAGTGAAGAAGTGGTTACAGATGTTGCCAGCACTGAACACCAGTCCCCCCTCGGGGCGCTGCTGCTGTGCAGTCTCCGGGCTGATCTCGCTGTACTCCACCACCTGGTACACGCCATCCACACAGCACACCACCCCAACAGGCTCCGTGGGGTAGGCCTTCTCCACTACCTGCAGCCACAGGACACAGATTTATGACAAAGAGGAAGAAAATCCCAGGATTATTCCAACTCCCAAGTACAAACAATCCCACGGGACTGTTGCCTGCTGATCCTTTAGCACCTCAGGGCTGTGTAAGGGGCACAGAGCAGTCTGGAGGCACATTTTGCCCAACAATTCAACATAAACACCAGTACTCAACAACTTAATTTGACAGTTTCTCAGAAGACAGTTAAAAGCAATCTGCATAGTGGGGGGCACTTATCAAGGACCAGGATCTGGCATTAAAAGTAAGCTGTTTGCAGCTATTAGCCTTCAACTTCCCATTTCCCTGAACAGAGCTAATGACTCAGGTAACATAAATTTCTCTTCAGACATGTGCTGCTTTAGGTTAACAAAATCCAAGCTGTTAAGGCTTTCCCCATCTTCCACAGCAGAGCACAAGAAATGCCTCCATTAGACTTAAAGGCGCGTTTATAAAACACAACCCAGTCAAATATGGCTTCTAGACAGCCCAAGTGCCTTTGTAGCAAGGACTGGGCATAGGTGCAAAGCAATTCCAGTGTGCAGTTTCCTGTGCAAATATACCTCCTGCTCTACCTGAGGTTTACTTTCTACAGTACCCTGGGAAGAACAGAGGACACCCACGGGTAGGAATGTGAAATGCAGTGCAGGCAGCAAGGAACTCTAAACCTGCTCAGAGTGAGCTGCTGATGGGCAAAGAGTAAGCTCCCTGCAACCAGCAGCTTCCAAGTGTCATCAGACCCAAACTCCCTGTGGGAAACCAGCCGAGTGCTAGCACTGCTTCACCTTTGCACCGCAGTCTGCCCCTTTGGAAATACAGAAACCTATGAAGACTGGGTCTGCCATCTTCACGAGGATGTTGTCCACACAATATACATGGACATACTGGATTCCACGCTGCTTCATATCATCCAAGATCTTATTATCCATCAAAGCACGGTATAAGCCACCATTGCCATCTATAATGCAAGAGAAAAGAGAAAGTCTTGGCTCATTTGTGACTTTGGGGTGGGTTTTTTCCAGCTAACAGAGCAAAAGCAGAAAGTACTGAACAAACTTTCTTGAATGGAAGAGTATGGAATGCTTTCTAGCCAACAGTCAATGGTAACAGGTTTTATTTCCAGTTCTGCCACACAGTTCAGGGGAGCTTGTTCTTCTTTTCACCCCAGTTCTCTCACTTGAAGAGTGGGACCATTGGGACCAGCCTCACTGAGCAGCATTATGAGACTTTATGAAGGTTACTAAGATCCTCAGAGGGAGACTACTAAAGGGCAAATCTATGCAGAGGGTGGGAAAAATCTTTTACACTTCTCCTCCAGTACGGGGCAAAAGCATATTTATTCTCTTTCTTGGAGAAAGACTAAAATAAATCTTACTCTCTGTTTATCTTCCTCCCCCAACTTCTCAATGCCTTTTCAAAGGCTTGAACTGCAGCTGTACAAAAGACACGTGCATGTTTATCACAGATCACCCATTTACACTTCCTCCTGGGATGCCCCTGTCAGCTCAGGAGAACCACTCTGCAGCTGCAACACAGTCCCAGCTGGGCTGCCCTCACCAAGTCTCTTAAAATGTCTAGGTTAAAAGAACATTACAAGTTGAGACATTGCTGTCATTTTGAAAAGAGTTCATCTTCTTGCTGCTTTTTTGCCCATTTCCAGCTATCAGCCTTGAGCTCCTGACCTTCACCACGGGAGGCAGTGCTCCAGAGACCTCATAGAGAGCTCTGCTAATGCACCTTCCTCCTACCCCGCAGCCACAGCACTTCTAATCCTGCCAACATTCCCAGACTGGGATAAAAAAACATGTGCTGTGGTCAAATGTCCAGCCAGGACTAGACAGATGTATGCTCCTGATTACCAGACTGAAACATTAGAGAACCTTTCCACATTAACTGGAAGCATTAGCCCTGACCCCCACAGCCTACTCTGTGTGCCCAGGCAGGCTGATGGCCCATAGCAACTACCAACACACACGACAGAGTATGGAAGAGCAAACAGCAGGTACCTGGAGCCATGGCAATTTTCCCCTTCTCCTCCAAGATAGCCTTCCCATCAAAGGTGACAGCAGGCAGCATCCTCTGTTCAAACATGACAACATTGCATCTGTCCAAGTTGAAATAGTTGTGTTGTACAAAAAACTCTTCTGTTGGCCCCAGCGTGAACTCACTTGTCATGATGTACCTAGGCAGGAATGGGGACTTGGCAATGAGAAAGAACAACACAAGTAAAAGGCAAAACTACAAACTGAAGAAAAAAGAGAGGAATCCCAGGAGTGTGAAATGAGAGACACGGCAGCATCGTGTGGTGAGCAACTGCACACGAGAGCTCTCCTCCAGAACTCACCCTGCAGTAACACTGCATGGGGTCCTATGGCCATATCAGGGCATGATCCTACCCTGGCCTAGCTCCAGCCAGGACAGAAGAGCCTTGCCCTAAATGTGAACAACACCTGGATACCTGGATGAGCTGGAAAACAAGACAAGGGCAGAAAACACCCTCCTTCACTCTAGATTCAAATTGATATTAAATGTCTATAGAAACCCTGGCCAATTCATTCTGCCAGCACCTCTTCAGTGCCAAGGCAAACAGCAGTATTTCCATATGTTGGCTGCATGGTTTGTTGTTGTTTTAAGTATTTCTATTTCCTCCTTTCCTTTCAGCTCCATATTGCTTCTGTCTCTTCCTCCACTACTGTCTAAAAACCACCTTCATCATCTACCTGTCAAACTCTTCAACAACTATTGGCATAGGAATACAGAGTCCTCTGAGCATGAGGAAACAACACAGAAGAGCCTGGACCTCAATTCCTCATCCCCAGTTTACACCTCTGTAGCACACCATAGCCTGGGCCCAGGTATACTGGAGCAGCAAAATGCTTCACCTGCCTCCTCACCCCCAGGAGGGGAACTGGAAACAGATGTGGCATCTTGCAAATAATCCATCCTGGCTTCCAGCAGCACCAGGGATGATGCATTTGCAATTCAGGTCCTGTACACAATCAGGAAGAAGCACAATATGGACTCACCTTCCATGAGGAAACAATGTATGAATCAAATTTGGCCTCCAATTTGTAAAACAATGTGGGACCCTGAAGCCCTCAGACACCTACTCTTTCACTGCCAAAACCCTGCCTCAGACCAGACACTGATTGCAAAAGGGTATTTCTACATAGTCCTCATGGTCTAACAGAGAGCATTTAGCAGAAAACATTTCCAGACATATCTGCAGTGCCTTCCTCTCACCCACCACATCCCACAGGGAATTCACATTTTGCACTCTGCCCAGAGCTCATCTCTTTTGAATGCCAGAAGCAGCCAGCAGAAAGGGCAACTGTAAAGAGTGACAGCAGAAGGTGGCCTGAACACAAAGCAAGAGGTTTCTTGCATAATTGTAGACAAGGGCAGGAAGAAGGGCTTGGAAGGCAAGCTCTAGGTTGTCCTCCATGCAGGAACCCGAGAAAGCAGAAATGGATTAAATTTCTTGTACAGCATCTGCAACAACCACTGAAAAGTGCTGTTTACAGTGTTGCCAGTAGCTGCTTGCAAAGCCAGCAAGGCACAGCAGTTAGTGTTGTGGTCAGTGATACAAAGGCAGTACTCAATCCCTCAGGTCTGCAGACATGGACCTGCCACCTCCCATCCCTCTGCACCCTCCTCCAGCCTCTGCCATCACAAATCCTGCCAACAAAAGGCTCCTCTCAACCTGTCTCTGTACAGCACCCAGCTCAATGCTTCTTGAAGACAACATGGGCAAGACTGGAATGCAAAGAGCCCTGCACAGCCGATCTGGCTTAAGGTCACCTACCAGGGAATGACACACTTGCAGTGGTGTCTCTTGCCAGCAAGCTGCTCCACTTTGCGGATTCTTTCTGCTTGGATCTGATACAAGTTCTTGCCACTGGGCAACCCCACGTTGTACATGCCCTTGGGATAGCTGACTCCCAGGCGGGTTCCTTGTCCTCCAGCCAGAAGTAGCACTGCCACCTTGTTCTGTGAAATCTGATGTAAACCTGTAGAAAAAGAAGCCCAAGGGAATATAAGAACCTCCAAAGCAATCAACACCCTACATTCTTCTCCTGAGCGTTTCTGCAGAGCTCAGGCAACAGCCAGAAGGTGCCAGTTCAGTGTTGGCAGCTCAGAGAGAAATATGCCACTGCACACACAGGAGAAAATTCCTTTCAACTCCTGGATGCAGCAGTTTCTTTACCTAAAGCAGCAACTGGTGCAAAAACAGACAATAGCCATGAGCTGCAGCTTAGGAGATTCAAATTAGGATACAAAATCTTTACTAGGGAGGTAGTGCAGCACTAGAAAAGACATCCAGAGAGGAAGGAATGTCCCCTAAAGTTTTCAAGGCTTACTTTAGTAAAGCTGTAGCTGACCTGCCCTGAGGCTGTTTACAGTTTTGTTCCAAATGGGGGTTGGACTAGAGACCTCCAGAGGTCCCTTATCATTCCTATATCCCAAAGAAGCAGAGTCTCATCATCTTGAGTGAAGCAGGAGGATTTCTGGAATCTGCACTGTACCTGTGCTCCAGTTTCAATAGAAGCTGAACACAGCTGCAGTCAGGGCTGGTAATACAGCCAAGCCTGCAGGAGCTACAACTTCCACAGTCTAATTGAAACCGGTGTCAGTGCTCCTGACAAATCAGGGAAGTCCAGAACCTGGGAAAGAACCAGAGCACATAATAAACACTCAGATCACTCTCCAACTCTGGTCCCTGCCTTCTCCAAAGTCAACATCACAATAACGACTGACAACTGTGAGAAAGATTTTTCATTAGGGAACACTGAGTTTCTCTGGGAATGCAAGGAACATTAGGCTTGCCATGTCAGAAGCCACAGTTCTGCTGGAGGTAGCTATCAGGGCCTTCTGCCATCACACAGCACTGAACTGCCACTGCTCCTGCAGCCAAGGACAGCCTGTGGAGTATCCCAGCCTTCAGGAAACACCTCACACTAACCACAGCTGAGGCTAAAATATTCCTGATTTGGACTGAATGATATGGGGACCAAAGAAATTAAATTAGAAAAGAACAGGATTTGGTTTATGCTGCTAATATTTAAATAATTGGTTGTTTAAATGCACAAAAGAGCAAAAATGGTGCTTTTGGAAGACAACATGCTGTTTTAACAACCCCGCTCAATTTTAATTTTGTTCAAAACTGCAGTTTCCAGCAATTTTCTCAGCAAAGACTTAAGTTGTCCATGACATTGCAGTAACACCATTCCCCTTCCCATGCTTACAAGTTTCAGCCTTACCACAGCAGTAACACAAGACTTTCTCCCTAAACACACCCCTTCCAAAAAGACTGATGGTGTCCTGGCACACAGGGGACCAGTTCCACAGCCAAGGTTCTGCCGTAGAGCAGCCTCTGGGGTCACAGGGCCACAGGAGGGAGAGCTGGAAGCCACCTCCAGAGATCTTCAATCCTCCAAGTGGGATTAGGAGAGCTCCCTAAGAAGAAACCTGTGTGTGGAAATCTTGGGATTTCTAAGCTTCAGGAGGTCGTTGGACAGCAGAGGAAGCTTGAGTAGGTTTAAATTGGTAATGTAAAAGACATGGGAGGATCTGGATGAGCTGCATGGCCTTTCAGAGCTGCATCCCCTCAGAGACCCAAGACCCTGCAAAGCCTGTGCCCGTGGTGCTGGTTCCACTGGGAAATGCCATGCAGGAATGCTGCCACATCTGCAGGGACACACAGCAAATAAAGACATCCAGCATTTCACAAGAAACCACAAGCAATAAATGACTCCTTTGTGCTTCCAATGAGCTGCCCATGACACTCAAAGTACAGAGCAGAGGGTCTCAGCTATTACTTACAACAAATACTTGCCCCAGTCCCATCACGTGGTTTTCCTGCATGCTCAGCTGTTTGCCAGTGCAGGGCATCACTGCAGGAGAAGGGAAAGAGCTGAATGGAGAGGCACCAGAGCATGGCTCCAAACCTGCTCATGCCCTGGCTTGGGTGGTGGCTGTTTCCCTACTGGGATCCTGCACAGAAAGAATTTATGGAGGGGAAAAAAAAAATCCTAAAAAAGTTGCCCTGTGGGACACTTCCAAACTTATCCCTGGAAATACTCAAGGCCTGGTTGGACAAGGCCCTGAGCAATCATCCACACCCATGGCAGAAGAGTTAGAACAAGATCATCTTGTCCTTAACACCCCTTCCAACCCAAACCATTCTGTGATTCTGTGAAATGGGCAATTAAAACATTTTCTAAGAATTCCTTTTCTTTAAAATAATCTAGAACTGAGACTTGAGCTAAAGTATTTCATAGCAATTTAAACCAAAGCTGCTTGAGGTCTGAGCTCAGCATTTGCTGCTCTCAGTTGCTGCAGCATGAGGGATGCTGCTTTGGAATGCAACTGAAATTGACCCACCAGTGGAACAAGTCGGGCACTTGCCCTGCTGCATCTCCCCCCTGCACTGCCAGCCTCACACCAACACACACACTCACATTCTGATGCAACAGACCACATCCCACAGATCCCAAATGAGACGTTTCTGCAGAGCAACAGATTGTGACCAAGAGCACCATTTACATGAATGATGCTCTGAAGTCAACACTGTCTTTGGAAACTCGAGGAGGTCTCCACTCTGCTCCACAGTATCAAGGAGCTACAATTCTCAGCAACAGCTCACAGGTGCCACAGCTGGCCTCACCCCACTGAAATGAAGATACCCCACAGGAGATAGCAAGTTCTCTGAAGTTTTCCACGCAATGACAAGGGGATGGGATCTGCCCAAGGAGGAGTTGCCATCTCACACCCATCTCCTGGAGGGGCCTCTCACTGCAGGGACTGAAACCTCAACCTCAGTGGGATAAACTCAAGCCCAAAGCAGTATCACTGATAACATCAATGATGTCACTTTTTTTACTGTCCCACAGACTGACAGGACCATATTCCAGGAGGGCTCACCAGGGTGCACAAGAACAACCCAGACAGGAGAGTGCATCCCATAATTTATGGCATTCTCACTATTTATGATACAACCCTACAACTCAGACAGTTTTTCCAAGTTCTGATCTTAGGTCACCACGAAAACAAATAACACCAAAAATTGGGTAAGTACCTCTGCTCTGACTTCCCAACTGTAAAATTACCAACATTCACAACTAAAGTTCCTAAGAACTGACTCATCTGGCTGCAATGGAAAGATCTATCCCCTTTAAAAAATCCACCTTATTTTCTGCAGCATATGAAACACACATAGCTCAGCTAAAGAGAAAATGCTGAGATACCCACCAATGCTGCAGTTAGTCCTACTCTGCAGAAAAAGTAAAAAAACAAAAATAGATTTTGTAGGAGGAACAGATTGGTCTTGCAAGAACAGACTGAATTTTCTTACTGAACAGGCACATCAGTCCCATTACAACAGCAGTCAGTAAGAGAAAAAGACTCCAAAGTTTTCAATTCTGCACAGCAGTCAGATAACCAGAATGGCTCATCAAACTCTCTGATGAGATAGGGTACACCTCAGCCCATGGCCATGACTTAGATTTCATTAATAAAACACTGACAGAATGGAAAAGTGTTGTGTCTATGTTTGATTTATACCATCATTCCTAGGGCTGCCCAGAAAATGTGATTGTTAAATGTCGGTGTTTAAGATCTGAAAGCAAATCTGACCAGGCAGTTTTTTTGTCTGAGACACAAAACAACAGTATTAGCTTTTTAACTATTAAAAATATCTCATGTGTTCCCAAAGCAAGTTTTCAGTTGTCTGGTTCTTATCCATAATTTTTTATCATAGAAAAAGGGGAGGGGGAAGGAGGAGATATCATTTCAGCTGTTCAGTCTTTGGAGGATGCAATGCAGGTGGCAGCTGTAGGGAGCTCAGACACCCAGACAGAGCACAGAGCATCTCAGCTCAGTGTGATGATGACCCCACAGCCACAGGCTGTACCAGCCATGCAGTCTCAGGGACACTGGACAGCAGGTTGGGATGGCTCATCTGCTCCCAGCCTGCTCAACATACCACACACAAAGGCCTTTCAGAGCTGCATCCCCTCAGAGACCCAAGACCCTGCAAAGCCTGTGCCCGTGGTGCTGGTTCCACTGGGAAATGCCATGCAGGAATGCTGCCACACCTGCAGGGACACACAGCAATGCCCGGGTTCAGCAGAACAAAGTCTTTTGTCCTGACTGCCTTGTTCCAGGAAATAAAATCCCTCTTCAGCTTTAAACCAGATCATGAAAACAAACCAAATTAAACAGAACATGTGTGTAAGCCTTCTGGTAAAAATTCAGGCTGCCTGCAGGGCTGAGGTGGCCTGGAGCCATCAGACTTCAGGGCCAGATGATTTGGGCACAGCAGCAGGATCCCAAACATATTAAACCTGGGCTGCTGCAGGCAGTACTGGCAACCAGCAAGGCCAGCCCACAGAGGTAGCCTGGCCTTCCTTTCCTTTCCATGCTGCAGCCAAAGACACAAGGCAGACACACCAGCTCCTCACTTGCCTAGCTGGCGGGGGCACAAGTGACCCAGTTTGATAAAGCTGTTAGTGTAACTATGGAGCCCTGACCCAGCCCCATCTGCCTCTAGGGCTCAAAGGGTCCCTTCCTCCTCACTGTGACACCCTCAAATAGCCACGCCAAGATGGACTTGGGGATGTGGGTGGATGGGAAACTCTACATGCCCTGACCAGGCACACTAACATCCAGAAAGTCCCTGTGCCCTGGGCTGATACCACAAGGGGCAGCAAGTGAGAAGGGGGAATTCTCTGCCCTGCTCAGGTGAGACCACACCTGCAGTGCTGCCTTCAGCTCTGAGGCTGTCAGCATGAGAAGGACACAGAGTTGCTGGAGCAAGTCCAGAGGAGGCCCTGGAGCTCGGGGTGCTCACCTGGAGAGGAGAAAGATCCTGGGAGAGCTCAGATCCCCTTCCAGGGCCTAAAGGAGCTCCAGGAGAGCAGGAGAGGGACTGGGGACAAGGGATGGAGGGACAGGACACAGGGAATGGCTCCCACTGCCAGAGGGCAGGGCTGGATGGGATATTGGGAATGAGGAATTGTTCCCTGTGGGGGTGGGCAGGCCCTGGCATGGGTTATCCAGAGAAGCTGTGGCTGACCCAGGATCTCAGGAAGTTTCCAAGGCCAGGCTGGACAGGGCATGGAGCAACCTGGGACAGTGGAAGGTGACCCTGTCCATGGCAGGGGGTGGAATGAGATGGTCTTTAAGGTGCCTTCCAACCTAAACCATTCTGGGATTCTATGATTCACTGTACCAGCTTATGTTCCCTCCATCACCACTCAGCCCCATGAGTGGAGTCTGACACAGCAGAAAAGCTCCTCTGCCCTGTGACCCTGAGGCTTCTATTTCTGTTTCTGCTTGGAAAATTTGACTCCCCTGCTCACACATCCTCACCTCTTTACTGCCAACGATGGGCCAAGGCTGTGCAACCACTTGTCAAAAATCAGGCAAGTATCTCTACAACCCAGGTGGGTCTTCCTGGCTTTCTTTTTTTTATTAAAATTATTTCTAATGGTGCTATTATGTTTTATAAAGAAAGATCCAAGACACATATGAGCCCTTATAAATAAATAAGAGCGTGCACTTAGAAAAAAGCACAGGACATCCATGTAAGACTTACATGCTGTGGGAAGGGCACATCCAGCCACCATCTCCCCCATTACCCCAAGCTTTCACACACCTACCAGGCTCCAAAAATCATGGATTATGGACTTTCCTGGGCTTTTCCCAGATGCCATCAGCCTCCTGCTGCACATGACACAGCAAGATGGGGATCAGCACCTGAGACCAGCCTTTGCACCTTTTGGTGGGCTGAGAGCTCATCCTCCAGGCAGCTACCCAGCCCAGCAGCAAAGAAACCCCCCAGGCTCCCACCCTCCCCAGGGACTCATAGTCACAGAATGGTTTGGGTTGCAGGGGACCTTAAAGACCACCTCATTCCACCCCCTGCCACAGGCAGGAACACCTTCCACTACCCCAGGTTGCTCCAAGCCCCATCCAACCTGGCCTGAACACTTTCAGGGATCCAGAGGCAGCCACAGCTTCTCTGGGTGACCTGTGCCAAGCCCCCACCACTCACAGGGAACAATTTCTTCCTAATATCTAATCTAACCCTGCCCTCTGTCAGTGTGAACCCATTCCCCCTTGCTCTGTCACTCCAAGTCCTTGTCCAAAGTTCCTCTCAAGCTCTCTTGGAGCCCCTTTAAATCCTCTAGTATTACATTTTTTCATGACAGATACTGTAAAACACCCCCATGTCCTCTAAACAGTATTGTGTCATGTCCACTTGCTTTCTGAACACTTCCAGGGATGGTGACTCCACAACTGCCCTGGGCAGCCTGTGCCAATGCCCGTTCAGTGAAGAAATTTTCCTGAATATTCAACCTGAATCTCCTTTGACACAACTTGGGGCTCTTCCCTTTTATCCCGTCGCTCGTTCTGTGGGAGGAGGCTATCACTGCTTGTCACAGAGTTGTAGAGATCTTCTGATCCGGCCCGGCACGGCCGCGGGGCCTCGGCGCTGCACTTCACAACGCAGAATAAAAACTCGGCGTCTCAACCAAAGTTCCCCGGGCCTAAGACACCGGCTGCGGGGGCTACGGGCCGGGGTGTAACCGCGACCCTGCTCTCTTCCTCCTGGCCCGACCCGCCCTCCCTGCGGCTGCCACCCGCGGTGCCGGGGCTGGGCTGCCCAGCGCCCCGCGGAGCCGCCGCAAGGGGCAGCTCCTGCCTCGGTTCCCCGCCAAAAGGGGCAGCTCCAGCCTCGGTTCCCCGCCGCAAGGGGCAGCTCCAGCCTCGGTTCCCCCCGCCGGGGCTCGGCGGAGCGCGGCTGGTCCCGAACCCCCGCGCCGGACCCCGGCAGCCCCAGCGCGGAAGGGACGGGCGGCCTCGCGCCCCTCTCACCTTCCGCCTCCCAGCGCTGCAGCGCGGCGGGGCCGCTGCGGCGGGCGCTGCCCAGCAGCTCGGGGGGGAGCGGCTCCATCCGGCCGTCCAGGCGTTCGTGCGGGCCGCGCTGGCGGGCCCCGGCCGCCGCCGCTTGCCGGCAGTGCTCGCCCAGCCCCGGCGGCAGCGCCGCCAGCAGCGCTCCGCGCTGCGCCGTGTCCAGCTCGGCCCAGAAGCGCAGCAGATGGCCCTGTCCGCACCGCTCCAGCTGCGCCCGCACCTCCTCGGGAGGCTCCATGGCGTGGGGAGCCCGGGCCGAGCGGCGCGGGACGCGGCGGGCCCGGCGGGGCGGCACCGGGCCGGGGCGGAGCCAGAGGCGCCGTCCCGCCCCCCGGAACCCCTTCCCGCCGCTCGCGGGTCACGCGGGCCCGGGGTGGCGGCGCCTCTCGCTCTGAGGATGCGGGGGGCGCTTGTCCGCTCGCCCCGCTCCCGGCCCCGCTCCCGGCCCCGCCGGGGCTGCGTCCCGCGCAGCGCTTCCCCCATGGAATCACAGAATAGTCTGAGTTGGAAGGGACTCTGCGGGATCATCGAGTCCAACTCCTGGCCCTGCCCAGCACCATCCCCAAGGTCACACCATGTGCCTGGGAGTGTTGTCCAGACGCTCCTTGAGCTCTGTCAGCTTAGTGCTGGGATCACTTCCCTGGGGAGCCTGTTCTTGTCCACCAACACCGTCTGGGAAAGAAGCTTTTTCCAATATCCAAACTGAACCTCCCCTGACACAACTTCAGGCCATTCCCTCAGATCCTGTCCCTGGTCACTACAAAGAAGCGATCAATGTCTGCCCCTCAGGAGGAGGCTGTAGACTGTCAGTGTGACCGTCACTCTCTTTTCTCCAGGCTGAACAGACCAAGTCTCAGCCACTTCTCATACAGCTTCCCCTCAAGGCCCTTCACCATCTTCGTTGCCCTCCTTTGGAAACTCTCTAATGGCCTAATGTCTTTCTTACTCTGTGGTGCCCAAAACTGCCACCAGGGCTCGAGGTGAGGCCACCCCAGCCCAGAGCAGAGTGGGACAATCCCCTCCCTTGACCAGCACATGATGCTGGGCCTGATGCCCCCAGGACACAAATGTCCCTCCTGGCTCCAGGGCACTGCTGACTCACATTCAACTTTCTGTCAGCCAGGACCCCCAGGTTCCCTCCTGTGACGCTGTTCTCCAGCATCTCATTCCCCAGTCTGTTTGTATATCCAGGGTTGCCCCATCCCAAGTGCAGAATCTGTCACTTTCCCTTGTTGAACTTCATCTGGTTGGTGATTGCCAAGTCTCTAAATTGTCCCAGTCTCCCTGCAGATCCTTCCTCCCTTCGAGGGAGTAAACAGCTCCTCCCAGTTTTGTATCATCTGCAAAATTGCTCAGTTTCTCTTCCAGTCCTGCGTCCAAGTCATTAACTGTTATAAATGATCAAATCGATAGCCAAATTTATCAAAAATTTAACAATGATTTTTTGGGTCAATTACAAAAAAAATAGAATTTTGTGCAACCTCCACAATCAAGACAGCGTCAACCCGGGATCAGACCAGAGAATCAACTGACAGAGTGACAGTCTTTTCTCAAAGGTCCACACCGATCTTTTCCAGGGTCCAGCTTATATACAGTTTATTCTGCCTGAGGCATAGATGACCACATCTTTCTATTCTCTTCTTCGAATGCAAATCCATTTCTATAGACAGATCCTGGTTTGCAGACAAGAGTCTGGAGCACAGGCAGAGCTGGTTTTCCTATGGAATATGTTGATATCGGTTCCTGGAAGCCCATCAGGGTGGTCCAAGTCTCGTGAAATTCCTGGAGTCAAGGGTCAGGAAGGCCTCGATGTTATCTCCCAGGTGTAGGAGACAAGGAAGTCACTGTTAATGGTCCAGGATGGTCCCATTCAGACGTACAGCAAGCTTGATAGAATCTCCGTGCTGCCCAGGGTGAGTTATAATTTGAGTGGAACACTGTCCCTGGCTGGGGAGGTTGGTATGTCTATTCCACTACATGTTATACCTACATATATATCTATTTATACAGCATGAATTAACCTTCACTTATCACATTAACAAACATGTTGAAGAGCACAGGGCCAATGATGGAGCCCTGCAGAACCCCACTAGTGACTGGTGCCAGCCTAATGTCACCCCAGTCACTGTCACCCTTTGTGCCTAACCCATGAGCCAGTTGCTCACCCATCACATGACGTGTTTACCCAGCTGAATGCTGGACATTTTATCTGGAAGGATACTAGGAGAGACTGTATCAAAATCTTTACTGAAA
The DNA here is from genome assembly GCA_039654755.1 of Calcarius lapponicus. Taxonomy (NCBI): domain Eukaryota; kingdom Metazoa; phylum Chordata; class Aves; order Passeriformes; family Fringillidae; genus Calcarius; species Calcarius lapponicus. The sequence goes on along the minus strand of JBBFKN010000012.1, from coordinate 4,550,825 downwards.
TCCAAAGAGATTACATCAACTGGCTTTCCTTGATCAACCTGGTGGGCTACCTTGCCGTAAAAGGAAATCAGGTTTGATAAGCAATTTCATGAAGCCATGCTGGCTGTGACCAGTGACTGTGTTGTCTTTCAGGTGTTTTTTAATAACTCCCAGAATAATCTTCTCCATAACTTTACCAGGCACTGAAGTGACACTGTCAGGCCTGTAGTTTCTGGGGTACTCCTTGCCCTTCTGGAAAACTGGGCCCTGTGGCCAAACCTCTGCTCTAGAGTGGCCATTGAGAGGAATAGCGGATTTGTCCTTCCGAACAAGCTGTGGGTCTGCTGGTAGATAAAACCAGCACTGGGAGATAAAAGAAACAATGGGAAGGATTCCACTGATTGGAATGGAAAAAGATATTTGCTTTTACAAATAAACTTTAGGTTTGCTGAGAAATGAAATTAGACATTGAAAGATGAGAGAAACAATGGGGAAGAAAAAACCCTAAATTCTGTAAGAATTGAAAATTAAAAGGGAGGATTATACATTAGAGGCAAATCTTTGGTATCAGGTGTATCAGGAAGTCTGTACCTCTCAAGTCCCTCAGCCAATGGGGAAAGAGAGAAGGGAAATGTGGCTGGATATTGGGATAAAAAGGAGGCTGTGTCCTCCAAAAATTTGAGAGATCCCAGGGGAATGCCCCATGGCCTCTCCCTTTATTCAAATAAAGTAAAAGGACTCCTCTGTCTCCTTTTTAGACATAAACTTCTGATAGTTGTGGATTAATTTTCCTAACACCATGGTCCTGTGGCTGGCATGAGGTGTGTCTGATGGGATCCCCAGGTCCTGGTGCAACCTGTGCCAGGAGGTCCCAACGTCCCGTCTTACACTCACACTTGGAAACATTGCAAGATCTCAGGATTCCCTCAGCGCAACAGGAGTTGGATAGGCCCAGCTGCACCCCAGACAGGATGCAGACTCAGGCCACCTGCTCGCAAATCCAGTTCCCCATTTTTTAAATAAAGGACCAATGAGAAGGATAAGATTTAAAAATGCACGGAATCACTGAAGTAGTTCAGGACAAATTCAAGGACAAATAAAAAATTATAAAAGGTGAAGGAATGATGAAGGAATAACCAAATCTGCAGGAACCAAGAGCCATGACCTGAGAAGTAAAGAGCAGGAGGACACTAAAAATCAATCTAAAATGCTAAAGAACAACTTTGCTTGAACTTTGTGCTCATGAGCATAGAAAAATCGTCACCCATAGGCTGTGATTGCCCCTTACTCACAGTAGTCATCTTGCCTGCAGTCAGAGCCCAGCTGGGTAGGAGAACATGAGGAGACAGACAGCAGCTCAGACACAGCCACCTCCCTGCATGTGATTGGAGTCAGGGAAGCTAGACCTCATCCAGATATGACCATCAGGTCAGGAAGAATCTCTGAGAGTTGTCAAATCTTCTGTTTCACATTCTGTTTCTTATTTTATGTGACTTGACACAGCTCCTGCTCAGAAGAGCCTTGGAGTTTTGAAACCTCCTTGCTCTGCTCCCCTTTACATGACATCTCTTCCCGATGTGGTTGCATGCCCTGCCTGCCCAGTGTGCAAATGAGTGCAGGTCCTTCCACACATGTGGTGCCTACATAACCACCAACCCTTATCCATCAGAAAAGGCTCTGTCAGATCCAACTTGTAAATCAAGCCCTGCCTTTTCCTGCAGAACTTGCTGCCTTACCTTGAGGGAATCCCACCTCAGAGCTGTAGGATCTCATGCCCATAGGATTCTAGCAGAACCAAAGCAAATCATGCTGCTGCTGGCAAATGTGCTCCCACTCCCCAATCCAGCCATCCACCAGAACAGGTTTGTCTGGCTGCACAGCATCCCCTCAGCTGGTTCTACAGCCCATGGCACTCTGTGTGTAGGTGTTTCCTTCTGCAAAGCAATAAAAGTGGCGACGGGTTGGATTAGTTACACCAAGCAGTGAACAGGAGGGAGGTATGCTTGGGCCAAACAAAACACAAACATGCAGGTAGAATAGGAAATTCAGCAAGAAAAAAGCTCCAGCTCACTGACAATCAGGGTGAGGTATCCCTCCAGGAGAGAGGCAAAGGTTGTTGTGTTTATGGCCTTGCTCCAGGTTTAAACGTGTAAGTACCCACTGATAGGAAAGACTAATGTGCTAATGTCTTTACAAATGAGTTGATTGGTGAGGGTCTTTAAGAGAAATGGGTTTTAATATCTTTGAAATGGGTCTTAATCCACAAACATCAAACCGCACAAAATTGTTACAGAACCCAAACAGTTTGACCAGACAGTCTGAGCTTCTGAATTTCAGGGTAATATGAGAAATGGGTCCACACAAAGTCTATTGCAGAACCCAGACAGTCTGAAGTTCTGGTGGATCTGCAGAACATAGCCTGAACTTCTTAACTTTGGGGGGAAATGTCAAGACATGTTCAAGTGTGGAATATGTGGTAGGCATTTCCAGAAGACTGTACCTTCCTAGTAACTCAGCCAATAGGGAAAGGAAGAGGGCAAAATGTGGCCCGGAGTTTAAAGAGAAAAGGAAGCTGTGTCCTGTGAAACTTTGAGAGAGATCCCACAGTGGTATGGCCCAGTGGACTCTCTTCTTTTATTTGAATAAAGTTGAAGGACTCCTCTGTCTACTTTGTGGACACTGACTTTTCCACAGATCAGCAATATGTTCCCCAAAGAAATAAGGTTTTACAGTCATTCCCTGAAAAAGGTGACAGGCTGATGAATTTCTGGCTGTGGCATGACTGTGACTGCTGTTGCCCTTGGCCACTCCTGACCTCGTTGGCAGCAGGAGAGTGGAGTTTGTGATAGGACAGAGTGATTGCTAGATGGATTGTGACTGGAAGCCTTATAGCATCTATTGGACTTCCATTTAAGGTGATTCCCTCTAAACTTTCTATGCTAAGACTGCAGAAGAGGTGGCATGGTGAGACAGGATGGAGTGACTGCCATTTCCTGCTAATACCAGTTCTTGCTCTGTGGACTGAGATGAACAAACAACCCACCACCCCCCCGGAGAGCTTATTTCAACAGCTCACTAGCTTTCCTTCTCCCAGCCCTTGTGACAGCTTCTGAGCCACCAGGTATCTACCAAATTTCCTGCTTGCTGACCTTCCGGGGGAAAAAATAGTCTGGAAGAGAGAAAAGACACTTTATGGCAAGTGTCTGACCAAGGCAAATAGAGCAGAAAGATGGAAAACACAATGGCATTGCAGAGCTGGGAAGATCAAACAAGGTATCTCTTCCCAGAGGAAAACTCTCCCACCATGCTCTCCTCACTATTTTTAGTCTCTGCTGAGAGGTCTCCTTGGAGACAGATGTATTTCTGGATTGACACTTTGGTACCCCAATGGAAGTAATTCCTGGATAGCTTTGAGGCTGAAAGAAGAGTTAACACCAGTTGTGCTTAATTGTTCAGGGACAGGAGGTACCAGGACTTGGCACCTGGACTGTTGTTGGCACAGCTCCTGGTCCAGTTTTAACCAAGCTGCAACCAAGCGTGCCAGGTGGTGACCTGCACTGGCCAGGAACAAACCCATTCTGGATGCAGTGCTGCATGAGCCAGTGGCAGTGCCAGCTGTTCCATGTTCCAGGCAGCAGCATGCACACATTGAGTCCACAGACCTGTGGCTGCTTCCCCACCAGACCTTGCTCTCTCCTGGCAAGACATGGCAACAGAAGTTCATAGCATCTCTTTGGACACGGTCATCAGGAGACAACTTTGTGGCTGTAAGTTGCCATGTGTCCTCCGCAGCATCAAGATTTACACGTGAACACCTACCTGCTGCCGAAGACAGCACAGGGCTCAATCAACTGCTACAATCACCTATCAGCACCCTTCGATGGTCAGTGTCATGTAGGAAGGTGCCCCAGTCTCCAACACCAGCATTTTTTTACCCCAGAGCTCTGCTGAGGTTTGGTGCAGCTGCTCTGGCCTCTCCTCACAGAGGTGGCACTGCTGGTTGGTGGGACACACTGGTGCCCCCAGCCTCCAGCAGATGCCCTGTGCCCTCCCCAGAGAGGGGCAGTGATATGATCCCTGTCACCATACCCAGCCATGTGTGTCATTGCCAGTACACGTAGGCCAGCAGAGAGCGAGGGCTGGGCAAGGTCTGAATGGCAGCTGCTGCTTCCCAGTAGCTTGAAGGAAGGAGAGCTGAATAACCACATTGTTTATATTTAATAAAACCAAAGGTGTCTCTGTTTATCAGAAGAGTCTGGGCTGGCCCAAAGACAAGCTATATAGTGAGTAAAAATAAACCCTCCCCCAAAACAACAACAACAACAAACAAACAAAAACTAAACTAAACTAAACTAAAACCTCCAAGAAGTCTTTTCCAAGAATATCCAAAATCTCCCTAACCTCATCCACCACACCACCCTGAGGATGGAAATGTCAACCTGTCTCAAAGCAGCTTTGTCAAAGGCACTTTGGTACAGAAAACACAGCAGAGCTGCCTTTGGCAGTTGTATCCCAGCTCCCTGTGCCGGAGCAGGAAGCTCCACATGGACCACAGTGAGTATTTCAGCTGAACTTGCAAACACAGTAAACACCAGAAACTGTATCTAGTATCTCTGGTTCACTTTCCTGGTGGGATAGACTGGCTAGGCACAAGACATTTAGGTTGTTCTGATTTCTCCTTTCCTGGTTGTTCCTGCAAAGTCAGAGATGGGGGAGGAACCTAGAGGAAATCCCCCTTTTTTTGCAGATCACGCCTTTGCTGAGCAAAACAGCCCGTGTGCTGATGCTGCCAGAGCTGAACAGCACCATAGTGACTACCTTGTTTTTGGAGTAGGAAGTGAAGGGAAGCACTGGTTCCTTCTCCCCATATCCTGAGCAGGTGTGAACCTGTTCAGTCAAACACAGCTAATCCAAGCAGACATCTCAAACAGGTAGGATGGGTCTGGGAAATTTATGAAAAGAAATGAGTTAAAGAAAAGTAGGCTGTGGACAGCTCAGATGCAGCATGGAGAGCAGCTGGAGCAGGACCTTGGTAGAGAAAAGCCCTCTGAGGGTCTCCAGAGGCTGCTGTGATTTACCTGGCAGCCTGGGGCTGGCAAGGCTGAGTCTCCATGGAGAAGTGGCAAGAATGGAATGAGAAACCAGAAGTAGGACCAAGGTGCTAAAGACACTTGGATGAAGGCTGACCTGGGCAGGGAATCTGATGGCAAGGGGAGCACAACAAGGGCAAGGTGGGTGGGAGGGCTCGAGCCCCAAGTAGCTTCCTCCCTCTTCCTTCGAAGCCAACTCAGAACTAAAGGGAATCACCCCTGGCTCACATATAGCACAAGGAGGTATCTGTGGCACAGGAAGATGTCCATGACACAGGGAGTCTCACAGCCTGAGCCCTTGGACATTGGTTCATCACCTTTCCTGGCCATCACCCTTCTCCTGCAGGCTTGCTCCCTGACGCTTCGCTCAGCATCGTGAGCATCAGACCAGCGTGGGGGGTCTGGAGGTGCTGGCACGTGGCTGCCCAGAGCCCCTAGAGCAAACTGAAGTGTCTGTGATATGGGAATCATGACACCAGGGCTTTGCAGTCTGCTGTGTTGCAATGGACTCTCTGATCGAGGGGGTTTGTAGAGGAGGCAGCATCTTGCACTAGGATTAACATGCTGCTGTGTCTAACAGACACAGCAAATTTCCCTGTAAAGTAGAGAAACTCATTCTCTTACCAATGCCAGTGCATATTAAGTTTGTAAAAGATAAGAGCCAAATCCTGTTTCTCTGACTTTTGTCAACACTGGTGGGTTTTCCCCTCCTTTTTTATGTCTACCCTATCTCAGGCTGGCTGCTGCCACTGGTGCCTTACAAGCCAAGGTGCTGGGAGGATGGAACTATATTCCCTCTGTCAGCATTTATTTCCCCCATGGCACAAGACAAATACACCACACAGGACTCCTCCGTGCTGGTGCACTACATCCCCCTCCTGTAGGGATGCTGCATTGACTGATGCCTCTTGGATGTGTTTGCAAAGGTGGCAGTAAGAGTGAATACCATGGTTGGGATTTTCCTTGTCCCTGTTCACTAATCGCATTTTCTCTGAAGTGTTTAGAAATTGTGCTTCTTTTGGCTGGGTTAGTATTAACTATCTTCACAGTAGCTGGTATGGGGATAGGTTTTGAATTTATGCTGAAAAATACCCAAAAAAGACCAAAATATAGTGTTGACAATATGGAGATATTTTTCTTTTTGCTGGGTGGTGCTTGTACAGACCCACGGTCTTTTTTTGCTTCTCACCCTACCCTGCCAGGGTGGGGGATAGGCGTGCATTAGGTGTTGGGGGGATACACAGCCAGGACAGCTGACCCCAACGGACCCAAGAGATATTCTGGACTATAGGACATCACGCTCAGTGTATAAAGCGGGGGGAAGAAGGAGCAGGGATGTGGCGCTTGTCGTGGTCCCTCGGCCACAGCGAGGGTCGGGCTCCCCCCGCGAACGGAGCGGGGCCCGGGCGGGGCGGGCGCCGCGTGCAACTCAAATTGCCGTGCGGCCTCTCAGCCAATGGCCGGAGCGCCTTCCCGCCGCCAGCCAATGGGAGCGCGGCGCTCTCCGCCGCCAGCCAATAGGCGCGGGGGGCGGGGCAGCATGGAGTAACGCTCGGAGCGGCGGCGATGGCCCCGGAGCGCGGTGGGCGCTCGCTGCCCGCCGGGACCGAGGGTCTCCCGCGGGTTTTCCTGCAGAGCTTGCGGACTCTTTTCGATATCCTGGATGACCGGCGGCGGGGCTACGTGCACCTACGGGAGATCGAGTCGCGCTGGCGGGGAGCGGAAGCCCGGGAGCTGCCCGCCGGGGTGATGGAGGGGTTGCGGCAGGCGGCGCCGGCCAGTGGGTACCTCACCTTCGAGAGGTTCGTGCTGGGGCTGCGGGCGGCCCTGCCCGGGACTGAGCCGCCGGTGGAGGGTGGCAGCGGCGGACGGCGGAGCGCGGAGAAGCCGCCGAGCCCTCGCTGTTCCGAGGAGCGGCGGGGGAAGAGCGCCGGGCAGCGGGAACCGGGGCACGGCCAGCCCCGAGGCCGCGGTGAGTGGCGGGACCGGAGCGGAGGCTTCGGGCTCGCGGGGATGATGGCAGCGCCAGGGCCGGGGACCGGCGCTCGGAGGTGGGGATGGGATCCCGCGGTTCATCCCGTTCCCCTGTGCCCTCCTCTGGGCTCAGAGCCAGCGGTTCCCGCGGGGCCGGTGTAAAAGTCCCCCGGTGTAAAACTCCCCCAGAGTTGCTGTTGGTATTGACTGGTTTGGCTTCGCTGAACTCCGATTCCGGTGCGAATGTCCCAGCGCCGCCGCCCGCCCGGGGCTGTGCTTCCCTCGCGATGCGCTGGGCTATTTATAGCGCTGACAGGAGGAATTAAGGGCTTTGCCGTAATGTGTCCGTGGTTGTCCCCTGGCGTAGAGTCTGTCCTGACCTTCCCCGGGGATGGATGGCGCAGCTGGGCGTCTCGGAGAGTGGCTGGGTCCTGGAGACCCCCAAAGCCGAGCAGCTTCTCTGGGGTGAAGCTGTGGTCACGAAGCGGCCGTGTGCTCGGTGGGCTCTGCGCTGGGCTGACTCTCAGGAATGGTTCCTTCACGATGTCATGCATGGTTTAGACAAAAAATACAAAACCCGATCCAGCTTTTTGGTTTGGATAGTTCCACAGCGCTTTTCCCAATAAAAAATAATTAATCAATGAATAAATGGGAGAGAAGTTACCAGGGCAATGTGCTCTGCTGTCCTAGGGCTCACCTGTGCATCCCTATGGACGCTGCCCTTTCCACAGGGTCTGCCAGAGCCCTCCAGGGTGGTACACTGATCCTGGCATGGGGGACACTGTTTCACTGGCATCTTGATTTGTTGCTAGTCAGTAGAAGATGTTACAAGCAAACCAGGCTTCTGGGCTTATCTGGGTAGGTAATAATTCTTTATCTAGGTTTGTGAAGTGCTTTGAGATCAGAGGAGACAAAGTCTATGTGCAGAGCTGGTGCATGTTATTGCACCACCTGAGTGCATTGACTTCCTCCACCTTGGGAAGGTCAGGCTGGTTTGCCTTTCCAAGCCAGTCCCTTCTGCTGGGTAGAGAAGAAGCTTTTAACTGTGACCGAGGTTCTCTGCTTTCCATTTTTGCCTCCAGACTAACCACTGGAGCTACATCTAAGGGAATATTATTAAGCAGACTAACTTTTCTATCATCAGGAGTGTAAATCTGGAAAAACCTGAAAAAAATCCTGCTTGGTGAATAGGCAGCAGGTTGAAAGCTCTGCCCTGGGAAGGAGGGAGCGGATGACTGCAGCAGCTTTCTGCTTGCTGAGGATCTTTCCATTACAGGGTAGTGTTCCATAACTGTCCAGAGCCCATGGGCAGGGTTAGCACCTCAGGCCTTGCTGCCAGCATCTCACACTGCAGCGCTGTATTTTAGTAAGAGGCCTGAGTTTCAGGTTCATTCAGCAGCTTAGAAAATGGTACAACTCAGTTACTCCACCTCTTTTAGCTCTAGATCCTGCACAGCTGCCCAGTGCTCCCCTAGCAGGTGGTTTCCCAGGGTGCAGTGGAACAGGTGGATGTTCTCAGCTGGCTGCAGGGGAGTTGGGCAGTGCTGTGGCAGGATCTGGCTCTATCCCTGCTGCCGAGATGTGTGGTGGGTGCTGGGAGCTGCCTGTGGCTCCAGGAAGACCTGTCTCCACTAAGCTGATATCATTTGGGCGTGAGGCTACTCTGAGCCTCCAGCTGCATGTGGTGGCTTCTGTAAGACCCCAGCCAAATGCAGTGAGATGATGTGTCAGTGCTCATAAGCTGCAGTGAGTGGGAGAAAATGCTCCCTGCCTGCGTTTTAGGGGAAGAGGGTGCTCACAGAGTACCTCCCCAGCTCTGCTTTAGGTCTGAGGATCATCTACACATGTCAGAGGTGATTTGGATGTGACTCGTGGCAAAATGGCAGAGGTTGGGGTCAGGTGGTTCTCCTGGCATGTCCAAGGGTGCAGTGAGCCAGTGGGACAACAATTCTGTTCCCTCTCCCACACTAACCTCTGCTGGCATGTGCAAGGATGGTGAGGTGGATATTGAAGAAGTCACAGGGCAGGGAAGTCACCGTAATGATGTCCCTGTGTTATGGTGCCTGGTCTTGTCACAGCAGTGTCTGAACACATCGCTCTTGGGGGTCTTTACCGCACCAGTTCCCCTGTGAGCTGGGACCTGGAGAAGTCAAGGCCCAGAGCAGAAAGAGCCCAGCCCTGGGCACTGGCTCCTCCCCAGCACGGTGCTTTCCCTCGCTCCAGGGGTGGCCTGGCTCTAGCAGCTGGAGAGCTCTTGTTGGCACTAGCTGGAGGGAGGGGATGGTTTGTAGGGGCTTCTCTGGGCCATTGCCAAGGATACTTGTGGAGAAGTGTAAAACAACCATGAAGTGTCTGCCCTGGGCAGAGCCTGTCCATTATCACATGGCAGGATCTCTTCCACCTCTGGTGATCTGATCCTGTTCTTTCCCTAAGAACAACTATCCCAGCTCATTAGCAGGTCCTGTTTTAGCCACTAGCTTGTCAGCTCAGGTGTGCAGAGCTCAGTTGGTTGACCAGGAGCTCCTGCTTATCACGCGTGCAGTTCAGCTCAACACAGCACTTCTAGGTGACTGCAGCAAAAACTGTTTGAATGTGTCCTGCAGCTCCTACCAGAAGTTTGTCCTGACTTTGCCTTGGGATTCTGGCTGTTGAGATAATCCTTGGTTTTGGGGCTATTCCTCAGCTTTTTGAGCAGGACATACTACAGGTCTGCTAGGACAATGTGTGTGGTCACACCAGTCTTGCTGGGTTCCTCCCAGACAGATGTGGGTGTGTGAAACCAAAGGGAGCTGGCAAAGCAGATGGATGGGTGATATCAAGGACTTGGTGTTCACAAACACTTTGTGTTCACTGATGTGCCAGAGTACTTGCTGGGAGGTGGAGTGAGATACTGTGATGGACCAGAAGGAGGACTTTGCCCATGACATGGCCACCTCTTTCTCCAGTGGCACAAAGTGACAAACTGAGGTGTCACGCTGCCTGCGCCCCTGAGGCTGTCTCCTGTCCCTGGACCAGTGTGACTGTGGCAGCAGAGGCAGCCCTGGCACAGGGCTCCCACACCTCGTACCTTCAAGATGAAGGGCGGCTCCTGTGGCCATGGCTGCCCTCACCTGCCTCTGTCCTTCCTCTCTCATGTCCATGTGCTCAGCTGAGGAAACCTGTGGAGCAGAGGGAAGAAATGTGGTGGTCCATGTGGTGCTGCACACCCTGTCCTGACACTGACAGCCCTTCGTGTGCCTGCGCCAGGGAATGTGCCAGACCTGTGCCAGGCAGCTCTGCTAGAAGGATGTCTGAGGGGTGGGGGTGCCTGGCAGACCCGTGAGGAGCTGTCTTAGGGAGAGGGCGTTTCCCCAGCTGCCTGCCATTACTTGCTGCCTCCCTGCTGCTCTTCTTGAAAAGCCACGTTTGGAAAGGAACTCTTGAGGAAAGCTGTCTGCAGGGAGCAGGCAAGCTGTGGGACTGAGGGGGTGGCATGAGAGAGGGTGTGCTGGGCACTTGGCTGGGGACTGGGGCAGGAGGGGAGGAGCACCATGCTGCTATCCCGACTGGCCTGGGGATGTGCTGGCTGCGCCCCTGGCTGCCCTGGTGCTGTGGTTTGGGATAGTGGGGTGTCAGGGTTCTGCTCTACCAGCTCACCTAGCAGAGGATCAGAGCTGGCTTGGCTGTGACTGCAGGGCTGGGTTTCTGGTGGGATGGGCAGTGTGGGGCTTGTGTGGCCTTCGCTGCAGGTGCCCAGGAATTCCTGCCCTGACTGACAGGCAGGAGGGGCCTGATCCAGCCTGGAACCTGCCAGTATGAACTTAATCTTCAAAAACAGGTTATGCATGGATTTGCAACAGCACCATGTGTTTTTAGTAGATTGGTCTTTTGCAGGATAGGATGTTGGGGTTTTAATAAGATTGTGGAAAATCTACAGTCTGACTTACTTTATGGTTGCATCACAGACATAGTGTCTGGGCTGAATATCCCCATGGCCAAGTCCATCACCAAGCAAGAAGTGCCTTCAGGAAAAGTTGGTTTCCTGGCAGAGCTGATGCCGCCTGGGTGGAAGCAAGGTGTGCCATGAGGACACGTGAGAGCAGGCAATATCACTAATGGTTTAGTTGCCCTGGCTGGGACTGGACCAGCTTTGCCTGGAAGCCGCTTGCTTTCTACAGAAGATGACTGAGATCTGTTGCCAGCCTGGCACAGCTGAGTCAGTCATTCCTGACATCTGTTCTGCCTGGACAAAAACAGGAGCAGGCACTCAGGCTGGTGGTTTGCTCAGTCTCTCCCTGTTTGCAAGACCACCTTGCAGATCATCTCACAGAAGTGGCCCTGGGGAGGATTTTGTTGAAAATAGCTTGTGGCCTCATGCCTTCCTCTGTTCCAGGTGGTGATGCTAAGTCTGCTGGGCAGCCCCAGGGAGACAGTGACCACCTAGGGGCTAGGGACACTCGCAGGCATCAGAGAGGTCGTGCAGAACACCGGAGACACACCATCACCAATGGCGTGGACTTCAGCATGGTAAGGGAGTGTTGTGGGCTCCCATGAAGGGGAAGGTGGGTTGCAGGTGTCCCTCACTGCTGATGCCATCTCTAGGCTTTGGCTTCTTCTCTGCCCATCCTGCACAACTGAGTTGTGGGACGTCAGGTAAATCCTGATATTTGGATTTGAAGGTCTGTTGATGTATGTGGATATATATTATTTCCAAGGTGCTTTCCTGAATCCTGCCAAACAGGGAGGAGGTGGATCCTTCCCCCAGAATGGGGTCAGCCCATGAAGCCAGTGTGCTGGCTGCCTTCCCCATGGGCAAGGTCTTGGGAAGAGGAAGACAAAGGTGGAAGTGTGGGAACAGATGGATCTCTGGGCCTTAAGAGCACTCCAGCGAGGGTCAGGTGTGCTTTGTGCTGGCAAGCACTGGGGCCAAGCTATGCCCCCTCGCAGATGTTCCATGGAGATCAGGGCTCAAACATGCAGGTCCTCTTGGCTTCCAACAGACTTTTTTGCAGCAAGGCAGAGAAATCCATACTGCATTTATAAAGGCAGCCCAGGATGGAGGAGTCTGTTCCCCTCTCTCCACCGCTGAGTGGAGAGGCTTGGATCAAATTGCCTGGGTGAAGGGATCTCATTTGTTCCCAGGTGGAATGGAGTAGCTGCCTGGGCATGTTGTCCACGGGCTCAAGCTAAATTGTCCAGGGCAGAGAGCCAGGACCAAGCTTGTGGGATGAGTACTTGGTGGCACTGTCACCGCTGTACTTTTACTCCTTGCACCCTGGTGTCACCCTGCTCCTGCAGCCCAGCAGGCCTGACCAGCGTTGCCCACCCTGTCGCTGGCCTTGGGGGACACAACATGCCCCAGTGCCAGCCTGGGGAGGGGATGTTTGTGCAGGTAGTTTGCTGGGCTTGCAGCCATGAGAGGGACCTCTGCTGGGAGGTGCTGATAAGAACTGATAAATGTTGCTCTGTGTGTCTGGGATTGAGGGCTCTGCTTCTTGGGGTTTTGGGGGTTGGGGAGAGAGGAAGGTCTCTGCTTCCCTTCCCTGTGTGTGCAGCTCTGTGCTGGAGTACATTTCAAGGTCCCAAGCTCAAGGTACTCTGTGAGGGGAATGGTGGCCACCATGGCTCTCCCCGGTTCTGCCATAAGCATTCTTGCTCAGGGCTTGTGCTCTCTTGGTCTCTGTTCCCCCAAGTTGTCATGTGGTCAGTGGGAGACATGTCCCCTCCTTCCCTCTCTCCCTATGTGTTGCCAAGTGCTGCACTACCTTTCTGTGCTTTTGACCCCAGAAAAATGGTGTCTCAGCCTTCCCTGACACCCTAAGCACAGCCTTTAGGCACTGGTGCCATTTCCAAGCCTACAGAGAGAGCTGGAGCAGGTTTGGGTCCAGCAAGGACTGAATCTTTGTACTGTCACCTTCCTTACCCCTCCCTGCCCAGATGTTGGGCTCCCAAGGGACAAGGAACTCTGTCATTAGACTAATTTGCCTGAAGCCCTTGGGGAACGGGAGCACTGGTGTCCATCCTACACCCTGAAGTGCACCAGGACTGGTTCCTCCTGAGCAGGGAGCAGAGCTGTGGAGGCTGTGCTGCACCCCCAGGACTCTGCACTCTCTCATCTAGCGCTCACTCGCTCAGCTAGCGTTTTTCCAGCCAGTCCCTCATCTGTTGGCCTTATTTTCCCATGACCATGAGGGTGGCTGGGATGAGACCTTCCCCGAGAGGTGGAGCACTGTCATTTGTAAGCAGCCCAGGGCACAGCTCTGTCCCCTCCCCTTTAGCAGCCACCGAGCACCAGCCGAGTCCAGCGCTTTGTCTTTCTCCTGCCCCGAGTGTCTCGTCCTGGAGAGATGCTGCCTGTCCCCCACTGGGCAGGGCTGGCAGTGTCCCTCTGCTCTGTGGGATGCTCCCTCTTCCTCTGGTCTCTGTGCTGGCCAGCAAGCCCTGTGGGAGGAGGGCAGGACAGGCAGCAGTGGGCTGCCCCCCCAGCTGGATGGGGATCCTTGCCACATGCAGCACCTTCTTCATGCCCCTCAGCAACAGCACCAAGGCTCTGCACTTCTTCCTCTGGGTATGTCCCTTTGGGCCATTGGAGAAGGGTGTGGGGGAGTTGTTGTGTTGCAAAATATGTTTCCAGGAGCAGCAGGAGCAAGAGCAGCCCCAGTGTAATGGATGACAGGTATGGGATGCGGAAAGGCTTTGGGGCTGGCAGTGGGGCTGTGGAAATGCTGATGGCCTGGTATGGTCCTACTTGTCCACAGGGTTCTGTTCAGGGTCACTTCTGAGCTGCACCACTCCTGATGTTCTCCAAAGGAGGAGGTTCTGGTGCATCCAGCATTTTCTGGGTGACCAAAGTCTCTGGTGCCTGTGGATCCCAGGCTGTGCTATGGGTGAAGGCCAAGCTGTGTTTTGGCAAAGAAGGCAGAGGCAGTGAGGCAGGAGGTTCCCCATGCCTTTGGGAGCTGGGGGAGCAGCCTTGTATTGAAAAGGGAAGGGCCATGGGGTCACAGGGTGAGGGTGATGAGTGGGTCACTGCATCAGTTGCTCAGGCACCCTCAGCTCTCCGGGCACAGCAAGGCCCCCGCTGCTCTCCAGGTGATGCTGGTGCTGGAACCTGAGCAACTGGCAGAGATCTTCTGCAGAGAGGTGTGGTGTGCTATGCTCTGCCTGGTTTCATGTGCCTCCAGGGGTGAGGCAAACTGGGGAAACAGGGCTGCAGTTTTTGCCTGACTTCCAGCCTGCAGGCTGAGCTAGACTCTTCAGTGCTCACCAAAATCCAGGTGTGTCTGTGCAGGGGCTGACACACCCCAAAGGGAGCTGGGGGCAACTGCAGGCACTGCTCCTGCTGCCTCCCTGGGTAAATAGGTGAAGAAACCTGGACCTGCAATGGTGAGCAGGAGGGTAGAGGTGACTCAAGTGTCTTTTTCTTCCAAAAATCTTCCTCCAAAGCAGCATCAGGCAGCAGTCATTATCCTGCTTCTCTTCAGCTTTCCTTGGGGAAAGGGGCTGAGACCCTTACCTGTATCCACATCCCCCCACACCTCACAAAGAAAACAACTCCTGGGACTTGACAAAGCCTCGGTGGGGAGTGGGTGACACCCATGTGCTCTGTCTTGCAGCTGAAGTACATGAAGGAGCTGGAACAGGAGAAGGATTTCCTGTTGCAGGGCCTGGAGCTTATAGACCAGGCTCGAGAGTGGTACCACCAGCACATCCAGCTCATGCAGGAGCACCAGCAGTTCCTGGGGAAGAGGAGAACCAGTGCTGTGAGTCTGGGGCTTCTTCTGGCTAAGTTTGGGTTTGGAGAACAGGGCTGGGGAGGTGGCCAGACCTGGAGCTGACCTCATGGTAACCTTCAGCCTCTTCTTCCTCCCCATCCTGCAGGATTTCCCTGAAGGTGGCCAGAGCCACCTGGGGCGCCTGGTCCCTAAGCTGCAGGAGGTGAACCGTTGCCTGGGTGACCTTCTTTCCACTGCCAGCAAGGTGAGAACAGCACATCAGCAGCTTGAAGTTGTTTGTGTGATCTTAGGATTCATCCTGTCCCTCCCACGTTGGTGGCTGGGCTGACACTGGAGCTGCCACACTCTCCCCCAGCTCTGGGAAGGTGATGGAGGACAGCCAAGAAGACAGCACAGCTGGTCCTGAGGTGGGCTGAGAGTACTTTGGGAGGCCTAAAGGAGATCCCTAAAAAGGTGCAGCCATTGTCAAGGTGCTGAGTCAGCCAATTCAGAGCAGACTGTCGTGCTGGGCAGAAGCTGGAGGTGCAGCCCTTCTGCCTGTCCTGCCAGGCACACTGGCAGGAATGCTTCCCCATTCTGCCCCATTCACAGGGCTGCAGACCCTGTGATGGCCTGTGTTGTGATTCTGATCTTCTGCTGGGCTTCTCTCAGGTCTTTGTGTGCCATAGAAACATCTCACCTTGGAAAAGGCCTGGGAAGGGCCACAGGCTTGAAAGCTCAGTGTCTCATGCCTTCATCTTCTCTACAGGCAGCAAACCCCTCCTCAGCACTGAGCAGGGTGGTCCCTGTGACATCGCCAGCCTCCACAGGCTCCCAGCAAGTCATCAACATACTGAAGGAGCAGAATCGGCTTCTCACCAAGGTCAGGGGAGGTGGGGGTGGAGGAGATGCCTTGGGGGTGCTGGGAAAGGAAGGGGATGGGATGGGGCCGGGGAAGGAATGACAAGCAGTGTTCAGGAACAGGGAAGTGTTCCTTCAGCTTGGCCAGACTTGATCATCCCAGAGAAGGGAGTGTGGGCTGCATGTGGAGGCCCTCGGGCACACAGCGGTGCCCTGCTGTCCCCAGCTGTTTGCTGGGTGAGTCAGTGGCAGGGATAGGGCATTCCTGCCAGAGGGAAAAGACTGTGACAAATGGAGGTCACAAGAGAATGCAGAGGCTGCAGCTGGGGGCTCTCAGGGAAGAGATGGTCTGCTATCTCAGGCCAGGCCCAGGCTCACTGCTGGGATTTTCTGTCCCAGCATGTGGCCACAAAGATGCTCTGAGTCCCTCTGCTCTGGAGCCAGGCCGGGACAGTTGGGGGTGTTCACCAGGGGAAAAGAAGAGCAGGGAGACCTCAGAGCCCCTTCCAGGGCCTAAAGGGCTTCTATGAGAGCTGGAGAGGGACTTTGAATGAGGGCCTGGAGGGACAGGACAAGGGGGAATGGCTTCCTACTGCCAGAGGGCAGGGTGAGATGGGATAGTGGAAGAAATTGTTCCCTGTGAGAGTGGTGAGGCCCTGGCACAGGGTGCCCAGAGAAGCTGCCCCATCCCTGGAAGTGTTCAAGAACAGTCTTGAAGGAACTGGCTCTACTGGAAGGTGTTTCTGCCCCTGGTTAGGGCTTTAATGTCCTCCTACCCAAAGCCTGTGATTCTGTGGTCCTGTGAAATTTTACCAGCAACACAACCAGTTGCCAGCAGTTTCCTCCTCTAACTAGCATTTTCCTCCCCTGTCTTGTGCAGGAGGTGACTGACAAGAGCGAGCGCATCACCCAGTTGGAGCAGGAGAAATCTGCCCTCATCAAGCAGCTCTTTGAAGCTCGTGCCCACAACAACCATGAGATGAGCCAGCTGGACTCCACCTTCATCTAGCACATGCCTCCCCTGCCCCATCCCCAAACTTACCTGGGGGTTTCAAGGGACTCTTGCCCTAAACTCATCACACCTGCTGCTCCAGGTGTTGTGTCTCAAGGTCTGGGGCTGCTGGTGGCATCTCTGTGCAAGGTGGCCAGGACCCCTCTTGGGGAGCATCCCTGCCCTGCTGATGGCTTATCAGCCATGCTGCTCTCAAGCTGCTCCTTTCTTGTCTCTGAGTGGGCTGCAGGGATGCTGTCCCCAGTGCTGTGAGCCCCAGCAGGCAGGAGACATGGCTGCTGTCTGTGTGCCTGTGTGGGGTGAGCTGTTGTTCCCTTGCTGACTTAGGCTGGATTTTGGATGCTCTTGGGAAAAAGTGATGTATCTTCAACACTCTAGCAGCATCTCCAGACAAGCCTGGCCCTTAGAGGGTGCTGGCTCCTGCTTGTCTTGCTGTTGGAAGACGAGACTGGAAATCCAAGGAGGCATGCCTGGCCCCTCTCTGCTGCCCATGTTGTGCCTGCCAGAGGCACTGTCCTGGCCCTGTAGTGCCCAAACTGGTCATCCTCATGGCAACCACTCTGTCATGTTTATGGTAAGGATACCATAGTTGCTGTTTACATGTCTGTAGGCTCCTATAGGAAATGAGCCATAGACCCAGCCAAGATAGCCTACAACTCTGAGCTGCTGTTTTGGGCTGTTGACAAGTTGAGACAGACACCTCAGTCTTTACTTGGCTTGACCTGGCAAATACTTCCTGATGACTGCCAGAATTAGATTATTTTCATGATGACTGTGAAAGGAGAAGTGATGTTCATAGCCTGAAGATGCTCACATCAGCCTGACCTCTCAGAGGGTCTTTAGAACTTGGTTTTGTATTTAACTGAGCGTGGGACAGAGCAGAGGCTGACAGGCTCTTCCCTGTGCACATCTCCACAGGGAGAAATGGCAGCTCTGCCTCACATGGTTGTGGGGGATGGCATCCTGACTGTGGCTGCACTCCTCTGCAGGTGTCTTGAGGGGTGCTGGTGGTTCAAGATGGGTCCTATTAGATGGCACATCTCAGGACTCCTCCTGCTTCCCACCCAGCTCGGTGATGATGCTTGAGCTGAATGACACCTGACTGTGGCTTGGTACTTGGTATCCATGGTGCTTTCACTGGAGATCCCATTTAGCTCAGCCTGGCCCTCTGTATCCCCAAGGTCAGGACCTTTCTCTCTGGTGTTGTTTCATGGTCTGACTCTCCAGGCATGATTCTGTGGCGCTGAGCTGAGCAGTGCTGGTTCCGCCCTGAGCTGACACATGCAGGCCAATTCTGTTCTCACTTCTGTTCTTATCTGTCAGGACTCTGTCCCATCCAGCTGTTCTCTTTGAGACTGATCCTGAGTTAAAGCTCACTGCAAGGCATGAATCCCTGCTCTGCCCTGTGCCTGCAGCTGGAGTGGGGATCAGCAGAGTACCAGGGAGATGGTGGAGGAGGAGCAACAAGGCCATGGCTAGTCATGTCCCCTGTCTGCAGGAGTTGGTTGTTAGTTGTCTCCTAGGTATCAGTGCCTGCCATCCCTTTTGTGATGCCTCCTCTAGTGTCCAGTGCCTGTTTTGCCTGAGGTTAATTAGAACTGACCCTTTTTATGAGGGTTACCTGGCTTTAGGGGTAATAAAGTGGGGTGACTTATTTAATTTATGCCTCTGTCTCTCCCTAAATCACCCCATCTACTGCTGCCAGCCCTGAAGTCCCTGACTGTCCTGTCTCTCCGAATGCAGGGGGAGCTGAAGGTGCAATCTGGTGAACAAACAAAGAGCCCGGGGGTCTCTGTACCTGGACATGTTTTCATGTCCTTTCCCATCACCTCTGGGCTTCTCAGGGTCTGGGGATATCCTGTCCCCTGCTGTGGGGCAGGGTCTTAAAGCCACCCGCACCCCTTCCAAGTGCTGTAGCCTCATTTGTTTACTCCTCCAGAAGCTGTGCTTGGGGCTCACACTGGTCAGGCAGTGCTGGTGCAATTCACAACCTCTTGTTTTTAGCTCTTACCTTTCTCAGAGCTGCCCCACAGTGGTGGCAACAGTGGCTGGTGCTCTGCAGTGACTCCTTCCCTCAGGGTCAGCTACAGGGAACCTCAGTGGCATGGCATGTGTGGCACATGTCCCTCTGCCCTGTGTTGAGGTGGCAACTCCCACAGGGTGAACCTGAGGCACTGCCCTGATTGGGGTACCTTCCTTTCCCAGGCTGTGGGGTGAACCCTGCACCCCGCAGAGGCTGAGCCTCCCCTGCAGGGAGCAGAGCCAAGAGGGACACCCCAGTGCACTTATTGGCAGCTGGCAAAGGAGTGTCTGCCATGGCCTCTTCCAGGTGCTGCTTAGGGCAGCCACTAGTTCCAGCTGGGCAGGGAGAGGGTTGGTAATTGCCCTTGGTTCCCATTTCATGCCTTTGCTTGGGTGTGGAGCCCATGAGGGCTTCCAAAGAAAAAGAGAGTCGCAGTTCCCTTTCCAGACTGTTTCAGGGCAGCTCTCTCTGCTGCAGCTCAGGGGGGTTGTCCCAGTCCTGGCCCGCAGCACTGGCTCCCATCCCACCTTCTGTGGCAGCTTGTGGGGTAGCCCTGGCAGTGCCGCAGCCCGCTAGGACCAGGTTTCCCCTGGGAACTGCAGAGTTCACCTCAAGCTGTCACTCTGGCCTGGCCACACTCTTTTTATGTCCCTGATGGGCTTGACCCTCCCCTGTGGGTCTGGGCTGTGTCCACTTTGGCACCCTTAACTGTGGGGGCTGCCTCAGGAGCCATGAGACCTGCGTTTGTGGCCAGGTCTGTAAATGATGTGTATGCTGGGACACGTGGGTGAGCATGTTCCACTCTCTTCAGGCTTTTTCCTGCTGGAACTGGGTTTGCAGAGAGCTGTGGCACCTCCAGGGCTCTTGTCTCTGTCCCTCTGTGAGCCTCTCAGGAACCCTCGGCCAGTCCCGAGTCGGCAGACACTGGGGGGCAGCCCCGACAGCGGGGAGACACCTCTGTGCCCCGAGGGTGCTGAGGGTTCTCTGTGCCCCGAGGGTGCTGAGGGCTCTCTGTGCCCCGAGGGTGCTGAGGGCTCTCTGTGCCCCAAGGGTGAGGGCTCTCTGTGCCCCAAGGGGGGACTGAGGGTTCTCTGTGCCCCAAGGGTGAGGGCTCTCTGTGCCCCAAGGGGGGACTGAGGGCTCTCTGTGCCCTGAGGGGACTGAGGGTTCTCTGTGCCCCGGGGGGACTGAGGGCTCTCTGTGCCCCGGGGGTGCTGAGGGCTCTCTGTGCCCCGAGGGTGCTGAGGGTTCTCTGTGCCCCGAGGGTGCTGAGGGCTCTCTGTGCCCCGAGGGTGCTGAGGGTTCTCTGTGCCCCGAGGGTGCTGAGGGCTCTCTGTGCCCCGGGGGTGCTGAGGGTTCTCTGTGCCCCGAGGGTGCTGAGGGTTCTCTGTGCCCCGAGGGTGCTGAGGGCTCTCTGTGCCCCGGCGGGACTGAGGGTTCTCTGTGCCCCGAGGGTGCTGAGGGTTCTCTGTGCCCCGGGGGTGCTGAGGGCTCTCTGTGCCCCGGGGGTGCTGAGGGTTCTCTGTGCCCCGGGGGTGCTGAGGGTTCTCTGTGCCCCGGGGATGCTGAGGCCACCTGGGCCGGGCGCCTTTGCAGCACAAGAGACACCAGAGACATCGGTGATCTTAAAGGGCCGACTCTCAGCAGGGGTTAATCCAAGGTTTCATTCAGGGGCTCTGGGGAGCTCCTGCACCTCAGGGGGCTCCAGCTGAGAACCCGGGGAGATGTGCCACGGTTCCATTTAAAGGGAGGTGGAAACCGACAGTGGATAACATTTTACTGACCCATAAGTGACCCTAAGGGACGGGTACTGGGGACAGACATTTAGGACAGTGTATGGGGCAAGGCCTGGGGGGCTGACCCCGGCCCCTGGCTGATCACTCGACATCCTGGACCGAGGCTTCTGGATGGAGGGGGTGGGATGCTGAGTGATTGACAGAGAGCCAGGGTGGGGGTTTGGGGATGATCTCATCCAGGGAGAGGGATTACACAGGTAAAGGAAGGGGGGCACAATCTGGGATAAACCATTTGGGAAAAGTACAGGGATACAAAACAAAACTACTTCAAAGTGTTACAAAGTATGAAAGCACACTACAGCATCTCTGATAACTGTTGGATCCCACAGTGTGAAGCTGTGGTTACACTGGGAACAGCTGGAGCAGGGCTTTGCTGTCCCCAGCCAGGACAGCTCCTGCCAACCTACCTCACCTCCCCACAGCTCTCCATGCTGGAGGTTGTCACACACAGGTGCAACACCACGGGGTCAACATGCCTGTCCCTGGGCATTTATGGTGGGTGCCAGGGTGACCTTGCATGGGGGGTCCCCACTGCCAGAGCCTGGAGCTACCATCTGAGCAGAGTGAGCCTCTCCTGAGCTCAGTCTGGAGTATACCTGGCCCCTGGGCTGCCCAGGGATGCAGGATGTCATCCTCTGTGTCCTCTGGGAAGGATCCAGTCACCCAGGTTTATCTATTCATACTTTCTCTCCTCTCCTGCCCAGCTACATGCCCTTTACATGTCCTCTGAGCCTGGGCTCCATGCCCAGCTGCCCCTTCAGAGAAGGGCTGCTGTCCCAGCAGAGCGATTATCCTACATGTCAGCAGGAGCAGACACATCCTGGGCCCCTGACCTGAACATTCTGTCTTTTTTGCTTTTCTTCCCTGCCATAGGGTCAGCACTGCTGGGGCAGTCTCTGCTGCCCTGGCCCTGCAGCCCTCCTGCTCTGCACCTCCTGGCCTTGCTGTTGTCAGTGCAACTCACTGGGAAGCAAACTGAGGATGTGATGACTGGAAGACCCTGGGTCCTGGGGATGGTTCTCATTGGGATGGGGAGCTGGGCCATGCAGGGCTGACCGGACTGAGGAGGTGCCTGTTGCATCTCAGACCTGCAAGCAGGTGCTGATCATCCCTGTGATCCCTCAGAGTGTTCTCCCATCCCAGACCATGCCTGTGCTGTGCTGCTGCAGCCCTGCCTGTATCCTGGGCTCTTGCTTGTATCCCAAGTTCCAGAATGCCAACTCTATTCTCCTCTTGGCATAAACTCTTGGTATAAACTGCCTTCTGTTTTAGGAGCATCACCTGGTGCTACCCAGTGCTCCCCGTTCCCCCTCCCTGCCTGAGGCTGACACTTGCCCACTGTGAGCAAAGGCCACTCCCAGGTGGAATGGACAGGGTCTGTCCTCCCCACTGCAGGTTATGGAGGAGGCTGAGCCTCTGCTCACTAGCATGGTTCAGTTCTGGGGGGGCTCATTTCCCATCCTGAGGGGATCAAGCACAGCACCCAGGCTCTGCTTCAGTGTCCCATCATATCTGTGCCAGAGCCAGTGACTCACTGTGGCTGTGATCCCGGCCTGGCTGGGTGTTCACCTCTGCCTTCACAGCTGCCCCGCTCTGTTCCAAGGTACAACTGATTGAAGGCAGACACTGCCTCCAGGAGACCCATGGGATGGGGAAGAGTGAGGCTTCCAGAATCCCTGCTTTGCTCTGCAGCTGTGTACCACAGGGACCGTGACTTAAACTCCCCCACATTACACAAGGAGGCTGCAGCACATGGCAGATAGCCAGACCTGGAGAAGCAGCTGTCAGGGAGCAGAGCGGGGGCTGAGGTCTTGGCCAACACCCTGGCAGACCACATGTGCGGGTTCCCTTAGACCCAAAGCGTCCCTTTGTGGGACACCCGTGTGGCAGTGGGTGCAGACAGGGGGTAGTGGTGACCCCATCCTCCTGCTGTGCCATTGGAACGCCTCTGGTTGCTCCTCCCGGATCAGGCTCTGGTGAGAAGAGGCCACTGGAGGGACAGAGCCTGCGCTAGGTCTGGGCTGCAGTCACATCCCAGGGAGTCATCAAAACCCACTCGTGTAAAAAGACCCTTTGCCTTTCCTCAGCTGTAGATGAGGGCTGGGCACATGAACCATTGAATCAGAGAATAAGAATCCCAGATGATTTTGAGTTGGGAGGGATGTTTAAAGACCTTTTTGTTCCAGACCTTCCCATGGGCAGGGATACCTTCCACTATCCCAGGTAGCTCCAACAGCTGTCCAGCCTGGCCTTGAACAATACCAGGGTGGAGCAGCCACAACTGCTCTGGGCAACTTGTGGCAGGGCCTCACCATCCTCAGAGGGAAGAATTTCTTCCTAATACACTAACCCTTGAGGCCATTCACCCTTGTGCTGTGACTCCAGAGGTTTGTCCAAAGCCCCTGACCTGCTCTCTTGGGGTCTCCTTAGGCACTAGAAGAGGCTCTGAGGTCTCCCTGGAGCCTTCTCTTCTCCTGAGACTGAGAAAGCCTAACTTACACAACCTTTCCTCAGGAGAAATGCTTCATCCCTCTCAATCATCTTTGTGGCTCTCCTCCTTGGACCAGCATGACACAAAAGCAGAAAGCCTGGACTACTCCATAGGCACAAACAGCCCAGCATTTCACTGCCCTGTCTTGCTGCTGTTCTGGCCCCCTGGACATGGGGCAGGGGAGACATGACTCCCACTTTGCCCTGTGGCTGGATCCAGGGGACAGCACTGGGAGTAGCAAGTCCTTTTGCCATGGAGTGTCACCTGGGCATGTGCCCTCCCTTTACCCCCAAAGCTTCCCTGCTTTGGGTCTAAGAGAGCCCACAAATGGGTCATGGGCAGCCAGGGACAACCCATCCTCAGGCAGGTCCAGGCAGGTAGATTTGGTTTATTTTGGCTACTGAAAACAATTCCTGCCCATGAAGGATATCTGTGAGTGCCTACAAGCCCAAGAAGACAGTAGACATGTCCTCTGGCCCTTTTCCTTGGGGGTAAAAACTTTCCTCTTTTTATTATCTAAATTATGACATCTTCCTGTCAAGAACCTGAGAGCAGGCAGGGCCACCTGCACTGCTAGCGGGCAAAGGCATCCTGCAGCTGCCATGGGCAAAGGTCACAACCCCATCCTTGTTTTTATGCCCACAGATGGGTCCCACAGGGCAGAGCGACACAGTGCTGACAGCCCAGTGCAAGCAGGGTGTCCTAGCCCCGGGTCCCCCCTCTTTGCTGAAGATCACTGCTCCCATGCAGTGCTGCTCAAACTGGGAAAGAAACAGTCTTTTGTCCTATTCATTAAATCAAGCAACCCGAAAGACATTGCCTTGGCCCCTAAGGTTTTATTTAGCCCTAGATGAAAGTGCTTTGCACTGAGTTCAGTGCAGGTGTTTTAAACACTTCCCTTTTTTCTTTCTGGAAGCATGAGTTCTGCTGCTCAGAAAGCATATGGTTCTTTGGGATCCTTCCAAAATCTCCATTAGCTCTTCAAATCTTCCAAGACCTTCATTAGTCCTCAGGCTGAACCACTTTTTGGGCAAGGCCTTGTCCCACGGATGGATCAATCATCTCACTGTGCCAGGCTGGGAGCCACCCCAGACTCTGAGTCCAGTGTCCCATCCCACGTAATGGTCGTGCCCTGGCCAGTTTGGATAGGCCTCAGCTAGGAAGGTAATAACCAAATAATCTAACAATTCTATCATTAAATATTTAGTATTGATGGCTTAGGAAGGAAATCATTTGTGTTTGTGAGAGACATTGTGGTGCTGATGTTCCTGCACTGATGCCACTGCCTTCTCACTGTTGGCTGGTGAGTGCCTGCAGCTCCTTCTCCATGCCAGGCTGCCAGGCTTTTCCCTTTGGGTTAGAGGGACCCAGCACCCCAGCAGCATCCCTAGCACCCCTGCACCCATGACTGATGGAGCCATGTGGCTGATTCTGGGGAGGTCTGCAGGAGCAGCTTCACCCCTGCAGTGTCTCACACTCTCCACTGCCTGGACATCTGCACTTGTCAGCTCCTGTTTTACTTCTCTATCCCAAATCCTAAGGGAGTTTTCCAAACCCAGCCATTTTTCATATTTTCCTTGGATGAGTAGACTGTTGCATCGTTGCCAAGTCCCAAGAAGTCATAAATCTCCTTAGCCTTCCTAAAATCAAGGAATTAGGAGGGAAACACACACATACACACACACACACACACACACCAAAAAAAAAAAAGGCAGCTTTTTAAAGTAATCCTTTTAGGAGAGGATGTCCAGAGGGAGCCCAGAATTACGAAACTAAAGGGGCTATGAAAAAGGTAAGTATTGCAAAACTTAATTGGGTTGTTGGGGCTGTGAGGCTCGGAGCAGCTCGTCCCACAGGATCCAACACCCCCAGGAATGACCCAGTTGCTTTGCATCCCACAGGACAGCTGTGCCTCGGGGGTCTGAGGAGGGGCAGAGCTCCCAGTGTAACTGCACCGTGTCCTGGGAACAATGGGAGCTGGTCCTGTAGTATTCCATGGGTTTCTACCATTTTAGTGGAGGCCTGAGCTGCTTTTCCTCCTCCTGCCTCTCAGTGGGATTGGCAGCTCTCTCTGCTCATGGGATGCTGGTGTGCTCAGCCTCAGGATGGGATGTGGGGCTGCAGAGCAGGATCCCCTCTTCAAGGTCCCCAGCCCCCGGGCCCCTCCTGCCCTCTTGCTGCTGGCTGGAGGCACCAGGGTGATGCTTCAGGGCCAGGGAACTTTTGCCCAGCCTTCCAGCTGCAGGGTAGAGAAATGGCTGGTGTGTGCCACCTTGGCTGACCACTGCCACAGCTCAACAGCTGCTGGGTGCTCCAGCCCTGCCCATGAGCATGCTAATGACTCCCTCCAATGACAGATGGATGGGGGGACACTGCCACAACACCGCTGCACCAGAATGCATGGTAGTGCTTAGGAGATGCTCAGCAATTCAGGCACTGCTAGAGAAATCCACTGCCCCAGGCACATAGAAGGGCATGAGCAGAGCAGCACAGCTGTGGCTGTAGATGCCCACGCTGTGCCAGGCTGTCCTGTGGGCACGCACGCGGCCTCTGTGCGCACACTGTGACTGTGGTCATGCCATGGACATGCTCATCCTGTATCTGTGCCCACAGCATCCTCCTGGGTTGCACTGTCCATGGTCACATGTGTCCATGCTCACACTGTGGCTTTGCTTGCACTGTGGCCCTGCTCTCACCACGCCAAACTGCTCCCTCTGATTCCTGGCTCTTCAGCGAGGCAAAGATGAAAGAGGCCTTCCATGGGCAAGCAACCAATGCTGGGGCTCGATGTCCTCCCTTCCAGTGCCCCCATACACCCTGGACAATGAGCACTGTTGGTGCTGCACAGTGAACCCCCAAGACAAGGCTGGGGGAGGCACCTCATCTGCAGCAGCCTGGAAAAAACAGGCTGAGGATAAAATTAGCTGGAGTTTTTATTACGGGGATTTTATTTTTTAAAGCAATGGAAAGTACATCACTGGTGTGAAAAACCCCGAAGGTCTGGGCCAGCCTGTGGGATAGATGTGCACAGTAGCATGCCTCTGCTCTGCGATGGATATCCTGTTCACCCCAGGAGGGACGTGAGGTGGAAGCTGGCTGTAGGAGCAATTAGCATGGCAGCAAAACCTTGAGGGGACTGATCCTGCCCCCTAGAATGCACCAGGGTGGTGCAGGGGCACACGGGGCAGCAGGGACAGCTGGGCCCTGCCTGGAGGCATCACATGGCCATAGGGCTCCTGGGAAACTCTGCTGGGGAGGACCCTTCCTGTCTGAGCTGTACTGGCCCCTCCAGCCAAAGATACAACTGGGGGTCTGCAAACTCAGGACAGTCCTGCAGAGATTGAAGAGGGATGGAGCCACCAGCTCTTCCAGTGTATGAAGTGAAGGTAGAAGCCACATCCAACCCATCCTGAAGCAGGCAGCTCCCAGTGCTGGGGTGCAGCAGCTCCCTGATAAGGGATGGTCCTTCTGGAGGGTTGCCTGCGCTGCAGTTGAGGGACTTTGACAAGTACAGAGAGGAGGAGTCTACTGAAGAGTGAAAATCAGAAAATCATGGCTGGCTCAGGCCACCCCCCCCCAGCTGGAGACAGGGAGAGGGCTCAAAGAAAGCGTCCCATATGCTTGCTGTCACCTTCCTCATTCATGGACGCCACTGGGTGGCAGGAGGGCATGGTGGGAATATCACAGCTGTGTCACTGCTGGCTGCTTCCAGGCTTATCTCGGAGCCCGATGTGTGCCAGCCAGGAATGTGGCTGCCAGGAATGTGGCTGGCACAGGCTGGATTCTGACATTATTTTTTAAGCAAGTGGAACTTGAACCTGTAAAGATATCACCTGAAAGCTTAAAGCTGCTGCTAGGAGCCTAAGCAAGTGCCTGGTCCCCTGGTGAGCAGTCCAGTGACTCCCAGGAGACCTGAGTTATTCCAAACACTGGAAACATTTGTCCTCGTGCAGCAACCCACTGCTGAGCCACAAAACCAGGTGTCTGTCCTCTCCTGCCTCTCAGGAGTGATGGTCCTGGCAGATCATTGAGAGGAGCCTGAGCAGCGCCTGCAGCCTGGCACAGGGCTCGGGCACTCCACGCCTCGGGCTGGGATGTGGCAGCTGCCGGGCAGCTCTTCTTGACCCTGGGTTAGGGAAGTCCTGCTTTGACTGTGCACCCCCCCAAACCACAGAAGAACTGGCATTGCTGATCTTGGGGCTCACTTCCAAAGAGAGACGTGTTGGAAATGGAAGCTGAATCCTTTAGCAAGATGCATAAAGTCTTCCTGCATGACAAGGTGAGGGTAGGAGGCAGTGGCAGTCAAGCAGGCTCCCAGCACCAGTTTGGTGCTCAAACCAGCCCTCAGAGGCCGAGCAGGCTCGTGCCATGGGAAGGCAGAGGTGTGGGATCTTGCACAGGCTGCAGGTCGGTATCTTCTCCACCATGGACCTCCATAGGTTTCAGGAGCACAGCTGCCTCTTCATTGTCATCCCCATGGGCTGCAGGTAGTCTCTGTTCTGGCACCTGGAGCACCTCCTCCCCTCCCTCTCCACTGAACTAGGATCTGCAGGGCTGTGCAGGGGTTTTTACTCTTTCTTAAAAACATTATCCCAGAGGACTTCCCCATTCACTGCTGGCAGGCTCAGCTTTGGGTGGTAGTGGGTCCAACACAGGGACAGCTTCTGGTGCTGTCTCACTACGGCTCTCTGCAGACCCCCACTGCCCAAACCTTGCCAATGCAGTGCCAAGGACACAATGGCCCCTGGCAGGATGGGACCAGGCTGGAGCAGAAGGGGGATGCACTGGGATGTGGATGCCCATCCATAGCAGCCTCTGCCCAGCTCCTATCTGGTTGATACACACCAGGCAGGACCATGTCTGTCCTGACAGAAGCTTCACACACCTGGGCTGATGTTAGCTCCCCTGAGGACACACCAACCTGGGCAGCTGCTCCAGCGCCTGGTGCGAGGGATTTTGAGATCTGAACCTCACCATCTGCTCCTCAGAAAGGAGACGAGTGGCTGCTGAACATCTCTGGCAAGCTGCCTGCACCCCTAGGTGCTGCCGAATTTCACACCCATGCACTGTTTCTCTTCTGAGGGTTTAACTTCAGACCTGCCCAGGGACTTTGAGCAGAAAGAAATTACTCCAGTAAAGAAAGCTTTTGCCCACAACAGGGTAGTGTTTCCTTGCAGCACCTGTCATTAGCCCATGAAACCATGATTGTTCTTCCACCTCACATAAAACTAAAATCCACATGAAACTGGAAAATTTACACTCAGTAGTTTCATCCAAGTCACATGTTGAAACCTGAGAGCAGGACAAGCATCCTTTCCATGCTCTCCCTGGGCATGGCCCTATCCCTGCAGGCACAGAGGTCACTGCCAGTTTCCTTCAAATGAACCTGAGTAGGTTTTTCTTTTCCTTTTGTCCTGGGAACAAAGCACAGATGTATCTTAAAAGGGCAGGGCCATGGCCTTGAGTGAAGCATTAGCAGCCCTGGAGGCCTGAGATCATCCCAGAACACAGCTGTTCTCTATTTCCTTTCCCCTCGTGGTGACTCAATCACCTCTGCAATCTGCTTCAGTCTCAGAGATGAGTTTAACTGGTGCCATCCCAGGTGAGGATCCTGACTGCTCTCTTGTCCTGCAGCAGAGAACATTTGTCATGGGACCTTTTCTTAAAAATATTTTGTAGATCAGAACCATAGAATCGTTTGAGTTGCAAGGGACCTTAAAGTCCATCTTGTTCTGCCCCTGGCCATGGGCAGGGACACCTCCCACTGTCCCAGGTGGTTCCAAGACCTGTCCAACCTGGCCTTGGGCACTTGCAGGAGTGGGGCAGCCACAGCTGCTCTGGGCACCCTTTGCCAGGGCCTGCCCACCCTCACAGGGAAGGATTTCTTCCCAATATCCCATCTAATCACTGAGGCTATTCCCCCTTGTCACTCCCAGGCCCTTGTCCCCAGTCCCTCTCCAGCTCTCCTGGAGCCCCTTCAGGCCCTGCAAAGGGCTCTGAGATCTCCATGGAGCTTCTCCTCTCCAGGTGAGCACCCCCAGCTCTCCCAGCCTGGCTCCAGAGCAGAGGCTCCAGCCCTCAGAGCAGCTCTGTGGCCTCCTCTGGAGCAGTGTTAGTGAAGGAGGGAGGTGGTCTCCAGAATGGACTGGAACCCTGCCCAGCACTGAGTGTGATGCTGTGCCAGGGGGGCTGTGGAGCTGTCCCACACTTGCTTCGTGCTGAAGCAACATTCCTCATGTTTCAGAAGTTTGCACAAAGCCAGCTGACACGCCTGAGGTGGCCTTAAGAGACCCAAAGATGTGTCTGTTCTGGGGCAGGAATAGGTACCTGCAGCCCTGGGGTATGTCTGAGGGTGCCCCTCTGTAGCAGGAGAGATCCCTGTGCATCCTTGGGAGCATCCAGCTGCACAGCAGTCACATTGCTTGGTAGGACGTGGAGGAGGAGGAAAGGAATGAGGTTCCCCAGGGCTTTTTAAGATCTCCACAACACATGATTTTCTCACATTCAAGATGGTGGCATCCCACAATCAGTTCAGAAGCTCAAGTTTCTCCTGAAAGACAAATCAAAGTCCAGTTCTGCAGATAAGTCCAAAACCTGAAAAGTATAACTGTGAAAATCTCTACCAGTCATAAATGTTAGAGGTTTTTCATTGTCGGGATTTTGGATAATCTGATTTCCATCTTTGAGTTCTGAGTTATTTGAGAAAAAGCTCTAAAGATAGCTGGGGGGCCCTGGGGTGCACCAGGAATTCAGGAGGAGAGTTCATACAAAAGGCTCAGGGTTGGGCAATGGTAGTGAAGCAGGAGTGTTAAATCTGGGGAAAAAAATGGGATTAATAAATTGATTAAAGCTGAATAATTTCCTGGCCAGGGTGTGATTTAGCTCAACAGTAAAAGGTCATTTCACTGCAGCTGTACAAAGCTCATCCCTGTTTCTGGGCAGCCCTGTAGAGCCTCAGTTTTGCTGGAAAGAGAAAAGTCTGGCTGCTGGCAGGCTTGCTGGGAGTGGATGCTAAGGGATTGTCTCTGGGAAAGCAAGGTCCCAGTGGTGTTTGCCCAGAGTGGGAGCTCTCAGCAGCTGGGAAAGATCTTCCATTTGCCCAGATGTCAGCAGGTTTGGGAGGGGATCCTGCAGGGCCTGGGCATCAGGAACAGGGAGGGATGCTGCAGGGAAGCACCCAGGGCTGAGAGGCAATATGGGAGAGGGAGAGATCCCTTGGCTGAGCCTTTGCAAAGGGTCACAGCACCTGCTCTCCTGCCCTGATGTTGCAGCAGGTCTCTTGCTGCCAGCCCTGAAACAGGACTCCTGCAGCCAGTCAGGAGCATTCCAGGATGCTTTGGGCACCTCACGCTGCCCTCCCTGTCATAGTGGTGGGAAATGAATCTGTGCTCTGTGTGCCACTGTCTGCCCATGCCATGGACTGCCTGTGCCATCATTGGCCTGAGTGTGCCATCCCCTGCCCTGCCTATGCATCGTGCTGGCATTGCTCTGCTGGTCACAAAGGGTTTGTTCCAGCACCAGGAGCAGTGACAGCTGAAGGCAGGAGTAACAACAGCCTTTGACATCCTCTGTGCTCCCTTCAGAAGGGCTTCTGTACTCCTCTGTCCCCACCAACACCTGGGAGTCCTGGGAGGCCTGGGAGCGTGTGAGCACTGACTTCCCAAGGGCAGTAGGAGCTGAGAGCTGGAGCCCCTGGGCAGTGCATTTGGATTTTGGCTCTGTCACCAGGGTGGCACCTGGAAGTCCTTGTCCAGGAACAAAAGATGCTCTTCCAGTCTGGGTGGCTTCAAGTCATCTCCTGGCCTCCAGCAGTCAGCTGGCTGAGGCTGCACGCTGGAATCCCAATAGGCAGGGAAGGATCTGGCTGCCCAGTTGGTGGGGAGAGGGTGGGGAAATGCCATTTGGACTAAGGCTGGGAAGACAGTGCACATTGTGTCAGCCGTGGCTGGAGCCCTCAACTCTAGAAAAGGAAATGTCTCTCCTGAGATTTCTTGATGCATTTTGGGATGTGTAAAGGATTGGAAATGAGCCTGCTGGCTGGAGGGGTGTCCTTAGGGCTATGTACCATTGCTTGGAGGCAGTGACCATCTGTCACAAGAAAAATCCATTATCAGGGCCACAAATTTAACTTTAGC
Organism: Calcarius lapponicus; assembly: GCA_039654755.1. Taxonomy (NCBI): domain Eukaryota; kingdom Metazoa; phylum Chordata; class Aves; order Passeriformes; family Fringillidae; genus Calcarius; species Calcarius lapponicus. The sequence continues at coordinate 4,519,770 of JBBFKN010000012.1, read as the reverse complement.
ATTGTTAAGACAGTCACTGTATTGACAAAGAACTGCTCCGGGCTTGTGGGGAGATCTGAGCCAGTGTGCTGGGGCTGCTCTCATGGCTCCTGATGGAAAACAATGGGAAAAGAGACAGGCAAAAACAAGGAGTCCAGACAAGACAGACAGTTTCTGTGATGCAGGGCTTTCCTCATAAGGGCTGTAGGGTGGGGAGGAGAGGGAATGCTGCAGGACTGCTCTTCTTGGTGTTCCCCACCTCATGGCAGGGGGGCACACCAGGAAGCCCCGGATGTACTGGGACCCTGTTTTTTTATTGAAGTCCTGCCAAAGAAGAGAAGAGACATTTCCATTCCCACAGGCTGAGTTTCCAGTATGAGGTCTTGGATCAAGCAAGTATAGTTTGATGCCAAAGATTTGCAGGAGCCCTAGGACAGGATGGGACAACTTCTCCTGCTGCAGTGCTGTGCTGCAGCATGGAGGGACAGAATGTTGCACTGGCAAATCAAACCCTCCACGGGATACTGGTCCTCAAGCCAACTGTCGGCATCAGAGGGAAGAAGGATGATATTACTCAGTGCAAAATGGAACCTCTTCCTGTATCCTTTCCCAGAGCTCAAGAAAGGGGTGCTGGAGCAGCATCAGCTCGTTGGCTTTGGACTTGCTGCTGGAGAGCTACAGTATAGCAATAGGAAGGTGGCTTATGCCTTAACAGAGATGCTCCTCCCTCCTGAACTTGCTGCTATGGCACAGTGCAAGATGCTCAGAGCCCTCCTAAAATGTTTGCTTTTCCCTAACAACGTTAGGGATTTGAGAGAACCTCTGGGCAGAGAATTTCTCCATGCATCAGCAATGGGAAAAGAGCAAATTCACTGCACAGAAGAGCTGATGCAGAGATGCCTGTACAAACCACATCTTTTCAGGTTACTTGAATTCTCCTTGCAGATCAGTACAATAGCTGAGCATGGAGTAATAGGTTCTGTTTGGAACTTCAAGGGACACAAATCTCTCATATAGCCAGGTTAAATGTAGATAACTGGGGAATAGGAAACCACTCCATTTCAGAAAGGACGTGGGTTTTGGGGGACAGTGGACAATAGTGCTGGTACCCACCTCAGGAAGAGAAGACACTCCCACGTGGCACACCTCCCCATGCCCTGCTGCCTGTCATCTTGTCACTTACAGACCTTTGCAAGAATCCCAAGGCCATGTTCACCTCAGGCCTCTGTGTGATGAGTAGCAGGGCTAACAGAAGCGCCCCTCAGCTGCCCCCAGCAGCACCCTGTTCAGTCAGAGTCCCCTGATGTTCTGGTGGGGGCTCAATGGGGACAGCCTGGGTGTCTCAGCCTCCCACAGGGAGTTCATTCTTGCTGTGGGTCTCCATGGGGCTGTGGTGATGGCCATGGGCTGCTTCAGTGAGTCTGTTGCCCTGAAAGCCAGGCAAGGTCTCAGTCTCTGCATGGCCCAGCTGCTCGCCATGGCCATTCCCTGGTGTGCTGTACAGGCACAGGGCCTGCAAGGCCTCCCTGGCAGCCAGTTGCCTAAGGCAGGAAATGCCCAGTCATGATGATGGGACCTAAGGAACCCCTCTTCTGCCCTCAGACCCTGTTATCTCTGTAAAACGATAGTCACTTTTGCCTAGACCCTTACTATTGGACTCTTTCCCAAAACTCCTGTACCCTATATAAACCCCTCTTTCTGCCCAGTTCGGCAGAAGAGCTGTCACTGTGACTCTTCGCAGAAGATACCAATAAAGGCACCTCTGTGGAACCTCATGCAGCTTTCTCCTCTGTCTCCCTGTGTCTGCCAGAGGCACTTAGCAAGCAAAGAGCTGAAATCACTGAAGAGCTGAGAATCACCAAAGAACTGATCTCTTAAGAGCTGATCTCTTAAAATCACTTAAGAGCTGAGCTTGCTAAGATTGCCTGAGGGGCCCGGACAGGTTGTGCTTAACTGGACTTGGCTGTGGGGGACACCCAGGGCAGCCGGGGCCGGGGAGACCCTGAAAACCCCAGAGCTGCATTAGTGCTTGTGGGGATGAGCTGAGATTGTTCAAAACATGGTTTCTCCCTTGGAATTGGAGCCTGTGGGTAGTGTTTGCCAGTTTAAGAAAAGTGACAAGCAGTTCCCTGCTTTATTCCAAGAAGAAGATTATTTTCTCCTCCATCCTGCCAGCTCTGTCCCCACCCCACCAGCATCCCCTCCCTCACACGGAGGATGGGGACCAGCCCCTTGCCACAGGGCTGCCCAGGAGGATCTGCCTGTGGTGGTCCCTTCCTTCATGTCATGTGCTTCGCTCGTGTTCAGCCAACCTGTCCCACCAGGCTCAGGGACAGGTGAGCCTGCAGAGGCTGCATGGAGCCAGCGGGATGTGACCATGACCCTGGGCCCCCATGTGCCAAGGACAGCTCTGCCCCGGGGCCACAGCACAGGGACAGATGTTCTGCTGGCAGGTGTCCTGTCCTGTGCCAGCATCCACAGGCTCGTGTCACAAGCCTGGGGAGAGAGCTCATCAGTTGTCATGCCAGGGCTGTGGGAACATGGCTGTCAGCCTGAGGGGCTGCCCTGTGCCTCAATACTTCCCAACCCTCTGTCCTGGCAGGAGAGAGCTCTGGGCAAAACAACCAGGAGAAACCAATGGGGCTTTTCTGTAAAAACTACTTACTTCCTGGCTGGTTCAATGCCAGGACAACAGGGCTCTCTGCCCATGGACCCCCTCAGGGCTTGCATCACACAGACACTGTCCTGGAAAACAGGAGACAAAAAAGGGTTTAGAAAGTGAGGCGAGAATAGAGATTTGTACTTGGGTTTGATTTTCCTTCCAGGGTAATATCCTTGCCAGGAGGGGGATTATAGCCTTGGATACACCAAGATCCTTCCAGACCTTCAATGTCTCTAAGAGGACAAGATCTGGGCTTGGAGCCAAGGCTGGAATACATCACTGGGCTCCCACTCACAGGGTGCAGAGGCTCAGCAGGAGCTGCACTCAGTCAGGAGCTCACTCCTGACTGAGGGAGGTTGTTGCATTCCCTTATTTTTTTACTCTGCCAGTGTAAACACTGATTGGATTTGCAACTTCACTGGCTGCAGACTCAAAAACACCCCAAAATGCCTCACATGTGTGTGCTGCAGCCTTGCTCAGTGCTGGGACCGGTGTGGGCATCCCCAGAAATTCCTGACAGATCCTTGCTTCCATTCCAGTCCTGTCTGACTCCAATTTCGTGCAGGTGGAGATGTGGGTAAATGCACCCTGAGCAAAAGCATCTTTCTGGGCCCAGGTTCACACATCTCTGCTGGATTCCATGTAGGATAGACCCAACAGCAGGACAGGCAGCTGGGAGGTTTCCTGATACCCCACACAGTGTTATGATTCCTCCATGCAAGGCAACAAGATACTGGGAAGTCAGCCCCAGCAGCTGGGGAAGCCTGGATGTCCGAGTCCTTTGGTTGGTGCAGGACTCACCCTGCCTGGAGGTCCCTGAGGAAGAGGCACCTCTGGGCTTGCACACTGGTCTGCATGGGCCTGCACCCGCTGAAAAATACACCTGATGCCTCAGCTGAGTCCCAGGGTACATCAGTCCAGGTCCTGACTGGAGTCACAGAGTCCTGGGAGCAGCTTCCCACTCCTTTCTCTGGCAGTGCCTCCAGTGCAGCTCCCAGGCAGAGCTGAGATTGGGAATGGGAGTGGGGTTGGGATCTAGACTGAGAACAGGGCTGGGGGATTTCTCCCATGGACCACAGCCTGTGGACGTGTGAGCAGCCTCAGCCCAACCTGAGACCAAAGGAACAAGTCCCTGCCCTTATCCCTTGGTCTGTGCTTCAGAGGCAGATGGGGGCTGTGCTCCTTCTGGGAGCACCTTTGCAGCCTCATGCTGTCCCAAATGTCCTGGCTGTCCCTCCAGCCAGCCTGTCTCTGTCCTTGATGGTTCCTGGTCTGAGTGCCTGTCCTAGGGTGACTTTTTGATGCTTGTATCCCCAGTTGTCTGTTGGGTTAATGCTGGATATTATATTCTCTGCCTTCAAGACGGGTTCTGAGAGCAAAGGTGGGGAGAAGAAGAAGCACGGAGTTTGTTATCAGAGGCTGCACTCACTCCTCGAAAAGCAGCACTGCTCCACATTCTGTGCTGCACCGTGTTGTCTGGGCACTGATGGAGCAGAACAGAGTCCTTTGATTTTTTGTTGGTTTAGCTGGCTGAGGCAGAGTTTTCCCTGGACTGGATTTTTTCTTTCCCTTTTCTTGGAACTGTTCAAACCTGCTCTGGACTGGGACCTGGGGAGCACTGAGAGCTTGCACTTTGTGGCTATGGGAGCCTACCCTGGGCAGCAGCCTTTGCCAGTGCCTGAGGGACTGATGACAGAGCGAGCACCCACAGGAGAGACTTTCTGTATTTGTTGTCTCTTCAAAGCGGCGATTGAGTTTTGTCATCTGGTATTGTTCATTTTGTGTGCTGGGGAGTGCTTTGCCTGTTAAATAAACAGGTTCTTTCCACTTCTCTCCGAGGAAATTTTTCTCAAACTGGTTTGGGGGTGGGGCCGTATGGGTTTGTTTTCTGGGGGGGCCCCTTTTGGAGGTTTTCTCCCAAATTTGCCCTAAACCAGGACAGTGCCTCTGCAGAGGAACCCCACTGGCTTCAAGTGCTCCCTCAGGAGCAAGTCCAGGGCTGAGACCAACGTGGCACTGGAGCAGCTCTGGAGTATTTGTGGGATTGTTTGTGCATTGCTCAGGGCTGGCCTGCACTGGACCAATCCCAAAACTGTTGAACATTTCTGGATTGAACGGCCCCCTGCACTTGCTGAGGAGCTCGCAGATGGGAGCAGAGAACCCCGTCCCTAACCCCTCCCTTTGGACCGCAGCCTGTTACAGTGTCTGCAGGCTCATTGTGTTCTTCCTGTTATTCCCCAACCACATATGGAGCTGCAGGGCCGCCCACCAGAGCTCCCAGATGTGCTCATGTTTTACAAAGCCATTGAGAAGCCCTGAGTCCCACAAACAGCAAACTCCACCTCTCAGAGCCACCAGCGAGTGACTTCTCCTGCTCCAGTGTCTCCTTTGATCCCTCATTCAGCCCTGCAACCCTCACCCAGGTGGCCCTACCTTTTGTTGGAAGAGATAGATTAGAAAAACTCTCTCCTTTGTCTGGGGAAGTGGAGGTCCCCTGCACTGCTGGGTGACTAATACACTCTCCACCTCCTCTTTGTACTCACATTCCACTCTGCCCCCAGGGATTGTTTCCCCTGCTTCATGGTGGGGACAAGCTTTTCTGCCCAGCTGGGATGGGTGCCAGCATGCCCTGTCTTTCCGGGGAGTTTGTGTCTCTCCTTGGAGGAAGGCCATGTCTCCCTGAGTCACAGAGCTGAAGCCCATGTCCACAGCAGCTGCAAAGGATGTAGAAATACAGACACGAGTCTTCAGGTGTCTCAGGCATGCTCATCCAGCTTTACCTGAGATTAAGCTCTCTGTGTTTATGCAAGTATGGGGTGATCCAAAGACACCAGCACAGCAGGGAGTTTGGGCTCCTGAGAGATCTCTCCTGTGAGATCAGGCAGGTTAACCTGCTCCCTTGCTGCTGTGGCCCCATCACGGTGGTGACACAGGCTGTAATAATAATGAAAAATTGACATTAAATTGTGGGGAACTTATTGCTGCCCCACAGCAAACCCTGCTCCTGTACCTGGTGGATTGTCTGGTTATTTCAGGTTTCAATGCCATTTTCATATCTGGTTCTGCTGAGGGGATCTGTCCCTCCCACTATCAAAGCAGTTTCCTAAAAATTCCTGGCATCCCTGGGAATGCTCAAGGCAGGATGAATGTATGGAGAGCAGCGCTGTGGACATCAACAGAGGTGACAGAGGTAGGACACTGGCAGGCAGAGAGGTGACAGCGTGGCAGGTAGAAAGGCAGCAGAGTGGTAGCGTGGCAGGGCAACCCATCTGTGCCGGGCTGGCTCCTCACACAGCTGCTTGTCCATTGAACCTGCTCATTTGGGCAGGTTGTCTGCTTCACAACCCAAGTCCTGCAGAGGTGACATCTGTTCTTGCCTTTCTTTGATAGTGCCCAAAATCCACATCCCTGTTTCCTCAGACAAACAAGGCTGCTCTCACCTCCTGCCATTGGAGCAAGTTGCCTGCTTCGTCTCCCATGGCAAAGAAAGCCTTCCCCGCCCCTTGCTTTTTCACACTGAACTTTCTTGTGCCTGGAGCTCAGGCACTGCCCACCTGGGGCAGCCACCTCAGTGCAGACACCTGCTCCTCCCCAGGGACGTAGCTGGGTTCCCTGTCAGTGCCTGGGGCTGCCCACACACCATGGGCAGAGGCACTGCCACCCTCGGTGCCCTGCTCTCCAGCCTATGGTGCCTTGACAGGGCTACATGGGAAAGGAAAACTGACATGAGCCCCCCCACCCCTCCCACCCCCTTATTGGGGCAGCAGCTGGCAATGCCTGACCCTGGCAGGGTGAGCTCAGGCAGCTGTGCTGGGCTGCTCCCTGCCTGAACATACTGCCACAGGGTATTCAGGTATTTCTCTGGCTGTACATGTGTTTGTCTGGCTGACATTCCCCTGGGAATGGGAGTATTTCCACCCCAGCATGTCCAAGCTTTTTGTGCCTTCCTGTTTGTGCTGGAGGTTGAGTATCCTGGGACACCAGTGGTTGTCCAGGGCATGGCACAGGCTCCCTCAGACCTCAGCTCCTACGCCCCTGGGGTTGGAAAGAGGGTGGCAAAAGTGACCCCATGAAGAGGAGGAGCAGCCCACCCTGGGGAGGGAAGGGATGCCAGCCCTCCTTTCAAAGCCACCCATGGACAGCCCAGGAATAGGATGGCCAAGCCTGCGCAAGACCAAGGTGTGGAGGACACACATCTCCCAGGATGGGTCCCACCACAACAAAGACCACCTGACAGACAGGAACTTGCTCCAAAGTCCCCAAAACCAAAAGAAGGATGAGGTGCAAGGGGACCAGCCCTACTCCCACAGTGCTCCTCCAACCCTGTTTCTGCTCCCCACCATCCAGAAAAGAGATTTTTTTGGTTCCTTTTTAGTCTTTGAAGACCTCATTGCCTGTCCAGCAGGAGGTTTGAGAAAGGGATTAAGGGCAATCCAGAAAAGATCCCTCTATTATAATCCCTGGTGCTGTTGCACTGTACAGGATGGCAGATGACTGCCTCAGAAGGTGAGATGAGCAGCATGAAGAGTCAATAATAGGCAGGTATTTTTCCCATAGAAACTTGAGAAGAGTCAGCCTGGGGAGGCAGAAAGGCAATGGAAATGATGCTGTGCTGAGCCTCAGGGACAGGACTGTAGTTTCCTGTGCTATAATCAGCAGCAAAAGCAAATATTTTTGTCACATCAATTAATATATTAATGTATGGAATAGATTAACACGGATTTTCCAGAGTTAAGTGCCTAATGAATTGAAGTGAGGAGGTAAACCCCTGCAAACAGACTCACAGCAGTCCTGCAGAGAAGCCCTGCTCCACAGTGATGGGCACTGCCAGGGTGAAAGTGGGAACAGCACTGGAGCTCATCCTTTGTGGGACCCCCAGCTGCAGAACCTGTGCAATGGAATGGTGCATCAGGGCTGGAGGCTCACGCACCACAAGCCCTGGGCAAAGGCTTAGCCCCATGAGCACCTCTGCGCCCCAATACCACAGGGATGGGCAGGGAGCTCTGCAGAAGCTGCAATGGTGCAATGTGTGCTGTGCATGGGGCAGCTGTGAGCAGCAGGAAAGCTCCTTGCTTCAAGAAAGTATTGAGGAGTGTGGCAGGCGTGAGGAGCCTCAGCTCACACCCTCAGTGTGAGGCTGTGACCCGCAGCCTGCAACCCAGCTGCTCTAGGAGCTGAGATCTCCAGCCTTCTCTCCTTGTTTATTATTTTGTTCACTGTTGTATCCCACTGTGTAAGCAAGCTGCAAATGTCCTTCTCAGAGGAAGGAACCAAACCTCCTTTGGCTCACTGCTCCCTATGCAAATGCATCACATTATTCACTTGTGACCATATTGAAAACAGCCTCATCTGGGCTCCTCAGGGCTGTCACAAAGTTCTTGTGATGATTAAAAGCAGGAACGCAAGCACAGCTGTTAATCATTGTAGATGAGAGGTTCTTGGAACTTTTCTGTATCTCAGGATGTTCCCACATCCCACTGAACCCATCTAAGGGCTAAGCCCTAGGGAGAGGGCAGGATGGGGTTGAGCCTGGGGTCAAGGACCTTGCCCGGAGGGGTAGATGGGGCCTATGCCAAAGACACCGGCTGTGCCCAGGGAGGAGGGACAGGATCGGGCTGAGCCCTCTCGGTAACGGTGATGCTCGAGGGACAAAGCTGCTTCTAAGGCCGGGGCGGTGCCTGAGGGGCCGGGCTGGGGCTGATCCTGGGCAAAAGAGCCGTGCCTGGGGGAGGCAGACCGGTCCGGTCCCGGGGCGGAGGGGGCAGGAAGATCTGAGCGCGGGTCCGGGGCAGCTGCAGGGCTCGCAGCCCGGGCCGCCCCGCGCAGTGCCCCGGAGCCCGGTGTCCCGCCCGGGTGGGCCGGGGCGGCGGTGACTCAGCCGGGAGAGGCGGGCGAGGAGGAGGCGGGGGAGGAGGAGCGGCAGGAGCCGCCGCCGCCGAGCCGCTCACCTGCCCGGCTCCGCCATGGCCCGCCGCCTGGCCGCCCTGCTCCTGCTCCTGGCCCTCGGCTGCCTACTGGGCATCCTCCTCCTCCTCCTCGGCTCTGGGGACACACGGGGCCCGCCGGGCTTCAAGGTGAGCGGGGCGGCGCGGAGGGGCGGCGGGCACCGGGAGCCGCGGGCTGCCGGGGCTGGGGGCGCGTCGGTGTGCGGCATTCTCGGTGTGCGGCATTCTCGGTGTGCGGCATTCTCGGTGTGCGGCATTCTCGGTGTGCGGGAATGCTGGCGGGGGACAGACGCCGGCATCCGAGGATCCCCAGCGTCACGGGAGGCGCCAGGGCTGAGGGGTCCCTCATGTGCGGGGAGGGTCGCAGAGAGCAGCCCCCGCCGGGCGCGCAGGGTCGGAGCTGCCCCCGTAGCGAGACCCATCCCCGGCATCTCCGCTGCGGCGCCCGCCGGCTGCGGACCCTCGGCCGTCCATCCCCTGTGCTTTGGGACGCGCGCTTGGGGAGGGGAATCCGCTGGACACACTGAAAGATAGCGGCCCCCCAGGTCAGAGCAGCCGAGTCAGCATCTGCCGCTGCTCTGCCTGGGCCAGGGCTTCCTTGCGCACCCCAGCATCTCCCCGGGCTCCACTGCATTGCCTGAGCCAGTGGTGCTGGGTGACAAACACACTTTCCTTTGAATACAAGCTGGTTTTTTTTCCCCCTTTTTTGTCGTAAATTCGGATGATGAAAGAGGTTCCCGAACAATTTCTTTTTGGCCAAGTACTCCCTTTGTAGGACAAGTCTTTTGTTTTAAAATAGTCCCAGGCTCTTGTCCTGAAAAGTATTTCATCTAAAACCCCGTTTTTCTCATCCCAAGCAATTTACTTGGAAACTTTCTGAGCCAGCCTGCATGCCAGATGTGCTGCTGCCTTCTCTCTGGGTTTGTCAGATGTAATGAAGACAAGCAGGCTTAGCCAAGATGACCCTTTTTGCTCTTAGTATAACTACCAATTTTTAACTCACTCTCTGTGACACCTTTTTTGTCCACCTGTTACCACATGCTGGGCCATCTTGGGCAGTGCTCTGAGCTGGTTTCAAAGTGGATTTTATCTTTTGGAACATGAAGGAATTAGATCGGTACCAAGACCCCCATATGTAGCACTTGGATCAGCCTGGAAAGCCTTTCTTCTTCCTGGTTCCAAGATGGACCTTTGGTTTTGAACCTAATTAATTCCCAGAAACTTTTTTTCTTGTGCCTTTTTTGATGCTTTTTCTCCCTCTGAGTGCTAGCACCTTCTAGTCTGCAGGCACTGCTGCAGTTTGGGACCAAGCATTCCTGAACACCCAGCTGGGTCCTGACCCTGCTCTGCACAAGGCCTGGCCCAGGGACTCAGTGCTCCTGGATATGCCAAGTGCAGTGAGGTCCAGCATGGTGTGTGTGTCAGCGTCCAGCAGTGCCTGTTCCCATGAGGCTGGCACCAGGAAGGTGCTAAAGACTTGCTTTCACACAAAGCCCTGTGCTGTTTTGACAATGCAGAACTTTGTGTTATTTTAACTCAGCCCAGAAGATGCCCGCATGGTTTAGAGGTCGGTCCTGCTATGGGAGACCCTGGGCACATCTTCTGATGGGCTGGACAAGATGTGGTCCTTGCTGACTCAGTCCATGTTAGCTGCTGGATAGTGCTGTTCACTGCTGAACTACAGCTCTGCATTTTCCCTTTCCAGCTCCTTTGCATGGAATATAGCCCTAAACCCACCCTGGATTTGTTATCTTGCTGCTGAGGGACTGATCCTTCCCTCATGGGTCTGCAGTGGAGGTTACAGCCTGACTGCCCTGAGCTGCTGCCTGCTATTGAGAGCCCTTTTCTTTCTTCTTTTGGCAAATGTATCCCTGGCAATTTCTACATCCTGTGGCTGCTGTGGCTACTGCAGCAGGAAGGAAACCTGTCACAACTCACTGCAAACCTCAGTGCTGCACGACCTCAGCACCCTTCAGAAAGGCAGAACGGTGGGAGGCCAGGGATGAGCCCTTCATGTGACATGGGACAGCCTGGAGGGCCTGTGGGATGGGGGCTGGAGCCCTGGGCACGGCCATGGAGCGCAGTGCCAGGCAGCAGCACATGGGGCGTTCTCAATGTCCCCATCTGCCTCCTCCCCTGGGCAGAGCCATACACTGATCAGGAGCCCCAAGCACTATTCATGCATGGCCTTTGGGAGCGAGCCCTTGGGACCATGGGTGACCTAGAAGGCAGCAGAAATACGGCTGGCATTGGAAAACTGTCCCAGTGTGGGGCCACAATGGAGACCCCTCTGTGTCCCCCCTGCCTGCAGCATCACCAAGGTCTGGTCAGAGGGTTCTGCTAGAAAAATCCCTGTGCTAGCAGGAGATGCTGGTGGTGGGGACTGTCCCACATGCATGAGGTCCTGCCAAAGCCCTGGGTGCCAGTAGGCAAACATGCCGAGGCAGATGAGAGGGGTGATGGGAGCCAGGTGTTGGTGTGGGAGTGCACCAGGGCATCCCTGTGTCTCCCCAGCCCTCATTTGCAGTGTTCTTGTTAGCAGGCACAGGGCAGCTCAGCTGGCAGAGCTGAGGGCCACACTTACACTGCAAATCACTATCAGGGTGGGCTTTTATCCTCCCTCCTGGGGCTTCCCAGCTGTAGGGCCCCTGGAGCCTACCTGCCCATATCCATGCCTCAGACCCACACAGGAGCGCACTCTGCTCTGGGGAATGCAGTGGCTCCGATGCCCAAGCCCAGGTTCCAGGCAGGGACAGAAGCTAAGACAGGGACAGGATTTGGGGCCAGGGGCTGGCACCATTGCACACCCCTGCAGGTTATCCCATTCATGATTTCTGTGTGAATGCTGGAGGCGTGAGGTACCCTTGAGACTGGAGGAGATGACATTTCTTCATCACTGGGAACATACTAGGCTGCCCATGTCTGCCTCCGTGCCTTCGTGCCCCATGCACACGATTCTCACCCCTGCTTACCACTCCCAGGCAAGGATGTCTTCTCCGCAGGGACAAGCTGGGGTGCCAAATCCCGTGCCCTCAGGAGGGGCTGGCACGAGGCTGCGGTGACTCCTCTCCTGCTGGGGTGGCTGTGGGGTGAGCTGTGGCAGCAGTTCACCAGGCACTCTCTGCAGAGCAGCACCATCGTGTTGCAGCACCTTACCTGAGCCAGGCCAAGCGCTGCTGCTGCCACCGCCAAGGCTGGGGGGCTCACAGGATGCCCCTCACCCAGCGCTCCACACCTGCTGGCAATGCACTGGGGGTGCAAGAGGAGATACCCCCCCCCCCCGACCCACAGGTGCTGGCAGCAAAGGGCACTAGGATGTGCCTACATGCGCAGCCAGCTCTGCATCCTGCCCCAGCTGTCACCCCAACGTGTCACCCCTGCGTGGAGCTTGCTCTGGGTGTAGGCTCTGTGCTGCCTCTCATTGCCTGCACTTCCTTGGGCATGCAATGTGGTATGTGTGCCCACGCACACCTCTGTACACACCCCTCCTAAATGCATGTGTGCGCAGACACGTGCACCTGTGTGCATGCACACCCACGTGTGAGCATCCACACCTAAAGCTGCACACATCTTTGTATGCCCGTGCACCCACACACAAACATGCACGCTCCTGCAGCATGTAGGCCACATGCACACATATGTGCATGCACATGTGCACATGCATTTGTGCATCTCTTTACGTGTGCAACTCCACCCCAGGTATGTACACCCATGAATACATCCTGGTACCAGCTCTCCATGGGGTGGGAAGTGGGGCACAGCCGAGTCAGCCCTGCTGAATGCAGGAAGAAACCCTGGGAATCAGCCTTCCTCCTGTCAGGGGTGGTGGGTCTCCTGCTCACCCTAGAGCCAGCCATGTGTCCCTTCCTGCCATGGGGTGAGTCTGGCATCCCCAGCATCCCCCTCCCAGGCTGACCGCACTCCTGGTGGGTGGCACCAGGTATCCCTGGCACTGCAGGTCATCCTTATTGTTTCATACTACAGCATCTCTCAACCCTTGCTGCCGTGTAGATATCCCTGTCTCCAGCCTCGTCCCTCTCTGTGGACTTCAGCCCCTCCATGGCATCTCCACACTGGAGACTACTCCTAGGGTCCTGGCTGTGCTCAGCCCCAAGTTTGGGGATGACTTACCGATGCTTTCCTGATGGGGACAGCCTTGTCACCCTGCTCCTGCTAGTGTCACTCCAGGTGATATCTGGGGTAATGCAGTGCCTTGTGAGCAAATGGGAGACAGCTGCATGGTGACTACAGAGGGCGTGGGCACATGTGCCACTGAGGTGGACAGAGGGGGTCCCCTAGGGTTGGACCCTCCTCAGACTCTCCTGTGCTTGGTCAGTGACTGCTCATCTGGGGACACAGGGGTGACAGGATCCCAGGGAGGCAAGGCAAGGCAGAGGTTGCTCTGTCAAGAACGGACTGGGATGCCACGTGCTGGGCAAAGAGGGTGTTGAGAGCCCTCTAAGCCTGCCCGGAACACTCACCCCAGCACCCAGCCCAGGAGGCTGGGGAGAGGCGTTGGGGGGAGCTGTCAGCCTCTTTCCTCCTCTCTGCAGTGTTTGTCAGGAGCTGAAGCTACTCCACTGCTCCAGCCTGGCCACACGGGGGGATTCTCTGCTGGCTTGTAGTTTTTGGCCCAGGGTATGAGCAAATCACTGGGTGAGTCTGGGAGGGTCACCTATGTGAGATGGTCCTCTGAGGGAGCAGGAGGTACCACTGGTGCAGGGCCATGGGTTCATGGTGTAATTGAGGCTACCTATAAGTGGGGACCTCGGGTGTCCTTGACACTTCTGTTGGCTGAGCTGGTGAAAACCATGTGATAGGGACAGGGGTAGCATGGGGCACCCATGGCAGGCGGGGCTGGGGTGGCTTCCGGGTAGGGAGAGGAGCTGCCTACTCCAGCCCTTGGCTGTATTGAATCTGGGTAGGGCAGGAGCAGACAGAGACTCACAGGAGGTTTAAGCCTTAGATGGATTCACCCCAGAGATGCTCAGCTGGGGTGGTTCTGGGTCCTGCCCTGCGTTCCCCCCATACTCACAGCCCTGAGGGGGCACAGTGGCGGCCAGCATGGGCAACCCCGACACCACGGGCAGCAGAGGCTATGCCCAGGGGTGCTGCAGGCAGCATGTATGGTGTCCTCTCCCTGGGAGCTGGGTAACCTTGTTTGGCAGGAGGAGCACGGTTATTTATAGCCAGAGAATAGCCAAGCCATACAAGGGCAGGAGGGATGAGGGGCCTGGCTGCCCTTCTTTGGCCAAGAGCATCCCAAGGAGCCATTTCAGGTGTCTCTCCCCACCACCAGTCCCAGGGACTGCCTAGCATGGCTCAGCAGGCAGCCAGGAGTGATGGTAACCTGCAGTGGGGGAAGAGCCCCTGAGCTGCACTCAATGGGGTCCCCTTACCCAAAAAGCTAGAGTCCCTGTGCTGTTCCAAATAGCACTCCAGAATGGCCAGTATCCCACTCCCAGTCACATGCCAGGCAGTGCCCTCTTTGGGCAGGTGTGGGCCCAGCAGTGCCAGGCTGGGCTGGGCAAAGCCTGCCTCTGCCAGATGATACTGCAGAGCTGCTGGGCACCCACAGGGCAGGAGCGTGGACTGAGGGTCAGAGTGTGGACGGGTTGTGCACTGAGCCCCGGTGCCTTCCCTTGGTAAGGGCTGGAGCACCCAGGGGACCTTCAGCCTCCAGGCCTGACCCAGTGCCTTCCCCCTGCAGTACGGCATCGTGCTGGACGCTGGGTCCTCCCACACCGCCATGTTCATCTACAAGTGGCCTGCAGACAAGGAGAATGACACCGGGGTGGTCAGCGAGCACAGCATGTGTGATGTGGAGGGTAAGGGCTTGCCCAGGTCCGGGGATGGTGGTGGTGTCTGTTGCATCCCTGTGGCAGGGCAGCATGGTGTGAGTGCCCCTGCCATGCCCAGCTGCCTCCCTCTGTATTCACCAGTGTAGTGACATTTCTAAAGCTCTATTCCTAAAATGTCTCCCAACTCCCCCCAAGGCTTGCAGCTGTGCATGCTTTGGTTTGTCTTTTCCTGGAAGGTACTGAACCACCAGGGAACAATCCAGCTCCCTGCCTAGCCCAGTGAGGAGCCAGGGTTGGTCTTTCACTCTCCATTTATCAACCTTTCCCAGACTGTCCGCCAGCAGAGGATGCAGCATGGGCAGAGAGATGTGGCTGGACCTTGGACGGCTCCATGGCCACAAAAAACTGCCTTTTGGACAGCCCGGAAAGGGCAAAGCTGCTCACCAGGCATTTTCCCACTGAGCATCATCCCCTCACCAGCAGGGAGCAATGCTTTTTCCTCTTCACAGGTCCTGGCATCTCCAGCTACAGCTCAAACCCTCCGGCGGCTGGGACAAGCCTGGAGCACTGCCTGAACCAGGCCCTGAGAGATGTGCCCAAGGAGAAGCACGCAGGCACCCCGCTTTACCTGGGTGCCACGGCTGGCATGCGTCTGCTCAAGTGAGTGCTCAGGGGGGCCCTGTTGTGCCACTCTAACATGCCAGCTTGCTACACACAGGTGGTAAAGGATGGCTGAAGCGTTGCCCTTTTGCTGGGCAAAGCTCTTGACCACCCACCTGCCCAGTGCTGTGTCCCCTGCAGAAGTGCTCCTGCCTTTCAGAGCAGCATACACTCTGCAGGGCCCAGCCAGCACAGTGCTAGTGGGGGCTGGTGGAGGGGCCAGCACCAGGATAACCCACCCAGACTTTCTGGATGCTAGGAGGAAAATCCTTTGCACCCACTGCCAGCCTGATGGGACACGGTGAGAATAAACACCCCTCAAAAAGCACACGGGGGAGGAGTCGTGCTCCCCTCGCTCAGCCCAGGCAGGATGGATTCCATTGGCCCAGCAGTGAGGAGCACACTTCATTCCTGCTACCTGCCTCCTCCAGCAGAGACAAGGGGAATTAGCTAGTGGTTTCTTGGGACATGCCTATGAGTACCCAGGCAAGGGCTCACTTCTCCTCCTGGGCCCTGCTATGGCAGTGGTGGCCTTCAAGGGCCGTTGGGACAGGGAGGGCTGTGCAGCACTGTGGCACAGCTCTGTCACTCTGCCCTCTCACTTGGCCCCCAGCATTGCGGACCCACAGGCGTCGGACGCTGTCCTCACAGCTGTAGCAGCCACACTGAAGACATACCCCTTTGATTTCCGGGGAGCCAAGATCCTGTCAGGGGAAGAGGAAGGGGTCTTTGGCTGGGTCACTGCCAACTATCTCCTGGAGCACTTCATCAAGGTGAGCAGAGGACAGTGACATCCAGTGGGACGGCTGCGGTGGCCGGGCAGCTCCCCATACGCTTATGCCTGCTCTTGTCCTCCTTGGCTCAGCGTGGATGGCTTGGAGAGTGGATCCAGCCTCAGAAGAAGACCCTGGGGGCCATGGACTTTGGAGGTGCTTCCACACAGATCACCTTTGAAACCAGGGACACAATTGAAAACCCCAGAAATGAGGTGATGCTGAAACTGTATGGCCAGGCATACAAAGTGTACACGCACAGCTTCCTCTGCTATGGGAGGGACCAGGTCCTCAAGAGGCTGCTCTCCAAGTTCCTCCAGGTACAGTGTGTGCTTGATGTGGGTGCTGGCTGTCATGACCCCGCAGCTGCCCCCTCACCTCGGTGTTTACACTGTCCCTCAGCCCTGGACCAGCTGCACACCTTTACCAGCCAACGTGGGTTTTGCCCCCAACCCTTTCCTGTGTTCCCAGGGCTTTCTCCCACCATCTCCATTAGATGATACAGCTCTTGGCTAGAGC
The DNA here is from genome assembly GCA_039654755.1 of Calcarius lapponicus. Lineage (NCBI taxonomy): Eukaryota > Metazoa > Chordata > Aves > Passeriformes > Fringillidae > Calcarius > Calcarius lapponicus. The sequence continues at coordinate 4,503,431 of JBBFKN010000012.1, read as the reverse complement.
CAAGACACCCCAAGCCATTTTGAGACACTTTTGTCAACTGCTCTGTGTCTGGCTGCTCAAGCTCTGGGGCAGCTGTGCTATGCACAGCTCATGCACCCTCTGTGTCCCTCCTCTGGCAGGCTGAGAGCTACCAAGAAACTGTCTCCCATCCCTGTTGGCCTATTGGCTACAACAAGAGCCTGTTGCTGAGCAGCATCTATGACAGCCCCTGCACGGAGAAGGAGAGACCAAGCCTTGCCCTCAACACCACTGTTACCTTGGTCGGCACTGGGAATGGGAACCTCTGCACTCTGCATGTCAGCAAGCTCTTTGACTTCACCAGCTGCTCCTTCTCCCACTGCTCCTTTGATGGTGTTTTCCAGCCAATGGTTTCAGGAAACTTCATTGTAAGTCCCCTAGGAGGAGGGTGGTGACTTGGCTGCTGGCAGGGCAGCTCCACAGCATCATGTGGCAGCAAAATCAGACCTCCAGCTCTGCAAGAGCAGTTGTTGGTGCCCACCACATTGGCCAATGTCTGCTCATGATCAGAGTTTCCTCCGAGCCTGTCTCACAGCTGCTCCTTTCCCTCCATCAGGCCTTCTCTGCCTTCTTCTACACGGTGGATTTCATACAGACTGTGATGGGAAGACCCGTGCACCTGCCCAGCAACCTGAAGGATGCTGCAGAGACCATCTGTGCCACCAGCTGGAGCGAGGTGGGCTCCCTGGGCATCACGGGAAGGAGGGGGCTGCTTCATGTGGGGTATCACCAGGCTTTGAGAGAAGCCCTTGGAGGTTATGGGGTTTCCTGACACCAATGGAGTAGGGGGAAGGCAACTGATGGCTCCTACATGGGACTGGGAGAGGGCTCAGGTGGGTAGGGGTAGCCTTGGCCTCACAGCTGTAACCATCCTGAGCTTCAGGCCACAGACACAAGCCTGGCCATTGCTGGCTTGACCTCTCTTCTCTTTCCCTCTGTGCATCCCACCCAGCTGCTCCTGAAAGCCCCAAAGCTGGAGAAGAGGCTGCCAGATTACTGTGCTGTCAGCACATTCGTGTATTTGCTCACCACCAAAGGCTACAGCTTCAACAACCACTCCTTCCCCAACATTGCCTTCCAGAAGAAGGTGGGTAGCACCAAAATCCATCCCCATCCCATGGGATCTCTTTGGACTTAGGCCAAAGAACCCTGCAGGAGAGATGATCCCTCATGGAAAAAGAGCAAAGCAGAATAAAGGAAGATCTCAGTGAACAGGGGCAGGATGCAACTCTCAGGTTTTGGAGGGATCTCCTAGGGGATGGAAACAAATGAGCTGAGCTGGCTACTGGGGTGGTCATGGGATCAGGTCCTTCAGCCCTTCCTTGGCTCTCAAGACACCAGCCATCCCAAACAATGCTTTGCTGAGGGTTTTTGGGAAGTTACCTCAGGGCAGGAGGTACTTTTGTCGGCACACACTATGGGATGTGCAAGGAGATCAGGACTGGCCTGAGCGTACAAGGTTTTACTCCCAGGAGATGAGCCCAGTTCTGCACAAGATGGTCACTACTCTGTCCCTGGGCTGGCTGGACCTGTGGGCAAGCAGAAGCTCGAGGGGGCTGCGGCTTCTGCCACACTCTTCTCCCCGGGGCTGACACCAAAGCTGTCCCAGAAGGGTCTGGAGCACAAGTCTTATGAGGAGCAGCTGAAAGAGCTGGGGGAACTCAGCCTGGAGAAAAGGAAGCTCAAGGGGGACCTTCTCACTCTCTAACACCACGACAGGAGGTTGCAGCCAGGCAGGGGTTGGTCTCTTCTTGCAGGTAACATGTCACAGGACAAGGAAATGGCCTCAAATGGTGCCAGGGGAAGTTTCAGTTATATTTTAGGAAAAATTACTTCATGGAAAGTGTGGTCAGGCATTGAAGAGGCTGCCCATGGATGGGGTAGTGACCATCCCTGGAGGGATTTAGAACATGTGCAGATGTGGCACCTGGGGGATATGGTTTAGTGGTGGCCTTGGCAGTGCTGGTGTTACTGGTTGGACTCCATGATTTTAGTTGTCTTTTCCAACTTCAGTGATTCCATGATTCCATGGTCTCCTGAGGCCCATGCAGCTGGGCTGGCTGGATGGTGACCGTGCCATGCTGTTTCCACAGGCAGGAGAAACCTCCATTGGCTGGGCCCTGGGCTACATGCTTAACCTCACCAACATGATCCCGGCAGAGAAGCCCTCCTCCCATAAAAGCATGCTGTACGGTTACTGGGTCATCCTCATCCTGCTCTTCGTGGTCACCACCCTGACATCCCTGGCGACTGCTGTCTGTCTGCTCCGGCACAGCAAGTCCAGCATAATCTGATGGCAAGGACAGGGTGGGCCATATCTGCAGGACCAGCACCTTCCTACCTGCTGGAGGCTCCATGCTCTGAATGCTTGGGATGTGGCAAGTGCTCAATGTCCTCCTCCAAAACCTGACACCATCCCAGAAGATTAGTTGTGTCCTTTTGCCTTCCCTTTGCCCTCTAGCTGCGGGAAAGGAAGAAAAGGATCGCTGGCCCTGTGGGAGAAGGGCTTAAATGTTTCCCTGCACTACTCAGGGATGGACCCTGGAGCAGGCTTGGAAATGGGACATTCAGAGCTAGGGCATCTTTCTGCCACCAGAGCTGAACTGAACTGAGCCAATGAGCCCAAGCAACAATAGGATTAATTTTCATGTGTCTGTGTATGAATGGGGAATATTACTTATACTAGTCCTTATAGCCAACCACCAACCTTGCTAGCCTGTCCCTAGAGCATCAGCCCTGCCTCCTGGGGAGCTCTGGGCATCACCTGAAGCTCACGTTGTCTTTCTGTCTGATGTACAAACCCCAGTGACCTTCCTGAAAGTCTTTTCCTTGGCCACTGGCCTCAGCTTTGGGTAAGGACATAGCAACAACCACCTGTGGGAAGATGGCAGCTTCCAGGTCCCACTTCAACAACCAGACATAATGCCTTCACTACCCCCATGCTTCCTATGCCAGACTTGTCTTTGCCACATCCAAAGACTCCTGCACACCCCGGTCCCTGCAGCTCTGTGGTGCATGGCCATGCTGGCACAGAGCCAACAGGCTCCCACGCTGCGGGGCTTTGCTCTGCACTGAGATTTGAGCCTGGCATCACCCCACACCAGGCAGCTAGGAGGATGCACCTTCATTTCCAATTGAGTAAGAACAGGGATGTACAAACATGAAGAAGGTTTGGTTTTGCTTGATTTTTTAAAATAATCTGAAATAAACCTTTGTAACCACTACTATGGCTCAGTGGCTTGTGATCAGGAACAGGCAGTTCAGCCTGGCTGTCCCATGGGGGCAGAACCCCTCAGCCACATCCACAGGTCAGGCTCTGCCCAAAGGTCTCAGTCCTTGCAGCCTGTCCAGTGCTGAGACACCATCACAGCTCTGTGCACTCTACCAGCCTGGAGGTGACCTCAAATAGACCAAGGTGGGCTGGAAACCTCACGCCAGACCCAGACCCACCTGGAGGTGGAGGAGCTCCAGCCCGCCAGTCACCAAGCTCGTGCTTCCCCAGTGCTGGAGGTACAGTCACCCCAAAGCCAGAAGCAGGCAGCTCAAGATGTCCCTCACTGCCACAGCCCCCAGCAAAACAACCTGCCAGCAGCTCCACTGCCAGGGCCCAGCTCTGGCGCTCAAGGGCAGCAGCAAAGCAGCTCACATTTGCTGCTGCAGTCACTGGCAGCTCAGACACCAGGACACACATTGCAGTGCTCAGCAGCTGCATGGGACTGGTCCAAGCTCTCCAATCCTGTCGGAAGCTTCCCCTGCCCTGCACGTTCCACGAACACTAGAGAGGAATGGCTGCAGGGAGCTGCAGTTTCTCACTGCCCTCTCTGCTCCTGCTGGCAGCACCAACTCTGCTCCGTGGGTTTGCTCGCTTCCCAACACCCTTCCCTGCTCCAGCTGAACTCCTGGAATACCATGCTTGACTTAACACACCTGTTCCCTGCAGCACTTTGCTTTCAGCTCCTCCAGTGGCTGCTCCCCATCTCTCTGCACAGGGCAAACCTGATTCCAGTTCAGAGGATGCTGCGAACCTTCAAGCCCAGCTTCCTCCCCAAGCTCATCTCCTCAACACAGGGACTCCCTCCTGTGGTGATGTTCAGGGCCTGTCTATGTATCTCACATGGAGAAGGCACTTCTGGTTCCTGAAGCTGAAATACTGCTCTAAGAATCTGGGCAGCTCCCAGAATTCAGGCTGAGTTTCCTCTTCTAAGAAATTCAGCTGCAGCTGAATCAGAGCTGGACATCCACCAAGAGCAGACAACTGACCTAGTCAAGACTGGGAGTCTGACATGGAAAAACCCCACATGCCCCACTGTGTGCATGGGATTCGAGACAGTACCATTACCTTGCCAAGTTATGGATCTGGATGGGCAATCTGGGACTAGCCAGTGACAGGTGAGCACTGCAGAGAGGGGCCGTGGGCACATGGTCAGCTCTGTTGCAGAGGAAGGGGACACCCCAGGAGACACCCAGCTGTGGGACTCAGCTCAGGCCTGTGCAGGCAGGTGTGAAAAGCCTTGCTGCTGTGGTGGAAGGGACATGGGGACTGGCTGGGCTCAGGAAACAGGTGACACAGCAACAGCTCTACCCTCACAACTTAGACCAGACTGGTCTGCACCTGCAGTCTCAGCAATCCAATACTGACTGTGACTGCCATCACCACAGAGGGACCAGAGCTCTCTGCTCCAACATTCACTGCAGAGGTTGCCTCAGGTTGATATTCACCACCTGCTCTGCCCTTCACCTCATCCACAACAAGTGCATTCAGCTCGCAACTTTTATTGTACCCCCAGTGCAATGTGCAGAGGCCATGGGGCGGGCAGCAATCCCTGAGGTGCCTCCACCATGCTGTCTCTGGCAGGATCAAGTCCTCAGAGCTTTCCAGAAGTGCCACCAAGCCCACCACCCTCACAGGCAGCATGGGCAGTGTCAGGTTGGGCAGGCAGAAAGGGGTGAAGTGGGACACGGGCACGACAGGCTATGCTCTGCTGGCTACTCCACCACGTCACCGTACCTGTTCCTCCTCACCAGTGTTGCTGCACCGTCCCTGTCTTCTGCACTAGGGAGGTTTTCTGCAAGAAGAAAGTACAAGTTCCCTGGACCTCCAGCCACCCTGGTGGGTTTGCCAAGCGTGGGCAAAGAACCACAGAGCCTTGGTGAAGCACGTAAAGCCTCTTCAAGTTGGCCTAGCTTTGGAAGCTCAAGGTATGTATGGGAGAAAGCAGCGAGCAGCAATGAGAATTGTCCAGCAGCTGCTGTCTTGATGCCCTTCCAATTCTGCCCACCCTACTGGGCAGCAAATCCCTCCACACCTCAGTTGCTCTCTCCATCCCTTACCTTCTCCGTCCTCTCGCAGCAAATGAGCCTTTTGTGCTGGCGTTTGTGAATACCCAAAGCAGGCAGGGCAGAAGGCAGCAGCAAGTGCACCCAGCCCACATCACCAGCCCTGCTCAGGAACCCACCGTGCCAGGTGCACAGAGGGACAGGGGTGGCATGAAACTAGGTAAGGAGCTCCAGCCACCATGGGTGCTCCTGCTCCCACCCCTTGGCTGCAGGGTGCCAGTGTAGCACTTACAATGAGATTTTGGCAATGACACGGTCACCAGCTAAATTACAAGACAGCAAAGTAATTATTGCAGCAGGGAAGAACCAGGCACAACAAGCTCAGGCAAAGCAGTAGGAAGATATGACTGTACCTGTGGGTTGAGACACCCCACCAGTCACGGCGAGCTCTTGTGGGGACTTGCCTGTCTCCAGATAAATCCAGAAGTTGGAGCATTTCTGTGTCTCAGCTCTGGTTACCACGTAGCTTCCGAGGGACCCTGCAGCTGGGGCGGCCGAGGTGCTCCTGGGAGTGCCAGCAGCACCACGGTGGGGACAGCACCTGCTGCCCCGAGCCCTCCTGAGCCCCGGGGACCGGGCACAGGGAGGTGGCTGGAGCCCCCATAAGAGTGGCGAACACCACTCTGTACCGCTCGGGCTAGGTACTTACCCGCAGCCAACAGCAGGCTCCACTGCAGGCTGTACGGCAGCTTCTGCCGCGCCATGTTCTGCACCGCGAAGGCGGCCCCGCTGCCTGCCGAGACCGAGGCCGGGGTTACCGGGCACGGCCGGGACGTCCCCGCTGCCCCCGCGGAGCGGCCAAGGACAGCCCGGGGGATGCCGGGGTGGCCGGACCGGCCCGTACCTGCCAAGAAGGTGCCGATGCCCTTCATGAAGGCGTGAGACTGGCAAGCCGCGTACTGCTGCAGTGCCTGCGGGGAGGCATCAGCGCGAGGGTCGGAGGCCCACCCGGCCCCCTCCGTCCCGGCCCCCCCCGCACCCCCAGGCCCCCCAGCCCGTCCCCCGCGGGGCGCACCGGGTGCTTGGCGGCCACATCGTCCTCCACCCGCCGCACGCCCAGGTTCACCATGGCGGCGAGGCTGCCGGGCCCGCCCCGGGGCAGGACCCGCCCGTGCCACCCGCCCCTTCCGCCGCGGCCATGGCGGAGCCGGTGGGGCCCTTTCATGTGCTCCGAAGCGGGACAGGCCGGTTCCTCTGCTACTGCGGACCCGACGGCACCGTCTAGTGAGAGCGGGGCGGGAGAAGGAGCAGGTGGGGGGCGGGCGGGGGTCGAGCAGCCCCGGCCTGAGCTGCTTCCTCCCGCAGTGTGACCGACGCGATGGAGGTCTGGGCCGGGGAGCTCGGTGGCTGCTTTGTATGTACCGGGGGGAACAGGGGGAGGCGGGAGAGCCCGGGGCTGAGACCGGGGCGCCGGCGGGGCAGGGATGGATCTGGACCCAGGCTAGGCCGTGTTGGACGCGCTCTCCTCCTCCTCTCCCTCTGCAGCGGTGCCCGCCGGAGGAGCGCTGCGCGATGCTCAGGTGGGTGCCGCCGCCCTGGGACCTCCCTCACCACGGGCACCCTCTCTCCCCGGGCTCCCCCACCCTAGGCCCCACCTCGCCCGGAGCCCCTCTCTCTCTTGCTCCCCTCACCCCCGCTCCCCGCAGGGCCGCCCTGGGTCACGGAGCCGCCGCTCTGAGCCTGGGCCCGGGCTCGGCCACGCTGCGGCTGCCGGCGGAGCCGCAGTGCCCGGCCCTGGCCCTCGCCCCGCTGCCCGCCGCCCAGGCGCGCACCCAGCTGCAGGCGCTGCTCTTCGGCATGGCCGGCTGCATCGAGAGCCTGGAGAGGCGCCTGGAAGGTCCGTGGTGGGTTTAGGAGAGGGGAGGGCTAGCAGCTCCTGCCATCTTCATGGGATCGTCACCCCCACCCAAAGTGCCCTAAGTGCCCCAGTTCAGCCGCAGCAGGAGAGGGCTGCACACCAGCTGGTTTCTTCTCACCCGTCCCAGTAGACCGGCAGAAGAGCTGCCGCCTGTCACTTCCCTGTTGGGGCTGGCCCGTTCTCAAAGCTGGCAGGGGTCTGCACCAGACCTCCACAGGGAGAAGAGACCCTGCCTGGGCCGGGGGGACACAGTGGTATGTCTCTGTGTGGAAACACAGCCCTTGTTCTCATGGCCAGCACCACATCCTGAATGTCAGAGTCACCTTATAGATGTCTTTGTCTGAGGGGTCTGGAAAGATTTTGGAGCAGCAGCATTCTGGATGGAAGGGCTCAGAGGAGAATGGGGCTGTTTGGCTGTGGAGGGAGCTCACTGCGGGAGGCTTGAAGTGCTGCATGCGGAGTTAGAGGGCGTTGTCACAAGCTTCGGCTCTGCTCCTGTCCCAGTAGCAGTGGAGACGTTAGCATCTTCCTGCAGCCCTGAGAAGAACGCTGCCCGGAGCCCGCAGCTCTTCCTGCCAGGTAGGCACTGCCAGGGGCACCTGCCCTACTCCTGCAATCTTTTGTTTTCTCCCTCCTGGAGGCTGCTGGTCCTGTATCCATGTGCTCTCCAGGACACTCTGAGTGCCCTCAGCTCTGGCTGCTGGCAGCCACCTGTTGTCCCAGTGCTCTTCCAGGCAGAGCAGGGGCAGGGCTTAGTGTGGTGGCTGTCAGGGTGTCTGGGATGCTCAGGACAAAGGCTGGGCATTGCCAGCCTCAGAAGGAGGGCAGGCTTTCCTGTGCTTCCGGACTGGAGGCTGTGTGGATCTGTGGCTCCTTTCGGGAGAGGAGGCCGAGTCTGGCCCTTTCTTGCCCTCTGTGGCTGCTGGTCCTGCCAGGCTGGGCTCCCTCCCCCTAGCCGTGGAGGGACTGGCAGGGCAGCCAGAGCTCCTGGGTAACCTGTAATCTGTGTCCTGCCTGTTCCTGACCGAGGCAGACCCCAGCCCCAGGAAGAGTAAGGCATCTGGCTCAGCTTTGCCAGGCAAAAGGACAGTACCGGGGGAGTCTCTCATTAACCCTGGTTTCAAAAGGTCAGTGCTGGGGCTGGATGCTGCTCGCTGGGCACCCTGTGGGCTCTGCTCCCAAGTTATGTGGCAGCAGGGCTTGGGGCTTGTGACTCTGATGTTTCCTCCGTCTCCTTCCAGCAAGAAGGCACCATCTGGAGTGAATTTCGAGGACTCCTGATGGGTGCTGTCCTGTGCCCTGATGACAGCCCTATGGACCCCTGTGTCTGTGTGAGGAGCTGTCCCTGTTGTTCTGGACCTGCTGAGCTCCTCAACCCAGGGAGACAACAGAGGCAGCAGTACCTGGCAGCCACCCCTCAGCTTTCCCCTTTGGGGGGAAGGAATGGCGCAGAGGCGACACCAGACTGGTGGGTTTATCCCCTGCAGCTCTTCCCTGCTGGCAGGGACCAGCTCCTGACCTCACTTACCATGAACTGGTGGAGTTTGGATGGAGTTTTGATACCGTGGAATGGAAAGATCACCTGTGCTTTGCTTCTTGCCAGTAAAGGTGTTTTTAGCCAGCTGCTCTCTCTGGGTGCATCTGTCCATTCTGCCTCTCCCTTTCTCAGGAAGCCTTGGGCCTGTTTCAGCTGAAACCCAGATGTCTGGGCCTCAGAGAAGTTCCCTTCCCTGCCAGCTTTTTGTAAGTGGGCTGACAGGTGTGTGGTTAGAACTTGTTCAACCCCTCTGGAGAGCTGGAAGGGTGGGCTCTGCCTTGCTGGGCCCTGGCAGAGGATGAGGATGTCAGTACAAAGCCTTGTGAGGCAGGAGCTGTTGGGGTGGTCCCTCCAGACTCACACTGGTCTTACTTGCAAAGCTTTTATTGATTTCCAGGAACTCTGAAGCTTAGCTTGTGCTTTCCCTGCTTCACAACCCCCAAGTCTGTTGAAAGCCTCCTAATAGTGAGTTTTGGGGGGAACTGACCTGTGTCCATCGCCTGTGCTGTCCCCCTCCAGCTCCCTTCATAGGTCTCTATGGCTGTGCCAGGTCCTCTTACCTGCTGCAGGTGTGAGGGCACCGTGTGGTGCCTGCTGCCCAGGTGGGTGACACAGTCTGCCTGCCTGCACAAGTGGCTGCAGGGCAGCCTGTTGTGCCCAACTCTGCCCCTGCCCTCAGCTGGTCACAGCTATGGTGCCCATGGCCGTGCCTCTTTGCCTTCATCCTGATGCTCAAGGGGCCACAGAGCTTGTCCTGGTTGTGAGGAAGGGTGGGTGGCACAAGAGGGGCTGAGTGCATTGCAGATGGCTGCCAGCACCTGTGTGCCAGCGGAGGAAATTTGGGTGCGAGGGGCAGAGCTCTCCTGAGCCCCTGCAGGCAGGGGCAGGGTGGGCGCTGAGCTCCTGCCTGACCCAGCCTTGGCCCTGCACCCACCAGGGCCCGTGCCCGGCTCACTGCGGTGCCCGGACCACGGAACGATAGGCCTGGATAATCTCCTGGCTGTTGGGGCAGGTGTATTTGAACTCCTTGGTTTCGCTGGCACTGTTGAGGTACCGCCACACGCCCCGCAGGTCCTTGGGGATCCCAAAGCGACGGTAGTGCTGGCACACAACCTGTGGGTACAAACGGGGGAGACTTGCCTGACACTGTGCCAAGGAGGCCTCTCCCACCAGGGCAAGCACCAGCTGGGAAGGGTGGCAGGGAGCCTGGGACATTCATGGCACTGCACAGCGGAGGGCTGGCACTCGGGATGCAGAAAGGAGTGGGATCTGTGGGAGGGCATGGTGCTGGGCAGGGCTCCTGGGGAGAGGAATGCTGGGGGGCACAGAACTGAGAGCACCTGGGAAAGGAGCAGGGGCTTGCTGTAGGTACCAAGAGGAAAGTGAGGGCATAGGGATGTCAGGGAAAGGAGAAGGGCATGGTGCTGGGATGCCCGTGGCTTACCTGAACAATGTTGAGCTTTGGCAGCAGGTTGCAGTCAGCCAGTGTGAGGTGGTCTCCGTCAAGGAAATGGCGCTGGGAGACGCGGAGGTGGGGGTCCTGGGCCAGCTCGTGCTCCAGAGGGGCACTCAGGTACTCATCCAGCTTCAGCAAGGCCCGCAGCAGGCTCCGCTGCAGCGCTGCAGGGACGGTGGCCAGGTCACAGTCCAGCCCTGCTCTGCTGTGGCCTCCTGCCAGCCCAGCCCAGGTGTCCAGGCAGCACCTGTGAGCCTCTTCCCACCTGGCTCAGGGTGGCACCTGCCTCTGCCCTCCCACAGACACCTGGCATAGCCACACTGGCCCGTGTAGAGAGGGCAGTGCCTGGACAGACCTGACTGTGGACTAGGTGGGGTGACTGGGAAAGTTCAGTGTGACCAGGCTAAGCTTTGGGGTGTGGCACCCGAGAGGTTGCATGGGGTGCTCCCCCACCCACTCCTCACCCTCGTCCTGGGCAGGTACCGGGTTCTTGATGAAGGCAGAGAATTTGTGGAAAATGTCGTTCCCAGCCAGGCTTGACTCCGGGTACTGTGGGACCAGACTGGGGCACCTGCGGGGATATGGGCACAGCTGAGGCAGGTACCAGAGGCTGAAAGGCTCATGTGCTGTCAGCCCCCTCATCCCTCAGCTTGTCCTGCCCTTCTCTACTGACATGGGGGGGCTCAGCTGCTCCTCCAGGAACTCCTCAATGGTGATGGTGTCGGTCTTGGGCTCGCCGTTGTAGAGGAGGACGGGCAGCTGGGCACCTGGAGCGAAGTCCTTCAGCACGTCCAGTGCCCTGTGGGAGATGGGTAAACCACTGATGCCTGGCATGTCCAGGGTTCTGCAGGGCACTGTGTGTGTGTGTGTGTGTTCACACTGTGCACGTGTCCCAAGCAAAGGGAGTTCTGGTGGGCTGGTGCACAAGGTGGTGCCCTCAGGCCCCTCCTGCCTCAGTGTGTGGCCAAGGAAATACCTTCCAACCACCCCCAAGCACCAGTGGTCACCTGGGGAGGTACAAAAAGCTCCATGCATCCCATAGTGCCCCACCCTTCACATCCCTTCCCAAAGTGTTGGGGACCTACCAACCTCCCACCCTGCACATGATCCTGGCCCCAGGGCTGGCACCCCCTGGGAAGGGGCCACCACTCACCTCTTCACGTCCACGGTGGTGAGGGTGAAGGGCACCCCTTTGAGCAGCAGCACCATGAAGAGCCGCTGGCAGAAGGGGCAGTGCCCTACGCTCTCCCCGTCCTCGCTTGCCTGTGGGCACAGAAGGAGAGCTCAGCTGCCCTTTCGCCCTGGCATGGTCTCAGTGGGGTCTGTCCCAGAGGGTACAGGGTGAAGATGACAGGACACATGCCCCAGCCCAGCCTGGCAAGCTGTGCTGCTGTCCATGGCAGCTGCTATGCCTGGCAAGGCACCAGCTCCTGGCCCCTGCCTGCTCGCTGAGCCTCAGTGCCACACCCCAGAGCAGCCACATGGCAGAGCAAGTGCTGGCCCTGGCACCCTCTGGGGACAAGGCTCTCCAGGCTGCGGCAGCCTCACAGTGTCAGTGGGACAAGGGCTTGAGATCAGTTGTGGCAGCAGGGGTGGCAGTAGCAGAGGACAGTCCAGCAGCAGAGATGTGCCAGAGGAAGGTGACAGAGATACTGGCGGTCCTGTCAACCCCAGCCACAATCCCATGTGAGTTCTGTCCACAGCCAGACAGACTGCCCTAGCCAGGTGGTGGCTGGGAAGGGCCTGGCAGGTGCAGGCAGATGCTGTGGTGCTGGCCTGCTGGGCCCTGTTTTCGGGGGGAACCTGGTCCAACCTCCCCAGGTTTAGCCCCCACAGCCCCTGTGCCTCCAGGGCAGGAAGCAGCAAGCAGTGTGTCCTGGAGAAGAGCCCGAGCTGCCTGCTGCCTGTTCTGCTGCCTGTCCTCCCACCTGCCTGCTGTCCCCTGCCTGCCCCACTGCCTGCCCAGTGCCTGACCTGCTGCCCGCTGTCTGCCCCCCTGCCTGCCCACTGCTCCACATCTGGGCGCTGCAGCGGACAGGGGCAGCCCAGCCACCCCACCACAGCGCTGCCCAGAGGACTGAGCTACCAGTGGCCTAGGGCACTGCCCTGACGACCCCCCTCACCTTGATGAAGAGCTGGATTTGGGGTTTCTCGGCCATGCTGCGCGGCGGCTGCTGCTGCGCTGCTGTACTCTGAGTGCCACAGCTGAAACCACGGCCCCTCCCAGCCCACATTCCTCCTCAGGGTGCACCCGCTCCCACCCACGCCCGGCCCCACGGCACAGACGTGACGCCCTGCTGTGGGGCCCTGCCACCGTGGCTGCTGCCAACCCCAGGCCGGTAATGCAGCTGGTGGCATTGCCAGCAGCTGCCACTCCTGCCTGTACCTCCAACCACCCCACACTGCTTGAATGATGACAAGCACTGGGCACAGACCTGTGTTGTGCCCCAGCACATCCTGCCCCTAGCAGGATCCTGAACCTCCACCCTGGGCACTGCCACTCTCCTCCTCAGCTCAGGCCCTCCCACGTACCCAGCCCTGCCATTCCTCCCATGCCCAACTACGCAGCCTCAATGGATTCAGTTATTATTTTTTATTTAAAACGGTCATTATTTTCACATTTCATCTTCTTTTTTGTTTGGTAGCAATATACAGGCAGCTCCAAGACATCCCCACCCCAGGGGCCCCACGCCCGCGGCTGAGCATGGCACTGGCGCCGTGCCCACGGCTGGTGGCCAAGGACGTGGAGGGGGAGGCAAGGCTGGAAGCGGGGCCAAACTCAATGAAGTGAACAGTGTTAAGGCAGCAGCCACCCTCGCCCTGGGGCGCTACCTTCCCGCTCCACCCCTGGACTGACTCTAGCACAGCGACGGTGCCTGGGCAGCACTCAGCCCATGGCAGGTAGGCCACTGTGGCCACCCAGGCTGTGTGGGCACCTCCACTGACCCTCAGAAGCCATGCAAATGATGGCATGGTGGCAGGGTGGACTGGGTGGACAGGGAAGACACTGTGACTGGGGTGCCAGTGCCCTTCTGGAACCTGGAACAAGAGCGTAGTGTGGCAGGTATGGGGCAAGGATAAAGCCCAGAGCACAACAGCACTGCCCACCCTGGAGTGTCCCAGGGTGCCACCAAGGTGGCAGCTGGGGACTCAGAGATGACACTATCCCCTCTCCCTGATGGCAAATGGCAAACTTTGAGCTGGCTTGTCCCCCAGCATCCCCTGGGGAAGGCAGAGTGTAGCCAGCACAGGAGCAGGGGCACACTGGTGGGGGCTGTGCCCCTGTGCCCTCCAACCCATCCCAGATCCAGCCAGTTTCGCATATGCCATTTAAAAAAATGGTCTGAAAAATCTGAAAATAGAGCTTCTTCTCCCAGTTTTCCCCCTATTGAAAATACTGTATATTGTATCACAATCCACAGCAGGTGGTATATGGGCCTGATAGGACCAGGGGGCACGGGGACACTTGAGGTCAGGCCCTGCTCCTGTGCCCAAGCGGGGCCAGAGCCAGCCTCTCTCCACCTCCCATAGCAGCCAGCTGAGGTGCCTGGTGCTGCTCAGGGCCTCTAGCCGAGCCTGTGCCAGGAAGGCAGAAAGGGCATTGGAGCACAGAGGGCAGACAGACCATGGCTGCTCCCCAGGAAGGTGCACAGCCACCCTGGGGGATTGCCAAAGACTGTGGCACCCAGCGGGGGGGGCGGGTCAGCATCACAGGCCCACCTCTGGGCACAGCTGCAACTTGTTGAGAGCTGCAGGCACCAGCCATGGTCCCTGTGGGTGACAAGGCAGCAGGACCCTCTGCAAAAAGGAGGAGCACTGCTGACTAAGGGGGTGCTCACTGCTGGCCAGTGACACTGCCAGTCCCACCACTGCAGTCCATCCTTCCCTCCCCACCACCCCAGGCACCACTGCCAGGCTGCTGGCACCCACCCTGACTGTCCCGACCTCGTACCTTAAGGCCACTCCACCACCAGCTTCCAAAGCTAAGCTGGGGTGCTGCAACCCCTCTCCCAGTACCACCAGTGACCCATCAATAAGAACCTAGTGCAGCTGGTTCCCGTACAGGGCTGGGCACTGAGGAACAAGTGTCAGGACAAAAGCAAAGTGGAAAGAGACACAGCAGAAAGGTGGCAGAGCTGCAGCAATGCCCTGTGATAGGGGAAGCAAGTGGTGAGGGCAGGCAGGAGGCAGGATCAGAGACTTGAGGGTGAGTGACATGATTAGGGGCAGAGGGGAGAAACAGCTGGTGCCAGCATGTGAAATACCCTGTGAAATACCCCTCTACGCTGCCACGTGCCTCTGCAACAGCACTGCTGCCTGGGGACAAAGGAGTGCCCAAGGCCAGGAAGGGCCAGGGCGAACAGACCCCAGGGTGGGCAGGATGTACCAGTGAGGCCAAGACTCCCAGTGACATCCCGCTGGTGACAGAAATCGGTTATGGGTGAAGGACCAGAGCACCTGCCCAGTGGTGCCCAGGGCAGCATCAGCCAGGGGGATTGTGGATGCAGCCACGTCCTTCTTCTAGCTCCACGGGGCCAGGCCTGGGGAGGTACCCACAGCCAAAGGTCCCCAGAGTGAGTGCAACATGAGTGTCCAAAGGCACTGCTCACAGGCCTGTGTGTCTGCCCCAAAGTGAGTGGGGCTGGCAGTGCTGGCAGCAAGCCATGTCCTTTCCTTCAGAGTCTCCATCCATGGCATGTTGAGGACCATGCCCCCAGCACCATGCAGTGATGCTGCTCCAGAGCTGAAGGGGGAAATAGCCACCCCAGTGGTGGCTTCCAAGATCCATCGAGGCGTTGCTGTACCCACTGTGTCCTCCCTGGCATGTGGCTCCAGCTGTGGCAACTCCACTCCACGGGGCAAAGGGAGGGGAGAGGCCGAAAGGGTTTGGTGGCTTGACAACATGGTTGTCCCCAGGGTCTCAGCACAGCGTGTCCGTGTTGAAGGAGAGCTGAGCCTGAGCAAGGAGACAGGCAGGGCTCAGGGGCTGCCCACTTAGCCAGCATACCCAGGGCATCTGGGGCCAGAGTCTGGCACAGGCGGCAGAGCAGAGAGCCCCCACCCCTCCCAGGCCCAGCCACTCCATTTTGTCACCTCTGTGGTGTCACAGCACTGCGTCCCAGGGCCTGTGGCACAGACACAGATGGGATCAGGAACATCGAGATCTGGGGACAGCCTCTCACCCTCTCCTCCTCAAAGCTGATGAGGCCTTCGTCATCAGTCTCCAGGTCCTCCTGCTCCTCCACCACGAGGGCCCGCAGCTCAGTGGGGGCGGTGCGGGGGCGCAGCAGGCTCAGCACGCGCTCCAGGGGTGACTGCAGGACACAGCTGGGGCTGGTCTCCTGCTGCTCCAGGTTATCACTTTGCTTCTTGGCAAAATTCACAAACACCTGAGGAGGAAGGGGCAGGAGACTCAGGTATTTGCAAGCACCTCCACCCCATGCTTGCCAGGTCAGGACCCAGGGCATCCTGCTGTGTGGTGGCTGCCACCATGCTCCCCATCTAGCTCCAAGCCCTGCCCCAAAGGCAAATCCTGCCCGGCACTTTGGCACTCCCCGGGGACAAGCATCCAGCTGCCCGTGCTGTCCCCAGTCTTACATTGTCCAGTGTGGTTTGGCTGACAGAGTAGTCTTCAATGCCCAGCACATCCACCACCTGCTCCATCTTACTGAAGACCTGCGCCAGCGAGATCTGGTCTGACTTCAGCTGGTACTGGGCCTTGGTGTGATGACGCTCCTGGGAGGTGATCACAGAGGGGACACTGAGCCCTCACCCCCCGATTCCCTCCCATCACCCGATGGAGGATGAAGGCTGCTTGTGCCCTGAAGTGGGGGCTGGCAGGGGACAGCACGGCCACCATGGGCAGCTCACCTTGAGGACAGCCTCAGGGAAGTTACGGTTGAAGAACCTTACCACCTCCTTGACATTGAGGCTGGACTTGGTGCGCACTGTGATCATGTAGCCATCACCAAACCTGCACAGGAACAAGGCACCAAATGAGGACCTGTCCCCTCATCTGCTCCCCCACGACCCTATGGAAGGGGACGATGCTCTCAGGCAGCCACTACTGGACACCAGGTCAGTGGCAGGGCACTTCAGTGACCCCTTTCCTGCCCACCTCTAAAGCAGCACCCACACAGAGGGCTGGTATCTCATCACAGATGCCACACTGTCACCCAGCCATGGGGATCCAGCCCCCTCCTGCCCAGTGGCACACACAGGCTGCTGGGCCCCATGCAGGCATTCGGAGCTCCTGCCAGGCTCTTACCTGTTCTTCAGGTGCTGAATGCTGCCAAGACACTTGAGCCTCCCGTTCACCATGATAGCCAGGCGGGTGCAGAGGGCCTCGCACTCCTCCATGCTGGGGTGACAAGGGAGGGTTCAGAGGAGGGCATCAGAGAACAGTGCCAGGGCTATGGTGGGGGTAGGCGGAGAGCTGGGCCTCCCAGGCCATCACCCAAGTGCAGTGGCCCCACCACCAGGGATGAGAGAAGGCAACAGAGGGTGTCCCAGGCTCCCCCTGCTCCTCATGCCAGGGACTGGGGAGCCAAATGCTGGGGAGCCCTCTCCCTCCCACACAGCACCCCAGGTGCTTGGAGGGCACAAACCCCTCTGGACCTGTGAGACGTGAGCACCACGGAGCGACCCGTTTTGATGACATCCAGGATGAGGTTCCAGAGGAAGCGCCGTGCCTTGGGGTCCATCCCTGTGGTTGGTTCATCCTGGGGGACAGACAGCACCCTCAGACATGCCAGCCTTGGGACGGACCCTGCCACTCCCTTCCTGTCCTGAGTCTAGCTCAGGCCACCATCCCACCCTCCAGGAGATGCATGGCGTGTGGTGAAGCAGGGGGTGGGTACCTCCCACCTGGAGTAATTTTTCTACCCGCAGGGCGCACCAGGAAGATGAAGGCTGGGTATCCAATGAGCGCAATGGCTGTGGACAGCTTCCTCTTGTTGCCCCCGCTGTAGGTGCTGGCAGGCTTGTCTGCGTACTTGGTCAACTCCAGCTTCTTCAGTGCCCACTTGACCACCTGCAAGGCATGGGAGACTGCTGTCATCCTGCCAAGGCCACAGGGCTGGCAGAACAGGCAGGGGTTGGGCTCCCTGGCACATCAGCTGCTGAGGGGACTACTAGCCAAGTGCCAATCAGGGAAGCCCCACGGCAGCCCCTGGCACAGCCACAAGCAGTGGTGGGGTCCTGCAAGTGCATGTGGCCTGGCCCTGGCAGCCCATGTGGGCACACTGCTGGGGTGGCACTGCCACGAGAGCAGCAGCACTGGCTCAGGCTGCACTGCTGTCCAGTGAGATGCCATCCCTGTGGCACAGCACCAGCCCTTGGATGCTGCCAACTGCTCGCCCAGAGCCCTACCCGCTCCTCATCCTTCCAGGGGATGCCACGCAGGCGGGTGTAGAGCTCCAGGTGCTCCTGGGCTGTCAGCTCATCAAAGAGCGCGTCGAACTGGGGGCAGTAGCCCAGGCTCTGCTGGACCTGCAGGAGCTCCTTCAGGATGCTGTGGGAGAGGATTGAGCGTTTGTGGGAAGAAGGAATTCTTTTTGTGAGGACTGCTGCTGAGTCCCCTTTTACATGCCTTTACACTGGAGCATCTTCCCCCAGGTAAAACCCCACTGGGCAGCCTCAGCACAGGGCCACTGTCTCTTGACCCACATCCCAGGTAGATGGTCACCCAGGAGGACACAAGGCTGCCGAGTCCCACTGGAACACACAAGCTCACTCATGCTGCTTTATCCTGGGAGCTCTCCAAGCAGACCCCATGCCATCCCCAGGAAAGCAGGCAGCCCCCAGGCCCCCCTTACCTGTGTCCGTTAATGAAGGCCTCTCCACCTGTGGTGCTCTCATCCCCTGTCAGCATCTTGAATGTTGTGGTCTTGCCTGCACCGTTGACGCCCAGCAGCCCAAAGCACTCCCCAGGGCGCACACCCACACACAGCCGGTCCACAGCCAGGATGCGCCCAATCTTGCGGGACTTGTACACCTGGCAGGGAAGGGGATGGGGACTCAGCACACCAGAAGCCATCTGGACCCACTGCCCCACCCACAGCCCTGGGCTGGGGTGGTTCCTGGAGTCTCCTTGCAGCCTGATGCAGCCCCCACCTTGGTGAGGTTCTCAATCTTTAGCATGTCATTGTCGGCGTCACCACGCAGGACCCGGTGCCTCTCATTGGCCACATCAATGTCATCCTCAATGGGTTTGGTGGAGACGGGCAGGCGCCTGTGGGAGGGAGCAGAGGCAGGGGGGAATGTGGGACCAGGAGCTGCACCCCTGACAGGACCAGGCAGCTCCCACTCAACACTGCCAGAAAGGCAGCCTGAAGCTCAAGGATCCCAAGAAATCTTTACCCCAACAACCCTGCCCTGTGCCACACTCACTGGGGCTTCCGGAAGAAATTGTACTGGCACATGATGGTGATGAAGAAACCAACAAAGCCTTCAATTGTCATGGCAACAAGCCCTCGTGTCACGATGTCCCATTCGAAGGGTGATTTCATTTTATCAAACTGCCCTGAATAGGAGGAAGAGCATAGAGCAGCTGGGGACACCTTCCCTTGGAGACAGCTTGGTTGTCCCTCCTGAGTTGACCCATGACAATGACACTGCTCCCATGCTCACCCACCACAGCTGCCTGGGCTGACCATAACACAATGCCCTCTCAGAGCATGGGTGCTGTGGAAATCATCTGGCAAGTTTTCAACCTCATTAGGATGAATCAACCCAGCTGAGAGTGGAATCAGAGGGATTTGTCAAACCCTGACCCAAAACTGTCCTTCACAATGCAAGCAGCACCCAGATTATGTACAGAAGCTGCTCAAAAAACAGAGAGCAGGGGAGCTTCTGAGGCCAGGATGAAGCTGTAAGTGGCAAAAGGCTTATGTTGGTTGGGCAGTGCAGACCCAAAGAAACCCTGTCTAAGGAGAGTCCCTGCAGCCTCCATCCCTCCTGTCACAGCACAGACTCACCATGGCCCACCACAGCTATGCTATGCTGCCACTAAAATTCACCACAGCCTTGCCATGGCCCACCACAGGCAGTGTGCAGCAGCAGCAGAACCACACACCTCTTCTCCCCATGGGGCTGCTATTTGGGATGGCCCAAGGAACCACTTTCAGAAATGCTGGCACCATGCCACAGCTGACCCTCAGCTGTGTCTTCTTCTGTGCCCCATCTAATCCACCCCCTTGGCTGTTTGCTCCATGTTGCTCTGGGCCTTGGGACACCCCCATGGGGCAGGCAGAGGGGATGTGCCAGCATCATGGTCCCCTCCAGCTCCACATACCCTGGCACAAGGGAAGGAGAGAATAAGAGGCCATACCAATCTTGGCATAGTACTCATTGATGTATTCATTGTAGGCCATCTCCATCAGGCCATGGCCCAGGTTGTAGTTAGGGAACACGAGGAAGCAGCTCTTCAGGTAGCTGTTCACCACCTTCAGGTCCTGTGGGGACAGCAGAGAGAACACAACCATCCACCAACCCCAAATGAGTGGTAGGAGCAGGATCTCCAAGATCCAGCCCAGTCAGGTCTCATGGCTGATCCTGCTGGAAACAGAAACCTCCTGAGGTCCCTCCCAGCCTGAGCTGCCTCACAAGCAGAATGGCAGCATCTCCCTTCCTGGTGGCCCTCAGCAGAGCTGTGAATGCCATACCTTGTCGTGCTCAAAGAGCTGCAGCAGAAACGTGGCAACAGTGGCTGTGATGCCAATGAAGAGATTGATGACGATGAGGAAGACATAAGCGGAGCTGGGCACCTCAAACCAGAAGGAGGCTGGGTACATGATAGGGGTGATGGACCAGCTGGGGACGTGAGAAGAAGCAGCACATGTCAGTATGGCAGCAGAGGGGCCCCCAGCCTTGGCACTGCCCATCTCCATCCTGCTCTGCCCAGGCTCTCCCACACCAGCCCTCACAGCCACTGCACTCCAACCAGCTATGGGGCTACAGAACATCACAGAATGGTTTGGATTGGAAAGGACCTTTCAAGGACATCTAATCCAGTCCCCAGCCATGGGCAGGGACACCTTCCACTAGTGCTCCAAGCTGTCCAACCTGGCCTTGAACATTTCCATGAATGGGGCAGCCATAGCTTCTCTGGGCAATCTGTGCCAAGGCCTCACTGCCCCCATTATGAAAAATTTCTTCTTAGTATCTGGTCTAAATCACTATCTTTTAGTTTAAAACCACCACCCCATAAGACTCTGGAGGCATCCCTGGTGCCTCCTGACTACCGCCCTCTGAGCAACATACCCATAGAGCAGGAAGAGGGAGAGGACAGCGGGGAAGTTGGTGGGAGAGGTATATGCTGGGAGGTCAAACACGAACAGGATGATGATGCAGCACGTGGCTGGCACCAGGTAGTTTAGCTGGAGAAGACAGAAACATCTGTGACTGCCCACTCCCTGGCACAGCCCCGGAGGCTTGGTCAGTGGGGCCACGTGTCCCGCTTACCATGTCCCACATGTAGTTGGCCAACCAGTAGATGACAGGATCACAGCCACTCACAAACTGCAGGTGTTTGGCCTTGGTGGCCTTTTCAGCCACCAGGAATACCACAAAGCTGGCTGGGACGAAGGACATGGCCACAATGATGAAGATGGCAATCACCACATCTGTGCCTTGCAGGCTGGATGGGGAGCAAGGAGAACATGGACTCCATCACCCCCAGTTGCCTGGGAAGGGCCACCCACCCTGGTGTGGGACAGTCACTGCGCACAGATCAGGGCATGGCACAGGGACCCCCACATCACAACCACCCTGTCCCTCCCCACCATGCAGCCTGTGAAGCAGAAGCCTCCATCTTCCCATGCAACCACCAGTAGAAAGCCCCTACCTCCCATGGGACAGCCACCCTCCCTCAGACCCTCTCCTTGGACCTACAGGTAATCCAGGGACAGGCTGGCACTCGTTTTGTTCATGGGGTGATTCGTGACTGTGATACCTGCAACAACGACCAAGAAGAAACATGGAAGCGTGAAAACTGGCCTGGGACATAGAGCCCTGTCCCCAGTCTGCCTGGTCCTGGCTCTGAGCAGGATGGGCTTCCAACGTGAAGCTGAAGAGAAGCTGGGCTCTCTGAAGCAACTCAGCACCTCAGTGCCAAGCCCTCCCCTCACTGGAGAGCACCCCTAGACATGTCACAAGCCCAGGCACTTCCAGGCAGCGCTTGGGGACAGTCCAGCCCAGGCCTGGCAAAGAGCTCATCCCAGCTCTCCTATCTCAGAGCTGAGGTGTGTGAACCCCTGTTCCAGCTGGACACTAGCCTGCTTGGCCCAAGGTGGACACTGCACTTTGGAGCCTGGTTGGACTATACCCTAATGCTGCTCCTGACATGCTCCTGCCCTCAAGCACGTGCAGATCCTCACCATAGGCAGCAGGGTTGCCCTTGCTCTTGGGCAGGTTGGCTCTCAGGATGGCATTGTTGAGGGCATTGAGGTAAGTGGGCATGCTGTGGTAGCCCTTGTTGTTGTAGAAGACCTGGAGGAGGAGAGAGGAACAGTGGGACATGGCAAGAGAGCTGTGCCCAAACATGTACTGGGAGAGAAGGATACAATGGGATGGACAGCCACCCACGGGGCAGGCATCGTGTGCTCAAGGCTGTAGGGAGAATAGGCCATTGCTGACTGTGCTGGGTCAGACCTGCTGACCACTCCCCTGTGGCTGGAGCCTCCCAAAGCACTTGGGGAGATGCAGAAGAGCAGTCCCAGGGGTTCCTGCTGCCCCCTTTCCTCCCCACATATCTGCCCTGCCCTGAGGTGCAGTGCTGTCCCACCTGGGCCGTTCTCCGCACAGCAATCTTGCGCACTGTGGCCGGAGCCCTGGCTCCAAAGGAGGCTGGGATGGATTTCTGGACGTTTCCAAATGTGAGTGCCCCATACCTGTGGGACAAGGCACTGCTGAGGAAGCTGCAACTGCCTGCCCCTCACCTCCAGGGGTGGAACCATGCTTGAGCATGTTGCTAAATCCAGCCAGCACCCCGGGGCAGGTGTCCCCAGACCCCTGGTTCTCATCCCTACTCTGTGGTGCAGGACAGACCCTCCCAGCCTCCCCTCTTGCCTGTGCAGCCGGAAGCGGTCCGAGGTGTAGAGGAGATACTCAGAGACGTTGCGCCCTGTGATGTCTGTCAGGATGTCCCCTGTCACCACCTTCATCTGTGGGGGATGGCCCCCCACGCCACTAGGGCAGGAGAAGCCAGTCCCCTGCATGGAGCATGTGCACTTGATGGGCTCATGGATGATGTGGGGCAGGGCAGGGGCTGAGGTCACGGTCCCTGAGGAGCAGAAGGGGTGGCTCACAGTCAGGCTCCTGCCTGCCCCAGCTGCTGGGGACAGCATGAGGGTGGGGCAGTTGGGCAGGCAGGGTCCTGGTGACCAAGAGATCAATGTGCAAAAAGCTTTGGGGGGACAGAGATTCAGAGATGGCCACGAGGCATGGCTGGAGAAAGAAAGGGCTGGGGACCACATCCAGCAAAGCTGATGCAAGGCTGGCCACGGGGCTTTGTGACAGTGTCACTATCCAAGGGGCTCTACTGGCATGGCTGGGGCTCAATGGGGACAGTGTTCCAGGGTCAAAGCCACAAGTTCTGCCCAACAGAGCTCTGCTGTGTGGCCAGGCCAGACTAACAGGTACTCCCAGAGGTCCCTGGAGCCATTTCTGTGAGGAGAGGCATCGTCTCCCTGCTGGAGACAAATGCCAGACACAAGAGCACCCAGCATAGGTAATACCTTTAAGAGTAGAGAAGGTTGTAGAGTTCCAGGCATGGAGCAGGTCCTCATCCACTGAGATGGGGTAGTCAGAGGGAGCCGGGGATGGAGGTGGTGGCACAAAGTTGGAAAGCGGAAGGCCCTGGGTGAAGGAGTCGATGCACATGGCATCGAAGTACTTGGCTGCCAGCATTTTGGACTCATTGCTATTGAGGTTGAGGGTCTGCATGGGTTGGTCCAGCGTGTTGTTAAAGGGTGTCTTGAGCACACAGGTGGCCCCCACACCAGAAGGCAGATGGAAAGTGTTCACCAGCTGCTGAGGGCTGGCATCGGGAGACAGCCTAATGCTGCAGGAGCAAGGAGTAGGAAACACAGATCTCAGCACCATGGCCATCTTCTTCTGGGACCTCCCTGAGACCTTGGCACTGATCATGGACACACACAGCCTATGCCTGGCATGACTGAGCTGCTAATCACAGTGTCAGGGCACACATCTCCCAGAGACACCCTGGCCAGGACAGAGATTGTTTTCTATCAGGGGACATGGCACCAGCCAGGCTCTGCTCCTGGCCTGAGCCAGCCCTGGCACCAGGCATACTGTGAGCCGCCCTCCCCACTTGCCCCCCTTACAGTCCCATGGATGGGCCTTGGGCACAGGGTGCTGGTCACCAGCAGTGGCAGCTCTCACCGGTACTCACGCCGCTCCTCGTTGGCGTAAGGAATGAAGTTACCCTTGGGCTGAGTGTAGTTGTGGTACTGGGATGGCGAGAGGATGAGGGGTGGCAGGTCACCTGTGGGGACAAGGACAGGAACCTGCTCGTACCCACTGCACCACTGCACACAGGGAGACTGTCCTGGCCTTGTCCTCCTGCAGCCAGTGACCACACTGGAAGAGGCAGAACAGGTCGCCCAGCATGCAGGTAGGTAGGTAGCTTGCATGCACCTATTTCGGGCACAGAGAGCGCCACAGTCATGGCCACGCAGACGAAAAAGGCGGGCAGCAGGATCTGCGAGAAGAGGGCCTTGGTGTTGCGCTTGGCGCAGTGGAAGCGTTTGACAATCAGCCCATGGAACTGGCGCAGCTTCAGCCACGAGCCTTCCAGCTTGAAGCTTCCCCGACCTGCCAGGTCACGATCCTCTGCTTCCACCTCTGCTTCTTGTTCTGGGAGGGAGAGGGACATCAGCCCTCTGGCACAGCTGCTCCCACACCTGCCTGGGCTCCCAGGAAGCTGACCCAGACACCCAGCCCAGCTCAGCCACCCCAAGGGTAAGGGCAGCACCCAACCCCAAGTCTGCCACCAAGCCACGACAGGAGCGCAGTCAGGAGCATGGTATCTGGCTGGCAGGTTCCTCTTGGCCCCAAAAGGAAAATTTAGACAATAGTTTAAAAAAAAACAACCTAATTTGGTGATTTTTCTAGGACTCCTCCATTTTCCCATCAGCTCTGCCAGCTGGTGGGGGGTCAGCACACACAGGAACAAGGGACAAGACACAGGTGGGAGTCCCAGCAAGACAGTGGGAGCTCTGTCACAGCACTATCCCACCTCTGCCTCCCACAGCCCTGGTGGAAGAGGTGGCACATCCCTAAATTAGTCACATGAGTTGTGACATAACCCAGAACAGGATCTCTGACTACAGCAATAACTTCGAGGCACCTGCCTGCACCCTCTCTATCCAGCAATCCCAGCATCCAGGCGGGGGGAGAGGCTTGCACCTGGGGCAGGGTATGACTGGTGAAGCCATCACCTAGAAGGCGATTTTGTGCCCAAGGACCAAGAGGAGAAACCCAACTGGTGACAGCGTGGGAAGAAGCCATGTTAGTGGGGCGAGTCTGCAAGGTGGCACTGAAGACCCACAGGAGCAGAGACAACACTGGCTGCTCTCACTGGCTTCACACCTTGGCATGAGACCCTCATGGCACACCCTACCAGCATGGGGTGCAAACTCATGGAAAGAGCCTGTTCCCAGCCCTCCCACCCAGGCTGTGGCTCTCTGGTTGCTGTGTTGCTGGATGCCCCATCAGCCCCCCGCCCCCATGGGCTCTCGTCCCAGCAGCCACAGCCACCCATCTCAGTCACAACCAGATACCCTGAGGGACCGGGTCAGCTCTGCCCACCCTGGGCGAACCCTCCACATCCCAGCTAAGTGCCGCCCCCGGCCCCTGCCAACGGCCAGGCACCAGCAGCACCAACCTTGCAGACTGATGTTATCGGGATCCTGGCGGTTATCGAACAGGGGCACGTAATCCCCAAAGAATTCAGAATAAGCCCCACCTTCATCGCCACGCACGGAGCCCACCGAGGACGCTGAGCGCAGGGATGCTTGCGACTGCGCCAGCTTGGAGCAGGTCACCAGGTTGCTGAGCTCCACCTCAGGCTTCTCTGGCATGGCTGCTTCGGCCAGGGACTCCCCATTGGCTTCAGACTTTGGGCCCAATTCAGAGGCAGGTGGCTGCAGGGCATCCTTGGAGTCCTTCATGTCTGGAAGAAAAAATGGGGGTTGCCACCAGCCATGCCACTCTACACTGCAGCATGGCACCGACTGGGGATGGATGGTACCACAGAATCACAGATTGGTTTGGGTTGGAAGGGACCCCATCTCATTCCAGCCCCCTGCCAAGTGCAGGGAGACCTTTCACTAGACCAAGTTGCTCCAAGCCCCATCCAACCTGACCTTGAACACTTCCAGGGATGATGCACCCATAGCTCCTCTGCATGACTTGTGCCAGGGCCTTACCACCCTCACAGGGGAGAATTTCCTTCTAACATCTAATCTAAATCTCTCCTCTTTTAGTTTAAAACCATTCCCCCCTTGTTTTAACACTATCTGTCCACTTAAAATCCTTCTCTCTCATTTTTTCAAGGCCCCTTTAGGCACTAGAAGGTGCCATTAGGTCTCCCTGGAGCCTTCTCTTCTCCTGGTCAACACCTGCAGCTCTCCCAGCCCGGCTGCGTGGCAGAGGTGCGCCAGCCCTCGGAGCATCTCCAATCTCCATGGTGTCCTCTGGAGACCTGTGCTGAGGACACCAGAGCTAGCCACTAGTCCAACTGAGAGTAAAGCCAGAGTGGAGCAGATTCTGACTGCCTTTGGCCAGGATGGGCTCTGCTGGAAATCTCTCCTCCATCTGGGATAAGAGATTCCTTCAGCCACCAAGCCCAGCAAGATCACAGAGCCCCTCCGTAGCACCAGCAGCACCTTGTGCCCCCTCAAACACCCGTACCCACGTCACTGTTCTCCAGAGACTGATCCTCCTCAGACACCTTCAGGAAGACCTCCTCCAGCGTGGTGTCCATCAACCCAAAACTGGTGAGGTCCAGCTCTTCCAGGCTCTGCTCCAAGTGCTGTGGGAGCAAAGTGCTGTGTGAGGAGGGCAGATGTCCACAGTGCCACAGCCCCGTGCCTGCCGACTCTGCCAGCCCCTGCAGGTACCTGGAAGAGCCTCTCAAAGCAGCCCTTCTTGACAGCCTCACTGGGCAGAATGTAGGAGAGCTCTGTGTTGGTGTCTGAGATGAGGAGGCAGGAGGCCACATACTTCTTGATGAACTGGGAGACACGAGGCTCAGAGCAGGGGCTGACAGAGGAGTGGGCTCAAGGGGCTGTGGCCTGCCTCTGAAGCAGAGAGACAATACCCATCAGTCAGTTCACACCTGGCCTCCCTCCAAGACCCCCACATCTCCCCTACTCCCCAGTGCCATAGGAGCTTCCCTGTCACCCTGACTGGCCTGGGGATGGTCTTCTGCAATGTGGCCCACTCAACCCACAGGGCAACCCACAGGCTCAACAGAACCAGCACCTGGAGAAAAATGCCACTGTGTAAGGTCTGGCCAAGGACCCCGCTGGGAAAAACTAAGGCTGAGCAATGGGGCCCTCCTACTCCCCTGCCCCATCCCTTCTGCCCTCCATGTGGCCTAAGGAGACTCAGGATGGGAGTGCTTGGGTGTTGACCTCTCCTTTGCTAGGCTGAAGAAGGCGGGTGCCATCTACTCCTTTAATAAAGGGTCCCCACTGCTCCCCAGACCTGTGCCATTCCTGGTGTCTGACTGCTTCTTCACCACTGTCAACTTGTAGCCGTCACCATAGGTGCTCTTGAGGAACAATGGAGAACCACAGCACTTGAGCTTGCCATGGGAGATGATGGCAATGCGGTCCCCCCAGCAGGTCAGCCTCATCCATGTGGTGTGTGGAGAGCAGTATGGTCCTCCCTGATGGCAGCACAAAGTCTCAGCAGAGGGGCCATGGCTGCCACAGAGGAGCATGCTAGGCTCCGCCCAGCTCTGCTCACCTGGCTTGTACTTGAGGATGAGGTCCCAGATGGCCCTTCGGGCATATGGGTCCACACCAGCTGTGGGCTCATCCAAGATAACAGCTCGTGACCCACCCACAAAGGCAATGGCCACTGACAGTTTCCTCTTCATGCCACCCGAGAGAGTCTGCACCTGGCAGTGCCGTTTATTGGAAAGTTCCAGGTCCTCAATCATCCTGGGGACAGGGGAGAAGCACCAGGAATGCTGTGGGGGCTGTACTGGTGCCCAGTGCCTGTGGGGAGTATGTAATGGCTCTTCCCCACATGGTATCTGCAGCCTTCAGCTGCTGGGACTGCCCAGCTGCAGTCAGGCCATGAGAATCTTCTGCTCACTTCTACAGCCTGACACCCCAAGGGTGGGAAAACACCTGGTGGAGCTGCTCCATGGGAAACCACTGCCACCAGATCGCCCCCCATAGCACAGCCAGCAGGAAGGAGACTCACTCATGCCAAAGGCATGGATGAAGACAAAGGAGCTGGAGGGTGCCTACTTGTCCATCTCCTTGCGGATCTCCTCCTCTGCCATGCTCTTGAGCTGCGAGTAGAACCAGAGATGCTCCTCCACCGTCAGCCTGTCAAAGAGCACGTTATGCTGGGGACACATGCCCAAGTTCTTCCGGATCTTGTCCATCTCCGTACGGATATCATGGCCATAGATGGTAGCAGAGCCCGATGTTGGAGGGAACAAGCCAGTGAGGATGGACCTGGATGGATGGAGAAAGGCAACAGTGTGAGGGAGCTCATATTGGCCCCGATCTGGCCCCAGTCCCAACACCTCTGGGAGCATCTGCTGGGCCCCAGGCAGAGCAGTATCAGCACAGGGCCACGAGCCTACTCCTGTCCCATGTTTGTGCCAGCCCCACACCCACACTGCTGCCCTCTGGGCATGGTACCAGCTGCCACAGGCCCCTGCCTCACACCCTGCAGCTGGCCAGAGGAACATGGTCTCTCTCTGCCTGAACAGGCACTCACATGGTGGTGGTCTTGCCTGCACCATTGTGCCCCAGGAAGGACACAACCTGGTTCTCGTAGAGGTTGAGGCTCAGCTTGTTTAGCGCCAGCTTCTTGTCTGTCTTGTAGACTTTGGTGAGCTTGTCAATGCAGACGACCAAGGGGAGGTGGGTTGGCTCCTCCTCGATGCCCCTTGTCTCCTCTGCTGTGACAGGAGGATGGTGAGGAGCCAGGGGAGGGCAGGGAAGCCAGGCTTTGAGTGGGGTTCCCTGGGAATGAATCAACCCGCCTCCATCCCATGGTGGCTATGCTGGCTTGTGGTCCCTTCCCCTCTGCTTCTTGCCAATTTTCTCCCTCTCACGCCACCGTGGCAGCTCCCAGAGAGGCCACAGTGTTTGGCCCAGTATCCTGCCCTGACAAGAGCACAGGCGTCCATGGCCGAGGCAAGACTCTGTGGCAGTCAGGGCCACCCTTGTGCCACCCACTTCCATCCCCAAGTGCCCTCACCCAGCCTCCGGCTCTCCATGGCACAGGCCTGATCCTCCTCCATGATGCTGAGGCGGGTGTTGCGTGACCACGGCCAGGTCCACTCCCAGGTCTCCACGCGCCCATTGCCCAGCCAGTAAGACTTCTGGAAAGGGAAGTACCAGGGCCGTGGCAGGCCGAACATGCCTGCAACCACAGCCCCAGGGAGTCAGGGCCAACCCTACACCCAGGCCCATGCAGAAGCTGCTGAGGACTGAGTCAGAGCTTGGCATGGGCAAGGGCTTGGGAGTTTTCCCAGGTCAGGTCACCACTGCAGGGTGGGGGCTGTGAACACTCCAGCTGGCTGGGCTCAGGGAAGCTCTGTGGGCTGTCAGGAAACAAATTCCTTTGGGGTTCAGGTTGGGTTGGCTCATGCTTCAGCTTTACAATGAAAAAATCACGGAGCAACTGAAATGCTTCCAACAAGGGCGGGGATAAGGGGGATTGGCATCTCAACTGTGGACATCTGGCTTTGCTACAGCCAGCCCCTGAATTGAGACACCTGGCTGACACCAGCAGATAAGAACATGTGGGAGGTGTCCCCCAGCAAAGAGGCTCCTGTAAGGTCTGGGGTGCCCTCATGCCCCTCTGCCCACACGTACCCGGGTGCACGGCCTCGATGTACCACGTGAGCACCCCATACACCATGGCATCCACGACCAGCATCATCATGGACAGCAGGAGGTTGAAGTCATCTCCTTCCACAGGTGATTGGCTGAAGGTGTGCCACTGGATACCCACGCCAGCCACCTCATACAGTGCAAAGTACTTGGAGCCCAACCCAAAGGCGGTGGTGGACATGAGAGACTGTGAAGAGGTGGAGGGAAGGGAATGGGAGGTCAGCAGGAACTGCAGGCCAACTCCAGAAGAACAGGTTTGGGTGAATTCCTACCTAGTGCTGCCTCACCCAACCCCATGAAAATGCTCCTGGACCTGAGAGGCACCAAACCTTTTGGAGATACCTCCAAAGCCCTACAAGGAGTTGGTTCATACAGGCAATGGCTTGCCCAGGGCTTGGTGACAGTTTGGTGGCTTTGTACTGGACATGAGGTACCTGAGGCAAACCTGGGACCAAGTGTGTCCCCAGCTGCTGCAGCCAACTCACCGCAATGCACTTCTCAAAGGCCGTGATCTTGTCATGGGCCACCTCCTCCCGGATGGCCACATACATGTAGGGCACGTAGCTGAGGAAGTAGATGATGCCACCACAGGCAGAGGCCAGCTTGGCCTTGGAGTAGAGCACCGACACCAGAAAGCTGCAGGGAGGACAGCATCTCCTTGGATCCCACACCACCAGGACTTTCCCCACACCATCTAGTTTTGGTGGTGTTGAGGCAATAAACTGGCTCCCCAAATCAGTGGCTTGGAGGGACTTATGCCCCTCCACTGGCCCTTGCCCACACAGCCCCCAGCACCCTCGCTCCATGGCACAAGAACGTGGCACTGCCCATGCCCCTGTACTGCCCAGCACAGACCAGGCAGCTCACCAGAACATGATGGTGGCCACAGCATAGATGGCAAGGAAGAGCCATATGATGAGGACGTCGCTATGCATCAGGACCTTGCCGTACTTGAGAATGGCAGTGAGCGCTGTGACCGAGATGGAGAGCTGGACAAAGCCAGTGATGAACCAAGCCACCCAGTGCACCGCATTGTTCAGGCCCATCATCTTCATCACCTGTGAGGCCAAAACTACTCAACGGGACTGTCCCCAACCCTGTGCACCCCTGCTTCTATTCTCACTGGGCTGGGAGGGCAAAGGGTAGCACCAAGGGAGCTGCTGGGAGTGGGCAGGACACAGCACCCTCTATTGGGGTACCAAGGAGCTCAGTTCCCTCCAGGGCTGGCCAGGGATCATCTCATGCTGGGGACACTCAGAAGGACCAGCTCCGCCCAGGGATTTTGGATCTCCATCTGCCCTAGTTCATGTAACCCAGAAATACAAGGAAGGTGACCAGGGACACAGCACAGAATGTAGAGCGTAGATATGCCCACTCCTCCCCAAAAATCTCTTCCACCATCCCTACCTCTTTCAGGCGATGCTCCTTCTCTGTCACGATGTGCTGGATCATCATGGCCACTGAGTAGACCCAGGAGATCACCATGCAGAGGGGCATCATGTGCTCAATGACAAAGAGAAAGCTGGCAGGATAGAGGAAGAGAGGGGAGAAGTGGATGGTGGCACTGCCACAGAGACCTGCAGAGACTCTGGGGGAAGGGGCCTTGGAGGGGCTCTCCCACTGCTTAGGGACAACTAGTCTCTAACCAGCTCCTCCTTAGTGCCCTAAGAAAGAACTTCTCCAGTGAGTCCACAGGACAACCCAGTGTCATGGCTAGCGGGCCTTTGCAGGCAAGTAGTAGCCACAGGCTCCACCCAGGGCCCTGGCTACCCTGGTGTGGATGGCGCTCTCTCCAACCTCCTGCCCAGGAGTGTTGGTGGCTCTGGGACTTCTACAGGTGCTGCCTCCAGACCACTGTAGTCCATAATCACCAACAGATCCATGTGCCATTTCTTTACTTTCCCCTGCCTTCCTGAGCCTGGTAATCCAAGGCATTGGACTTAACTGGTTGCTCATCACTCCCAGGGTCACCAATCTCATTCTGGCCCCCAAACTTGTTCTCTTTTCCCAGCTAAAGTATCTTGGCCCGCAAAGTGGAAGGAGGAAGGTCCTGCAGGTGAGTGTTACTCACTCATCCCGGGTATAACATGGGTACGGGAACATCTGTACATAGTTGCCAGGCTCCACCACATCGTGGCCAACAAATGTGTTGATAAGGGCACGCTCCATCATGTCTGTGGAAGAGAAGGAGAGGCGAGGCTGAGCGCAGAGAGGCCAGGGCCATGGGCAGCTGTGGCAGAGCACTGACACTTACCCTGGATCCAGACAAAGCCATAGAGGAAGTAGAAGCGGCCGCCGGTGTTGGGGCCAGGCCGCCAGTATGCCCGCCGGATCTCGTTGGTCTTCTCTGTGAAGCTGGAATTCTGCCGGATCTTGTACATGACATGGGGAGGCAACGAGCCATCCCTGTTGGTCTGGAAGATGACACCTGTGGGCAGCAGAAGAAGCAGGGAGTCCACAGGGGCCAGCCACATCAGCCAGCCCACAGCAACAGGCAGGGATGGGGAGGGTACCGCGAGCGTTGCCATGGATGAGATGGGTGGCATGGCTGGGGATGTGAGACATCCATGGGATACGAAGGCACACAGACAGCAGGCCGTGTCAGTGGGAGAGCCAGGACAGCAGCCTGGGGCGGAGGATGGGCACCATATTCAGCCCCCTCATCCACCCAACATGTGCACCAAGGGACCCACATCCTGAAGCCAATGGCTCCAGGGCACAGCTGGAGAAGGGCAAAGCTTCAGGGACCCTGAGAACAGCTGGTTCCCAGGGACATACTGGCAAAGACCGTGACATTGTCCTGATAGGCCTGGTTCAGCGTGTAGTTGACAATGCTCTCCTCATCTGGGAAGCCTTTGAAAACGTCCACGCTGACCTAGTGGGAGGAGAATCACACAATCACTAAGACTGGAAAAGCCCTCCAAGATCACTGAGTCCATTAACCCAAACACTATCAAGCCCAGCACTAAACCATGCCCCCAGGTGTCAAATTCATACATTTTCTGAACACAGGGGTACTACCACTGCTCTGGGCAGACTGTTCCAGTGCTGACCACTCTTTCACTGAAGAAATTTTCCGTAAAATCCAACCTAAACCTGCTCTGCTACAACGTTAGGCTGTTTCCTGTTGTCCTGCCACTTGGGAGAAAAGACCAACCCCCACTTGGCTGCAACACCCTTCTAGGTAATTGCAGAGATGTAGAAGATCCCTGCTGAGCTTCCCGTTCTCCAGGCTGAGCTCCCTGAGCTCTCAGTCCTGCCTCATCAGACTTGTGCTCTCCAAAACCTTCCCTGGCTCCACTGCCCTTGTCTGGACATGGTCCAGCAGGCTAGTGAGATCCCAATGCCCTGGATGGGTCTAGCACACAGAGCCTGCAGATGGTACAGCATGCACCACCCAGTGTGGTGACCACCTCCACCCTAGACATCTACCCCAAAGCTCTGGACACTGTAGGAACCACCACCTTCCCCAGAGTTCCTGTCCCATGCTCTTAAAAAGGTCTCAGTGGACCTGACCCTCTTCAGCCCAACAGAGCCTGGCTGTTGGTGGTTCAACCTTCCCCACCTTCCACCTCACCTTGGCCATGAAGCGGACCCAGCCACAGGCAGCATTGTCAATGGTATCCAGCTGCTGGAGCAGGATGCTGGCATTGGGCAGAGAGAAGTTGCCATTGAGAAAGTTGTGAAGAACATCACTGTCAGAGACATTCAGAATCTCTGGATGCTTGTGGAGGTCAGCGGTCAACTGAGACAGAGAGGAAGACATGGGAGGGAGAAGTTGGGGTATGCCTTGCCTCTCAGGTCCACCCCCACAGACACAGGCAGGACCCAAAGCTCCTCCTGGGGATGAGGAACAGTGTGCACACTGTGCAGGGATCCAGACTAGTCTCCACAAGAGAAGGTGGATACTAGGGAGTACCCCATGAAGAAGTTACAGGGTATCTGGGGGGAGGATAACCCCTTCTCCACTGCCAGGGCAGTAAATCCCTGGCAGGCTCATCCTCACCACACTGTCCTACCTGCTGGAGCCAGCGGATGCGCCTCTGCAGCCTGCCCTCCTCCAGGTAGGCTCGGATCTCAGGGGAGATGTTCAGCCATGCCTTGGCGTAGTGGGTGACATTGCCCACAAAGGCGAAGGTCTCGTTGGCCTGGGGGCCAGGCAGAAAGTCGTACAGTGGCAGAGGAAGGGGCTTCCTGCTCTCTGGGATGACTAGCAGTCATGGAGATACCTGCCCACCTCCCACTGCCTGTGGGAGCTCCCTGTGTCTGGCAGTCAACCTCTTCCCTGCCGCACAGCCCATCTGCAGAGCAGGATTTTTGGGAGAAGAAGGACAGGGGTCCCAACCTATGCATCCTCACCTTCAGGATGACCTTGTCAACTTCGGTGCCCACAGGTGCATATAGGATTTTGGGGTTGCTGGTCATCAGATGCACAAGGAGGCCCAAGTTTCGCTGCTCCTTGCTGGTGAAGCCCAGCGAGCTCATGTTGCCCTGCTTCAGTGCCTCAGGCTCAATGGTCCTGCAAAGGGAGCTCAGGCTTTCTACTCTGCTTCAGGCTCAGCACCCCTTGCTGCAGGCAGCTCCCACCCCTGCCCATGACAGGCCTTCAAACTGACTCCAGTGCCTGCATGGTGCTGCCCAACACCATGGGAGCATCCTTGGCTGCAGGACAAGGCTGCAGTACAGCACCCAATCCTGCCTGCTCAGCAAGGGGTGACACCACTGGCCTGCGCAGGGAGAACCTGGAGCCATCCCCCAGTGCTCCTACCGGTTGTTGCCGCAAAGGATGGGCTGCAGCCCTGCCCAGAGCTGCACAAATGCTGAGAACTGCCCCTGGGGGTTGTCGATGCCAGATGGGCTCTCCCCGGCACCCTCTTCCTCCTCTGCTGTGGCATTGCCAGCCGTGGCATTGGCGTTGGCCCAGCTGGTGCTGTTGGCCATGGGTGGCGCAGCCTTGCTGGCACAGGCTCCCCTGGGCAGCAGCTTAGCCAGTGCTGAGAGGATGTCCATGTCCTGGAGAACCTTCTCCATCTCCACCAAGTCCTCGAGGAGGGCACGGAGGCGATGCTGAGTGGCTGTGCTGTTCACTTCCTCCAGCTTCAGCTGTGAGTGTGCGTGGACAAGGAGTTACTCATTGCTGGGGCAACAGGGTCTGCTTGCCTTTAGGAAGGGACCAACGAGGACCTCAAGCAGTAGCAACTCCACTTTCTTGGTTAAAGGGTTGGAGCTGTGCCGAGGTTAGGGCCCTGGACTCATTGCTGTGCATCTGCACCTATGAGGCAGTAAGAATGGTGGCAAATGCTGGCAGGGACTTGCGTGAGGACATGAGATACCACTCAAAACAGGAAGGGTGGTCCTCTGCTCCTACAAAGGACACATCGAGCTTGGGTGGGACAAGGAGTGGGACCTCAGAGTCAGGCTTGAGCTGTGCCAGCAAGGGCTTTGCTGGTCCTGGGGAGAGAAGCTGGCTTCCTAGGGACACCCAGGAAGATGCTGGGGACACCCAGTCCCATCCAATAGGCAGCGTCCAAGCAAGTGCTAGAGGGGAAACCACCTGGGATCTTACTATGGAGCCAGGCGGGAGGGGGGTACTCATGTCAGAGAAGGGGATGACCAAGGGAAGCCAGGCCATTGAACTGTTCCCAATCCCAATACAACACCAGCTGAGTTTGAAAATCCTTCCCAAATTTCATGCCTGCCACCAGCCTACCCCACCTGCCCAGCACTCACCCTGCTAACTATCTTGGGGGTGTCCAGCTGCTTCTGGAGCTCAGAAGCCAGCTGGGCAAAACGCTCCTGGCGGATGGTTCGGCTGCCATTGCAGGCCAGTGCCCGGTATGCTGCCAGCAGTGGCTGCTGCCTGGGAGACACACGCAGGAGGCGGTGCAGTCCCCCTGGGTACTGCTCACATGTCAGCTGCTCCAGCACTGGCCCGGTGAAGAGGACATTCTACAGGCAGAAAGTTGTAGGGACAGGGCTGCAGTGCTTGCTCTGGCAGAGCAGCCCAGATTGCCCCATGAGGTGCTCACCTCCATCTCGGTGACAAAGGCCTGGGGGCTATCAGAGATAGCAGGTGCCACAGCAGTGCTGGTGAGGCCCAGAGCCTGGGAGAGCATGTGGAGCAGTGCTGGATGGTGTGGGGCTGCCACTGGGTCCCGCAGCACCCTGTGAACCAGCCCTTCCTGCAGGCTCCTCCAGCCACTGGGGAGACTCTTCTGCAAGATGAAGAATGGGGATGGCTGGTGGGACGGGGGCTCCCCCCAGGTCCCCCTCCTTGTGTGTCCCCAGAGCATACATGAATAGCCCCACAGCATCCATGGTCTCCACAGGGCAGGGAAGAAAAAGGATGGGCAGATGCAGGGAGCAGAGATTCCCTGCATGCAGGACGCAAGCGGGGAACAATTTCCCCTGCTTCCTCCACAGCCACTACCCAGACAGCGCCAACCCCCACTGCAATGGTAAACCCAGGCATAGGTACTGGTGTGTCTCATAAAAGAGAGGCAGCACCAGGACAGACTCCGGCCATCCCTGCTGCTGCTCTGCCCCCTGAAAATATTCTGTCATGGCCCATCTACTGGGACAGACACCCCCAGATCACCTGGAGTGGGATATGGAGGGGACAAGAGGATGGGCTGTACTCTACCATGTCTCCTGCATGCAGCACTGCTCCTCACCTCCAGCTGTGTCATCTTCTTGCTGGGGCCAAACCCATCCCACAGGTCTTGCTCATGAGTCTCATCAGGTACCAAAGGAAAGGAATCAAAAAACTGCCGGTACACCTGCACCAAGATGAGAGCACGACTGCCAGGTGAGCCAAAAGTGGAGCACCAGTGCTGCACCTCCTTGCCCAGCAAGGCCCTGGCATGGGGGTGGCAGGGTAGGACAAATCCAAGCTGGGTGCCATTCACAGGGTAGCACAGACCCCTGCAAAGCCCAGAGGTCACCCACCTCTCGCAGGTTAATGCTGGAGCCCAGGAGCAACTCAGCTGTGCCATTGGGGAGGGACAGGTTCTGCATCAGGAAGCGCCGCAGCTCACCCTGGTCTTTGGCTGCCCATGCCAGTGTGAAGCTGGATCCTGCCAAGGAACAAGGTGGGAGGTCAGAGCAGCCCACCAGCATGAGGGACACGGCATGGCATCAGAGCTGGCCCTGCCCAATGCAGCGACATGGGACAGTGGCAGGGCACTGCCACACACCATCACTTTGCTGGGTGCTGGGCCAGCTGGTGCTATCTGTCCCTGCCAAAGAGGTAGTGGGGGCAGGCAGAGCACAACACACCTGCTTGGCTG
This sequence comes from Calcarius lapponicus, assembly GCA_039654755.1. Classification (NCBI taxonomy): domain Eukaryota; kingdom Metazoa; phylum Chordata; class Aves; order Passeriformes; family Fringillidae; genus Calcarius; species Calcarius lapponicus. Next base: position 4,466,821 of record JBBFKN010000012.1, on the reverse strand, counting down.
CCGAAGTGGGTTCTCCATGGAGCTGGGCTCAGGGCTGCTGAGGGCCTCCAGGTGCCGGCGCAGCGACTCCAGCTCCTCCTCCAGTCCTGGATGCTGCGGGTCGAAGAGGCTGCTTTGCTCTACTGCCTCGCTGAGGTGTTCCAGAATCTGTGTCACCCTGTGAGAGCCCAGCACCGCCCTGGCTTCAGGGACAGAGGGATGGGGACACCTTCCCCAGAGCTCTGGGGGAAAGAGCCCCTTAGGTGCAGGGGACAGCACTCCTGTCTGAAACGGGGCACCACTGCCCTTGCCTGCACACCGAATCCCAGTGTGGGTTCAGAGGAGAGCCCCAGCACCTCATGGTGTCTCCAAGAGCCACCTCTGTCCTCCTCCCAGCACTGAATACCTGGGAGCCCACAGCAGAACAGACTGGGGTGTCCCCTGCACCAAGGACATGGTGGTCTGCACCCAAGCGGTTTTTGGGGGATGCTAGTTTCTGCCTCAGCCCCAGGGTGGCAATGTCAGCGTGGAACGGGGTGGGCTCTGTGTGGGAGCATGAGGGGTGGGAGAGGAGTGCATGGCTGAGGGCAAGACTCACGTGGAGTTGGGAGTACTGCAGGAAGCCAAACTCATCACGCTGGCCGTCAGGGCACATGGGACTGCATGACCGGCAGGATCCGGCTGACGTGAGCGGGGCCGCCGTATAGAAAGCTGGAGCAGTAAGAGGGGCAGAAGAGGCCAAGGAAAGTGCGGGCAGCAGGGAGGAGAGGCAAAGAGGCAGGGAGGGGGAAAGGGCCACAGAGAAACAGACATTCCATTCAGAAAAGCACGCGCTGGGGTCTGTGAGCCCATGGGAGGCTGGCGGCCACAGTCAGAAGTCAGCAACTTTCCCACCAGGGCTGTCCTGGCTGGTGACTCTGTGGGGCTGCAGGCAGCTCCAGCAGCCCTGGCTCCAGCCCTCTTGCCCCCCACCCACTCTTCCCTGGGTGATGGCTCCCTTGTGCCCCATGACAATGCCAATTTTCTGCCACTTGCCCCCAAGATGGCCACCAACCTCCTCCAGGCCCCCGGTCCCCCCTGTTAGTAGCCTTAGAGGCAGTGGTGGATCTCCAGAAGAGAAGAAGGACAAATACAACAGGGAAAATAGATTTGTCATCTGCAGCTCCCAGAGCCCCCAGCCTCCCCCCAACCCAGCTGCCCCCAACGCGCGGCAGCTGGAAGGTAGGTGGTGGAAATGAGACATGGGAGTGTGGAGATGAGAGAAACAAGAAACAGCAAAGGGCTGGCAAACCCCCCCCTCCAATGGCACTGAGCCATCATCCCTGCTGGGACCCTCCCCATGTCCTTCCCCAGGGCGGGGCAAGCCCAGAATGCCACTGCCCGATGGGGACCACAGGCTGTCATCGGGCAGTGCCAGGCAGGGACCCTGCTTTCGCCACCCTGCCGATGACCCTGTGGTTAGAGATAGGTCAATGCTGTTAACAAGGCCACAATCGGTGGGCACTGGTGAAGATGGGCTTCTGGCAGGAACAAGGAACAGGTGCAGCGTGGGATAGGCCAGCAGCCTCTTGGGCTGGTGGAACCCACACTGGTGGCCATGCCATGGTTTGGTGACAGTCAGTACAGCTTGCTGGCCTTGAGACTCTAGTGCCACATTCCAGCTCGTCCCAGCCAAGAGAGGCCAAGACAGAGACCTGGTGGTGGTGCCAGGGTGCATGAGGGGCCAAGACAGAGGACCTGGTGCTGATGCCATGGTGGGAGCCAGCCCCAACCCCTTGGTGATTGGGCAAGACTGGGTGACCACAGGCAACCACATGGGTGACAGAACCAAGCAGAATTTGCTCCAGGAGGCAGGCAAGAAGAAGGGTGAGACAAGCCTCCACCTGGCTGGAGAGCCCTATAAAGCCCAGGAGGCCGAGGACATGGCCACCAGTGACCCCAGCACCTAGGAACCCAGCACCATCAACCAAGGGGGTACACCATCATGACTGGTCAAGTCCCTGGGGAGGAGCAGGCAGGGGCCATACTATGCTGCCTGAGCTCATCTTCACCAGCTGTGGAGGAAGGCAAGGGGGTTTACAGAGGCATAGATTAGGTCAGAGTGAGTTGATCTAAACCAAGCTCTTCCTCCCCAGACTATGAGGCCAGCACTGCTAAGGGAATGGGAGGAGGCGCCCACCCAACCCACCAACTTACAGACTGGCGCATGCAGTTGAGGCATGAAGGGCAGGCGGGCAGGGGAAATGGTGGGAAAGAAAAAGAAAACATGAGCAAAAAAGAACGAAGAAACCAAATGAAAAACCACACAACACAGAGTGTATGTCAGCACCAAGGCGGGGAACCCCGGCAGCACCTGCCGCAGCTGGACGGCACTGGCAGCTGGGCTCTCCCTCGCCGGGACACACTGAAATACAGGCTCAAACCATCGTCACATGGGGTCACCACCAGTGCCCAGCATCTCCCCTGGCCCTGCTGTGCCATCTGTACCAGATCACCCACCAAAGTGGGCATCAATGGGCCCTTGCGAGCTGACAGCTCCACTCCACTGCCTCCTCCCAGCCACACAGCCTGCAGCCACCACAGCCCAGGCCAAAGCTCCAGCTGCAATTCTCCTGGAGCCCTCAGCTTCAGTCCCATCCAGTTTTATCATCCTGCCAGCCTCTGAGCACACCAGGGCCAGGCATAGGGCTTTCTGTAGGTCACTTCCCCTCCACTGGGGAGCTCTTTCCAGACCCACTCCAGCTGACCTTCGACTACTTAGGGGGACTGTGGCTGTTCAGCACCATCCAGTTTGCCCTTCCCCATGCAAAATGTCCATGCTGATGACAGCCACAGGCTGGTTGGTGCTGCAACCCCCAGGAGAGCCTCCCCAGGCTGGGACAGACTCTGCTACTTCCACCAGTCTTTGGCTGTAGCCCCTGCCCAGTGCAATGTCCCCCAAAAGGCCTCTCTAGGTCCCCCCTGTCCCCAGGCTGGAGCACCTCCCCAGGGCCTCAGGGTGCCCCCAGGTGTGGGAGTGCCCCAAGCACCGCCTTGTTGGGACTCACCTTCCTTCACAGGGATGGTGGGCTTCTTCTGCCGCAGCCCCAGGAGGATGAAGAAGAGCACCAGGGGGATGAAGATCTCGAAGGCCAGTACCCACTGGGGGATGACACAGAGCAGAGGGAACAGGATGCTTAGGGACAGAACACAGCCCCCTGGGAGAAGCACAGGCAGTACAGGGGTCCCCAGGCATCGGTACAGCGCAGCACTGTGTCTACATATTGCAAATGGCTGGTGGCTCTGTCACAGCTCAGCCAGCGGCAAACAGGTTCCTGGGCATCCCACAACCTCCTGCCTGCACCACCCTGTCCAGAGCTCTGCAGGACAGGGGCAGGGTACACAGAGGGGATGGATCCCTCCTCCAGCAGTGCAAACAGGGCTGCTGGGGCTTGAGCTCAGCCCTCAAAGATCCACTGTAGCTGGAGCTGCCCAGGGAGAAGGCCTCAAGTTCTGAAGGTTAGTGTCCTCGCAGCCTGGAGCAGCATGATGCCCCCCTGACACCTGTGCCACTGCTGGATCTCATAAGGATCAATAGCTGAGTCCAACAGCAGAGTTCAGTTCAGCCAGGCCCTGGCACCAGCCTCCAGGTGCAATTGGACCATCCTGGTACCCATTCCATGCCCTCCCAAAAGGTTCTGGCTGCAAGGAATTTCCACTGGCAGCATATGGTAAATAACAGCAAATCCCCAGGGAATTCCTGGCCACAGTGGCTCAGAAGTCCCAGTTAGGCTCTGTGCCCAGAGGCCCTTGGGGATAGGCATCAGCATCTCCAAGCTACGGGCAGGAGCCAAGCAGCCGGCACACTGCCAGCACAGCTGCTGCCACTTTGCACTGGAGTGCCCAGAAATGGCACAGCCCCGCTGCCCAGCAGCAGGGAACCACTGCAGGCTTGGAAACTGAGGCACAGGGTGAGGTGAGCCAACTTCAGCTCAATCCAGGGCCAGATCAGACCCAAGGCAGCTGCTGAGACCCTGAAACTGCTGCCACCCATGGGCATTGCAGGGCCCAGCTCCACTGCTGGGAAGGCGCTTTCTACACCACCCACACCAGCCTCCCCCCAGTGACCCGTGCCAATGGGCAAGCCCATGGAGAGGCAAGAACAGACTTTAATATGAAGGATGCAGCTGCCAACAGGTGACAGGGTCAGGCCCTGTGTCTCCAACATTACCTCCATGCTGCCTCACTCAGGGGCTGCCAACACTCCTGTCAAAAAAGTGAGAACAGCCCCAAATGGCAGCGAGCAGAGGGAGCCCTGCACCCAGGTCCCTGCCAGCAAATGGGAACAGTGCTGCTTCTGTGGGATGAGCCCAACTGCACCCATGGAAGCTGCCCATGCTGCACTCGCCATGCCAGAGTTCCTGGTTTTGGAGAGGAAGAAGAGCTGGAGAAGATGGAAAATGCCCCCAGGAGCAGCGCCTGAGAACCATCATCTTTCTGATAACACCAGTCTCAGGGACAGTCCCTGTGTCACTGGTCCTGCACAAAGCAGGAGATAGCAGGGGACACCCTGACACACACTGCTGTCCCGTGGCCCCTGCCCACCCCCTGTCTGTTTACCAGGCACACAACGGGGCCTCTGTGCCCAGGCACTGGGGGGACCATCCCCACACACCCATGCTGGCCTGTACCAGGCTCGTGTGGGAACTGTCCTTGGTGGCAACAGCTTATTGGAATCTACTTGTTGTTTATTTTTTTTGACAGAGGTCATTGACTCTTACTCATCTCCATCCCCAGAGATGTCCCTTGTCCCCACCCTTTGTCCCACATATACCAGTGTCACAGCAGGCTGTCCCACACCTTCGGCACCCACAGTGGCATGGAGATGGGCAGACATGGTAGCTGATGGCTGTCTACCAGGCTGCACCTCTAGGACCGACCCTGCTCCCCTGGTCCCCAGGGGCACTGGCATGCAGCGGGGCCCAATGGAGCCTCAGACTTCCAGAGAGGCACCAGGCCAGGACACCTGCACAGCCTGGGGATGATGGGGTCCCCACGTGCAGGTGCAAGACACTGGGGGACATTTTGGGATTGTGTGAGGAAGCAAGGAGGAAAGGCCAGGATGCAAGCAGATGAGAAGGAAATGCTCCCCAGTAGGTAGGAAAGGGCCAAGGAGAGGAGAAGAGAGGGGCCAGTGCCTGCCAGCAGCTGGCCATGAGGGCACCAGCTAGTCTGCCCTGCTCTGTCAACCATCCCCTGCACCCCTCCTCTCTTGACAAGGGCACAGGTGCAGGACTGAGGGTGGAACACTGGTCCCAGGAGCCCTAGTACCAGGTGACAATGGCTGTGGGGACAGGGACAGCTCCTGGGTGGTGGCACTCTCTTCTTCCACATCCCCTGCCACATGTTCATTTCAGCCTGGTTGTATGTGAGCAGGATGAGGTCATAGGCGCTGTTCAGATTTGCACAAGTGCTGGGTGTCCACGTGCCACCCTACAGACAGTGGGGTAACTTGCTCCATGTTCGGCCCTGTCCTTGGCTGGAGGCAGGGGTGCTGGGGTCCTGCCCAATTCCCCCAGCAGGGAGGCAGAGCTGGGTGGGTGCTACAGCAGGGTGCTGGCCCCTGCCAGAGGCACATGTCTTTCCAGGAGCATTGGGACAGTGATTCAAGGCCTGTGCCCATCCTGTGCCACACTGTCAGATGGGAGTGAGAGGCTGCTAGGAGGCTGAGCAGGAGGCAGCAGTGCCTGCTGCGACACACAGCTCCCACACAGCCCGGTCAAAAGGCCAGACAAGCACCACAGGACAGTGATACAAACAGAGCAGAGCAAACAGCCCGGCCCAGCACAATGGTGCCACCATGCCTACTCTCCAGCCACCACTGGGACAGCTGGGAGATGTGCTGGAGCCAGGGTCAGCACACACATGGCTGTCAGGTCATTAACAACTGCACAACTCCACTGGTATCCCCAGCACGTGGCAGCACTCATGTCCCAGTAGGCTGTCCCCCAGTCCTCATGGGGACAGCCAGGCCAGGCAGAGGCAGCTCTTCCTGTCCAAGGCTGTCACCCAAAAGTCCACTCAGTTCTCTCCCGTGTGCCCCCAGCAACGTCTGATGACCACAAGCCACAGCCTCCAGCCAGCATGGTGTGGGAGAGGGGCAGTCAGAGACTGGACACCCCCATATGAAGATGCTCAAGCTGGCAACTCCAGCGACATCCCTGCTCCCCACACCTGCCATGGCAGTCCCTCTGCCCATAGCCTGGCACCTGCAAGGGGGTTTATTGGCTCCAACACAGGTGAAGCAGCATCACACACAGCATCCAAAATCCCTGCATGTATCCCCCAGAGGACAGGGCAGGGTTTGCCTTCCTCCTCATGGGAGGAAGGAGCTGCTGCCTACTCCATGCCAGCCTCTCTGCCCATGCCAGTGCTGCCTACAGTGCCAGCAGGAACTGGCAATAGGTGCTGGCCCGCAGGAACCCTGAGGGATTGGGCTTTCAAGTCCTGCAGGATCCAACAATAGCATTTTAAGGCTGCAGAAACACCTTAAAATTTTCATGGTCCCACACTTTAATACTTTAATCACTGTTAGATGCCCACTTTTGCCCACAGCCAGAACGTAAAGGCAGGTAAACTGTGGTCACTGGGAAAGATGAGATTGAGAGCTGTGGGGCAAAACAGGCCCCAAAATGCATGAGGCTGTGCCAAGCTGCCCAGCTCCAGTGGAAATCTGACCACCCAGGTGGGGCCTGAGAGGCTTCCCTCAAGGTCACCTGCCCCATGGGGACAGACAAGGCCAGATGCAGGGGCTGCCAAGGCCTGGCCACCCTCACCTCTGCCTCTGGTCACTTCCAGTTATGTCCATCTGTCCCACTACCCCCTGCCTCCAGCATGGACACATCCCTACCCCAGCTGCCCCAGCACGGCAACCTGGGGTCCGGCCTTGGGGAGGCTGGAGGAGCGAGAAATTCCTGCTGGGGTTTGTCAACAACTGTCCTGAGCTGAGGACCCAGGAACACCCACCACGGTTCTCCCCATTCCTGCAGTGTCAGCCAGGCACCTGTGTGTGCTGGGCCAAGAGGGCACATCATTGTCAGTGCCCTGTGCAAAGGCCACACAGCACTGGGACATGGCCACCCTCCCACGGGCACAAGATGCCTGACCTGAGCACAGGGCCATGCCAGCAGCCAGTGTGGATGAAGGTGTTCCACAAGGGGTACGCCCCAGCTGCCAACGGGCACTCACAGAGACACTGCTGGGCCACTACACCCCTGCCAAAGCCGTGCTTCCCCTCCCCATGCCTGCTGCTAACAAGGAGAGGGCAAAGAGCACCCACAGCCAGGGCAGTACCCAACTGATTCCTGCTGCACGATTCAGGACCAGCAGGAGCTGGAAGGGCCACAGGCACATGGTCCTAGGGACACTGCACCCCAGCAGAGGCAGTGTTACAGCCCCCCAGCACCCCAAATTTCAGCCTTTCGTTTTCTGGCAGCATCAGTTTCCCCCCAGCTCTCTGCCACCAGCCAGGGGGAAAGGACAGATCTGCCAGCCCCTGTGTGGAGAGTTTTCCCATCTTCAGGACAAAGTGCAGAAGGCACAGATCCTGCATGGAGCAGAACAGCCACACTGCTATCAGCTCTCCCTATACCTCTTCCCTCATTCCAGGGCCTGTGCCACAGGGAGCCCCATCAGTGCACTGCAGCACCAAAACAGCATAGAACTGCTCCCTCCATCCCCCCAAAAGAGCCTTGACTACCCACCAACCCTTCCCCAGGACCAAGCAAACTGGCAGCACCTTTCCATCACTGAGAGCTCCAGCTGTGGCTGCCTGCCCATCCCAAATGAATGGGTACAAAGAGCCCCAGGGCAGGAAGGTGAACACCCCAAACTGTGCCTGTGGTGACTTTTGAGAGAGCACCTGCTAAATCTTACATCTAACATAGGTTTAAACCAGATACCAAAGTCATGGGAGAGCCCATCCTTTAACAATTCCTGTCCCAGCAGATTCAAGGCACAGCCAGCAATCCCCAGGGCTGCCATGGGCACCTCCAAGGGACCCTACAGCCCAGGCTTCCCTCTGCCAAGAGCCACCAGTGCTGTTCTGCTCAGACCTACACCATCCCAGGGTTATGCTCTGGGAAGAATAAAGTCATGGCCAAAACCCCAGAGCAGTCCCTGGAACAGCTCAGCCACACTAGGCAAGGTCCAAAGCCACCATGAGCTGGGGACAAGGCCTTACAGAGGTGCCACTGACCAGGGACAGTGCCTGGCCATGCTGCAGGTCTCCCTGCACCCACCATCCCCCCATAAGTGGCCTGGCCATGTCCTCACCTAAATAATGAATATTAATTATGAATAAATGAATAAAGTCTGCCTGTGAATATGAAAGTCTGTCCCAAAACCATGTCTGTACCCTACTGCAATCCTGCTCCTGAACAGCCCCTGCTGCCAGGGACAATAGGGACACCCCCAGGCCACCAACACTCATAGGCAGAACACAGAATTGCTCCAGTTGTCAGAGCCCTCAGTCAAACCTGAGGTCTCTGCTTCCCACCCTACCCCGCAGCACTGGGCTTGCTACTCCACCTATTGCCGGGAAGGGAGTACATGGCAGCAAGGACTGACCCCAGGGGAGCACCTGCAGGACTAGGATGGACCAAAAGGCAGCTGCTGTGCCCACACTCCCTCTCTGAGGCTGGGAGAAGCCCAGCAACCCCCAACTCTGCCTGCCCCTGGGTGAACACCAGGGGCAGCAGCTGCTCCAGTCCCCCAGCCTCTGGCTGCTGCAGTAAGATCACCCCAGTGGGAGCTGGTTTCTCATAGTGAAACATTCATCTGTGGCTATTGCCAGGACAGACTTGCACTGGGGAACCCACTGCTGAGTGCCAGGCACAGCCACCACACAGGGCCTGGCTCTGCCCTGGCCAGTCACCACTGGCAGCTTGGCCCAGCACTGCTCCGAGAGGGCAGAGCTCCCCACAGAGTGGGCAGGATGATGGCCCCTGCGAAGGCCAGGGACACCAAGTGACTCTGGGATTCACACACAGCAGTAGCACAAGGAAGGAGGTGACATACACAGGGCACGTGCATCCTCAGGGCACAGCTGTCCTAGGGACTGCATCAGATCCATCCATGAGCACCCGCGGCACTGGGACCAGCTCTCGTCCTGGCTCACAGCTGGTCCCCCGCACTCACGGCATCGCTGGCTGGGCAAGGAGGGGCTGCTCCATACCCTGCCACCCTGCATGAAGCAGTGGCACTCCAGCAACAGTCCATACACATGGAGGTGATGCGGCCTGGGCTCCTCATCCTCCTCCTCTGGCCACAGCTCCCTGTGCTGCACACCCACACTGCCCACGGGGCTGGTAGGGAGGGTCACGGAGAAATGGGTCCCCAAAAGCTGTGTGCACCCCCACTCTGTAACCCGATGGCCATGGAAGCCAAGGCCAGGTCAGCCGGTGTGTGCCAGGGCCCAGCCGTGCCAGGCTGCTCATCCTTGCAGGCAAGGGTCCGGCACAGCCCCTGCCGTGGCCATGCAACTCTGCTAAGGGTAAAGAGGGGAGATGACTCAGCCAAACAGCATCATCCCCCTCATCCATTTTGGGGGCACCGGGGCTGTCAGTCCAGGGAAACCTGCCTGCGGCGCCAGGCACATCCCTGCTCCTGTCACAGGAGCCTCTGCTGCTCCGGTTACCGGCACACGGGGTCTGGGGCTGGTGGCTGCCGGTGAGGAACAGCAGGATCGGGCCTGCGGGATAATTGGGAAGGGAAAAGAAAAGCGATGCCAGCTTGCCAGCAGCAGCTCGTTCCCCTCCCCCACCCGCTAAAAATACCCGGCTCCCTCGGGCCGCGCACCCACCCCCGGCCCACGGCGCGGGATCCCACGGGGCCCGCGGATGACCCCACACAGGGACCCGCGACAGCGCGATGTGGCCCCGAGGCCCCAGCACGGTCGATGCCATCTTGCTCCTTCTGACAGCCCAGGAGGGACACACACCAGCCCCCCAGCCCCCAACCCCACCAAGTTGCCTTTTCTCCAGCCCACGGAAGATAGGCGGCTCCGACCCACATATGGACTGAGAACCTATTTATACCCGCTGGGTATCGGGGCTCGGGGAGCGATCCCACCCCGGGGAGGCGACATCCAGCCCCTCTCCTCCTGCGGCCCCCGGGACCGGGTGGCCTCACGGACACGACAGCGAAGCGGGAGAGCCCCAACTGTTGCTGCCACACAGGGGCCCGGGGGCGCGCCGGGCCTGAGGATCCGTGCACGGGCGGCCCGAGGCAGGCGGACACCGCCGGGCCGAGGGACTGGGGGCACCCTCCGGCACCACTTTCGCGCGGGGCCCGGCCTCGCACCTCGGGGCTGCAGGGCCCCCCCGCCCCCGCTCACCGGGCTGCGCCGCTTCAGTGTCACGTTCTTCCAGAGCAGAAGATGGAGCTGATGCAGGAACCCCATGGTCGGGTCTGGCCGGCCCCGCCAAAGGGGCGCGTCGCGCTCAGCTCGGGGGTCACCCGCCGCCCACCGCCATCCCCTCCCAGCCGGCGTCTACTGCTCGCCGTGGGTTGCGAGGAAGCGAAGCAGCCTCGGCCCAGGCCTGGCTCCGCCGCACCCGCCCCGACCCTGCGCAGCACCAGCACCACCCCCGGCCCGCGGCAGCCGCCCCTTAAAGGCGCCGCCGAACACGCCCGCTCCGCCCGCACGGCGGCCCCGGCGCAGCGCGGCCTGGGCCCGGCTCATCCTGGCCACAGTGGCGTCGGTGCTGACTGTGCAGAGCGGGGCTGCTGCCCCAGGGGCCGGGGAATCCTCGCTCCCCTCGAGCCGCCGCCCTCCCGCCCCTCAGCCTTACACAGATCACCTCCGCGCCTCTGCCCCTGGCGCTCCCCCCGCACAGGAAGGACTAGCCCGTGGCTGCGGGACCTGTGTACCAGGTGCCACGGCTGTCCCTTCTCTTGCACGCTGACCACCCTGCTCCTGCCTGACCTGTCCCACAGGCATGTGCCGGGGCGTCCACGGGTGTTTTTGGAAGGACCAAGCTGCTGCCACATCTGTGTCCCGTCAGCTCTGAACCCAGGGCTGGATGCCTTCAGCAGTAAGGACTGAACCAGGCCAGCTCTCCTCCTTAATCCCATCCACTCTTCTTCCATCCATCCTTTTTCCTGTCATTCATCCATCCTTATCCATATTTCCTTACATCTGTCCATCTATCCTGCCATCTATTCTTCCTTCCATTCTTTCTTCTTTCTTTTCCTCCTTCCTGCCATCTTTTCCTCTTTCCATCTGGCCTTGCTTTCATCCACTCCCCCATCCTTCTTTCCCTCCCTTTTCCTTTTCCTCTGGTTCTCTCCACTTCCCACCTGTCCCTCCCTCTTCCTGCTCCCTCAGCCTTCTCTCCCTCTTCCCTCTCCTTTCCTCCAGCTCTGTAACCATCTCATTCTCCATGCTCTTCATGGGCCAAGTGTAGCCAGGAGCAGTGAATCCCTCTCTGGCTGTCCCAGCCCCAGTGGTGCTGCCAAGGGTGCCTGTGCTCAGGGCAGGCCCTTTGGCAGCTGCCCGGGGCTAACAAAAGCTCCTCTTGTCCAACACAAAGCAGCATTATTCCCCAAACTTCTGGGCAAAACACTGCCGAGGTCCAGCAGGACAAAGAATGCCTGGTGATGTGGTGGTGGAGAGGCTCTGTGTGCCCAGCTCCATGCTCTGGTGAGGGTGATGGGTTTGTGAGGGTTGCTGGGTGCACGGGCAGGGCTACAGGCAGCAGAGATGCCCAGAATTGAGGGGAGCTAGGCTTTTATTGGTCCCTGGGGAAGGAGGGATGCAGTCACCCTAGATTCCTCACAAAGAATTGTGCATGGTTTGCCCACAGCCCATGCAAGGAGCATCTCCAAGCCCCTGTCCTACAGCAGAGTCAGTCCCAACTTGGAGGGGCACAGTGGGGGGACCCATGGGTGGGTCAAAGCCCTGACCTGGGTCTCCTGCATTTTCCCTCCTGCTGCCCCTGGGTGGGTCCTGGGGAGCTTCACAACTGCTCTTCTGTTTGGCATGGCCATGGAAACCCCAAAAAGCCAGCAAGAAACAGACACAGCAGTGTACCACGGGACAGCACAGTCCTGGAGACACTGTGGCAAAAATCCTCCAAAGGACCCAGGGCCTGATGCCCAAGGCCCAACCCCTCCCTGGTCTAGAAGCTCCGAAGACCTTGTGGCCCATCTCCTCCATGGACAAAAGGTCCTGAAGACCTGGGAACATGGAGCCCTGAGCACCTCTTGGGAGACTTCCTTGTGGGGTGGCCAAGCTCCTGTCTCTGTATGAAGCCATCTGCAGATGGCAGTACCCACACACATACTTCTCTCTGCTCTGTGCTGGTGCTGTCCAGCATTCCTGCTGGTCTCATGGCCTGGCCTCTGGCCTTGATCTCTGCCCAACCCGCCCAGGCAGCAGTGGCCCTGGCTCCCTGCCTGTCCCTTGGGCCACAGGGTCAGGGTGTTTGGATCCACTGGCTGCAAGTCCTTCCAGGGCATTGTCCCTGCACACAGGGTGTCTTGGGGCAGCACCCTCACATGACAGCTCTTAGGTGCCAAGGAAAAGCTCCCTGCTGCTCTAGCAGCCATCCTCAATACCCTATGGAAATGCCGTCTCCAGTGCTGTCCTCCACGGAGGGGAATGGCCCCAGCCCATGTAGCAGTGGGTTCTCAAGCTAGGGGGGCGGCAGCAGGAGGATGCTGAACGCTCCAGCCAGGCGGGGACTACTGACCGCAGACAGCAAGGCTGGGGCAGGCAAGGCTCGGAATGGCGCCCTGGGAATGGACTGTAGGATCTGGGCTCTCAATCGTGCAGGGGAAGAAATGCAGAAAAGGAGTGAGAAAAGATGACAGGAAATGGACATGGCTGCGGAAGAAGGAACACCCTCCCTTGGGGCTGCAGTTGGCCCTTGAGGGTTCCTGGGGTGTCAGTGAAACCACAGAGCCCTGCTATACTGAGGCATGGTGCCATGGCATTATACCCAACAGGGATCCCAAGAGGTTTGAGGATTGAGGGTGCAGATCCCAGGGGTACTGGAGCAGCCTGAGAACCCCCAGGGGAGCAGTTTGGAGCCCTGTTCCCAGCTCCATGTGTGCCAAGGTGTAGGTGACATACCCTTACCAGCTTCAGGGACAGTGCTGCACACCTCGATGCTCCTCTCCTTGCCTCTGCCTCAGTTTCCCCATCACATCTTGCCTACCAGGGCTTTCATGGATACTTGGGTCCTGAACAGCAATGCCAGCAAAGGACAACACTGAGCCAGACAGAGAGCAAGGCAGAACTGGGGCAGGGGCAGAGAAGTCAGCTCTCTGTGTACACACTGCTGAGGCTCACATGTGCCTGCTTCCACTTTTGGCAGGAAAAATCCCAGACAGGACAGTGCCCAGAGCACCTTGGGGCTGTTAGTCGATGGTTTCAGGATGAGTCAGTGGGAGTTGATATCCTGTTTGCAACTAAGCTGCGGGTGGCAGATGGGTGGCACCTCGTCAAGGCTGAGGGCACCTACCCAGCCACGGGGGCACCGATCTTGTTCTGGGCCATGTACCCGCTATGGGCTGCCCATCTGGCCAGAAGGTACCCACCCAAGCATGGGGCACCCACCCATCACAGGGTACCCACCCCCCAGCACAGTGCAGGGGGAAGTGCTGGCAGCGGGGTGTGCCAGCTGACATGTGGGGCAGGAAGGACCGGCTGTGGGGCTGGGACAAGGCAAAACTGAAAAAAGAGGAAGCCCTCAAGTGCCCCAGCCCAGCAGCACCCAGGCAGACGAGTCTGGCACCTCGCACACCTCCACCACAGTAAGTCTGAGTCCAACATTACTGACCACTGAGGGGAGAGGGGCTGAGAAATGGGTTGGCCCCTGCCCCTGCTACAACAGGGGCTTTCCTTTCAGAGCCATCCCAAAATGGGGGCAACATCCCCAAAACAGAAGCAACATTCCTGCTGCTGGGGACAGAGACCTGATGTGCACTGATGTGCAGTGCGGGGAACCAGCAAAGCTTTCCCATCCCTTTCTGCTTCCTATGCCAGATTTGTCTGGAGCTTAAAATTAGCTCATGCATTTTAGCAGGACAGATGGAGTGGGCCAAGGTGGGGAAGGGATTTTTTTGCAGCCAAGCTGCAGTGCTGCAGTGGGTGGGAAAGTAGGGCACTGTTTTCCAGGAGACCCCAATACTGGAGGCACTGGCTCAGCCCCAGGCTGGCAGCAGGGCTCAGGCAGCCCACGTTTCCAGAGGTTTCCACAAAAGGAGAAACCACCTGTGGTGCTGAATGCTCTGAGCCCTGCAGTGGGACCAGCTCTCCAGAGGGGGCTTAAGCTGGTGGCTAGTCCCCAGTGCAGCCAACCATCTCCCTGTCCACCTCCACCACTGCTCTGCTCCCAGCAGGGCTGCATGCTCAAACCACAGAAGCCCGAGGCAGGCAGATGGGCACCCTGGCAGGGTGAGCATCCCACAGCTGGGGGGCCCATGTGCCTGCAAGCTGAGCCCCACCAGTGGCAGCCCCAAGTGCTGCACTGTCCTCCCTGCTCTCCCTGTCCTCCCTCTCCTCTGTGCTCACACAGTGGGGAACTGGCCATCTCTGACATCCTAAATATAAAATATGAGTGTTTGGGCCCCAGCCTGCTGGGGGTCCTGATGTCCTTAGGGACTGGGGAGTGCATCCTGACCTGAGTAGGGCACCTTGAGCCTGGGAATTTCCTTGCCATTGTCACAGGAGAATGCTGGGGTGAGTGGGCACTTCTTGGGCAGGGCACTGCTAAACTTGGCCCTCATCAGTTTTGGACTTCAGAGTCAGTCACCCCATTTCACAGCTAAGGCATCACCATAGGGCTATTCAGGTGGGACTGGGACATTCCCTCTTGTCCTTTGGTGCACAGCAGTGGCAAGGCTGGCTGCATTTCAGGTTTGACCTATTCTGGGCAAAGCAAGAAGGACTGAGACTGTGGTTGTGTGTCCAGTGGGGGAGCTGAGGCACAGAGCAAGCAAGGACTGTCTGTAGTGGGGCCAGCCAGGCAGGGCAGAGGGGCACAGGTGGCTACTTCCATCAACTCTGCACCTCCCAGCAGCATTTGTGCTCCCCCAAAGGTCACAAGAGACTACAAAAGCATTATCAAAGGCCGCCCTGGGGTGAAAGCACGTGCATGGGGAACTCTGGCACAGGGAAGCAGAGGGTCCTGGGGTGATGCTGAGGCCCAGGCTTCATGAAGAAGCCCTTTCTCTGGCCCCTCTGGCCACAGCGCCTCCCCATCACCCCTCGTCCCTGGCATGCCAAGCTGATGGTCCTCAGGGGCCTCTCCTCTCTCACAGGTGTCAGCTCTGTCACCCGATGAGGCGATAGCCAACCCACCAGCATGCGCTGGGCATTGCCGCTGCGATGGTCACCCATGGGGACGGCCTGCTGTGAAAGCCTTGGTCACTGCTGGGGTGTTTGTAACCACCCTCTGGAACCTGAGGCTCTTCCTCGACCCCTCCAAGGGCTCTGGAGAAGAGTCTAAATACAGGGAGCCATTGGATGATCCTAGTGTGGGAATGGCCCTCCAAGCAGGTCCCCAATGTCAGCAGAGACGTGTGCCATGAGCTGTACGGCATCACAGGCTGCCAGCTCACCACAGAGCGGCAGCTCCTGCACCAGGCCGATGTGGTGGTGTTCCCCCATTCCAGGCTCCAGCCTGGCCAGGACAAACTACCCAAGGAGAGGCTGCCAGGGCAGAACTGGGTATGGGTGTCCCTGGAGTCCCCCTCCAACACTAGAGCTTTAGCGGCATGGAACAAGACCTTCAACTGGGTGATGACCTACAGACAGGATTCAGACATCTTCATCCCCTACGGGAAGCTTGTGCCCAACCAGTCAGCCGCTGTGAACATCCTGCGAAGACCAACTTGGTGTCCTGGGGTTATCAGCAACTACCACAGGACTCAGAAAGAGCTGAAGTCTACAAAAACCTCTCCAGGTACCTCCATGTGAATATATATGGGAAAGCAAACACAAGCCCCTCTGCAAGGACTGCCTCTTGTCAACAATATCCAAGTCCAAGTTCTACCTAGCCTTTGAGAACCTCCATCCACCGGGACTACATCACAGAGAAACTCTGGAGGAACTCGCTGTTGGCCGGCACCGTGCCTGTGGTGCTGGGGCCACCCAGGGCCAACTATGAGCAGTTTGTTCCTGCAGACTCCTTCATCCATGTCAACGACCTTTGGCTCCCTGGAGGAGCTGGCCACTTTCCTGAAGACCATGAACTCCAGCCGCTACCAGCAATTCTTTGCCTGGCAGAGGAGGTTCAGTGTGAAACTCTACACTGACTGGAGGGGAGCGGATCTGTGCCATCTGCACGGCCTACCCCCACCCTGCCCCGTGGCCGCCTCTATCCTGACCTGCAGAGCTGGTTCAACTCCTAGTGTGTGCTGGGACCCTTGGGATGAATGCAGGCAGGGGTGGGAGGTGCGTGAGGCACCCACCTGCACACAGGATGTGAAGCAAGGACAGGAGTCCCCACTCTTCTCCTAACCCAGCTGTTGTCACACTGCGACTTCAAGCAAGTCCCTATGGCTTCATTTCTTGTGAAACAGGACTCATCACCCCAACCTAACACTGAACACATTGCCAGGGTGCTGGCAGGACCAGAAGGTGCTTTGGAAATAAATGGCATAGTGCTGATGTGGCTGTGCATGAGGTGTGGGCAGGGCAGGGGGGGTGGTGGGGTGGTTCAGGGCTCCCCAGCCTTCTCCTATGATCCTCAATGTCCCCCCCAGCACCTGCTGAGTGCCAAAGTCATGGCAGCAGAGAGGCCCTGTGGTGACATTTGTGGCGTGGGCTGGAGGAGCGGCCACCCCAGGGGGGTCCATTACCCCATGGCCAGGGAGGAAGGGACAGCATCTGCTCCCCCTCTTCCTGGGTAACACCCATTTCCTGTCCCCCACCCCTGAGCCATGGGTGCCACTGTGCCAGTGAGGAGCCACAGGAGAGCGGATGCTCTCAGAGCAATCTCAGTGCTGCCCAGGCAGGCAGAGGGACACTGTGGTTTGTCACTCCCTCCCTGCTGTGACAGGAAGCCAGTGAGCTAACAGCCTCTGGAGGCTTGCACAACCCCTGAAGCAAAGCCAGTCTTGTGGGCAACTGGCACAGGCACACATTGCACTGGGGAAAACCCCTGCAAACCCGACACAGAGGGCACCCTGCACCTCGAGCATCCCAAGTACCCCACCTGAGACTGGTGGTGCTGTCGGGGCTGAGCGCCAGGACAAGGGGCGAGACATGGCTGCTCTGTCCCTTGCTCTTTGCCCCTCTACTCAGTGCCTTTAACTCCCTTGATGTAAACAATTCTTTTTGTGACCAACTTCCTTTCCAGTTTTCTTTCCCGTGGCCCTTAAGTCACCAAACCCCATCTCTCCCACCCTGCAAGCTGCTGGGCGCCCAGGACTGGCAGCACCCAGAGTCAGCAGAGGGGGCATCCCTTCCTGGCACAGGCCTTGGTGAGGTGGCAGCTGGATGGGCACGCTGTGCTCTTCTGACTTCTGTGGCTTCCAATTTCCGCTTTGTTTTCTGGGTCAACCAGAAGCGGAACAGGAGGGGCTCCGGGTGCCCACAGACAGATGTTGGGTACTCCTGGGCAGGGCGTGCCAGGCTTAGCAGGATGTGGGGGTCCCATGGTGGGCTGCAGCTCTTGTGTGGCTGCATGCAGAAAACCAGATAGTAGAAATGTGGAGAGAAGCACACCTTTGAGAGATTACACGTGTCTCATATTTCTGCTCCTGACCATGCCAGCTTCCTGCCGCTCCTCAAGTGCCAGGCAGCACTGGGCAGCAGCAACAGGAGGCAGTTTCGGATGGATGCCACACGTGGCTACGCCCCTACCCTGTGGGCAGGCAAGTAGGAGGCTCTGGGGAGCAAGCAGGGATGCAGAGGGGCCCTGCCCCATAAGGCTGGAATCTAGCCCAGCCCAGCCCCTTGCAGGGTCCCAAGGAGCCCTGTGAGCAGCTGCCTTCATTGCCCCCTATTCCAGGTAGCCCTAGAGAGCAAAGCCCCAGCCATCACCCATCAAGCTGAAAAAACAGAGCTTTCCAAATTTCCCTACAGGTTTGGCTGGGGAAGGGGCCCTAAGAGAATGGACTGGGGGTAAGCCAGCTGAGAGAGTGTGGTGGGAAAAAGTGAAGGGTCATCCCCCAGACATCTCCGCTCCCACCAGTTCAGCTCCCAGTGCCCAATGGACCTGCATGGCCTCAGCTGGACCACACATATGGGAACATCCATCCCTCCCCTGTCAGCACCATACTACAATGAGGACAGCCCCAGGTTTCCAGACCTCTTCACTTCCCACCCTGCTACATTACACCCTTAGTCCTTCTCTGTCCCTGACAGCTGCTGGAGCAGTCTACAAGTAAGCTCATACTGCTTCCAACATTCCCAGAAGCAGTTACAGCAAACCAGCAGCTTGAACTGAGTGGAAGATGACCCCCTCCAATTCTGACCCCCTCTGCTTTGAGGGGCAACAGCCCTGACAAGTTGGTACCACTCCAGGGCCAAGCTGCCACCAGTCATGGAGGGAGGCCAAGCTGCAGGCAGCCAAGAGCTGAATGTTGCTGGCAATGATAGGGACATGTGCACCTTCTTAGGGTGCCTTGCTCCAGCCCTGCTGTGCCCCTGCATGCAGCCAACCCTCAACTGCTGGGCTGCAGGAGCAGGGATACGAGGAAGGCTAGGAATGTTTAACTCATTCTTGCCTCAAAGAACTCTGAGGTTTATTTCACTGCCAGAGGGAATGTGATTAAGGACAAAAAATATCAAATCATCATTAACTACAGCAGGCTGGAAGGCGTGGGGTGCTAGCAGCATGGAAAGGGTGGTGTAGGCCCCCTGGGCTGGGCCCTCCAGGGAAAGGTGGTCTCTGGGCAGCTGGGCTGGGGGACAGAGGCTGGAGAGTGCGGGGGGCCTGGGGGTGATGCTGGGCACAAAGCACTGGGGAGGACCCCCCCGCATCCCAAACAAGCCTTATCAGCTGCCCCCACAGGGCGGTGAAGCTCTCTTGTGCCACAGGGTGAGGGGTGGTGGGGGGCTCACCTTCTCTGCTTGCCCCAGCCCTTGGCTCATCTGGGCCGCCCAGGAGGGTGGGCAGAGCCACCAGAGCCATTGGCCCTGGCATGGCACCCCAGCCTTTCTCTACATGACAGGGTGGAAGGAGACACCTGGGAAACTAGATCACTACAAAAATTTTTGCTTTTTAAAAACTACAACCAAAAAACTTAAAAAAAAAAAACCAAAACAAAAAACCGCCACCTCCCCCCACCCTTCCCAAAATCTAAAAAATATTTTTTTTCTGCATCTTGCAGGAGAGCGGCTGGGCTGGGGCCAGGCACGGGCTCAAGAGCACTGGGCACATGTGGCTTCAGAGGGTGCAGTGGGGCAGGAGCAGCTGGCCCAGGAGAGGTCGGGGGGGGGGACCAACGCTGCTGGGACCAGTAAGCTCATGTAACAGGGAAGGGCTGGGAGCATCTGCAGAGAGCAGGCACCATCCCTGGGTCAGGCTCTCAGCCCCTCGCACCCCAAAAGCCGCACACATCAGCCCAGTGAGCAGAAGCAGGGCTATGCCTGTGTGAGCCAAAGGCAACGGGGCTGCCTCAGAGCACCAGCCCACCTGCAGTGAGCCCACAGCCCCTGGTTCAGTGGCCACTGTTACTCATGGAGAGCCCAGGCTGCAGCGCTTGTGGGAACATCTCAGCTTTGTGGAAGGTCGGCACGTAGACAGGAGGGGAGGGTGCCAGGCTGTAGCCCTGGGACGTCACTGGGATGGGCAGAGTGGAGGGCACAAGGGGCTGGTTCATGTCATACATCATCCCCTCTGCCTCGTTGCCGTAGGGCAGCAGCAGCCGTTTGCCTTTCTGACGCCGGTTGCAGAACCAGACCCGGACCACCTGTGGGAAGGGAGACAGAGAAGGATGAGGGGGTTACCCAGGCACACCATGTGGGTGACAAGGAGACCCTTCTGCTGGTGGCATCTCCACAGCACCCCAACCTGCCAGTGTAGCCCCCTGCCTGTCACAACTCCTTGATAGGCTCAGCTGAAACAAACGTCAGCCATGACCATTTTCCCACTGCTTCCAGAGTTGAGAGATGACAAAAATGGCAAATGTTAAATAGGAAAGAAGATAACAAATCAAAAGAAAGGCTGCTCTCCAAAGGTTGGTAGCATTGCCAGATGAAGCCAGTGCGCAAACTTTGTGCATTGTTAGTGGGTTATGGTTTGTCTCTTCTGGTGCATTTCCATTTCAGAAGAAAAACATTGTAACTATCCATGTGGGTTCTTGGGATCAAAAATCAACTTCTTCGGAGATGAATTAGTATCAAAGGATTACTTTTATCGATTATTTTCACATATTTATGTACATACACACAAACACAGACGCCTGTAGTTGGGTCTGGGAACTATTTTTGTCTCTCTGAAGTTTTAAATGTTTAATCTGTGAATAAAAGTCCTCTCTGGAACCAAGTGGGGTTTTTTTTTTCATATTGATGAGCCATATATATCCTAACTGTCTGGCACAGCTAAAGGGCAGATTTTTTACATCTCTTCATTTGTATTTCATTTTTGCTCTGATCTAAAGTATCAAACTCGGAGGAGCTGGCATCATTAGGGGACCCATCCTCCCCACCCTCCCAACCTACATCTTTATCCAGGTTGAGGTCCTCAGCGATCTGAGAGATCTCCTGGGGACTGGGCTTCACACACTTGCGGAAGAAGCTCTCCAGTGTCCCTTTCACGTTGGTCTCAATGCTGGTCCTGCGTTTTCTCTTCCGGGCTTGGGCTAGTACTTGCTCTGCATTGCACATCTGGGAATGAGAGAGGGAATATGTTTTGTTACCAGGTGGAAGAGTCTCCACCAGGCTTGGAGCGCATGTAGCTGGCTGCAGAGCTTGGGGCACAGATTGTGTCCCTGTGACTCTCCACTGAGCATCATTCCACTGTGACTGGGGCCATTCCCAGTGTCCCAGCACTGCCAGCAGTGAGGCTGGACACATCTTCCTGCATCCCCCCCAGGTTCCCCAGGGAGCACAAGCCGCACAGTCTGTCTGTCTGATATTCCAGCAGGACCTGGCTACTCAAAACGGGAGCTGTCACAGCCACAACATGTCTGCAGGGGGATTGGGCTTCCTCCCCCCACCCTGACAGAAGGTGATACCCAGTGGTTTGCCCTCAAGCCAGACTTAAGCCATGCAGCAAGATGGTGCTGTGCCACAAGATGCCTTCTGCTCCTCTCTGTTCTCCCTGAAAGCACGTGGGAGAGGGAGGAGAATCTGTGGCTCAGGGCTTGCAGGTACCCGGCTCCCAGCCCCCTCAGCCCTGCACCTCTTGCATGTTGTCCGTGTTCTCCGCCTCGTTGAGCCAGCGCTGCAGCAGCGGCTTTAGCTTGCACATGTTCTTGAAGCTGAGCTGGAGCGCTTCGAAGCGGCAGATGGTTGTCTGGCTGAACATCTTCCCTGCACGGCCAAGGCAGGCAGGGCATTACACACCACACAGCTTCCCTCGCCAGCAGCATCCCAGGATCACCACCCCCAAGCTTGCCCTGTTCCTGGGAGACCAGGAAAGGCATTCTCCTTTCAACAGGGATAGTACGTCTCAATAAGCAACTGTAGCTATTTTAAACCAGTTCCCGTGAGCTCGAAGCTTCTCACCACAGATCTGGAGATACCCCTCCGGGAGCCCCAGCCCAGGACTGGAGATTGATGCCTCCTTTGCGGGTCGTTAAGGAGCAAAAATCATTATCCCAAGTGATTTTCAAATCCCTCGCGGGCCTCTCCCTTCCCACCGGCTGTGGGGTAACACAAGGGCCTTTCCCTCCGCCCCCATGCCCGACCCCTCACCGTAGAGGGTGCCCAGCGCCAGCCCCACGTCAGCCTGGGGTGAAGCCCAGCATGATGCGCTTGTGCTTGAGGTCCTTGGCGAACTGCTCCAGCTCTCCTGAGGTTGGCGCATCCTGGCAAAGGCAGAAAGACACTGAGAAGGGACAAGTGGTGCCCGGGGTCCGGGGTCTGTTGGGGTTGCCGAAGGACAGCGGCAGAAGAGGGTTCGGCTGAGCCCTCGAGCACTGACACCGACCAGGCTCACGCAAGACCCACCCCGACCACGCACACTGCTCAGCTCGACCCAGCCTGGCGCGGCGGCGGCCAAGGGCAGCACAGTGGCACCAAGAGCTCCTGCTCTGCCTCAACACGCCTCGGAAATGTTCCTTTTGTCCTCTGGCTCGCGCCTGCTGGACCTGGCCAGAGGCAGCACCAATGATCACGCTGGCCAAGTCCCAGCTTTGCCCGATTTACTTGCCCATGGCTCTCGGGCTGAGGCAGCCCCTCACCAGTCTGCGTCCGGAGCAGGGAAAAGACTCCCGTGAAGAGAGAGACAAAAGCGCCCCTGAGCCGCATTAAATTTAAGCGCCTCTTTGCTACCAGCCGGCTCTTTCGTTCTGGCAAGCGGCTACCCAGGCGCTTCCCACCTTCCTGCCAAGCAGCCTTCAGCCTCAACGGGGTCATTATGAAGCTTTTTACCCAATTTACACGTTTTCAGCGGGGGTTTCGGGTTCTTCGGGAGTTTCTCCTGTCACCGAGCCACGGCTATTAGTTTCTGGCGTATAATCAGCACCGGTAAACTCAAGAGCATCCCTCCCGTGGAGGAGGGATGCTGTCCCAGATCACTGTCCCGCAGCTAGAAAATGCCATTCATGACCACTTCCAGCCCAGAGCGGCCGGTTGCGGCCCGAGGGCACACACGGATCGATCGCGGCGTGGGACCTCCCGCAGCTCCGACCCGCTGGCGGTGGCGCGGATCCTCCCCACCCCGTCAGGGGCCAGTCCCGGCATCGGCCGCCGCTGCTCTCCCCGGGGCGGGATCGTGATACGTCAACATTGAAAATTTTTTAAATATTAAAACTACCCCAAACAACAATTTTAATCGTGCCGGGAACCAGCCCTGCTGCCCTAAACTAAAACTCCCCATCTTACCCTAAAGCAGCCTCCCCAAAGCGCTCCCCCTGCGGAGACTCTCACACACGCGGGACGAGCCCCAGCGCTGGCTCAGGGCCTCTCCCGGGGCGCCCGACGGCGGGCCCCGACAGGTGGCACCGGCAGGTCTCGGCGGTGCACGAGAGCAGCCGGGCAGCTCCTGCCGACGGGGGCGGTGAACCGCGGCTCCAGACGGGAAGGAAAGCCCGGGGGCACACCGCGTGCAGGCGGCGGGGAGCGAGGCAGGGCAACCCGCCCCGTCCCCGTCCCGTCGGGTCTCACCTCCTCGCCGCTGTCGCTGGAGTGTCCGCCCTCGCTGGCGGCGCCGCTGGAGCTGCCGCTGCTGCCCAGCCCCGACGGGCCGCCGGAGCCCGGCTGCAGCGCGGAGGGGCAGAGCTGGGGGCCGGGGAAGGCGGGGGCAGCCGGGCCAGGGAAGGGCGGCCCGGGCAGGGCGGCGGGGCCGGGGGGCGCCGGGCCGGGCCAGGGCGGGGGCGGCCAGGCCGGGCCGCAGCAGGCGGCGGCGCGGGGCTCGGGCTCGGGCTGGCTGCAGGGCCGGCCCGGGCGCGCCTCCACCTTGGCGGGCGGCGCGGGGGCGGGCGGGGGGCAGCCAGGCGCGGGCCGGCGGCGGGTCCCGGGCGGGCTCGGGCTCGGCGGTGGCGGCGAAGGGGAAGAAGAGCGGCTGAGCGGGCGCTCCGTCGAAGCTGCCGCGGGGGAAGGGAGGTCCGGCGTCGGTCAGAAGGCCGAAGGGGGCGGCCGGCAGCCCCCCCGTCCGGGCTGAACATGCTGCCCGCCGCCCGCTGCCCTAGGGCTCCATGCGGGGGCTGCCGGCCGCTGCCTCCCTCCTGGGGCGCCGCTGGGGCCTCTGAGAGTGGCAGGGACGGGTCGGGCCGGATGGAGATGGGCCCCGGCCCCATTGGGCCCCGCATCGGTGGGTCGGGCGTGAACTTGATCCCCCGGGGGGCGGGGGGCACGGAGAGAAGGTGCTGTGGGAGGGGGCTGCGCCGGCCCGCACCCAGCGCCGGCGGGGAGGGGGACGGGGCGGCCCCGATGGGACTGTGAGGGGGAGGACACCGATCTTGCGGCGGCGGCCTCACACCCCTCCGGTCCCGCGGCACTCGAGGACACCCACGTCCCTCGCAACCCCTCCGGCCCCACGCTGTTAGGAGGGCACCGCGCCAGTGTTAGGACAGCAGCAGCCACGGGTCTTCCCACCTGGGAAGCCCCAGCGCTGCGGAGTCTAGACAAGAAACGGGATGGCTTTGGGGAGCGATTGGAGGCATGAACCGGAGCCAGCGGCCGGTGTGAGGGCAGCCCATCCAGCTGTGGCAGCCACTTGTCCCCAGTACAGAGGACAAGCCGCGACATGCCGGTGTCATCGTACAGCAGCAGGGGTGGTCCAGGGCTTGACCATCACCTCTTGCCCCTCTTAATGCCTGGTCTTCTTGACTGAGCCTTAGCTCCTTGGGGAGCATGGACAGAGCTGAGGCTCTCGAGGCCCTTTACAGTCACACCATTCCTCTCCTCTTTCTCACTCTGCAGAGAAGGGTCGTGGCTTGGAGGAGCGTGTCTGTCCCTGGGGCCTCAGAGCTCAAAGTGTACTGCCGGGGAAGGAATTGCAGCCCCAACTATTGTGTCCATTGGCTCCACATTGAAGCACGCTCCATATTTTCTCTGTCTTAAAGATTTTCCCTTCACACTGCCCTTCACAATGGGTCTTCACCAGGGCTGGCTCGGCTCCAGTCATTTCCTCTTTCCTTCCCTCCTGGCTCAGCTTCCCGATCTTAACATTGCCATGACATCGGCCTCTGCTTGGCTCTGCCCGATGCCCCTTCCTGCACACTGGCAGGTACCAGCAGCATGGGTGGGCACCCCCTGACCTCAGCTGGAGCAAGGCGAGGAGTGCTCTTTCTGCCAGCACCCTGTGATCCCAGCCGGAGCAAGGCAGGGAGCGATCCCGCTGCCGACACTGCTGCCTGTTTATTAACCCGGATTACCGGGAGCTGCAGCCGTCTCGCACTGAAGATATGGCCAGGAGATAGGCTGGAGCAGCCTCCCCCACGCCGGGATGGGAGCGGGGCTGTGGGCGGGGGAACTCAGGGAAGGTGCTTGATGCAGTTTGTGAAGCGCTTGCTTTGGCTGCTGAGGCGGCTGGAGCCCGGGGACTGGCACCCGGGGAGCGATGCCCTGGGACAGGCGCCCGAGGGCTGGCAGACAGAGACTTGTACCCACAGCTGGCAGCCAGGGACTGGCATCTAGGGACTGGTATCCACAATGCCAGCAGCAGCCCCTGGCCCAGCACATGGCACTGCTGCATGTCAGGGGAAGTGGAACAACTAAGCCTCCTGATGATATTCCTCTTAGGAAAAAAATGGCCCGATGGATGAGCTGAAATTAAAGTTTGTTCCTGATGCCTGGCAGGACATGTACCAGGCTGCCCATCCTGGCTGTGCCAGACTGCTCCAGGAGGGAGGGCAGCCCCAGGAAAATGAACTAAGGATCCAAAACCCTGTTAGTCGGGACGCGGGCAGCCCTGAGCGAGCCCTGTGGCTTCTGGACCTCGGGGGTCCCATGCCCAGAGTGGTGAAGCCCCTTCCCCAGCAGGGGCTGGATTCAATCTGCCGAGGGACCACCTTTACCGTGCTGCTGAGGATGCTGAACCCAGCGCTGTGCGGGCAGACCTGCCCACTGCCTGTTGTGCTGCTGCCTGCCCCACTGCCAGCGGGCAGAGGAAATCTCTCTGCGGGACCCCGATGGCAGCCATCAGCCCTGCTCCTCCCGAGCTCCTGCTGCGGCCAGGGTTTCAGAAGCTCCTTGGCTAGGCAGTCACTCCCTTTCCCTTTGATTTATTGTTCCCGGGCTGGACCCCCTCCTCCTGACAACCTACTTTTTCTCTCCATCCCCCCGGGAAGCCTCCCAGGCCCCCCTCCCCCCCCACCCCGGCCCTCAAACGCATTCCTTGTCCTTTCATATACAGACGGAGGGGAAGGGAGACGTTGACTTTGAACCGGCCCCTTTGTAGGCACGGGGCCCATTGTGGCAGTGATGGTTTTAGCTGGGGGATGTGGAAGGAATCAGTGGGGTTTCTCAGTGTGTGCCCCCCCCATACATTTCAATGATTTTGGGTGATTTGGAGGGGGGGCTGTGTGAAGTTATTGTGTAGAGTCTTCGAGCACCAGTGACCACATCTCTTCTGCCTGCTCCAGAGGAGATGGATAGATGCATCCTTCCATCAGCCCATATCTGGAACCTGCTAGTGTTCCAGGCTTGGCCTGGCTCTGTCTAAAGCAGCCAGGGATCACTGGGATCCCGCAAAGAAAATGAGAGCAGAAAGAAATGCGTCTGCTTTACTGGCGCGCTGAGATGGCAGCAGGCTGGAGTGGGCTGAGATGTACATCTGCCATCCTCCCTTTGCTGAGTGTGCTGCTGTGGCTCCAGCTGCTTGGGGTTTTAAGAGAGTGGATGAGCACGGATGATGTTTTATTCATGGTCAGGCCACCCTTTCTGTGGCAGGTGATGGAAGGGCCATTGGGGGGGGGTTGTGCTGGATACCCCTGAGTGCCCACCGAAGGGGGGGCTGCAGTCCTGCATGTGGTGGCTCAGGGTCTTGTGGTGAGGGGGCCACTCCAGGACCATCTGAGGAGGGCTGGACAAGGGGTTCATCTCCAGAAACCCCATGCCTGGGGGAACGCTGATCTGGTCCCTGTCAGCACAGCTTGCTGGGCTGCAGCTGGCCTCGGAGGACGGTATGGAGTCAGTGCTTCCAAACCTAGCCCTGGGGAAAATCACAGAGGGTGTTTTGGTCCAGTTCTGTTCCCTTATTATGAAGGCCGTGGGCTATAATGTGGGTGTCACCCACACCATCACAGTGCCTGAACACACCAGTGAGTTCACCCTATTGGGTTACAGCTGTGGGAAGTGAGGTGGGGGCTGAAGGCCTGGGATGTCTGCATCAGGGGCCCTCGGCCCTGGACTCTTCCATGACTGGATGTGCGGTAGGGACAGGGATTCCCAGGGCACACAGGGCTCCTGTGGCCTCCATGCCTGGAGCAAGGGGGTCTTCCCAGCAGAACAGTCAAATTTTATTGTAAGCTAGAGCTTCCCAAAATGTCTGGATGTGCTCCAAGAGAGATTGCTGGGTTGTAGGAGCGAAGGAAGGACAAATCTGGGGACCTCGGCAGAGAGGAGTGGGTTCTAGGCTGGATTTTCCCAGGACTGAGCCCTGGGGGCATCTCGGGTTATTTGGGGTGTGCATCGCCCAGGGGTGCAGCTGGAGACTCCCATGAGAGGAGCACCCTAGGTGGGTGCTTTGGCGGTGAGTCAGCACCCACCTCCGGCTGCTGAAACCTGGAGAGATGGTATCAGCTTGATGGGGGGCTGGTGTGATCAAAGGAGCCGGGCTGCGCACAATGCGGGGACTCGATAGCCCTTATCTGTCATCCCCGAGGTGCTAAGGGCCCTGGGGGCAAGGGGCGGAGGGGGAGTGGGTGGTGGGTGCTGCAGGGCTGGGTGCGGGGGCTCCCACCGACCTTTCGCTGCTGAAACCTACCTGGCAAATACTGAGAGACAAAAAAAATATCTCCGGTTCTTTATGTGCCTGGGAAAACCCTTGGGAAGGATTTGAACACTACTCTGGCTGCAGACGCAGAATGGCTGCTCACTGTTCCCTAGGGAAGGTTTGGGGACCCACAGCATCCTCCCTTCTTGTCCCCTTGTCCCACCCCGCTGTCGAGAGGAGCCCCCCCAAGCCTCGGGCCCCACACCACACACTCGCATGGGTCTCAAACATGGTCGTTTAATAAAATCTCCTTTTAAAAGAACTACAATTCATACAACAACAACGAGAGGTGTGGGAAGAGTGGCAGCAGCCCAGGGGAGGGGGAGCGCAGGACATGGGGACAGAATCTGCTGTGATGGCCTCTGCAGCCACCCCGCCAGGGCCAGGGACAGCTGTGCCAGCACCCCTCACCAGCACATCTCTGCCATGCTGCCTGCCCTGCCCATGCCGGCCTGAGTGCAATGGCTCCAGTGAGCACAACCGGTGACCTGTGCCCCTAACAGTCCACAGCAGGGTCTGGACATGAAGCCACACCTGTGCAAAGTAACCCAAACCCTGTTCTGGGCCTTCCACCGGAGGGGTTCATGGCCTACGCACCCAGGAGGGTTGGAGGAGCAGCACTGGGCTCCAAGCAAGAACATGTTGGTGAGGCTGGATGCGGGCAACACAGGGGTGCAGGGAGTGCCTGGGGCCCGAGAGGTGCCTGGGATGGAGCAGTGGAGACTGTCACCCTGCCACAGAGGGTGCTCAGAGAATGCAGTGTCAGGCTCCACAGGGATGCTGCCCGAGCATGGGCTCTGTGGGGTTTGAAGCAGCACAGCAAAGCCCCCATGCCTTGGCTACCCCTCTCAAGCCACCCCAGCTCCCTCCAGTCCTATTCCTTCCTCCCCCACAGCCACATAAGCTTAAAAACAAAACCTTGAACACTTTTTCTGAGCTTTTACCCCGCTGAGGCCTGGGGTAAGAGAGAGCCCATCCTCTGCCCACACAGACTGATGTGGGCTCCCAGGCCACAGTGGCACTGGGACTGTCCTGAAGCCCAGCACTCTTAAGGGGTCAGAGCACAGGGCAGCATCTGAAGGAGCAGCCTGGGGAGCGATGCCAGTGCCTGCCTGAGCTGCCCCTGCCCTTGGCTCCCAGAGCACGATTCTGCTGCCAGGAGCTGCCCAGGCTGCGGTGGTGGAGAAGGAGCACTGAAGCCCTTAGTGATGCCACCTGCTCCAGGAAAAGGCTCCATCCCTGGCAGAGGTGCTCCGGGCAGGCTGGCAGCCCTGATGCCAGGCATGAGTGTGCACAGCCCTCCTGGCCCTCTTCTGCTTTCTGACCTTCTCTCTGGCTCCTTCCCAGCTGCTGTGCATCAGCCTGGCTTCAGCTAGGGCAGCAGCCCCCTCCTCAAAGCCAACTACAAAGGGACAGCGCCGCAGCCCCCCCCTTCCCCCACCAATTTCTCTGCCAAAGCAGCCGCCCCCCCGCGCCCGCCAGAGCTGTGAGCAAACAGCAATGCAGGGACGCGGTGACAGCAGCAAAGAGGACAAGGACGCTGGAAACGGGGGCGGTCCCCCCCCATAGCTGTTAGTGGGTGTTTATTGGGCAGGCGTCGAACAGTCTGGCAGCGTCCCCCGGCCCGGCTGCGGGCGCTGCTCCGGCACGGCCGCCCCGCTGGGCACAGTCTGCAGCGAGCCGGGGCACGGGAGACGGGGCGGTTACTGCTGCGGCTTGGGGCTGCAGGGCTGCAGGGAGGAGTCGTCAAACAGCGGGTTCCTCACTTCCATTTCTCCGGTCTGCCGCGGGGGCGGGAGAGGGATGGGGGAAGAAAAGGCGGGAGGTCAGAAAGCAGGTTGGGATTCAGCTGCCCCATCCCAAGGGGTTCGGGTCGGAACCCCAGACCGGCAGGGAGCAGGGAGGAGGGGAAGGGGGCGACCGAGTGGGCCGCAATGGATGACAAACACCAGGACTTCCGTCAGCCTGGAAAGGCGCTGCCTCCCTGGCAGGAGGGAATGAGGTGGGGTGATGTGTAAAACCCAAGGTCTTGGGTGGGACAGGACCCCACAGTTAGGCTGGGGACCCCAGGACAGCAGTCCCAGCCTGGCTGGCAGGAACAGAGTTTCTTAATCAGACTGGGGACCCCAGGATGGGCCCCTCAGCACGGCTGGCAGGAATGGGATGCCCTGTCCAGACTGCCTGCCTGCGATCAAGTGCCCTTTAATGGGCCTGTAAAGAGCCACTGATGACCCTCGATCTGGGCCCTGATGGCCGCGCCTCCGCAGCTATTACCATGTAAAAGGCTCCTCTTCGTCCCTTTGTGCTCTTTGTAGCCAGGGCTGTTATGCCCGTCCCCAAAGTCCCCTGCTAGCCAAGAACATCCTCCGGCTGTCAGGGGTCGCATGTCTGCGCTCCAGGCGTTGGGAGGGCACAAGGACGAGCCTCCCCAGCTCCTAGCGGTGCCTAGGAGCAGTGACCACGTCCCTGTCGCCAGAGGGATGGTGGGTCAGGTGTGCCAAGGGCTGCTCTAGTTACCTGCTCCCAAGGAAATCCTTGTGCCCACTGGAGAGCTTCAGTGGGAGCTGGCCAGGGACATGGGGGGAACAGAGGGGCAGAGGTTGGACCACCTCTAAGTTTGATGAAGAACATGTGCAAAAGGCTCCTCACACTGAAGTGCACGTCCCAGGCACTAATTGGACACCCTCACAGGCACAGGGACCCCTGGCTCTCCTGCACCCACATACCGGAGCCAGCCCAGGGCACTCATACACGGTGAAGTCTCCATCCTCATTCTCCTCATCAGATGACGCTGAGTCCGGCAGCTTGGGCTCCTCTTTATGCCTGGGGGGAAGAAGATGCAGGGGGAAGGTGAAACCCAGTGGGATGATGAGGACCATCCCAGTTAATGGCAGGACACGTTGTCTGCTACCAGACTGCTTACTTCTCCAGGGAGAGCATCTGCTGCTTTTGGTGCTGGTAGTGGTACATTTGGGCACTCTGAGCCAGCGTCTTGTCCCCAGGCTGTGGAGAGCAGGAACAGCTGTGGAGACTGGGCTTTGGAGGGCCTCCACCGTGTGGGAATCCCTCCAGCAGAGCACTGAGGCCCGTGTGCCAAACACCTCACAGGGAGGGATATGGGCACCTTACCGAGATCTTGTCATAGGGCAGGGGGCTGGCTACTCGCTGGGCTGAGTAGTCTGCTTTCTGTGCCAGCCTGACCTCCTTCTGCAGCCTGCCAGGAAGGAGCATTGGAATCAGGGAATCACAAAGTTTGGAAAAGTTTTCTAAGATCAAGCCCAACCATTAACCCAGCACTGCCGAAGCCCACAACTAAACCACATCCCCAGGTGCCACACCCACATGTTCTTTGAACACTTTCAGGGACGGTGACTCCACCACCTCCCTGGGCAGCCCTTCCTAAAGCCTAATGCCCAACCACCCTTTACGTGAATCTTCCCTAATATCCAACCTAAATATCCCCTGAGACAGCTTGAGGCCATTTCCTCTCATCCTGTCCCTTGTTCCCTGGCAGCAGAGCTGACCCTCCCTTGGCTGCCCCCTCCTGTCAGGGAGTTGTGCAGAGCACGATTGTCCCTCTGAGCCTGCCTTTCTGCAGGCTGAGCCCTCCCAGCTCACTCAGCTGCTCCTCGTAAGACTTGTGCTCAGAGCCTTCGCCAGCTCCATTCCCTTCTCTGGACATGCTCCTGCCCTGCCATGTCTTTCCTGCCATGAGGGGCCCAAAACTGAACCCAGGATTTGAGGTGCCTCACCAGTGCCCACTGTAGGCACACTGACTTCTCTAGCTCATCCTAGAGGATGTGGGAGCCATAGGAGCAGACAACTCCATTGAGGAGGGTCAGCCGTGTTCCCTGTGATGGCAACCACGACAGGCATAGCCACCTCCATGCCAAGGGGCCTGGGCACAAGGCACCAACACGCTGGCAGTGTCAGCACCCAGCGCCACAGTGACGCCCACCACCAGGTGCATCTGCTCCCAGGAGCCTGCATCTGGCACGGAGGTGCCTCACTACCGTCCTCCTGCCAGCTGATGCCGCACCTTGGGAGGACTACTGCCTCTCTTCCAGCCCCTCGTGCCCGGGAAGCATGGGAATACACTGCCTGGGCACAGGGTCACCGAGGCACTGCCAGCAGACCCAGCTCACCTGTACCAGCAGATGGCTGCCACGATCAGCGCCGAGATCCCGGCCACCGTGCACACCACAATCAGCCCTGCCAGGTGGAGAGGACAGCAAGGGACAGCAGGTGAGCTGGCAGCATGGTGACACCAGCCCATGCTTCCCCGGTGAGGATGTGAAACCTCTTCCTCTGAGTCCCAGGCTCTCACCGAGCACCATGTTGTCATTTTCAGGGATGGGCGACGCCTCCACCGGGTACTTCTGCACGGTGGCAGTGGTGGGGAGGCTGGTGGCTGCCATGGTGCCAGCAGGACCCTGCTGCAGACGCCCCTCTCTCAGCCCACTGGCCACACGCTGTCTGCCACCGCTGGGGCACCAGGGTGGCTGCAGGAGAAGACAGAGCAGTGGTGAGTGGTGCCCAGGCAGCTCCAGAAGGCAAACCTGCCTGGGGTGCAGGGTCTAGCTGCCAGGGGGTCCCTGGCACTGCCAGGAGACAGGGATGAGCACTTACTCCTGGGTCTGCCATCCCGTAGTGGGTGGTGGCGAGGAGCCTCCTGCCTGGCCAGTACATCCGCAAGAAAATCAATTTCTGCCTCCAGGCTGGGAACAGAGGTCCGTCCTGTGGGAGAACAGGTGTGAGATGGGCGCTGTGGGGTGCAGGTGTGTGCCCACCCCCAGGGCGAGACCAGCACCCCTAAGAAGGGGCTCCTGTCCCACCTCCAGCAAACATGGGCGGAGTTTTCAGTCTGAGGCCCCCTCAGATGCTGCTCCCTGAAAGCTGGGCCCCAGGACCCACGGGTGTCCTTGCTGCATTCAGTGGGATTTTCACCCCACAAATGCTAGAGGATCAGGAGCAACAGCATCTGCCTTCATGCCAGAGGCAGCAGGTGATGCAGACTCTGTGAGAGAGGGCAGGGTGCCGGCACCTCATGTGCAGGACCTGCCCCTGGGGTCACACAGCAGTTGCGAGGAAGGAAGGACGGGAGCTGTACCAGGACAGACACTCCCCAGCTGCCCTGCTGCCTCAGGGAGCTACAGTCAGGGGACACCCCAAACACTGGTTTTCAGCTCAAAAATAGACCAGAGTCCTTTACAGAGCAGAGTGGCTGGAGCCACCCCAGAGCAGAGCTCAGCTTGGTTGTTGAGCAGAGCATGGGAGCCCTTGCTCCAGTAGAGGGGTTGTTCTTGCCCAGTGCCTGGTGGGATGCAGCTCCTTTGGGAGCCCCATGCAGCAAGGGATGTACCCCCAGGGGCTGGCCTCAGCAGCATCTCACAGGTGGCTGTCCAAGCCCACGTCCCAGCACCGCGCCCACCAGGGACATCGGCTCTTCAGGGGCTCTTGCAGCACCAGGCACAGGCAGGACTCCCACTCTGCCTGAGGTGACAGCACTGCAGCCAGAGTGGAGTTGCTCTTCTCAGGATCATCAAAGCAGAGTCCAGCTCTGACACTCACCCACTGCTTTTAACAGGATTAAACTCAAACATCAAAGGCAGTAGACATCCCTGTCCCCATCTCAATCCCCATCCTATCCCCGCTTCCTTTGCCCATATTCAGACTGTCCCCTCAGAGAAGCCGCTGGGGCCTAAATCCAGACACACTAAGGCAAGGTGGTACTGGCACATAATTCAAGGTCATAAGAATTACATCTCCTCTGGAATCTGTCCTCACATCCAGTGTTTGGAAATAAACCCTGATTCCCTCTGGAGCCACCTTGCTGCCCCATGACTCAGAGCCACATGAGCAAAAAACAATTTAAAAGGGGGACACTCTTGCTTTAAACAAAAGCACCAAGAGTCACTGTCCCTACACCTCCACGCCCTGGTGTCCCCAAACTGCCCCCAGCCTCCTACCCTTAGCTAGAGCCCTGGGTTTCCCTGGCTCTTTGCACCCAGAGCAATGCCATGGTCAAGTAGTGCCAGGTTGGGGCTGTGCCAGGCTGTGCCCAATAGGTGAGTGCCATGGTGACAGGTGCTAGCACAGGGGCCAAGGTCTCCCAACGGGCAAAGGGAGCTGCATGGGACCCAGTGTGACAGCCCTGTGCCTTAGGGGGACAATCCTGGTGCCCAGGATTGGGATAGCCCCTGTGCCAGGGGACATCCTAATGGCTGGATGGGGACATTTGGCTCTAGCTCACCTCTGCACTCTGGGAAAAGTCTGTCTCCATAGGGGAAACCCTGTCCATCCCATGTGTGCCACCACCAGGCTGTGCTGGTGTTGGATGTGATGTGGCTGGAAAAAGGAAAATATAGTCGGAAAAGCAACCAGAGCAGCTGCCAGGTCCCTGTGGGGGTGTGTCAAGTGGCACACTGGAAACGGAGGCAGTGGTTTGGGATCCTGGCATTGCTGCAGGGCCTGGGTTGTGCCACTTACCTGCACTAACCAGCTTTATCACCACATTCTCTGTAAGTGGCTAAAAGCTGCCCACCTCCCATTCTGTGTGCCGGCTAAACCTCCCCCAGTGATGCCACAGTTTCCACCACGCATTTGAGGGCACTGAGGGCTGGCTCCTGCCAGGCACTGTGGGTGTGTGAGATGCTGGCCCTGAGCTGCACCAGGGAACAGGGGGCCGAGGCGAGCCCCAGCTCCTGCCTGAACTCCCCAGGAGCAGGAGCAGAGATGCCAGGGAGGAACAGTGTCCAGGGAGGGCACACAGGCCATGCACAGGGGCACTCAGGGGTGCAGGCAGGGCTTGTGCAGGGTGTGGGTGCCCCCTCATGGCAGTTGCCACCAGTGCTGCAGCAGGATGTCATGGCCAGGCTGGCACACAGCCCCCCTGTCCCTCTGCTCTGCCCCTGGCCTCTCCTCAGGGCTCAGCCTTGGGACACACACCTACCCTGACACTTTGGGGAAACAGGGACCAAGAAGAGACACATGAGGCTTCTGCCCGGGGCTGAGGAAACCTATTTGTGTCCACAGGAGGGCACAAAATCCTTATACATCCACTAATTTCTATAGTCCTGCCCAGGATGGCTGATGTCCTCTTTGATGCTGGCAGCACGGCGAGCAGGGAAGGAGGAGCATCCATGTCTGTAAGCTGAGGCCCCTGTCCCCAAAGTGCTTCCTGCAGCCCAGTGGGGCTCCATGCTGGTCAGGCAGAAGCAGGGTAAGACCAACTATCTCAAAGCACATCACTCAAACCCATCACAGCACAGACACATGCAGCACCATGGAATGCAAGGGAGCTCAGAGCCCTGTGCAAGACAGCAGCAGCCAGGTGCAGACAGCCAGCTGTGGGATGCAGTGTACCCAGATTC
This sequence comes from Calcarius lapponicus, assembly GCA_039654755.1. Classification (NCBI taxonomy): domain Eukaryota; kingdom Metazoa; phylum Chordata; class Aves; order Passeriformes; family Fringillidae; genus Calcarius; species Calcarius lapponicus. The sequence continues at coordinate 4,431,924 of JBBFKN010000012.1, read as the reverse complement.
CATACATCCCATCTCACCTCTGTGCCAGGTATGCCGAGAGCCCTACACATAATGGCAGGAACACTCACATGCTCTCCTGAGACCCCAAATGGTGCTTTTCACCTCAAAAAGCTGCTTTTGGGAGAGGATCCCTGGCTCCTGCCAGAAGCAGTGGGGATGGCACAGTGGTAGGATCCCAGGATTGGCATCACCAGCAGTCACAAGTGGCTCAAGGATGTGTAACCCTTTAAAGGGTCTGCCTACATAGCAAAAAGGCTCATGGGTATCCCCTTCAAAGGCTTAGGCATCCCTGGGCTACAGCAGCCCCCTGTTTGCCTTGCATCTCCCCCTAAATGCAGCTGTCACAGCCCCTCTTCATCCTCACAGCCCTCTCCAGTGCTGCTACCAGATAAAGGTACAGGCAGGATGAGAAAGAAAGCCCCCATGGAAAAATAAATGGTGCCTCCCTGCCAAGAGGAGCTGGGCATCCTCAGAATGCTAAAACAAAGGATTTGGGAGGAGATCCCCTTTTTTATTTAACACAGTTCCCACACTTTTGCTGCCACAAGCTAGCAGCATTGCTTGGGACAACAGGATGGGACTGGGAGAGACTTTGGTGTCACCATCCTGCCATGGTGGGTCCTTAGAGGATGGTACCATGGTCCTGCATCTCTCTGCACAAGGATGCAACTGTGGCCACATCCTTCAGAAAGGAGCTGGGTTGCTATGGAGATGCCAGTGCATGTGCAGCCCTTGCAAGAGGGGAATTTGCTCTCAAGACTTCACATTAAAAAATGAACTATAAACAACTGCTAAAGCCATTCAGTGCAGTGAATGAAGAGCCCGTGGCAGGGGCACTGACTGCTGTCAAACACCAAGTCTAGACCCCATTCCTGTGCCAACCCCTCTTATACCCCCAGCCATCCCTCTCATTTCAGCCAAAGGGTCTTGCTTTGGGGGTCTCCCCTCTGATTTACAGGGTAATTCTCCTGCTAGGAGGAATGGCACTGAAGGCATGCTGGGTTCTGACATCTTCCATGTGCCCACCTGGGCTGAGCCATGGGTGAAAGATATCTCCAACTGCACCCCAACAGGACCCTGACATGCTTAACAACACAAAGCAATCCCCTAAAACTCAGAGGACCTCTCCATGTCTGCATGGAGTTCAGATGCAGGGAACCCTGCTTCCCTGGGTCAATGACCAGTGCTTGTCCATCCTGCCTGGCATAGCACAAGCCACCCTGTGTGTTTTCAGAAGCTCCCCAGGAGCTGGGAACCGCTTAGCAGGAGACTTTTGGGGGCAGCAGGAGTGAAGAGCAGGTGGAGAAGGGTGGGCTGGGGGAGATACCAATACGTTCTGCACCAGGAGGTGACTCAGAGGTGCTCCAGAGTACCTTGCATCCAGGCAGTCCCCAGCAGAACCTACCAGGAGCAGCCTGAGGGTGTGGCTGGTCCTGGCCTCTTCCCCAGCCACAGAAGCCACTCCACTTTATAGCAATAAATAATTGTGTGGAGCCATAATTATGGTCTTAACTTAATTATGGTCTTAACTTACAACTGTGAGATGAGCCCATGATAAGGGGGCACAGAAATAACTGTGCCACAGCCTTCCAAGCTGCATGAAGAGTTGACTGTCACGCTAAAATATGCCTATGCCTGGCCCCCAGCACTGTCTTTGCAGCTGAACCAGGGGCACAGGTGCCAAAGCCACACTGGGAGCACCCTTCAAGTACTGCAGTAGCAGTGGGATGGCTGACCATAGGCTGCTGCAGCCAGGCTGCCACAGCCTCTCAGATCCCTGGGTGATGGAACCAGTCCGGCCCTTGGTGCCCTGGTGTGCAGCCAGGGAGTGGTCCTCCCAGTCAGAGCTGACTCCAGCCCTCCCAGCATGGATGCTGGGCATCACCCAAGGAGGAAACAGCAGTCCTGAACCACCGACCAATATCTCAAACCAAAGGGAATCAGGCATTGAAATCCCACTGACACCCTGGGATAGGTGAGAGCAGCGTAAGTCACTGCTCTGCGTGCTGAAGACGGCTCCCCTGCTCCTGCAGAGCACAGAACCTCCCAGAGCTGCAGAGGTGCCCGGCAGGTGTGCAGGCAGAGGGGTGGGGGGTGGGTGCACCTACCACTGGGTGAGAGCTGCCTCTGGACACAGCGCCCGCGGTCGTCCTCCTGGAAGGGGGGCAGGCAGGGCCCACAGGCGCCCGAGCCCGGCGGGCAGAACTCGCGGCGCTGCAGGGCACAGTCCAGGCTCCGGGGACACGATGCTGCTGTGGGGACAGGACAAAACAGCTCAGGAGGAGGAGAGGGGTCAGACACACCCCCAGGTCTGTTCACAGCTTTTTGGATAGCCCAGCTGCCCCGGGCTGCCCATGGCTGCCCTGCTGCAGCTCCCGGCTATCAATGGGCTTCACCACAGCTGCCCCCAAGGCCCCACTTTGCCTCCACAAAGCCATTACCACCTGGAATTAACCATGACCTTAATTACTGAGGAGCTGGACTCAATGATCTTCATGGGTCCCTTCCAACTTGAGGTAGTCTGTGACTCCATGACATGCACAAGGCAGTTGCAGTGATGAGCATGCAGTGCCCATACCCCACAAGCGTCCCCAGCCCCAGGGTGCCACCATCCTGTGGGACACAATGTGGGAGTGCTGCAGCACCAGGATTTCCTGCTGCTGCCTGCCCTGCATGGGGAGATTAAATCCAACCAGCACAGACTGATGCTGGTGTGGTGACTGTCAAATCAAGAGTCGCAAACTCCCCCAAAGCCTCAGCGGGGTGTGACAGTGTTGTGACTTAGACTCCCATCCCGTCAGGATTCCCTGCAGGAAGCAGTGGGAGCCAGCCCTCCCTGGCACTGAACTGTACCCCAAACCTCGTTCACAGTTTCATGGGGCATCTCACGCCCATGTCAGCCCCAAGGAGTCTCCACTCCCTGGGTACAGGCATGAGTCCCCCAGGTCCAGCCTCACCAACCCATTGTGCCATGGCAGTGCCATCGTGGCTGGGTCTTCATCCCAGGAGGTGGACCTCTCTGGGGAGCACGAGGCACAAGGTCCCTGTGTCCTATAGTCCTGGGCCAGGTGATGGTGGCAAACCATGTACAGAGCTGGAGACAAGACAGGAACTGTGACACAAAGGGCAGGACTCAGGTACTGCCTGTGGCAGGGGGCTGTTTGGGGCACAATGGGGTCCCAGCTTTGATGGTGACACTGCTGGTCCTGCTGCAGCTTGGAGTGTCTTTCCCTCACAAGTGGTGGCACTGTGAAATCAGGTGCCCTTCAGCGCACCCAGCGCTCAGGCTGGGCACAGCTGCGTGGGAGAAGAGCTGGATGGGGCCACAGCTGGATGGGGCTGCACAGCTGGCTGAGGGTGTGGCACACAGCTGCCCTGCTCTGCCCCTCACCAGGCCCGCAGCGTTCCGCAGGCAGCAGCAGGCAGGGATCAGGACTGTGGGGCTGCACTGGGAGCAGGGCCAGGCTGGCAATGAGTCACAGCAGGAACAGACTCCCAGCACCGGCCCACGCACCCTGAGCAGTCCCTGCCAGCCCTCGCTGCCCACACCGGCACCAGCAGCCACCTGCCTGTCCCCGTCCCTGTCCCCGTCCCTGTCCCTGTCCCCGTCCCTGTCCCTGTGCCCAGGGACAGCAGCACCGGCACAGCCCCGGCACACTCCAGCACCGATGGGGGCAGCACCAAGGACAGCTGAGAGTCCCACACAGGACAGAACCGGCAGAAGATGAATCATGAAATCATGACAGTTCTGCTCCCCCAGCAAGGGTGGAGGAAAGATATCACCCCAAAGCCACACAAGTGGGATATGCAACCCCCTGCTCTTGCATGGCCATATTTCACCATCAAACTGCTACTAAGAACCTCCAGCCTGTGCCCAGGCAACTCTCCACTGCACTCCATGAGGAAGTCATCGCCTTCCCCACCTCAGCTGCCACTGGCAAGGGTGCACCAACTGCAGTTTTAGTCCTGGCTGACCCCCACACCAGGCACAGCTCAGGGTGGGGGAAAGTGCCCGCTGTGCCCATGGGAGCTGGGTTTTTTGCTGGACTGTTTGTTCCCTGGGGATGGTGTGGGGCTTGGCCATGTGGCTGGGGGCCAATTAGTGCTTAATGGGCAAATAATCAGATGTCTAAGCATAGAAATTGGACTTGGCTCCTGGCTTTACCTCCCCAGGGTTCCTCTCAAGGCCACTCTGTTTAAAAAGCAGGGCAGGAGGAGGTGGTGGCACTGTGCAGCCTCAGACTGGGGGCAGTGGGGAACGAACTTGTAGGGGGCCCTGTCTGGGCCACAAGCTCATGGAAACACTTCCTCCCAAAACAGGTGCTGCCAGAAGCACTGGCAGAGGAAGTCACCCCAGTGTGGGTCACATCACAGAGCCAGACATGGACAAGAGCCTCAGAGCACCTTGTGAGGAGTGATGGGTGCAGAGCCCCGAGCCAGAGTCCAGCAACTGGGTACATAAAGCCCAGGCTGGATTCCAGTGAAGGCTGTTATCCGTGTTTGAGGAATGAGTTGTGCTTGCCCAGCTGTCACTGGCTGCAATTCAGAGCTGCCCATGTGTCACCAGCCAGTGACTGGTGAGCTGGCATTACTGTGTGGGCACCCTGTGGATTGAGGGGCCCCACAGGGGCTTTGCCACTCCCTGAGCCCAACTCAAAGCCCAGCTGTGAGAATCCTTTGCTGGTGGGAATGGGCACCTCAATGCCATGCTAGGGGATGGGGACCGAGCACTCTGTGCCACCACCCAGGTGCCACATGGGCACACCCAGCCCTGTGGGGCTGCCAAGCTACACTGCCCAATGCTGCCCCACCCTTGCACACTCACACTTTCCTATGGCTGGTGCCACCTGTCCAGTGCTCCAGCAGGCAGACACTGGGTTCCCCAACACTTTGGCCATGGGTCCCCCCCTCCTGAACGCTCACCTTGAGGCAGAGTACTTGGGCTGGCACAGTATGTGGGTCCCAATGCCACCCAGCTGTGGCCATGTCACCACCATGCCACCCACTGTTAACAGTGCCAGCATGCCTGCTGCAGCTCCCAGTCCTGCCTCTGCAGCTGCAGGGCTGCTGTTGAATCTGGGGAGTTTGGGATCCCCCACCCCAACCATGGTCCCTGCTTAGCACCAGTGCAGCCCAGCATGGCCTGGCCACAAGTGGGATGGGCAGAGGGACCCAGGCTGGGGTCCTGCGAGGACCTTAACCCTGCATGGCCCTGCCAGCAGGACAGTACAGACCAGAGGGGCAAGCAATGGATGATATGGAATGTGCAGCCAGCACCAGACACAGCCCAGCCAGGATGCTGCTGTCCAGATGTGCCAGGGGTGTTCAGAGGAGGGGGATGCTCCAGTTGCTGATATTGCCCTGCCATGGTGCTCAACTCCTGCGTGGGTGGGCAGGGAGCCTTGAACAGCACAGCTGGGGTAACCCCTTAAACCCAGCTCAAGCCTGGGCTGAGCTGCCAGTGCTGGAGGAGCTGAGTGACTCCCTGCAGGCAGGACCCCAGCCCAAGGCCAGTGGGTGCATGGGACACAGCAGCTGGCACAGACAGACAGCAGGTGGGCGTGAGCTGGGGACACATGTAAGCAGGAACAGACCTGTGCCCAGGAGCACACATGGTCATGTGAGCAGCAAGGCCTCTGGATGTGTTATCCACGGGGGAAAGCTGAGCACAAAGCTCCATCCCACCCTGGGGAGAGCTGTGCCAGGCACCCAGGGTGGCACTCGGCAGAGTGCTTGTGACAGGGGGTGCCCAGGCAGGGCACAGAGCCACTGGCAGTCTCAGACTGGATGGTGCAGCTCTTCCATACTCATGCCAAAACATACAGGTGAAAAATAAACAAAAATAAACCCAAGGAGTGCATTTGTGTGGCCAGGGAGGCAGGGACTGCCCCCGCTGCGTCACTGCTGCAGATAGAGAGATAAAAGTGAACGTAAGAGGATAATTAATTAGCACCGAGCACTGCCGTGAATGTTTAAGGTCCTGGCAACCCCAACACCCAGCCTCCCTCTCAGCTGCCGGCCCCAGTGCCAACAGTGGGAGCTGGCAGAGCCCACTGGGCATGGGCTGAGCCCACGGGGCTCTGGCTGCACAGCCACGTGGGCACAGAGCAGCCTGCCCAGGACCACTGGGTCTGGCCCCTCTCTGGCAGCAGGACATGGCCCCTGGTGGACAGGGGCAGCTGAGGGGGGATGTTGGGGTGTCTGGGGAGCAGGGTGCAGGTCTGGGGAGCAGGGTGCAGGTCTGGGGAGCAGGGTGCAGATCTGGGGAGCAGGGTGCAGCTCTCACTCCCACGCTGGCTGAGGCTGAGGGAAGACCACAGCAAGGCCATGACAGAATCCCAGCAGCGGCGGCGGCCCCCGCAGGGCCTGCAGCGCTGTGGTCTCTGCCAGCTCCACTCCAAGGTCATTCCTTCTCCTCTTCTTCCTCATCCTCCTCCTCCAGCCAGATAATGTGGGAACTGCTGAGGGCTCTGCCTGCAGCCTGCCCTCCCAGTACTTCCACTGCCAGCTGGCACTGGCCGTGGCTCCCTCCCAGCTCTATAAAGTGCTCCTGGCTCTGAAGGAGGACTCTGGAGCAGGCTCAGGGCAGGCTGGCAGGCAGGCATCAGGCAGGCAGGCTGGCATGATGCCCCCATCAGACCTCAGCCCCTGAGGTCTCACTTCCCCCCATCCAGAGCCTCCCTGGGCAGGGGCAGTGCTGCTGCTCAGCAGCTGGCAGGAGCAGGGGTCGCTGAGGCACCCCAGCACCTCACCTGCACTGCCCCATGGCCAGGGATGTGGCTCCTGAAGTGAGTCAGCAGGAGTGACTGCCAGCAGCTGCAGCAGCAATGCCAGGCTGGATGCTGTACACACCAGCTACGGGTGACACACACCAAGCAGAGGTGACACACACCAGCCACAAGTGACACACAGAGTGACTGCAGGATGGACACTCTGCTGGTGGCCGCAGCTTGGTGGGCTTCCTGACCCAGCTGCACCCACCTGCCCTGCTGTCTCTTGCACTAGGAAGCAGGTGGATGGGGACTGGGCTGAACCCCTGGAGCAATGCCCACTCCTGGACACAGCTGGCACCGCTGCTGGGGCAGTCCCTGTGCCACTGCCAGCAGCTGCTCACGTCACTGCTGTGCTCCTGGCCCTGAAAATGCAGCAGCCAAGCCCCCTCTCCCCCAGAGCCAGTGGAGCAGCACTGACCAGGACTGGGGGGATGCTGGTCACATCACGTCCCCGCTGGGGACAGAGCATGTGGCACAGCCACGGCCACCAGTCTGACCCCATTTCCCGCAGCAGCACTGGTGTGTGCCAGTCCACCAGTAAGGGAGCAGCTGGAAATGCTTCTTTGTGCTTCAGCAGATTTGGTCAGGCAGATGCAACATGTCACCAGCTGCCATCCCTGAAGCCACCAGGGCTTGTGTCCTGACTCCCAGCTTCGGATGGTGGGTGCTGAGGTCTGGCCCAGCTGGCAGAGATGATCTCCAGCACAGTTTCTGTCATGGCCAAGAAACAGTGCCAGCAGCCTTGTGCCACAGCCTGGGGACAGGGAACACCAGTAGGGACCCCCTGGGAGCATTCCCCATGCCTGCACAGCAAACACCTCCACTGCACCCTGCTCCCACCGAGGGGACAGTCCCACTGATGGGACAGTCCCACCAGACACAGCCCCACCCAGGAACAATGGAAAAAGGCCTCATCCTCACCACTCCCCCCACTCCCACCTCCCACCCCCATCCTCACCCAGCTGCTGCTGCTTTGGGGCCACCAACCCAGAGCCCTGGGCTAGGCAGCACAGACAGTCTGGTGGGCACCCATGCTGCAGCCCTGAGGCCATCATGATGGGCTTCCAGAGCCTTGTCCTGCTCCACGTTCACTGCCAAGGGGGAAAGGGAGGGCCAGGAGGAGCTGAGCCAGGTTCCTGCAGAGGTGGGGAGATGCCAAGCCCTCGGCATCCCCAAACACATTGCCTCCCAACCATCAGTGTTCCCTGCTCTAGAGGAGACCCCATCTACAAGCACCCCAAAATCCCAAGTTGCTCCGGTGATTCCAGGCTGGGGCAGAACCAGGCAATATCCAGCAGGCTGAGGGAATGGAATTTCGTGTCATCACTACTCAAAGCCCTTAACTAGGCCAGAAACATCCCTGTTCCTTGCCCTGGCAGCCTGCCTGCTGTGCAAACGAAACGGCTGGATTGGCAGGGCTGTAGGAACAGGAGATAGCACCAGGATGGTTGGAAAGTGCTCCAGCAAACCACAAATCCAGACCCCAGCAGAGACTGGGCAGAGCCAGGAGGCAGTAGAGAACATTGCTCTCCTTGCCTGTGGCTGGTGTGGAAGGCATCAAACCAGGAGGGGCATCCCAGCCCCAACAACCCTGAATGCTGGCAGCCCCAGCTGCAGCCCTGCAGAGGCTGCCACAGCCAGGATGTGCTCCACTGCATCCCCCTGCGTCCCTGCTGTGCCAGGGGGTCTCCAGACACAAGTGGCTTCAGATATTCAGGAAGAGAAGAAATAGTTAAAAAATCCCAAGGCAAACCAGGTGCCATTTCCGCAGGCCTACCCCCCCAAGCCTGCTGCTGGCTTTGCTTCGCTGCATGCACACCCACCTGTGCTGGGGACCCCAGGCTGCCACCAACGCCACCTCATCCCGGTGCATCTGGCTGCTCTTTGCAGCCTGAACCACCCACTTTGAGACTTGTTTATCAGGTTTTTCTCAAGTAAATACCAATGAACTTTGCACATGCACTGAGCCTGCTGAGGCTGGGCTCTTAAATTCCCTTCTTCTTGGGCAAGTTTTGCACCACATCCCAAGTGAAGCAGGTGGTAGCCAGGGCTGTGGTGCACAGCAAGCACCACCTGAAGCACTGAGCAGTCTGGAAGGAAGGGAGTGGGATCCAGCTCTCTCCTAAGGGCACTCCTGGGCACTGACCCAGCAGCAGGAGAGCACCCCACGGGTACACACTTGCCCACTGAGCCGCAGCAGAGCCACAGCCCTGGGTGAACTCTCTCTGTGTGATGGCAGGGAGGTGGCAGAGGGCAGCCCACCCCACAGCTCAGCACCCAAGGAGCTGCCAGGCCGGGGGCCACCACAGCTCAGTCATGTGAAAGCAGATGCAGGCTCCCACACACTCCCACTACTGGGCTGGAAATATCCATCTGGAGCAGCAGCACCACTGCACCTGCCCGGGCCAAGATGCTCCTTAGCAAAGCCAAAGCATCCCACACCACCACCAAAGACATCCTGTAGCCTTTGGGAAAGGGGCACGAGCAAAATTTTGCTGATGCCTCCAGCAGCTGAGAGGTGTCATTGTTCAAGGTGGGGATTCTGTCTGTCTGTCCAGCTCCCTTTGTCTAGTCATTGCCTGGCACCAGCCCTGGTACTCCCACCAGCCCATAACCCTGAAACAGATGCCTGGGGACACAGCTCCTCACCCATGAGTGCTGGAGCAATAGGGGCCAACCTTTATAGCTGTTGGAACAGCCATTAGAAGAAGAGTCTTTGGAACAACAGCCTTTGGAACAAGGGCTGTCAAGGGGACTCAGGAGGGCACCCTCCATGCTGGTGGACATGCAAGAGCAGAGGCTGGCAGAAATGCGGGGCTGCAGCACCCACCCCGCTGTGGCTGCACCCACAGGGAGGCTTGCACTGATTCAGCCACCACCAGTGATAAAGACCTGCAGGGCCATTGTGTCCCATGGGGCAGAATCCAGAAACTGAGAGGCCCCATCAACACAGAAACTGGGTGTCCATGGGATGCACAGCTGCATCCTAGGGGTGCTGGTGCATGCAGCATCCGAGGGCTCTTGATAAAGGGCTGCAGATGGTGCCAAAAGAGCTGGACCCAGAGATTTTGGAGTATATGCTGCATAGGAAGGGTCAGCTCAGGGAAACCCTCTCCTTCCTAGCCAGGAAGCCAGGAATGATTGCTGCAGGATGGGTCACGTTACAGCAGCTCACCAGGCTGCCCTCTCTTCTGATTTAGGGCCCTCTCACTCCCTCTGACAGGTGCGAGAGGATGGAGTCCCCAAGGCAGAGCAGCTCCTTGCCCACAAGAGAGCAGCCATGGGTGCTATGGGTGCACTGGAGACCTGCACCTTCCACACCTCCTGTCTCCACCCCCAGCACAGTCTCCTTTCTGTAGGAACGGAGCAGAGGCCAGGAGCCCAGGGAACCCCTGTATCATGATGAGTCAGGGTTCCTGACAGCACTCAACTGCCATGTCACCTCTCATGTCACCCACCTAGTGTGATGGGCTCCCACCCAAACAGGGAATACCTCTCAAAAGCTTTGCCATCCTCTATCAGTGCAGAAGTACCCCACAGCACACAGGGGTTAACATGGGCGGCTGCAGCCCACGGCAATAAGGCAGGGACCAGGACCTGCTCTGGCTGCGTTTCCTTCCACCAATTCAAATCTCACTCCAGGCACTTAACGGCCAGTTTCTTCCTGTTGCAATTCTCATTAGCTCACAAAGTGGCTAATTACAGGCCTGCAGCTGCCATTTGGAGCAGCAGCAGTGCTGGGTTATGCCTAGGCACAGGAGGGAGATACCTCAGTGTTGGCAGTGGCATTGGGGCCAGGCCCAAGAGTTTTGGGACCAGCCGGCCCAGGGGAGCCACTACCCCCCTCGGGGACCAGACCCAGAGCTCTTGGTGGGGCCCAAGCCCCAGGGCACAGTGTTTATGGATTTAATGCAGGGATGGAACTGATGGCAGCTTCTGTAGCCTGTGCCCAGGGACCCAGCACCTTGCACACAGGGAGAGGCCATCCCATCAGCCCTCTTGTCCCTGGGCACCAAAGCACCCATCCTGTTCACAACATGCTCTTGTCGGCAGCAGCCCCCAGAGTCCCCACGGTGCGACCGCCCCTCCTGTCTCCAGCATCGCCACACCTCTCCTGTCCTCAGCACACTGTCCATCCCCCCTTCCCTTCCCCCTGCCACACCGTCACCCTGACGGCCCCCATCGCTCCTCCAGTCTCCAGCATCTACCACCAACCCCCGTGTCCCCAGTGCCCTGACCACACTGTCACCCCCCGATGCTGTGCCCCCCCGGCAGCGCCCGGCAGGGCTAAGCCGATTACCTCCCTTAATACCCCCATGGCCCAGAAGAGACATTTCAGGCAAACAGCGATGCACCTTCCCCTGAGCTGCGGGAAGACTCAGGCTCCCTGGGAACTGAGGGATCCCTGGGGTGGGGGAACAGTCTCCAGAGCTGCCAGGAAATTGCAGATCCAAAGGACCCGGCCCTGCACAGTGCAAGCAGGCCCTTGGCTCCAGAATCCCAGTCTCCCCACCCTGAGCTCCAGCTCTCCACACATCAGCATCCCCAGGGTATTGATGAGGTGCACACTCACTGGATTTGTGAGTCCCCACAAAGCTACAGCAAAAGGCATGAGGGATTTTCACTCCGTCTCTTCCATAAACTCTTCCTTGATGCTGATTTTGTAATTGGAATTATCAGACATTTCCCACCCATTTCTCCTCCTCAGGCCTGCAGACAGAGCCCTGCCCATGTCCCCGGCATGGGTACCAGCTCCTTGGAGCCCAGGGGGATGCCTGTGCTGCACATCCCAGCTCCTCCACACCTCACGCCCACAAGGGCTCCTTTCCCACAGGGGAAACCAGCTGAGCACAAGTAACCCCAGATAACGAGGTGGAGACATTATTTCCAAGAATAAAACCACACGGGCAGCACCCCAGCTGCTGCCTGGAGAAACACCTGGTCTGCACCAGTGTGGCAGAGGACCCCCCACCACAGGAGGCTTGAAGGGATGGGCAGACTGAATGGGATCACTGCCCACCACCACCACCACTCCCAAGGGAGACCCAGACAACCTTTCCTGTGCCTCAAGAAAAAACTGGGGCTGCTACCTGCAGACCAACTCAGAGAATGCTGCGGGGCTGAGATCACTCCCTTCACTTGGCAAGGCAGCCAGGCCCCTGCAAGCACCACAGGCGCAGCACCAGTCCCAATGTCTTGCTCCCAAGAGTGGCTTGGAGCTGCCACAGCTTCAGGGGTCAGCATGGGGGTCCCTGGGGCTACTGCACCCACTGTGTCCCAACCCTGTTCCCAGTGCAGCGACGGACAAGCGGGCAAGGAGGAAAAGCTAAGAGATGGACAGTCCCACCGCAGGCTGAGCCTGGCAACTTCCCAGGGGATGGCTCCTGCCTAGCCATGCCCAGCTGGGAAGTTTGAGCTGTACCTGCACCACTGCAGAGCAGGGGCAGCCAGCATCAACACCAGCATCTGTGCTCCCACCCACGGCCCTGCAGAGCGTCATGAGGAGGAGCAGCAGCGCAGAGCCAGCAGGTCAAACGTGGCCAAATGGGTCACTTGGACTGGAAACAAAACTCAGATTTTGCTGAGCATCTTCTCCAGATGTCTGGGATGTGAACTGATGGCTGTGGCAGTGGGGTTCAGAATTATTAAAAAATGGGGTTCTAGCCTGTCATCCCATTTGGAAAACTCTTTTTTTTTTTGTTTACAATAATAACAATGATAATAATAGATGAAATTTGGCAACCTAGTTACTCAAGAAGCAGGGAGAAATATGGCTGTCACTCATGTTCCAGGAAACGAAGCCAGAAAACGAAGCAAGGCAGGCCCTCTGCCCAAAGCCTGGTGTGATGCATAGAGACACGTGGGAGAAAAAAACCCAGCTGAGGAGTAGCAAGCAAACCTAAACCACCTGCAGCACCTCCAAAGCACTGCTGCCCTTCCTCCAGCTTGGATCAGACTCACAGTAAGATGAGGATGTTACTGAGCCACGTGCAGCTGCATCCCGGGAGATGGCATCTGCTGCAGGGGCTCTGGGTCGCAGTGCCAGCCAAGGAAAGTGAGGAGGAGGAGGAGGAGAAGGAGATGCCAAGCCTCTGAAGCTTTCTGAAGAAGCTTTGATGGAGCTGCAGAGGCAGGAGGACATGGGTATGGTGGTGCAGGACCTTCTCCCTGGCTCCCTCCTTGCCAGGAGCCAGTTTCACCAGCATGCCACAGAACAGGAGCTGCTCCTGGGCTTGCCACCTCCACCTCGCAGTCACCCCCAGAGAAAGCCAAGCTTGGCCTCATCTGCCCGGGAAAGGCAATTATAAAGTGAGAAGAAACAGCCAATGCTTCCTGTGCCCCACTGCACTCAGAGAAAGGTGGTAGGGTTGGGACAGAGACTCCTTTGCCTGCCCAGCATCCCAGGGATATTTTCTTCTGCCATCCCCAGGAGAAACCTACCTGGAGCTCCCCAGTGCCACATGCCATACAACCTCAAACTCCTGGCAATGGATGCTGCTGTCAGGAACAGCGCAAAGACACCATCCCCAGCTTCTCTCAGGGGAAAGAGGTTGAGCTGAAAATCCAATCCCACATCTGCCAAGAGCATGCAATATCCCAGCACTGGAACAGGCTGCTGATGTGGTGCCAGGCCCCTCATGCTCACCTCATCTCCAGCATCCTCCTAGGGCTGGGAAGGGAGGGGAAGGGAAGGGGAAACTGTCACCACTCCCTGACAGCACCCGGGCACAGCCACCCCAGCAGCCCCTCAAGTGACCCAGCCCAACCAGCACTGCCAGGCCAGATGATGCCACACTAACCCCTAAATTCAGGAGGAGCAGAGATTATGCTGGATCACTGGTGGCTCATCCGAGCCCGGATCTCCTTCCTCCCATCTCAGCCTGTGTTAGCAACACCTCAGGCTGGGCCACCCCAGCCTCGGCTCGTGGGAAGAGGGGGAGCGCAGGAGCATCCCCACCTCTGCTTCCAACCCTCCGACGTGGAAACACAGACGTTTTGATAGTGCAGCTTCCCGCCGTCCCTGAGAAGCACGGAGAGGCCACCCGGGCTCCGGTGACAGCAGGCTGCCCGCCCGGCGTCCGCCGGCCCGGCGTCTGCCCTGCCGAGAGCCCGACAAGGGAAACAATATCGGGTTCGCAAACAATGCTGGGAGCCAGGAGGCCCTTCCCGGCTCCTGCGCCAGCCAGGCGGAAAGCACCTGCCCGAGACAGGCTGTACCTGGGCAGGAGCACGGCCCGGCCCCGGGGCGGGCAGCCACAGCCTCCCCCGCAGGCAGCAGCGGGGCCTGGGCTGGCCGCGGCTCCGGGGCCGCCGTTCGTGCCCATCGCGGCAGCGGGCACAGCGCGACAGGACACCGAGCATGGCCAGGGCCAGACTCCCCAGGAGGGGAAACGTCCGAACCCAGACCCCGAAACTCAAACAAATCAAACCTGAACGCCCCGAAACAACCCTTAGGCAGACAGCAGGGCAGCTCAGGGCGGTGCTGCACGGGAAGGCGCGAAGGCCACCCGTTCCTTCTGCCACGGCGGAGAGCAGAAATGTCACCGTCACCGGTGTGCCGGGGCGGTGCTGCGGCCGCTCCCGGGCAATGAAGCAGCTGGGCAAACAGGGCTCCCTCCAGCGCAGCCCCCGGAGGCTCCCCGGGATGGCTCGGTCACTGCAGCGCCCTTATTTTTTTCTTTGTGATTTTTGATGTTGTTTCAATTTTTTCCAACCAATAAGGTGCTTCATGAGGGCCGCTCCCATGACTACGTGCTCCTTCCCCACCCCAGGATCCACATCCGTGGGTCCCTCGAGCCCCCTCAAACAGCTGCGGGGGACCAGCCCTGCGGCGCTGCCACCCGCTGCCAGGCCCCTGCCTGCAGCAGCGGGCACAGAGTGACGGGGAGGCGCTGCCCGTCCCCGGGGAGCGCTGCGGGGTGGGAGAAACCCCCGTGGGGCTTTGTGACGGGGGCACCTCCTATCTTGCTCCACCCAAGAACACGAACACCCACGGATGCTGATCCCTGGTGGGGATGGGGATAATGAGGGAGAAGAGGGGGAGCAACCGCACCAGGGTTCGTCGTAGGAGAGGACACGAGCATCCGCGGGGGAAGGGAGAGGACACGGAGACGGGAGTGGGGGGAACGAGGAGGTACTCACCGGCACGGGCGAGGCGCAGACGGAAGGATCCGAGGGCGGTGAGCAGCAGCAGCAGCGCTCCGCGGCGGGCGGCAGCGCCCCGGACCACCACCATCGTCCACGTCCACGTCCACGTCCACGTCCACGGACACGGACACGGACACGGACACGGACACGGACACGGACACGGACACGGACACGGGCACGGGCACGGACACGGGCGGGCGCGGGGCCGCGGCGGCTGCGGGCGGCGGGGCGGGGCCAGGCGGGGGGCGGGGCCAGGCGGGGGCGGGGCCCAGCGCGTTTGGGCTCCGCCCCCGCCGCCCAGGCCCGGCCCCCGCGGGAGCGCTCAGGCCTCAGAGCCGGCCGTGCCCGAGTGAGGCACCGCAGAGCCCGGCCCAGGGCCCGGGGTGGCTCCAGAGAGCTGGACAGGGACCTTGGACAGGGGCCTGGAGTGACAGAACAAGGGGGAATGGCTTCCCAACGCCAGAGGGCAGGGTTACATGGGATACTGGGAAGAAGTTTTTCCCTATGAGAGGGGAAAGGCCTTGGCAGATGTTGCCCAAAGAAGCTGTGGCTGTCCCATCCCTGGAAATGTTCAAAGCCAGGTTGGACAGGGCTCTGAGCAAGTGGCAGGTGTCTCTGCCATGATAGGGGTGTTGGACTATGTGACCTTGAAAAGTCCCTTCCACCCCAATGCAGTCTGTAATGCTATGTTGGGATCTGGTTATTCCCCCAGTCCCAGATGAATGGCATACACTGGGAGCGATGAGCTGGGGAATGTCATCTGTCAGTCATGTGGCTGCTGGGGTAATGTTTAGGCTGATGGCTGGAGGTATCTCATCCCTGCCTGCCCTGCAGCTGTGGCACCTGGCTCTGAGTGCGGCGTTTGTCAGACCTCATCTGCCGCTGGCTTTGGATAGAGGAGTGCACTGCCAAAGCACCCCCTCCCTTCCCAGTCAGAGCCACGTTCCTGGGTCACTCCCTTGGGAAACCTCTTTCCATATCCTGGATTAGTCTCACATCTCTAGGATTTGCTTTTCAACCCCTATGTCCCCTTCAAGTACAAATGTCCCATCTGGCTGCAGGACAGTGGGTGCTTGGTGGTGATGTGCCTCCACAGCCACAAGGCCCAGAGATGCCACACGGACACCCCGGTCACACCACCAGCCATGTCCAACAGGGATGCCAGGTTGTCCCTCTTTGCTGCAGAGCTCCCAGGCCACCCAAGGTTTTCCCCCATGGAGTCAGGGGTTGCTCTGCAAAGTCCTGGCATCCAGTCTCTGGCCACATGCTCTGGGCACAGACCTGAGGCCTTGGCACAAACACAAATGATATGATGCTGAATGAGACCTGCTGTCTGGGATCCTGCTGGCCAGCGTGATTCTCAGCCTGGGGATTGCCATGCCTGTGCCCTGCTGCCTGGCTGGGCTCAGTGCAGGGATTGCCGTGGCTGTGCCCTGCTGCCTGGCTGGGCTCAGCCCCAGGATTGCCGTGGCTGTGCCCTGCTGCCCGGCTGGGCTCAGCCCCAGGATTGCCGTGGCTGTGCCCTGCTGCCCGGCTGGGCTCAGCCCCAGGATTGCCGTGGCTGTGCCCTGCTGCCTGGCTGGGCTCAGCCCCAGGATTGCCGTGGCTGTGCCCTGCTGCCCGGCTGGGCTCAGCCCCAGGATTGCCATGCCTGTGCCCTGCTGCCCGGCTGGGCTCAGTGCAGGGATTGCCGTGGCTGTGCCCTGTTGCCCGGCCGGGCTCAGTGCAGGGATTGCCGTGGCTGTGCCCTGCTGCCCGGCTGGGCTCAGTGCAGGGATTGCCGTGGCTGTGCCCTGTTGCCCGGCCGGGCTCAGTGCAGGGATTGCCGTGGCTGTGCCCTGCTGCCCGGCTGGGCTCAGTGCAGGGATTGCCGTGGCTGTGCCCTGTTGCCCGGCCGGGCTCAGTGCAGGGATTGCCGTGGCTGTGCCCTGCTGCCTGGCTGGGCTCAGTGCAGGGATTGCCGTGGCTGTGCCCTGCTGCCTGGCTGGGCTCAGTGCAGGGGTTGCCGTGGCTGTGCCCTGCTGCCCGGCTGGGCTCAGCCCCAGGATTGCCGTGGCTGTGCCCTGCTGCCTGGCTGGGCTCAGTGCAGGGATTGCCGTGGCTGTGCCCTGCTGCCTGTCTGGGATCAGTGCAGGGATTGCTGTGGCTGTGCCCTGCTGCCTGGCTGGGCTCAGCCCCAGGATTGCCATGGCTGTGCCCTGCTGCCTGGCTGGGCTCAGTGCAGGGATTGCCGTGGCTGTGCCCTGCTGCCTGGCTGGGCTCAGCCCCAGCCGACGCGCTCGCAGCGGGAGCCCCATTAGAGCGTCAGTGGTGCCCTGGCAGGCTGTCAGCCCGCTCCAAGCCTGTCCAAGGAATGCTGAGAGTGAGCTGCCATGGTGTGGTGTGACAGGGATGTCATGTCTGGAAGGAATTGCCACCTGCTCGTGGTTTCCTCTGCCACCATGGCTGAGCAGGAAGGTGCCAGGTAGAGGTGGGTGACAGCATGCCATGGGGCCAGCCATGTCATCTGCTCCCAGCAGAATTGTTACCTCTTAAATTTTCTTTATTCCTTAATTTCCTTGGCCCTTTGCTCCTGTGAAAGGGACTGTGAAAAAAAAATCCCTGTCTGGGATTTTACTTCCCCAAGAAAAAGCTGCTGTCATGGTTTAGGCATGGCACTCCTCAGTTTAGTGCCCCCTGCCCAAGACTCTCCCAAACCAGATCCTGCTCCCCTTCTACAACCTTCTTCCTGCTCTGGAAATGGAGTTGAGAACTGGAGGCACAAAATTGTGAGTTGAGATAAAAACCCTTTACTGGACACAGCGCTTCTGTAGAGACCTGTCATAGCTTGACATGGGAGGAATTCAGGGAAGGGACCCCAGCATCACACTCAGCACCACACTCAGCCATGGGGCAGGGGCACTGTTTCTTTATCTGGGAGCAAGTGCTGGGTAGGGAGATGGATGGGGCCATGGGAGCCCCGACCACAGTGGGGCTGAGTTGGATCCTCCAGCACTGATCCATCAAGGATAAGCAGGGCTGGCAGCAAGGTGGGACCTGATCTCCTGGGAGAGCTAGACAGGAACCCACTAAAGCCATGGTCACCACCCTGGGGGCCTGCAAGATCCTGCTGGATGAAAGCTTGGGAAACCACCTGTGCCTCTACCCTGACTGCAGGCACTTCCCGCCCTCTGGCAGGGATGTCTCCCTTTATTCATAAGTTATTTAAATGTAGATTGTAAAACATACACATGAATAGACATTGTAAAAGGATAAGATAAAGATTTAATAACACCCATTCAAAATATTATTTTATTTTGTTTATTAATTTGTACATATTTGCACTAAATATGTAACACCAAAGTATATTTGCCCAAATATAGTTTCCTCCTGCACCCTGATGGGTTGCCCTGTGTACCCCTGGAGTTGCATGCACCCTGGCTTCTCTGGAGGAAGCAAGGGTCTCCTCTGAACTCTCAGAACAGGAATTCATGATTATTTTATGCCTGGTGGCACTGCTGGTCCTTTCAGCAAGCTCCACCAGTCTGTATTGTGGTGTGGTCTCATCCATCAGTGTGTTGAGTTGTTGAAGGCTAAGCACAGACACAGCTGGGACTCATGGTACCCAGCCCTTCCCTGCCACGAGGATTCTCCATCCTCCCCCTCTACCCATAAGCTCCAGAGGTGCATTCCCAGCCCAATACTAAAGCTGCTACACTTGGCAGGAATGACCAGTGAACTCTCATGTTTCCCTGGCAGTAGGAGAGCAAAGGGGTTGCAGAGTGCTCTGACTCACCCCTGCCCTGGGAATCATGGGTAAAAAGGGATGGGAAATTCCCATTTTATTTCCAAAGGAGCTGCTGATTTTGTAGGTGTCTTAAAATCTGGGTTCCTCACCTAGCCTTGCATTGTCTATGTCTTCTGGGAGGATGTAGTGCAGCCTAACCTGAGTGGGATAAAGCACATTGGGTTCCCACTGGGAAATCTTGGCTCCATCAATCACAAGACACTAGTTTCCATCATTTTTCCTCAGCAGGGTTCTTACAGAGTTTTGCTCGCAAAGTGATCCCCACCGAGCTGAGGTCCAGGGAGGACAGATTTCACTTTATCTGTGGCTGGATCTCCCTGCACACACTGAGCAAAACATCCATTTCCACCCCTTTATTTACAATCACCAGGTACCCTCTTGGCTTCATGTGTTGAGAGTCCCTGAACCCTTCCTGAAGGCACATCATGAACCAGATCCATCTGCTCTCCCCCTTGCACTCCTGCTTCATTGCCATTTCACATGTGGAAGCAGCTTCGTGTTCCCAGGATTAACTTTCGACTCCAGAAACTATGAAGATCAGTCCACTGACAATGGTTTTCCTACTTATACATATTTTATTGCATTAAGGGAAAGACATCCGGCTCTGCAGTGTCTGCAAGTCGAGCCCAGACAAGATTATCCAGCACTTACCAGAAATGCAAACAGCTGAGTATTACTGCTGTGCTTTGCACTGTTTCACCTCAGAAAGGGCTCTGCTTGGGAATAAAAGCTCTTCTCAGGGAGCCTGACAAAGTCCTCGTGTAGATAAATGATTAAAGAAAAAAGGCTTAACCAAGGGCATCGGCGTGCCAAAGCAATGTGTGGACAGCCGGCACAGTTTGTCCATCTGGTCAGTATTTATTTCTTATGGAAAGAGTTCCCAGAATTGTTAACTGGAAGACCTCCTGTGGCCAAAGAATTAGCAGTGTTAAAGAATCCTCTCCTAGTCTATCCCAGAGGATGCTACATGCCATCCTTCTGCCAGCCCTCTGGGAGGATGAGGAGCTGTGCAGTGCTCACTCACACTGATACCTGGCTTTATGGATGGGATGAGACCCACCTCACCCTTCGAGGGCTGTACCTGCAGAGCTGGGCTCTCTCGAGCTGGCACTGTGAGTCCAACCCAGCAGTGGAAGCTTTCAGTCCCAGAGGGAGAGGATTCTGTGAATTAGGGACCCAGCCCCTGGGTCCCCCCAGGTAGTAAGAGGTCTAGATGTGCTGGTGAGAGGGAGTGAGAAGCTGCCAGCTGTGCCCCCACCAGCCCTGCCTGACCAGCACCCCCAGGCTCTTCCTCTGTGTCAGGTCACTGGGAAACCTGTCCCTGCTGCTGGGAGGGTGGGGGTCACTCAGTGTCTCAGGTCACTCAGCTGCTTCCTCAGTGACATCTCTAACATCTGAGAACGTAGCAGGACTGTATTGTGGACATAGACAGGGCTCTCCTGATGGTCCCAAACACTGTTAAACAAGAACAGACGCAGTAGTAGGAGAAGATCAGGGAACAGATGCAGCAGCTCCTCTCCTCCTTCCGGGTTTCCTGGCCTGCAACTGGAGATTGGTCTAAAGATCCCACAAAACGTGACAGGTCAGACCCTACCTGAAAAGCTGCTGCCCTTCATGGGAACAAATTGTTTTTACACCTTCAGTGAAGATACAGAAAGGTGTCCGGCTTGCCCTCTCCATCACAGATTGTGGAAGCAGACATTAAAAAAAAGAATCTTTAAATGTTACAAAGTGCCTGCTGGCCAATACTGCACTGGGGATGTCCGCCTCATGTTTGCACTGAGAAAACAATATGAGGCACTCTGAGAGTGTGGAGGACCAGAATGGCATCCAAAGGTGACTGTGGTTCCAGCAGGCTTGAGAATGGCAAGGGAAAGCAGAGACATCAGCCTGCAGGAAAGGCTCTGGGTATAACAAGAAATGGGAGCCTAAGGATAAATGAAGATGAGATACAGAATCTTTTGAGTGTGAAACTAAAGCTACTGAATTTGCAGGAGGAGCAGGCCAGGAGATGATCAGTGATTCACATAAGTCTGTAAGAACCTACTGGTGCTGACAGAGCTGTCTTCAGGTCCTTCCAGAGAGAAGAGCAGGAACATCTGCCAGGAGTGAAGAGAAGGTGGGTGCCAGGCTGAGAGGATTGAGCACCCTCAAACAACATTGCAAGGGCCCTCCAAGAGGGAACAGGGCAACTCTGGATGTGCTCTACAATGCAGAGGCTTGGGGGGGCTGTGGGTTTGTCCTGGTGCCCAGCAGTTGGGTGGGGGGGCGTGGGCAGCCAGTCCAAGGCTGGGGCACCTGAGCATGGATGCCATGGCATTCATTCATGGACACACTCTTCAGGGCAAGGAGACCTGCCAGTGGGATGGGAGACACCTGCAGGGATGTGATGCCAGGCTCTGAATTAGGAAGGGAATAGAGAATGAAGGAGAGGCATGTACTTTACATGCTGGTTTGGGTTGTGATGAGGAGTAGGAGCTGGTGTGCAACCACAGATAGAAGGAAAGAACCTGAGGGATAAGAGCAGCTGGGAGAGCAGTGTGGGCTGGTGTCTTCACATCTGGCTCATGGGAAAGATCACAAGCAATGGCAGTCTTGTGCTGTAGAGAAACTCAGACTAGTACATGGAGCTGCCCATGGGAGCAGATCTGCCCAGAGTCACGGAAGCAGGTGGTATGAGCTGGGCAGAGGTGATGGAGCTCTCAGGAGCAGGGATGGGAGTGTGTAATGAGGAGAGAGGCCAGCACAAGACATTGAAAGACATGATCAAAAGATCTTCCTGGACCTAAACTGACTTTGTAAGGAAGGAAAGGAATTTCTGCCAAAGCGATGTTGGGAGCCCACCACAGATCCCCCAGCCAGTTTGGGGTGAGGATAAATTACCAGGAGAGAAATCCTTTAGGCTTAGGCTCCAGTTTCTTCCTTCCAGGAAGAATAGCTCTTTGGAGGGGCAGACGTGCTGTAACCACCTGTCTGCAACAGTCACTCTAGTTATCCTTGGATATGAGGACAACATAACCAGCATAAAGTGAGCTGATGGGGTGGTTTGGTTTATTTATTTATTTAATTTTTTTTTGGTACCTGTTTCTTTTGGTTGTTTTTAGAAGAGCTATTTGGGAAAATAACTTCAGAGCTCCAGCAGGCACAAGTTGATGCCATTTGGCATAAATGGGAAGATTAATAGGGGCAGATTGGTGGCTGTTGCTGAGAACAAGCACAAATCAGGAGAAGTGAGGCAAGCTGGCTCCCGCAGCTGAGCAGGTTTGGGAAGTTGAGCATTCAAACATAAAAGAGAAAGAATAGGCACCAAAAAAATCTCTTCTAAGCAGAAGGGAGAGGCTGGTGAAACAGTTTCTCCCATAGCAAACAAGCAACATACAGACACCAAGGAGGGACTCTGGAAAGAGTGGAATGTCTGCAAGGAAAGAAAAGAGCCTGTGCTGGAAGATGAAGGAGTGCAGGGAGCCTGTGAGAATGGCTTGCAGAGTTACATGGGGTAAGTATTTGCCTTTCAGCCGTGCAGATGGGGACAGACAGTCCTGCTGTGTCCTCAGTACAGCACCACGGAGGTCAGATATCTCCTGCTCCCAATGTTCCAAGAGGACAATGACAACTTCTGGCCAGTGACAACATGAAGGCACTGGGACAGAAGCATTAGGGAGGGAGGAGAGTCTTCAGAGATTTGCTGAGGGAGGGAAATGTGGCTGCACCTGGACTCAGGAAGAATGAACGTTGTGTCTCCAGCGGTGAGGGTGCAAAGTGTTTTTGTGATGAGGGAGAAGAGGAATCTGACCCCAGACATTTGCAAAGCTTCAGGGGAAAGAAAGAAAACTTGGAGGGCACAAGAGCTCTGTGTCTGCAGAGCAGTCTGCCTGCCTGCAGGATCCTTGACTGGAGAGTCAGGGGAATCTGGAGCCACCAGTAGGCACAGGATGCCAAACTGGCCACGGGGACAAAAGGGTTCCAGACTGTGTGGGAAAACATTGATGCTGTGTTATGTTAGTGAGACTTTTCTGGATGTTGCACAGGGAACCCACTTGATGAGGAAGCTGAGCTGGGCTGTCAGGATGCCTGAAAGAGTGGAGAGTCCATTAGAGAAGATATGGTGCAACATGGTCAGCCTGGAGAAGCAAATCCCAGCTGGGAGATGGCTGCATCAGAAAGGAGAGCCCTTTGCTCAAGCATGCTGCTGTGGGCCACCCTGGAGCAGCAAGCCTGCAAGAGCTGGCCGCTGAAACCCAGTGCCAAAAAATTACTTTGACCCAGGAATCAGCTCCTTAAATCTAATGCACGAGGGTTTGGACATCTATGTAGTTTCGATATACTCCTGGGTGTGTACTGAAAGGGGAAAGGCTTTTCTGGGCTCACAACTGCCAGATCCCATGGCCAGTGGCACTTGGAAAACTCTGGGGTCTTACACGATGCCTTCCCAGGAGATTTGAGGCCCAAAGTTCTCACTTAATGGGGCAAATACAGGAGGTGTTTGGGAGCCTCAATACATTTGTCATCACTGAAAACTTTTTCCCTTTACCTAGTATAAACCTATTTTAGCTACAATTCCATGTTCACAGAGCCTTCAAGTTGGTTTGATGAAGCAGACATGGAAAAACTACATGGCTGGTCCACTGGGAAGGTATCACACAGACACACCCATAGCAAGACCCCTAGGGAGACCACCCACCCCCAGCTCCCTCCTTGTCCCCTGTGATCTCTCCATAACCAAGGGCACACCAAAGAGCTGGTAGCCCCAGGACAGCACCACAGTCTGTGGGCTACCTGAAAACCAGCTTGGTGTTGGTTTTGGTGGGGGTGGTGGACACAACCTCCCCCAAGAGCATCTTGGGCCAGCGGGTAGGAGCCATGAGAGCACCAGCATGCAGACAGAGACAGACAGACAGACACAGATGCTTGGTAGTGAAGACACAGGAGGGTCCAAGCATAGATTTCTACTACATCCAACCATACAGCAACACTAAACAAACCCAGAGACAAAGGAGGGTCCAGGGTATACATACAGGAAGGAGGGGGTGGAGGAGAGCATCAGGGATGCAATGGCCTGGGGGCTCGGGGGTGGGACACTGGGAAGGGACTGATAGGGAATGCCGGGGTGCGTGGGCGGGGTTACACGGGGAAGGGAGAACTCTCTAGAACATGAACCTAAGGGTAAAAGGGGTGGGGAAGGCCAATGGGGAGGACGGAACTGGCATAAACTGGTGTAGTGCCTGAAGCCTCCAGTGCATCTTTCCAGGGCATTGTCATTGCCCTCTCCCCAGCGGGCTCATGGGTCTCCTCAGGCTGGGTTCTCTGGCACCAGCTGCCTTACTGGAAGCTGGAGAGTGCAGAGGCGTGAAGTCCAGCAGATTGCGTGTCCTGCCACCGTGAAACTCCTCTGCCCGTGGGCCAAGGCGGGAGAAACCGTCAGAGGTGCTGTGTGAGTGGGATGCAAGTGGCATCTTCATTTCATTCTTCGATAACTCTAGGGCTTTGCAATTACACGTGTTGATCTGATAGTCATTAGGGAATGATCAGCCAGTCATTGGCAGGGACTGTTTGCCTTTCTGCTAATTAAGTTGCATTTGATTTACAATCAAATCTAATGAATCGAGTGAGCTTGAGGTTGGCTCAAGGGAAGCACAGCCCAGCTGTTCACGAGGAGCCACATGCCCGGGACGCTGCCAGGACGGGCCCTGGCACAGGGCAAGGAGGCGCTCGCCTGCAAGGTGAGCAGGGCGGTGTTTGCGGCAGGGATGGGGCTCCTGCCGTGCTGCTGGCAGGAGCAGAATGGAATGTGTGACCTCCATCAGTGACCTGCCAGGCTGTGGGCTTTGAGACACGTGCCAGACCCTTGGGTTCGCATGGCCAGGCTTTGGCAGGGGGAGCTCCAGGAATGGCTTCTGCAAGAGGCTGCCAGAAGCTTCCACCATGTCGAGCAGAGCCAATCCCTGGTGGCTCCAAAGATGGACATGTCACTGGCCAAGGCTAGGCCAATTAGGAGTGGTAATGCCTCTGAGATTACATATTTAAGAAGGAAAGAAAGAGGTTTTTGTGCAGTTGTAATTGTGGCCAGATAAGAGCGAGGTGAGAATATGTGAGAGGAAAGCTCTGCAGTCAGTGGAGAAGGAGGGGAAGGTGTAGCAGAGATGGCCTTTGAGTAACATATATGTATTATATCTAAATATTTGTATATGGGCCTTGCCCCAATAAGTCTCAGTTGATTCTAAATGGCTTGCAGCTGCAATGTCCTTAATTGGGCGTAGCTGTGGCTAGCAGGGATAAAAGGGGGCTGGGTTTCCCAATCAGGCAGAACCCTGAAGCAACCTCGAAGAAGCAGGAACAGCCTGCTGAGGAAGGAATCAGATGATGAAGAATGGGCCACAAGGAAACCCCCAAGAAGATATGAGACTAATGACTACAATGAATATGACTACTATTAATATGACTACAAATGAGACTGCAGCTTACAGCTACAGGAAGGAGCTGCCCCAGGTGTTGGAGCTGAGATTCCCCTGAGCCTGTGGTGAAGACCATAGTGCCCCTGCAGCCCAAGGATGCCATGGGAGTGCAGAGATCCACCTGCAGCTCCTGGAGGAGCCTATGCTGGAGCAGGGAGATGCCTGAGAGGAGGCTGTGACCCTGTGGCAAGCCCATGGTGGAGCAGGATTCTGGCAGGGACCTGCAGACCTGTGGAGAGAGGAGGCCACGCTAGAGCAGGTTTGCTCATAGGAACTGTGACCCTGTGGAGGAGCTATACTGGAGCAGCCTGTTCCTTGAAGGACTGAGCCCATGGAAAAGTGACTCACATTGCAGCAGTTTGGCTAGGACTGTTGCTTGTGAACTGGACTCACATTTCAGAAGTTCATGGAAAACTATTCCCCCATGGGAGGGACCCTATGCTGGAGCAGCAGAATGACTTCTGTCTCTAAATAGAGTCCCATTCCTGTCTCCCTGCACCACTGTGGGGAAGAAGGTAGAGCTGGTAAAGAGGAAAGGGTGGTGGGGAAGGTTGTTTTTAAGGTGTTATTTTATTTTTCATTATCCGGCTCTGATTTTGTTAGCAATAAATTACTATCTCTAATTAGAGCCTGTTTTGCCTGTGATGATGTTTGATGAGTGAACTATCCCAGTCCTTAACTCATAAATCCTTTGTCATATTCTCTCTTCTCTGTCCAGCTGCAGAGGGGACAGATAGAGAGGCTTTAGTGGGTGCCTGGGGTCCAGCCAGGGTCACCTCACTGCAGCCAGACACCCTGTGCTGCCATGGAGTGCTCCTCAGGCAAGTGCTCCTCTGGCTGCCAGGCCAGGAGAGAGACAAGGAGGACAGCCCTGAGTGCTGGCTGTGCAGGAGGGGCAGGGAACAGAGCCCAGAGGGGCTGCTGCTCCTCTCCTGCACCTCCCTTCACAGCTGGTGTGTCTGGCAGCTTCAGTGCTTTGGGACACCACTGGGATCTCAACAGACCCCTGGATGTGTATTGCAGAAGGAAAGGCTGTTCTGGGCTCACAACCACCAGACCCCAGCAGCACTTGGGGAACCCTGTGGTCTCACTCTGCACCATCCAAGGCAGGTGGACAAGCCTGGTCCTGATGCCTGCCTGAGTGACTCCTGCTGTGGTGGCTACACCATCAGCTGGTGACTGGTGCTGCACCCGTCACATGCAAAGGAACACCCAGGAGCCTCTAACACAAGACTGCTCCAGGCAGGTTGGTGGGGCACCCTTGCACTCAGTGTTTTTTTTGGGATTGCCAAGCGCCCACAGGTCCCAAGCAGCAAGTGGGACCAGGGTCAGAGGCTGAAATTAAAGTGTCATCCTTGTGCTAGCTGGTGCTACTTTTACAACCTGAGATGATTCCATACAATCACATTTTATTTTTAAAAAAGGAAAAAATGAGAAGTCAAGAGGATTAACCATCACATATGGCACAGAGATTGTCTGGAAAGACCAGCTTAGCTTTCTTCTGAGTGCTTAAGCTGATATTAGCAAATACAAGCCCTAAACAACATTGGGAAGCCTAAATGGAACCCAGCATGATTGCATCAATTTAAAGAATCTGATTAGAAATAGCATAAACATTCTTTAACTTATTGAAGACAGCTGAAGGCAACAATGTAAGACAAACAACGAAGACACCAGCATCTGGCGCCTTGCTCCTCTGCTTTGAGAAATGACAGCTGCAATTTCTTCAAAGGCTCTGGCAGCAGGAATTTATACTAGAAAATATTTGAAAGTAGCTGGTTAAATTCAAAGAAAAGAAGTTGATAGAAAAGTGAAGAAACCCTGCATCCACTCTGGCCAAGATAGGAGCTTTGTGGATCCTCAGAATGGACAATCTCCTCTGCAAGCACTTCAGAAGTTCTGTCCTGCCAGTGGAGAAGGGCAAGTGAGTAATAAGATGGAGGAGATGACATTTCCAGACAAAATAACTCGAACATCACTCCAGCACCCCATCTGCCACTTACAATCCCTTTGGTACCTTCTAGTTTTCACCAGACAATGATAAGAAGAATGTGCCAGGCTCTGCAGAGGTGGTCAGAGAGACAACAGATAAGCAGGTCCCCTCACAGTGTAGGAGATACTCACAAAAGCTGCAATAAATGCCAGATTTGGTTGATGTTTTGGCAAACTGTGACACAGGACAGACTGAATGGAACTTTTGCTCAGGAAAATCACACCTCAGAAATACACCTCTCTGGGGGAGTCAACAAGACATAGGTGTTGGACATCCCCATGGCCCCTCGCTCGCAGGGGAAAAGCTGGCATAGGTTAGGGAAGATCTCACCAAGATAAATCACAGAATGATTCAGACTGGAAGGTCATCCCGTCCAACCTCCTTTCTCAAGCAGAGTCCCCCAGAGCAGTCGCTCAGGATTGTGTCCAGACAGTTTTGAGCTCCTTCAGACATGACTCCAGAGCCTCTCGGGCAGCCTGTCCCAGTGCTTGGTCACCCACCCAGTACAGAGTGGCTGAGAGAAAGGGAAGAAAGTCACCCAGAGGGGTCACTGTGCTCACTGACAGATATCTGGGAAAATATCTCATCCACGTGCAGTGAGTGCCAGAGGGGGCAGCATGAGGAGATATTAGAGGATCAGAGAATAGGACAAGGCTCCTATTGTAAATCTCAGTTGTACCCCCACCTTTTCAGGGAGGTGGAGTCCCGGTCTGGCCGGGCAGCCCCAGCAGGGACATGGCCAGAACAGGGGAAGGAGAGAGAAGGGTGGGAGGGGAGGCTGGGAGGACAAGGAGGCTTGTCAAAGATTTAAGATCTGGAACAGCATAAGGAGCACGAATAGAGGAGATGATCTTGCATCACCAGCAGCCATCAGCTGCTGGTTTCAAACTGCTCCTCAGCCATCAAAAGCTGTCCCAGCACTTCCTTTGCCCCAACACCTTTCTGCTGTCTCCATCAGTCTTTGGGACCCTGGTATCTGGGCTGATCCCCACTGCACCAGCCTGGTCCCCACCAGCCCTGGTATGCTTCCACGGCCCTTGGCTGTGTTGGCTGTGCAGCTGAAGATGGAATCAGCATGACAAGCAAAAGGGAGAGCAGAGGCAATGAAGCTCCTTGCTGCAGGATGCCACCATTGCTGAGTAGGTGCCTAAACCCAGGAAGCCCTCAGGAACATTCAGGGAAGAAAAGTCCCTTTTTATCAGATATATGATGACACCTGGCCAGATTTGTGAGGGGATAAAGGAGTATTGGATGAGCTGCTGCAGAGACAGATGCAAGCTTGATGGAAAGGCTGAAGGACTATGGAGCACTGCATGGGGACCCACAGCCTGCTCTGCACAGATGGGATTCACACCCAGCAAACACTGAACTGTCAGCTTGTGTGCCCTCACACCCCAGCTCCAGCAGGGTTTTTCTCTGTGTGGTGCCCAGAAACCACAGGCAGCTCTCCAGGTTTGGCTCCAGAGGATTCAGCCAGCCATGTTCCACAACAGTTTGCAGTGGGGCGGAGAGGTCCCAAATCTGAATCTTGCCCTGCCTAGGCTCGGCCTGAGCTGTTGGGTGAGCAGCTGGGGCTCCCAGGGAGCAGAGAGCTGCAGCCACTGCAGGGCAAGAGGAGGATAGGTGGTGGATGGTGTGGGTGGATGCAGCCCTCCAAACTCCAGCCTCACTCTCAGTGGCCTTTCTCCATGCATCCCCTCTTGCCCTCAGGATGCTCAGCCTCACTGCACCCTTTGCCTTACCTCTGCCTGGCCTGGTCCTGCCCCTCTGGGAGGCACCCAGGAGGGAAAAATCTTGTGGCTCTGAAACTGCCCTCACTTGGGCAAGCTCAGCTGGGATCACTCCTGGCTGTTCACCATCCACAGCCCCCAGGAGGACAACGGGAGGGACCACAGGGCCCAGCACCCCAGGGTGTCCCCAGACAACTACACCAAGACCTGGGGAGGGTTTCTGTTTATTTGGCAAAAAGCAGGGACTGTGTGCTGGAGGAGCAGGGACTGTGTCAGAGTCCTGACAACAGAGCTTAGAAGAAGGGTGGTGGAGCAGGAGCCTGGAGCTTCAGAGCATGGGTCTTGTATTGCTTGGCAGGAGCATCCACAAGCCAGTCTGCACTTTCTGGAAAACAGGTGGGAGAGGTGGTGTCTGGGTGAGGCAAGGAGACCTGTGGGACTCTCCACTAGGATCAGTGCATTCTTCTCCAGATTTGCAGGGTGAGGCATCTCCAGCAATGGATTTCTAGTAACCCCTATGGCTGTATGATGAGAAAACACAGGCTAGGGGGGCAACAGCAAATATGGTTTGCATGGCGAGACACCAACCCACTCTGGCCAGGTTTGCCAGTCCACAAGCCCAAGGTGCCTTTGGCAGGAGCTGGTGTCCTGGCCCTCACTGCTCAAAGGGCTGGGCAGACATTTCTCTGGTGGTTTCAGCTCACGTGCCCATGTTCAGTGCCAGGCACTTCCCACTGGGGGTCTCTGGACACTGCTCCTTGGGAGTCCCTGGGTCTGCTACCTGAGGGTCCCTGCTGTAGAGAAGTATCCAAAGGAATGGTCCTACCTGTGTGCAAGCTCCAGCACCAGCTCAAACCAGAGGAATTCAAAGAGTTCTTGGTGGCCCTTGCCTTGGGGGCACCAAGAAGGTAAATTTCCAGGAGAGAACATTGCAAACACCATTTTGCACTGCGGCAACTCACCTACGGTTCACCAAGTCTGCATTCCTCTGTGGAAACAAAGAGGAAGCCTAAGTCTGGCACTGTGGTCTGAATAATCCCATTTAGCACCCAAAATAGACTACTCAGAAGGAACTTGTGGGTTTCTTGCTCATTGTGCCCAGCCAGAGCACTGCTGGCTGCCAGCACTCCCTCCTGCCAGCCCAGACCACGAAGTGGTGGTACTGATGGGCTGAGCTGGTCCCTGCATGTCCCTGTATTGGCCCTGGGCAGTGCTCACCCTGCCTGGGCAAAATCCAGATTGTCTCGTCGGTGAAGCCATTCAGCTTGGCAAGTTTCTTGAACAGCAGCTTGATTTTGGGTCTCACCCACTGGGTTCTGCCTAAAGACAGAGACATGAGTTAGCTCCAGGCTGTGCCTGACCCTGCATCTCCTGGGAAGCTGGTGAGTGTGTCCACCTGAGGGTGGGATGGATGGCAGTCCCTGGGAGAAGGCTGGAGGCACTGGTGGAGGTCCTGGAGAGCAGTGGTGGCCAGGCACATGAGACACCCCACCCAGGATACAAGATGAGCCAGAGGTCCTGACACCAGTGCAGTGATTTCTCTCTTGGTTCCTGTCCCAGTGATTCTGTTCTGCCTGTGCAGCAGGACCCCCACTCTCCACCCTTCTCCACCAAGAAGCTTACCCAACGCCATGGACTTGCAGCACAGTGCTGGGAGCCTGAGCCCCAACCTCCCCTGCCATCCCAAGCCCCTGCTCCTTCCCTGCCACAGGGAACACATGTAGTCCCTGCCCCACTCCTGCACCTCACCCAGGGCAGGAGTGGAGGGAGAATATCCCCTGGCTCCTGGCCTTGCAGGACCCTTGGAGCAGCTCAGCACTGCTGGCTACGCACTGTAAAGTCTCAGCATGTGCAAGGTCTTCTCCTCTTTCTCTCTGGTGGCAAAGACAACCATGTAGGAGCTGCCGTCGGTATCCACCAGCCGCACCGTCTTATTGCCTCTGTCTGCAAAAGGATGTGGAGAAAAATTAATTACCTCCTCCTGGAAACCCCCACTCTGCAAGGGGGCTGTAAAGAGCATGAAGCCCACAAAGCCTGAATTTCCTTGATATCCCCTCATCCTGGTTTTCCCTCTTGCTAAGGCTCCTCAGGAAGCCTGTGGAGCCCACAGACCACAGCAGACCAGAAGGATGGGGAAGCGAGGGCAGAAAGGGCTGTGGATGGTCAGTTCAGGCTGTTGGCCAGTGTCAGACTGCTCCTTGGGCTGGGAATGATGCAAAACCACCCCTGCTCCATCCCCTGGGAACATCCACTCACAGCCTCATTGCAGAAGGAACCTGCTTTTCCCTAGGGTTTAAACTTGGTCTCAATGTGTTTATCCCAGAGGGAGGGACTGGGGGCTCTGCCGTGCTGCTGGGCCAGCAGCCCTGGGGTGTAGCTGGCGCCTGGACACAGAGGGATGTCTCACCCAGGATGCCAGAGGGACAGGCAGTCCTGAGTCCCCAGGAACAGCCAGCTGCTTCAGACAGGGATGCTGGGACATGCCTCTATCCTGCCCCAAGAGCCAGGCACCCCCCACTCACCAGAGCTGTAGTATTCACCCGGGCTGTCTGTTGGCTTGTAGATCGATTCAAACTTCATACATCTCCCAGGGCTGCAGAACAGTGAAGGATGCTCCAGCTGAGGTGAAGTGACTCCCTCTCCCCTCCCCTGTTCAAGGGTTGCTATCCCAGATGTGAGACTTGCTGTTCAGAGATGTGATGGTGTGGCCAGGGCAGGAGGGGACAGATACCATCCTTAGAACAATGGGTACCTGGACTGGCAGGGGACAGTGCTGGCACCTGGGCATTATCGATGCCCTCACTCATGCTCTGAGCTTCTGGGATGCAGCTGGTTCTGCTGAGAAAGTTGCAATTGTAGGGTCCTGTCCCACCCTCTGTGGTGGCACTGGTCCTGGCCAGTGTTGTCCTGAGCCTGCCCTAAAGATGAGCTGCCCACAGCTGTCCCAAGCCCCTGGTGTTCCTGTCAGAACCCCTGCCCAGATCTTTGGTGAGTGCACTGAGGTGGAGACCCGCCAGTGAAGGTCCAGGGAGGGGTTTGGTAGGGAAGCCTGTGAAGAAAAGCATGTGGGACTTACGTGGGAATTGCAAAGGAGACCTTGAGGTCACCATCCTCCAGGACCTCAATGTTGGCCATTGCCATCTTCAGCTGGTCCTTTTTTTGGATGTAGCTCTCGGAGTCGGAGGCCATAGCAGAGATGTACCATGTCCCTGCAATCTGGCAGTGAGAGCAGGCTGTGAGTCCAGAGGAGCAGCCTAAAGTGTCTCCTCCTCAGGGACCAAGCCAGGACAGTCTCAGTCCATGGAACACCTACATCCCATCCGGGCAACAAAATTCCCTCAGGGAGGCCTATGAAGGAGCTGGGTGACTGTCCTCACCTGGGTGTGTCAGCAAAGCAAAAGGTGGCTGTAGTGACCCCAGCTGTCCCCAGTACCAAAACACCCTTACAGTCCTCCCTGCTCTGCTGGTGACTGGAGAACAAGCCCCTTCCCTTCCCTTCCCTTCCCTTCCCTTCCCTTCCCTTCCCTTCCCTTCCCTTCCCTTCCCTTCCCTTCCCTTCCCTTCCCTTCCCTTCCCTTCCCTTCCCTTCCCTTCCCTTCCCTTCCCTTCCCGGGATGCTGAGGGTCACCTTGCTCTCGTCCGGCTCCGCCGTTCCCAGGTCCCCAGCCTGCACACGCACCAAGCACAGCAGGACCATGGCCAGGCTCAGCCCCAGGGT
Organism: Calcarius lapponicus; assembly: GCA_039654755.1. Taxonomy (NCBI): domain Eukaryota; kingdom Metazoa; phylum Chordata; class Aves; order Passeriformes; family Fringillidae; genus Calcarius; species Calcarius lapponicus. The sequence goes on along the minus strand of JBBFKN010000012.1, from coordinate 4,399,323 downwards.
CCTCATCTCGCCTCAGCTCTCTGCCTTCAGCCGCGGGATGGGGAGCGGAGCCGGCGCTGTCGGATTTATAGCTCCGCGCTGCCCCCGCTGGAGCCGGGCCGAGCCCACGGGAGCGCTCCGGGCTTGGCTCGGGCAAGGGGTGGATCCGCAGGGCAGCCAGGGGTGAACAAACCCCCGGGGCAGAGCGGGGCTTGTGCCTGCCGGCCCCAAAGCGGAGTTACAGGAACCCTTGCGCCACTGCTGAAACTTGGGATTTCCCCGGTTTTTCAGTTGATTGTGAAAGAACAAAGCGAGCGGTTGTTTTACAGCGGGCTGCCGAGGGCTGCCAGGAGAAGCCGGAGGCTCTTCCCGGCACCGGCCCCGGGGCAGCCCCGTTGCCCGGCTCACGAAGGCCCCGGTGACCCGTTCTTCTGAAACGTGCCCCAGGGCAGCTGCTGGGATCCAGCCCAAATCCTGCCCAAATCCAGCCCTTCGCAGGCACAGCCTGACCCGCGGGGCCTGCGCCGGCCTCCCCACCTTCCCTGGGGCACGCAGGGTCTGCAGGGCGGGCAGAAGAACGGGTTCGTGTCGCTGTGGGAGTGTGTCCCTCCTTCCCAGAGTGTGATGTCCCCTGTGGCCTGGCTCTGGCAGGCTCCTGGGGTCACAGCCCAGCATCTGCCTGGGCACTTGAGGGACTGCGGGGCAGGGAGGCAGAGGCTGCCTTCACTGTGCAGGAGGTGGAGGCAGATAAAAACTGCCCCTGGGGCTCATGGCAGCATGGCCTTGCTTTGGTGAGATGGGGGACCAAGGGGGTGGCAGGCATGTGGGTCCCCGTCTGGCCACAGGCAGCCCTGGTGCCACCCCACTTCCAGCTGAGTGGCCTGGGAGAGGACTGAGCAGGGAATGGGGTTTCTGGGGGTGTCCCTGCAGGCAGCACTGGGCAGCCTGACTGCTTAACCCTGTCTGCCCAGAGCTATTGACCACCCAGCTAGGCTGTGCCAGCCCCTGCCCACCCTGGCTCCATTCTTCCCTCCCCTGGCAGCTGCTCCCCTGCACCTTCCCCATCCTCCGCTCCCCATGCTGGGCACAGCAAACATCACGTCCAGGGAGCCCATTAAAACCTGTGGGGGCCTGACAGGAAGGGTCAGCTCCAGGACTGTTGGGCTCCAGGTGCTTGGGGACCCTGGCACCACCTTGCTCCCAGCGACAAAGCACCGAGCTCTGGGGCAGCTGCTGCATCTATTTATTTAGGAGGTTGATGGTGATCCTGGTATGGAGCAGGGGGTCTGCCAGAGCCTGGAGGATGGGAAGGAGCACCACGGAGTGGGGCGCAGAGCCCATCGCCCGCTAGGTCTGGAGGACACGTGCTCCTTCAGCTGCAGAGGCAGGACAGGCAGATGACTGGTCAGAGCAGGGCAAAGTCAAGGTGACAGAGCCCCGAGGCAAGGGGGGGATCCCCCAGGGCCTGCAAGTCCCTGCTCAGCCCAGGCCATGCTGAAAGGGAGTCACAGCTTTCCCTGGCCATACTCACATGATGTCCCCAGTGCATTGATCTGTTGGAAAGCAAAGAGAGGGGTGAGTGTGCAGTTGGCAGCACCCCGAGCCCCCGCACAGTCCGCATGCAGAGGGGCCGCAGCTGCCACCCTGTGCCCTCGGGCCACTCACCTGACTTGGGCAGGATGGCCAGCATGTCCTCGGTCAGGCCCATGGTGGGGATGAGCTCCATGAACTTCTGCAGGAGCTGGGGGCTCACGTCCTGCTCCCTTGCTGCAGCCACAGACCCAAAGTGGGGGCTGGTGAATGCAAGGAGCCCCAGCAGCCAGCCCCGCACTGGGGGTCCAGATACTGCAGGGCAGCAGATGGACCCCAGGGAAGGGCCAAGGTGAAGCAATGAACACGCAGGGTGGATGCCAGGCAGCCCACAGCTGCCCTGGGCTGGCAGCAAAGGGTCACAAGCCACTTGGGATCAGCGACCCATTTGTTTGGGTGGTATGGGGTGGCTGGCAGGCTTGGGATGCTGCAGCTGGGCTTGCACACTGCAGGGGGCTCTGGTTCAACCCGCAACTAGCTGGAGATTTCTTTAGTGCAAGGTTTCATTCACCCCAAAATTAATTCCCTAGGTGATGGACATGGGGTGCTGCTGGTGGTGGGGAGCCCAGCCCCTGCCTGCTGCTGGTGCCCCCATCCCTTTCCAGGAGCCAGGTCCCCACTCCCAACGTACTGAGGAGCTGCAGCGCCGTGCTGGGCTCTGCCTCGCTGTGCTGGACCTCGTGCAGAACAGCGTAGTGGCTGTAGTCTGTCTCCATCACACGCAGATTCCTCTTCTCTTGTGCTCCTAAGGACCCCAGAGGTGACTGTCTGGTACAGTCTGAGCCCTCCTGGGCCCTACTGAGGCCCACAGCTCAGTGCTCAAACCTCAAATTTGCCTGAAGGGGGTATGAGGAAGGAACCCCTGCTCAATGTGGAGGAGCCAGCTGCCCACCCACCCACAACCTCTCTCTGAGCCATGGAGGCAGAGGGGCCGAGCCCACCTCCCACTGCTCCCGAGGCATGGGGGCTGGGGATGCCCTCTGTTTTGGGGTACCCAGGGCTCCAGAGCCCCTCTCCACACATACCTATGTAGTGCCCCGCCTGCCCGCTCAGCTGGAAGAGCAGCTCAAACTCTTGGCATTTGTCCGTCCTGAAAAAGAAACATGAAAAAGACAAATGTGACTAGACACATGGGAAGGCAGCAGGATGAGATGGGCCCAGCCTGCCCAGGGGGATGCACTGAGGCAGAACTGGGCAACCCAGAGCAGTGGGAGAGTTGCTGTGGGGGGGAAGGGAGCTCCTGGCCCACAGGAACATGGTGAGCAGGACGGACACTTACAGGGGCAAGACCAACTTCATGGCCAGGTCCCCTTCTGGTGTGAAGCTGACGATGGCCGTGGACGACTTCATCCCATCCTTCATCTTCAGGAAGATGGAGCAATTGGAAGCAATGGCTGTGACATGCCACTCCCCGGCAAACTGCAGCGGGACATCACCGGTGGAATTTGGAAAAGTTGTGGGGACCTGTCAGGGGGACCTGCACTCCTCCATGAGGGGACTTGGAAGCCCACTGCAGAAATTTGCCAACCTACAGCAGACCTGCCACTCTCTGTGGGGACCTGTCACCCTCTTCAGGGACCTGCCACCATCTGTGGGGATCTGCCCTCCACCATGGGGAATATGACAGCCCACTGGAGAAACCTGCCAGCTGGTGGTGGCAGACCTGCCACCCTCTGTGGGGACCAGCCAGGCAAACACTGGGGAACTGCCACCTTCCTGCATGCAGAACACCCTGTCCTGCCCCATGCTAAGAGTACAGGTGCAGCACCTGGCCCGTGTTCCCTGGGAAAGTTCCACATGCTTGCAGACATCATGGCCCCAGGTGCTGCTGTCCTTGCAGTAGGGCTGTTGGTGCTGGACACAGCAGCCAGGACTAACCTGGTTTTGCACAGGCTCTCCTGGAAGCTGCCCTGGAGCTGGCTCAGGGATGGGGCTGGCAGGTGCCCGGGGGTGCAGCACAGGCCCCCTGCCCCAGCCAGCCCCTCCAGCCCAGGCAGGACGTGCCAGGCAGCACCGTGTGTGCTGTGCTTACCTTCTGGGTGTCCAGGTCTGGCTGCACGGGCACCTGGGCTCCTGCCTGCAGCAGGCAGAGCAGGGCTAGAGCCAGGCTGGGCAGTGCTGCTGTCATCCTCACCCTGGAGTGGATGTGGGCAGGAGAGGCTGCACCCACTTTATAGCCCCCACTGCTGGCAGCACTCCTGCCCACGCCAGCTTTATGCAACAGGTTACACAAGAGCAGGGATCACCTGTGCCTGGCTTAGGTGACAGTGCTGGCCCTGTCCCCCCCAGTTCCAGATGAATGCAGCCTTGTGTGAGACCCAGCCCAGAGCACGCCAGGACCAGGTGCTGCCCCGTGCCCGCTCTGAATGGGGAGCAGTGTGACATCCATCCCAGGGGCCCCCTCCTGGCTGTTCCCATTGGTTCTAGGGTCCGTCAGTGGTGGGATGGATCCTGCCTCACGATCCTCAGTGCCAGAGAATGGTTCTGTTGGTGTTCTACCCCAGGCTGAGCCACAGCCCAGTGCCCTCAGAAGGGGTGGTGGCTTCTTAGGCTGGTGGCAGCAGGCTCAGACCCCACTGCTGGAGAGGGTCCAGGTTCATGGGATGGAGCCCAGGAGGCGGTCAGGATCAAGCCACACCCAGAGCTCACAGACATCCTTCTTCTTCATGTCCATCCTTCTCCAAACTTCTGGAGACCTCCTGATTGCCCATCGCCCCATTCCCATGCTGCCAGCCTGCTCTCCAGCAGGAAAACCAAGGCAGGGAGGTTGGGGGAGCCCAGGGTGCCCAAGGAGCAGAGGGGGAGCAGATGCCCCTGGACTCAGGGACCCTTTTTTGTGGGACAGGGCAGGTTCAGTGGCCAGGCAGCACCATGGGGCAGGGCTGTGAGTGCACATGGGGTCTCAGCCCAGCAGCTCCATAGCCAGGAGCTGGGGTCGGCCCTGACCACTAACCCCAGTCCCAACCCTATTGGCCATGCTTTCCCCTGCCCCCTGCCTTTTGGGCCTGTCCCACAACAATCCAGCAGGCAAGGGCTGTTTTTTTATGGGCTTTAATCGAGACAGGGATACAGGTGTGGATTGTGAAGACAGGGAGCGAAGGCTGCTGTGGTGCTGGGGGGCCACTGGGGGTCAGACGGGGCAGGGTGGTGACCAGCTTGCGATGCTGTTGGGGCACCGGCTGGCAGCAGCTGGTGGCTCTGCCTGGAAAAGACGAGGGGTGAGCATGGCTGAGCTGTGGGAGACCAGGTAACACACAGGGGGGACATGGGCCTGGCTAGCCTCACACTGAGTGGGCAGGTACCCCACAGGGCTGGGTGGGGGATCCCCAGTCGATGTGAGGAGAGCAGCAACCCAGGGAAGGGTTGTGGAGAGGCTGGGGGCTCTGTGGGGTGATGTGGCTTTAAGCATCCCCACACCATCCCACAGGGTTGGTCTGAGCCCCAGTGAAGGCAGGACTCACCTAAGCAGCATCTGCCATGCATTTGTCTGCAGGAGGAAGAAACAGGGAGATCAGCTCCTCTGGGGGCTGTGGGAACTCAGCCCCCCGAGGGATCCTGAATGGGGGCACCCCATGGCTGGCCCCATAGAGAGGCAGGGACAAGCCAGCAGGGTCTCCTCCTTCTCAGTCCCCCTATGGTATCTCACCCCCTACTCCCCGACACCCTCCCTGCTCTCCCAGTCTCACCCGTCTGGGGCAGGATGAGGATCTCATCGTCTGTCAGGCCCTGCTCCCTGCAGAACTGGGTGAACATCTCCAGGCGTTCGGGACTCAGCTCCTTTGTCCGGCCTGCAGCCAAGAGCAGAGTGAGAGGCAAGTCCCCCCCCGTACCCACCAGCACAGGGCACAGGCAGCCCTGCAAGGGGGTCCTGACCCAGCCATCATCCCCCTAAGGTCACCCCAGCTTGGGAAATGGCCCTAACCCTGCCCTTCTCTCATGGGAAAGACAGACATCCAGGGGGCATGGACAGCATGGGGGTCCTGGGGCAGACATACTGTAGAGCAGCACCATGGTGGAGGAGCCAGTGCTCTTGGAGATCTGGGTGGCCACCAAGGCGTACTCTTCGTAGTTGGTCTCCACCACATGGACGTTGTGCTTGCTGCCCCAGCCTGTGGGGAACATGGGGCACAGCTCAGCCCTGAGCTCCAAATCAGCCCCAAGGCAGAAGCAGGGACAGCAGGGCTGGGAGCATGTCCGGGGCTGCCCCATGGAAGCTGAGCACTCACGTGGGCTGGTGTAGCTGAACCGCCCCGGCTGCTCTGTCTTGGTGTAGAGACTGTTCCTCGTCACGCACTGGTCGCCCCTGGGAAGCAGAGCAGCAGGGGATCACCAGTGGCCACCCCCACAGCCCCTCCCCACGCACCCTCTCCCCATGCCCCATACTTGGGGTAGGTGGAGGTAACTTCCAGGTTCCCCTCTGCTGTGGTGGAGATGATGGTGGTGCACATCTTCATCAGGTTCCTCTTCTCCTTGAACCAGTTAGAGTTGGAGGCCAGGCCGATGCTGTACCATCTCCCTGTGAGCTGCACACAACCTCCACTCAGCCCCAGCTGGGCACAGACCCTGTCTCACCCCTCAGCCCCCACAGCTCCAGCCCAGGCCGTGTCCCTCTCCTCTGGCAGCCCATTCCCTACAGCAGGACAGTGTCCCAGGGTCCTCATTTCACAGGGAGCTGCTACAGCTCTTGGCAACCACACAAAACCCAGGAACAAGGAAATCCCTGTTTCATGACATGTCCTTCACTGCCCTTGGGCATTTCCTTACTCTTCACCCCAGGCCCAGGGAGTGTGACAGGACTGCCTGGGTCTGAGATACCATTTCCATCCATCTGGGGGTGTGACGATGGGTCAGGACACTGGGTCCAGCATGGCTCATTCCAGTCTGGTGTAGGGAGCCAGCAGTGCGATGGTAGCTCCCTGAAGGGAACTGCCCACCTCGGAGAGCAGCTGTGCTGGGATCAACCTTGCAGCACATCCCAAACCCCTGTCCTTGCAGGAAGTGCCTCCCGCCATCCTCATCACCTCCTGGGGTGACTGTGTTCCCCAGGACCTTTGCAGGGGAGAAGGGATGTAGGGGATATCCCAGCACAGCAGCCTTTGCTTTTTGTGGCTCTGGGCTGGGGTTTTTTTTGGGAGGGAGGGGTTCCCATGTCCCACCTCTGTGCTGTCAGACTGAGATTGCATTTCTCACTCTCCCCTGTAAGATCCCTGTGCATCCACACCCACTCCACGGCACAGCAGCAGCTTGGCCCCATGCCTAACCCAGGGTCCTGCCCCACAGCCTGGAGCCTCGATGCTGGATCCCGTCCAGAGCCACCAAACCCAGGTGCTGGGAGGTCCCCAGGATGGGAGGCTGCAAGTGCACCAGTGCGAGCCTGGCCCCCATCCACCTGCACCACCCCCTCCCCGCATTTTCAGGGCAAGGATCCCCCCAAAACAGCCCAAACCTCCCCGGAGGTGATGCCGGTTGGCCTGGGTCACCTTGTCCTGCTGGAAGTCAGCCTGGACAGGAATGCTGTCCTGGGCGTGCAGCGTCCCGAGCAGGGCCAGCCCCAGGATGCTGAGCAGCGTGGTCTGCATGGCGAAGCCGAGCTGAGCCGAGCCGAGCGCGGGAGGCAGAGCGCTGCAGTGCTGGAGAGTTTGGCGAGCCCCTATTTATGGCCAGGCGTTGCGGGGGCCCCTGGGAGCCAGCCCTGCCTCCCCCCGTGCTGTTATGCAAGCTGGAGCAGGACAGAGCGCTGAAGCCAAAGGGCGAGCAGGGGATCCTGTGAATGCTTCCCTCCTGTTGATAGGACATATTTGCTCCAGGGTGCCAAACTGCTCTGCAGTGAAAACAGCCAGCGGCCAGCGCAGGGGCTGCCCTGCCCCCAGCGCTGCCGGGCTGGCGTGGGGAGCAGCCCACGGAGAGGGGCCAGGGCTGCCCCGTCCACACAGGGGGGGCCTCACTTGGACCCGGAGCGGGGCTTCAGTGAGATGGAGGAAATGTCCAGTGTCTGCCAGGCCCCATCCCAGCCCGTAAGACTCGACACCTGCGTGTGCTCTTACAGGACACCCTGCTTTGCTTTGACTCAAGTACCTGCATCACCCAAGTGATGCATCACTCAAGTACCTGCATCACCTCCATCACCTGCATCTCTGCTGGCCTCAGCACCCGTGGGGTGCGTCCCGCCGGTGAGCCGGGGAGCCCCACGTTCAGCTCCCTGGGGAGCAGCACGCAGCCAGATGCACCCTAGAACTTGACACCCCACCCGCCCCACCACCCCGCACCCTTTGACAAGAGGGGCTGGAGATGCCCTTTCCCTTGGTTTGGGGTCACCAGTGGGTTCTAAGGCGCCCCCCTCAATCTGGGGATGCCCCTGCAGGGTGAGAGCAGCGGATGTACGCTGGCTGCCAGCAGCAACGCCCATGGGTCTGGCAGGGTTTGGGCAGGGCTGGCCATGCCGGGCAGAGCCCCAGCCCCGCGGCGCAGCCCTGCCGAGGTGCTTTACGTAAGGAGCATGTTTTCAGAGCAGCTGGTTTTCCCCTGGCAGCCCCCCCTGCACATTCCCTTCCCCGCGCCCCGCTGCGAGGCCGCCCCGCCCGGCACAGCCCGCGCCGGCCCGGCCCCGCGGCCTTAGGAAAACAAAACAAAAGCTGAGCAGGCAGGGCTGGATAGCACGAGAGCCTGGCTGCGGCGTCCTATGCTGGGCTGGGGCTCAGTCTCCCCGGAGCTCACGCTCAGGGTGCTGGGGGAAACTCCATCGGGCACAGAGGCAGGGGGCACCGGGGTGTCACTGGCACTGCGGCAGGAACACAGAGTCCCCTCTGCTGCCAGGTACCCCCGGCTCCCTGCCCAGCTGCAAGGAGGGGGTGCTCGGTGGATACCCGGGCGGCGCTCGGCTGTCCTGGGGTGCAAAGCTGGGAGCCAGCCCGAGGACCTGGGTGGCAAAGCTGGAGCACTTGGGGGCGTAGGGGAACACCAACGGTGGCGAGGGGCAGAAAGCGCAGGGCTGGGGGCAGGACGGGCTATCGGGGCTGGGGGTCCCCGCGGGGGCTGGACACAGACATAACCTGGGGCAAAACCTGGGTGTTGCACCCAGAAATGGTTCAGTCCCAACGACGGATGGGCTGAGCCGGTATGAAGGGTGTGGAGAATCCTCGGGGACCAGCCCAGCTCCCCGGGGCTCTCCACTTACTCCCTTATCCCCCTGCCCGGTGCAGCCGCTTCGGAGCGCAGGTGAATGAGCCGGATCCCCCGCAGCCCAGGTCTGCCGGGCTCGGGGGTGGCCGGGCTGGACACGCACCTGGCTGGGGGGAACAGGGGCTGCCTCCGGGCACAGCACGTGGCTTCCCTTACATAATTCCCTGATAAACAACATGTGTTACCAGTTCCCGCTAGGATTGCAAAACGCTGCTGCGGGAGGGGGGACGGGGCCCCGCGCCTGCCGCTGCCGGGCGGCCTTGGCCAGGCTCCACACAGGGACAGGGGCTCGCAGGAGGGGCTGCAGCGCGAACCCTGCGGCTCCCCAGCCCCCGCCTCTCTCGGAAAGGTGCTGGCTGTGCAGGCAGGAGTGCAGCGCGGGCAGCAGCCCCTCGGGGAATGGACTCTGCGGGGCTGGGGCCACGGAACGGGGTGGAGATGGGAAGCAGGATTGTGGCAGTAAGATTTCCTCCCCGGGTCCCCGAGTGATTTCCCAGCTTGTTGGGGGAAAAGGCAGATGCTGTGGTCTCCCTCAGAGCCCTTAAGTCCATGCTCCTGTGGCCCCAGGCTCCCTGTGGTTCCCCTCTGTGCTTGCCCCTGCCAGCTGGAGCAGGAACCACCGCAGTTCTGCCCTGCTGTCCATGGCTGAGGAAGGCTCGCAGGGAAGATGGCAGGTGTCTGCAAGGAAGGGGCCGCACAGTCCTCCCAAGGCCCCTGTGGCACCCCCAGCCAGGAGCACATGCCCAAGGCCCTGGCAGGCCATGGTGGAGGCCGTGCTGGCCTGGCTGGGGCACACCAAGAGGTGACTGGCCTGTACACAGGCTCTTCTCTGAGGCATTTATTGGGGTGTTGCTGGCTCCTGCAGGAGAGTGAGGCACAGAGCAGAGGGGGGACACAGGACAAGGCCAGACGCAGCTGCCAGCACAGCTGGAGGGGCTGAGGAGCTCATGTCTGTGTGGCCATGGGCAGCTAGCTGAGGTGAGGGCTGAGCTCTGAGACCCCTGGCAACTCCATCTGCACCTACAGCTTCGTTTCTGGAAGGAAGAGAAGTGCTGAGGGGTTGGGGGGGGGGTGTACAAGCCCAGCACCAGGGCTGGAGACCTACCTCTCCCTCGCCAAGCACCAATGACAGGTAATGGAGCTGTCCCCAGGGACCCCAGCCTTCACCCCAGGGTGCCCCTGTGCCAGGACATCTCATCCTAGATCAGCCCTCACCCCAGGAAACACCAATATAGATCCATCAAGCCCAGTCTGACCCATGTGAGGGGTGAGTGGGGTTTGCTTTGCCACCCGATGCCCATCGTGAGTGACGGTTTGCCACGCAGGGGCACAGGCTCTGTCCCAGGGAATGGTCTGGCATGGCCCTTCCCGTGCCAGCCCAGCCCTCCCACATTCCTGGGGCAGGACCACGCAGCCACGGTGCAGCGTGGATCTGGCCCAGTGTGCCCAGCCCACTGTCAGGACAGGGACACCCAACTGGTGCCCAGCGTGGGACCAAGCCTGGCACCCAGCGCATCACCCAGCATCCCCAACTCACCATCGAGGACGTGAAACTCATCTGCAGAGTCACAAAACCCTGAAAGAGATAGAGCCCAGGGGGATCATCTTGTCTGGGACTTGGCAGCCTCCCGCCCCTGCACCCCCAGGACATTGCAGGGCACAGCCCCATCCTTGCATCTTTGTCCCGGGGGTGGCCAGAGCATCGGGACAGACCCCACACGGGTCTCCCTGAGGGGCGTGTGCCACCCACCATAGGTGGGGAAGTAGTAGGTGACATCCTCGCTCAGCCCCACAGCCCTGGCGCGCTGCTCAAACTTGTCCACGACGGCGTCGCTGACCAGGCTGCTCCGTCCTGCGGGCGGGAGACACCAGCAGTGGCTTCAGGCCCTGGCTGGCCTGGCCCAAAGCCAGCCACGTCCCTACACAAGGCTCAGGGAGCTTTCAGCTCAGAGAAGTGGGTTCTCAATTTCCCCCTCACCTGCTCCCCCACAGCATCTGGGAACAATTCTCCAGCTAGGAGTGACCCCCACTCCAATGTTGGGTCCTCCAAGGCCTCTCCAGAGTCCAGCACAGGTTTCCCACCCCTGTCCTTCACCTACCATGAGACCCTGAGCCCCAACCTACCATAGAGCTTAACAGAGATGCTGTGGCCCTTCTGGTAATAGAGAATGATGAAGCTGCTGGGGTCAGCCTCACCCACCACCACATCCACTTTGCTGCTTTTCCTATGGCCTGGGAAGGACGAGAGGATAGCCCAGTTAGTTTCAGTCAGTCCTGGTTAGCCCCAGCATCATCCAGGGGCTTAATTTCACCACAAGCTGAGTGTACAAGGGGGTGAAAATCAGAGCCAGAGAGGGACAACCCCACAGGCACATGGTGTCACCTGTGATGGCATCTGGCACTTAGGGACCCAAGGCACAAAATACTGGGAGTGCACTGGGAAAAGGGACATTGGTACCAAAACCCTGCTGAGAGCAGGACTGGGGGGCTCCAGCAGCCTCCTGCCACCCCAGAGCAGTCTCCCTCACCCTTCAGCAGGAAGCGTCCGGGGGCCTGGGCGGGAAGGTAGTGCTGCCTGATTTCCCAGCACGTCCTGTCCCTGCAGGGGGAGAGGAGGAGGAGGAGATGTCAGTACAGGCTGTGGAAGATCTTCTCGGATCCCTGCCCACCCTGCCTGCCAAGGCACACATCCTGTCTGTTTCCTTGGGACTTGGTTTTCTCCCCAGGGAAAGATGTCCCAGAACACTGGGGAGAAATTGTGAGAGATGCTGAGCTCAAGGAGTCCCTGCCACCTGCCTGCAACGCTGAGCCTGGTCAGGACCTTGGGGAGCATCAGGCTGGGGAAAGTGCTCACAGATGTGCTGAAGGTCCCCATCCTCAGACATGCTGCCCCTAGGATAGTCCTAAGAGCCAGTCCTGGGCTGGGCAGCCTCAGAGCCACCACATGTCTCAGTTTTGCCAGCCTGGCTGTCCTCACACTGACCAGCCTGGGCTAGTGGACGTGCGGGTGGCAGAGTGTCCATCATGACCAGGGCACCCATCGTGGCCAGGGCTTTCACTACAAAACTCCTTGGAGGGTATCCCACCCACACTTGCTTCTGGGGCAGCTGTGTCCTCTTTGGAGTCTGTGGCCAGGGCACCAGCACTGCTTTCAGAGTCCCCATCCCAAGGCACTGGTCCTGTTCCGCCCTGCCTGCAGCATCCCTGTCCCTGCCCACGGCCCCTGTGCCTGGCAATCACTCACAGCTTCCTGAAGGTGCTGATGGCCAGGCTCTGCCCATCCAGGACGGTCACAGTCACTGTCGTGGCCTCCAGCTGGTGGCTGTGCTCTGCCAGGTAGCTGCAGCGGGAAGCTATGCCAACCAGGAACCACTTCCCTGAGAGCTGCATGGCACAGGGGTGGCACCATCTGCAGGGCCACAAGCCTGGGGCGCCACCACTCAACCACCTTGAGCACCCTCCCTCTCGCTTGTCAGCTCTGCCCACAGCTGTTCCTTGGGAACTGCTCCTGTTCCAGCCTTGCCCACAGGGCACAATTGCCCTTATTGGGATGGCAGGGCAGAATGAGCCTGACACGGGGACAGGCTGGGGGTATGTAGGGGATGTCCAAGGCACCTGCCCATGGCTCACACTGCCCACAGCACTGCGGGCACCCAGTGCCACACTGGCTGTCCGCTGGGCATCACATAATGCCGCAGCCCCAGCTCGCCCCGCCAGCAGAGCCCGAGCTCAGCCGAGCCCGCAGTGAGGGCGGCTGCAGCGCCCTCCGGAGCTCCAGGTGGCTGAGGAAGGGGTTCCTGTGAGGCTCCGGCCCCAGCGGCCCTCGGGCAGCTCCAGGTGGCTGAGGAAGGGGTTCCTGCGAGGCTCCGGCCCCAGCGGCCCTCGGGCAGCTCCAGGTGGCTGAGGAAGGGGTTCCTGCGAGGCTCCGGCCCCAGCGGCCCTCCGGAGCTCCAGGGGGCTGAGGAAGGGGTTCCTGCGAGGCTCCGGCCCCAGCGGCTGCTCTGTGGGCAGCTCTGCGGGCAGTGCTGGGGCGGAGCCGGGCTCGGGCAGCCCTGGCTGTGTGCGGGGGGCACTGAGGGGCTCGGCCCCGGGGCACGGGCTGGAGGCTGAGGCTGGGGAGGCCAGTGGGGCTCAGACCTGGAGGGGGACACGGTGGGCCTGGGAAGGGCGCAGGGGGTCAGCGCCGGACGGGGATACAGGAGGATGGGCTGCAAAGCCGGGTCTGGGGCGGGGGGGGACGCACGGACAGGAGCCACCGCGGCTCTCTGCAGCCCACCCAAGTGCGGGGTCGGCGGATGCCCACGGACCCTTCAGCCCAAGCCCTCACCTGGTGGAGGCTGAGCCCCTCCTGAGCCACCACTTTCTCGAGCTCATTCTGGGGAGGGGGCGGCCGCTGTCTCCGCGCCGCCCTCTGTCCCCTCGCCGTAAGGAGCAGCCCGAGGAGCAGGAGGGTGCGCAGGGCCGCCATGTGCTGCTGTGCGAGTCCGGCGCGGCCGGGAAGCGGCGGGGGCAGGCGGGCACGGCCGGGAGCCAGGAGCCCAGGGGGCGGCTGGACGGGGTCATGGCCGGGGTGAGCGCAGGGCCGGGCCGGAGGGCAGAGAGCGGGGCCGGGACAGGGCTGGCGGCTGAGGAGGGGCCGGGCCGGGCCGAACCGAGGGGCTCCCGGGCTGGGCGGGGCCTGCGTGGAACGGGGCGGGGCTTAACCGGGCAGAGGCGGGGCCATGGGGGCGTGTCCGAAGGGGGCGTGTCCAGAGGGGGCGCGGTCCGAAGGGGGCGTGGTCGGACCGGGAGGGGCGGGGCGGCGCTGTCGCTGCAGAGGCACTCGTGAGCGATCGCGCCGCGCTCGGCTCGCTGCGTCTGGCACGCTGCGGGGAGCTCTGTGCTCGAGCCGTCGGGGCTGCGGCCGGACGCGCCCGGTGATTGGCTGGCGGGGGAGCGCCGGCAGCGCCGGCCGGAAGTGGCGCGGCGGGGCGGGGGCAGCGGAGCCGCCGAGGTGCGGGGGGACAGCGGGGACACCGGGCAGGCACGGGGGAACACCGGGCACGGGGGGAACACCGGGCATGGGGACACCGGGCAGGCACGGGGGACACCGGGCATGGGGGGAACACCGGGCATGGGGACACCGGGCAGGCACGGGGAACACCGGGAACGGGGGGAACACCGGGCATGGGGACACCGGGCAGGCACGGGGAACACCGGGAACGGGGGGAACACCGGGCATGGGGACACCGGGCAGGCACGGGGAACACCGGGCACGGGGGAACACCGGGCATGGGGACACCGGGCAGGCACGGGGGAACACCGGGCATGGGGGGAACACCGGGAACGGGGACACCGGGCAGGCACGGGGGGACACCGGGCACGGGGGGAACACCGGGCATGGGGACACCGGGCATGGGGACACCGGGCAGGCATGGGGGAACACCGGGCACGGGGGGAACACCGGGCATGGGGACACCGGGCAGGCACGGGGGGAACACCGGGCATGGGGACACCGGGCAGGCACGGGGGGAACACCGGGCACAGGGACACCGGGCAGGCACGGGGGGAATACCGGGCACGGGGACACCGGGCAGGCACGGGGAAACACCGGGCACGGGGGAACACCGGGCATGGGGACACCGGGCAGGCACAGGGGGACACCGGGCATGGGGACACCGGGCAGGCACGGGGGAACACCGGGCACGGCACGGAGGGAAACACCGGGCACAGGGAACTCCGGCCACGGGGAACACCGGGCACGGCACGGGAGACACCGGGGACACCGGGCACGGCGAGGGAGGCGACACCGGCCCCGGGCGCCACCAGGGCACCGGGCACGGCACGAAGGGAGCAGCGGGCAAGGCTCGGGAGGGCCGCGGGCCCTCGGCGGGTGCGGGTCCCCGTTCCGGGCCTGACACCGGCCCCGCGCTCGGTTCCAGGCGCGGCGGCAGAATGACACGATGGACGCGGGCTGCCCCCGGCTCCCGGACACCGTCCTGTTCGAGATCTTCCTGTACCTGGACCACGCCGACGTGCTCTCGGTGGGGCTGGTCTGCCAGCAGTGGCGCGCCGTGGCCCGCGACGAATTCCTGTGGAAGGAGCTTTTCTACCGCTACTACCGCGTGTCCCGGGACGTGCCGCGGCACCCAGGTGCGCTCCGGGCTGGTGGGGGCGGCACTGCCGTGAGCCCGGCACGGAGCCCGTGCTGGAACCCCGAACCGCGGCGCCTCGGCCTCGTCACAGAGCCCTGGGCTGAGATGTGCACGGGAAGAGCTCTGGCTCTGCCTTCAGGAATGGGGGTCAAAGGGCTGAGAATGCTTTGCCTTTCCCTTCTTTTCACAGAAGGAAGGTTTCCTGAGCTCTCCGGGCAGGTGCTCTCTGGAGCTGCTGTCCGGGGAGATCCCGGGAGTGGCAGTGAGTCACCGCAGGCTGCCGCATCCCAGCCTTCCTGGGGTCTGTGGAGTCACTGCTGGCTCGGCCTTTCTGGGGCTCTGCTGCAGCTCTGGCCGTCCTGCAGCCAGGCAGGCCCTGCCCCGAGCACCACCGGAGCTTTGGGCTCCCGGGGCTGCTGGGGGATGTGTGGCCCTGGGACAGCACCGGGGACACGTGCTGAGTCAGCAGCTGCCCTGCAGCACCAGGGCAGGTTGGACTTGATCAGGGCTCCCAGCAGGAGCTGGCAGAGCCTGGCAGGGCTGTCCCTGGCCGAGCTGGGGGGCGGCACTCGTGTGGTCACAGCTCTGCATCCCGTGCTGGAAGCAGTTTGCTGCCGTGTGGGACGATCACCCAGCTCTGTCACAGCAGCTGGGGGCTGGCACAGGGCCCGTGCTGCCCAGGGGGGTTTCTCCCCAAGCAGCCCATTCCCGGTGTGCTGGGGGGCTGTGGTTGAGGGAATTGGACCCTGGCTTGGGAATTGCAGTGGCTGCAGAAGGGCAGGAACAAATGCCAAGGATCAGGCAGTGGGAGCTGATCTTGCAGCAGGAACACCACTGCAGAAGGGCTCTCGGGGGAGGTGGATGTTGATGGGGTTCCTCCAGGCTATGGGACTTTGCTCCTGCAGACCCTGGGAGCTCCATGGGGCTGAGGATGTTCTCTTTAGGGTTTTTCTGAAGCCTTTTGACCAGGCTCATTCCCTCCCAGCCTCCTGGAGCTGCTTAGTCAGCTGCCAGCCCTGTTCTTGAGCACTAATTAGGATCAAGCAGTTGGTGTAGCTCAGTAAGGTATTCAGGCCCCTCCCTGGCAGGGAGCTGTGGGCATCCTGTGCAGGGCAGCAGGGCAGGGACAGCTGGAGCATGGTTAGAGGAATGGTATCCAGTGGGTCTGTAAGATGAAATGTTGGGTTTGCTTGGCCAAATGGGGCCTGCCCAGGCTTTTCCCAGCTGGATGGGCTGGGACCAGGAGGTTTGGAGGGGGCTGAAGCCTCGAGCAGCAGTGGGATGTGCTGGCAGCAAGCTGGTCCCTGCCTGCAGGAGCAGGTGCCTCCTGGGCTGCAGCATGTTCCAAAAAAATCCTTCAGTCCTGTTCAGTGTCACTAGGAAAGTTGGCCCTTATCCATATACATGTCTAATCCTCTTTGCTTCTCTGGGATTTGCTGCTACAAGAAGTCTGTAGGCTGCCTGGCCAGGCTCTTCATTAAAAATTTTCTTTATTTGTTTTTTATTGTCCATTGGTAAGACTCCCATGAGTGTGCCCCAGGCTGTGCTCAGCATGCTGTGCCCAGCTTCTGTTCTTCTCTTTCATTTTTTTAAGTCTCTTACCCTCATGGAGATGTTTTTTTCCTGGTCCCAGACCCTTTCTGGCGCCGTCTTAATTCTGTGTTGGACAAGGCAGAGGTAATCAGCGCAGAGCTGGGTATGGTGAGGAGCAGCTTCCCTCTTGTCCCACCTGGTTGGTTGGGTCGTGCTGGCACACGTGTTCCTTCTCAGGGCTGTTTTGGTCTGACAGCCAGCACCTCTGCCTGGGCTGTCCCAGTGCTGGTTTGGAAAGCAGGAGTGTGCTGTGGAGCTGTGTGTGTACTGGGAGAAAGGGGTTTTGTGTGTAGGGGCAGGGAAGCTGTTGAGGAGAATGCTGAGGGCTGGTGGCTGAGCTGCAGCCCTGGGTTGGTGCCCCAGCAGAGCTCCTGGCCTTGCTCACAGGAGCCAGGATTGGCTTATTAGAGCCTGGTTTCATGTTTAGCCCAGCTCTGCTTCCCTCCCTCACACTTCTGTGTCCCTGCTCTGTGCTGCAGGTGCTGTCTCGTGGTACGATGAGTTCCAGAGGCTCTACGACACCATCCCTTGCGTGGAGGTGCAGGCCCTGAAGGAGCATAATGACCAAGTTTTGCACCTGAGCTTCTCCCACTCTGGCTGCCTGTTTGCATCATGCTCCAAAGACTGCACGGTCAAGGTAAAGTGGTAGGTGCCCTGTCCAGCTCTTGCAGCCCTGCTCCAGTGGGGCTTAGCCCTGAGCAGCCTTTGGGAAGTCTGTGGAGAGGTTTGACCATATGTCCCTGGATTTGGGCTGGTTCCTGTGGGTGCTGAGTTGTCTTCTAAGCTGTAGAACTAATGACTCTTGCAAATGTAGCCTTGAGGGCTGTGTGGAGCTCCAGTCTGAGTGTGTGTGGAGGTGGCCGAGGTGCTTTGCTGTCTAGGTGCAGATCAGTGTCCTGTTGTGCCCTGGGTCTGGTGAAGACTGGGGAGATAATGATCCACTGCAGTGGATCATGTCTTCCCTGAGTGGTTGTCCTGGGAGGAATCTGTCTGAACATGCTGGAAATCCAGCTGTGATAGCACCATTCACTGCCTGAACACCTTCTCCTCTTGCCAATGGAGCAGCAGTTCTCCATTTGGCCCCTCTCCATTTTCTGTCAGGGAATGGACAGGGGGTGTGGTGAGCAGAAGGCAGTTAAATGGGGTTTTTGATACTGTTTGTTTTTCATGTCCTGGTGAGAACTGGCAGAACAGATAAAGGAGAACCGCTCTCAGCCTTCTCAGCAGCTTCCTGACTGTCCCATCTCTCTGTAGATCTGGAGCAATGAGCTGGACATCTCCCTGCAGCACAGCTCCAACATGAGGCCATACAACTGGAGCTACACTCAGTTCTCCCAGTTCAACTCCGATGACTCCCTCCTCCTGGTATCCGGTGTCTTTGTGGGGCCTCACAACTCCTCCTCAGGGGAGATTGCTGTCATCAGCATGGGTAAGTGGGGCTTCCCTGGGGCTTCCCTGGGGCATAGGAGTGCTGGGTGAGGGGGTTCCCCTCTTCTTTGGGTGTGCAGTGGCCTTGTCTCAGCTCGTCCTGACTCCTGAGCTGAGGGGCTCCAATCACAGTTCTAGAGGGGAAACCTCACCGACAGCCTTAACTCTGTTTGGGTCACTGCAGCAGCACCTCACAGCAGTGTTTGTGTATTTACCCTCACTTCTCTTCTAAGTGCCAGTGTGGGCAAGGGTTATCCACATCACTCATCTTGAAGCTCCTGCCTATGGCATATGTGGTGCTTATAATAGAGCTACAAAAACCCAGAATGGTTTGGGTTGGAAGAGACTTTAAGGCTCAGCTTATTCCAACCCCCTGCCATGGGGGGGGTCACCTTCCACTATCCCAGGTTGCTCCAAGCCTCATCCAACCTGGCCTTGGACACTGCCAGGGATCCTGGTCAGTGGCAGCTGCTCTGGGCACCCTGTGCCAGGGCCTGCCCACCCTCCTAATTCCCAATATCCCATCCATCCCTGCCCTCTGGCAGTGGGAGCCATTCCCTGTGTCCTGTCCCTCCATCCCTTGTCCCAGGTTCCTCTCCAGCTCTTTCGGAGCTCTAAGGTCTTGCCAGAGTCTTCTCTTGTGTGGCTGGACACACCCAGCTCTCTCAGCCCATCTCCAGAGGAAAGTGGCTGCCTGTAGCTCTCAGGTCACCTCTGTGGCCCTGGTCTCACCCTTAGGTCTCACAGGGCTTTCTGAGGTGTTGTCACCTGAGCCTCTTTCACTTCTGCTGCAGCTCTGTGTGTGAGGCTTATCCCCACTGTTATCTCACCATCTTTGTGCAGAGTCCCACAGTACCAGCAATCAGGAGTGAAGCAGGAGTGCACAGCTGCCTTGGCTGGAGAGGCCCCGAGCCGCAGGGGTGGGAGGGAAATTCTCTATGTGTAAATTCTCTGTGTGTTTAACTCCTTGTCCCCAGGGCCTGCTCTGGGCCCCGCTCAGGGAAAGAGTGGGAGGTTGAATTGCTCTGTGCTCTGGCTCTGTGCACTGCCCTGTTATTTGGGTTTCCTTTGTGCAAGGTATCATCACACGTCTCCGGAGAAAAGAGAAATAATCTGTCTCTGTAGCAGTGGCTGGGAGTTGGATGGGGGTTGGCCTCTCCTACAGAGACCTGGATCCACTTCCTCTGTCCCACACGGTTCCTCCAGGGCTCTTGCTGGAAGTCGCTGCCTCACACTCATGTTTCCCTTCCAGAGAACTTCACGCTGCTTTCCAGGGTGAGGAATAAGCCCTATGATGTGTTTGGCTGCTGGCTGAACGAAACCAACTTGATATCAGGCAATCTGCATCGGATTGGACGCATAACCTCCTGCTCAGTGCTGTGGCTGAACAATGCTTTCCAGGTGAGCTGCCTTCCTTCCAGCTTCACAGGCAGTGCAGCTTCCTGCTGGCTCCTGGGGGAGGGAAAGCTGCAGGGAAGGATGGCTCAATCCTCCTGTCCTCCCTGTTTGTCTCCTCTGTCTTGCCCTCAGGATCCTGAGCTCGAGGCAACCCTTGCATGAGGTTTCTCCGTGCTCAGTGTTATTATACTCACTGCAATATTCTAGCTCTGCCCTCAGATCTCATTAACTTTTGCCACATTAATTAGGCTGAGGTGTTGGCTGCAGTGCTCCACGGCGTGCATTGCCCAACAGCAGGGCTGCTGAGGTCCTTGATAGTCTGAAGCTGATCCTGGGACTGCTGTAGCCTGGTGTGTGTCCCAGCAATGGCCCTTCTCTCACTTGGTAGCTCAGGGTGTTTGTGTGAGCTGGAGGCTGAGCTCAGTCCTGCCTGGCCTTGCTGAGGTTTCTTGGGCCAGATGCTGTCTCTGATTCCGTGGTGAGACTTGAGAGCTGAGTGTGCTGGCCTCAAACTGCTCGTTCACTCCTTAGCACTTGGGCTGCTGGGTCGAGTTCCCCATGTTTTGCCTCTGTTTCAGTGCCACACCTGCCCATCCCCATGTTTTGTGATTTAACAGGATGCTGACCTCAGGTAAAATCCTCTGGTAGCAGAGACTTTTCCCACAGCCACATCTCCATGCTACACTGAGGCATTACAGCAGCATTACACCTTCCATCCCTGAGAGGCCAGGAAGGATCTTGCCCATAACAGGGGTGTGGAAGTACAGCTGCAGGCTGGGAACAGTGAGGCAGAGAAGGACCTGCTCTGTGTGTCTGGAGCAGATACCATGCTGCCCCTGCTGAGGGGTACAAACACACTCCAGGAGCACAGGGATTCTCTGCCACTGCTGTTGTGGGGCAGAGGAATCCTACTTCATGCTTATCACAGAGGCCTGTTCCTGAAATCCTTGTCAGTCATAAAATGTAGAGTATCCTGAGGTGGAAGGGACCCACAAGGATCAAGTCCAGCTCCTGACCCTGCACTGTAGAGCACCAGGTAGTACCAGCTGATCACCTCGGGGTACGGTGGCAGCAGGGCTGCCCAGCTGCTGTGCTTCCTCACTCCACTGCTGCCTGCCTGCAGGAATGTTTTCTCTTGCTCTGTCTCCATCCAGGGTAGGAAGGAGCACAGGAGAGCTGGCAAGCCTGGGGCCCCTTCTTGTGTCAGTGCCCCACACACAGTGTGGAGGATCCGTGGGCGCCGGTGTCGCTGCGCTAGCTCGGCTCTTGGTTTGAACTGTGGGAGTGACTTGGGGTGGTTCCTGCTCACTTCTCCCCTCTGCTCGCAGGGCATTGAGTCTGAGAATGTGAATGTAGTGAAGAGACTGTTCAAAATCCAGAACCTGAATGCCAGCACCATCCGGACCGTGATGGTGGCTGACTGCAGCCGCTACGATTCCCCGGATCTGCTCCTGGACTACGAGGAGCAGCTGGCTGCTTCCTCCACCTGCCCGGTCTTTGATCTTGGCAGTGACAGTGAGGAAGAAGGGGCCAAGCCCAAGCCGCCTCCGGAGCCAGCCGTACAGGAATTGCCAGATGCCGGGGGTGTGCCAGCAGAGCATGGGCTGCAGCAGCTCTTTGATGGGATCATGGAAGGCCACGTGAGCCCTGCCATGACCGAGACAGAGCTGGAGACAAAGGTGGCCGAGCTGTTTGTGCGAAACAGAACTAAACCGCCCGAGCCAAACCTGCTCCCCACAGACAGCAACAGCAAGACAAAGTACTTGATCTTCACCACAGGATGCCTCACCTACTCCCCGCACCAGATAGGTAAGGCTGGGTCTGAGCCTGGTACAGCTGGGGCTCCCTAGGGGCCTGGGCTGCAGCTGTGCTTGGGATTTGGGTCAGGAAAAGATTTGCTTTCCACTGTCTGTTCATGAGGTGTGAGCTGGGGTTTGCGCTGGGTTCTGAGAGACCCCATCACTGTGGGGAGTTTCACCTCCTCCACTTGCCTGAGGGTTGTTTTGCTGCTGCCAGCATGATACGTGGCCAAAGTCATGGCAAGGGCTGAGCAGAAAAGCAAGAAGGAGCTTCTGATTAAGGACACCAGCCATGAGCAGCAGTGGGTGCAGGGGCAGGACGGCAGTTGCCCTGGAGGAGTGTGTGGAGGGACCTCTCTTCTGGAGGTAGACAGGGCTGGTCTGAGCAGCATGGAGTTGATGTGTGAGTCACTTGTGCAGTGCCCCTGCCCCTTGCCTGCTTCCCCTCTGCCATGGGTGGGACCACCCTTATGTGGACATCCAGCCTCTGTGAGACACTGGGACTGGGGAGGTTTCCGAGAGGATGATTCACTGCCCCAGCCAGTGTTTGTGTGGTGAGTGAGGCTGGGCAGGTTGCAGCCTCCTCTCTTGTACTGGTGGGGTGCAATGTGCTGTGGGTGTGGCATGCACCAGGCCATGGCATTGCTGGTGACCTTGTCCTGTGTTAGGATGTCACTTGCTCTCACCTGCAGCACCCCTGTTAAGACAACAGGTCTAGCAGAGCCTGAATTTACAGGAAATCCTTGGGGAGCTCCTCAGTGGGGATCAGGAGCAGGGAGACTGGCTGTTTCCCCAAGAAACCCTAAAGCTGGCAGAGAGGTGGAAAGGACCGGGAGTGTGGGGAAGGAGGGAGCTGCTCCCAGACAAGACTGCTGTGAAGGCAGACGGTTTCAGTTCTTTTCACTGCTCACACAGTTACAGCCTTGCTTTCTTGCTCTCCTGACTTTCCCATGACATGGTCCCACACCAGTACAGCCCAGTAAGGTGGGGGAAGGCAGTTTCCAGAGCTGTAAGCAACTTTGTCTTTGCCCACTTCATTACTGAATGAGCTCTGCTTCATGCTCCTCCTGCCTGTGGGCTGGGTTTGCAGCCAGCCATGTTGACTCAGCCCTGGGCTGAGCTGAGGCCACCTCGCAGCCTGCAGCCTGCCACACACCAAGGCAGGACCTTTGGGCTCCCCAGTTCCTCTGCAGCCTCCCAGGGCTGAGGGATTTGTGCGATGCCATTGAGCTCTGTGACTCCCTGGCTGGAAGCCAGCACTTCCAGTACAGGCTGCTGCTTGCAGGGCTGGACACTGGCTCAGCTCCTGTCCCACCATGAGTCACTGCAGTGTTGTTTACCCTTTGGTTTGTGTGCAGAACTGGCCCTGTGCACCTGCTCTGTGCCCACGGGACCTGAAGGCGCTCACTCTCTGCTCACCTCCCACTCTATGCAGCGCTGCTCCGGCATGAACTCGAGTTCCCATTTCTAATGCTGATTCCAGGTTGAGCAGCCTGTCCTGCTGACTCATGTGTGTTTGAGTTTGGAACAGGGAGCATGGTGCTGTGGAGGTGAGGATGAAGATGCTGGTGAGCAGCACCAGTGGGGTGGAAGAACACCAGTCCTGTCTCAAAGGTCCCAGGCTCAGGGGCAGAAATATTAGGAATGGCCTTGGACTTGAGCTGTAATGGGGTGTCACCTGTGTCTTGTTGGGCTGCAGGAGAGAGCTAAAATCAAAGGTGTTGTTAGCAATTCCTCCAGAGGGGTGATGGGCTGGGCTGGGCCACCTTCCAGCTCCCCCTGGACCTGCTGAGGATGAAGCCTTTGTGTGCCCAGGAGCTACTGAGGCTCACAGGGGTCCTCCAGGAAGCTGTTGGGGATGGACCATTTGTGGATCTGTTTGTGTTTTGGACCTCTTCAGAGCTGGAAGGGGACAGGGCTTGACCCATCACTTGTCTCATTTAGTCAGGAGGTTCAGAAGCTACAAATTACTTGAGCACAGTTTGGGTTTAAATGTCTGTTCTTTGAACTTTCTGGGACAGATCCCCACCTGCACTTGACAGTGTCAGGGAAAAACCCTGCCACAGCTCGTGCATCTGCTGGGCTGCTCCAGGATGGCTACTGCAGAGAATGGGCTCAGCCCAGGGAATAATTTCGGAGAAAAACCCTTCTACAGCTAGCGTGTCTCGTGGGCCAACAGCTTCCATGTGCTCCAGAGATGGCTGAGGCAAGCTTTGGCTGTACCCACAGGCACTGGGATCTCCCTATCTGGGGTTTGATGTGCAGCCCACCTGATGAGCTGAAGGAGCCTGGCCAGGACAGCAGCCCTGTCCCAGACCTTGCACAGCAAGCCGGTTCTCCTTTCTTAGCCACACCGAGGGAAGCGCCTCCCTGAAGCCGGGGACCTCCCCCAGCCCTGCTGGCAGCAGCCTGTGGAACTGCCTCCCTCTGCTTTCTGTCCCACAGGGATTAAAAGGATCCTGCCCCATCAGATGACGACCGCAGGGCCGGTGCTGGGGGAGGAGCGGCGCTCGGACGAGTTCTTTGACTCCCTGGATCACGTCATCGACATCCACGGGCACATCATCGGCATGGGGCTCTCCCCTGACCACCGGTGAGCACACAGGGCTTCAGCAACTGCCAGGCTCTGTGGGGTGACCAGGACATGAAGTGGTGGATGGATTGGGTGCCTGCTGATCCAGCTGGTGATGGTGTGTTACTCCTAAGCTTCGCCCCCAGCCGTGGCTGGAATGTATTCCTGAGCCAGCTCAGGACAGGGTGGTTCCTTCTGAGAGTGGAGGAGCTGCCCACACCAATGTGTCTTGTTCCTGAGGTAGATCATCCATAGAATCCTAGGATGGTTTGTGTTGGAAGGTAGCTTAAAAACCATCTAATCCCCACCCCCTGCCATGGGCAGGGACACCTTCCACTATTCCAGGGTGCTCACGCTCCGTCCACTTGGCCTTGAACACTTCAGGGATGGGGCAGCCACAGCTGCTCTGGGCAACCTGTGTCAGGGTCTTCCGACCCTCATAGGGAACAATTTCTTCCCAATAGCCCATCTAACCCTGCCCTCTGGCAGTGGGAAGCCATTCCCTTTGTCTTGTCTCTCCATCCCTTGTCTCAGGTCCATCTCCAGCTCTTTTGGAGCCCCTTTGGGCCCTGGAAGGGGCTCTGAGGTGTCTCTAGAGCCTTCTCTTCTCCAAGCTGAACACCCCCAGCTCTCCCAGCCCGGCTCCAGAGCAGAGAGGCTCCAGCCCTTGGAGCATCTCCCTGGCCTTCTCTGGAGTCCAGCATCTCCACATTGTTCTCATGTTGGGTTCCCAGAGCTGGAGGCAGCTCTGCAGGTGGGGTCTCACCTGAATGGAGCAGGGGGGCAGAGTCCCCCTGCACATGCTGCCCAGAAGACAGCCCCATCGTTAAAGATAGTTCCAGTGAGATTAGAGAGGTGTGACCTGGCCCCTAGCATTACCTTTCAGGTGCAGTGGTCCTTTCCAGACATGGCCAGGAGTGTTCCAGCAGCCCGTTCCCTGTTTCAGCCTGGATTTCAGTGAGCCGGGCTGCAGGCTCCATCCCTGCTGTGCCAGGGGGCTCTGTGAGCTCTGGTGCAGTGCAGGTAACCCCTCTCTGCCCTCCCCAAGGTACCTGTATGTGAACAGCCGGGCCTGGCCACGGGACTGCGTCATCTCGGATCCGATGCAGCCGCCTCCCATCGCTGAGGAGATCGACCTGCACGTCTTCGACCTGAAGACCATGAAGGAGGTGAAGCGAGCGCTGCGCGCACACCGCGCCTACACACCCAACGAGGAGTGCTTCTTCATCTTCCTGGACGTCAGCAGGGACTTCGTAGCGAGGTGAGGGGGTGGGCAGGATCCTGATCCTGCATCTGGGAAGGCCTGGGCCTGTTGCTATGGGATGGCCATGTGAGCAGAACACTCCGGTGTGCTGGAAGCAGAGCAGGGAGTGGGATTGGAAAGAGGAGAGAGACTGACTTGGAAAGCGCTGATAAAGGGCAGCTGCCCTGGTCCTGCTGTAAATACCCTGCCGTAAATCCCTGTGGAAAGGGTAAATCTGGGGCTGTGGTGTGTTTGGTGGCAGGTGGCAAATGCCCTTCTTGGGGCTGCAGGTGCTGTGGGCTGAGCTGAGGGGCCCTGGATCTCAGAGGGAGCTGCCTGTGCAGTATGAAGCTCATGGAGACAGGGGCTCGGGTACCCTCTGCCCCCATCCCCACAGAAGAACAGGAGTGTGAAGGGCAGGGTGTTGGGGCTGCTGGGCTGACACTGGGACCAGTGGGACACCCTGACCCCTGTCTCTCCACCCCAGTGGGGCAGAGGATCGACACGGCTACATCTGGGACCGGCACTACAACATCTGCCTGGCCAAGCTGCAGCATGACAATGTGGTGAACTCAGTGGCATTCAGCCCAGTGGAGCAGGAGCTGCTGCTGACAGCCAGCGATGACACCACCATCAAGGTGTGGCGGTCCCCACGGGCCATGCGCATCCGGCAGGCCAGGAGGCCCCGGCCCAGGAAACTGCTCTTCTCCTGGCTCTTGAACCAGAAAAGCTGAACCCAGGTACATCTGCTCCTGCAGCTTCCTCACTGCAGCACCTCCTTCTGAGCTCACAGAGCCCTGAGCCCTGCACAGAGATGAGCTCTAGGCACACAAATCTATGGCTGAGCCAGGAGGGGCCCTGGCAGCAGGAATCACCACCTCCTTGAAGCATCACCTTCAGACAGGACCTAAGAGCTGGGGCCCTGTTGTGGTTCTGTTGGGCAGCAGCTGAGCTGGTCACTGCAGGGTGGGCTCCCACAGCTTCTCACCAGCATTGCTACTTGGGCATAGCTCTCTGGGTGAGCTCTGGGCACAGGGGACACTGAGGCACGTCCAGGGTAGGTCTGTGTGAGCTGGGGACATGGCCAGACACACTGGGAGCCGCCAGCTGCAGAATGCTTGGCAGGAGCCATGGTGCAGCTGTGCTGCCTGACTGCAGGACTCTTAATTATTGGCGTTTTATTAATGTGTGTTTGTCCCAAAGCTCCACGGGCAACTTGTCTGGCTGCTGTGGAATGTCAAGTGCCTCTTCCCCATGGCACCTCTGCCCAAGAAGGCAGCGGGAACTGGGGGCAGTGAGGGGGCAGCAGGGCCAGGGCTGGGAGCCTGACTGGCCCCAGGGTCTGTGTATTGGTATTGCCAGTTTCTAAACTTGGGGGGGAGGGCTGGTGGTCATATGGTGCTGGCTTTGCCTCTGTCTTCCTCTGAGTAGCACTTCAATAAGCTATGGATCGGGAACGTATTTATTGTGGGGGATCTGCTGTCCCTTTCTGGGGTACCCATGAGGACAGCTTACCTCCTGCCCATGCTACCCAATTGTGGCACTTTAGATTCTTTTGGTATGTTCTCTGTGAATAAGTGTAGACACCCACAGGTGCTGCAGGTATTCATTCACCTGCAGGTGATGGGGATGGAGCCCTCCTGCCTGCAGTGACAGCTGAATAAGCTCCCTGTCCCTGGGGCTGACTCACCATGGAGAGGTCAGCTCCTCCAGGACCCCACAGGCAGTGGGGACAGTCACTTGTTATTACGGACTCGGTGGTGTTCACTGTCTGTCCCTTGAGCTTCTGTCCCTGTAGCAGGTACCCAAATGTCAGAGTCTAAAATTAAGCTCCTAATCTTGACCTGGCCTAGATGGGGCCCTGAGGAGCTGCTGTCGCTCCTGGAAGCAGGACTGGGAAGGAGCTGCAGGGGGAGGCATTTTGGGGCCCCCTGGAAGCTCCAGGGCAGGTGCCTGTGCCATTTCCCAGTCTGGGGTTGCTGACAGACCTGACAGAGGTGGCAGCTTCTGTCACAATGGCACTGATGGCTTTAGCAGCCTCTGCAGCAAGAGAGTCAGCACCTGTGTCCTGCTGTGCCCCAGCTTCATCCAAAACCCCTGTACTCAGGTTTTCTGTCATGAAATTAGGGGTTCCTTCCTGTGTGTGCACACAGGCTCCACATCCTGCTCTGTCCAGTCACACAGCAAAGGAACAGCCTCCCTTCCTACCCCAACTGTGAACTCTCCACCCGTAGCTCGGTGCAGCAGCGAGCAAGGCACTGAGGTGCTGTTTGTACTGAGTTTTGCTCTTCACTCTGGCATTGAATAAATACTCTGCTAAAGCATCTCTGCAATGTGAGCTTGTTTTTCCAAGTACTGCTCTGTTGAGCCAGAGCTGAGGCCAGGACTGTCACAGGGCTGGGCTGGAGCACTGCAGGAGCTGCTGCCCAGCCTGTGGTTACCTGCCCTGGCTGGGGAAGTGTGGGTAGAGAGCTGTGAGCAACAGGAGAGAGGCAGGGGATGGCCAAAGGGCAGCAAGCATCCATGGGCAGCCAGGGCTGAACGCTGCAGGTTCCAGGACAGTCCAGGGGCTCGATCCCTCCTGGATTTATGTTTTTCCAAGCACTAACAGGCACAGAACAGCTAAGCAGAGAGCCCTCCAACGCTGTTTGGCATTCCTGTGCCACAGCAGCCTCCTGAGCTGCGATGCCACTGTTCCCTCATTGCCCTTAGCATCTCCCTGGTGCAGCAGCTGCTGTGGTATGAAGGGGGGTCTGGGGGTTTCCCAGAGGGGACAGGTGCCCATGGTCATTCCTTGTGTTTGTCTCTTCCATACACAGTGAGTAGAGGCCACCAGGCTGCTGCCCCCACATGGGTTTAGTCCCTGGGCTGGTGCTGCAGCATGGGAGGGGCAGGAACAGGCATCCTGCAGCCACTGGGCTCCCAACAGTGGCAAGGGAAAAGCAGCCTGTTCTGGAGGAGCTCAGAGCTGTTACAACCCAGGAACAGGAGTGCTGGATTTGCCTTAGCAGCAGAACCACTGGAACCACTGGCCCAGCCCTGCTGCACTGGCTCCCACTGGCCTTTGGCCCAGTGGAGCTCCAGCAGCCGGACTCCAGCTCCTTCCCTTCCCATTACAGACCCCTCCCCGTTCCCTCCTTGTTTGGGAATCCTCCTGCAGGGACGCAGGAGCTGGGGAGAGTTCCCAGCACAGAAATTATACCCCAGCACAGAAACCCCTACCCTGACACACTCCTCCCCCATGCTGTGCCCAGGATCCCCTGGCTCATACACAGCAATGCTGTTCAAACAGCTTTTATTAGTGGTTCTGACCATACTACACCCTTAAGGAAAACAAAACCTAGTTCACAGTGTTGAGATGGTGTAGTCAAAAGAAAAAACAAACCCACAAAAATCCAGCGGTGGCTTGTGTCCAGTGTTTGTCCACGTGGCCGCCAGGCTGGCAGAGCTGTGCCCAGGAAGGGGCTGGGCCCCTGTCTGCAGCACACGGGCACAATTCCTGCTGCCAGCTCCAGAGCTGCTAAGAGCCAAAAAAGGCCCGGCAGCATCAGCAGTACCAAAGGGTGGGGAGGAAAGGGCTCCCAGCAGCAGGGGCTGACAGGCCGTGTTTCCTCTCCAGCAGTAAGCCTGTGGCCTGAAGAGCTCAGCCTGAGCTTTGCTGCAGCACCGACTCTCCCACAGACCTTCCAAACATGTGCTGGGGCAGGAGCACCAGTTCCCACCCTGAAAGCAGCCCAGACTCCTCCCAGCTGAGCCGGTGTCTCCTGGCACTGAGCCTGGCACTACCTGGCTAGAGCCCCCAGCCCCGCTGCAGCAGCACCCCACAAAAAGACATTCTGATCAACATAGAACAAGCTCCCCCCACATAACACTCAACTCCCAGCAATTCTATGAGCAGAGCTGACCCTCCTGTCCCTTCCCAGGCTTTTCCAAGCATCCCTGGGGAGCTGCTGTAGATGGGAGCAGGGCTCTGCTAGCCTGGATTTTCCTCATAAGGCACAGGGTGAGAGCAGCAACTCAGGGCTTGATCTGTCCCTTGGGACAGGCTGGAGGGGACTTGCACAAAGGGTACTTGCACTCTCCCACCTCAGGCTGAGCTGTCACCAGCTTCTGTCCCCCTCCCCCAACAGCAGGGGCTGGGTCTGTCCCCAGACCCTACACACAAACGTGTGAGAAGTTCCATGCACCGATTCCAAAGGGGGCTCACAGGTCACCCCAGCACCTGTCTGGAGAGCACCTGGCCAGCACAGCAGCCGTGGGTGCAAGAGGTTCAGCTTGGGCCAAGGTGCAGCACAGCCAGGAGGGCATTGGGCACCCCTGAGTTCCTGGTTCCATGCTCACTGCTCCAAGGTCAGGAAGATTAGAGGCCCCTGAGTTCCTGGGCAGCAGCAGGGATATTCCAAACAGCCCCAGGGGTAGGTCAGGGCTGTGCCAGCACACGGGGGGACAGCCAGACCTTGCAGGGCTCCCTGCCAGGGCAGAGCCTGATGGTGTTTTGGACCCCTCAGGGTGGCTGTGCCAGAGCCAAGGTGTGAGCAGACCACAAGCCTGGCAGGCTCTGCAGCCATCAGACCCGGGCTGAGCATCTGGCAGGAGCTGCTGGCAGTGGAGGGCCAAACCCTGGCAGCCACTGAGGAGGGTGACCATGTTCCAGCCTCACTGCCTGAGGAGCAGCACAAGAGCCAGCCAGGGCCCCTGATCAATGCAGGGTGTTCACAGCTGGTTCCTGTCACCAACACATCTCCTGTGGCACATTCAGCCACTGACAGGGGTGTGAGAAACCCAGGCAAAGGAGGCAACAAAGCTTCGAGTTCACCCTGGATCAGGGCCCATCCAGAGCTACTCATGGCCACAACAAAGCTGTAGAGGGCATTATGCAGGGATATGGCAGCCAGTTCTTCCCCACTAACACTGAGACCTTCTCATGGTTGCTGAACCTGTGCTGTACAGAGGGAAGGAACCCAGGGACAGAAAGGGGACAGCATACTTCACTTCTCCAGCCCCCAGATCCTACCCAGGTAGCTGCAGGTTCAGCGTGGGGCCAAGTGGAGGAAGAGCTCCAATGTGCTGCCACCTGGAACCAGGTGTCCCATGACTCCTGAGCTCAGGGATGGGGAGGAACAGTGAGGGAGACCTGCTGCTGGTGACTGCAGGCGCTGTGAGAGTGCAGGGGCTGGCCAGCAGTGCCCACTGCATGGGCAGACAGTACACATCCCACGGCTGCAGTGCCCAGACAGACATGGCAGTGCAGCCACAGATGGACGTGGAGCTCAACAGCAGCAGGAGCCCTAGGAAGGCTGGTGGAGCTGTCCCACCGTGGAAATGAAGCCAGTTCTCTGTGTCTTTGCCTACGAGCAAAGACAGCTCCCAGCACAACACCCATCCCACCCAGTGCTGCTCAGCACACAGGGCAGAGAGGGGCAGGGCTTGGAGCTCTCACGGTGCACACCAAGCTCTGTGTCACCCTCCTCTCCTGGCACAGGAGGGACAATCTCCACAGCAGATTGACTTCTTCCCCACAGGCATCCCTGGTGCTGCCCCATGGTCCCTCCTGGGCAGCAGCACCTCCTGCCCCATTCCACACTCCAGCACACACCACCCATCACACACACCAGCAAGGGCTGGACTCAGGGCTCCCCTGCCCTGCAGCTGGGCTCAGCACCCTCCTAACACACCAATGGCATTAAACCAGTCTGTGTCTCTCTTTCCCAGCTGGCACTGCAGCTGTCACACACCCTCCTTGTCTCCCGGGGTGTGCAGCAAACAGCAGTGCAGAGCCATGGCACCACACAACTTCCAGGAACATGGAGATCTCAGAGGGAAATCCTAGACAGCTGAGCCAAAATCCACAGGAGGTGGAGCTCAGGCAGGGCAAACTGCTGTTTTACTACAGAGAGCTGTGGATGTCAGCTAAACTGGTAGAGCAAGAGCTGCACTGGTTTCCACTGGAGTCCAGACAGCAGCAGTTCAGACATCCAAGTCCCTGCAGGGAATCTTCCATATTCCACAGCCTGCCAGTGTCCACCCAACCCTCTCCTCAGGAAAGAGAGCCCCCATCAGACACCTCATTTCCACTCAGAGCAAAGGTCCCTTTTCAGGAAGGGCTTTTCCCCTCTCTGTGCCCCCTGTTGCTCTGAGACCCGCCTGAAGTGCAGCACAAGCGGGAGATGCCCTGGGCAGTGCTGGCTCCATGCTCACTGCTCCAAGGTCAGGAGGGTTAGAGGCCTGTGAGATCAACGATGGCTTTAATAAAGAT
Organism: Calcarius lapponicus; assembly: GCA_039654755.1. NCBI lineage: Eukaryota > Metazoa > Chordata > Aves > Passeriformes > Fringillidae > Calcarius > Calcarius lapponicus. The sequence goes on along the minus strand of JBBFKN010000012.1, from coordinate 4,368,152 downwards.
GGCATCATCACGCACGTAGGAGTTCTTGGCTTCCATGACGGACACGGGGCAGAAGAGGGGGCAGCCACTGGCGATGTTCATCTCCGTGACAGGGCGCTGGAACGACGAGGACGTCACGTCAGGGCGGAAGGCATCGATGATGTGCTCCCGGTTATTCTGGTCCAGAAGCATCAGGGTGACCTGTGGGGAAAGGTGAAAGCATAGGGGAGTGGCTCAATAAAAGACGCATGGAAGCCCAGCCCAGTGACCTGCTGGGACACATGCGGGTACCAGCAGCCGCAGCCACCCTGTGCACCTGCAAATCAGAGAAATGCCTCTGAGTGGGACCAGCAGAGAACATCGCGTCAGGAATGTCCTGTAGAAACCCTCCCCATCTCCACATCCTGCCTGTCACTGGAAACTACCCTGTGGCAGCACAAGTCTGTCAGACTGACTGAAAACCGACACTGTGCTCTCAGAACTGACACTGCACTCAGGTATTTCCCTGAGCCAGGGCTGTTGTCCTCTCTGCATCTGCTTGTGCCCACTCACTCCGCCTCCACGTGTTCCACAAACCTGCAGTGCCCAAGAGCTGGGATCTGAGCTCCTGACAGGGAATGAGCACACACTGTCCCCAAGCTCTGAGGCCACCAAAACCTTCCCTTGCCCTCAACCCCTGCAGAGGCTCTCATTCCCAACAGCCCATGTCACCTCCTTGCCCCACAGCACAGCCAGTGCTCTCAGCACACCTGGGGAACCCCCCAGGGCAGCCAATACAGAGCCCTTCCTCTGCCTTGCCAAGCGGCCCGGACTGACAGTGCTGAGAAACTCGAGTGGGTGCTAAACCAGAGAGGCCATGGATGGGCACAATGGGCTCTGCTCCAGACCCACCTTCTGGTTAAAGGGCCACCGCAGCAGCGCATCGTTAGGTCCCTTCATCACCACAAAAAACAAGGACAGGTGGGTCCCACGGCCGGTGCCGTCCCCGTTCAGGTACACGCGCAGACACATCTTGTAGCCGTACTTGCTGGTGTAGAAAGCTGTTAGAGAAGTGTGGAACAGGAACAATGAGGGTCCAATGCAGCACAGCCTAGCAACAGCAGATCTCTCTGAAATCTGAGGGCTCTGAAGTTTGGAATCTGGGAGAAGCCAGGTCTGGGCTGCACCAGAGGTGGTCTGGAAAGCCCAAGGCCAGGCAGTGCAGCCCCTGGCCTGAGCAGATGCTCAGAGCAGTTACACAGAGCAGTTACCAGTCCCCTGGCTATTCCCTCCCTGCCAGGGGAGATCTGCCCCAGAGTTGGGCCAATCCTCCTGCAGCCCAGGGCTGAAGGAGCTGTGGTTCATGGCAGTAACACTGGTGAGCAGGAACAAACCCTCCCATAAAGCACCTGGCTGGTGGCAGAGCACTCTCAGCACCCCCACTGTGAGCAGATGGCTCTGATCCAGGCAGGGGCTCAAGCAAGTGAACTTTAATTCTCATTTGGATTCCCACAGCATGGCTTGGGCATGGCCAGGATGGGATTTCAGGCACTTTCCTTCCCCAGCAGTCCTGGGAATGCCTGTGGTGTGACACTAGACCTGTGTGGGGTCACAGCTTGGAAGGGGACCTGCCACAAGTCACCCTCCCACAGCGGCACAGAGCTGTACATCTGGGACTGGCTGGGCACAGGCAGAGATCAGGGGTCACAGCCAATATTTTACTGCAGGACTTGGTGCTTTTCTCAACAGGCAGACTGTGAATAGCAGAGACACTGTGCTCTTCCACAGGGTGAGGAGCAAGAGATTGGCTCTTGGTCACTGCATCCCTCTTGGAAATGCCCAGCTCCTTTCCTCTGCTCCTTCCTCCCACCTGCTTTACCCAAAGATTCTCAGGACAGATGACCCCCTTGTTAGTCCAAGGAGAATATCCCCACTGGCCCCTCTGGGCCTTCTCAGCACTCTCATCGCCCTTTGAATGTAAAACCCATTGAGGAACAGAAGGAAAGATGGCTCCAGAGTGGTGGGAGTAGCCAGGGAGAGGGATCATGCAGCTGGGCATCCTGCTCTCTCTAGCCCAGGCGAGGAGCAGAGCAAGAAGCCAGTAAGGCCCTCCCCCTTCCCCCCCAAATGATGGCCTTCACCCTGGCTTGTCCTGGGTCAGGCCCTGCATGAACCTTCCTTGTACAACTTGCTGTTTTTAGCTCAAGATTTTGCCCTTCGCCAAACCCTGTGGCACTCTGTCCTCACAACACTGCAAGCAGTATCTCCACTTCCTTTTCTTTAAAAGGAAGTGGAGATATCTCACAGATATCAGCTGGTATTTCCTTGCCTTTACATTTAATGCAAACCAAACAATTACAGCCAATTCCCTTTCTCATCCCATCCACAGCCTGCACCTCTCTCCTCTCAGCCCTCTCTTCCCTCTTGGAACAGCACTGCTCTGCATGCTTCACTCTCCAAGACAAATCCCCTTCCACATGGAATATTTCTTTTCTCAGCCTGGCCTTGGCAGCATTTCCCAAGCAAAGGTCCAGCCATGAGACCCACACGCAGCTGAGAGGCAAAAGATTTTGGGGACTTTGCACACCTGGAGAGAAGATGGCAGGAGAGCGGCCCGTTATCGCCTCCTGACGCTTGCGCGCAAACTCCGTTATCTTCCAGATGAAAACCCCATCGTAGGTGGAAGCCTCCATGTTGCGGATCTTCTCCTCCATCTCAGCCATGGCCAGGTCTTTAAGCCCAATGCTCCTCTCCAGCTGCCGGACCTGCTCAGTGGGACACGTGGTGCAGGTTAGACACACGCAGGCTCTGGGAGAGCCGGCAAACCCCGAGAGACCCCGGCATCCCCTTGGGATGGCTCCTTAGTGAGAGACCTCCAAAATGCACAGGGAGCAGGGAGGGAGAAACTGAGCAACATAAGCCAATTCACTGGAGCTTCCTTCTGCACCCTGTCACTCTGGAGAAGATCCATCAAAACAGCTTAGTGCTTGAGCTGGGAACTTTCCCATAGCCAATGTAAAACTCCTCCCAAGGAGCTGCTCCATTGGCTGAGCAGCACAAGAAGTGAGGATGGGGGAAAAAATCCCCAATAACTCAGCATTGTGACAAAACTAAATTGAGAAAGAAAAGAACCTACACCCTCTGGAGGGTTCACCACTGCCAGCTCACACAGGGTCATGCCAGATCAGTTGCTCAGAGAGCACAGGTACGCTGCAAACTGCACAGATCCAGGTGCCAGGAACATTAGGAGCCCTCCACAAGGGACTGTGCTGGAGCAGACTGGTGAAGGCAGCTCCTTCACATCTCCAGCGTGTTGCTGCAGGCAGCTGCACTGATGGCACTACTTTGGCAAAGGCAGCACTCATTTGGAAAAGTCTGGAAGGTGAGCAGCCCCACAGATTCAGTGAGATGCAGCACAAGGAGATGCAGTGAAATTCTGGGTGCTCTGGCTCTTGTCAGAAAACTGTGCTGAGGAAGAACCCCTCAGTATCTTGCCCAGTTTGATAACCAACAGAGGTCTGATGCTTTAGACAGGTCAGTTAAATTCCCAGCTTTTCCAGGGAGCTGCTGAGGGTTGGGCACAGGCACACAGGGTATTTTAGTTCTGCCTTCAGATTTGTGGAGTTTCAGGACCAAGTGGTGAAGCTTTGCTAGCTCATGACACAGAAGGGAAACAGGAAACAGCCTCTGCTGGGAGTGTGGGAACCCAGGTGAGCAGTTACACACCTTGTTGCTCAGCGTTTCAATTTTCTCCTGGTCCAGCCGGTGCTGGCGACTGTAGGCCTCAGCTGTCAGGGACACTCTCTCCACCTCCCGGTTAAGCACACAGACAATGTTCTCAAAGGTAACTGTTTTCCTCTCAAGGGCCTCACACCTTCCCAAGAGCTCTAGGGACCGGGAGAGCTGTGACTCCGAGCACAGTGAGTTTGCTGCCAGAAGTGGGGAGCTGTTTTGTGATGAGGAAGGGACAGGAAGGGGCTTCAGGTCCCCAGCACCAGTCTTGAGGCTGAGCACAGAGCTCAGAAGCATGTAGAGATGCTCTGCCAAACACTTCCTTTCATGTTCTGGGAGCTTTTCATTTTCCACCTACATGAAGAGAAATACATTCCCCATTCAGCATGTGCAATCTACACTGTCACCATCCACAGAGCAAATTCCTCCCATCCAGGTTGTCTCTGTCCCTCTGTGAGCCTCTCAGGAACCCTGGCCAGTCCCGAGTCAGCAGACACCGGGGGGCAGCCCCGACAGCGGGGAGACACCTCTGTGCCCCGAGGGTGCTGAGGGTTCTCTGTGCCCCGAGGGGACTGAGGGTTCTCTGTGCCCCAAGGGGACTGAGGGTTCTCTGTGCCCCGAGGGTGCTGAGGGTTCTCTGTGCCCCGAGGGTGCTGAGGGTTCTCTGTGCCCCGAGGGTGCTGAGGGTTCTCTGTGTCCCGAGGGTGCTGAGGGTTCTCTGTGCCCCAAGGGGACTGAGGGTTCTCTGTGCCCCGAGGGTGCTGAGGGCTCTCTCTCTGTGCCCTGGGGATGCTGAGGCCACCTGGGCTGGGCGCCTTTGCAGCACAAGAGACACCAGAGACATCGATGATCTTAAAGGGCCGACTCTCAGCAGGGGTTAATCCAAGGTTTCATTCAGGGGCTCTGGGGAGCTCCTGCACCTCAGGGGGCTCCAGCTGAGAGCCCGGGGAGATGCGCCACGGTTCCATTTAAAGGGAGGTGGAAACCGACAGTGGAAAACATTTTACTGACCGATAAGTGACCCTAAGGGATGGGCACTGGGGACAGACATTTAGGACAGCGTGTGGGGCAAGGCTTGGGGGGCTGACCCCCGGCCTCTGGCTGATCACTCGACATCCTGGACCGAGGCTTCTGGATGGAGGGGGTGGGATGCTGAGTGATTGACAGAGAGCCAGGGTGGGGGTTTGGGGATGATCTCATCCAGGGAGAGGGATTACAGGGGAATCCATACCTATAGCATACAGGGAGAGGTAAAGGAAGGGGGGCACAATCTGGGATAAACCATTTGGGAAAAGTACAGGGATACAAAACAAAACTACTTCAAAGTATTACAAAGTATAAAAGCACAATACAACACAGGTCACAACATCAGCTTTAAATTTATAATTTATAGGGGGGAAAAACAAAGAAATTATTTAAAAATGTGTTTTGGTGGGGATGGTTTGGGTTTTTGTTTAGTTTTAGAAACGTTTCAAATCACATACAATGAGAGTTGCTAAATGCTTCCCCTGGCTGTACTAGTCTGCTCTGCCTTCCTCCAACCCCTCCCAGAAAAGCTCTGTCAGATGTACCTAACAGCAACAAAGGACAAAGGCTCACATAACCTCCTGGAGGAGGGATTTATTTTAACCAGTAGGACCTGCAAAAACTAAGTCACATAGAGAAATGGCCTGGCCCCATTACTTTGCTTACAGAATCACTATAATCACAAGTGATTACACTTGCTTGGATGTGAAGAGACCTTAAAGCTCATCCTGCCCAAGGGATCCAAGGACAGCCACAGCTCCTCTGGGCACCCTGTGCCAGAGCCTTCCCACCCTCACAAGGAACAATTTCTTTGTAAAAATCTCATCTAAACCTGACCTCTGGCAGTGTGAAGCCATTCCCCCTGAAAGAAGCAAAACCACCACAGTCCCAAAGCACTTAGGGTGCTCTTAAAGTAGGAGATTTCATCCCTCAGGAATGTAATTCCTGGGATGCGCAGACTCTGCACAGCAGATGATGTGAAGCTCCATGTGCAAGGGGTTTAATCAAATACCTGAAGGAAAACAGATGCGACACATGTGACAGTTTGGGCAACTGTAGTTTGCAGGAACTCTAATGCTGGGACTGAAAAGCCCCAGGGAAACCCAAGAGAGGAGCCCTTACCACCTCAGCACAGCCCACAGCCTCGAACCGGCACGGTACTTTGGATCTGCCACACGTCTTCACGTGGTCCCGAAACTAGAAAGGGAGGAAGGAGAGCAGTGTTAGATCTTATGTGTCCCTGGTGCTCCCTTTCCACCCCACTGACATTTGGGAAGCTACAGCCAAGCTGAAGGAAGCCCAAGCTATGGCTAATCACTAACTGTCAGTGCCCACTAAACCTGGGCTCTACCCGCCATCAGGTGTGACTTCCACTGGAATACAAATACAGCCCTGACACCTGAAGAAAGCCTAATTTCTCCTTCTCTTGGTGGCTGGGAGGTCTCACTGCTCACCTGCACATGCAAGAGCGAAAAAGCAATGGGTACAGGTACAAGCTGTGGATGCAGAATAATGAGCTTCCCTGAGGGCTGAGGAATGGGAGGCACAGGCAACAACCCCATGAAACAAGGGCACGTTCTTTTTGGGCACTTCACACAACTCTGGTAAGGACGTGCTACAGGTTGGTATTTTTACCTTCAACCCAGCATTACATTTCTGCTGAGAGGTGCCACTAACCCCTCATCACTGAGATGACTCGTTCAGGTTCCCACACAGCACATGATTAATCCAAGGAGCACTGTCACAGCTTCAGCTTGGGTTTAGTGCACCCCTCACCATCAGATACCAGAGCTCTGTTCTGAATACCACCATATTCCCTCCCCACTTAACTCCTACATCTGCTACAACAGATGTCAATTAAAACTGATTTTAAACCACTTTTTTAAAGACTTCTAGAACCATGTGGCTGGTGTAATGAGTCAGGTTACTCAGAGTTAACATGGCAGCAAATAACAAGAGTTTGGAGAAATATACACGGGAGTTAATATTTAAACACAGAGCAGATCACCCATGAGGACTCCATGAGCTGGCTTCCTGCATGGCTTCAGCTCCCACCTGCAGAGAAGCTGGGCTGTACCCCAAACCCCAGCCTGCAGATAAGGTGGGCTGTACCCCCACCCCTAGCCCCTCCTTAAGCTGCCCATTTGGAAGAACTCATTTGCTCCTCTTTTTGCTGCCTCTGTTCCCCTGCCCTACTAAAGGGCTTTTTCCAACACTGCTACTAAAAATATTTGCCTGTAGAAGGCAAGATGGTTTCAGATGAATGTGCTTTTTGAAAATGTTTCCCAAAACTTGAACTTTTCAGACTCTTGAGCCTTGTCCCATGAGCCAGCAGCCTGGAAATGCTATAGGCATGGATTCCATTAGATTATTACTTAGATATCAATTAATATAGCTGGACATGGGCTCTCTTTCCAAAACTGCAGCAGTACTTGATGCAGTTGCTCTACACAGAACATAAACCCATAAGTGTGTTTTTCCCACAGAGGCTCTGTCCCCATACATGGTTCCAAGGGAGGTGACAGTGGCAGTGGCAGCACCAACACTGACCTGTGAGTGCCCCTGAGCCACATTACCTCACACCCATCCTTATGGAAAACTCACATCCACATTAGCAGCTGCCACTCAGTTGTTTTCCCAATTCATTTCCTAATGGACTCTGTTCCTCCCTGCTGCCAGAATGCCAAGCTCAGCCCATCAGGACACCAAATACCCCCATGGCACAGAGTCAGATGGATACCTTCTCCCTGGGAATCTTCTTCCCACAGCCTTCACAAGTCAGCGGGAATTCAGGGCAGACTTCATCGTGAGCCTGTGAAGGAAGATACAGGAGATATTTGTCCTCAAATAAAAGGCTCATGGAGGTTCTGTGATGGGCACAATCCCAAGGGGCTGGGTTTATACGTTATTACAGATGAACACTGGATTTACCAACCTACACTCAGACCTTAGTCACACTGATCCCTGGGAGCTGCTGACTCATCGTGTGACCTCCAGGCTACCCCAATTTTGGGTGCCTATGTAGCACCGAACCTCTATTTAAAAGATGCTACAATGATTTTTTAAAAATTCAAATTATTGCTTTGATGACCAAGATAATCAAAAGGAAACTCCATTTATGGCTCTGCCAGGAGAAGACACATTGATGCATGTTGAGTGGAGGGAGCCACTACTTCAGCAGGATAATTTGGGTCGTTTTTCCACTGTAATGGTTATCAGTCAGCTGAGACACAGGCCCCGTGACAGCTCATCACATGCTGGGCTGAGCTGTCTGATTGTATCTTCCCATTTGAACTAGAATACCATTTTTCAAGCAGAAAGAAAATTGGTTTTAAACTGTTTCATTTACCAGTCCCTGTACACAAGCAATTGCCTCTGCAACCAGACTCAGGGCTGGATGATGGCCAGAGAGGTTGAACAAATGACCAGGGCAACGTGATCCTCTGTCCCCAGTAGACTCTTTGGCAACAGTGCTGGCTAAATGGAATGCTGGAACATGCCACTGCTTCTGTGCCATTTCCATATTGCTTAAACCTTCTTGTTCTACACCCACCAGTTGAAACAAGGCATTGGAAACACCATGAATATGCAAATCAGAACTCAAATTAAAATATAAGAGCACTGAAGTCTCCTGCCATGGTAGGGACAGAAAAAAAATCCAACCAGGAGCATTTCTAATGCAGCCATCTGAACCCAGATGCTGGAAAACTTGGTGACAATGAATCTCTGTTACCTTCTAGGGGAACACGCACAAACCTCACACGTCACACATCAGGAAGTGGAAAGTGAAACCAGCAGTAACTCCACCCTGGCTTCCTGGTCACTCTCTCCTTTTTATGCTTTAAGTGAGTAACTTTAGCTGAGAGTTTCACTGTGTGTCCCTGGAGAGACGACTGGCCAGCCAGCAGGGTTTGGAGGGTACTGCTGCCTACAGAGGAGGAGGAGGTCAAGTGCCTGCCTTTATCCCACTCACTCAGAGGGACTGAGCCCTTTTTTCTACCCACCTACTGCTCTCATGTTCTAGAAACACCCAATAACATCTACCCCATGAGCCACAAAGCACTGGCAGAACAGATGGTCTGGCTGAAAGAAGGAAATTTCACTGCGGAGGCAACTATTTTAAAAGGGAGTATTTTAAACTTATGGTCTCCCATGCCAAAGTGTGGGTGTGAAACCACCGCCCTCTCCACACTCCCCACCTCCCAGCATTTATCCTCCATCCTGATTCCCCTCTGCACCATGACGTAACGGCCAAGAATGGGCAGCCCTGCCTGCAGCATGGGAAGGAGCTCAAAGAGCAACTGTTGTGTATGTTACTAGTTAAAGAAACCCAGAGGCTTCAGCCAGCGCAGATCCAAACATTTCTGTATAAACAGTTTCAGGCTCTTCTGGAAACCCCTGTTCCTCCTGCCCCACGTGGGTGTCAGAACAGAGATAGATGGTATCACTCCTGGAAGAAATCCAACCCACCCTGGAGCCAAGAGCTGGCGCTTGAGCCTGATCTGCCACACTCCACTCCCCCAGCAATGGGGCAATCCTCCTGTTTATATCTTTCCCAAACCCACAGCTGTAGCTTCTGCTACAGGTAAAAGCACCACTCACACTCACATCCAGGCACTTGCTTGGAAAGTTTTTGGGAGCTCTAGAAAGCCGTCCATGGCTGTGCGTGGGACTAGACAAGAGCAGGGACTCTCCCAGAGGGAAACCAGAATGGAAATCAAGCTGGACAGGCATCAGAGAGACGGGACAGCCATGGAAGAATTAAAGTGGAGCTGGAAGACAATGGCTCACCCAGCAAGGCACACACCAGCCTGCAGCATCCAACAGCAGGAGCAGGAAAATCAAATGGGGCACAGTTAACAGCCTTCAGCAACACCTGGTTCTTCCCACTGAACTACAACCAAAGCAACTGATTGATCAGTTTCCTTCCCTAATAATAAACAGTGATACAACCCACAGCAGCCTGCCCATCACCCACCACCATCAGACATTCTCTGGGAGCTCACCAGAAAGGTCAGAAAATTGGACACCACTGCCCATGGCAGGACCAGGGTAACCGAGAGGATCAGAGTCAGGGACTGTGTGTGAGGGAAATCAGAATCACAGAATAATTGAATGGTTTGGGTTGGAAGGGACCTTAAAGCCCATTTCATTCCATCCCACAACTGTGGGCAGGGACACCTTCCACTATCCCAGGTCATTCCAAGTCCCATCCAACCTGGCCTTGGACACTTCCAAGGGATGGGGCAGCCACAGCTGCTCTGGGCAACCTGTGCCAGGGCCTCACCACACTCACAGGGAAGAATGTCCTCTTAACATCTAATTTAAATCTCTCCTCTTTTAGTTTAAAACTGCTCCCCCTTTTCCTGTCACTATCTGTCCATGTAAAAAGTCTCTCTACATTTTTTTCAAGCACCGTTTAAGCACTTACAGGCTGCAGGGAGGTTTCCCCAGAGCCTTCTCTTCTCCAGGCTGCTCAAAGGTGCTGAGCTCTCCTCTCTGCCTGCAGGCCTACTAGCAAATGGAGCTGCCCGTGGGTACTGAGAACCTCCCACCTCAGTATCAGGAAAGCAGAAAAGCTGTATATGATTTAAATTTGCAGCATTTGCAGACAAAGTTTCTCTCTGGACACTCCTGCGGCAGGATGAGGCTGTTTCATCCCAGCCAGCAAGGGAAGCACTCTTGCATTGCAGCTGTGCAGGGGAGTGAAGGCACACAGAGGGAAAAGCGGGTTTTGGTAAGGGCAGCTGATCCCTGGAGCACACAGTGATCACTCCTAAGGAGGCTGAGAGCAGATCTCACTGTGCTCCGAAGCTTCCTCATGAGGGGCAGCTCTGATCTCTGCTCTGTGTGCCAGTGACAGGACTCAAGGGAATGGCAGGATGAGGTTAGAATGGATATTAGGAAAAGGTTCTTCCCCCAGAGGGTGCTGGCACTGCCCAGGCTGCCCAGGGAATGGGCACGGCCCCGAGGCTGCCAGAGCTCCAAGAGCTGCCAGGGATGCCCAGGCTGGGCTTGCTGGGGGGGCTGTGTTGGTGTCTTGTGCAGGGCCAGGAAATGGACTGCATGATCCTTGTCAATCACTTCCAGCTTGGGATATTCTCTGGCTCTATACAGTGCCAGGATGAGTTGCTCCCCTACTTCTCCCTCAGCCAAGAGGGAAAACTGCAGTTTAATCTGATCACCATTTCACCTCAGGGCATCCCTAAATTCAATTTCAACTCTGGAAGAGGCTTCTGCTGGAAATCATTATCTCCATACTCTGGTGGACAGGACATGCCCCTGTTGCCTGGCTGCTCTGCTCATAACCTGCCACAGCCATACAGGTCCAGTTTTTTATTTGAGGTCTTGCAACCATGCTAGGAATCCATCAGCATGACACTGGGCTCCCCCTCCAGCAAAGGGACAAGGCAGGCAGCTGGGAAATGCCACAGTTGAAGCAGCTCCTGTGAGATACCTCTGCCAGAGCCTGTGGAAAGGTCACAGCAAAGGGCAGGGCTGGCAGAGGGACAAGGGACAGCAGGACAGGCTACAGTGAGCTGCACACTGCAGCTCTCCTGCAAAATCCCCTGGTCTTGGAAAGTCACTCCATCAGTCTCCTCTGAGCACAGCAACAGTAACCATAAGCAGACAGCTCAAGGGCTTGGCAGCTGGAAGGGAGCAACAAGAAGGAAACAAAACTACCAGGATGGCAGAGGAAAGCCAGCTGCCATGACACAGGGCACAGTAGTGGCTATGAGGGCTTGGGTGACCTCCAGCCTCAGCACTGCCATGTGCAGCACTCGGCTTCTTGGACACAGTGGCCTGGCTACAAGGGAAAGGGTGGGCCCATGAAATTGTAGAGAAAACACTGAAAATGAGTCTCCAGTATAAAAGAGAGAGTTTTGAGGGAACCCGAATCCTTTGTGCTAAGAAGCATTGGTTGCTTCGTGCACCTCTGTCAGTTTCCCAGGGGCTCCAGAGCCTGCAAGATGGAAATGTGCCGCACAAGGCAGGTGCTTTGGGATGCCCTGCTCCTCTCAAGTCCCCATGCCCTTCTGTGCTGCAGCTCCTCCTGCCAGAGAAGTCCTAAGCTGGTTCTATGCCAGGCTTGCTCGAACCTTTCCCCACACAGGTGAGTCAGGCTACCAGGCACAGGGTGACCACACACCCACTCCTTGTGCTTCTGCATGGAGCCCAGCAACACAAGGCTGGAAAGCAGGAACCCAGTCTAGAATTCCCAGTGCCAAACGGGAATGGGAGCTTTCTGAGACCATCACACAGGCTGGTGCCAGACACAAACTCCTCCCTTGCTGGGACATGCTGTTGACAGATCCAAGCAAGTTCACTTGGCATCATTTCAAAGAAACTGTCAAAACCAAAGAAGAAGTTTGCATCAGTAGGTACTGTTGGCTCCAGCTGGGCAGGCAGTGAGGGCTTGGGAACCCAGCACACCCTCGCTGCTCTCAGTGCCCTGGTGCCCACCTGAGTGAGGACAAAAGGCAGAAGAAGCCTTGTGGGGGTTCCTGTGGGCCTGGCTCAAGCCTCTGTTCAGACCCAGGGCAGGAACTCTTGTTTTCAGTGTTGAAGTTTTGTTCATCAACTGTTAGGGCTGATCAGAGAGAGGTTTGATTTGGGGATTGCTGGCAGAGGGACACCAAGGCAGTGTTTCAGGTACTGAAGACAAGTGTGAAGGCAAGAGTGATTTCTTAGGACAGAGGAAAGTACAAAATGCATTTGAAGCAGTAGCAGGTTTTCTGTAATTTTTAAAAATAGATTCTGCCACTTCTGGCTGCTTTCAACTATGAACAAGCAGGAAGTGGTGGTACACTCCAGGATGCTTTTATCCAAATCCCTCCACAATTCCCCCACCTGCATTCATGGTGAGGGGTTTCCTCACAGCGTAGAGCCATATGAACCACACTTAGAACTCCCCTCCACTTCAAACCTCGTGACTTACAGCTTTTCATTCTCCAAGGAGCAGATTTCAAAACCATTAATTTTTGGGCCACCACAAGAAGGCTGAGCTGGTTTCAGAAGTGAAGAGCAGACCCTCTGCAGCCGGGGCTTTCCCATCCCCTCCCACGCACGCTCTCTGGCACTCCCCGTGGCTCTACCTCCCACCACAGGTTTGGACAGGAAATCGCCTGGTGTCTGGGCAGCCAGCTGCACCAGCTACTGTGGGGACTGTGGCTGGGATGTGCTTGTGGGCCTCAGCTCTGGGTCTGGAAAGTATAGGTGTGTCTGATCCCTGTTCCAAAAGCAGAAGGTCCTCTTGGTCACATCCACATGCAAGTCAGGGATTCTCTCACCAGAAAATTGTCCGGTCCTGCTGGAGCTAGCTGCAAACTGCACTTCACCATCAGCCCAGAATTTGGAGCCAAAACCTTCAGAAGAAGCCAATAAATGCTGCACTGGGTTTTAAAGAGAAGGCTGGTCACCCTGCTACAGCAGCACCAAGTGCTCCTGCCACAGCGCCTCAAGTGCTGTACCCCACACAGACAACAACGATACAACACTCAGAGAAACAACTTTGTGGAGCAGGAGACAGGTGACCGAGCTTCAAAGGCCAACAGCTCTCCTCTAAGCAATGTGCACAACCCTGAAGATGAAGTTTCAGCCTCAGCTGAAAATCCCCACCAAAACCTGTTGGGGCACTCCTGGGTTGCAGCTGGGAAGGAGGGGCACGAGACACTCAGGGCCCCCAGCAGCCCTGCTCAAGAGGGAGCTTTCCCTACACAAGGCATGGTAGGGGCTCTACAGCATCTCCTAAGTATGAACAGTGGGCAGAAAGGAATGCCTGGTTGTCCTGTTCTTCTGGAGCCAGGAAGCCACATAGCCCAGAAGGGGCTGCAGACATCCTTTCTGACACCACAGGCTTTTGAGTAACATCACTTGGGATCGGAGTTTTGCACCTTCTGCAGCCTTCCAGGTTCCACTTACAAAGAACTTTCTAAAACCAGAATGGCAACAACAAACTCGAGGAAAGCATGTTCCCTCCAGCATGGATTAAGCCAGCTTGTTCCCACACCTGACTGTTGCTTGGCCTCAGGAGCTGAGCTGATCTGAGCCTCACAAAACTCAGTTTAAACACTGACGTCATGTTTAAGCTTAAAACTTAGTTTTAAGTTTTAAAACTTAAAAACTTCCTAAACTTGGACATTTTCATTTCCTTATGTCTCAGTTAATTCTGCTTCCAGCTGAGGAGGGCTGCATTAAATCCCCTGTCTGGGGTAACCAAGGGGAATGCCAAAGCTGACCCTGTGTACCCCCCTCCTCAGCCCCCTCCTCCCATCCCAGTCCTGGGGGGAGGACAAAGGAAGGGAACTGGTGGGATGAAAGGCAAACATAAAAGGTGTATGAAAATGGACAACAATATGTTGATAAACAGGAGAGGGACACGGACAGCTAGAGGTACTGTAGGGTGGGAGGAACACACCAGAGCTGAGGAATGACAAACTCCCTCTCCTGGATATCACTGGGACTGTGTTTGAGGTTTTTCCTTTTGCTTTAACGGGCTGAGTTTAGCTTCTGCAGCCCTTCTCAGACTTTGCTCTTGAATCTAAAGGCTCATGCCCACAGCCTGATTTTCAAAATGTACATGCAGACAGACTCATCAGGAAAAAAGGTCACTAATAAAAGGAAAAACGCTTCAGCCCCCCCCCGCCCCAAACTACTTTATCCAAATGCCACAAAATATTTACAGACTCTGAAAAATGCAGCCATAAATCCAGACTTAAATATTTCATATGATCCACACAGCTTGAAGCAGAGTACAAGTCATGTCCAAGCAGACAGCACTCATTCAGTTTTGTGTTTCCCTTTGAGAGCCAAACTTTAGTCTGAACAGAAAGCAAAACTGAAATCCATTTTACTCCTTTTCTTGAGGTTTAAGCTTTCCAGCTGCAGAACATATTTCCCCTGTGTGTGCCCTGGTAAGATTAGCAAATCAGAAGTTTGCAAGGGGAGAGCAGCCTCTCTCAGCACAACACACGATTTTAAAATTAGCAAACAGTGAATTCACTCTGAGGGACTTTCCATGTCCTCTCAGAAATAGCTCTGAGGTACTTTCCAGAGTGGGAGTGCTGAGCTGCTGCAGGACGTTACCCACAGCACAGCTACGGATGCAGCTCCTCTGCAGCAGGCAGCTCTGCACTGTGGCCCTGGAGGCTGGGTTTAACCTTAGCCCAAGGTATCACAAGGCTCTGGGCTAACACAGCCACTCAACGCCTCCTTTCCCAGCCCTCTTCGGTGACACACATGGTCTTGGCAGCATGGGGACAGCCAGTCCTGATGAAATGCCACAGCTCTTTGGCAGGCATATGAGAGGAGATAACACAAGCCAGACCTTGCCTCCTCCCACCAGTTCCTAGGAAAGAGCCAGCTTTTCCTGAGAGGGCACAAAATAACCTCCTTCCTTAGGCTGAATGCCACTAGGGCAGGCAGGAGAGGTGACTGAGCCCCTGAGAGGAAACAGCTAGCACTGCCCCAAACCCTCACACCCCTTCTACCACACAGGACTCCCCGAGACTCATAAAAACCCCTGGCAGGGAAGATACCACAGATGCCACAGACCCACAGCCCACGCACGCCAGGGCCACACCTCTATCAATCATCCTTTGTCCCAGCAAACACCAAACTGGGGTTTGGCAAAATCAGGTGGAGAGTGAAAACAAGGCGCACGCTCATCCATACAGGAGCTTTTCATCAGCAGTGTGCAAGGTTCTGGGGCACCACATGCTTCTGCAGCCCTGATCCCAGGACAGCTCGCTGCCCTTCTGAACTCCCAGCGGGAGCTCTGGCCAGACTCAAGCACTCTAACACTTGTCAGAAAACAGAGGGAGAACTTTTGGCAGCAGCAGATTTTTGCTGAGCTCTGCAAGAACACATTAAGACTTTTTTTAAAACCAGAAGAAAAAGTTCAGCACAGCTCATCAGCCACAGCACAATCAGCACTGGAAGTTGACGACAGATAATTTGGTTTAGTCTAATGAAGATGAGCTCACTATAATCATTGCAGAAGATATTGGACTTCTGGGCACCAGCAGAAATTAAAGCATGGAGCAAACAATCTGCAGACACCACCAGCACAGCCTGAACCTGAAACCTCAGTACCAGGGTACCCTGTTCCTGGACAGGCAATCCCCAAACTCTGTGCTGTGGTGGTGTTAAGCTTTTCACCTGCCACTTCTTCAGTCCCACATCCACACCATGAGCCTCTCACAGATGTACAAATGGGGGTTCACAGCAGCAGAACCATTTAGCACCGACATCCTCATCTCTTGGACTAAACTTTGAGCACAGAGCAGAAGGCTCAGACAGCAGGACAAGGAAGCAGAGCTGCAGAAGCATCTCTCTGCTAACAGGCAGAGGCACAGGCTCAGGCCTGATGCACACTGTTGCTTCTTCCTTCCACTTTGCAATGGCATCGTCAGGAGAATCCCAATGTTAGCCTGGACAGACCAAAGTTAAATCTGCTTCTGAAACACATCTCGGTCACTTTCAAAGCTCTGTGAACCACCAGCCCATGATCTTAATCTGGAGTGAGTGTTAGAGAGAAATAAAATGAATTCCTCTTATCTCAGGCCTCCCGCGTGGTGGTTCTGCCATTCCAAGAGGGATGACAAAATTGTCTTTCAGGAGCCAAAAGCTTCACATACAGTCACATGCTACAGACCAAGCACCCCCAGCCACAACTAAAATATGGATTAAAAAGCTAGTGGGCTCCTCGAGGAGAAATGAGGTGAAAAAAAACATCCTGTCCAGCAGCCTTGTGTCCCAGAACAGTTTGGGGTGATGGGTGACCAGACAGTACCCAACATCCAGTCCCACTGTCCTGGTAGCTTTGGAGACAGCTGAAATGGGATCAGGTAATTTTCTGTGAGTTGATGGAGTCTGAAGAGTTTTAGGTTCACATAAATGCAGAGAAATTCACAACCATTTAATGGCACAGTAATTTCTTGTCAGTCTTGTATAGCAGAAAAGAGCTGCAAGGAGAGCAGGTGGTTCCCATCTCATGCTCACAAGCAAATCCCTGTGATCACAAGCAAATCTGAACTGATCTCAGTCCAGCCTGTGCCCTCAGCAGGGCACACAAATCCTCATTCAGGGAACCTCTCCAGCTGACAGTAAAGTCCAGGGATTTGACAACTTTCCCCCACTGTCAGCGAGCAGAGACAAC
This sequence comes from Calcarius lapponicus, assembly GCA_039654755.1. Classification (NCBI taxonomy): domain Eukaryota; kingdom Metazoa; phylum Chordata; class Aves; order Passeriformes; family Fringillidae; genus Calcarius; species Calcarius lapponicus. The sequence goes on along the minus strand of JBBFKN010000012.1, from coordinate 4,351,276 downwards.
ACCCTAAGCCTTCCCCAAAAACAGAGGGAAGAAGGATGCAGATGTGCCAAGCCTCGCTTTGGCCTGTACCTCGTACTCTTTGATGGTTCCCTTCCAGGTGCAGCCGCTGTTGATGCAGACAGCAGGCAGACTCTCCACTTCCCGCCGCGCTGCATTGTCTGGGAAAGCCTGAAATGGACAAAACAAGCAGACCACAAATATTACTGAGGGGCTGCAGTTTTGATCGGGACTTTGAATTCTTTAGGAAAACGCCTCCCAGACCAGTTGCCCCATCAACCCTCAGAGGTGTGTTAACAGCAACCAAATCTCTGTGACAGCTTTAAGTAGGGCACCACTACACACACGTGACCTGGATTTCAGCACTGAGGAGTCCAACACAGTAATCACCCTTCTCACAGCTGAAGAAAAGGGTTCCTACGAATAAGGAGTTCTCAGAGCTCATGTTTTAAGCAAAAACTGTAACTGGCATTACTGACATCGGTGTTCTGTTAGGTTTCTTTCAATGTATTTTTCCTTACCGAGCTTGTTTCCAAAATAGAAATTCCTTCTTCATATATTCCTTCCTGGATACAGCTGGCACACTTTTGAGGTCCAGCACTATCAGACAGAAAAATAATAATCAAACACAACAACAACAAAAAAATTAAAAAAAGATTTAACAATAAATTGACTTCTGGTAACTTTATGAAATGACAGTGGTTTCTTATTTTTAAAGAAACACATTGAGTCTTTGCTTGTGTGTATTGTTGACGCCTATTTCTAATTTTTTTTCTTCTGCCAATTAAACATTCTATTAGGCTTTCCTCACACAAAGGTAGGATACAAGGAGACTTCAAAGATACAAAGATAGAACACAAGGAGACTTCTCTGGAAGCCAGCTTGTGCTTAAACCTTTCCCATTCCCACAACAATGAAATAATGACTTTATGACTGTGATGAAGGAAATAGGGGATAGACCTGGACTGCCTCCTCAATGGCAAAAACAATGCAGGGGATTCTGGAAAAGAGAACTTTGAAGCACCAACAAAGGCAAGTCAGAGATTACACATTCCCTTAGAGAAGAGATGATGCTGAATCTCAATGACTGAACATAGCTCCCTTACTGAGAAGGTCCTGAAAACGACACTTCTCTCTGCTTTTGTTCTTGAAAATGCCTTTTCAAATATTGTGCCTTCGCCCTGGAGGCACAGCAGTTACCTGATGATTCTCTTCAGGCAGTAGGAGCAGTAGCGATGGCCGCACTGCGCCTGGAACGGCCGCCTGAGGATGTTCTTGCAATCGGAGCACAGGTATTTGACCTCCAGTTTAGTTCCCAGGATCTCCTTTGCAAACCCAGGCTGGTTTAGATCCAGAGAACCAGGTGGAGAAGAGTTTGCTGCTGCCATGTGAACGAAAAGTTCTGGCTGTATCTCCAGAGACTGAAAATAAAAGTATTTTCTCCAACTGATTATAATTGCACGGGGGTGATTTGTCATATAAACTGTGTTATCACAGACTATTAGACTGTCCCCCAACACAAGTAAACATACTGATGTAAACCACACTAAAACCCTGCCTTCACCTCCCAAATATGGGAAGAAACTTGAATTTTAGAACTAAATCCAGAACACAGAGACATGAAGGACAGACCTAATAAAACTCCCTGAGATGACTGAAATGTAGCCCGTTTAGAGATATCAAGTCTTCTTGCTTTAAATAAGGTAAAAAAATGTCTTAAAGGTGATAAGAAATAAACAGAATAAACTCAGTTCACCAAAAACCTGTTGGCCAGCACAGCCACAGCTTGTCAGCTGTCAGGAGGGACCAAAATTGTGCCCAGAGGCAGCTAGGCTGGCATGTTCCTGGGAGGAAGCCGGGCACACAGTGGAGCCCAGATTTAGTGGTGGCACCCAATCAGGCACAAAGGGTTCTCTAGAGGGATGGAAAATGAGGACACAAGAGGCAATTGGAAAGAAGGCAAAGAATAAAACGCTTTTGTTTTAGCTGCTTATGCATCTCATACCTTCATTCCCTGTGACTACATGCTACAGGCACCTAAAACACCTAAGGAGCACACCCGTGGAGTCCCGTGGTTTGGATGGGAAGGGACTTTAAAGCTCATCCCATTCCACCCCCTGCCATGGCAGGGTCACCTCCCACTGTCCCAGGCTGCTCCAGCCCTGCCCAACCTGGCCTTGGGCACTGCCAGGGATCCAGGGGCAGCCCCAGCTGCTCTGGGCACCCTGTGCCAGGGCCTGCCCACCCTGCCAGGGAACAATTCCTAATTCTCAATATCCCATCCAGCCCTGCCGTCTGGCAGTGGGAAGCTGCAACCCCGTGTCCTGTCATTCCATGTCCTTGTCCCCAGTCTCTCTCCAGCTCTCCTGCAGCCCCTTCAGGCACTGGAAAGGGCTCTGAACTGAGATCGCCCCGAAGCCTTCTCTTCTCCAGGCTGAACGCCCCGAGCCCGTCTCTGGGAGGAGCCCCCACGAGCAGAGACACCGCGAAGCGGAGAAGAGCCCAGGGCTGCCCCCGTGTGGCCCGGGCTCCCCGCGGCCAGGAGGGCTCTCTGCCGGGCCGGGCTCCAAGCGGAGCGAGGCCCGACCCCGCCGCTCCCTGAGGGCCCCGCACTCACCGGCCCTCGCTGCGCGCCCGCACCGGAAGCCCCGCCAGGCCCCGCCCCCGGACACGTGTGGCGAGCTCGGGCCCCGCCCACCGGCCGGGAGCGGCCCCGCCCACGGGAGCGGCCCCGCCCACGGGAGCGGCCCCGCCCACGGGAGCGGCCCCCACACCCCGACACCCCCAACACCGTCACCCACCCTTGTACTCCCAACAGCTCCACACCGACATCCTCGACCACCCAACAACACCCAGCCCTGCACCCCCAATGCCCACAACACACCATCACCCATCCCTGCATCCCCAACACCCCGACTCCGACAACCACCCCACCGTCACCCACGTCTGCACCCCCAATACCCTCACATCAATCTCTGTCACCACCCCCACCCACCCCACTGTCACACCCAGTTATGCCCCCTGCCACCACCACTGTCACCCCCCTCAGCTCCTCAGTCACTCCCTTACCCCGTCCTCTGTCACTTCCCCAGCACCACTCCTCGCTTACTTTCCACTGTCCCCTGCCATATCCCTGCTAAGAAAGAACCCAGATCCCTGGGACACCCTCACACCCCCCCAGGACTACTCATCTGCCCCCTGGGTTCCCTCATCCCTCCTCTGAGCCCACCTCATGCACCTCCTAGGACCTCCTGGGTGCCCTCGTCCATCCCAGGGACTTCCCATCCATCCCCTGGGACTCCCCTCACGCATCCACTGCATTTGCTGGAGGGGGAAAAAGACGGACTGTGGTGCTCAAGCTGACCCACCCGCGGTCCCATCGGGGACAGCCATCTCCCGCTGCACTCCCTAGGCGAGCAGCCCCTGGTCCCTTGGAATGGCCCGGAGCGAGCACCCGGCAGAATTGTTTTAAAGTCACTTTTGGCCATTTTGGGTACCAGCGGGCCCTCGCCTACCTGCGCACAGAGTGTCATGGCCACCTCGCGTCCCGTGGCGCCGGCTCGGGGGACAGGTGGAGGCCGGCGGTCGGGAAGGATGGGCGGCGGCAGGACGGAGACGGCCGGACGGCGATGGCAGGAAAAATGCCGTGTGGGGGAAAGGCGCGGCGCAGCCCGCACTGAGGTCACGGCGAGGTGCTTTTCGCAGAGGAACTTGTTCGGCAAAAGGTCACAGCACGAGATTTGCCAGCCGGGATCCCCAGCCTGCCGGCCCCCCGAGCCCGGCTCCGGCGCGGGGGCCCCGGGGTTTTACCGCCCGCTGCGCCGGCGGGGCGGAGATGGGCGGGTTCTCGCTGCGGGGAATTCACGCGGCGACGGGGAAATCCTCGCCGGCAGAGCCCGAGCAGTGACACAGCGGCCAGGGTGACTCTCCCGGGAGCCTGGCCGCGAAGACGGGGCCGGAGCGGAGCGGGTCCAAGTGAAGGGCGCGGCAGGGCCACGGGAGGCTCCGGGACACCGAGCCCTTGGCGAGGAGCCAGGTGCTGCTCAGGCACCGTCAGGGCGGGATGCTGCCCGTCAGGGAGCCGGGGACAGTGCATCCCTGCGTGTGTCGGCACCGGGGACAGCACGGGCACAGCTGCCCTGGCATGGGCACCGCTTCACCCATTGCACTGCAACAGCCCTTTTCTGCGAACACCGGCAAGGAAAACTTGGTGATGTCATCTATCGAAGAAAAATCCTGTCTGCATTTCCTGAAATGACCGTGACCTGGCAGCAGGACGTGCTGTTCCCAAAGGGACAGGAAACCCGCACCAAAGGCTTGCTCGCCGCGGGACGGGACCATGGGGCTGCTCCCAGTCCTGCTGTTGCGACAGCCCGGCTCCGCCGCACGGCCCGAGGAGAAAGTCTTGCACCCCGCTAATGCCCCACCTCCGGAGCTGCTTTCTCCTATTCCCGGGGAGCCGGGGCCAGGCGTGCTGCGGTGACAGATGACAAATGCAAACCCCCGGGCCGTCCCGGCACCTGATTTCCGAGCAATGCCTGGATCATCACCGTGACCGGGCTCTGGCCACTCATCCTGCGCTTTGTCATGGAAAGACCCCACAAAAATCCGCCCGGGGAGTGTGTGCCCTCTCGCTTCAGAAATGACGAGAACAGGGGCAGCTTTTCATGCCTTTACTACGACTGCGTAAATTTCTGGGTGATTCTAAGGCAGTTTAGGAATTTTCATCGAATCACAGAATCCCCTGAGCTGGAAGGACCCACCAGGATCCCCCAGCCCAGCCCCTGTCCCTGCCCAGCCCCCCCAGCAAGCCCAGCCTGGGCATCCCTGGCAGTGCTGCCCAAAGGCTCCTGGAGCTCTGGCAGCCTCGGGGCCGTGCCCATTCCCTGGGCAGCCTGGGCAGTGCCAGCACCCTCTGGGGGAAGAACCTTGCCCTGAGCTCCAGCCTGAGCCGCCCTGGCCCAGCCCCAGCCGTGCCCTGGCTCCTGTCCCAGAGCAGAGATCGGAGCTGCCCCTCGGGAGGAGCCGCAGCCCCAGCGAGGTTTGACCTCAGTATCGCCTTCTCTGGGCCGAACCAACCCAGCGCCCTCAGCCACTCCTCCCTTGGTCCCTCCGGACCGTCCCCATGCCCGTGGACGCTCTGCCGGGCTCCCCGCAGCACGAAGCCCCCTCGGCACATCCCTCCCGGCCCTGCCGGTGCCCGCAGGCGCGCCCGGGGCCAACGGGCCGGGGGAAACCGACACGGCTCCCCAACCGCCACACTGCGCATGCTCGGCTCGGCTCAGCCGAGCAGGTCAACGGCTCTGACAGCGCCGCAGAACAAACCAATCCCTGCCGGGTGTCGGGTGACTGGCAGGACCGACAGCCAATCCTAGTGTGTACAGGCACGTGCCGTCCGCCCCCAGGTTGGCGTGAGCACCTGCCAATCACGTAGCGAGCAGGCTGATTGGCAGAAAACTGCGTCTATCAAACGGAGCTGCGTCACGCCTGGGCGCAGTTAAGCCAACTGCCTAAGCAGGAACCTAGGCCCCGCCCGCTGCGCTCGCGCCTGTCTCCACCTATGAGCGATTGTCTTTCCTGACGGGCGTGCACCTCGCCCTATCAGCGAGCGCCGCGCGGCCGCGCCTCCGGAGGCGGGCACTGGGCGGTGCCCCGCGGCGGGCGCGGCCCGGGCGGGGTCGGAGCGATGGCGGAGAGCGACTGGGACACGGTCACGGTGCTGCGCAAGAAGGGCCCGAGCGCGGCCCAGGCCAAGTCCAAGCAGGTCAGCCGGGGGCGCGGTGCGGGGCCGGGCAGGCGGCGGGCCTGGGCTCGGCGTGGGCGAGGCCACCGCTCCGGGTAGCGCCGTGCTCACCGCGCACCTTCGCTCTTTCCCCAGGCGATCTTGGCGGCCCAGCGGCGCGGGGAGGACGTGGAAACTTCCAAGAAGTGTAGGTATCCCGCGGGGGGCCGGTCCGCCCTGGTGCGGCTGCCTGCGATGGGGAGCGGAGGCGGGCGGCGGCACCGCCCGGCCGAGCCCGCGATCCCGAACTGGGCCGGAACGCGCGGCCCCGGGAGCCGCCGGGATGACGCTCCTGGAGCTGCCCCTTAGCTTCTGGCTGCCCAGGGCGGAGATCTGCCTGCGTCCTGCAGAGATCTTGGAAGAGCTTTTATGATCACAAAAATTAAGCTCCCCGTTTTGGCCGCTTATTTCTTTTACGAATTTGAATGGCTGCCGATCTTCCTATGGCGCTGCTCGTTAAAAATGCCTCGTTTCTTCTCTGATGTAAATTGCCGGGTTCTCTCACTGTAGGGAGGCTATTCTGATGGTTGGAAGTAGAGAGATGATCCTTGAAGAAGGTTAATCAGCTTTTTTGGGACACTGAATGCCAGAGACTAATGTGAAAGAAAGGATTCAAACTAGAGCTTAAATACTATATCTAACATGAGAGAAAACAATGTTTTTGAAGCTGTCTTTTAGCAAAGCTAGGTACAATTAGACTCTATTTATCAAAGATGTCAGAAAATTGCTTAAAAGCTACTTATTTGGGGTGCCTCATACTGAACAAGCACAATTCAAGTTCAAGTATTGGCCCCTCTGTGCTGCAGCACAAATATGTGTCTGCAGTAAAGTTAGAGCATTAAATCCCCAATGAAAAACAAGACTTGCTCTGTCTATAGGGAAGTTCAGGTGTGGAGTAGGGAAAGGGAAGGGCTCTGCATGGCTAGGTGTGCACAGCACTATGAACAGGGCTAAGGTAATGTTCCCTGATGGGCAGAAGAATTAGGTGAGATCAGTGGTGATGTTGGTATGTTGAAATCCTGACAGCACCCTGGGATCCTGGGCAGCTGAGGGCTTGGAAAAAGTCCTTGGATACTTTTTGGCACAGCTCTGAGCCTTATTTTGTTTGTCCTTGATTGTTTTTTCGTTCTTGCTTCGAACGGCAGGGGCAGCAGGCCAGAACAAACAACACTTCATTACAAAGAACACGGCCAAGCTTGATCGTGAAACAGAGGAGCTGCACCATGACAGAGTTTCCCTGGAGGTGGGCAAAGTGATCCAGCAGGGCCGACAGAGCAAGGGCCTCACACAGAAGGACTTGGCCACGGTGAGTGGAGCACCTCCCGGTGAGGCTGGGCCCCTTTCCTGTTCCCTCATGGGCAGCTGCAATGGGAGGGTGTCCTGGGCTGGAAGTTTGAGGAATGCAGTGTCGCTGGTGTCTGATGTCCTGGCAGCTTCACTTGTCTGGGAAAAGTTTTGAGTTTTGTGCAGCCCTTGAGCCCCAGGCTGGAGGCAGAGCCTGTCTGTGGCTGCTGAGCTGGTAGGAGGCTGCTCCCTGCTTCCTCCCAGCAGCTCACACCAACCCTAGAGGTTTGTACCATCTGGGCTGAGCAGTGTTAGCAACTCCCTGCTGTCTGAAGGAGCAGCAATCCCTGGTGGTCCTATTCCTCCTGAGAAGGAAGGAGGTCAGAGTCCCTTCAGGATGGATGTCACCAGCACTGGGACACCTCAGGGAGGTGCCAATGGGGATGGAGTCAGCCTGGGAGCAGCACTTTGTCATCTGTCCTGGCATAATGAGGGGCTGTTCCTTATCTGAGTCCTGGGGAGCTGCTGCTGAGCATTGCTGTGTTTGAGACTCATCCTCTCTTTTCAGAAAATCAATGAAAAACCACAAGTTATCGCTGACTACGAATCAGGACGAGCAATCCCCAATAACCAGGTCATGGGCAAGATCGAAAGAGCCATTGGTGAGTTAAGAGAGACTTCAGAAATAATGCCAGTGCTTGGAGGGGTGCTTTGGGGGAAAGTATTTACCTTTTTCCTGTGAGGAACGTTGCTGGCTGGAGTTTATCGTGGGTGTGGTGCCATTAAGACATGTTCTGATAAAACCTGGATCTGCTGACTCAACCAGAACTGGGAGCTCTTGATCTTTGTCTGCACCTTCATGCCTGCGGCTGTGCCCTGGGGACCATCCCTGTGTGCTTGCCCCCAAAACCTATGAGATGCTGAGACCCATGGAAGCCTTATTGCACTTGTAGCAGGGTTTTGTGTTGATTTTACTCTCCTGGGCTGGTTCAGATCCCATCTGATTGGGTTTTTTTGAAGTTGGTTTGGTGCTCCTAGAAACTAAAGTAGGACTCTTCCTGAACTCTGGTTCCCCTGCTCTCTTTCTGGATGTTCTCTTCCTTAAGGCTGAATTTGATGGAAATAAAAGTTACTGGGTGAATGACTGAGTGCTGATGGTGGTGGTCTCCTTTGTCTTATTCCAGGCCTCAAACTGCGTGGAAAGGACATTGGAAAACCGCTGGAAACTGGCCCCAAAGGAAAATGACAACAAAGCCTCGAAATCAATTTGCTCAGACTGATCTGGTTCTCCTCAACCACTCTGCATATTGCCAAGCTGAACAAGAGGGTTTCAGACTTGCTTTGGGGGGAAATCTGCTGAATCTGTACCTGCTGTAAAAAGGCAACCTTAAAGAAGCAATTTTCCTGATGTTTGTTTTTCCTTGCTCCTTTTCAGAGATTGAGGATCTAAACCCCAAGAAAAAACCCAAACCCTGCCTCTGATTTGCCAGAAAACATGTACATTGTGGTGTTAGCAGCAGCTGATGTTAAGGCAATTAGGGTGGTCTGAAATGTGAGGATTTAATTGAAACAGTTTGGGGGATGGGGGAGATCTATTATATATAAATAATTTGGGAGAGTTGGGGCTTGATCAGAAATGATGACTCAGTCACTGTATCTCAATGAGTTTGGTTTGTTCTTTCCAGCCTGTTTTAAAGAGATCTATAATAAAGTTTGATACCCTTCAGATGCCCAGGGGAGCTGCTGCATGTGACCAGCTGTTAGTAAATGTTGTGGCTGGGTGTGACTGGAGCTGCATCACCTCTTCCTTCTGGGATTGTAATTAAAGGGACACCTGGGGTGCCTGGGATGAGGGCCAGCACTGTCACAGCCTTCCTGGCTGTGTCACCTCTCCCTGCATTGGGGATGGTGCAGCTTGGCCAGCAGCCTGGGGCTGCAATCAGTGCTGTGGAGGCGAGGGGAGGCTGTGGGGCTCTGCACATCTGAGCCCTCCCTGCCCTTCCCCAGCTCTCAGCTCTCTTGGGCACTCATTTCTGCAAGCAGGACAGGGCTGTGGGGATGGTGTTGGCATGACCGAGGCATCACCTAAGGGGGACACGGCTGGATGAGTGGGAGACGGGCTCTGGTCACAATCTGGGAAAGCAGCATGTCCCTCCAGCTGTACATGGGGGCTGGGGGTAGCAGGATACTCCTTGTGCAGGGGCTGAACTGCACTGTGTGTGGAGCTGGGTTTGGAGTTCACAGTGTTGAGGTGTGAAAGCTGGGGGTGAGGGAGGGGTCCTGGGCTCGGGTGCACTGCGTGCAGGGTGGGGGTCCAGGCCCTGAGTCCAGCCTGCACCTCAGCCTGCACCGGCTTTCCCAGTGATGTTTATCAAGTGCACTCACAAGGTACGTGGGCAGCAGGTGGGCACTATACACCAGAGAGGGAGCTGCCTGCTGCCCTCGGGGATGCTGTGTGATGCCCCCCTCTGCTCCCTGCCCTCCCACCGACCACTCACCCTCCCCAAAACCAGCAGAAGCACTGAACTTCTTCCCCCTGGGGTCTCTGTGCCTTGGGAGCTCTTGTGCTTTGTCCTGGGCATGGGAAGTGGCTCACACCCTCTGCAGCACCCGCTGTTCTTCCCAGCTCTGGCGGCCAGGACCCCACACTCCACCCTCCTTTCCATGGCCAGAACCCTGTTTGGATGAGGACAGCCACCGTGAGAACTCCCACTCGTGCGCCCTGCCAAAGCACGGGCACATTGCTGTGTCTTGGAAGCAAAACTTCATGTTACAAAAAACACAAACGCTTTTCCCGAGCACTTGGAGGTAGTGATGGCAGCGGTGTGTCCCTGGGCGGGGCAGGCTCCCCGGGTCGCCAGCTCCTGGTGCCGGGGGCAGAGAGCAGGCAGCGGATGGAGTGTGGGTTCCTGTCGAGGGGTGCTCTGCCCGGGGGGGAGCAGGCAATGCCTGCTGCTGGCTGCTAATTTCAAGACTCATCCCCCTCCCGTGGAGATATAATGACCTTGTCCTGCAAAGAAAGGTGAGTGGGAAATGGTGGCAAAATGTGGGCTGTCTGCTGTGAAACACCAGGATTTCTTCCAGGCTGCAGCGAGGACAACCTGTGTGCCAGCCCCGTGACCCTGGCAGAGGCACCGAATCCCCAGTGTGCCCAGGGAGCTCCACGTCTCTTGCTGGAGACCATGATGGGGCTGGTGGCTCTGCTGCAGATCCAAGGGACCTGCAGCTTAAGCCACCTTGCACTAAATTAAGCGCTGGCTGAGTGAGGATGAGCCAGGTTTGCCAGACCCCCTTCCCACAAGAGCCGGGGGTGGGAGCACACTCAGCTCTTTCCGGAACAGCTGCCTGGTGGCAGCAGCACTTTTAGGTCAGTCGTGCAGCTCAGGGCCACTTGTTTGTCAACAAGCAGATAAGAGGCAGAGCCCTTTGCACCTCCCTGTCGCGTTGGCGGAACGCGGGGTCAGGGGGAGCCTGCTGGCATTTGCTGAGCTTTTAGGAAATCGCTGTTTTAGTACAGCTGGGGTAATTAGGCAAGTCCTTCACCCTGCCCTTACATCTCGGAAGGTGATGTTGTCGAAGCCCTGGGAGCTGTTGTTCTCTGTCGGCGTCCTGCTCGCCAGCCTTCGCTGTTTCAGCCAGTACCAGCCCCCAGCAGCCACCAGCGCCACTATGACGAGGGCCAGGAGCACACTGAGCGCCACCTCCGCCACCAAACTGCCAGAGGGCTTCTCTGCAGGGGGAGGAAGTGCTGTCATTGGGACCCACCGCACAGAGAACTGCCTCCAGCCTCAGCCCAGCACCCCGGGCAGCTCTGGGTTGACCTTTCAAAGCCAGAACTGCGCACACCTTCCCCCCTTCGCCACCCCTCTTCCCCGCACCTTGCACTGGACTCTCCGGGCTGGCATGGCAGCCCACCCTGGTGCTGTACGTGATGTCATCCAGTGCCACCGTCCCCTCCATCGGCCACCTCCGTGTGGTGATCTCAAAGCTGATCTGCGGGGGAAGGTGGGGTCTGGGGGGGCTGATGCACGCCCGGAGACACCCTGCACCCCAGGGTGGCCCCGCTTACCTGGAACTCACCGGGGCTCTGCACCGGCACCACGGCGCCCCGCCAGCCCCGGCTGCGGTGCCCCGGCACGCTCCACACCGTGCGCCGCCCCGCCGCGCCCTGCAGCGTCACCCGCAGCTCCCCGCTGGCTGCAGGGAGGGGACACAGGCGTCCTGGCATCACCAGCTGCCCCGAGCCCTCCCAGCCATGCCATCCTCTACCGGGATGGCAGCACCCCGAGGGAACGGGCCATCACCACTGCCCAGCTGGAACTGAAGCAGCGTCCGTGGTCCACAGGTGGGGAGGACTGAGGCCCCCACTCCCATGGAGCCGGGGAGACCCAGGGACCCATGGGCCCCTCCTCCCTGCCCCCGCAGTGCTCACAGAGGTGCTCCGGGATGTCCATGTGGTACCAGAAGCGCAGGCAGGACTCGGTGGCTGCGGGCAGGGGTGGGCTCTCCAGCAGGGCACTGGTGCCCCTGGCACCCAGCACGCTGGTGTCAAAGTGCACGTAGTGACCTGGGCAGGCAGCGACAGAGTGCAGGGTGTCCCCCAGTCCTGCATCCATTTGTCCCACCCCACTTGTCCCACTCTTCCCCCAAATGCCCAGAGTGATGCCTGGAGGAGAACACAAATCAGCCCTGTACCTCACTGCCCTTGGGCTGTGCTGCCCCTCCCAGGTGAAGAGGGGACAGGGATGCTGTGGCGCCAGGCCTCACAAGATGTACTGGACTGACCCGACCCACCCCCTGTTCTTCTTCCTCACTCTGGCCATGCCAGGGTTCCCAGGCAGGGATGGGTGTTTCCTACCGTTCCTTGTACCCAGGGTGTGATCCTGCTCAGGGCCAGGGTACTTAGCCAGGGTGATCCCACTCTTCCAGCCCCAGGCAAAGCTGTGCAAACGGGGGTCCGAGGGGCTGCTCCAGCCACAAGTGTCCTGCTCGAAGTCACAGGATCCTGGGAGGAAAGCAGGGCTGTGAGACACCCAGTACTACCTGGCAGGAGATGGGGCACCTGGATGGTACACACCACCCCCAGCTTTGGGCCAGGCCAGGCTCAGGGCAGGAACAGGTCTGTCCCTATCCCCATGGCTTACATGGCCCCATAGGATGTCCCCCCCACCCCGATCCATAGTGCCCCTTTGGGGCAGGGTCTCACCTGGCTTGGGGCAGGCTCCCTCCGACACATGCAGGTCGTCCAGGGCGATGTATCCGTGGTCACCCCCAGCTCCCACTGCCTCAAACACCACCTGGGCAGGATGACATGCTGAGGCTGGCAGCCTCCATGCACGCCTCAGCACCTCCAGCTGCCCCCAGCACCCTGCCCTGTCTCACCTGCCAGTCACCATCGGGCTGGACGGTGACGTGGCTGCGGTGCCAGTTGCTCCCTTCCATGGTGCTCACACTCAGAACCTTCCTCCTCACCCTGCTCTGCTCCACGAACACCCTGAGGGAGCCTGCCCAGGGCACCCAACATGGAGCAGGGGTCCAGGGCTGTTCTGTGTGGGGCCCCCACCCGTCTGGAGGTGTCCCCAGGGCTCTCAGGGCAGGTGGTGCTCACCTGGGGTCCCAGCGCTCAGCTGGTACCAGAAGGCCAGGCACTGGGCAGACATGGAGGGCTGGTAGGGCTGGGAGGTGAGGGCAGCCGTGTGCCCTGCAGGCAGGGAGACCCTGCCCGTGCTCACCACCATGTAATGGCCTGGAGGAGAGAAGCCCCTGTGCTGTGACCCCTGCCCAGCCCTGCTGGGGAGCACTAGGGGACAACTGGGGCTGGGTTTTCCCCCCAGGTCAAGGAGTCTCCCCAGCTTGGGAACCTCCCCGGGATTAGGGAGCCCTGGGGCTGGGAGACTGCATTTTGGGAGTTCCAGGTTTGGGAAGCCCTGCGCACTATTGCCTTCTCCTCCTGGGGAAGGCAGGGAGGGCAGGGAGGCTGGTGGGGGGTACAGGCAGGACGCTCAAGAGCGGGCAGGGAGGACACGCAGAGCAGCGGGGAAGCTGCCACGGCCCCGTACCCGCGGCGGTGCCGGTGGTGTGGTCGGCCGCAGGACCGGCGGTGGTGCCGGTGCCGTTGCTCTGTCGCTGCCAGGCGCCCTCTCCGCTGGCCGCCAGCCCACAGCCCTCCGCCTCGAAGGAGCAGGAGAGCCTGGCCCCACAGGCTCCCGCTGTCTGCGCGATGTCGTCCAGCCCCACGTCCCCCAGCAAACCGTCGTGCAGCACCTCGAACGCCACCTGCCCCGGGCAGCGGTGTCAGACACGCCGCGCCCGGCTGGTGCCAGGGCCACGGGGCCCGCTCCTCACCCGGTACCGCTGCTGGCCCGTGGAGGGCAGTGTTGCCCACGCCCGGTGCCAGATGCTGCCCGCGGTTCCGCGGCGGGTCCACAGCACCGCCTCCTCTCCTCCCTCTGGCCGCAGCTTGAGGTTCAGGGTACCTGGGCAGAGGGGGGCATGGGGGCAGCCATCCCGCAGCCCTCGGGGACCCCACTGTGCTCAGAGGGGAGGCAGGCTGGGGCAGCCCTGGGAGGATGCCATGGGGCACGTACCAATTTGCGGGCCCGCCAGGCGGTACCAGAAGGAGAGACAGCGTGGGGCAGCGGCTGGCTCCTGGTGGGAGCTGAGGAGCAGGGCCCGCTGCCCGCGGCTCCATGGCACAGAGGAGTCCACGGACAGGAAGTAGCCTGAATGTTGGGGACAGCCAGGGTGGAGGGGTCACGATGCGAGTGTCCTGCATCACCCCCAGCCCAGATCTGGGTGCTCCCAGCCTGCCATAGGTGAGCTTGCTCTGTAGGCATGGGGCTGCTGGGAGTGTACAAGGCACGTCTTGGCCCTGGGGATGGAAGGTTATGGGATGTCCTGGGCTCCTGGGTTCCCCCAAAGAGCAACCAGCCCCTTACCTGAGCCGGTGGTGTGGTCAGAGCCCTGTCCCTGCCCTGTGCTATGGACCCATTTGAAGTCACTGGACAGATCCTGGTACCAGCCACACGTGCCCCTCTCAAAGTTGCAGGACAGCTCTGGCCAGAGAGAGGTGACAGTATAGAGGTGGAAAAGGAGTAAGGCATCACAAAAGCAAATGGGTCTCCCCAACGTCCCTTTCCTCCTGCTCACCTGCCCCACTCCCCAAGTTTACCCCATGCAGGGGTCCCAGGGCAAGGCAGGATATGTGCTTGGCCCTAGCCCTTGGCTTTGTGCACCATGGTCCTGCTCTTGGACAGAGTGACAGCCACCAGGCAGCCCCCAGGGAAAGGGTGTGGGGTTACCCTCCCTGCCCATGCGCTCCTGGCCATACCTGCAGCTGTGGGTGACACCACGTCGAGGTAGCACTGCTCGAATGTCACGTTGTCAACACCGACACTTGCTGAGCCCTGGAGATCCACCAGTGCCAGCAGCTCGACCTGGGGGCAGCAGCCATGAGCCTGGGGCGCCTGGCAGCACTGGCATTGTCCCACTGAAAGCCCCCCAAGCCGGTCCCTGTGCATCCAGCACACCTGAAAGGGCCGGCTTCTCTCTCCCAGAGGGACACGGACGTGACCCCCCGTTGTGCTGCCAGGACGTTGTGTCTGCCAGACCAGCTGGGTGGTGCCAGTGGTGTGATCTGCGACACTGATGGCAAGGAAGCCTGGAACAAGAGGTGGTGCAGAGGCTGTGGGCACCCAAAACCCCTGGCCACCCTGTGGGAGGCCTCCATGGCACCAGCCCATGGGGTTGGGGACACGGACAGGGACACAGACACCACAGGTCCAGGATGATGTGATGGGGCAAAGCAGGCTTGGGAGAGGCAGTAAAGGCAGGTGGGCATGCGGGGTCTGGCAGTAGGAAGCAGGTAGGGCACCCTGGGGGTGGGCAGGAGGTTACCCTGGGGGTCACTGTGGATGTGGTAGCTCATCTCCATGGTGCAGGCAGGGCCAGAGGGGCCCAGCAGAGGCGATCGTGCCTTTGCAGGACCCACCATCTGTCCTTCTCCTGTCTGGAGGGCCAGGAAAGCTCCTGAGCACAGAAACACTCTGTGAGGTGAGGACTAGGGTCCCACATCATTGGTAGCACCCCCAGCCCAGCATCCTGCCTGGGCATCATCCCCCATTGTGCAGTGGCACCCACTGGGAGTCCTTGCTCTGGAGGCTCCCGTGGTGCTGAGCACTGAAGAGCATTGTCTGGGTGGTGAGAACAGTCTCACCTGTGAGGAAGATGTCAGATTCAGTGACCTTCTGCAGGCCCCAGCGCAGCCGCCCCACGCTGACGTCGTGCCAGCCCCCAGCCCCTGACTCAAAGGTTGTTGTCCCTGCAAAGTCAAAGAATCCCAGAATCTCAGAATGGTTTGGGTTGGATGGACCTTAAAGCTCATCTCATTCCACCCCTCTGCCACGGACAGGGGCACCCTCCACTATCCCAGGGTGCTCCAAGCCCTGTCCAACCAGCCTTGGACACTTCCAGGGATGGGGCAGCCACAGCTGCTCTGGGCAACCCAAAACTCCAGGCTCAGTCTTGCCAGGCCATTGTCTTTCCAGGGGCTGTGCAGGCACGCACACGTCCCAGCCACGGCAGCCCAGGGGTGCCTGGTCCCCTCCAGTGCTGGGGCAGAGCTGCAGGTGCCCGCCTGGGCTCTCACCACAGCGCTCCTCGTCGGAGCCATCGGCGCAGGTGTCGGCGAAGTCGCAGGCCAGCTCTGCAGCAATGCAGCCCCCACTGTCACAGGCCACCTCGTCTGCTGCGCAGGGGCCGGCACGGGCCTGGCTCGGCAGTGTGACCAGAGGCTTCTCTGATGGTGAAACGCCCCAGATGGAGAGCAGTGGTGAAAGGGCCCAGCAACAGCATCAGTGTCAGCCCTTCAAACACTGTCCCATGTCCCCAGGCATCTTCCTGACTCTCCATTTCCCATCCCATCCCAGCTCAGCCTAGTTGCCACCAGCTGAAGGGGGCCCAGGACCTGGTAAAAGCTGCTTATGTGACACGTTTTGACACAGAAAATGGAGTGTTACAGCCCCAGGAAAAAGATACCAGCACCCCAGGGCAAGTATTTGCTGTGCTGCTCCCAGGATGGTCCCTGTGATGAGCTGAGGGACAGGCAGACCCTGCCAGTCCTTTAGGCGTGGTGCCATGGGTGCAAGACACCTGGGACAGCTGCCAACACTGGAGCAGGGTGAGGGACACTGCCCAGCAGCTCACCCTGCTCCTTCACACAGCCCTGAGACAGGATCAGGTCATCGATAGCCACGGTCCCCCCGCTGCCAGCCACCCCCTCGATCAGCACCTGCAGGAAAGCACCATGTCAGAAACATCAGCAAGGGGTCCTGCATGATATGTGGGGGATTAGGGTGACACCAGGGAGCCATGTGATGGGGGGAGCCAGAACCTGTCATGGTCTGACTCACATTTTGCTCAAGAAGGGACTCAGTGGGAGCAGGGGCAATGCTGTGGCTGACAGGGGTGCACAGTGTGGGCTGGCATGGCCACAGTGGGCTTGGGAGGTGGTGCTGCCCCGGTACACAGCTGCAGTCACAGACCCCAGGGGCAGCCCAGCTCCCCCCAGCCCAGCAGCAGCCCACCTTGAAGGGATCCATCACATTGAAGTCCACTCTCTCCCGGACCCAGCAGCTGCCCAGGTCTCCTGTCCTTTCCCTCATCAGGTGCTTGGTAGAGTTGGTCACATAGGAGATGCTGAGGCTGATGGTGGCTGAGCCATGGAGGTGGCAGTACAGTATGAGCTGGGGATTGGGAGGAGGGTGAGCCCTTAGGGCAGGGGCACACAGCCCCCTGCACCCCACAGAGGGGCTGTGAGGCAATGGGCACCAGAGATGTCACCAAACCACCCCCAAAAACCTGATGCCCATCCCCAGCAAGGGCCAACCACAGCGCAGCCCTGCATGAGGGTCCCCAGAGCTGGGAACCCCATCTCCTGTCACCACCATGCGACAAGAGGTCCCAGCTGTGACTCACAGAACAGGAGTTGGTGGCTTGGAAGGTGGGGCTGCTGAGCTGAGCTGTGCCACCAGCCTGTGCAGTGGGGTCACTGCTCACATGGAGGAAAAAACCTGCAGGAGATGCTGGGGCTGAGTGGAGCCAGGCAGATGCGTGGGTGCAGGACACCGCTGTCCTGGCACAGCCCTGAGCAGAGCCCTGGCGTGTGTGACGCCCGCCTGTGGTGGGGCTCCCCTGGCACTGGTGCCCCGCCACGTACCAGCCCTGCTGTTGTTGCTGTGGTCCCGAGTGGGAATGCTGTAGGAGGTGCCCAGGTTCAGGCTCGTGTTCCTGCCCCACACTGGTGGCCCGGCCGCCGTCTCCCAGCCACAGAGATCATAGTCAAAGGAGCAGCGGGTGAAGTTCTCTGTGAGGAGAAGGGACAGCGGTGACCCAGAATCTGAGGTCCCCGCCCTCTCTTGGACAGATGGATCCCTGCAATGGGTTGGGCTGATGCCACCCCTCTACCTCATGCCCTCCTGGCATGGGGCAGAACTGGGTGGGCCCCTGCCAGCCCAGAGCACAGCTTTGCCCCACCAAGGTGGACCCTCAGCCTATCCACAGGACTCCTCCCTGGGGCCAGGGGTGCTCACTGCACTGCGCCGTGCCCTCATCCGAGTTGTCCCCGCAGTCATCGGTGCCGTCACAGAAACGACGCTGTGCCAGGCAGGAGCCACGGTGGCAGCGGCTCTCGTGGGCCCTGCAGGCCTGCTGCCCGACCTCTGGGGTGGGGGAACACATGTGAGTGAGGGCTGGTCCCACGGGGACATGGTGAGCACTGCCACATCATTCCTTGGCGTGGCTCAAGGGACAGGTTTTCGCTGCCCACCTCATGCTCTGGCCAGGGCGTGGTGCCCTAAGACAATGGGAGCACCGAGCAATGGGAGAGCTCCCCTGGGCTTTGCACCCCCACCCAGTTCCCCCAAGATCCCAGCTCACATCCCAGCAGATGTGGGACTCACCTGGTAAGCCACAGTTCCTGAACATGATGTCATCGAGCGCCACCTCTGCCCCGCAGGTGGGTGGTTGTGTCAGGGAGAAGATGAGCTGTGATGGGAGGATGAGGATGGCATGAGCTGCCCAGGCCAGGGCTCAGAACATCGCCCAGCTCCTCTGGTCCCAGCTTATGGGGATAGTTCTGGGGTACCGAAGTACCAACACTGTCTCACCTGGAACTGCTCCGTGATCCGTCCGGGGTAGGCAACCAGCTGGTGCCAGCCCTCCCTGCTGCGCTCAGGGCTCTGCCACAGCTCCACCACCTCATCCCCGTGTGCCACAGCCAGGCGCAGCACCGGCCGCTCTGTCTGGTTCAGCCCTGAGGGAAGCCCCAAAAGTGCCCTTGGTACAGGGAATCCAGGGGAACCCAAAGGAATGAACGGAGCCCCGCCAGCTCCGGGGGTTGGAACTGGGACCCCCAGGTCCCACCAGCTCTGTGTGTGGAGCGTGGAAGAGGCAAACAGGATGGCAAGGACCCATCTCAAGATGTCAGTGGTTCTGTCCCTGCCACAGGGGCAGACGGGCCCATCCCCCTCCACTGCCTAGGAGCTGATGCTGCCTGTGCCCACCTTGGGTGCTCTCACATCTCCCTGAGAGGTGATACCAGGTGCTGATCTCACACGTGGCAGCTGCTTCCCGCATCTCCGGTGACCTGAGCCAGGCTGTGGCCGTGGTCTTTGCTGGGGGGGACGTGGTGACCAAGAACCAACCTGGGGAGGGCAGAAAGCATGGCGGGGGCTGCAGCCCCATGGGGTGGCACCAGAGCTGTGCCAGCACTACTCCTGCCCCTCCAAGGGTCTGCTCCCTCCCCTGCACCCTAGAAAGATAGGTGTTCTGGCACCCCAGCTCCAGTGGAGTAGTACTGTGGGTGCCCAGAGCCTGCTCACCACGCAGCTCCCACTTACCCAGGTCAGTGCCCAGGGTGTGGTCTGAATGAGGCCCCATGCCCCACATGGCAAGGCTGGCCCGGCCTCGCACCCATCCATACGTCGAGGTGCCCACGTCCTTCCAGCCACAGTCACTGTCCTCAAAGTCACAGGTGAAGGGGGTGCCCAGCACTGCTGAGCCCCGTAGGTACCCTGAAGGTGGGCAGATGGGGGGTCAAGGCAGGTTTGGGGCCACCCTGGGGACCTGTGCCCACCCCAGGGAACTGCACCTCTCCTGGGATCCTGCACCCACCTGGCAGACTCACCTACACCCAGGCGACCCGTGTTCACCCTGGACACCTGCACAAGGGACCTGCTCCTACCCTGTGGACCTGCACCCACCCTGCAGCTCAGTACCAATCCTGGGGGACCCTGCATTCATCCTGGGCACCAGCACCACCCCAGGCACCTGTACCCACAACACCCCCCCCCTACATAGCCTGCTCTCACCCCAGGAGCAGGGCCTGAGGGTGGGTCTGGGGACCTGGGAGTCTGAGCACCCACCACACTGGTTCTCATCCGAGCAGTCGCTGCAGTCACAGACGAAGTTGCAGAGCCGCTCAGCTGTGCTGCTGCAGCTGTTGACAAGCACGGATCCACTGGGGAGGACAGTTCTGGCTATGAGAGAGACAATGGGGCTGAGAACCCGCAGGGAACTAGGCATGGTGCCTGCAGCAGCTGACGGAGGGCACGCATGACCTGCAGCACCTCGGTTTGGGACCCTGCTGGGGCAAGTACTGAGCTCCCCGTGGCATTTTCCCCTGGACGATCCCTCCCCCGGCACTGTCCTGGCACTCCACATCTCTCACACTGCCACCTCCCACCGTCAGCCTCGGAGCGCCAGAGCCTGCCAGGACACTGACTCTGCTATATCACACCCGTACTTCCAGTCCCAGCCCCCTTTTTGGAAGAAACAGGAATATCTGGATGTTTTTTGTCCCATGCTGAACAAAGCCACTGGTGATCCCAGCCCGGTGCTGGGGGCTCCCGCACCCGCTCACCCTGGGAACCCCGGGCTGAATTCACCAGCAGAGCCCAGTGGGCTGGCCCACTGCTGGGGCACACTGCCGTGGAGGACCAGAGTGGAGCAGCCAGCACGAAGGCCCCTTCCCTCCAGCCACACAACCCCCACCCGTGTCGGCAGAGCTCACCCAGCAGCACCAGGAGGGCCAGCATCGCCTGCCCGCCTGCAGCCATCCCGGCCACCACGACGGTAAAACGGAGCTGGAAGAGGCCACACTGTGAGCCCCGGGCTGGAATGTGCTCCCCTGGACCTGCCTGCGTTGGACTTCAGCCCCGCTGTTATCGGCTCCCTGGCCAGGCAGCGGGTTTATGGCACGGCTGTGCTGGCTGGGACAGCGCGGCGCGGTCCTGTCAGCAGCACTGGCGGCACCTCAGCAGCGAGCTGCAGCCAGGTGCCTGTGGAGACCTTCAGCTTTTCCCCCTGAACCTCTCTGCTTCAGCCCGTTTTCCACGCAGAACAGGACGGTGGGTGACACTGACTGGGACAGGGCAGAGCCCGGTGGAATGCGTTGGCTTGGTGAGGGATGGGAACACTTCCTGCTGAGCCAGGGATGCTGCCAGCCCTGTGGGGGATGCGGGCACCTCTGCCAGGGATATGGGGGCTCTGCCAGTCCCTGTGCACAAGGAGAGTGGGAGAGACTTTGGGTGCAGGGTTGGCTGTGGGCTGCACTCTGGCCAGAGAGAACAGCTGAGCTGGGAGTCAGCTGTATCTCCAATACTCCATCTTACCCTGCCCTCTGGCAATGGGAAGTCATTTCCTCTTGTCTTGTCACTCCAAGCTCTTGACCAAAGTCCCTCTCCCGCTCCCCTGGAGTCCCTTGAGGCACTGGAAGGGGTTCTGAGGTCCCCCTGGAGCCTGGGGATTCCAAGATGCCATCAGGAGGAGCCAGTCTTCACCCTGCCTGCTCTGCTCTGGCTGGCAGGAGCATCTCAGCACCCAGCTCATGAATGCCATGGGGCAAAGGGGCACAACTCCAGGGCCACAACCAGGTCAGTCCTGGGGTAAAACATTCCTGGCAGAGCCCCAGCAAGGGCCGATGAGCCTGGAAGCACAGCTTGGTAGCCAGAGCCCCACAGATCACCACCAGTGCTGCCTGGTGATGGCAACTACTGACCCCACTTGTTTCCCTACCTGGGCAGAGGAAGGGGCTGCTACCCCACAGGACCCCTCTCCCCTCTGCTGCCGCAGCCTTCGTGCCCTGAGAGGGGCCCCATTGAGCAGATCCTTCCACTGAGCCAACGGCCTTGGAAAGCAGATTGCAGTGGGATTGCATCAGGGGCAGTAAAACACAGGCTCGGCTCCTTCTCCCAGCGCCAGCCAGGCCCAGCGAGGAGCAGCAGCCCCACATTCCCCAGTCCAGGCATGCTGGAGACCAGGAGCCCTGCCCAGAAACCTGGCAGCACCAAGCTGGCCACTGGCAAAGCAGTCACTGGCCTCCTGGGTGCCATGGGCAGAGCCTCTCTGAGATGTGACCCCTCCCCTTTGTACTGGGCATGCTGGTGCCCCCAGTATGAGACTGGAGCAGATCGAGTGATGATGACCACAGGATAGTACAGAATGGATGGCACAACAGGAGGTCACCCCATCCCACCCCTCTGCTCCACAAGGGTTCCCTGGAGGATGTGTCCAGATGGTTTTTTGATCTCCACAGGATATTCCCTGGTGACGATGAGGGGACTGCACCTGCCACAAGGAGAGGCTGAGCTGAATGTGCCCAGCTTGGAGAAGGTGAAGGGGAATGTCACCCAGGTAAGCCCTGGCAGGAGGGTGCAGTGAGCCAACCCTTTGAGCAGGGAGTGTCCCAGTAAGGACTGAGTCAAGAACAAAGCAAGAAGAAGCAAATACCACTTGAAAAAAACCCCTTTTTTTCCTGTGAGGACTGTCAAAACTTGAGCAGACTCCCAAGCTGCTGGGAAGTTCAATTCGGGGAGATTCTCAAAGCCCACCTGGTCACAGCTTCCAGCAGCCTAATTCTAGAACAGAATCATGGAATTCCCTGTGTTGGAAGGAACCCACAAGGACTATAGAGTCCAACTCCTGAGCCTGCACAGCACATCTCAGCAATCCCACCATGATGGACCCACTAAAGCTGGCTCTGCTAGGCCAGTGGACGGACAGGACATCCCAGAGGTGCCTCCAAGTTCCAAACGAGTGACTTGCAGGTTTGCAGCTGACTCTGTGTAACTTCTGGGTAACATTCCCCCCTGCACAGGGAGAACCACCTTGCAGGATGGAGGACGAGGCACAGCAGAGCCATGTTCTTGCCTCTGAAACTCATCCCCCCATTGTGAGCTTCCTTTGGAGTTTGGGCACAGGCTGAACTTTGGACACAGGGTACAGGCTGAGCTTCTGCAGGTTGAGCTGACCCTGCATGGCTCTGGACACAGAGGAAGGAGCCCACATCCCTGAAGGCACGAGGCAGAGGCAGCAGCAGGGAGCACACAGGGTCAGAGTCTGACAATGAAATGGGGCTGGGACTGGGCTGGGAGGGTCCTCCAGCCCCAGTCTCACGCAGGACAGCGACTGAACCAACCCAGCCTGCACATCTCCCTGGAGCTCTCCAGCCACTGAAGCCTCCAGCAGCTTTCTCCAGTCTCCCTCTACTGCTCCTCACTTGGAAGAACAAGCAGGGAGAATCCCTGGGAAATTCTGAGCTGGTCCCGGGTGGCTGGAGGGATAAGTCAGGGAAAATGCTCTTCCTCAAGGTGTGACAACCTGCCAGAGTGGGAACGGGCACGTTCTTCCCAATCATGTTCCCAGGCAGCTCAGTTCCCTCCTCACAGGAGATGGGGTGGTCTCTCCCCCAGGTCCATCCTGCCTTTCCCTCTCCCAGGCCTGGGCACTGCTTTCCTCTCTCCTGCCTCAGCCCTTTCCAAGGCAAATCCCGATACACTTCCTGCTGTTCCCACCCCAGACCCTGCTCCCATGCCAGGCTCCCCTCAAGGGGCGGGTAACCTGGGGGTCTCTTCACTGTCAACAGGCATAACCCAGAGATGGGAAGGAGCAGCCGAGCCGTGAGCGTGGCCACCAGAGCAGCTGTGCTCCTCCAACGACTTTAATTCTCACAGATACATGTGGATGAACCCCTGGTGCCAGGGGGCTGGGGCAGAGCAACCACTGGCTTCACCAGCTTTGCCATGCCAGGGAGGTGGGAGCACCTGGCACGGGGACAGTCCAGTGATAGCGGAGAACGGGCGAGTTCAACACAGAGGAAAATGAGGAGAGCCTGGAGCACAGCTGAGCATGGGGAGCCTGCTGCCACCACCCCGGTGCTGCACACAGCTGTGCCAGTTCTGGGCTGGCACCACAGACAGAGGAGTCAGTACCCTTCATCTGCCCAGGTAATCTCGTAGTCGGGATACTCTGCCTTCAGCTTCTCTGTGGTCACAGCATGGTCAGCTCGTCCAAAGCCCTGCACAGGAAAAGAGGGTTCCCAAGGAGAGCTGGTGAGAACTTGCAGGGAAGCCTGGCAAATCCCCAGGGCAGCTCTGCAGACCCCAGCAGCAGAGAGGCCACAGAGCCTGTGCCAGTCCTTCCTGACTCCAGCTGAGGCTGGTGTAGCACCCAGGCAAGAGGACAGTGTGACCCTGAAGCTGAGAAAATTGTGTGCACTGTGGCCCAAGGACCAGCACGCTGCCCTGGTCCCAGCTGGGCTCTGCACTCAGCACCCAGCACAGCTGGGGCTGCAGCACAGCCCTGGGCGGGGGGCAGCATCCAGGGACCCACCATGGCAGAGATGACCCCAAGAGTGCCTCCAGTCACCCTTACAAGGCCCCTACAGCACCCACCCAGTCCTGCAGGAACACCCTCAGGACACACAAAGTGGAGACAGGGTTCTTGTGCAGCCCAATTCCCCCTGGCAGCACCCAGCGCTGGGCACAGCCACTGCACCCATGGGGCCTCCGGGGACTCTGGGTGTCTGGCAGCCCCACAGGCAGGTGCTGGGAGCTTCATGGGGTGACCCTGCTTTGGCCAAACACCGCTCACCCGGAAGGGCTCTGCGAAGTCTCCCCTCCCTGGGGCACTCGGGAGAACGCCCAGGAGCCCGGGGAGCGCCGCCCCGCTCACCCCCCGAGGGAACGGGATGTCAACTCGGCCGCCGCCAGTGGGACCCACCCCGCGAAGGGAGATGCCGCGTCCCTGCGTGGCTCCCCCCGGCTCCTGCTTACCACCGAGTACCCGTAGACGTGGATCTTCCTCTCCTCAGGGCGGTGCGACAGGCGGCCGCCGCCCAGGCACTCGCAGCTCAGGCCGTGCGGCGCCAGCTCCTCCGCGGTGCGCTCGAACAGGTCGGCTGCGGGGAGGGAGCGGGGGTGGCGCGGGGACCCCTCCGCCTCAGCCGCCGCCCCGTGACGGGCCAGACGCCCGGCAAGCCCCCGCCCGCCTCCCTCGGCACCCTGGGCCACAGCCCCGCCCCGCGCTCCCGACGCCCCCTCACCGTGGTACTCGGCCCAGCTGTGGCCTCGCACGACGTCCTTGGCGGGCGCGCCGGCCCCGCGCACCCGCACCAGCACGTACTTGAAGACGCCGTCGCCATCGATCTGCACGTCCGGCACCCGCGACAGCGCCGAGCCCGCCATCGCTGCCGCCCGCGCGCCGCGCCCGCCTCCTCCGCCCGGCGTCCAACCAGCGCCCGCCTCCTCCGCCCGGCGTCCAACCAGCGCCCGCCTCCTCCGCCCGGCGTCCAACCAGCGCCCGGCTCCTGCCCGTGTTCCCGCCTCCTCCGCCCGGCGTCCAACCAGCGCCCGGCTCCTGCCCGTGTTCCCGCCTCCTCCGCCCAGCGTCCAACCAGCGCCCGGCTCCTGCCCGTGTTCCCGCCTCCTCCGCCCGGCGTCCAACCAGCGCTCGCGGAGCCAGGCTCCGCCCTCAGCCGGCGCGCGGTCCCGCCGGGCAGCGGTTCTGAGGGGGAGCGGTGCCGGTGCCGGTGCCGGCGGTGGGATTGACAGCGGGGAGCAGGGCCGGGGCCGGGCAGGGCGGCGCGGGCGCCCCGGGGGACGGGCCTTGGCCACGACCCGGGCTCTGCCTCGCCTTCCCTGATCTCCGCCACAGTCACCCCTCACTGGCGATTACCTCCGATCCCGGTCAGAGCCCTCCCCCCCCGCGGATCCCTCACCGCGGCCGCTCCCCCCCCCCCTCCCCCGGCAGCGTCCAGGGACCCCCCAGCCCTGCCCCGCGCTGTGCCCAGAGCCCGGGTGGGACCCCCGGGCCCTCCCAGCACCCGACGCTCCCGCAGTAACACGCGCAGGCTGCACAGACGCGGCGGGGACACGGTCCCGGTGCTGCCCCGTTCCGGGCGCTGGGTACGGCCGCTGCGGGACGGTCGGTGCTGAGGGGAGCCCGGGGCAGGCCCGAGGGGCTCTGGGTTGCGGCAGCCCCGGTGGGCAGGGGCTGGGGGGGTGCGGGGCGCCCCCGCTCTGGCCAAGCACCGCTCGCCCGAGAGGGCTCTGCAGGGGCTCCCCAGGCTCTGGGCTCCAGGGCAAACTTCGGGCTGTGCTCCCGTCACCGCCCGGCCCCCCCAGCACTGCCGGCTGCCCGCAGCCCCCTCCCCTTGGTGCCCCTTGGTGTAACAGCCGAGGGGGTTCTGGCAGGACAGCTCGTATCTACAGAGGGGGTGCCCCCCGCCCTGCGTTCACATGATGTCGTCCAGGAGGTTGGGGCTGGCCACCCAGTCGAGGGTGCGAGGCTCGGAGGCCGCCATAATCATGCACATGAACTGTTTGCCCGTCCTCTTGTCGATGGGGTAGATGGTGGTGGGGGTGAAGCGCTTGTTGCTCTCCACGAAGTCGCAGAGCTGCTCGTAGACAGCGGGGAACTCGTGCCGCAGGAAGACGCCGCGGATGCGCAGCTCCCGCTGGATGTTGATGAAGCAGACCTCCCGTGCCTTCCGGCCCTCCTCCCCCTCCTTGTCGATGTCCGCCGTTCCGGGCGGCGGCGTCAGGATCAGCGTTTCCATGTCCCGCTCCTTCTTCAAGATCTTCTTCTCAGGGCTGGAGGAGGCTAAGGCCACCTTGGCATATTTCCTGACCGTCGGCACCTGCATCTTCGGGGACGGCCTCTCTGGCACTTTCTGAGTGACGGCCACGGTTACATTCAGCAGGAAACATTCGTTGGGGTCGTACTGGTTGCCTGTCTCCCGCAGCTCCTGGGCATACTCCCCCAGGTTGTCCGAGTAGCTGTCCAGCTCCCGCAGGGACAGGTACGTGGGGGACATCAGCAGGCTCTCCAGCCCAAACTGGAGAAAGTTCTCGGCGGAGCCCGCATTGGGGAAGCCCAGGAAGAGGACGCCACGGCCGCGGGAGAGGTATCCCACCTTGGCGATGCGTGAGAAAGCCTTGTGCACCTCGGTGTTCTCGCGGCAGAACTGCAGGACGTGGCGGCAGACGCTGCCCACCCGCCCGTAGACGCAGCTGGCCTTGTGCGTGTCCCAGTCCTCGCGCCGGCAGTGCCGGGAGCAGTAGTAGGTGTAGCAGCTGTGGCACGATTTGAAGTAGAGGCAGGCATTGAACATGGTCTCTGTGCGCCGGCACTTGGCATTGGAGCACATCATCATGTCGTCCTCCTCGGCGCTCAGGTCGGGCGAGCAGTTCTCCGGTGACTTTTCGAAGGGGCCGGTGGCCGGTGGCCGGCGCGGGGTGCCAGCATGGGAGCTGGGGCCCGGCTGCTCCTTTGTGGGTCGGGGTCCCTCGGGCACGTTGTGGGGGACCCGCCTGCCCTCGCCCCGCCGGGGGGGCCCCGAGGCGCTGCTGCTCAGCAGCTGCTTGAGCTGTTCCGCGAGGCTGTCCCTGTCCCCGGCGCGGTGGCCCGGTGCCGGCTTGTAGTCGATGACAAGGTCGGTGATGAGTTCGTCCAGCTGCTCCAGGCTGCGCTGGCGCCCCGAGCCGCTCTCCCTGGAGCTGGGCTGCGGGGCGCAGGGCACAGCGTAGGGCCTGCACTCCCGGCCCGCGTCCAGCATGTCCCAGCTGGCCGAGCGCCTGTCGCTCCGGCCCAGCCCGTCGGCGCGGATGTCGTTGTCGGTGATGGTGATCTCCGGCGTGACGTACCAGGAGCGGCCCGAGGGCCCGCGGCTGCCGTCGGCGTGCACCCGCTCGAGGATGGAGCTCTCGGAGAGGGACAGGGCCGCGTAGCGCTTGGGCGAGCTCGACAGGTTGATGACCACGGGCTGCCGGCGCTCCTCGGGGGATAAGGCACGGTGCTCTTCATGGGCGAGCAGGTTCTCATAGCTGCGCCCACGCAGCAGGGCCTCCTCCCTGCGCGCTGCCGGCGCCAGGATGTTGTCCCAGGATTTGGAGTAGTGCTGGGTCTCCCGGCCCAGCCGCGGCGGAGTCACGCCGTAGCTGGCATGCCAGGAGGAGAACATGGCCTCACGGCCGGCCGGCTGCGGGGTGAAGCGGGACAGTTGCAGGCTCTGGTAGGGCAGCGTGGCCCGCTCGGGGCAGTACCAGTCCCCGAAGTGCAGGGGCTGCGCGCTGCGGGGCGGGGGGCACGTGCGCGACAGCACCTCCCGCTCCCGGTACTTCCCGTAGTCCTCGGCGTACAGCAGCCGCGGGGAGGAGCCGAGGGCCGGGTATGTCCGAGCGTCCTCGGCGTAGAGGGTTTTGACAGGGGTCCCACGCGGGGCGTAGTAGCGGGGCTCATCCCCATAGAAGGTGCGGGCAGGTGCCTCCTGCACCGGGTAACCCCGCGCCTCCTCCACGTACAGCGTCCGGGGCGGCATCGTGTGAGCAGCGGCCTTGGCCGGGTCCTCGGTGTAGAAGGGCTGGGGCACGGCGTGGCGGCTGGGGTAGGGGTAGCTGGCATAGCCAGAGCTGCGGAGGGGCATGGCAGGGCTGGGGCACCGCGCTGACTCCTCCGCGTAGAAGAACTTGGCTGGGACCCCGGCGGCCGAAAAGGTCATGCAGCCCCTGTCGGGGTACTCCCTGAATTCCCGTGAGGCTGGCACGGGCACTGTCTGGTACGCCAGGGCCCGGGGGTCTGCCTCGTAGTACTCACCCGGGTAGGGCAGCAGCGGAGGGTCCCCGCTGTAGGAGTCGCTGGGGGTGGGCGTGCGGGACGCGGCCGCCTGCCGGCTCCCTGGCACGGTCAGGCTGCGGGCGGCCCCAGGGGTGCGGGGCCAGCGCGGCGGCTCCGGACGGTTCGGGGCTGCCCGCAGGCTCCGCGCCGTGTGCACCAGCACTGCCTCGTCCGGCTTGATGTCCACTCGGCACTTGACGTGGGGGCTGGCGCCCACCTTCCCCCCCGGCCCTTCCTCGTAGCAATTGCTGCCCAGGCAGAGCGGGGAGATGCGGCTGACGCTGCTCCTCTGCGGCTGCAGCTTGATGGGGTGCACCTCGTTGGCCAGCGCCCGCAGCGGCATCGGGCCCTCGCGGCGCGGCGAGGGATCGGTGCGGGAGGGCTCCCGTGCCGCCCGCAGCACCTCCCGCCCACGCCGGGCTGGCGGCGGTGATGCCGCCACGGTGATGGGCACCGGGGTCAGGGTGGACTTCACCCGCGGGGCGCTCTTGGAGCGGGCTCGGCGCTTTGGCTCGCTCCGCGGCGCGGGGGCTCTGCCGCTGTAAGGGTCCGGCTTCGGTGGCGCCTGCCTGCCCGGCGGCCCCGGCGTGGGCTCGGGCATGCCGGGGCGCGGGCAGGCGCGCTCCATGGCCGAGGGGGTGCCCAGCTCTTCCAGCGACTCGATGAAGTCGAAACTCCTACAGTGGCGCTTGTTGAAGGGCTGCGGCTCGCGGGACAGGGAGGAGGACATGGAGGCGTCACATTGTGCTAGGGGCTGACAGACAACGGAATCCCCAGGGGCTGCTGTCGCCACCTTGATGTCTTGGTACACCGTGGACACCAGAATGTCAGGTGGGTCTGTTCGTGTCATCTTAAAAGCGACTCTTCTGCCAGTTTCCTGTCACACGGCCTCAGAGGACGGTAGCCCACCCTGCAAGAGAACACATGAGGTGCCTCAATCCTGGAGTGACCTCGTATCAATCCCCACTGCTCCCGGCTCAGAGCTGGGGGTTGGCCATCTCTTCAGAAAGGAGGGTTTGGGGGCATCCCAGCCTCCAGTGCTGCTGTCAATAGTCACTCAGCTGGAGGAAGAAACTGGAAAAGGTCTCCAGATCCAGGGTGCAAATCATGGAGCGGCTGGCAGGACACTGATGGGGGCAGCCAGGGAACTGCATACCAGCTCAGCACAGCAAGAGGAGAACGCAGAGTACTGTGCCCTCTTCCTGGCCCACAGGGCACAGGGACTGTCTTGCGGAATCACATAAATTGGCAGCTCTGAGCAGGGCTGTGAGGGTTCAACACCAGGGTTTTCCATGGGCAGTGTGTGCTCAGTCCTGGTGAGAGCACCAGAGTGGTGAGGGATCTCCTGGGACTGTGTGTACCCACGTCCCAGCACCAGCACTGCAGGGGGAACCAGGGCCCAGGGACAGGCACCATGAGCACCCACCATGGAGGCTGGGAAGCCCCCATGGTCTGGGGCTCTGTAGGAGGCAGGAGCTACAACCCCTCCCTGGGGTGGCTGCACCCACTATGGCCCACAAACCCCCATGTGGGGTGGTCACAGTGCTGGCTACCCAGAGTTGCACACTCTCTGGGTCTTTCAGATCAGGGTTGGCCCCAAGGGGTGGCAGAGGGGTGTTGTGGTGGGTGCCCCAACCCACATGTAAGCAGGGATACCTGCATCACCTCCCTGTGCCAGAGCAGCTGTGCTGGCTCAGTACCCTCTGGCTTTGTTGTCCTCTGTGACCCATGGCTGTGACATGTCCCCTGGGCTGGAAAGCAAGTCTGATAGTGGCTACAGCTGCTGTGGGGACATGGGGTCTGACACCCACTGTGTGCCAGCCCCAAGCACCCCAGTGGTCTGGGACAATGCTGTTGGGTGGCCAGGGGTGGGCAGAGTCCCCAGCCACAGTGTGGCACAGCTGTGTGACGATGAGGACATCAGCACAAGGTTGCCACAGTGCATGGTGGGGACAGAGGAAGGGGATCTGCCCACAGGACTAAGTGGGTTGTAGCACTGACCTTCCCTACCAGCCCTTCGAGACCTGCCATGGGTTGTCACCAGCACTGGGAGATGTGCACCTTCGCTGCCCACAACAGGGACCCCCCCAGCTGTCACCTCACCACGTCCTCTGAGCATTGGGTGTTGTGGCCACCAAGGGCCTGGGTGCACTGGTTGACGCTGGCTGCTCTGTGTTGCACTAAAGATGGGTGGACACTTGGCTTTAAAGAGCAGCAGAGGACCACAGGGAGGATGTTTCTTGGAGAAAAAGAATTTACTTTATTTAGCAATAAGCATTGACTACGCAGAGATGGGGAGGGGACTTGAGTTCCTCCTCATTACCTGCTCCAAAGCTGGGGGGGTGCAGATGCCAGAGCTGAGGTGACTCCAGTGGCCTTGGGGTGTCTGTCCATGTGATGGGCTGGGAAGAGCAAGATGCCATGAGAAAGGAGATGAGGGTCCCAATGCCTCCCTGCAGAGCTGGGAGGGCAGGTTTGCCCCCCAAAAAGGTGGTCCAGTATTGGCTCTGCTGTGTTACAGTGTGTGGGAACTGGGCTGGATCTGGCACGGCAGCACCCCATGCCCCAGCGATGGTGACAGTGGCATTGGGAAGCCCATTCCTGTGGTAGGCAGGGAACTGTAGCCCAGGGTCCTACCTGGTCCAGCAGCAGCAGTGAGGGGCTGGGTGGGCTGAGGTGGCCGAGGGGCCTGTGGTGACTCCATCCCAGCGCTGTAAAACAAACGAGGCACGTGAGGCTCCTTGGGCACCCCCCAGCGTGGTGGAGGTGTGGCTGCTGGGGCCATGGACGCCTTGTGAGCGCATGGAGCACCCTCAAGAGACCCCTGCAGCCACAGCCCTGCTGAACCAAAAAGAACTGCCACCCAAAGACTGTCACCCAGCGAGGCCCCTGTGTGCATCCCTGTGCACCGGGGATGTGGGCGCTGCATCCCACGGGCACCAATGTCTTCCACCCACCCAGCGGCACCCACTGCCGGTGGAGCTGTGGGGTTGCCATGGTTTCTCCAAATTATTCCTCCTCTGCGAGGACGGCGTGGGTAAGGACGGCGTGGGTGCAGGGGGAGGCTTGCACGGGGAGCTGGGGCTCTGTGGCACTGCAGGGAGAGCAGAGCGCTCCTGCAGCTGCTGGAACCCTCTGCCTATTGAGGGGGGCACAGCCGGGATGGCCCCACGGTGCTGCCAGTGCCATCATGCTCACATGCCCACCAGCCTCTGACACCAACTCTGCAGGGAGAGGGTTTTGTATCCCCTCTGCTCTCCACCCTCCACCGGCTAGTGGGGATCCGGTTGGTTGGATGCCCCCTTCGCCCCCAGCACTGCCCAGTTTCGGCAGGCACCAGCCTCCCTACCCGGGATGCCCACACGGTGTCACCACGTGGATGTGACACCTGCCGACAGCACTTGCAGTGCCCAGGAGTGGATGGGAGCTGCCCCCTTGGGGTCCTGCCCTTGCTCCAGCATGGGCCCACGTGCTGCTCCCTCCATGCTGCCCGTGAGCACCGGGCTCCGGCAGCACGAGGGGCTGGCCCGGGGGCGACCCCGCTGCCAGAGGGGCCCACGGAGGATGCCCGGAACTGGGTCACTGCCTGCATGTGCCACGTGAGGGCTGTGGGGGGAGGCGTGCGGACCCCACACTGCCCACGCGCTGCCCACGCTCCCAGGGCACTGCCCGCACACTGCTCACACTCCCAGGGCGCTGCCCACACATTGCCCGCGCTCTGCCCCAGGCTGCCCATACACACAGCCCTGCCAGCGCACGGCCTGCCCGTGCTGCCCTCAGCACTGCCCACTCGCTGCCTGTCTCTGCACATGGCAAGGGCTGCTGCCTGCCCATCCTGCACTTGGTGTCTCGCCAGGGCACTGCCCCGCGCACCCTGCCCGCACACTGCCTGGGCATTGATGCCCATCCTGCCTGCTCGCTGCCCACACACATCCCACCGGGCAGGCAGGAGTGCTGCAGTGGGTACGGTGCCTGCACGCTGCCTGCACATGCAGAGTGCTGAGCATGCTGCACTGCTGCCCCCCCGCCACAGCAGCCCCAGCACACACTGTGCTGCACCGGGCCCACTGCAGCCACGGCCCGCGGGCACGGCCAGGAGCGTCAGCACTGCCCAGCACTGCCCCAGCACTGCCCAGCATGGCCCAGCACTGCCCAGCATGGCCCAGCACTGCCCAGCACTGCCCAGCACTGCCCCAGCACTGCCCAGCACTGCCCAGCACTGCCCCAGCACTGCCCAGCACTGCCCAGCACGGCCCCAGCACTGCCCAGCACTGCCCCAGCACTGCCCCAGCACTGCCCAGCACTGCCCCAGCACTGCCCCAGCACTGCCCAGCACTGCTCAGCACGGCCCAGCACTGCCCAGCACTTCCCCAGCACTGCCCAGCACTGCCCAGCACTGCCCCAGCACTGCCCCAGCACTGCTCAGCACTGCCCCAGCACTGCCCAGCACTGCTCAGCACTGCCCAGCACGGCCCAGCACTGCCCAGCACTGCTCAGCACTGCCCAGCACTGCCCCAGCACTGATCAGCACTGCCCCAGCACTGCTCAGCACTGCCCCAGCACTGCCCAGCATTGCCCAGCACTGCCCCAGCACTGCCCCAGCACTGCCCCAGCACTGCTCAGCACGGCCCCAGCACTGCCCAGCACTGCCCCAGCACTGCCCAGCACTGCCCCAGCACTGCCCAGCACTGCCCAGCACTGCCCCAGCACTGCCCAGCACTGCTCAGCACTGCCCCAGCACTGCCCAGCACTGCCCCAGCACTGCCCCAGCACTGCCCAGCACTGCCCAGCACTGCCCAGCACTGCTCAGCACTGCCCAGCACTGCCCAGCACTGCCCCAGCACTGCCCAGCACTGCTCAGCACTGCCCAGCACGGCCCAGCACGGCCCCAGCACTGCCCAGCACGGCCCAGCACTGCTCAGCACTGCCCCAGCACTGCCCAGCACTGCCCAGCACTGCCCCAGCACTTCCCCAGCACGGCCCAGCACTGCTCAGCACGGCCCCAGCACTGCTCAGCACTGCTCAGCACTGCCCAGCACTGCCCCAGCACTGCCCAGCACTGCCCCAGCACTGCCCCAGCACTGCCCAGCACTGCCCAGCACTGCCCAGCACTGCCCAGCACTGCCCCAAGTGCTACCCTGAGCACACCAGCGGCCCCTGCATCGGGACAGGCAGCCAAGGACAGCGTCCTGCTGCAAAGACTGCTCGAGCAGATGATGCTGGAGGTCCCAGCAGCAGCTGCCGTGGGGGCAGCGTCTGTGCCCGTGTGTGCCCGCTGTGCACAGCCAGCTCTGCTGCGCACGGGCCTGTGCGCCGTGTGTGTGCCAGCGGGACACTGATGGCCGCTGCTGCCTGGGCACTTCCCGCACCGGGAGCTGGCAGCCGACACGGTCTGTGCTGAGGGAGCCCACTGCCCATCCCGCCGCCGCTCCGTATCCGTGGCAAATAGACGCTCCCCCCCCCGCCCCGTGCCACCCCCAGGATAAGCACATGGTGCCCTATGCCCCTGTGGGGTTGCCCGCCCTACACATCAGAGAGCCCTCCACTCTGTGCTCCCCAGCCCCCTGAATCAGCCTCGCTGCCCCCGGCACTGCCACATCGCCCCCTGTCCCTGTCCCAAGCCCACCAGGCACAGATGGCTGCCAAACCCGAACCCGGTCATTCTGCCGGGGGGAGCAGCACCCCGGGGTGCAGGGGACGGCCTGACCCCCGGCCCCTCAATCCCTCAGCGTGGGGGGCACCCGAAAACGGGCAAAGCCGGGGGGCCGGGGAACCGGGAGCAGACCGGGAGGGCGAGTTGTGGGGCCGGGACTGCGGGGACGGTGCATGGGGTGGCCCCGGGGCGGAGCGGGTCTGTCCCGGGCGCTGCCGCAGACTCCGGGGCGGTGGCCCCGGCTGCCCCCACCCCGCTGCGTACGGCACCGGGCCCGCTGGGCCGCGCAGGGCGCTGAGCTGGGCACCGGGGGAGGCGTGAAATGGCTCCGCTCGAGCGCTGCGGTGGCATGGGACGGAGATGAGGATGGGTTTGGGGCTGGGAGATGGGGATGGGTATAGGGATGGGATGGGGATAGGGCATACGGGAGCATGGAGAACCCCGAAATACCGGTGAGATGGGGTGGGATGATTCGGCTCGGGAGCACGGGATGGGGATGGCTCCGATGAGACTGATGGAATGGAGAGAGCACAGATAGACGGGGACGGGGATGTGGGGCACGGGACGATTGTGTGGGGAGCCTGGGGGTTGGGATGCCCCGGGAGGATCTTCGGGGAATAGGATGGGGATGTGGAACACGGTGAGGGGCAAAGGGGGAAGATGAGATATGATGTGATGCGAGGCGATGGTGGAGGGGAGGCCCGCGAGGGGGGGCCCCGGGGGTACAGCAACCCCCGGCCCCCTGCCCGGGACCCCCTTACCTGCTCCGCGCCAGCCCCTCCGGCGGCTCCCGCCGCATCCCCCAGCGCCGCCGCCGCCGCCGCGCTAGGCTGGGGCTGCCGCCGCCCTGGGGACCATGGCCCGGCTCCGCCCGATCCGGCAAGGCACTGCACGGCACAGCACGGCTCGGCCCAGCGCTCTGCAGCCGCTTGTTTTCCCATTAATACGGCAGGCGGAGTTACCGGCGGGGCCGGCACCGGGACCGGAGCCTCCCCCGGCACCGCCCCCAGGCCGGTCCTCATCCCCATCATCCCCATCCCCATCCCCATCCATCTCCGCTCCCCCGCCCGGCTCCCCAAGCCCGGTTCCCGGCCCCGCCCCCACCCCTCGCAGCACCCCCTCTCCCGCGGGACCTCCGGCAGGGTCTGGGGGTCCCCGGTGCCATCCTTCAGGGGCTTTCCCCGCTCCACGGGTGTGAATGGCCCGCGGGGGCACCGGGGCCCTTGCACCGGCAGCTGCCAGCGTGGGCAGCCCCCGGGCCTGTCCTGCCTGACCTTGCCCCGTCACCGCGGCCCTGCGCGGCCGGGGCCGATTGGGCAGCGAAATCCCCTGCTAAGCTCCTCCATGGAATGGCCTCATTTTCCCAGAATCTCCGGGGCTGTCACTGCCTGTGGTGGCTGGAGTCCACGGGGATGCTCAGTGATGGAGATGGACGGAGGAGGCACAGAACAGCTCCTGGCACACTCAGGCCCCAGCATCCGGAGATGCACGGCACGGCCCCTGAGTCACAGCTGTGCCTCAGTTTCCCCCCATCACCTCCTTGAGCTGCCCTCCACTGCCCACAGCTCCGGGGGCAGCCCCAGCACCTGTGGGTGCCCAGGCAAGGGGCCATGGCCATGGCGCTGGGACCCGCCAGTACCTGCCATGGCTCCAAGCCCTGATCCAAGGCTGCTGCTCTCCGTGTGTTTCTGCATGGCATGTGCACCCCGGGATTTGCTTGATTCAAAATCCCCGTAGCCAAGACCCTTTCCTTCTTCCACTGCAGCTCCAGGAACGGACTTCCACTGTCTCTGGTGCCTGCACCAGACAGAGCCTGTGGCGGGCTGCACTGCTGTGATCCCTGCAGGAATGCCCTTGGGAGCAGCCGGCATTGCTGAGCCCACGGGCACCGGCGGTGCGTGCCCTGGGGCCGGGCTGAGAGCCAGGAACTCATTGCACTGACGAGTGGCACAGGAGCTGGAGGAGCAGCTGGGAGCAGGGTGAGCCTGTCCCCGCTGCACACACGGGGCCAAGGGACCCCCGCACCGCGTTCAGAGGGGCCCCATCACCCCCGCCCCCCACGCGCTCCCCGACGCTTCCATGTTCCTCTCTGCAGGACACGGGCTCCGGCTGTTGGTCCAGCCGCTCCCGCTGCCCCCGGCTTCCTGTCCCCGCGGTCCCCGCCGTGCTGCTCCATCTGCTCCCGCCTGCTGCCAGCCCCGCGCCAGCCAGCCCCGAGCACCGCCGCTGTGGCCGCCGATGCGCGCCGGAGCACCGGGCAAGCTCCGCATCGCCCGTGGGTGCAATCGCCCGAACGGTGCCAGAGCCCATCCCTGTGGAATGCCGGCTCCGTGCATGGAGGAGTATGTTCCCCTTAGGGCATCCTCTACAGTGCCACCCTCTGTCCGTGCAGCTGTGGCCCTGGGTGACACCTGCATGGATTGAGGTCACCTGTCTGAAGCTCTGGGCTTTGGAGTGACCAAAAGCCCGAAATCAGGGAACAAACGGGTTGGACCATGTCCCCCAAGCCCCATGACAGGGGACAGTGGGACCATCTGCTCCTCGTGTGAGGCTGCTATTCCAGGCTGGAAGGTGCTTGGGGATCCAACTGCACCGCGGGCAGGTCCCCACGCACCGGAGATGAGAGCGCCATGTCATGTGCTCAGGGCAATGGGGCTCTGGACACTGCCTTCCCCTCCTGCTCCTCATCCTTCTCCTGCTCCTCCTGCTCGAGCCAGTGGCAGCCTGTGGCAGAGAAGATCCCCCTGAGGGCTCTGTCGTGCTGGCTGCTCAGGGCTGTCACCTGCCCTGAGCACGGGGCCGTGCTGCTGCTTTAGGCTGTGACGCCCCGGGCTCCCAGTCTGTGTCACTCAGGCAGGGGAGGCAACCCCAGCCCCCCAGAGCTGAGGAGGGGTGGGTGGCAGGGCTGGGGGGCGCCCCTGGCCTTGTGAACACCACCCACAGGGCTGGCAGCCCCTCACATGGAGGGGACCCCCTTGGCACAGCCATGTGGGCAGCAGGACTCAGCAGGTTGGGATGGAACTGTCCCCTACCCTGGTGTGGAGGACAGAGGTGTTGGGGCCCTGCCATGGCTCTGCGGGTCCAGGCTTGTCCCTGGCCGAGCTGCCTGGGGCCCTGTTGTGCCACGGGAACACGTGAAAAGCCAGAGGCATCCCACAAGCCTGAGTCCTGCAATCCTACAAGGAAAAGGCCAGCCTGGTGCCTGTCCCTAGGCAGGAGCAGCTCCTGTCCCCGTGTCTGGGCTACCCCACTGTGGCTTGCTGTCAAGGCCAGTAACAGCCAAGCTGGGCCAGTGTGGGGGCAAATCCCCCTTCCTGTGGGCCTTTGCTTCCTTGGTGCTGAGTCCTCCCCCAGACCCCACAGGGAGCAAAGCCACAATATTCACTGTGTCTCTGTGACTCAGTTTCCCCACCTGCCCCTGACAGTGTGGACCTGGCCAAAGTGTCTGCAGGTGACAGACTTAGTTCTGCTGGGCCCCATTGAAAGGGGAAACTGAGGCACAGAGGAACAACATGCCCAAAGGTCACCCTAGAGGTCTGTTGTGACTCTGGTGAGACCCAAAGCAGGGCAGATCTCATTATCCTGGGAGGGACATCTGGGGTCCCACCTGTCCTACACAGCTGCAAAGCTGGGGGGGGGGGGGGGAGGGGGAGTGCTGGGGCCTCACAGCCCTCCCCAAAGACCAATTCACTGAGGCCATGCTGAGAGCTCGCTGTGAGATTTGACATTAACCTGGCACAGGAGATCCCCTGACATTAACCTGGCACAGGAGATCCCCTGATCCAGCCCCGTTGTGTCCCCTGGTGCAGCTCAGAGCAGGAAGGGACCCCCCAGCACAGGAGCCCCCCACGCCTGCCCTGGGGATGCTGACCCCGGTGGGGCTGGGCATGGGAGCAGGGGCCACTCCCCAAACCTGCTGGGCTTGGGGGTCCCCTGAGCCAGCCCTCAGGTCACACCAGGACCTGTGGAGGCCAGGGACAGGGGAGACCCGTAGGGACCACTGGGACATAAATAGGAGGGGAGCACAGCTCTGACTGGGCCAGCACGGAGCATTTTGAAGCATTAGAAAGACCTTCCTGGGCATTTGCAAAACACTGCCAGGAGGGCCAGAGGTTCACCAGGAGGCAAGTATGGGCAGGAGCAGGTGGGCAGGGAGGGGAGGCCTCCAGAATAAGGGTTTTCTCCAGCAGGCATGGAGGCCTTCCCAACACTGAGGCCAGCCATGGCACCAACTGTCCCTGGGCAGGCTGACCTGTCACCTCTGTGTGACAGCTGTGGAGGGACAGAGGGTCAGACCCCAGCCAGGGGGACTGACAGAACAGAGAGCTGGAGCCCTTCTGCTCTAGTGCCAGGCTGGGAGAGCTGGGATTGTTCAGCCTGGAGAAGGCTTTGGGGAGAGCTCAGAGCCCCTTCCAGGGCCTAAAGGGGCTCCAGGAGAGCTGGAGAGGAACTGGAGACAAGGGATGGAGGGACAGGACACAGGGAATGGCTCCCACTGCCAGAGGGCAGGGCTGGATGGGATATTGGGAATTAGGAATTGTTCCCTGGCAGGGTGGGCAGGCCCTGGCACAGGGTGCCCAGAGCAGCTGGGGCTGCCCCTGGATCCCTGGCAGTGCCCAAGGCCAGGCTGGGCAGGGCTGGGAGCAGCCTGGGACAGTGGGAGGTGGAATGGGATGAGCTTTAAGGCACAGGGGTGGAATGGGATGAGCTTTAAGGTCCTTTCCAAAACCAGCTTGTGATTCCATGACCTGACCACAAGGCCCAGTGGAGGTCAGTGGAGCCCATCCCCCTTGGAGCAGCAAGACTGCCATCAGAAATTCTGCCCTTTGGTTGGGACACTGCCCAAAGAAAATCCTCTGGGTTAGCTGTCCTAAAATCTTGGGCATTCTCAAGTCAGTAACAATTCCATTTGACATCACAAGCCTGTATTCGAGTCTTGGTGGAGCTTTAAGCGGTTTATCTGCTTTAGAAAATAAATCTCATTTGAATATAGGGTTTGTCTAAATTTTGACAAACAGTATATTCAAATATATACCTGCGACCCCGCCGGCAGCCCCAGTTTGGCAGTGAGACAGGGCCACTGGTCTGGTGATGCCAGGGGAAGCCAACATGGGCCACTCTGAGAAAGCAGAAGGAGGAGATTCCTCAGCGAAACTCTGAAACCATTTGGGGATAAATACCTGGAAGGACATTAAACAGAAAAAAACAGTTTCCACCTCTGCCCCGTGCCGGGCGCGTCACTGAGGAACGGCGAGAGGCGCATCCTGCCCGCCCAGGCCCGCTGCGCTCCGGGATCTGCCCAGCGGGACGTGGCCGGCTGGCAGATGCCAGGCAGCCAACAGGTCCCCAAAATGCCCGGCCTGGGGAGCCGGGGGACAAGCTGTCCCCCCAGGGTGCCCTTGGCAGCCCAAGGGCCAGAGCGGGCTGCTCCCGCCCGCCTGGGGAGCCGGGGCTGCCGGGGAGGGTGGCACCGCCAGGCCCCGCCGGCAGTCGGGACTCGCTGGGGACGCGTTCCCGAGCCGGCTGTGCTGGGAAGGGCCGGGCGGCCCCGGCAGCGCCGAGCGAGGGAGAGGCCGCTCAGCTCATCGGCGCGATGGGAAGCGACAGCGCGGCGCTGGCACCACCGGCCCGTCCCCGGGGCCACCTGAGAGACGGAGCCGGTGTCAGGGCGATTGCAGCCGCGGGGGTGATGCCTGCGCCGGGAACGGGCTGGGCCGCGCCTCGAGTCGAGCGTGAGCCCCCGGTGAGGCAGCTCCTGGCTCTCGCTCGGCCTCTCGAATGCGGCCCGGAAGGGGTCAGGGTGCCACCCGCAGCACCGGGAGGCGATGCCGGCTCCGTGCCGCGCTCCCGGCAGGACGGGATTCCATGGGAGGAGGCTGCAGCTGGGGCTGGCCAGGCCTGTGGGCGGGCGGCGGGTGCTGGGTCCCTCCCACGGGCTGCAGCCTCCCAGGCAGTGGCGAGGGCTCCGATACCGGGTGCACAGTGCGGGGCACCCCGAAACGCGGATGGGGGGCTGTGGCACCCACCCATGCCCACCCTGCGGGCTGTGACACCCCTGTGGGAAATGGGGGTGACTGGCACCCAGTGCCCTGCCATGCTGGGGACTCATATGTGATGTGGTGACTCCGGGAAGTATTGGGGCTGCTCCACTCCATCCTGCTGCTCAATTCACAGCAGGGATGAATATTTGATCATTTGATACCTTCCAGTTCTCTCGGGCTCTCTGTTCCCCATCCTCCCTGTGTGGGCAGCCACAGCGGGGGGGCACAGGGTGGGCGCAGAGCACCCACTGCAGGACCAGCCTCGGGGGAGCAGAAGGGGTCTGGCAGCCATCCCACCCCTGCTCCTGGGGAAGGGCTGAGAAGGGAGCAGCACAGGCAGGGCTGGGGGCGCAGAGAGGGCAGGGCAGTCCTGTGGGCATGGGCCTCTGCCCCCACCACAGGCAGCACCACTGCAAGCTGCTGCGAAATCCTCTGTTTCCAAGGTAACGTGGGGATCCCACAGCTGGGAGAGGCAGAGCTGGAATGGCATGAGATGCTGCTGGCACCCTGCAGCTCCTGTCTGCGGGTGATGCTCTCCTTTTCCCAAGCTGGCTGGCATCAGTGTGATGCTTGGCTGGGGGCAGGAGGGTCTCTTCTCTTCAGCTTCTCTCCTCTCTCCCTCTCCTCCCCTCCCTGCCTCCAGCTGTGAACCAAGGGAGAAACCAGGCCCTGCTGCCCTCTTGGGGGCTGGGGAGGGAGCTGGACCCTGCCCTGCAAGCTTCTGGGCTTGGTGGCACTCAAGGGTGCCTTTCGAGCAGCTGCTGAGAAGTTTCTGCCTGCACAGAGAGCTGTAACCCCACATTCCTGTTGGGGTTCATTGGGAAGAACTAGTTAGTCCCCAAAGTCTCACAGGAAAGCAGTCTAGAGGTCAGGCTCAGGGCATCCATCTGCTGTCCCTGTTTCAGATCCCCTTGTGCCCCACAGTGGCTGTGAGGAGGGATCTCGGTGTTGCGCTGACACCAGTGCCCTGGGCAGGGTGCTGAGCCTCCCTCCAGCTCCCCTCAGGGATGCCACAGAGCAGCCTGGTCACTCGGGACCTCCACAGCTGCAGGGGTGCCCAGAGACCGGTGACGGCCCCAGCAGGCAGGAACTCATCACCTCACCCTGGCATGGAGCCGCTGCCCACCAAAGCCACGGGGAGGGCGTCTCTCCTGCCGGTCCAGGGAACAGCCTGCTCTTTCCCCGGCTGGCTGAGTCCCTCCCGCAGCCAGGCTCGGGCTGCAGCCTCAGGCACCGGGGGTGCTCTCCGTGCCATCCCGGAGCACGGAGAGGCGGGACTGCCATCCCGCAGGTGTCCCCT
Source organism: Calcarius lapponicus (assembly GCA_039654755.1). Classification (NCBI taxonomy): domain Eukaryota; kingdom Metazoa; phylum Chordata; class Aves; order Passeriformes; family Fringillidae; genus Calcarius; species Calcarius lapponicus. The sequence continues at coordinate 4,310,267 of JBBFKN010000012.1, read as the reverse complement.
GCCACCGGCAGGCACAGCACCCCCGTCCGCCTCCCATCTCCCCTCTGTGGGGACGGAGAGCTGCACCACTGCCTCCCCTCCTTGCTCCTGCCCTAAGGCAGAGCCTGCCAACACCCTGGGGGTACCCAGGAGTTCAAGGGCTCCCCAAACCGGCTGCCCCATGGCAGTATCCCCATGCGGCTCCAAGCAGAGCACACGGGCAGGCAGACAGCCCTGCTTTAACCTGCAATGGAGCCCTGTTGCCCACAGGCTGCCCGAGTCCCCAGTTTAGTTGACCTCACCCCACCTCCCCCCACCGGGACCTGCCTGAGCCCCCGGGAGGGCCCAGGATTGCTCACAGAAGGTACCAGAGGATAATTCCCTCTGCTCAGCAACCACCCTGCCACGGGGTTGGGAGAGGAAGCCTGGATACTCACCGTGGAGCACCTTTGGGCCAGGAACACTTCAGACATGCCACAGATGCTGCAGGCTGGTTTGGAGGCAAGCTCACCAGTTAAAAAGGCTCAACTACTTGCCCTGGTATCTTTATGCAGCAGACTGAGCCAGCACTAGATTAATTTTATTATGCCATGATTGAGGCTGTTGCTAGGCTACAGCCCTGCTCCCTAAACCCGTCCTACTGCAGGATTTCCCCACCATCACTCATCTGGCTGCTCTGGGGCATCCCAAAGGACAGGGAAGCACCATGGGCTCCCCAGGCACCTGGACCCTTGGATGCAGGGACATTGCAGGCAGAAAACCCACTGTGTCCCCAAGCCAGCCCCCACCCAGGTCCATCCTAGTCCAGGGCTGGGGGCACTCAGGTTGCCCCACAGCCCCCCCCAAAGCCAAGAGCACTCACAGCTTTACACATTCATTTTGTGGCCTGCTAAAATCCAACTTCCAATGACCTTTTCATGTTCACTGCTGGGAGGAAGGAAGCAAATTCCCACCCCGGGCCTTGGCAAGCTAGGGAGACTTGTGACTTTATGGGAGCAACAGAAATAGGGCAAAGCTGCATCCCTCAAAGGGCATCATCAGGGACTCTTTGCATGTGGCCCTTGGCATTGACCGTGGGGGATGAAGAAGGCTGGGTGCCCTGGTGACACAGGCTACAGCTGTGGAAAAGGCCAGCCCATCCCAGGGTCAGTAGGAGAGGGATTATATGGGAATCATTAAGAACCAGCCCTGGCCAGGAGGACAATGGTGGAGCAGGGACAGAGCCCCATTGGTAAAGGGCTGTGGAGAGGTAGCAGCACTTAAACAAGAGCCCTGGCAAAGTAACAGATCAACATAAATTGTCCAGGAATAAATCTGGATGGCAGTGATCAGACAGCTCCTGAGCACCAAGCAGAAGGTGATGGAGAGCATTCCACAGGGATCATAAAATCATGGAATGCTGTGGGTTGGAAGGCTCCTTAAATATCAGCTGGTTTCAACCACTTGCTATGGGCAGGGAAACAGCTGGAGTGGTGGTGGCACAAACTGCAGGGACCTGTCTGTTTGTCCTGGACTGGTTCCCTACCTGGGGTTTGACAGGAAGCAGCCACGGGCCAGGTATCAGCCATGCTCCCTTTGGCATGGGCCCTGCAGGGCTGGGGCATGGGGCTCAGCAGCTTGGATCCCTGGAGGGAGGAGTTTTATGTCAACCACTAGGACAGACTGATGGGAGGAAGAACCTTTTCAGCAGGCTGAGCCAGCCACCTATACCAAGGAGACCTGGGCCATCAGGAGGGTACTGCTGTACACACAGCAGGAATCCTGGGGACAGCAGGCACAGAACAGAGGAGGTGTGCAGCTTCAGGACATTGGTGCAGGGCAGCTGGAAGGTCTCCCCAAAACTGGCTCCCACCTGAGGAGCCACGAGGCTGTCAGGCATGGTGGAACTGCTGGGCTCAGGTCAGTGTCAGTCTGCTCCAGAGTCTGACTGCATCCATGGCCCCTCTCAGCACCCACTGTCCCCTCTCAGCACCCACAGTCCCCTCTCAGCACCCACTGTCCCCTCTCAGCACCCACAGTCCCCTCTCAGCACCCACTGTCCCCTCTCAGCACCCACAGTCCCCTCTCAGCACCCACTGTCCCCTCTCAGCACCCACTGTCCCCTCTCAGCACCCACAGTCCCCTCTCAGCACCCACTGTCCCCTCTCAGCACCCACTGTCCCCTCTCAGCACCCACTGTCCCTTCTCAGCACCCACAGCCCCTCTCAGCACCCACAGTCCCTCTCAGCACCCACAGTCCCCTCTCAGCACCCACTGTCCCCTCTCAGCACCCACTGTCCCCTCTCAGCACCCACAGCCCCCCTCAGCAGCTGCACTGTCACAAGGAGCTGCCAAGTGACAACAGCTGTGAACTGTCACGCTGGGCTGTCCCACTCCAGGGATGGGTACAGCAAGGAATGCTCCCCAAACAAACACCTGCAGAGAATGGGACAGCACCTGGGCCATCTGGCTGGGAGGACACTGGGTGAGAGCAGGGGCCCTTGGAGCTCTGTCCTGGCTTATCCCGAGTGCTCTGGCTCCAAGCTAGCACAGTGGAAGCCAAGACAACTTGGCGGCCCTGGAGATCCCAGGCAGGCAGGGGAGCAGGCACTACCCTGTCCCTGATGGATGAGGCTTCCCATGCTGTGCTGGGTAAACAACCCCAGCCAAAATGCAGTGATAAATCTGCACTTTTCCCTCCTACTGCTCAAAACCCAGCCCGTGCAGCTCTGACCAGCACTAGCTCCAAGAAACTGTAGCTCCTCAGCCTCAAGCTCTTGATTTTTTTTTTTTTTTTTTTGGATGAGTGATAAAACCAAAAGCAAATACCCTGGTACCTGCAGAGACGCTTGCAGTAACTATTTATATCATTGTGATCCTGCAGAAGCTTCCCCACAATGACAGGCACGTACATACTTTTTATATTTAGCTTCTTTGAAAGGATGGCATGGGAAAGCCTGGCTCAAACAAGGCCTTTTTCCTTCTCCCCTCCCTCACGCTCGCTGGCTCTGGGTCACAGCTCACGCTGTAGCTCAAACCAGTTCAGCATTCCCTGGAAAAGGGAGAAGCCCAAGCCTAAAGAGACCAGGTTGGAGCAATCAGGTCTAGTGAAAGGTGTCTCTGCCCATGGCAGGAGGCTGGAATCAGATGAGCTTTAGGGTCTCTTCCAACCTAAATCACTCTGGGATTCTGTGCATTATAAAAAGAGACTTTTTGTTGCTTTTCCCTTCCACACTCCCACTTTACCACAGGGATGGATTTCTCTGGCCCTGCTGCAGAAGCCAAACCATGCCACACACCCTCCTGTGGCTCGAGTGTAAGTAGAGCCAGTGTAAGCAGATCCTTGCGCATTTGCTTTTCTCTTTTACAGTAGTATTTTGGAGCAGAATGATTCATCTTTGCTTGTTTTTGCCTCAGCTCCTTGTGCTGACAAGCTGCAGGGAATGTGGAGGCTCCTACGGCAGCAAAGCTGGCACAAGAGCCGGGCACAGCGAGGCCAGCGCTGTCAGCAGGGACAGCCCCTGCAGCCACACCTGAGCAGAACCCCCGCCCCTCCACGCTGCGGGAAGCAACAGCTCCCTCAGGGCAGAACGAAAGAACTCATGGTTTTTATGTTCAGCTCCTTTTTTTTGGAATGGATTTTAATTCAGCAGCCCCTTCCATGAGGTGTGGGAGCACAGCAGCACAAGGAGGGACACACAGCTCCCGAGCCCAGGCACGGGGGCTCTGGGGTAGAAGAAGATGTGCAGAGACAAGTGTACAACAGAGCTTTATAATCAGAATGGACTGTACCAGGGTTTTTCAACGCAAAAATGGAACATGACCCAAAGTCCTGATGGAACAGAAGCACTTTCGGGACTGCAGCAGCTGAGGCTTGAACTTCCACCTGCCTTTGCCCAGAAGGGCAGCAAACCGGTCCTGTCTCAATCTTCCTTTTCCTTGCCGGCTGTGCAAAGTTTGAACTGTCCCATGCAATTTCCCTATAGTGCCACGTGGAATGCTCAGAGGCAAATGCTAATGGCAGACAGACCTGAACAACGCACTGCTCATACAGCAAGAAACCAGTTTGTTTTATAGGGAAATGGTTACAAGTGCATTTTGGGCACAAGAAAAATGAAGCAGGAAATGCCTGCTGGTCAAGACAGCTCTGGAGTGGTTAATGGATCAATAGAACATTGCTTTATAGGGATGCAGAAGGAAACTCCAGTTTGGATCTCATGGCTGACATTTTACAACAGAAAGGGGTGAGGGAGAACAAAACCAAACCTCAAATCAATTTACAAGGAAGAGGGGAATGTAATGCACAGAACCTGGAGGAAGCTTCACCATCTGAGCTGAGCAAGGGACCCCAGACCCAAACCAGGAAGGGTACAGAGCACTGACCAGCTCCATCAAACACAGGGACTGCTGACTGAGACACAGCTGAGTGCCAAGGGGTGGCCATAGTGCCCATCCAACGGCTGGCACTATGGCTGAGCAGGTACTAATCCATAGGTTTAAGTTTAAAGCAAAAACCAAAAGACTTCCCAAACTCATGGGACAGAGGAGGCTCTCTGCTTGGGGCAGGAAAGTCAGCACACTGGCTGGCTGCAGGGTGGACAGAGGCTGGAGCAGGACGGACGCTGCTGAGCTGCAGTGCTGGTCCCTCTCGGCACAGAGCAGCAGCCAGGGTTTACACCTGACTGGAAAATGCCTGAGAAGCAAATGCCTTGCCATGCCAACACTGCCCTGTAGCCAATTCTGAAGCTCTGGATATCTTCATTTCTGCATGGAGTCATGTCCCTGAGAGGCCCCAGCAGCAGGGGATTCTGGAATATGCAAATTCAAGGGTGGGAAATGCAGAAAAGCACTGATTTTTTTTCTCTCTTTCAGGTTAGCTTTGCACTTTTCATTGTCTTCCCAAACTGCATAGCAGCTTACATGTAGTGTCTGAGACACTGGGGCCACGGAAATCAATGGGCTTCATGAATTCCACCAGCAGCACCAGTGAGGGCTAATTAAGCTGCTGTGCAGAAAGGTCCTGTTCAAAGGACTTCAACAATCACACTCTCTCTCACACTGTCCCTGCGCCTGCTGCTTTAGAGAGCTGTACCATAGCATGATCTGCTTGACTTAAAGCTCATCAACTGCTGGGTGAAGCAATGGCCAATATAATCTTTCTCCTTAAAAAAATAGGAAGGATAAGAAGTTAAAGACTTGAGACAGTCAAGCATGATGTGTTCATGCAGCATGTTTTGTTGCACTCCTCTTAACAAGACAGGAATTTCAGGTGTGCAGGAGTGGAATGCAGCAGGGACGGAGCAGGAGGCAGGTCCCCTTGCCCCACAGCCTGCCAGTGACCTGATGGGGCATCTCTGCAAGGAGAAAAACTGACAGCCTGGCAGCAGGCCTGGGAGCCATGCCCTGAACCTTCCCCTGGCTCACGTACATCTCAGCTTGGTTTTCTTTGTATAACGATGCACCAGAGCAGCACACACAGATGTAAAGCTTTTGTTTTGCTCATTCTGGTTTGAGAGACCATACAGTGAAGGGCCAAAGCTTTACACATCTGTGCCTGTCCTGGGGTGACTCATCAGAGAAGATGGAGACAGCCATGGTGCAGAGTCCACTCGCAGCCAAACTACAGCTCCTCGTAGTCCCCCCCGCCCCGTGGTTTGCTCATGCCGGCTCCTCCTCCGCCAAGAAAAGCCTCAAGTTCATCTATCTCACTGCTTCTGTCCTTGCTCTTCTTTTTCTTTTTCTTTTTCTCTTTTTCCTCTTTGCTCTCCTCCTTCTCTTTGCTCTTCTTGTGTTTGCTCTTCTTTTTCACTGACTTGTCCTCTTCCTGCAAAATGAGAACATTTTTATTAGCAAATGCTCTGAGAGTACCAGTGACCCAGGATGTACTACCCTGACACCTGACTCTGAAGAATGGTTTGGGCTGGAAAGCACCTAGTCCAACCCCCGTGCCATGGGCAGGGATGTCTTCAACTGAATTAGGACTCTTACTCAGGGTGAAGCACCGAAGACCCTTCTGTAAGCTTGGAGAGAGAAGCAGACAGACCATTTGGGTTATACAGGGCACTGGTCTTTCTGACAGTTTGTGCCCAACAATACCACGGTACTGGACAGGCTTAAATGGCACAAAGCCTCCTGCAGGCTTCCCTCACTATCCATGAGATGTATGTTGTGGGCACCCCTCTGCTTGAAAATCATGGTGCTATGAACACAGTCTAGCAGAGAGGCTCTGCTCCTCCTCATCCTGTATTTTACAAACTCACACACTCCCTTTCCAAAATCCAATTGCTCTACATGCTCGCTCTGAAGTTCAGTGGTCTGCAGAGCCTAGGAGGCAGGGATCAGAGGTGCAGGATGTGAGCATAGAAGGGAGTCCACCAAGTCCCTTTCCCAAGGAGGAAACCACGGAAGGCCACATCTGTTCTTGGCAGGTGGGTAACACGGCAGATCTGTTTAATTAACAATACCTCTTTGCTTTTCTTTTTCTTCTTCTTTTTCTCCTTAGAAGCTTGTTTATCTGTTAAAACAAACAACCAACAAAAAAACAACAAAAAACCAGCAACAACAACAACAACAACAAAAAAAAAAAAAGCCAAAAAAACGCAAAACAACAAAACAACAAAAAACCCCAGAAACATTGTGTTTAATTTAAATTGTAAGAGCTGTAATTCAGCCCTGGCCCCATTTCTGAGAACAAAATGCTCCATCCTGGGCATTCATGGGCAAAGGCAAGGCCAGCATCCCAGGCCAAAGTGTGCCCCTTTGGGAACCAACACAGGCCCCAGCACTCACACCCTGACTGAACCATATCTGTCTCGTTTAATTATGAGCATTATATGATCTGTGTGATCAACACTGACCTAGCATTCACTGTGTCACAGCTACTAAGAAACACATCTAGAGACTAGCTCTACAAACTGGTCCAAAGGCCAAATTTGGGACTGGATTGTTATTTCCAGAAATGAAGAAGAGCTCTTGGGAACAGTTCCCCTCTGATGGAAATCCTCCCAAGCATCTTCTCTGAGGATGACTGAGGACACGGTATCAGCAGATGGGACACCCTGGCAGGCCAACACTCACTGCTACTCCCACTGTGTATGGAAATTACATTCCCAAAGCATCCCTGCTCTACAGGGGTGAATACTTTCACACTACCAAATGAGTCCCAGAGTCCATCCCTCTCACATGTGTCAGGTATTACTATGGCTGATGACTTGGTTGCTGAGTGTCCACTGCCTTTGCACAAAACCTCCTTGAACAGGGGACTACCTGCTTGGCTGCTTCACAAGAGGCTTCACAGCAGCACCACTTTTCACATGTGCTGTTTGACTGTCACTCTTACCTACAAATGCCTTTTTCCTCAGCTGACGTGTAAATGCAGCCATGGAGAAGCCTAATTGCCAGTCAAGCTCCAATCACTGACGACCGAGAGATGGTTTTATATTTATCACCAAAAGAGGAGATAGGAGAAACCCACATTTAATTATTTAAGAATCTAAACTGAAGTTAAATTATTGACCTGGGCCTCTGCAGATGCACTTACAGCTATTTCAAGCTCTGCTGTTCAGCAGCTCAGAGTGACAAGCTGATGGAACCATGGCAGCCTGTGACACCTTCCTCACACTTTTGGAACAGCTATTCAAGGAGCGCTCTCTGGTGCTGCTCACAGCTTTTTTCCTTCCTTAAATCTTTAAATTCTCATCTTTCATGCTGACATCGGGGCAGGTCTACAGGAAGTTGCTTTGCAGTAATGCCTAGACAGCAGGAATTATTTGCATGAATAGGATCCCACCCCATCTTTCTCAAAAACAGAAGAGGAAATTGGCAGGGTATGTCAGAGCATTTTGTTCAAGCTGATCCAAATTCTGGAGGGGGTGGACACTGCAATGCAATGCTGAACACCAATTCCCAAGCACATAGGGCTAAGCAGGAAGGCTTACACAGCAGCAGCTTGTGAAAGATGTGCTTCTGCTTGCAGCTGGGACAAAAATAACCCCTATGGCTGGTGCCAGGGACAAGCCAAGTTCTCATCCTCATGGGGAAAAACTTAAAAGCTATTTATGCTGTGCTAAACCAGATTACACACTTACACAGGGCACTGCATGAAGTGAGAGGGTATTTTATTTAGTGCAAATTGGTTAGATGGAAAGACTTTGGAAAAACCAGATGCCTGACAAACAAAAGCAGCAAGAGTGGAAATAAGGTGTGAGCTTTACCTTCCTCGCTGCTCTCCTTGGGACCAGCTTCTTCCAAACCCAAGCCAAAGAGATCTGAGTCATTTTTGAGTTTGAAGGAGGGGACTGTTGATTTCACAGGTTGGGGTGGCTTTGCCAGTGAGGTATCATCATCAGATATTTCAGAGAGATCTTCTCGCACTGGGAATTCATTCTAGAGATAAGCACAGGCAGACAACACTGACGAATACTTCAACCAAAATCTCTAACCATTTTACATACAAAAATGTCAGATGTCAGCAGGTGGGGAGGAGAGAAGAAAATGCCAGCTGAAATGAGCTGTTATTGTCTGGAAATCAATGTCCTGGATCTCATGAGCTCTAATTTTTCCCTTGGTAAAATGCCTCAGTTGCACTGGTACTGACAAGGGTGTTCTGAAAACTTCACACTGGGGCTGCTGAAATCAAATTCCCAATATAAAGGGATTAAATGAGACCTTCAACTCTGTTAGCTCACCAGCATCAGCTTCCTTCTGCCCTGGGGAGGCACCTCTGTTCTGGGAAAATCCAATCAAATAGACTGAAAACTCCCCTCCAGCCCTGAGTGACAAATGCTTTCTGCTGGGCAGCTCTGTGGGTCTCAGGTACCAGAGGCAGCAGGGCTCAGGAAGCAGAGTGTGTCTGCAGAGTAATTCCCTTCATCAAGCCAAAAGGGAATGTGCTCCCAGGGCAAATCTGCCCCTTCAGCATGAGTCAAAACCCAGGATGCTGCAGAGCCTGGAAATTACCCCAAAATCCTCCATCTCTGCATGATGGGAATGGAAAATCAGTTTAATGATCTTCTGATACCTGCCAACTCATCCTCTTCAGAACCTGATCCAACCTTTCATTGTATCTTTGTACATGGATGGAAAAGGCCCCACTGTGCTGCTGGTCAGGCAGTGCCCCCACCCTGTTAATGGCAATGGTTTGCCTGACCACTACACCCTGCAGGGGGAAAGCATTCATGTGCTATGGAGCATTCCTGGGGTCAGGCATTCCTTGACACTGCTGCTTTCTCATCAATCCCTTCTCACTGGAGCGTGCAAGAGATGGAAATTTACTCCAAATACTTTTGGTTTCATATTGTCAAGAAAAGCAGGAAGTTAAGATGCAAAATGAATAGAAAATTACTTCATAAACAGCATGACACATGAATAAGGTCAAAGAAACTGTGACAACAGCCCTTTCAACAGGACTCCAGAATGATAACAACTGAGGGAAACACCCTGAACACCAGCAAACCCAGACATCAGGACACCCCTGAACAGCCACTGCCCATCCCAAATCACTGCTAGCAGTTTCCAGAGATTGCTCTGCAGGTTGTGAGAAGTGGTCACCAAACTCAGGGATATCTCAAGCCATGCAGCAAGTTCAGAGAAGAGGTGCAGGACAAGTGTCTTCTCCACTGTAATACAGGGTAGGTGTGAGGGGACCCCTGGCATAATTTGTTTTAGCAGACACCTGCTGGCATGTGCTGAATGTCACAGACCTTACAGCTACCTCCGCTGTCCTGGAAAGTCCTTCCCAAGCAGACCTTCCTTCTTCCCTTTAGGCTTTGCCAAGCAAATTTTGTTATTGCTGGATTGACTGCAAGGAGTTCACTCTTTCTGGCAGAGACACACTTCTGCATGTTAAAGTTCATGTGAAAACCCAGTAGCTTTGCATTTCATACCTCCTGCACTGCTGGACTGGCTAAGAGTAAACAGCACAGTAAAACACCCAATCGTAAATCTTGTTCGTGTCTGTAAACACAAACGTCATGTTAGGGAAGGTCTAGCCTGGATATTAGGAAAAGGCTCTTCTCCCAGAGGGTGCTGGCACTGCCCAGGCTGCCCAGGGAATGGGCACGGCCCTGAGGCTGCCAGAGCTCCAGGAGCCTTTGGGCAGCGCTGCCAGGGATGCCCAGGCTGGGCTTGCTGGGGGGGCTGGGCAGGGGCAGGGGCTGGGCTCAATGATTCTTCTGGGTCCCTTCCAATTCAGGGTATTCTATGGATCTGTGATTCTCTGGGGTTCTTGCTGCCAGGTGGCTTTCATACTCAGAGCATTACTGGGTTAGTGCTCACATCAAACTCTACAGGTTGCTTAGTAACTGCTGCTGAGGGAGGGGAGATCAGATGAAGGCTCTGCTCAGGGCAATGCCTCAACCCCTCCAGCTCAGCTGGGCACAGCTCACAGCAACACGGGCTGTTATTTACCATCTTTTTCTTCTGGCTGTCAGAATCTTCACTTTCAAAGTCTGGGTCATCCATAACGAATGAGAGCATCTGAGTAGCTATTGGTCCCTCTTGATCACTGTCAGACTCCTCAGGCTTCTCCTCTTTGACCACTTTCTGCTTGGAAGCAAGTCCTTTGCTTTGGCCAGTGGCCTTTGAGGCCTGGGCTGCTGCTGTGGGGGCAGCAGCAGGAGCTGCCAGGCTTGTGTTGCCTTTGCTGTTGTTGTTTCGTTCAGACCCAGAACGGGGAGGTAAACTGTCAGGAGGCTTCAGGTCAGTTGCTTTGGTCAAAATTGCTTCACTCTGGGGTTTCAGAGAATTTCTGGAAGACCTGAGAAGAAACAAGTTGTCAGAGTCTGTCCACCCTATTCTGTGGAGCAAGGCAGAGTTAAGAGCTGAGCCTGCCTGAAGGCTGCATCATGCATCCCATTGGGAAAGGCAGTGCATCCTGTAGCGGTGTGGGGTCAAATGCACCACTCAGGCTGAGGATAACCCTCGTGTCCCTAATCCTAACCCTCATCCCACAGGATGTGCTATGTGGAGAACATCATCATTCCCCAGCACAGGGTGTGGTGAGTGACTCCACTCCCTTCACCCAAGACTTGACTCCTCTCTCCTCCCCACACCACTACAAACAGCACTGTGGTGCTTAGTTCCAGGCTCTTGTTCAAATTTGAGGAAAAGCATGCAGAACCGCCCCACTGGCACAGGAGCAGAGCGCTCCAAGGCACGGGGTAAGACACACCACACACAGCAGTTACACCTACAGTAACTACAGCCCCAGCCCACGGCTGAAGAACAGGCAGACAGAGACACCAATGCTTCCCAAAGGCCACACACAGTCAGTGGCAAGATGGAAGAGAGATCCAGGTTTGCCAGCACAACCCCACACTTCAGTCTATGCTCTGTACCTTTTTTTTTCCTGCACTGTGTTTTTGTCTCCATCAGATATGAGGATGACCTTAGAATCCTTCACCTCTTCCTCTTCCTCCTCCTCACTGGAGAGGGTGATGTTCTTGCTCGGCACCCGTTCTGCTGCCAGCATTGGTCCGCTGGGGATTTTGTCATCCAGATCCACATCATCTTGGAAACCTGCCACCATGGGGTTCCCTCCAGGTGCCTCTCCATCACTGCAACACAGAGAGTGATCAGACACAGCACCCCAGGAGGTGCTGGACAGACTTACCTCCCCCTGCACGAACACTGAGACTAGCCTGGCCTGTACAGCCAACTTCTGGGGACACGTCCCCAGCCTGGGGCAGCTGATGATTAAAGGGTTGGAGCACCTCCGCTTTGGAGACAGGCTGAAAACGGGGATAGTCATGCCTGGAGAAGAGAAGGCTCCAGGGAGGTGTGAGAGCCCCTTCCAGTGCCTAAAGGGGCTCCAATAGAGCTGGAAAGGGACTTTGTACAAGGGTCAGGAGGGACAGGATGAGGAGAATGGCTTTAAGCTGAAGGAGGGCAGGGTTAGACAGGATATTGAAGGAATTATTCCCTGTGAGGGTGGGCAGGCCCTGGAACAGGGTGCCCAGAGAAGCTGTGGTTGCCCCTGGATCCCTGAAAGTGTACAAGGCCAGGCTGGACAGAGCTTGGAGTAACCTGGGACAGTGGAAGGTGTCCCTGCCTATAGCAGGGGCTGGAATGGGATGGGCTTTAAGGTCCCTTCCAACACAAACCAGCTGGTGATTTTGTGATTCTGTGTGCTGCCAGCCTTCCCTTGCCACTGTCCAGCTCAGGCTGGACCTGCTCCCTGCAGGCTGCAGCAGTGGCACTGGCCCCACACCAAAAGGGCCACAGCAGGATGTGTCACAGAGCAGCTGCTGCCCCTCAAGCTGGAAATGAGTGGCTGGAGAAGATGAGCCTCAGAGGTACAGAGAAGCCTGTTGCCACAGCTTCATCAGAACATGGAGCTCCATCCACCATGCAAGGATCAGTCAGTCAAACCATGGGAACTGCCTGTCTTCATCCCCACATCCTGTAATTAAACCTGATCATACACTGTCACTGCTATGGGAGTTCACTGGCAGCTATTAGCTTCCTGGAACCATTTCTATTTCTGCAGTGCTCCCTGAAGCAGATACACAGACACCATAGCCAAGCTTTAACATTGCCCAAATTAAATTAACCTAAGGACACACTGCCAGAGCTGGGAGTCCGTCAGCCTCCCTGGATGTAGCACAGTTCTGTGTTCAAAGGCAGCTTGAGAGAGCTTTGCAGCTGAAATTGAGGATTCTTGTCTGAATGTCCCTAGGACTCAATTTTAACACTTTCTGAAAACTGTGCTCATGTCAGGAATATAGATATTTTCCCCAGGCTCAGCTGATGAGCCTCTGCCATCACCTTTCTTTGTTCTACTTGTTTCATCCACAAGAGATAACCAGCTCCTTCCCGATAAACCCACACGCAAGTCTCTGCCCTTTTAATGATGCCACCTGGATGATACAAGCAAAACCTTCTTTTTATAGAGAGACAAAAAACATATTATAGCTTGGAACAGATTAGATTGTACAGACATAAACAAAACCCTAAAATCCTTTAACTGGAAGTAAGTGGTGTTCCCAGCACAGGTCAAGCACTGGAAGACAGTGGAGTATGGTGTGCTGGTGAGATGAGAAATACCCTAAACAGAGCTGGGATTATGGCAACTGTTCACTCTGGCTCCTCTACATGGCTGGGTACCGCTTGACAAGATAGTTTTTTAAAAGAGTTAATACATCTGCCAACAGACAGTGGAGTTGTTTGTGACAACAGGACAGCAGTGATCACAACCAGTGCTTGTCTGGGCTGGAGTGCTAAGACCAGGACAGGCCCTCCCTCTGCTCTTGGTGTGGATTCCTCTGTTCTCAGGACCTGCTCTCAGCGCCCTACTGAGCAGGGCCAGGCTGCTGAAGAGCCCCTTCATCACCAACACTGCTGCTCTCACACTATGCCAGAATGGAGGCACACAGCCCAGCCACACAAAGGAGAGGAAAACTGGTGCCCAAGCAGCCCCCAAAGCTGGAGGAATGACAAGTGAGTGATTCCTGAGGTTTTCAAAGCACTGGCAGGGTTTTCTCTTGAAATGCACTGAAAAGAAAATGGAGTTGCATCCTAAAAATGGCAGGATATTATTCTGAACTAGACACATTGCCTTTCCTCAACACATCACTGCTCTATTAGGCACGGGGGCTCTTAAGAGATTCCTGCCACTGTCCTTCCAGACTCCACAGAGACCTGCAGCACTTCCAGCTTTCCCAGTCCCAATGGGTGCACACCCCCGTGTGTACACCCCCTCACCAAAGTGGGTCACGTCCTTCCGCAGTGAGAACCCTGCCTCCATCTCCAGCCAGCACAGATCGCTGAGCGACAGCGTAAGAGCAGAGCAGTGGAGTGAATATATATCAGGAAAATCACTGCTTCAGTATAAACAGGCTCTGACAAGGCAAAACTAGGATCAGCTTGTGGTCCTGAGCTTCCAGCTGGAAGGAAGGCAAAGCATGTGAAGCCAAGCACATTGCACCTCTCCCTGCAGCCCTTGAAGCACTGCCAAGCTGGCACGAGCACTGAGCCAGCGTGGCTGCAGGTGCAGGTACCCCCAAAATGATGCTGCTCACTGAGGTCTGCTCTGAGCTAGTGACCACAGAGACTGCTGGGGTGCCCTCTGTGAGCCTCCAGCGTGTGACAGATTGGCTGCTGGGGAGGCAACAAACCCTGATGCAACCTGAGCTCACAGCCTCCAACCTAGCTGGGCTGTGTTCCCACAGCCCCAGGAGCTCAAGGGCTTCTCTCACATCCTTTTGTGGGGCTAACGAAAGAGAAAAAACCCAAGCTCTAATAAAGCAGGTAAGCTGAGGGAATCCCATGCTGCAGGATGAGCCTGCATGGCTGTTCTAGGAGATGTTGGTCTTCTACTGTGAACCTTCCCTCCCTTGGGCTAACCCAGCTGGGCATCATGGAATCCATAACAGATCCATAAAAGCAAAGAACCACTTTAAAGCCCTTCAGATGCATGGACACAGACATCTAATCCATCTTAAGATAAATGTCTAAGGATGCAGAAAAGAAAGATCAGGAACACTGTCAGGTAAAGCATAAACTGGCTTTCAGACACCTTCAGGCCCCCCCCCAGGGACCCAGGCTGCCTGACCCAGCAGGAGCCAAGGGCGAGATGCTTTGGAGCCAGATTAGATCCTCTGGTGCACTCATATCCATGTTGGCTCAGGGCATCAGGTTAAAGAGCAGCAAATTAAGTTCTGAAACAGCAAACTGGGAGATTGAAATACCTTCCAAATTAACTGGTAAAGGAACTGATTCTGGGAGTTCTCTACTGCAAGTCAGAGAACCACAACATGCCATTGAACAAAACCCAGGACATCACTGCAGGCCTGGGGTATGCCAAGCTGAACAAGGTGCTCCTGCTGCCAAGAAGGCCAATGGTGTCCTGGTCTTCATGAGGCAAAGCACTGCCAACAGGTCAGGGAGGTGATGCTGCCCCTCTGCTCTGCACTGGTGAGGCCACAGCTGGAGTCCAGTGCACAGCAAAGAGAGAGTGAATCCAGTGAAGGGCCATGAGGATGGTTAACTGACTGGAGCATTGCCCACAGGAGGAAGGGATCTCCCACATGAAAGCCAGGACTGCTTAGCCTGGAGAAGGCTTGAGGAGACCTTATAAAAGTATTTAAACAGCTGAAGGAGGTACAAAGAAGATGGAGACAGGCTCTTTTTGGTGCTGCCCAGTGCCAAGACAAAAGGCAAGAGACACAAACTGTAACTCAGGAGGTTCCCCATGAACATAAGCAAACACTTTTTCCATTAAGAGCATGCCTGAGCACTGGCATGGGTTGCCAGAGAGGTTGTGGATTCTCTGGAGATACTCAAAATCCAACTGGAAACGGTTCTGGAAAACCAGTTCTGAGCAGCCCAGGAGGAGGGGGAGGTTGAACTGGATGGCCCCCAAGCTGCCTTCCAACCCTGTGAATGTACCTCAGTACATCGAGCTGCTCCCAGAGTTCCCTGCAGGACTCATGCTCAGAGTCGACAAGGCGATTCCTCTTGGGTAGGAGAAGTCATTTCACAAATTCTCAAAACATGGCACATTCTTCTGCCACATCTTCAATGACACTTCAGTCCTGGAGCTTACCCTTGGCTACAGCACACCCAGGCATGTTGGTGAGCTGTGTAAGCTCAACACTCAGGTATCTGCTTCAAAATGAGCACGAGACCCGAATGCATCTTGCTGGGACATTCTCAGGCCTTGTTCTTCACTCAAATACAGGGGAAAAGCAGCTTCCAGGATTCCATTTTTTGAAACCAATAAAATCTCCCCAAGGTTTGAGTGATTCCACAGATCTACTGTGTTCTTTAGGTCAGAGATAAATTTCTGCAGCAGATTTTATGGGAATTACAACCACCTCCTCACTGCAGCAGAAGCTGATTATCGAGGACAGTGCTTACAGAAACTGGAATGTTGTAAGTAACATCCTGAAAGAAACCAGTTATTGCAGGTGATGGTCAGAACCACATCTGAATCTCTGAATTTCTGCACATCTGGCTTATTCTAGTAGGCCCTTTTTGGCATGAAACAGAATGGAAAATTGCCAGACCACTAAGAAAACTGCATGATATATAGAAAAAACCAGAGCAAGCCACGGATGCCAGGTTGCAGAGGAGTAATGAGTGTGTGAATTTGCAGGGACGTGCTGCAAAGTCTTCTCCCAGGGAAACAGAGCTGTTGTGACTGCACTGGGTATCACTGTGAGCAAAGGATGAACTCTAAACAAAGGAGCAGGGTTCTTGCACCCCTGTCCAACATGTTTGACTTTTTTATACAGTTTAACACTTATTTGCTTCCACTGACTGACACTGTGGAGCAGAGAAACCTTTGTGAAGGATCAGCCTCCCAACCACAGTAGAACTGCAGCTCCAGAGCTCTGAGGGCACCTCAGGACCCAGTCCCTCAGAAGGTCAGGCTTGGCTCTTCTGACAACTCCTTGTTAAACCCAGAAAAATATCTCAGCTCTGCCACAGCCACGAGCAAGACGCTTTGTAGGCCAGCATGCTGCCAGCAACCCTACTTTTTTCTTGCCTTTTTTTTTTAGTTTTAATAAAACATCCACGTGTTCTGCCATCACAAGGGATGATGATTCAGGCTGACCTGCATTACACAGGCATTGAGCCTCACAAACAGCACTGATTTAAGGCTGCTGTGGTTGAAGTAGAGAACACTGGGTCTTGACAAGGATGTTAAAAGAGGCAGAATTCACAGATGAGCAGTGTCCATGCTTAATTAGTCTCCTGGTTAATCCAGTGTTGATGACAAGAGGCAGCAGGCAAGGAATATTCTGAGCAACGGATACAGAGCCTGAGAGTATGCTTAGGTCACCTCTTAAGAGACAGTCTGCTTTCAGACAGCTCGCTGCACATCCTCTTGTCTGAGCAGCTCAGTATACACAATCCCCTGTTCTTTTTTTGGTTAAAAAACACCAAAGCCAGGAAAAGAAAAAAAGGGGGAAAAAAGGAGAAAATACAGCTTATGGCATAAGCACAGCTCTGCCATTTTGAGGAGATAATTATAGACTCACAGACTGGTTTGGGTTGGAAGGGGCCTTAAAGCTCAGCTTGTTCCAACCTCCCTGCACTGAGCAGGGACATTTTCAACTGGATCAGGTTGCTCAGAGCCCCATCCAGTCAGACTGGGAATGTTTCCAGGGATGAGGCATCCACCACTTCCCTGGGCAACCTGTGCCAGGGCCTCACCACTCTTCCTTATAAAAATCCTCCTTCCTTATAACTAGTCTTAATCTCCCCTCTTTTAGTTTAAAACCACCATTTCTTGTCCTATTGCAATACGCCCTGCTAAAATCTCTGTCCTCATCCTCCCTTAAATATTGAAAGGCAGCAATAACATCTCCCCAGAGCCTTGTCTTCTCCAGGTGAACACCCCCAGCTCCCCCAGCCTGGCTCCAGAGCAGAGGGGTTCCAGGCCTTGGGGCATCTCCATGGCCTCCTCTGGACTCTCTACAGCAGCTCTACATCCTCCTGATGCTAGCCCTCAGGGGTAGAGGCAGCTCTGCAGGTGGGGTGTCACCTGAGCAGGGCAGAACTCCCTCTTCCCTGCTGGGGATCAGCCCAGTTTCAGGGCTGGGGCAGGTCCAGCTCTCACCCACCAGCACCCCCAAGTCATTCTCCCCAGGGCTGCACTCAATCCCTTCACCCTCCAGCCTGGATTGATCCCAGAGGTTGCCCCAACCCAGGTAGAGCAACTTGGCCTTGATGAACCTCATGAGGTCCCATGGGCCATTTCTCATGTTTTCCAGGTTCTGGATGACATCCTGTTATTCAGGAGTGTCACCCACACTACTCAGCTTGGTGTTATTGATAAACCTGATGGGGGTGTCCTCAATCCCCCTGTTGCATGGATGAAGTCCATGTCTCAGCACAGATACTGAGGAACACCACCCGTCCTCAACTGGACATTGAGCCATAGATCACTACTCTCTGGATGTGAATATCCAACCCATTCCCTATCATCCATCAAATCTGTGTCTCTCCAACTTAGTGAGAAAATTCTGGGAAGAAACACTAGACACAGAGAAAAAGAAAGGCACCCCCTAAGAGTTTTTTTTTTAATTCTGCAGGCAACCATGCAGTGACACTCCCAAAGGAGCATGACTTTCTCCATCCTTCCTTCCAGAATCCCACAGAGCTACAGAGTGCTCCCAAGTGTCCTCCACCATACCCCAAACCCATTTATAGTGCCTCAGGAATGACATTGCCAAGTCATACAGGAATTTGGCCACACTTTGTGCCTCTGCAGAAGGAAAATATTCATTAAGCAAAACATAGTATCCCTGCAAAGTGCACTATGTTCCAGGAGGAAAATATCTCGAATGATTTGGTGTGTTCGGCCAGAAGGAAAATCCCTTCCTGATCCAAAGGGCCCAGTGGTTTAATCTGAGCACAAAGCAAAACAGCAACACCAGGAAGGTGATAATCTGCCTTTTGTGATGTTCCTCCTTCCCAGGGAGCACTGTGTGTCACTAAATGGGAAACAGTGAATGCTATGACAGACCATAGCACAGCCAGAAAGCCTCTGGGGCAACTAACTGCTCTGGAATCAGGGAATGGCTGCACCATGTTAGGCAGGCTGCACATCCAGGTGTGTCCCTGCTGGGGACCTGTCCTCCCTGCTGCCACCCTCCTTTCCTTACCTTTCACTATCCACACGGTGTTTGGCCTGTGGTTTCCCTTTGTCTTTCTGTGGTGCTGGGTCTTCCAGAAAGCTGTGGTCCAGGCTGTCCTCAGGAACAAAGTCCTCCACGCTCTGTACCTTGGCAGGGGCTGCAGGGTTGGGAGGAGGAGTGGCAGCAGCAGGATCTGCATTAGCAACAGGAGTTGTAAAACACTGGTGTCACCACAAGCAAGACAGAAACTGGCTTTTTCCAGATCTGTGCTGCCCAGGGTGGCAGCAGCCATGAGGCAGGACCCTAGTTCCATAGCAAGGGAAGAGGAAGGTTATGAACAAGATATAAAACAGCTCAGAGTCTGACCTGAAGGCATTCACAGATCATGGCTGCTGTGATTTAGAATGCACCAGGCTGACCCAGGCTTTTAGACAGACTGAAAACCTCCCTGGCAAGGCCTGGCTCTACTCTCCAGGGAATGCTATGACTGACTGTACCACAGGTTTTATTACACCTGTGCTATGTGTACTGCTCCTGGGGGATGTCCCTTCACTATTCTCTTACCTTTTCCACATTGTTCAGTTCAGCCTCTCTCCTATCCTCTTGCTTTTTTCAGCTGTAACTGTCCAAGGCAAAATTGTTCACATTGTGCTTTTAGATGTTTTATGTAAACAAAAGCTCAAGAGCTACCTCAAATAGAGAGTGACTTTAATACAGTTAATTTGTAGAAACACCTTTACCCATCTTCAAGGTATCAGGATGAAAACTCATGAAATTAGCATAACCAAGAAGCCTGAAGTGATTAACCTTTCCAGAATTTGCACTACCCAATGTTTTTCCTCTGCTCATGCTGCACTTCACATCTAGAATTTTCTTTTGGGTAAAACAAAACTTGTGCCTTTTTTTTCTAGATTTCACTCTCCTTAGCACAACTTTCAGATCACTTCTGCATACCAACAGTACTACTAATGCCACAGAGTAGCACTGGTGCAAACTAAACCACAGCCAAAAGAATTACTATTCCAAGACTTCAAGAGAAATCTTAAATAGTAGCTCCCAGAAAAAGCAAGTATTACTTGGTAACAATGATTTTTTTAGCTGCTTTCCAGTGAATTGGTGCCTGGGTACATTCCAGCGGAGGTGCAGGCCCTTGGCACACCACTGACACATCAGCTCTTCCTGGCTGCCTTTTGCAACTGCTCCTAAGCATTCTGAGATATCAGGGCTGAAAGTCACAAGCCCAAAACAGCTGTCAAGCTAAGAAGGAGTTAAAAAAAGAGAAGAAAAAGAAAAGCCCCAAACTCAACCACTGTAACACTGGTAGTAGACCAGTCTTTTTTTCTACAGATCAAAATGATAAAGGTTGTTTTTATCGACGAGGAATTTCTAACATCTCCTCCCCTTTCTGGTTTTTGTTTTATTTTCTCTGGGTAGGAAGAGTCATAAACAAACCAAAATGGGTGCTTTGTGTCATATCTGGGAAGAGGCACAGGATGCAGAACATTGTGTGCAGATCTAAAACCAGACCATTTCAACATCTGAAATTGCAACCCGTGTCCCCAGCACCTCCTCCTTTCTCTCTGTGAGTGTCTCAGGAGCACTGTGAGCCAGTGTGAGAAGGAAGGCATTTCCAAAGGGTGACTCAAACCCTGTCATGATTTTTAGGCAGTGCCAGCTCTGCAGCTCCAGTTAGCTCTGCAAACAAAGTGAATGTGACAGGCAAATTATGGTCCAGATCACTAAAATTACATGCAACAAACCCTCGATGCCTCTGCCTGGCACTCTGTCCGGCAGGCTCTGGACCGAGGGCTGTGCTGCTCCAGCAGGTACCAGTGCTGGGGCAGCAGCCGAGGGCTCCCTCCTCCCAGACCTGCTCTGAAGGAGCAGATTTCCCCAGAGGGGGATCTGCTGTGGAGCCTGGACCTACGTGACCACTTCTGGCTGAATAACCTTTAAACCCAGTGCTCCGCTTCTCTCCGTTACGCACAGAAGCCCCTCCTGACTGCCACACATGCGCAAGGATGGCCCTTCAAATAGCTTCTCTAGTCTTTTTTTTTTGCTACCCAAGAGGTATTTTTGCTCCTGGTAAGAACCTGACATTTTACTTATTTTATTAGCATCTCCTCTGCATTCAGGATCTTCCTCTTAAGCATGCTACAGCCACCACCCAGCTGGCTGGGCACAGTCCCCATCCAGAACAGAGACAAACCAAAATGCTGATCAAGGGAAAATAGAGAATGACAGCCCAAGTCTTCCTGGACACCCACTGCACAAGCATGGCGCCCGTGGCCTTCACACACCCGTCTGCTCAGCCTCTCACAGGGAAAAAATGAAATGAAAACTGGAAGGCCTGTGGGTCACATCCTGCCAGGACAGGGCACCAGCACCTACCTGGCTGGGGAGGGGGGGGGCTCGGCCGCGGGGGATGTCCCAAAGAGCCGCGCAATGATGCCACGCTTGGGCGGGGGGGGCGGCGGCCGGGGGGGCGGCGGGAGGCGCGGGGGGCTGTGGGGCCTCGGGGGCAGGCACTGGTGAGAAGGATGAGGCGGGGTCAGGAGAGATGGTGGCGCTTGTGGTGAGCGGCAGCGGCGGCTGGGGGGTGCTGGGGCTGGAGCTGCCCGTCGATGCGGAGCTCGGAGGTACAATGGGTGACTGGGAGCCGGAGGAGGGGCTCTGCCCGTTTGTTGCTAGTGGTGATGTGTGTCCTTGGCTTCGGGCTTCCATCATTTCCAGGAACCTGAGGGAAGATAAATTACAAATATAAGGAATGGCGAATCTCAGAATCCCAGACTGCTTTGGGTTGGGAGGGACCTTAAAGCTCATCTCATTCCAACCTCTGCCACAGGCAGGGACACCTTCCACTAGGCCAGGCTTCTCCAAGTCCAACCTGGCCTTGGACACTTCCAGCAATCGAGGGACAGCCACAGCTTCTGTGGGCACCCTATGCCAGGACCTCCCCATCCTCACAGGGAAGAATTTCTTCCCATCCAACCCTGCCCTCTGCCAGTTTAAAACCATTGCCCCTTGTCCTGTCACTACCTGCCCATATAAAAAGTCCTTCTCCTTCCTTTATATAAGCCCTTTTCATCTGGCTGTGTGCTGAGCTGGGAGAGTATGGGTCTGCTTCTAGCTGGGCTTGGGAGGGTATGGATCTGCTTCCAGTGACACTGCGACTCCCTGGGTCACAATAAATCTGGTTTACCCACATGAGCTGAACTTGCCCCATCTGCATTGAGGTGTGGAGAATCCCAATCTGCTCTGTGCTACAGGATGAAACTTACAGTACTGGAAACTCCCTGAATAGACAGACTATAATAACATGCCAGGGCTTGAAATGCAACCTGAAGTCAGTTGCTGGACATGTCTCTAAAGGAGTAAGTGCTGTAGGAATGGCATGTTTTTACATTCTGCAGAACAAATCACAGTACTCAAGAAAACTGCTGTAATAACCTCTTTATCAGCCAAGAATGGATTTGAGAGGAGAATCCTTGAATATCCAAAGAAAAGAGCTGTCCTGAGGGCTCAGAGAAGACTGACTGTCATTACCCTTCTTGCAGGGTGCAGATCCACATGCAGGCTCTCCCCTGCACACACTCCCCCTCTGTGTGAGAGGCCCTGGAGCCAAGTAGCAGGAGCACTGGAGCAGGCTGTGGTCCTGGCTGGGTTCCCGACTGGAAGAACATTAAAGCCTGTACCACTATAGGGAGTGAAAAGCTCTTTCCTTTTCCAAAAGAAACCCAAGCCTAACCCAAGCCTCCCTCCGCAGCCCACAGGGTCAGCAGCCTGTTTCACACACTGTGTGCAGAGAAACGTGGACAGAGACAAGTTGTTGCCATCAAATGGTCTGAAAAACAGATCTGCCACATACTGCACAGCTGAGAGATACAGAGAGGACACCCAAAGTGAAGCATCCTGTGTAATATCCAGCACATCCCAGTCTCACCTCTCATTTCATTAAGCTTAATGAATTTGTGCATAGAGGCTCTGGGTTCAGCTGGTTCTGCAAGACAGACTTTGGTTGTGCTCCAGGCAATGAGAATGTGAAGGGAGAGCCTCCTCTCCCACACAGAGCATGACCTTGTCCTTCAGGGACCTGAGCCAGCCAGAACCTTCCCTGGACTGACTGCTGAGCAGAACACAAACAGTGGGGGCTAAGAAACTCTAAGCTTTGAGATATGATTTCCTATTTTAAGGCAGTAACCTGAAATACTTTTAAGGAACAAAATAATATACTTTGTGACCAGCAGTGTCTGGAGCCCTAGGGAGCAATAGCCCCAGGAAGCTGTTACTTGGAAATTGGAAAACCAGCAGTCCTTCCTAACTAAGTAACTGGGTAAAGTGGAGATCAAGGGCAGCACTAAAAAGCAGAATTAGTGAGGCAACATAAACAGACAGGGACAAGATACAGATACAACTGGATGATCCCTCAAGTAACAGAAATAGGAAGAAATTCAACAGTACAAACAAAATTGTCATCTATTCAAGGGTGAGGAAAAGTGCTCTTGCTCCCAGTTCTCTACAGGAGAATGGCTGGGAAAGATTTGCCTCGCTCATTCCGGAAGTCTAGACTAAGCACTGCAATCCCAACCATGCCAGTCTGTCTGTCACATGCTGTCCATTGATATCCAACCTATACCTGCCCTGATGCAGCTCCAGCCATTCCCTGGGTCCTGTTCCTGATCACAGAGAGCAGAGATTGGTGCTGCACCTCCACTGTCCCTTATGAGGAAGCTGCAGACTGTCAAGGCACCTACACCAGTGCCATGCTGTGGTGTTCTCACTGATGCTTCCACCAGGATCCAGGCCAAGACAATGTGCCTATTCCACCCAGAACACTGGCTACACCAACAGAAGCTCCCGGCAGAGCTGAGCTCAGAATATGCGATGCAGCATCCAGTCCCCATCCTCCCTCTCCTGGGGCGAGCTGCGCGACAACATGTTCCACTGAAAATGATGCATGGATTTGTCATGCACCAGAGAAAAAACATAAAGGAGTGTAACTCCTGCACTGAGCTCTGTGGAGTCTGCATCAGGTTGGTTTGGAAGGTGCACAATACATCACACATGCTGCAAGAACATGATAATGTGTGCTCAATACCTCTCCATCACTGTGCTCCCTCCCTGAGGAGGGGGGCCATGGCTCCACATCCTCCAAGCAGGGTATGCACGGCATCTGTGGGGTGGGAAAGACAAACCACGAGGCCCTGCAATTCAGCCCCCATCCATCAAAGCTGAGGCTCTTTATCCCCACACCAAGTGAATTGCCATGGGGCACAAAGTTGTTTGTGAGCTTTGCCTGCATACAGTGTACAGCTCCTCGGCTTCACATCACATATGCTGAGTGCTGAATTGTGCCATTCCTCCTCTCTCAGCTTTGATCCAGGCCTTCTGGTGAGCCAAAGACAGGAGAGCTGAACAGCTCTGCTTTGTGGTACTCACTCCTCCTCCTCCAAGACGCACTCAGTGTTAAAGACTCCTGCCTCCCAGCTGTGAGGAGAGATTAATCCCAGATGATCTACACACACTCCTGTTCCTGTTTATAGCAACAGCAATCCTGGATGGAAGCCTGCAAGCCTGGGCACTGCTGCGCCCAGCAGCCAAGGTACTGCTGCCAGCAGTACTTGCTCTCCTGACTGTCTGTGGGAACACCAAAATCACCAACACGGTTTGAAACCAGAATGAATAACCTCTGAGCCTCAAGTTGCTGAGTCCCACCATCGAGGCAACTGGCTGACTCAGGTAGGATAAGATGATTGTACACTGAAGATTTGGAAACAAGTAGACACAAAGAATGCATAGAGTTACATCAGTATACAGAATATGAAGCTCAAAGAATAGTTAACAAAGCTGGACTCAACAAAGCATAGAAAACTCTTAACAATACCAGAGTATTTAAAGATTTACTGTACATGGTTCTGCCAAAGCTGCCCATTTTGGAAACAACCTGCTTTGTTCTGGGAAAGCAGCCAGCTCCAGAGGGAGGGAAGGCTGCGACTACCACCTGTTTTTCCTCCAGAAACACATGAAATTTAAGACCTGGAGGAAAAAAAAACCCAGCACATAACTGAAGTATAAAGAGTGTCATCCTTCCCTCCAGTGCAACCAGACTGGGGCATAAAACACATGCAGGCTTTGTCCGCACCTGTGTTCCTGCACCTTTTGTCACCTGTGGTGTGTGAAGGGCATAAAAACAGGAGACAGCAAGTTTTTTAGTAGGAAGATACAAATGGTTATTTGGGGACAGCACAACACAGACTCCTACCCCAGCACAGCACGGAGGACAGCTGTGACACGTGTGCTTCATGTCACCTTGACCAGCTAGACACGTGGGCCAAGCCTTGTGCTGTGACACGGGAAATCAGGGTGGTCTGACACTGGTTCTATCTACACAGGCTGCAGATACCAGCTCTGCTGAGTTTTTATAGACACATCTTCTGTGAGGGAGGTGGGTGGAAAACCAGCACACATTAAATGCTGCCAGCAAGCTCGCAGCAATTTCCAGGATGGAGGTGTCTAAGCATCCTCCACACTTTGAAAATACTACATAATGGATGAATGCTTTCTCTGGCTTTACACACACTCCTCAGAGGCACAAGTGTGGCTGTTTTGGGAACACACCAGGCCAAACCTGCCATGTGTCTGTTTTTTCTCAGATTCTACACAATCTGTCCATTCCTTGTTCTATCCATCAGACCTTTGGAAAAGGACTCCCTCAAAACCTTACTGTGGAATAAGCAGCTTTGTGCCCACTCTGAAGGTAGGAGACCAGGTCCTACTAAAGCACAAGGTGAACTCACACCTGAGGACCTTTATTCCGTTGGGATACAGAGACTGCAAATATACTGTGCATGTCCAGGTGGGTCATCTGTCCTCATTCACAGGGGCTCCTTATCTGCCTTTCAATCCTTCCATTACAGACCAAGAAACAAGTCCAAAACATCCTCAAAGTCCTGAATAATTCACTGGTGGTTGGACCTGCTCGCAAGAGGAGACTTTTATGCAATTTTAAAGATGAGCACGCTCTGTGGGAACAAAAATTCATCAGGGCCTGAGGTTACTGTTGCTCTGCCCCCAGGGCAAACACAAAAGGACTTGTTAGCCTCACAATTCCTAAAATTGTCAGTGCTTGTGTTCATTTAATATTGAAGGTGGGAGCAGCCTAAAGCTTTTTGGCTCCTCGTTCTAACATGCTGTGATAAATTGTTCATGTGGCAAGAAAGGCTTTGGGTTATTTTATTAATTGTGAAAATGAAGATTAATTGGCGGGATGACATAATTTTAACTGGGGTTAGCAAGGGTTAGATTTTCATATGTTTGTTTTGGGCTCATTAAAGTTACTGCCTCAATCCCCCTAGCCCAGGTCCCTGAATGTAGAATCAACGGCCAAGCAGGTTTAATTCCTGCTGTCATCCTGTTTTCCACCTGACAAAATGGATGCAGCAGGGTAACTCCCTGCTCCATAAAATCCAGGACATGCTCCATGTCCCCACTTCTCAAGTAAGACTGACTGATGACAGGCTTAGATGCACTTAATTCTTAATGCAGCACCCCCAAAAAATATGACCTAGATAAAGTCCTATTTGCAGTTCAGGCTGGATCCTGACCTGTCTGATGACCACAAAGATTCACAGCAAGTGGTGAAGATAAAAGTGGGGCAAGGGGAAGAGAAAGCAGGAGTGGGTTTACTTTCCCATCTGGTAATTCAGCCTGTAGCTTGTGTCACTCTGGACCTGTATTTACATACAGTGGAGGATGCCAGAGAACAGCTCCAACTGCAGCTCCTCCTGCCACTGTGCGGGTGTTAGTCAGCACCACGGTCTTCCTGAAATTATGAGCTATGCTCAATGTGGAAAAAAAGCAAATAAACCCCCAACCCCCAGCCAATGATTCCGCAGTGACTAAAGCTGTCTCTCTGGGGAATGTGTCTCCCCAAAGCAGAGTCCTCAGCAAGAGAGCCCAAATACCTGTCTGCAGTCATTGGTCTGGCACCCACATGGTGAGAGGAGACAGCCTCAAGCTGTGCCAGGGGAAGTTTAGGTTGAGTACTGGGGAAAATTTCTTCACCAAAAGGGCTGCCCAGCCCTGGCACCCTTCTGTGGGGAAATGGGCACATTGAACATACACAAGTTTTCCTTGAAAACAGAAGATAAGCTGGGTACAATTAAGAATGGAGAAACTGAGCAAATTAGGTACAAATCCAGAACATCATAAAAGTCATTACTGTTTGTTTAATAAGAATTCAAGAATTCAAAAAGGGGCGAAATGTTCTTTTAGCAGCATTGAAGATGTAAAGTCTGAAAGCACAGGGACAGTACCAGAGCCAGAGGTGTGTCAGGCAGTGAGGAGCCTAAACACAGGGAAAGAACTGGAAGCAGACTGTGTCTCCCACAGGCACATCCAGGCAGTGGCTGCCCAGGCTGGCTTACGTAAGGCGGAAGAGGCAGTGTCGTGTGCCACCTCGTGTTGTCTCTGGGATCCACATTTTGCATCAGTGACGTTTTGTCCTCAGGTCCCCCCCGCTGGAGCAGGAGGAAGAGTTCTTGTTCTCTTTCAGTTCTTACTGAGCCAAATTTAGCACTGGTCACTGCGACAGAGTAGCTACCAGACGTGCACAGGGGTGAATAACCGAGATGTCCTAGCACTGTCACCTCGCTGTGCTCTGTGCCCTGATTTTATGGCAGGAGAGCAGGAATGGCCTCTGAGGAAGTGTTGCAGCAGCCACACCAGGGCCTGTGGCCCCAAATACCTGCGGTCATCTCCCCTTACTGTGCAATTTGGGTGACCCATAGCAGAACTTCCAGTGCCGTCTGAACTGAAGCAACTAACATAAAGGCCTCGTGACAGGAGGTATGACAGGTGAGGGTTGGGCTCCTCTACCAAGCAATAAAAAGGAAAAAGCAAAAGAGGCCTCAAGCTGCACCAGAGGAGGTTCAGGTTGGATATTAGGGAAACTTTCTTCACAAAAAGGGCAGCCAGACTTTGGAACAGACTGCCCTGTTAGTGATGGAGCTATCATCCCTGGAGTGTTTGAAAAATGTGGATGTGGCCCTTGGGGATGTGGTTGGGTGGTGGCTTTGGCAGTGCTTGGTTAACACTTGGACTTGATGATCTCAGAGGGTTTTTCCAATCATAAGGATTCCACAGTTCTGTGATCTGTCAAGGGTCACCAAGTCACGCTGCACCAACACATATGCTGCACACAACAGGGCCAGTGGCAGCAGACAATGTATCAGGTGCTCACTTGGACATTCACTGATGTAGCATATTAAACCTGGTGTCTTAGTTTGGAAAATGCAAGATCTGGCTGGGGGTGTGTATTCTATTGCCATCTATTAGGTGTGGGACAGTTATCTTCTCTTCATTGGGCCACCTGTTAAAACCAGGTGGGGCAGTTTTCTTTATCTCTCCCACAGCCAGTCCTCCCTCCAGGAGATCTCTGCTGTCCATGGCCACTGAGTGTCCCTGCAGGGCTGATCCAATTCCAGCATCCCATGGGGAGATGCTGCGCCCAGGGCAGGAGCCAAGCATTCCTACCTGGATCCAATCTGAGCCTGGCACAGCACAGCAGCCTCTGCCCACTGCATTCCCAGAGGAGCAGCTTTCTGCTGCCCTGCATTGCCAGAGGGAGCCCAGGCCCATCTGCAGCAGCCCTGGAGCTGCAGAGGAAAACTCCCCCCTTGTGCAGGATCCCTGCTCCAGCAGAGCCACAGCTGGCACTGCAGGAGGGCTGAGCCCCCATGGGATGGGGCTGGGCCACCTCCCTGACACACAGGGGGTCAGGGCATGGTCTGACTCTGACAATGTTGTTTTGTATTACTGCATTTTTATTTTTAATTTTTTTCTTAATAAAGAACTGTTATTCCTATTCCCATATCTTTGCCTGAGAGCCCATTAATTTCAAAATTATAATAATTCAGAGGGAGGGGGTTTGCATTTTCCACTTCAAGGGAGGGTCCTGCCTTCCTTAGCAGACACCTGGCTTTTCAAACCAGGACACCTGGTAATCCCAAAATGATGGGCATCTGACAAGCACAGTTGCAAGGACCTTCCCAAGCCCTAATAATGAGCACTGCAGACCTGCCTCACTGCTGCAAGCTCTGATTCCTACCACACACTGCTGTGTCCACATGTACTCTGTTTCCCAGCAAAACTGTTTACTAAGGTTGAGGCTTTACCCAAACCTGGGTTTTCTGACATATGAATGTGAGTATTTCTTTAAATTAGGTCTTTGGCTATAAAACTCATGCTTGGAGACCTCCTGTAGGGATAAAAACTGAGTGCAAGAAGTGCATACCTTTCAACTCCAGGGCTGAAGTAACCCCTTTGCAGCCCATCCGCCCACAGAGGTGCCATTTAAACAAACAGACTCTCTGTTTCTACCTGGGGTACAGAGAAAAACCTTAAAACCCCTAAAATAGCTCTCTTTAGTCAGTGTGATCAAAATACTGACACTCCCCGATGCTTTTCTTTTGGGATCTGTGCCTTTAGCCAGGAAGCATCCAGGGGCATTTTAAAGCCCTTTCTCTAAAGAAGTGTTATTTTCTGAGAGTGAAGAACTTTGGCTTCAGTACAGATATGAACATGCAGGAGCTGGCCAGCTGCATAAGGATGTCACTTTATCTGCTAAACCAGAATCCTAGAGAAAAGTCTTGCTATTAATATTTCATCAACTCCTCCTTTGTCAGGCTCTGATATTTCTGAGGCCATGTTAAGGTAATCTGCAGTCTGACAGTGCCAACAGCCTCCCAGCAGGGCAGTGTGGCCACACTGGGTGGGATGATCCAGTCTAATACCTGTAGCTGCAACTAGGAGGTCTGGCCACCCCTCCAGAACTACCACACTGCTGCTGCTGCCTTTAAGATCTAAGATCTCTTCTCACAGCCAGCCCAACACAGACTAACCCTGAGGTAGATATAGCAAAGATAGATTTCACAGTCACAGAGTCTCAGACTACTTTGGGTTGGATGGGACCTTGAAGCTCACCTTATTCCATGCCCCTGCCCCGGGCAGGGACACCTTTCACTGCTGCTCCTAGCCCCTTCCAACCTGCTTTTCTGCTGGATTTGTGAGCTGAAGTGACACATATGGAGACCCAGCACACACTAAAGCCACTAGAAGGGCAAGAGGTGACAAAACAGCAAGATCTTGTGCTGTGAATCTGAAACAGCTCTGCCAACTCCTGATTCTATTAAGTATCCTCCCATTACTGAGGAAGCACAAACAAAAGCATGGAAAACCATCTGACAGCACAGCCCACGCAGCCCAGTCCTTTGAGTAGGGACATCAACAGAAGTGCTGAAGGCATGAGGTGACTAACTAGTCCCTCAGGAGAAGAATGAGGTGAATGCTCTGGAAACAGCATTCTTTGTGTGAACTGGGGTATTTCAATGCCCTCCAAGGAAAACAGGCTGAACAAGGTTATAGAACTTGAAACTTGGTCTGAAAAATGCTTGTCCAAAAGCCTGTGCATGAATATTTCATAATCATCGATTCCAATTTCCAAACAAAAGCTGCCTGTAAATAATCTTTTTTCAATACATACTGAGGCTGACTTTTCTGGCTTGCACACCACTGCAATAAAGGCCTTGTCATGGGAATTCACAGAACCTGGATTCCTGTTCACTGTGCTACAGGTGCATTGGCATTATGGGGCTAAAGCTGGCAAACACCATTACAAGAGGCCAGGGTGCAGAACAGACACAGAAATACACCAAAGAGTTCAGAAGTGCTTAAAGGGAACAAAAGACAGCAGTGTTGTTGCTATTACTTTCTGCTGTCATAAGACACAAAATACAGAGGAGTGCAACAGCCAGGAGAGGAACCAACTTGTGTGCTGAGCAGCTGAGAGATGGAAAATATCCCCTTCCAGCACTTTATCTACTTCAGCATGTGCTGGCTCCAGGTGTGCTGTTCAGCTCCACCTGCCCTGCCATCCCCAATCACGTGCCTGTAGGAACCAGACCTTTCACAGGGATCCCCACGTGCATGCATGCTTTTCTTCAGGTGATGACATTCAAAAGCAACATTTTATCCAAAGGATCCCTGAATGTTACTCACTAGACCCTTCAACCTGGCCACATGCCACAGCTGGGGCTGCCCAACATTCATGTGACACCCAAAGCAGCAGTTAGTTAGCAGAAAAGACAGCTCAGTGACATACAGTTCGTAGTTTTGGTCTTCAGTCTCTTGCTGCACTGACAGCTCCTCCAGAGTTGCATCAATATCCAGCTGATTTGTCTCCAGCTGCCGTAGCAACGTCTCCCTCTGAGGAAAGGAAAACAAGCTGGGTCTGAGCAGAAGGGTCACTGTAACAGATCTCTGCGCACCAAGATCCTGTGTCACCACTCTACCACAACACCATGTGCAACAGGAGCCCTGGCCCTGATCATGGCGTCCATTTAAATACAGAGCACAAAGGGAAACTGAATAAAAAGCAGATAATCCATAAAGTCTGTGTGTAAGAAGCACCTTGTTCTGTCAGCTATTCTCAGCCATAAATCAATAATGTGCTATTTCAGACACCACAGCACCAGTTACATTTGGAGAAAGGATTCAACCCCTGCAGAGATCAGTTGTGCAACTCATTCACTCAGGCCTTTTGATTTTCTCTGTGCTAGATCAGCTCCTCTGGGAGCAGGACCCAGCTGAATGCAAAGCCTCCCAATATTTTCTTTTTTGCTGTTGGGGTAGATGAGGGAGCATAACCTATCAACTCAGTGAAGTCCTTGCCCCTCTGCCTCCAGCTGTTGTTCCACAGATGGGGGACAGACACCCTAGACCGTTTTCAATGGGCAATAAGGTCAGCTGACTGCACTAATGTAATCCAGGACTGCCCCACTCAGTCCTTCCTTTCCCACGTTTCCCACAGAACTCAAACAAAAACCTCAGCTGAGGGGAAGGGCTCCCTCTTCCCGACATCCAGACGACAGCAAGGAGAGATCGATACCCACAGGCACAGCCAGCTCCCTCAAGGGCTGCGGCCCTGCAGGGCTGACACAGCATCCACTCCTGCAGAAACATCATTCTGGATCCCCTGGACAAGACTAGAGCTGTCAGTGGTGCAAATGCTGCCCCACAGCCCCATCCCCTCTGCTCAGGCACGGCTGGCTGGCGTACAGCTGGGCACTGCCCCTGCCTATGAGCTCACCTCCCAAATTCTGGAGTCAAAAGCCATGTGTTTGTGCCTGAGGGCATCAATTCTCCCTCTCCCACTGCCTATGCACTGGGTGGCACAGCAGCAGGGCCAGCTTGTGCTGAGTTGGGCTGGTGACTCCCAGCCCTGCACAGTTCCCGTGACAGCAGGTCTGTGGTGCCACAGGCTGCATCCCTGCCTGGGCAGGATGACATGCAAGAGAAACTCCAGGCTTCCTCCAAACTGCCAAGATTTTTGCTTTGATAACTGCCTTATCCTCCAAGTACATTTCAGCTTTGCTCTGACAAATATTTTTGAAGGCTAGCATCAATAACCATGGTGAATTCTTAATTCCCTGTCTGACAACACTTGAACTAACTGCAGAAAAATCCCATCAAATTAAAAGCCCAAAAGGAAATCTATTACATAATTCCCAGAATAATAACCATCTGAGAAGACAAACATTTGCATGAAGTAATGGTGTTCAGACTCTACATGCACATGCTGCTGGCATTATGGTTTCATAGACGTGACAACTCTGAAGCTATCAAGCCACTGCACAGGTTTGAAGAGCAATTAACTCATCTGGCTCACACAAACCACACCAAGTGCTGTGCTCTGGAGAACGATCACAGCACAGCCTGAGCCCTCCATGTCAGATTCTACTATGACTGAAATCAGCAAAAAAATTGAAGTAATTTTTATTTTGTACTGTAAGACCAGGTGACTCATCACAGTTGGTAACCCTAATTTACTGGAAGACATAGTCCTTCTTGAAATGGAAGTGTTTCTATGATCATTTAAGCTAATTTACTGCTTCCAAGGCATTTAGAGTCTTCATGTTTACCTTTGCCATTGTGTTAAGAGCTTGGAGCAATCCCTCTTTTCTTTGCTGAGTAATTTTTATTCATCTTATTCAAGTGCTCTCTGCAGATGGAAACTTGACTTTAATTAACATGTATGCATGGAATTATGAAGTCATTACTTAATGCCAATTCCTTTATTGTCATTTACAGACAAGAAAGATTCAGCAAAATATGCTATTCATATTTAAAGTTGTTACCCTCATCAGAAGTACTAATGAGGACTTGAGAATTCAAATTCTAGATTTCAGAATTCAAGAAAATCAAGATCTCAGAAGCATTAGATATCATCATTTCATATTATTCATGCAGTATAAGCAAAAATGAGACAGAAAAGGGCAAGTCTGATGCTTCTTTGTCCTCAGTTTTGTAAGACAGGTGAAATACATGCTGAGCAAATTAGCTGAACAACCAGAGACAGAAGGGCTACACTCTCCAGTGCTTACCTTAGACTCTTTGATAATGACTTTAATTAGACTTGTCTATTAAACAAGTGGTGTGCCTTGCCTTACACTTTGGCACTGAGACATACATCAGTTTTATTTATTTCAATTTTCACAGATCACAATAAATCAAGAATATATACTTAATAAAGATAGACGTGCAATCAATTTTGTACAAATTCATCACTACTAATAAACTTCCAAATACTTAAAAAATACATTCTATTTTAGCATGCTGGATATTAAAATATTAAAGAAACAGCTTATTTTTTGCAATGACCCAAAAGAAGGGAATAAATAATGTGCTAGAGACCAGTGCTTTAGCTGAAAGGCACTTGCAAGGGCTTCCTGGGAAAAGGCAATCTCAACTGTCTGCAGAATCCTGTCTCCTTCTAGCACAGCATCTGGAGGCCTGGGTGACCTGATGCCATTTGTGGGTTTCCAGATATACAAACAGCTGAACTGCATCCTCAGATCTGCCAATCCTGCCCCTGGAAAGGAACTGATAAATAATTGAAGAGCTCAGGCTGACAAAGAGAATGAGCTCTGAACTAGGGGGTATGGATTTCAGCCCTTGCTTTTGCTGTGGAAGATGTGTGACTATAAAATGAGCACAGGAATGTGCCATTGAAAACCACACACTGACCCCAACCCTGCTGAGAGACAGCCTGGGACCTCAGATACAGCTGGACCACTCTGCCCTGAAAAGCTGTGGAGGGCAAGCTGAGAGGCACAGAAAGGTCTGAGGCTGACTGAATCCTATGTGCATTTCATACCAGGCAGCATCCTCTCCTTTAATCCTGCTCTGCTCCAAGGAGAAAAACTCCCTTCTGGAGCCTGGTACTGGCAAGGAACTCTGAAGATACAAGAAGAACTTTCAGGAATTAAGTCTAGATGTGATTTTCCTACAGATTTCAGCTCATGCTGCACTGGATGTTGAACAGGGCCAGCTCCTGTCCCTGTGCACTCCAACACAAGGTTCTCAGTGAGTGTCTGGGAGCAGTGAAGTGCCCCAAGGCAGCACTGTGGAGCAGCATGAGGCACTGCCCATAAACCTGAGGCACAAGTGCAAGGGGCGCTGGAGAAACCAATGCAGCCCATCTTATGTGAAGTTTTGACATCAAGTAAAGCCCCAAAAACTGTGTGGAGGCAACCAAAAGTCTTCAAATGTGCAGTGTTATAAACCCAAACATTTCACCAGCAACATGCTGGCAAATTTCAGTCTTCTCCACTGAAAAGCAGGTTGGATTTATAGCTCATATTTCTACAACCTCCCCCTCAAAAAACTGACTTGTTTCACTGAGCTTTTATACATTCAATTGTCTTATCCTGGTTCCTTCTGCTCTGCAGCCTGAGGACTTGGTAACATCCACCAATGTATCTCAGCTCCTTCTGAACTAGCATTTCACTGGGGATTATTTATATAAAAATACACACATACACTTCAATTACTGGTAAAACATAATAAAGATCTACTGCCTGGGTTTTTCCCATCAAACAGAAAACAGTGACACAACATCCTATGTGCCCTCAAAAAGCATAAGCTACTCATCCCAAAGGACCCCCATGGGATCACCCCAAAAGGCGATCTTCTGAAGGCCCACAGATGAGAATCCCACCCTTTGGAGCCTTTGCCCTTCCCTCAGCCCTCCCAAGAATCCTCAGATACAAAGGAAATATGAGACTGGATCCATGTGAACAGGATGCAAGCACATGGATCTCATATCTAATGCCCTTTACCATTAAGGCTAAGATTTTCAGCAAAGAGAGGCTTCTGAACTACTCAGGTAATGGCCAAATCTCTTCTCATCTGAGTTTTAACTGAACAGAATTGAAATTCAAAGTTTAACAGATGTGTGTATTTTTCATTTTTGACTTGGTAACTGCACCACTGGATGCCATTTTGATGCCAGTGAAAATGGAGCTTTTCTCCAGAAGTCAGCATTGGGAACTCAGCACAGCTGGCCTCTTGCAACCAGAGACACATTTAAATCACTCACAAGCACTAATGTTCTGACATAATTTTGTTGTACTAACTCTAATGAAAAGAAAAATCTACTCAGGATCCTTTAACAGCAAATGAAACCCCAAATACCAAATTCCTGCCTTAGAAAGGAAGCAAATCCAATCTGTCTCACACATGCAGCACATCAGGAGAACATCCCTGCCTTACCTGCAGCTGCAAGAAGGGGATGTTGAAGAACTTGTGCAAGTACTTGAGGCCAAAGCTGTTCTTCATGGAAGACTCAGCATAGCGGAAATAGGAGGAGCCGGGAGGCCTGTGCCAAGCAGAGAGGAGAACACTGTACCCAGCACAACCTGCAGAGCCTGCACAGAACTGACTTACACACCATGAGCCACCCCACAAGCCAGCCCCCACCCTCAAATGTAGCCCAGGGCATCATTCCGCTTGGACTCGTTATGTTGTGTAGAGCCAAAATTCACACTGAAGGGTGGCAGAAGGTGGCTGCTGGTGTGTGATGGTGTCATGTGCCTGCCAGGCTAAGAAATACTCTGTCAGGACACTGGGATGTTGGTTTCCTAAACTGGGGATTCACAGCTTTACAAGTTGTTCATTTCACAGTAAAGGTTTTTGTTTTAAAAACCACAATTGGACTGACAAAAATAATATTGAAAAATTATTTTGTAAAGAAATTATTTCATAATGGATAAAGTCTTAAAATTGACACCATTTCTTTGTGCCCGGCACAGGCATAAACAAATAAGAAATGAGGAAAATGAAAAAAATACCTTGAAAACATAAAATTACGTACAAAGGTACCATCTACTGAATCTTGACCAACAAATACTATTTTGTACCATGTAACAGAGCATCTCAGATCTCTGCTTAAGGGAAATGCTTGTCTGGCTGGTGAGGGACATCTGACTTGGCCGTGCCCTGCAAGCGCTGCATGGGGGATGCTCAGAGGCAGAACAAGGACACAGCTGCACTGGCTGGCTCTCGTGTAGCTCAATCACTTGGACCAAAGAACAGCTGTGCTATGGGAGAGGACCCTCTCACAGGAGAAGGACTATCCAGAAAGAAGATGACTTGTTGGGAACAGCACTTCTGAAAGGCACATGCTGCCGGGCACATGCTGTCTCATGCTGTTTCCAGGAGCATGGCAAACAATCTGCTCCACATCAAAGGGCCCATGGTGTCAGCAGCTGCTGCTTGTGAGACACGGGGAGTTCTGGGAGCCCAAGGCAGGCAGCAGGACAGAGGGCACACGTGACATAAATGTGAAACACGGCAGGGACATGGTCACTGCCGGGGGATGGCAGGGAGCAGCTGAGCCCCGCTGCCCTGGCCGCTCACCTGTTCAGGTTGTCAATGAGGTCCCGCACGTCGCCGGGCAGGATGACCCGGTGCTCCCCCATGTCCCGGTAATTCCCAAGCACACACACTGGAACGTGGGTCGGCACTTTAGGAAGCTCCCTCAGAATATAGTTAAATGTCCTTCATCAGAGGGGAGAGAGCAGATGAGAGAGCAGGTAAGTGGGAATATCGTTCTGTTAGCAGTTTCATGCACAAATCACAAAGAAAAAATAACCACAGGAATTTTTTTTCCAAAATCCTTCCAAGTCTGTGACTTCTTTACCCCATCAGAGAAACACATTAACCCTCAATATGTTTGCATGATTCTTTATTCAAAACCAACTTCAAAAGCTCAATAATAATCCACTTTTACCAGAACCTTCACTTCTCCTACAGCAATCTCAGTCCTGCAAAACTGTGGGGTCAGCAGAAGGAAAGGATTCCCTCCCTTCAGCTGTCCACAGGCTCACTGATCCACACCAAACCTGAACAACACCAGCCTAAATATAAAGCAGGACCTCTAACCCCCTCCTCTTTCCACTCTGGATTCCTTATCTCTCTTACTCTCCTCAGATGTGTAAAACCAACAGTTCATTACTTCTGTAGATTAATGCAGCCTGGGGCCTCTAAATAATCCTTACTAATTCCAGTTTCTTGGGAATTTCTCACTAGTATCCTTCTTTCCCTTGCGCTCTGGTGAGCAGGGGTTTGCAACGTGCACTTTGCACCTGTGATAGCACTAATTATCAAGCACTAATTACCAAGCCTCAGCCAGCAGCATATCGGCAATTGCAGCACACAACCCACTGGGACACTGCTTGTTTGGAACAAGCCCAGGAGAGGAATGTATTAAAAGCCATGTCACAAGATAAAGCTTTTATTTTAAAGGATACAAGCTTGCTCCAACTCATTAGGCAGGTTATCAGCTTCCAAATTACACTGGGAATCTGGAAATCTGGAAGTCATTTGTTTTGCCTGAACAAGGGAGAATCACATGGTGCCAGTAAAGGTCTCTTACCACTGCTTGGTGATGTCAAACATCATCACTACACCATTGCAGTTCTTATAGACATCCAGGAACTCTGCATCCAAAGCCATTTCCGATTCTGCCTGAGGAAATAAAGGCAAAGAAGCAGTAAATAACTGGATTCAACTTCAGGCTGATACAGAACACAATGGATACAGTACTGACTGAGCAAACTTTCTAAAGTGACAAACACTGTAAGGAGTACCTGTGGATTTCACACCATTATCACTGAAATAAGATACTTGGTGGTTCCCAGCTTCCACTTCCCATAGGAACAGGATGTGAAGCACCTGATGGTCTCTGACACCACATGCTAAAACTCACCCCTGTCCTTACCCCTGTGCTCCCAAATCCTGTGTTGGCAGGAGAAGTCCATACAAACCACAGAGGACACAGCTCCCATTCCATCTTTTTTCTGACTCAGATATTGGCTCTACTCTTAATACTGCTGGTGTCCAAAAGCAGGGGGCAGTTTCTCCCATGGATGACTGACAGGATTAGTACCCAACTGGCTTTTCATCATTTGGACTCTGAATGCTGCTAAGTCCACATAGTGCTGGTCTCAGCTTGGTCTCCATGGTCCCAGCTCAGTCTCCATGGCTCCTACCGAAATTTGGTGCCCCTGGAATAATTCTCACTCTTTTCCCATGAATGGAAAATGCACCCACGTTTGCAAAGGAAGAAGCAGCCCTGGTAACTGTTCTCATAAAGGCTTTTCCCATGGGAGAATATTTTGAGGAAAATTCTCCTCATCTGAGCCTGAGCAGATGGGCACCAGTGGGAGTGCAACAGCCCAGCTCCGAGGAGCAGCCAGAGCAGGACATCAAGTCATTTCTTCAGGCCCCACAAGAAGGCCCTGACAAAAGGAATTTCTGCCTCTGCCCACAGGAAGACAGGTACAAAGCTGCTGAGCAAACATCTGGGGCACAGTCATTCCCAGTGACAGAACGGAAAACAGCAGGGAAGTTGCAGTGAGGGCAGGAGCAGGGCTGAAATGCACAGATCAAGGAATGAAGGGCATTGGCATCACCCACTAACCCTCACCCACCTGCCAGGAAGGCCTTAGGGCAGGAACAAATATAGAACTTGCTCCTCATGGACCAAAGGTGGACAAGAGGCCTCAGACCTCTGAATTCTAGGTGACTCACCTCCTGAGGGTCATTCTCCAGTTTCAAACCATCTCCTCGTTTTTTGCATTTTCCTTAAAAAGAATAGTAAAACATATAAAAAGCATTACATTGGGCAAAGAACTGGAAGATGAGTCTGTACAGGGGCACAGCAGTTAGAACACAACCTCAAAGCAAATCCTACTTCTACTATAAGCCTGGGGGATGAGGAGGGGTGGGATAGGCATGCCTTGCTGAAGAATCCCAGCTAGTCTATTAAAAATGAGCAGTAAAGCAATCCAAAGACAGAACTTATCCAAGAAGAAACCCAATAGAAATCAAATAAACTGTGGGAAAGGAGTTGTGAAGATGGAGAGACAGCCTATATGTGTTCCAAAGGCCAGAGCCAGAGGGTCAGGTCTGGCCATCACCAGTGAAGGTGCAGAAAATAAATCCTCCAGAAGCACCACCCAAAGCACACAAAAATGAGCCAGGTAGCAGGTACAACTCTGACTAGGCTCCCAGAAAAGAGCAAGAAGCAACGTGCCTAACGTTTGTAGAAGACACTGGAAAACCACTCTAGAGATTTGCCCTGCAGTCCCACAGCCATGGTCCTGCCTGCAAGAATCTCAACTCATCTGCTTCCTCTAAGGCAGTTAAAGGGCAGCCCCTGAGGCTTCTCTCTTTCCTTACATCTTACGGAAGCATTTTCTGACATTTTAAAGTACCATGGCATTTAACTCAGCATCCCAGAAACTGTGTTTTTAAAACTTCAGCCTCCCTGGAAACTTTGTGTCAAGTCCATTACACGCTAACTGTGTTTCCAAATCTTACAGCTTGGAGTCTCAGCAGAGAGGTGTATCTGTAGCTATGATTAACAGAGTGGCCATCAGCTGACAGGATTTTCTGGTGTAGACACTTGGCTCTAAGGATTGCCAGGAATCTCAACATCTTCTGTCACCTACCGCCAAAGAGGTTTAGCGTGGACACACCATGAAAAAATATTGGCCTCTTGTTTAAACTGAATGTTCTGAGTTTCCAGAATTTTATCAATGATAAGCACTGCACAAAGAATAACCCTGCAAGATCAGGAGTTATGTTTGACAGATACCAAGTACCTCCCAGATGTTACTGACAGCATTTAAGAACTGTACTTCTGAAATAACTTTGTTGTGTCTTTTCCTAGCCTAAATAACGAAGAGTTAACTAAATTATACTTGGCACAGTCTTGGAATTGCTTCTCATCACTTCTAGAAATTTCCTGTGTCACTGATAACAGAAGGTGTTGGCAGCTCAGACGCACCTGAAAAAACCTTCCCACTGACTCTGTAGAAGACTCTAACACTGAGGATCAAAATAGCTTCTACTAGCTCTTAACTCTGCTGAATCACATGTGGAATTCAGGGTTCTGCCAGATGCGGCACGTGAAACAGGGTTTGTTTTTCCTGCACACAGTTCAAGGATAAATAGTAAGAAAATACAGTTATTCAGAAAAGCTTTAATGCTGCATGTTATAGCAGGTGATTCTGGGGGTGCTTCTGTGCATCACTGCAAAATGTTTGCCACACTCATGTCAGCTTACTGCTGACATCTGAAAGCAGCAGAAAAATTAATCCTGATCCCTCTTCATTTGGGCAATG
Organism: Calcarius lapponicus; assembly: GCA_039654755.1. Taxonomy (NCBI): domain Eukaryota; kingdom Metazoa; phylum Chordata; class Aves; order Passeriformes; family Fringillidae; genus Calcarius; species Calcarius lapponicus. The sequence goes on along the minus strand of JBBFKN010000012.1, from coordinate 4,270,192 downwards.
TGTTTCCCTGAGGGATCCAAGTATGGGCTCTGATTCTTCCCCATGCAGCCGAAGGTGTGGGATGTCTAGGCCATGCATGTCTTTTCCCACTTCAATTCAATTAATTTCAAGTGAGTGACATTTGTGTGGCTTCTCTGAATATCCTAACATCACTATTTCTGCAGTCACTGCTGAATTATGCTTGGCATGACCTACATTTCTAGGTATTAAAAAGAGAAGCCCAAGCAACCACAAATACTCTCCATCATTCCTCCCATCCTGAGAAATCAAGGTGTCTGTCTAACCTGGGCACATTTGCAGTCAATGCTTTGAGACAGAATATAGAACCCACCCACCTCTCCATGCTCATGTTTTTCTGTGTGTATCCAGAGGAATGAGTAATATTCTCACACATTGCTCATCAGTGCTGCAAAGGAGGTCACCTCAAAGGAGTCAGAGAGCCGAAAAGCGCATGTGTGTACAGATTCAGGCACAGCCTCTATTTTTGGAACCCAAACTGCAGGATGAACCAGACAAAGATAAGATCTATGCAGTGACAAGATGCAATTCAGCCTATAAAGCAAGGGCACAGTGACAATTGTGTCACTGTATGCATGAGGTCCAGATTTTGAGGTTGTACTGATGTGTAATGGAGGAGTTTCAATTAGAAAATGCGGGTGTGCACGCTGCTATGGCTCAGGTCCCCTCCCTAGAACAATGGCTGCTCTTCATTTACAGGCATAAGAACAACTGCAGCACTAAATACACTTGGCAGCTGTGCCCAGGAGTCTGCACAACAGCTCCTACTGGACAATGGGGTTGTGATCACCACTTGAGTCTCTGCAGCAGTATGTACCATCAGTTTTGCTGCAGGATAGAAGGATTCAGTACAACTTGCCAACAAATGCTGTCCACCATGCAAGGGGGCTGCTACCCTTCACCAGTCTAAAATACACATCTGGAATACGTGCATCCCTTGTGTTATCTAACTTGGAACATCTGAAAATAATAGAAATATAATTCTGATCTTTCGTTCTTGTAGGACATGTCTGGGAGGCAGAGGGGTGAAGGTGCAGCAAGGAGGAAAGGAATCTTCAATTCAAGGGAAAGCGTTTGTCTACCTTGTAGGCAACAGAAGAAAAATATGATTTGATGCCTTCAGTCATGTATCAGGAAATATGTGGTAACCAAAGTGGCAGAAATTACAAGACAGGAATTTACAACTGTTTCCTGAATCCCCTGCATTCAAGCAGCTTCTCTAAATTCAGGATCTGTTATAGCTTTATGACCTGCAGCAGTTACACAACTTGCTGCAAAGACAGAAAGATGAGTCAGGATTGTGATTCCTGCTAAGAGAGATCTTTCCTGTGCTCTGTCAGTTCCAAGAGCAGCAAAGGAGATATTTACTACACACGCCACACAAAATCCAATACAATCCATGGCTGGAGGCAAGCTCATCTTGGGAAAATTTTAACAAATGGCAGCTTTCCAGACATGATCCAGCTCCCTGAGCAGGCCCAAGGAGAATGCAGCAGGCAGCAAGGAAGTCTGGACTCCAGGGAGTCTGCACATTTTAAAAAAAATCCCAAATTGTCAAGAACAAGCCAAGAGGAGCAGCGCAGTCTGACAGCTGCCATTCCCCACTGCCTCACCACACTAACCAACATCACAGCTTTTAAGCTTTCACAACAAACTTCCCCGCATTTCCAAATTATCATCTGGAATAACCAATCTAAATAACCAATACCAAGCTAAGTCACCATCCAGGCAGGGCTGGCAGAGCTGCCGTTTGCATCCCAGTAGATTCTGGAGGGAAAACCCACATTGCTGAACCAGCAAGGACAGGGAGGACACTTCTAGGGAGCATCGGGAGAAACACCACTCAGGAAAATCACCATTAACTTCAGCCCAGAAATGCACACCAAGTTTTCAGGGCGCAACTCCTGCAATTTCCCCAGCCCCCTGTGACTGCAGAACAGCAGCACTGCTCAGCAGGCGAGAGCCCAAAGCTGCTTTACACAACTGAAGCTGAAAACTGCAGTTCATGGATGCTCCTGTTAGTTAGTTAAGCTACAACTCACATCAGTGCTTTCAACACAGTTTCTCCCATCATTTAAACAGAGGTCTCCTAATTTCCTCTGAAAATGAAACAGGGAAATGCTGGCAAAAGAATTTCAGCCTGGAAAACTTAATGTGGAAATGAGTGTTCAGAACATGCATTTTTGACAGTTTCAAATCCAGCCTGATAAACGCAGTGTTCTGCCCAACTCTAAATATGCACATGAGCCAGGATTTGGTAGGCAAGGGAAAAAAAGGAGGATCAAGTCTTGTCAGCACTATGCTACAGCAGCACTGGATACTTTACTATTGCAAGTCTACAGTCCAGTGTGGCTCTCACCCAAAGCATCACGCAGGAGGATTTTTTGTCCTAAGCATACAGAAGGAAAACAAAAATGTCATAACATTAGGATGAAAGTTAGATATGAGCAAGCTCTTACTGCTTAATATGAACATTTTCCTAAAGCTATGCTCATCAGGAATCCACAGTGCTATGGCAATAGGAAAAGATTTGATTTCATTGACATCACCGTTATTCGATTTTTACATTGCACTGATTGAGCACAACTGATTGCAAAAAAACACATACGTGTGGTCCATAAGTACGGATCATAACAGAGTGAGTTTTATTTCAAAAGAATATGAAGTGAAGAGATTCCATTAAGATTTCCAACATAGGCTCTGCTGTCAGAAATCAAAGCAGGACCAGAAGAGCTGTTATCAACATCTGTTCATAGCACGTCCTGTCCCCTTCGCCAAAAAACAAGTCTTTAGTTGAGAAGATGACTCTGCTCAGAGAAGCTATTCACAGAAATAAGTGCTGGAACTACATGATTCCCAAATTAAATGTCTCTCTATTCATACCAAAGCTGCAAGGCAGCGAGAACACAGATGTTTTCCTCAGATTCCAGCCCTCCACTTGTTATCCCATAATCTGAAAGCTGAACTAATCAGACTGACTTCAGCAGTAACTCTGGCCTAAGCAAGGTTTTGTTTACCCTGTGAAAACTGAGCCTTAAAACACTAAAAAGATAAAGTGCTCAGGATTTTCATTTAAAGCTCCTGACACAAGTTTATCCTGAAGGCTCCATTAGGTATCTGAACTAGAGGTCCTGTTGCTAATTGTCTTTCTTTTTTCCCTATTTTGAATACAGTTCAGCTGACATGAAAAATGACATTTCTCCTTTTCCCACTCCCTATTGTAGTTTTAGTTTTTGGTGTAACACAAGCGTAAGTTGCATTGGTGGTGCCTCTGAGATGCCACTCTGCTGAGGAACACCTGAGAGCACAGATTCCAGCCAAGGCTGCAGGAAAGGCAGCACCAGACAAACCATCAAAGCTTGAGTTTCGATGACTGTGGCCAACAAATGTGACAGACACCAAACAAGAAGCATCACTCACAGAGCAAGAGCCGCTCACGTGTGCAGCTGCTTTCCTGACCATACTCACACACTAAACCAGGAGCCTGGCTGGTACTAAATGCCTCTTAGAAGCCAAACAACATCTGCATTCGGGGCTACAGAATGGGTTGTGGAGATTTACATCTCAACCCCAACCCCTTCCAGGAACAGATTCCACCACATCCCGTTTGCACTGCATCCACACTGTGTCTTCACAGATGTTTTGGGGTTTGGTTTTGCTCTTTATAAAACAAAAGTTTATACTCTGACAAAAATTGAAAACTAATGAAAAATGTATTTATAGATCATAAAATTTTCCCTGGCTAAGCATTTAGAAAATGTTTTGGAATGCACATATTGCATTTTCTGTCCTAGTGAATTTAAGTGAATTGGCTTCTCTTTCATCCTTTCCCCCTGCAGACATTACCCACTGGAGGTACAGTTTTACCAAATTAACAATACAATACCTTCACAAAAACAGCTCAACAAGAACTTTTATAACCAGAACAAAGAACTCAAAACCTGTCTAAACATTAAAGGAAACTATAAAGGAGAGAAGGTGAAGTTTATTCTGAAGCTCAGAGAACTGGAATATACAGAGGAGCAGGCGCTTCATCTGTCATAAGAACGTGGAACAATTGCTTCTCAACACTGGGTTTGATCTGAAGTTCAGATTCCAGATAATGGGTTCTAGCATAGGGGACTCACCTCTCCCTTATTCTTTCAGGAAGTGGTATAATAAATACAGGGTTTTTTTTAAAGCAGAAGCAAGCAGGTATTTCTGAATTCCACGTAAGTTTTTAATTAAAACTGAGAAAGAACAATGGATCTCCACTAGAAAGAAAGTTATAAATCTTACCTTTGTCCACTACATCCCAGACTTCAACTTTCACAATATCATCAGTGGCTGGAAGCACAACAGAACACAAAGTGTTAGAAGGTTTCAGTAAAACACCCAACACTCAGAGAGCCCAACCCAAAGCCAACATGGAGGAATGTCAAAGCATAGGAATGTCAAAAGAAAAGCACATTATATGCAAGAAAAAAAACCCAACCACAAGAAGGCAATGAGCTGTTGAAGGTGCAAGCTGTTCACCAACACCATGCTGTCTAAAGAACTTCATAAACACTCTTAGTCACTTAAGTGATGGCTGGATTTCCTTGCTGGTTCGTGTCAGGTTTGAAGCATGCTGTAAATACTTTGCGTAGACTCTTTTCATAATGTACAGAGGTTTACAAAGCCTTTCTAAAAATACAAAAATCTAATTTTGAGGATAAAGTCTGGTTTATAAACAAGGCATACAACTGGCAAAAGGAATATATATACACATTTAAGAAAGATCAATCACGGCATTTCCGTGTAAACATGACAGCCAGCACACAGTCCTGCAGCTACAGAAACCCATTCTCTCTGCACATTTCCAGGTATATTTTGTGAAAAATAAGGTCTCACTTGCAATTTTGCTTCCTAGAGCTGCAACATCAATAAATTATAACCAGCAACATCCATTTGAGTTGCTAAAATCTGAAGCCAGACATGCAGAATTCTAACTCCAGTGATTGCTGGTACCCACAGGCAGCCAATTCACGTTCAGGTGGCCTGAAGGCTGAGTAGCTCTGGATCAATGTTTTCATGGAATCCAAGTCTGATTTTCAGGAAGGTGTCCCAAGAAACAGCTGCTTTTTGGAAATGTTACAGGCTTTGAAGCAAAAGCTTGTACTTAGAGCAGCTCTGAACATAAAGCTGGAATAGAAGGACAATGCCTCAGAGTATAAAATAACATCATAGGATGCCATGAGAGTTTATCTAAGTGTCATTATCAAACCACGAAGCATTTTCTACACAGGACTCACTCTTGGCTTAATGAAATGTTTCAAAATATTGTACAGACAGATTATGAATAAAGGAAAACTGATCTTTTGCTTCTGGAGAAAGACCCTTTTTACATTTACACATGAAGCAAAATCAGCCTCTGTCTTCCTCACAGTAATTCCTGCTTAACTTCCTATGTGCCAGCTGGGCAGGAGGCCCTGGATGAACAGGAGACTCCCCTGGGTCAGCCCAGGCAGTGCCTTGCAGGACTGAAAGCACATGGCAGTACACAGCACAAAAACTTCTGCTCAAACCACCACACCCCACTAACTAACTCAGTCCCTGAATATTTCTACAGATTATCAAACCAGGTAGGCTAAAGTCCAACCTGTGAATCACTCACCTGGCACCCAGGCAAGCCAGCTCCTCCCCCCAGGCACTGGCACTGCAGGAGCTCTCCCTGTGCCCCTGCAGGTGCTGGGACACACATCAGCTACTGGAGGCCTGCCCCTGATTCCTGCCCTGCAGTTGGCAAGGCAATCACAGTGCCTTTCCACAATCAAGGCTTGCTGCAAAAGGGCAGGAGATATTTGCCTTCCCCAAGTTTTGCATGGGCTCAGTAGGAGCCCAGGAGGCTCACTGTTCTTTCCAGAAGTGCCATGTGAAGCAGTACATCAGGACTGACAGTTCAGAGAAGGGAGCCCTTGGGGTGACCGGGGGCCTAGCACTTTGCTCCTGAGCTCTCCACCTCCTTCCCAGGAGCCAAACACGCCCCCAGTTAGGATGTGCTGGTCTGCTGTGTGATTCCCACAGAACTGACACCCTGCTGAGCAGCAGCAGTCCTGGCAGCTGGGGAGCTGAACCCCCTGACCCCACAGACCTGCTTTAAACCCTCCTGGCTGAGGGCAAGGGCAGAATTTCTCAAAGAAAACGACTGCACGAGACCCAGGAAACACATATTTCCACATTTTTCCTGCTAGCTCACAACCAGGAAGTTCTCCCCTTTCAATACTAGTGCCATTCCTGATTATCCTGATCATGCAAGAGGATAATTGCTTTAGTGCTGCTTCGCTGGCTTTGGTGTGTGACTCATACCCAGCAGCATCTCACCCGAAGGGGCTCTGTGGCAGCAAAAAGAATGCCAATTTATCCTTTCAACTCCCTAACTTGGATTAGCACAAACCATGGATCAAAGCACTCCAAAGATCTGTCCTGAGCTGCTATTTGACCAGATACTCCCTGGCCAGTGGCACACTGAGCACTGCCTTCCAACAAAATGATGGAGGCACGAAAAGAATTGCAAGAAAGCTCATTTAAAACTAAGAACACACTGCAGGTGGGTTCATCACCAGGAACTCACAGGCCCTCAGACATTTTTTACCCTCATTCAATGACAGGATTCACTTCCTGTGCTCTGGATCACAGATCCTACAGTGCAAAGCAACTCTGCCAGCCCCATTCCCATCTCTCAGGCCTTTGAAGGATCTGAGTAGAACTGTTTGTCAATTTTTATTTCAAACTCCCTTTCTCAGGTTGCCAAACAGAGAAAGACTTGGCGATCAGTATAATTCAAAAAAGTGTTCCTTAGGGTCAGGAATGGTAACTCCTTACTTGGACACAAAAATTACAAATACCCATTACAACTGGCACAGAAAAGCAACTTTGTTCATTCTGAATAAGAAGCAACTCAGACTCTGCTATCTTTATTAATTCCTACAGTATAAAATTTCTGAAGGTCCTACATTGTGCATCTAAAATTGAATTCTTCTAAGACCAGGCAATGTAAGAATCCTTCAATATTTGTTAGCGATTTAATTTACCTCTGTAAATATTTGCCATCAACTACCTCATAATGTTTATTCAGGGTAGCCTGAGAGCATGAACATAGGAAAAACAAACTTTATTTTTCCTCTACAGATTAACATGGCCAACAGGGCAGGATTTAGACCTGAACCAAGTACTCTGAGGGCCCGTATCACCAATCTTGGATGGAAACTTCTCACAGCAGGAAACAGACTTCACAATGTTTTTTAAATGGGGGTTATTTTTTGAAATGTATCTTAAGAAAGTCAATGGAAAATGTCCTAAATTATTGGAAATTATTACTAAGACAATAGTACAGTGTTTTACAATGTGTAAAAGAAACTCAAATGAAAGGCACAGTTTCAGGTACAGCTTCGCAAGTAGTTTTACAAGATCAGCAACACTTAACCTTGAGAAAAGTCCATCAGCATCTGTACACACTGCTGTCAGCTCTGGCTGGGGAGCTCTACAGAAACACAGCACACCAAGGTTAGAAGTGGGACCTAGAAGTAACCTATACACCTGTGGGTCTCAGCACACAGCAAAGCCAGCCTCGGGTGCAGGTGTTTTCTACCCCAGGATTGCATCAGTGTTGAAAAAGCAGTGTCTGAGCATTGGCTCAGGGAAAGAAATGCAGACACAGGTGAGATGACTGGATCTTCCTCCAAACACCTTTTTGCATGTACACATTTTGTACTTGTTCATGGATACAAGTAGATATGAATAAGCCTCCTAAATTAAATGCCAGACTCCCAGGCTGTATCCAACACAAGTGTTGTGTTACCTGCACCTATCAGAGAAGAAACCCAACTCTGATGCTTTAATCATGATACCCCAGAAAGCCACAATTAACACTCAGTGCATTCTTTACACTTGGGTATCTAGGAAACAGGAATTTATTTCTTACTCTGATCTAAGTCTGTTTAGGCTGAAGCATTCAAATTTGATTTTGGAGATAGCTTCCACCATCCAGCTTGTAAGCTCTGTGTTCATTCCTCAGTAACTGATGTGCTGACATCCTGAGAGGAAGGAAGAGGAGTGAGGGGAAGCATGCCACAGCATACACACACCATACAAGAGGTTTGGCTACAGATGGGAAACACCTCTGTGTGACCACAGCACATCAGCTGGTGAACACATCCTGTGGCTTTGTGAGCATTATCACGAGACTTGGGCATCATGGTATCACCTGGCAATTCAAATTTGGGGGTGAGTTAGACACAGCACTCAATTTGGTGCTCACCCGACTGCACAAGGTGTTCTCCCAGCTGGGAGGAGTTGGGCAGTACCCAATTCAACAGGAGATCAGAGTGAGGCAGATGGACAATGTCTGGTAATGATGATAATGACAAACAACTGCTGACCCTTTCTGTACAGCATACTCAGTCTTATAGAGCACTTTCATACTAAATCAGGAGTTCATCCCACAAGGCTGTGGAATTCTGAATCAGTAACCTGAAAGCTGGACTGAATGCACTGCTGAATCACAACCTTACACAACTTCAGTGCCTGCAGTGCCTTTTCCAGGTGGGATGTAGGGCTTTCACAGCCACTTGCAACCAGTAAAATAAAAATTAAAACCACACTGCAGCGAGAACTTAAAAAAGGCACTGGCACTTCTGTGCTTCAGTAAGCCAGCCTAAAGCTAACAGTACTACAATAATTTTTGAAATCCTCCTCAGTCACCAGAATCTCTTTATGTTTTCATCAGTGAAATCCAGTTTGCACCATGTATCCACTTCTAGGCAATACAGTAACACCCAAAGCACCGTGTGCCTCAGCGACAGATTTACACAACAAACCCCTCCTCACTAACTTGTCACACATATTAGAAATTTTTCAAATACTTCAGACCGCCTATTAAACACTTCCCTTGAATTGTGGCTTCCACAGACATATTCTTTAGCACTTATAACATAGAGCATCTGACAAAATTAAAAGCATGACTGAGAAACTATGAATAATAAATTAAAAAGCCTGAAGAGAGACCATTTTGTTTCCCAAGCTGACAGAGAAGAAAAAAGCAAATGAAGCTGCAGTGGAATTTCCTCCCCCAAGGCACTGTCCCATGACTGTCATTCCTTCCACCCTCTTCCATCTTACTTTTGTAATTCCAGTGGATGCTGGTGACTTGGATCTCCTGAGTTGGAATATATTCCTCAATAAATTTCTTTCCCTGCAGTCGGTGCCAGAGTGTGGTTTTTCCAGTGTTCCTGTCCCCCCGAATGACAATTTTCACTAGAGAAAAGAGCAAGCAGACAAAGAAAGTGATTAAACACAACTTGAGGAATGCTGTGAAAAGCATACTAACTTTTTGCAGGCATTATTCAGATGTAATTAGTCCTCCCATACTACACAGGCACGATGGGGTTCGTTAGAAAACATGAGCCTCAGTCATTTAAATCATTGTTTATTCAGCAACTCATACCAGCTCAGCAGAACAAACCAACAGCGAGCTTGAATCTTCAGAATCTGCACAACTCCAGCCAGCTGAGCCTCTGCTCTTCGATGGACACGCTTGATCCCTTAAGCAAACCAGCATCAGTTTGGTTCAGGCTTTAAAGGAAGCAAAGGGCTGAGCCACGGCTGGACCAAGAATTCCTCAAGGAAAGGCAGAGAGGAGCAGTGACACAGCCAGCATAGGGGTACATGAGCTTGGAACACCACACCAACCATGGATTAACACAAGAATACCAGGTGGCTTTTCCAAAACTCGTTTATCAAGGAAAAAAGAAAGATGTGGGTACAAGGAGTCTCCTGCACACCCTTCCCACTGAATGCAAGCAGACTATGAGCGTCCACGTTATGCCACCAATATGGCAGACAGGAGGAGCCTTCCCTGAGCTCTCTGTGCCCAGCGGTGTGGCTGCATGGTGGGAACCTCCCCTGAAGCTGGGACATCTCTTAAGCTTCTCCTTGAGGCAGAGACCTTTTAGCCCTTACAGATCAGGAGTCTAATCCAAGCTCTTTCTGAACTGTGGTTGGACAGTCTGCCTGTGAGTCTCCCCTTCAACTGGAACACTCCTCTAGGTCTGAGGTCCTGTACCTGGGAGTAAGAGATCCCTCCTTGCCCAACAGATCCTCAGTAAAGAACTGCTGGCATGTGGCATTAATACTAATGAAATTGATACTCAGTATCAATTATTATAAACTCTGTATAGGTAAGTCCATTAGACAGAAATTGTCCAAGGCCAAGTCTGAGACTAAGATTGGACCCAGAAGCACCTAAGCTCCATCAGGAGTTTAGAAAGAGGGTCCCCTCTAAGCCTCATAACTCAACAGGAGGGTCTCTGTGCAACTCATTCCACCTCAATTCTAAGTCGATTCTCCTCAGGGTGTTTCATGCATGTGGTCAGTAACAGAGTGAACACTGCCATCGACATTTGTCAAGTCACACTTGAACAATATCATACTTTTGCTTGTACGGCTGCTGCTCATTCTTTAAGTGATCTAAATCACCCATTTGCAACAATCTCCCATCCTCCTGCCTTCTCTACCTCTCCCTGGCCCTTCCTCCTACTTTGTCATACCCTATTCTGTTGCTGGCCTTTTAGGACAGGCTCTTCCTTCCATTGCCGCCTGTATCATTTCCCTTTCTCCTTAAACACTTCTCATGCCTTGAGAGAATAGAATCACAGAATGATTTAGGTTTAGAATTATTTGAAAAGGACCTTTAAGATCAACTATTCCAACATTTCCTCAGCACTACCAAGGCCACCAGTAAACCATGTCCCCAGGTGCCACATGCACATGGTTTTTAAATCCCACCAGGGATGGGGATTCCACCACTGCCCTGAGCAGCCTGTGCCATAGCTGGACAGCCCTTTCTGCAAACAAATTTTCCCTAATTGCCAATCTAAACCACCCCATGCACAAGTTTACGTTGTTTCCCCTTCTGTTACTTGTTACTTGGTAGAGGAGGCTGATGCTCACCTGGCTACAACCTCCTGTCACCAGGCCCTTGTGTTGGTTGCTTTAGTTTAGGCAGAAACCCTTTCAAACTCTTCCAAGGAAAGCAAGTGTTCAAAATATCATAAATTGTAGCAATTAATATAATGAACTTTCCAGAGTCAATGCAAACATTATCTTGCTCTTTCTGAAAACACTACCTTTTATTTTCTAAATTTTCTGTTACATTGTGGAATTTTTTTTCCAATGCCATCTTTGTTTTTACTGGCAACTACATGACTACTGGAAAACATAAGCTGAATTTTTATTCAGCTGAATAAAACTGAATTTTTATTCTTGTGTTTTGATTTGGACCTATGATCCCCTGGAAAATGGGCCACCTCAGACACATCTAATGGCAATCAGGTGATTAGCATTAGGTTGATCATCATCATTTGGGCAAGGAGATCTGAGACAGAAGGCTGCCTTCTGCTGCAGTTCAGGAGCTGCTGCAGTCATTTCAGAGAAGAACTGAAGAGGTCAACTTGAAGATAAAGCACAAAAGTCTGTGGTGAATTCTGCCATTGCAACAGTTACACTGTGCTTTTTTTTTTTTTTTTGTAGTACACAGAGGTTTATCTTTTTTAGAGCTGTTTATTCTTTTTCAAAATTACTTACCACACCAGGAGAATAAAGGCAAAAATTAACACAGTATTTATAGGCTGATTCACTTAAAGGTCCCACAGCATCTCTGCAGACAAAACAAACCAGTTCCTGCATTTCTGGTCACCTTGTGTGTGGTTGTTTCCTACTTACAGATGGGAAAAACAAACAGTAGAACATCCCTTTGATTTTCTGGAATCACAAAGCCAGTTCATGGCATAGGCAGAATGAGACTCCATTTTTCCCCTTTCAAACCCAAACCTTTCCAAGCTCCCACTGCCTGCCCTAAAACGTTCAAACTCATATCCCCACCTTGCCCCAGAATGCAGCATGAGATACCAAAACTGTGAGTTTTAAGGGACAAACAGACCTTTCTTTAAACAGTCAGGCTGCTCTCAAGGTGCACTTTCAGGATCACTACCAGATAATGAGGTTGTGAGCTCTCCCCAGAAGGGACAGTCTTACTTCATGCCCACACCACTTTTTATGCACTTAAACATGGAGCTGGATCAAGAAACTGAACTGGCTGAGAAATAACCTTGAAATGATCCATTTTCAGTTTTCTTCTCTAGCTTCACTGCCCAGCTGAATGAGCAGTGTATGGAAGGCATGGTTGGAGTGCAAGGGCATCCCTCCCCGCCCTAATCAGCTCACATTCAGATCAGTGCCAGGTGCTTGTGGCACCACACACTCAGTCTGAGCAGGTCCAAGCACTCTCCATTAGAATCTCTCTTCTCTTACATAGTGTACAACTTCTCACTGACTCTTTTCCTGAAGAAAGAAAAAGTCTTTAAAAACAGAACAGGAAGAAGGCAGGTGACACAAATCGGTTTTTGCAAAGCAAAGTCTGTATTTGAGACTTTGGCTGGGGTAGGTGTGCTCAGTGACAGGCACCTGCAGGGCAGGAAGGCCTGAATGAGCTTCCAAGCACTCAGGCTGGGGCACCATAGGCCTGGGCTGTGGCTGAATGTGGAAAGAGGAACAATAACTACAGGCAAGGTTAATTCTATTAAGTAAAACTGTTGCCTTATTTTGAAGTTAAATCAGTACTTACTGCAAACAGTCAGAGGTTTGCAGCAAAGACAGAAGAATTATCTGTGGGAAAAAGGGTAGGGATGGGGAATAGATCAAGATGCAAGAAAAAGTTAAACAAATCACTTTATTCATATAGTCATTGCATCAGGAAAAGCAGAGGGATTTCCATTCTCCAGATGGGGAGATGGAAGCAGAGCAGCGATGATACAGGCCCAGAGAACAGGTCTGAGACCAACTCAGAACTAGAAATCAGGAATTCTCAGCTTTGCCCACATTCCTCCAGGACTCTGCAGCAAAGATCCCAAAACTAATAACACCATGGACAGGGTCATAACCTTACCCTCATTAAGGTCTTTGGGATTTCAACTGAAATGCTTTGAGCTTGCTCTGCTGCCGAAAGCAGCACCACCTGCTCTGCAGAACCCCCCAAGCACACTTCCCACAGGCACAGGCCAGCAGCAGACAAAGCAGGGCTGGCAGGAGCTGCAGAAACACCTGTGTCAGCCACAGGAGGAAACAAGAGAAGATGAGAAGTGGCAGGAAGAGGAGAAGCCTTCCTTTTGGGAGTCGTGCTGAATGAAAATACTTAACAATGAGTCTGGGAACTACAACTCCCAAGTAACACAAAAGAAGTAAGGACTATAATGCTTACTAAAAAGGTACATGGTATTAATTAAGCTTTGTCTTTTAAGGAATGTGTTAGGCAGAAAAAATTAATGAGGAATAATAAGGAAAGGGAGTGAGGGGGAATTCTTCTGCCTTTGGTACCCCAGCACTGGTGACAGCCTGTGCTCCAAGCACACACACAGGAGTAGGGTTTGTCAAGTGACACACTGGATACAGTGTGCAAAGCCCAGAGCAAGGGTTCCATGTCTGGGGAATAGAAGGGATTAACACTTGGCACCTCCACGCCTTTTGTTCCTGTCCCTGATCAGCAAATCCCAGGATCATTGTTTGCCCATCACTGCCTTATGTAAATGGTCACGTTTGAGCACTCTGGAGCTCAAATTAAGTTCTGCAATTGCTCTTGTAATTTGTTGAAACAAGCAGAGCTGCCAAAGGCACGAGAGCCAGTTCCTCTTACTTGCTCTTGCCACGCTCCCTAACAGGGCCAGCACAGCCCTTGGAAGAGCCATGCAGCACACCTGATCCAGGGTATCCCAAGCAGGAAAACAAGAGCAAGTTTTCACAAAGACTGGTTCCCCAGCCCTGGAATCATGATCTCCTATAAAGATTTCAGCCATGACATTAATGGCAGAGACCCACGTCATTTTCAGCTCTGTGTTTTCTCAGTGCTCAGGGAACTCTGGTGGTAACTGAATGTGAACCACAGCAGCTCCATGCAGATGGTACAGAGTGTGTGTGTGCTGGAATGCAGTATGGAAATGCTTTTGTTTTACAATAGGATGTCCCAAGCAAAGGACATGATTGCTGCCAAAGGCTGGTACTGGTCGCTGCTCTCATAATTTCATTAAAAATCTAAACCTTCCCAGCCCACAATGCTCTTTCTCTTGAAAAGTTGACTGTGTAGGAGAGGGACCATCAAAACAAATCATTCAGGTTCAACTTAATGCTCTGTTCTACCTAGGGTCTGTAACTCTCAGTGCCATTAAAAACACCTCACAGCCTTCAGCATTACCTCAAACATGGGGCTATCTGTTACAAAATGTACCTGAGAGCTGCAGGGGCTGCTCTGAGCCCAGGGAGGCACCTAGAGCCAGGTACAAGGCCTGTGTCCTAGCCTGCTTTATCAGTGAACAATCAAACGTATTCTCAGCATACTAAGTATATTTCTGGGAAGCAAACAGGCTTCATTCACGATCTGTAGTGATCTAATGCAGCAAAGAAACATTTCTGTAAAACAAATCACAGCAGCCCTTGGTTTAGTTTTCAGGCAGTTTCAGGGAAACTGAAGAGTTGTAAAGATCCTTGTGTGCTAACGGTGGCTCCAAACCACATCCTGCACTCCTCTGCTGAATGTCAGGAATTTGCCAAGAAAGGAGAATTGGCAATGCACAGGATTTGCAGTTCTGCCTTTCCTGAGCAATGGCCCTTGTGATGACATTCCTTCACAGCCCACCTTCAACTGAGACCACCTCACCACGCTGGAATGCTCCCCATCTCCCAGTGCTATGGCTATGGGGGGTAGCCTGAAGCCTTTTCATAAGCCAAGCCTGCATCTCCTATAAATATTATATAACAGTGATGCTGGGAAGAGTTACTATGGAGATTGGAAAGCTTGCCTGAAGGCAGTGACAGAAAGCTGCAGTTTTCAGCTATAAAGCAGTAACTAGAACACAAATCCTGGTAAGACAGAGCACAAACCAACAATCTTTCCTGAGGCCTTTCACTAATGAGACAAAAAGCAGCGAAACTACAGTTAGCATTTTTGGCCTTGCACAAATGGCAGACAGGTGCCCATGCACAGGTCTGGCATGATGCAGTCACCATGGAGCAGAGCTGGTCCCATCCTGTGCCAGCAGGATGCAGCTGATCCCTTCCATCTGCAGCACAAACCTCCCCTGTCTGAGAAGCCAGCTCCTGGCTCTTACATAATTCACAAGCTGGTATTAGCTACCTGATCTCTGGCACTCAGCTGCCCATGCAGCACACAGGTCTTCTGGGCTGTGGCCACATGAAGCCCCTGCACAAACCAACAGTCTGAGACCAGCAGATCTCCAGGAGGTGTTTAAGGATGCAGTGCTGTGCTCCAAGGCAGCACCTTCATCCTCACCCTCATCTTTCACTGGAAACCCAGTCTCAACAATCACACTTCTACTTTTCACACTCAGGATTGCTTGCTAAGACACTAATTTTATAAATTAAACAGCACTGGCATATCTTCAGGTGTGCTAGGGATAAAGGCACCAAATGCTCTCTCTAGTAAAAAGGAGCATTTCGAAACCTCAGTCCCAAAGCACAGCCATAATATTAAACAAAGAGAAAAACACCCCAAAACCTAAAGTGTAACTTCTCCATCACATTCTGTTTCAGACTGAGATCCAACAGTAGCTCTATTCCTCCAACACGTGTGCCTTCACAGAAATTATCCAGTGCCACATTCACAAATCAGTCTTTTTCCCACCTGCCAATCTCTCAGCCTTCTGCAATCTGCCTTCCCTGCCTGCCTGGATCTGCACAGATGAGCTGGTACTCACAGCGCTCTCTGGAACCAGTTCTATTTTCAGCAGGAATGACATAACTGCTGTCCCTATCTCACAATTGCTACTTGGGGAAGTATTTCACATACTTGCAGTGCCCTCCTGAAACACTGTATTAGAAATCACCTTTACTGAGCTCCAAGGGAAAAATGCAGCTCTAAGCCTCAACACTGAGAGAAAAAGAATTCTGAAAGTGTTCCTCGATAAAAGAGCAAACGTATGAGTTGCAGAAAAGACAGTTATGATGAAATTATGTACCAAGGACACACAGAGGTATTTACTGTCCACCTTTTACTAAAGCCTGGCAGGGCTGAGCTTTTTAATAGACTCTTATCATACAACCACTACAGCTTAATTACAAGCACCATTATGCTGCGCTGCAGGGAAGATCACCCACGCACTCAGGGGAGTTACCCTCTTGATGCTCGAACCGACACAAACTGATGTACCAGGCACTCTCTCTTGGGCCACAGCCGGCAGGCAGCGCTCAGGGACGCTGCTGCACCGCGGGTCCCGAGTCCTGCACCGAAAGACAAAAGTTTCCCATCCCTCACTCCTCCAATAATCTCCAACACTTAATTCCAAACTTGGCTTTGAGCAAATACGGATAAAAGCACCAACCTGCACAAGGAAAGCACACGCACTCCCAGCCTGGGCACGCTACGGGGCACCAGACCGGGCCGCCCGCCTCCCTCCCGGCTGGAGCAGCCTCCCCGGCCCAGGGCTCCGACTCACTGTTATACTGGACTCCCTTGGCGAACCTCCTCTGCAGCGCCTGGTTCATGGACTGCAGCCCCGCAGGGATGTTTTTGTCGCGGACCGCAGCCTGGTCCGAGCCCACCAGCTTCTTCAGGGCCGAGAACATCTTCGTGGTCCCACACCTGCACCCCGGGGAACGGGCCGAGCGCGGGCTCAGGGGCCGGGCGGAGGCACGGGGCGGCTCAGGGCTGCGGCGGGGCCGGCCCGGCCATGCGGGGCGTAGGTGTGCGGGCCCGGCCCGGCAGGAGGAAACTGCGCCGGGGGAGGGGAGGCACTATCGGGGCATGTCCCGGCGCGGGGCGGTGGAACCGGTGCCGGGGTCCGGCACGGGGCGGTGGGGCCGGGCCGCTCAGCCCAACCGGGGGCTGGGGCCGGGGGCCGGGCGTGGGAAGCGGGGGCGGCGCGGGGCTCCCGCCGCCGCCATCTTGGCTCTTCCGCCTCACCACGGGGGGCCGGGGCACGCGCGGCGCGGGTACGGCGGCCGGCGGAGGACAGAAGGGCGCGGAGCGCGGTCGCCGCCGCGATCCCTGGGACCCCCCCCCGCGACCCTCTCAAAGGCCGAGTGCAGCCCAACACGCCCGAGACCCCCCAGTGTGATCCTAATAACCCCGGCTGTGCCCTCCTGGGACCCCCACAGCCCCCCAAGAGTCTAGCAATCCCCTCTTGGCAGCTTCACAGCCCCTCCACCCGTGACCCCCATAACCCCTCACGAGGCCACCGCAGCATCCCTGGGACTACCCCCAGAACACCTCTAATCCCTTCCTGTGCCCCCTGGGACTGTCATAACCCGTGTCGTCCGCTTTTATGCCAGCCCCATTTTCCCGTGACCCTCGTAACCCCGTAAGTGTCCCGTGACCCTCAGGGTCCTCTCTGACACCCCGTAATCCCATGCTGCAAACCCCATATAACCCCCTCGTGGTTGCCCCATCCCCTGTGCCCCCCATCTCGGCCGTGCCCCCCACACGGGTCTCCCCGGTCCCACCGTGACCCCGAGCCAGCTGCAATCATTCACCTTTAGGGAGGAGCAGACACTTGTACCCCGCCCGCTGTCCCCTTCCCGGCAGCCCAGCCCCATCTCCTGGGAAATGGGGGCTGGACCCCATCCAGCAGGACCCCCGAGCCTCTCGGTGTGAGCCTGAGGCAGGCTCAGAGACTCAGTGGGGAGAAGCCCGGAACCCCACAGAGGTGGGGACACCGGCCAGGGGGGGCAGAGAGGACCCCACAGCATCCCCTGCGCCCCCCGCCCTGCTCCCCACCAGCCTGAGCATTGACACTGGGCTCTTTGGTCACATGAGAGACATTTACTGCTGGAGAGACATTTGCAATCTGCAGGGCCACCACAGCTGTCAGCACTATCCTGCAGGACCTCGGTGCTGGATGCCGGCTCTTCATCCTCTGCCTGCATCAGTTTGAGAGCTGCAGGAACTCCTCATCCTCTGCAAGTGGAGAGACGCAGCAGGTGATGGGCTGTCCTGCACTTTGTGTCCCACCCCACACCATGGTGGCATTAATGTACTTTATATTGCTGGCAGGGACTATAAAAGATGGGTTCTGCCCTAACACAGGCTCCATCTTCCATCCATGGGGTCAGGCAGAACCCCCAGCTCCTGCCCTCCTGGGAGCAGGCACACCCAGGGCTGGACAATGTGGAAGACACCTCAGTCACCCCTCTCTGCAGGATGATTTTCTCTGCCAGACTCCTGACAAACTGGTCATCATTTCCCCTGAGGGACAGGTGGTGCCTGTTGTGTCTCCCAAGGAGGTTCAGTACAGAAACCCCTGCACTGGCTGGAGCTGGGGGGCCTGGTAGGTATCACACCCCGGACAGGGACCCCGGCTTGGTCCTTAGCTGGTGTCAGGGTTCCTGCACCACCAAATCTTTCAGCCCAGGGCTGTTACCTCCACTGCTCCCCACTGCACCCCAGCCTGCTTGGGGACGTTCCCCTTCTCATCAAGACCACACTGAAGTTCAGTCATGGCCTCAGCATGTCTGCAGCTTGCCCAGCCTTGCTCTACCATGCTGTCTGTGGGCTAATGGTCATATTTCCTACCCAGGACAGATCCCTCCCAGGCACGGCACAAAACCATCCCACACTCACCACGGACCCATGACAAACCCATCACAGCCCAAGGATACACCCATCCTGGTCCATCCTGACCCAGAATGACCCATCCCAGGCAGAGCACAAAACCAATTCAGACCCATTCCAGAGCCAGACTGATCCTTAACTCATGGCAAATGCATCCTAGGCCCACAATGGACCCATCCTGGACCCATCCAGAGTGAGGACAGACTCATCCAGAGCCAGGACAGCCCTGTCCCCACCCCAGGCAGACCAAGTGCAGAACAGGAGATGTTGCAGGCTGCTGCCCTGGGGTGGGGGGCGAGGGGAGTACCTGCTAGCTGAGGAGCCCCGCAGTACTCCTTGCACTCCTTCTCCGAGTAGAACTGGTTCCCGTTGCCCTTGCAGCCCCCATAGCTGAAGGTGATGCACTTGCCCTGGGCTGCATCGAAGGCCCAGCGTGTCATCAGTGCCTGGCAGGGACCTGGGACAATGGGCAGCCTGCAGGCAGCTGCAGGGACAGGAGCTGCGTGAGGCAGGGTGTCCAGGGACCCCCACACCTCCCACATGGATGCCAGGCATGTGGCATTCGAGGCAATGCTCAGATCCTTTGTGATGCCTCAGCAAAGGCACCTCCAGTGCCCCTGGCTTCTCACCCTCGGTCCGGCATGCCTGCAGGCACTCCTTTTCTGAGTAGAAGTTGTTGCCGTTGCCCAGACAGCCTCCGTAGTGGAAAGTTTCACAGGCCATGGAGGAGGAGTTGTAGAAGAAGCGGGAGAGCATCCCGCTGCAGGGCCCAGGGTCCCGGCTCAGCCGGCACGAGTCTGCGGAGCAGCACACCACGGGTCACAGGCAAATGGGAGGGCAGGCCAGGGGGGTCCCGATGCAGCCCCCTCCCCTGGGACCTACCTTCCTTATTGCCAATGTAAGTGGGCAGGGGTCCTGCAGCTGATCCCTCCTCCAGGGGTAGGACTGCTCTCCGTGCTCTCTGCACCAGTAGGGAAGCACAGAGCTGCCGTCAGTCCCTGCCTGTGGGACCTGCTGCCCACCCCACTGCCCTCAGGGCGGGCTGTGTCAGGGCCACCTCAGGCTACAACCCTCCTCTGTGCTCCCAGCACATCTCCAGTAACAACTGATCTTGGGTCTGCAGGCTGTGATCCCTCCGCACCTCATGATCTTCCCAGCCCTGTCCTCTTCCAGGGTGGGGTCCACAATCCCAGGCTGTGGATTAAGATATCCAAAGTGCCCAAGTCGTGCCTCATGCTGGGGATGTGCCTCAATGATGTGTTACCTGCTCTTGAGTCAACTGGGGTTTTTTTCCTATGAAAGTCCCATTCTCCCTGGAAAATCTTTCAATACTCGACCCTGAGAGACTGGGAGGTGCTGAGTGATGGAAGTTGAAGGACCAGTGGGTGCTAAGCTCCCCCATCCCTGGAGAAGGGGCCTACAGCCTGGCTGGGACACACACAGACAGGCAAGGAGCAAGGAAACACCAGCAACCTTCACACTGTGAAAAAAAATCAGAGCAGGAAAAGTCTCCCACTTGGAAATAAGCTCTTGTGCCCACCTGGCCACCAGGACCCTCCACCTGCAGCCTGCACCTGTCCTACCCCCATCCTTGCAGGCAAAGCCCAGCAGCAGAGGTGGAAGAGCAACTCTCAGGATGGTCAGTGGAGTCACTGCCCAAACAACATGTTCTGCCCATAAAGCCTTCTCCCTGGACACCTGATCTCCAGTGAGTTTGGCTTGGAAGGGATGTCTCTGGCCTTGATCCACTTCAGAAGGTCCCAGCTGGCCCACTTACCTGGGGAGCATTTTCAGTCTCTTGAGGAACACATTCACCTGGCCCAGGAGCAGGAGAGAAGATGAGCAGTGTAAGAGGAGAGGTGTCCTGACAAACTTCAGCGAGTCCAGCACTGTGCACATGCAGGACCCTGGGCAAGGGGACACCCTCCCAGTTCCACCCAACGTTATTCCCCTCTTTCTGCTTTCCACCTCCCACTCGCAGAAGCACTATCCTAAAATGCCCATGTCCCTGAAATACCCACACCCCCCTGGGTCACCCCAAAATCCTACACACATATACACACACCCCCCACACCACACCCCCACCCACACACACCCCCCTCCATCATGCTAGCCCCTTCTGAACCCCAGACTGAGCAAGGAGCCTCCCAGGTGCTGGCAGCACCTAGCCTGGGGACCAGACACAAGTGTCCCATGCCCTCATCATGTGGTTTCATTGACCTGACAGCCTAGCACAGACCCCTCTGGAAGCTGATTTCTCTGGCGGAATCCTGACTGATACATGGCCTTCTTTCCTTTTCATTCCATCCCACCAAAGCATTTGTCTCTCCTTCCTCCCTCCTGACCATTCCCCATCTTCTCAGCTTGGCAGACCCAGAAGGAGCAGCTGGAGTGCTCTGGCAGCATGAGAGGCACATGCCCCACAGGAGGTTACCTCTGTTGGCCAGGATGAAGATGGAGTCTTCAGGGATGCCCATCTCCAGAGCCAGCTGATGGAAAGACTCAATGAGGTCCTCCCGTAGCTCTGGACTCCTTCCTGGTAAAGAGAAGGCTGTGAGCAGGGTGCAGTCCCCAAGCACCCACTGAGCTTGGGTGGCCGCAGGTGGGTGCAACACCAGACTCCTGGTCCTTCCCAACATAGAATCAGGGAAGCCAAGATTGAACCCAACCATTGACCCAGCATTGCTATGTCCACCCTAAAACATGTCCCTGACCTCCACATCTACATGTTTTTGAACCCTTCCAGGCACAGTGATGTCACTGCTTCCCTGGACAGCCTGCTGTTCTTGACCAGCCTTGACCAAGGGCTTGGACAAAGCGGGTTTAAAATTTCTTAATCATGGACGGCAGCATCTCCTGCCACTTAAGGGCTGGGTTTCCTCTAAGCAGATATCACCACCTTCATCCCAAAGACCATGTCGGTTTGGATGTTCACATCAGCGCCTGATGTGGCTCTCATGGAGCCATGAGACTCCACCTCTGCCATGCCAAAGACAAGCTGGTCTAAGCCACCATTTCCAAAGCCCATGGTCAGGTCCCTTAAGGCCAAGGGAGCTGAGAGACCCTTATAGGTGATGTTTTTGAGCTGTGCTGGTCCTCCCTAGACCCTGCTTGCCCTCAAGTGCCATGGCCAGACATACCATATAGCTTCAGGGTGGTGCTTGGGCCAAAACTGCTTTTCTTCTTCATCAGAATGACAGCATATTCGTCATAGTTGGTACGGAGCACATAGGACTGGATAGACACATCCCATCCTGAGTGAGACAGAGATACACGGATGTCATTCCTGCCCCTCATGGTGAGATGCAGCAGTGTAGGACAGCCCCAAAGCTGGGGGCTGAATCTAATTTAAAAATGTGATTTTTGGGAAGCAGACTCAGATACAACCATGAGTCCCTTCACCAGTCTCTAAGCTGAGGGGATTGGAAACCAAGAGCTGCGATACCACTAATGCTCCTGAAGTGTGGCTGTCCCTGCTCCAGCCTGAGACCCTCACCCAGCAGGAGTGACCTGCTGCCAACATTTCATCATCCTGTGGCTGTGCAGGGACAGTGCTCAAACAGCCATTTCCCTGCAGCTTTACTCTATACTTTGACTAGAAATGTCCACATCAGAGGCCACTCCACAGTGTGGAGTAGCCTGTGAATCCCACTTTTCTGAACCCCTTCCACCTCTGCCTGCTGTCCCCAGAGCTGGTCCCCATCTCCCAGGCATGCCTCACCCCAACTCACTGGGGTTGTAGTAGGTGTATTTTCCAGGGGTGCTGGTTTTCTGGTACTCCCCTGAGACTAGTGTGCAGTCACCTTGCCTGGAGAGAGGAAGAAAACAATTAGCTACTTGGTAGGATTATTTTCCCTGGTTATGGCATGAAAATCGTGTCTGGGGCACCAAGGACATGGTGCAGGACCCCTGAAATCATGCTGCCCAAGGTATTGGGTATTTGAACCCAATCCATCCCCTCCTCAGGGCTTGGATGCCAGGCAGAGCAAGTAACCCCTGTGTCTTCCCAGCCCCTGGGAGAGGGAGCACCCCTGGGTGGGATGGCTTTGGAGGAGGTTCAAGCACCTCCAGCAGTGCTCCCAGCAGTGCCCCATACCTCAGCCTGGTGCTGGCAGTGCTGATCTGGTCAGTGCTGGGGCCAGGGCCCAGCACCAGCGTGCCCATGCTGAACTTCTCCTTGTAGTTCTTCATCCATTTGCAGGTTGTGCCGATGGCGATGTCGAACCACTTCCCATACATCTGCAGGGAGGTGGGAGACACGTCTGCACCATGAGCCCCCCCTCACCAAGGTGGGACATCACCTGGTTTTGCGCAGAGTCAAAATATTCCTGATGCAGGGAGAAACTGGGAGGTGATGATGCAGGGCACAGAGGCCAGAGCTGCTGCAGGATTTGGGAAATGTATCAGCACCAAGCAGAATTTTCCTTGGTTCCCTGACTATGAGGTAGGACTGGAGGCATCAGGCTGTCATCCACCCATGTATACCAGTGAGACCCAAATCTGGGCACACATGCAGGGCTGTATGAAGCCTGGCAGGGGACAGGGCTCATTGTGGGGGATCTCCCAGGCAGCCTGCATCCTAGAATGCTGAAACACAGACTTTCCACAAGACTCATCTGCCCTGCTGCTCAGACTGCAGCCACCCTGCCTGGGGTTTGCCAGGATGAGGCTACCCCAGAACCTGGCACCTCCTGAGTGGCACCCAGGGAGTGCCACACTGCCAATGCCTGCCCCACACAGCCTGGCATGGGCATAGGCATTATTGCCCTTCTTTCTGGAGGAAAATGAAAGAAAGCTTACCCCATCCCTTTTGCCCCCAGAATTAAGGGACCACAAGCTGCCATTACCCGCTCAGCCTCAAAATTCTCCTGCACTTGGATATCTTCATCCTGGTCTCCGATGGGGGTTCCACGAGCCACAGCGAAGAGGAGGAGGGAAAGGAGACCCCAAATAATCATGGCTGGTGGCTTCGGAGTGCTGCTGAGCCTCCGCGCTTCAGCGGGATGCCGGACTCTGCGCTGCCCCCGCTGCGCTGTGACCTTCAGCCCAGGGCTGCGGGGGCAGCCGGGGGAGGGGGTGGGCGGCCCGGGAGCGCCGCTGCCCTTGGCGGGGCTGGGGCTTTGCAGGGAGCTCTGTGGCGTGCAGGAGCAGAGCACCCCACCAGCCACAGCAGGCTGAGCTCCTCACCCTCACCTGTTCCTACAGCATGGGGCCAGGAGCTGTCTTTATTCTATGCTGGGATTCATATTCCTGCTCTGTCATCCTACAAAGAGCCCCCAGCCCTGATGGACCAGTTTGACCCTGTGGTGAGGAGAGCACTGAGGGACGCCCAGCACTTAGCCCAAGCTATCTAATCAGTATCCAAAGGGAACAGAGCCTGAGTTTCTAGCTCCCCTTTTGGACCCCCTCCAGGCAGTCCCAAGCTGATGGCCAACATCCAGGATCCGGCTGGGTGTGACCCATCCCACAGCCGAGGGTCCCTGGGCCGGGAGGAGTGGGAAATGCTGGGCCATCCTCAATCCTTCCCAGCAATGTTTGCCTTCGTTGGATGATTAACAGAAACCAAACAGCCCGAGGGAAACTACAAACAGAGCAAAGGGCAGGAGCCCCTCTCCAGGTGGCCACGGCCCAATATTTGTGGAGAAGGGCCAGAGCTGGCGGCACACTGGCAGAAGTCAGCTGGACTTTCACCCTCCACTCCCCCGCGGTCACTGACGGACTCTTGGATAAGGACCAGCAGGTGCTGCTGCCCGGGCGCGGGCCTGCTCTGTCCTGGCAGAGATAGCCTGGCCATCTCCACAAACAGATCTTCTTGCCACATCCCGGTGCGTGTGGAGCCCGGGGCAGACGCGGACCTGCGGCACAGACGCCTTCGGCAGCCCCCCTCCTCCTCGCCCCGCCTACTCTCTCTTGAGGAGCATCCAGGGCGCAGCAAAACCCTGGGCTCCAGCCCCCAAGCCGGGGGTCCTTCCCCAGAGTCCCAAGGCGGGGTCCCCGGTGCCCCGGTCCCTCCATCACTAGGTGGCAGCCGGCGGTAAGGAATGACAGCCCCGCTCCGGCCCCGCCGCAGTCACGGGCGGGTGGAGGGTTCCCCTGAGCCCTTTCCTGCGGCCGGGCAGCGATGGGCACCGGGGAAGGCTGTACTTAGAGGAGGCTGGTAAAACACAGGGAGAATGACATTTTACACGGGGAGATAGTGGCGGAAAAGGGACAGCTATTTTAAACTAAAAGAGGAGAGATTTATATTAGATATTAGGAAGAAATCGTTCCCTGTGAGGGAGGTGAGGCCCTGGCACAGGGTGCCCAGAGGGGCTATGACTGGCACATTTCTGGAAGTGTCCAAGGGCAGGTTGGAAAGGGCTTGGAGCACCCTGGGATAGTGGAAGCTGTCCCTGCCCATGGCAGGGGGTGGCACTGGATGAGCTTTAAGGTCCCTTCCAACACAAACCAGTCTGGAATTCTATGACTTGCAAGAGGACATGGTTATCAGGGAAACCTCAGAAGACACTGACTTGTGTCCTGTGGGTCATGGAGTGCTTGGGAGCACATCTCTGATGCTCCTCACACAGGAAAGTCAAGTGTTGAGCAAAGGGCAGAGCAAAGGAAGACAAGGCTGGACTGGGGAGGGAAGTGCAACACAAATCTGAAGGCTGCAACAGATCCAAATCACCCCCAGCCCACAGGAGGCCTGTGGGAAGGTGCACAGAGATGTACCTGATGGAGGCAGGATGACACTGGCTCCATCTTTGGCCCAGGGACTCATGTTCTCTCCCAGTGCATCCCTTGGCACTCACCACCCATCAGAGCTAGAGGGCAGCTGCCAAGCTGCTGGTGCGGCACCGCTGGGCTGCTGATGGGTGGCAACAGCCTGTGATGGCCTGTGTGTCAAGACTGGTGCTCAGCCACATCTGGGCACGTGGGACAGCAAGAGGGATGGATGGTAGAGTGAGAGGGCAACTGGGATAGCTGGTTCCCCAGAGCTGTTCTCTGGGACATCCCCTGGGTATGGCCATGCAGGTGCAGAGGTGGAACCTTCACCTGACTGGGTAGCACTTGGAGCGGCATCTCAAAGTGGAGATGGCACGGCCCTATGTTCATCTGGGAGCTGTGTCAGCGCCCTCGGGTTGGATGTCGGTGTGCCGCTGGGTGTCCCACATGTGCTCTGAGCTGCCTGGTCCCTGTGTCTCCAGCCAGAAGCATCAACCAGGCTTCTCCGTGCCCGGAGATGTGGGGACACATCTGCCCACACGTGTCGGTCTGCACAGCTCTTCCCTGGCTGGCCCCTCCACCCCAAAACCCCGGGAACCCTTCCCATGCATGCCCGGGGGGCGATGCCGCCCTGTCCCCGTCCCGGCTCTCCGCTGCCCGGTGCAGACGCTCCTCCGCCGCGCCGGGTCGCAGCCTCCACCCTCACGTGCGGCTGCTTTTTGTGTCCTTCTCGCTGCGGGCCGGGCTCTGCCCCGTCCCTCCCGCCCCTCCGCCGCCCGCGGCCCCCGGCGCAGCCCCCACCGGAGCCAGCCACACACACAAGTGAACTTTTCTGCGTTTTCCAGCAATTAAAAAGAATAAAGCAACAGTTGTCTCCAGGCAGGGCATGGATCCTGGTGACCCTGATTTTCTGTGTGGCTGGGCAGGGTGAATGGGGCTATTGAGACCCCGATGACTGGCATCTCCACTCTAGGATTGTCTCCCCTTCCAAGTCCCCCTCCCCGCGGTCTCCTCCTCCCTACCCTCCTCCTCGCTTTTAATTTCCTTCCTGCAGAGAGCTGCTCATCCCCTTCCCATTGGCCGAAGGCCTGAAAGGGAATGGAGGAGACAAGGGAAGGATTAAAGACGCTCTGCTTAGGAGCAGGCAGCCTGAATACAAGATGCACCGGCTGGGAGAGAATGGAGGCTTAGTGGGGCACCAGATCAGACCCGCCTCCGCCGCATTCAACCCGGCCTACATTCCTGCATTGCTAAGCAGGGACCTTTCTCTCCGGCCAACCCCTCGGAGGGACGACCCGACCCCTGTCCCACCTGCTGCCGCAGGTAGACCTGCCCAGGATGGTCCCACCCTCCTCGAGGCGCAAGCCACGATGGAAGACAGCAGTGCTTGCAGTTCTCCTGTCTCAGCCCGTCTAGCTCAGCACACAATGTTCCCAGCCATTCCCACAAGGATGAGGAGGCATCTGGGGCAGCCCTTGGAGCAGTCTGGCAGCAATGTGGGGCAATTCATGGCTCTGGGATGTTCCCAGCCCTCGTCCCAGCAGAGCTGGGCACAGCCTTGGCAGCAGAGATGGTGGTGCCCCAGGGCTTTTAGCTGTGTTATTTCTTAGAAGATTCCCTAAAACCCCAGTGTTCCCTGCCCTTCTCAGCACCTCCCAGGGCCATGCAGGTCGGGGTACAAATGGGGCTGCTCTGAGGGCAGGTCTGGGGCAGGCTGGTCCTCAGGAAAGGCTGGAGCAGAGTGAGATGATGTGTGGGCTCAGGGTCACACTGGGAATGAGGGGTCCCCGAGGGCAATGGTGGACCATAGCAACCTGTCACTGACCCATGGGGAGTCACCCAGGAGCAGGACTGTGGTGTTGGCAGCATCTGGAGCTTTCCATGTCTCTCCATGCCCGGGCAACCCTTCATGTCCTGCCCCAGGTGAGGCACAGGTAGAAGTGAGTCGCCTGGTCAAAGCAGTGTGGGACAGGTGCCCACTGTCTCTGCCCAAGGACACCCCATGGAGGCTGGAGCAGCACTGCCCCTACCTGTTTCTGATGACCTGGGTCAATCTGTAGTTTGCACGCAAGTTCCCCATGGGAATGTCTCCACAATCTGGGAATTTGAGGCTGACCTCTGGCTAGAGCTGGTTTCCTTCATGGGATAGGGGGAGGTTGTTCTCAGAAACCTCTCAGGGTCCCTGCTGGCATTCACTCCAGAGAGCTGATTTCTGGGGGAACACATCCTTTGTGGAGCCTAGAAAGGTCCCAGAGTTGAACAAGATTCCCCCTGGCCTGAGGAGTTGGGTGGTCTGCAGTGGGGAGCAGGGATGGGGTGGCTCAGCCAAGTCCTACAGCCCTGAAACCTGACCTGTGAAGGCACCTCAGGGACCCCACACAGAGGAGCAACTTGGGGAGCCAGGGATCCCATGCAGGGACACACTCCAGGCACTGCTCACACAGCTTTGGGGTCCTGCACTGCAGGGACAGGGGTCTGAGCTCCTGTGTCCCATGTCCCATGTAGTGGTTAACCTAATCTTCAGTTTCCTGAGGGTTGTCCCACCTCTCCCCATTTTCTGATCTAGATCTCTTGCTGGTCTGGTCCCTCATGCACCCCAAATCTGTGCAGGACCTGCAGTGGTCAGCACAGAGCCCTGGTGACCAGGTAAACAGGAATGTAGAAGCCCAGGGTGAGATATGGCTGAGCCCATGGAGGTGGCCTGTCGGGGCAGCCTTGACCACCTTCCAGGCTCCTCATTGTACTGGTGCAGAGCAGGATTCAGGCACCAAAAGACAGCCCTGTGTGCCAGATGAGATGCTTCAGGGTGCCCAGGAGATGGCTCCAGAATCTGGGGCAGAGGCCAGGAAGGACATGCCAGGACATCACAAGCAGTAAAACGAGCTTAGGGAAGCTCATTGTGCTTCCATCCTTCCCTTTCTTCCACAGTGGAACTCAGATGCCACCTCAGATGACCCCCATGGTCAGAGCTGAATCCCACCGCACTGACCAAGCTGTGCAGGAGGGTCCCAGGTACTGCTGTGTCCTGAGCACTGCAGGTGACCATCATGGTCTCCATGGTCCAGCTGACATAATTTATTCCTAACATGTTAAATCCATGAATTCAAAAGATTTTTCAGTATCTGGTACTAAAAGCCTCATCTCCTGAAGTTCTGTGATTCCAGCAGAAACTTAGTCCCTGACAAGAGCATGAAATCCTTCCCAGAGGTGTGTCCCTTTCCATCCCAGAAGGCAGAAGAAGAAAATGCCCACATATTTTTCCCCCATAGAAAAATCCCATCCTTTCAGGCATCCCACCATCAACCTCAGCAGTTAATAGGGAGCCCACTGCACATCCACCTCTATCCCTGCCTCCTCCTGCTCAGAGAATGAGATCTGTGGTCTTTGCACCAGAAAGCTGCTCTGACTTTAGGGCAAAATAGGCACGGTGGATATGAAATCATCAATTCCCTTTTGGTATAAGGGATCTCTGTTACCAGCCCAAGGCACCTGCTGTGCTGGGAAGCCATCGGCTGTGGTGAGACAGCGGGGTCATTGCTCAGGGGCTGGTGGGCACCATCAGAGCACCTTTGGCTGGGCCTGGCCCGGCAGGAGCACTCTCCCTCCTCCCCCAGCACCGGGATCAAGGGAGCTGCCCTCGCCTGTGGGGAGATCTTCACCACCCTCAAATCTGGGTATTCCAATTGCCCTGTCATTGCTGTAGCACTCTCCAGCACTGTCAGCAGGCAGGAGATGTGGGGGCCCCCATCCTCCTGCACCCCCAGGCTCCAGCACAGCCTGTAGGAACCAGGGGCTCCATCCCACTGGAGAAGCCCAAGAGTCCCATGTGGGGAAGAACCCTGGATCTCAGGGGAAGGGACACTGGTCTCCCTGTGTGGTGCCAGAGGCTTTTGTCCTCCCTCCACCGAGCCAGGGGCCGGAGCTGGGTGATTCCCAGCCCAGAGGGGATGGAGAGCCCTTCCCTCTGCCCGGCCCCCGATGGAGAGGGACCATTCTCTTTAATGCAATGCTATGAATACTCGGGGTCTTTCTGCTCGCTGTTTAATGGATTTGAATGTGAAAAGGTGGTGGAATTGGGAAGAAGGGAAGAGAGGGGGGAGGCCAGGCCTCTTTGTTCAAGGATGCTGCTCCAGCCTTGGATTTATTTAGCATTTGGAGGGCTCTGGGGTCTTTCTCTCCTCCCCTGCCCTGCAAAGGCTCGCTCCCTTTTCTGCCTCATGCTTATTAGCATAGCAGCTGCTCAGGAGAGGGGCTAGGCAGGAGAAAAGGATCGAGGCGTCCGGGAAATGAATAGGAGAGAAAAAAAATAGCTTAAAAGGACAGAGGCTTTGAATGAGGGGGAGCAGTGAGTGGAAAATGGGACAGGGGCGGCTCAGAGTTGTCACCGTAGCTGTGAATGTGAGCAAGGAGAAACGTGGGGACCCACTGGGGATAGGCTCCCTGTCTGGGCACTGTGCTGGGCGTCGAGGCCTGATCCTGGCACTGTGGTGTGCCAAGCCCTGCCCTGTGCCCCCCAGCTCCTGGGCACAGGCGGGCAGTGGGTGCTGAGCCAGCACCTTCCTGTGCCTCCAGCCCAGCTCCCTGAGGCTGGGTTGGGGTCCCCCATCTGTGACCTCCAAACCGAAGCCTCCAGTGAGAGACCCAGGTAAGTGTCACAGCACCTGCCACTTCCCCAAACGTGGTAGGGTGCTGGAAATCCAGCAATCATTTCCAAGAGGCAGACTGGGCATGGGATGGGGCACTCAGTGAAACCTTTGGAGCACACTGCAACAGGTGCCTCCAGCTCCTCCACCCACTCCAGGGAAAGCCCTCCAGCCACTGTGTGATTGAGTGGTTTAGGCATAATCAAAGGAAATCAGGAGTCCAGGGAGCTGCCACCCAGCTCCTGCCCCAGCTGGAGGGGTGAGCACACTAAGACTCCAGAGTCTAGTCCAGGGCAGGAAACCCTGAGGGCTGCACACATTTGGAGCCTCTTTGTGCAACTGCATTCATGTGTGAGAACATTGCTGGGGACTGCACATGGGTGAGAAGAGATTTTTCACCTGGAGAAAACAAGAACAGAGATGTCAGTCTTGGGCTGAGAGGAGGCTGCAGAATCACTGCTTCCAAGCAGAGGCTCTCCTTGGTTGCAGGATTCATTTGAAGCCAGGATCTGTTCATTGTGCTGTCATGTTTCAGAGCACAGTCCCCGGGTGCTGCTCAGGCTCCCTGTGAAGGCTCAGCCTCAGCTGCCCCCCAAATCCATCACAGCAGAGCCACCAAGTGCTGGCCAGTCAATATCCCCTCTGTCCATGTCCCCTCCAGCCAGTGCTGTGCAGGGCTGTGCTCACTGGGCCCACTCTGACACTGCTCTGTGCTCGTGTCCACATCCTCCATGCCCCACTGAGAAGGGGTCAGCAGAGCCATAGCCATCCTACCGGGATAAACATGCAGCTGGTTGGGGAATTTTCCCCTTCTGGGGAGCCTCTTTGTAAAAAGAGCCAGGTGAACACCACCAGCACAGCTGAGCTGAGATCTGCCATCACCTGATTGTGCTGCTGGAGGTGCTACTCTCCTTGGCTTGCCCTCAGGGTCTGCTCCCAGCCACAGGACACTCTTGGAGTCAGGCTGAATGAGGAGTTCCCAGTTAAAATGGTTTTCCCAACCATGCCCAACCCCATCATTGCTCCAGCTGTCCAGCTTTGCCTCTCTCCATTCTTCTACCTGTCCCTTACCCATACATCCCACCAGGCCTCTATTACCCATCTCTCCCTGCATTCTTCTACCCCTCCATGTCCCCAGTGATCCCCCAGGCCCTCTGCCATCCCTCAATCCCTCCAGCCAAGCACCTTCCATCCTTCCAGATCCTAACCCCACCCACTGTTTTCCCCAAAACCAGACAAACCACTATGTTGTCCTGCTTCACCATTTCTCCCCAGGAAGAGAAACCTGTTAAAAAGCCAAAAATTCCACTGAACCTACAGGTCTGTGTCCCATCCAGGGTGAGACCCAGAGGTCAATTCTCCCTGGGCACCCTAAGATGGGTGCTCATGGTGGCAGAGGAACACCACAGCTGCAGAGGTTTTGGGACGAGGTTTCTCCTTTCTCCACAATGGAGCAGTGTCATTCCTGGGGGCATGACGTGTGCCCTGGGGAGCACTTGCTGCACCAAGGAGAAACTGGAGCTGCCCCCAATTCCAATCTCCTTGTTGGATGCTCCTACACCATGCTGGGAACATCCTGGGGAGGACACAGTCCTCCAAGCATAGGGCTCTGTAGAGAGACAGTGATTTCAGGGCATGGGGGATGGCACCAAAAATACCATGCTCACCTCATGGCAGTGCATGAATCTCATGTGCACCCCAAGAAGAGCAAATAATTACTCCATGCTGCAGGAACAGGGTGACCTGGGATGGATATGGGGATAGGACCTCTGCACCCAGTCCCAGCACCAAATACTGCAGCAGCTTTGGGTCAGCAGCAAAAATAGGCTGAAACCATCAGGTGTCCTGTCCTGCACAATATGCTGAGGAGCCTGGTGCTGACCGTCCATCCATCATCCATCCATCCATCGTCGATCCGTCCATCCTTCCATCATCCATCCATCCATCCATCCATCCATCCATCCATCCATCCATCATCCATCCATCATCCATCCATCCATCCATCCATCCATCCATCCATCATCCATCCATCCATCCATCCATCCATCCATCCATCCATCATCCATCCATCCATCCATCCATCCATCCATCCATCCATCATCCATCCATCCATCCATCCATCCATCCATCCATCCATCCATCCATCATCCATCCATCATCCATCCACCATCCATCCATCCATCCATCATCCATCCATCCATCCATCCATCCATCCATCCATCCATCCACCCATCCATCATCCATCCATCCATCATCCATCCATCCATCCATCCATCCATCCATCCATCCATCATCCATCCATCCATCATCCATCCATCCATCCATCCATCCATCCATCCATCCATCCATCATCCATCCATCCATCCATCCATCCATCCATCCATCATCCATCCATCCATCCATCCATCCATCCATCCATCCATCCATCCATCATCCATCCATCCATCATCCATCCATCATCCATCCATCCATCCATCCATCCATCCATCCATCCATCCATCCATCCATCCACAGGGATGGAGCCCAGAATGCCTTGATAAGGGGCAAAAAATTCTGATGTTTAGAAATGAGGCCAGCCTGGCTAGGCAGCCTCAGCCACCGGCTCCTCGCTGACACCGAACAGAAGTTGATTGTGATTCTTTTTTGTTAAAAAAGGTAACTCCTCTTTGGGCCGTCGGGCTGCAGCATTATCATAGTCATACAAATGCCCAACAAAGCATCTATTTAAAATGTCCTGAATTTTGATTACAGCCTGTCCCCTCTTGCTTGCCCGCTCGCTGTCTTTCTTTCTCATTCATTACTTACTCCCTGTGTTAAGCTCCCTGAAATTCAAATAAAATCCCACCTCCTCCCCCACATCCATATGTGACGGCTGATTCAGTGCCGATGGCCGGGCTTGACGAATGAAGGGCAACAGAAGAGAAGACAAAGCTGTCAAACCTCGCCGGGCTGTGTTGACTTCCCATTGCCCCCCAGCCGGAGGGGAGCCCAATCCATCTGGTTTGGAGTCAGCAGCACAAACAAAAGCAAAAGACAATGGCAGGAAGCACTTGAAAGTTCAAATTCTTGCTTTGGTTTCTCTTGGAACAACAGCACCTACGTAATGCGGCCGATGGACAATGACCTGCAGCCAGGGACAGGCATGCCAGAAGAATGTGCTTACACCACCAAACCATCCAATATTTTTGTGTTATTGGAACAAAAATAGAAAAGGGAAAGAACAAGAGGGTAAAAAAATCAAGTCTTTGAAGTTCCTAGATTCCTTGGATGGGATTTCTGTAGAGGAAAGCTGCAAAGTGGAGTGGCCATGGGCCTTGGGAGGAGCCTGGCACCAGGGCAGCTGCTGCCCAGGGTGCTCGGCCCTGGGGTTGGGGTTCAGCTGTGTCCTCAGCACATTTCCATTGCCGGGGCCATCACATGTGGGGAACACAGAGGGGCTGCTGGGCTTGGCTCCAGGGGGTTGCCCAAATATGGGACTGCTGGAGACCCCAGCCCACCCCATCCACAGTGGGGAGAGGAGCCACACATAGGAATGCTGCCTTCCTCCAGAAAAACCCGTCCTTGAGCTGGTGGCTGGCCCAGCCCAGCTCTCTGGGGCCCTGGGACAAGGTGAAGGATGAGAAGCTGCAGGGCTGAGCTGAGCCATGTGAACACAGCTCTGTGAAATCCCAACGCAGGCGCCGGGATGAGGTTTTGCAGCATTCCAAGGGCAAAGGGATGAGGCTGGGATTATTTCCACCCGCAGGTGTAACCCCGTGTGCCCCGGGGAGCACAGCCACTGTGAGGTTTGGTGGCAGAGGCTGGTGGTCAATGTCACACAGTGCCACACCTGGGGAGGGTAGTGGTGCTTGCCCCACACTCCCAACAGATTTGGAGTCAGCAGCTGCCACAGGACCCTGGGTGAAGGAACTCCAGGACCACCAGTGGTTGTGACTGATGGTTTTGGCATCATCTCTTTTCTCCTGCTCAAATCCATCTGGGTCACCTGGTGCCTGTATTATCTATACTGGGCTGCTACCTGGGTAGTTGCATGTCCCCAGGGCACCTGGGGACACCAGCTGTGTCTGTGCCAGGCACTGGCCCGTGCTGGCAGCAGATGGCACAGGGCTTGGCACACTGGAGTGGAGTTTGGCCAACCTGGAAAGGTCACACTGAGCCTTTTCTCCATGTTTCCTCCCCCACTGTGTTTGCAGGATGCCACTCCTTGCATCCCTGGGAACCCACACCCAGAGCCAAACTAAGCACTGCACAAATTTGCCTGGGATTTAGGCATTTGCAGAGCTGGTAGAATCATTGATAAAGATCCTCATCCGACTCCCCAGCAGTGCCAGCGAGGGAGGCTTGGCAGCATGGTCCCTTCAAAGGCCCGGCCTGGGGCACGGCCCGGCCGCGCAGGCCCGGGGCGGCCTCGGCCCTTCCCCTCGGCTCTGCCTCTGCTCTGCCCTTCCCCTCTGCTCTGCCTCTGCTCTGCCCTTCCCCTCGGCCCTGCCTCGGCCCTTCCCCTCAGCCCTGCCTC
Source organism: Calcarius lapponicus (assembly GCA_039654755.1). Taxonomy (NCBI): domain Eukaryota; kingdom Metazoa; phylum Chordata; class Aves; order Passeriformes; family Fringillidae; genus Calcarius; species Calcarius lapponicus. The sequence continues at coordinate 4,235,676 of JBBFKN010000012.1, read as the reverse complement.
TGCCCTTCCCCTCTTCCCTTCCCCTCGGCCCTGCCTCTGCTCTGCCCTTCCCCTCAGCCCTGCCTCTGCCCTGCCCTTCCCCTCGGCCCTGCCTCTGCTCTGCCCTTCCCCTCAGCCCTGCCTCTGCCCTGCCCTTCCCCTCGGCCCTGCCTCTGCTCTGCCCTTCCCCTCTGCCCTTCCCCTCAGCCCTGCCTCTGCCCTTCCCCTCAGCCCTGCCTCTGCTCTGCCCTTCCCCTCGGCCCTGCCTCTGCTCTGCCCTTCCCCTCTGCCCTTCCCCTCAGCCCTGCCTCGGCCCTTCCCCTCAGCCCTGCCTCTGCTCTGCCCTTCCCCTCTGCTCTGCCTCTGCCCTTCCCCTCAGCCCTGCCTCTGCTCTGCCTTCCCCTCTTCCCTTCCCCTCTCCCCTTCCCCTCAGCCCTGCCTCTGCTCTGCCTTCCCCTCTTCCCTTCCCCTCTGCCCTTCCCCTCAGCCCTGCCTCTGCTCTGCCCTTCCCCTCTTCCCTTCCCCTCGGCCCGGAGCAGCCCCGCAGCAGCCGGGTCCTGCCGGGAAAGCCTCCAGAGAGGGGCACAGCCCTGCGGGGCACTGCTCTGCTCTGAGCCGTGCCAGAGGACACAGATGCTTTTGGGGGTGGAGGGGCAACGCTGACCCTCAGCCTCTGTCCCTTCCTTGGGGCACTATAGACACCACGGACTCCATCCCCACAGCCTGAAGTGCTGTGAAGGCTGGAATCAAGAAGCTGGGAATGTTCACAGGGAGCTGTGGGGTGCTCAGCCATACAGGCTGGGGCTGCAGCCCCAAAAATGCACCCCAAATCCCCCATCCCAGGATGGGCCATGAGCTCTCCCCTCACTCCCTGGGGACAAGTAGCTTCTTTAGGAACATCTCAAACAGCACATGCCCATCCAGCACCAGGGTTCGGTCTGAGTCATCTCCCCTCCAGCAGCCTCTGAATGCTGGGACAGGGCAAACCAGGACACCCCTGAGCCCAGGGGACTTCCTCCAGCCTGTGGGAAGGAGCCACACTTCCCTCCAAACCCAGCCCAGCCATCCCCCTCCAGGGGTGCATCCAAACCCAGAACAGCTGCAGGTTTGACACCAGAAGAGACACCTGGGGTCCCAGCCAGCCATCCCCCACAACAGCAAACACCCAGCACTGCCAAAAACCACGTGAAAAAGAACAAACAGAACAATTTTTTTTTTTTTTTTATAAAAAGATCAATGAAAAATTTATTTATAAATTTCGCACTCTGGGGCTACACATCTATATCATACACTCAGGAATATGCTGTACTGTACAGACTTTATCCAGTTAGAAATGATCATATAGTGACCCACATACAGCTTCAATATAAGCCTAAAAATTCTTAACATTAATTAACATAATTAAAAAAGGTATTTGCATCTAAAGAAAAATCTACAGAAAAACTCCTTTCTGGAGCAATCTGTGCATCAGCTTCAATGTCTGCTTATTTCACTGACATTATCAATATATTCTTCTTACAAAAATAACAATAATAATTAAAAAGATGACTGCTGGAAGGCAACCAGTCATGCACAAAACAGCCTCCCCCACCTGCCTTTTTTTTTTTCCTTGTACTCCCCGTTTTGGCGTGAAGGGTCAGCAGCACGATGAGCCAACAAGGGGGGTGGGGGGACCCTCATTTCAATTTGAATCAATCTGCATCCCTTTTACTTCTCAGGATCAAGAGAGACGGGGGTGTGGGGGTTGCATAGAAAATTGAAACTCTAGGGACTAGGAAGGGCAGCAGCTTTTCAGTAAAATACAAAGGGATGTAAAAATACATCAACTCACAATTTCAGAGCAAACCCCCTTCCCCAACGTACAGTTTCCCAAAAATCTCAGCGTGTCTAAAGCTCCAGGAGGCTGAAAAGGAACAATACTTTTCTTAAACAACTCACCCAGCAATTCACACAGGAGATTCACAGTCTTAATAGGTATTTTATAAAAATATAAATATGGGTTACATCATGTTGTCTTTACAACACTGGACAGAGCTCCCTTTAGACTGGGTTTATAACCAAGATTTCTTTTTAAAAATCCATCTAGAACTTGGCTTTACAATACACTTTTTAATATCATGTCATAAATGTTATGACATTTCATTGTGGCAAATCCATTTACGTAAAAAAAAAATAATGTGCAACCATCTGGTAACAACGATAAAACCTCACTAGGAAAGGTCCTGTTCCCACCCCGTAACTATCGCACAGAAGCACCAGTGGAAGTGCTGGACACCCCCTTCCATGCTCACAGAAAGACTTCGGCCAAGCAGTTCCTTGCAAATTACAGCAATAACAGTAGACACTTTTGACAGGGCTTTTTTTCTTCTTTAAATCTAGAGCTTTTAAAATCATCTCAAATTGCTGAAGTGGAGAAAGAACAAAAACAAACGAAAAACCCAACAAAACGCAAACAACTGCAGGTGAAATTATCAGAGACAAAGCAGAATATTCAGTGCAATGGGAAATAATCAGGGCAGACTCTATGTTTGTTTTTTTTTAGTATTAAGACTAGGAAAAGAAAAAATGAATTAAAAAAAAGCATATCCCAAACCATATTTTTGAAACACTCACCATCAGCTTCAAACAAAACCAGGCTCACAATCTTCACCCACAAATATATACAGACATGATAAATAGGTAAGACACAACCCCAAAAAACCAGCAGGTAACTATTTTCTTTTCTCTTTTTTAATCAGAATGGTTTGGATGCAGGGAGCAAGAGAGGAAAAAGCAGGGAGATGGCAGTGATATGGATGGCTTTAGTGCAGACGAGAAGAGGGCTGAAAGACCAGCAGGAGAAAGGAGACTTCTGAACTTTTCCGCATTTTCCAAATGGATGTTCTTGTGCCATAGCAATAAAAAAGCAGCATTTGCGATTATACGTGCAGTCACTTCAAAATGCGCCTTCGGGTGGCTCGCTCTGCTTTCTCCCTTTCCTTTATAAAGATATATACGGTGGGATATATATCTCCTATAAAAGGTGGGTGAGTGTACGTACATCAAGTGAATCGTTCTGCATTGAGAAGTGTTATCCAAGTTTCACCAAAAGAAAAAATAAAAGTTCCCAAACTCTTTTCAGTAGTTTTCCAGCATCTCTGTAGGCAGCAGAGAGCGCTCGCGCCCCTTTTCTGTGCAAAAGCAAATCCTCTGCCTCTAGAGTTTATTTCACTTTTTTTTTTTTTAAGAAAAAAAACAGTCCAGGATTTGCTAATCCCCCTTTACACACAAAACCACAAGGACTCAATGTCTTTTCCTGGGATCTCACGTGTGCTAAACAGATTCGTGGAGTGGGTAAGGATGCAGACTTTCTTCGGACACCCAATGAAGAACCAAACCAGAAAACCCAACGCAAAATCAACCGAACCCAGGAGCAATCGGGGTGAGAAAACCACGTCTGTCATATTCCAACAGAGTCGCCTTGACAAAAAAAAAAAAAGTCAGCGGTGGGAAAACACTGGGAAAACCTTGGAGAGGAAGAAGACTTTTCCGCTCCTCCTCGCCAGGAAGGCCGCGGCCGGCCGGGAGCCCCAGCCCATGGACGGGGCATCGCACCCGGCTCCGGGGCTGGCACCGGAGAGCGGACCCCAGCAGCAGTGGGGGTCTGCGGGGTGGCTTTTGGGGGGCGTTGAAATGAATTAGTTTCTGAGCCAGAACACTTTAAATGGGAGGGTGGGGAGCAAGGAGGGCGGGGAGAGGGATTAAATATTAGCGGAGAGGGCACGGGGCGGGGGGTGTTAAAGCATCTGCCCAGATGTCAAACTGAAATCGTGAATACTGTGAGTGCAGCCGAGGTAGATGGAGGAGAAAAAAAAAAAAAAAACAAACACGTTACAGTAGGAAACAACCCTTGGAAGATTAAAAAACAAACAAACAAAAAAACCAAAAAACAAAAAAATGTGGCGTGTTCTGCGTGGGGCCCCAAATCTTCGCCAAACCCGCCCCGGGCAGGGGCGGGAGCAGCTCTGGCGGCCGGGGGAGCGGGGAGAGTCCCCGGCATGGCCGGGGGAGCGCGGGGTGGGGGAGACCCGGCATCACTGGGCGAGCGGTCCCGGCATCAGCGGGCGAGCGCAGCGGGGGCAGCCCCGGCATCACCGCGCGCCGGCGGAGTATTTGGCCTTGGTGATCAGGTAGAGGACGATGTCCTGGTGGCCCCCGAAAGCGGCGATGTGCAGGGCGCTCCAGCCGTCGCGGTTGGCCAGGCGGATGTCGGCGCCGAACTTGACCAGGAGCTTGACGAGCTCGAGGTTACCGTCGATGACGGACTGGTGCAGCGCCGTCTGCCCCTCGGGCCCGAAGGAGTTGACGTTGAACTCGCAGTTCGTCATGTTCTGCAGCAGCGACTGCAGCTCCTTGGTGTTGCCGCGCCGCACCGCCTCCTGGAACACCCGCTGGCTGGGGGGCGGCGGCGGCGCCGCGCACGGCGACACCTCGCTCTGGCTCATGCCGCCGCCTCGGCCCCGCCGCCCCGCATGGACGGCGACGGCGGCGCCCGCCCGGGCATGCGGCGGCGGGCGGGCGGGCGGTACTGCGGCCGCTGCCGGGGCTGGGCTGTGGTGCCGCCGCTGCCGCCGCACCCCGGCCCCGCCGCTCCGCGCTCGCTGCTCCGCTGCCCGCGCCTCGCAGCTCTGCAGCGCCCCGGCCCGCGCGCGCCTTTTACCCGCCCTTTTATTTGCATAACAATGGCACGGCCGTGACGCGCCGCGTGGGCGGGGCCGCGAGCCGCGCGCCTACTGGCCCGAGCGGGCGCGGGAGGCGTGGCAGAACGGGGAGGCCACGCCCCCTCGGCGAGGTGAGCGGGACGGGCGCGGGCGCTGCGAGGAAGGGAGGGGGCGATGGGGGGCGCTCCCGCCTCGGCTTTGCCCGGCCCCGCTCGGCTCGGCTCGGCTCGGCTCGGCTCGGCTCGGCTCGGCTCGGCTCGGCTCGGCTCGGGCCCCCCAGTCGGGACCCGCAAGAATCACCAAGGGGCTGCGACTACCCCCGATTTGGGGTGACTCCGTGTTGCTGCGGGCTTGTGTCCCCGTGAGCCAACAGGGACGGGTCCCAGAGCAGAACAGGGCGTTCAGCTCGCGGGGTCCAGCGCCTCTGCAGGCTCCCAGGGGGGGCTGCACCGGCTCTCAGGGACCCACGGGTGAGATTGATTTAAGGCGGAAAAGATGCAGCCCCCACCATGTACTGCCAGCCCTGGAGTGGCTCAATTCGCCTGCCCGGGGCGTTTTCCGGGGTCGGAGCCGCTGCCCAGCCGATGACCATGTTCCTGGTGCGGGAGTGCTGGGAGCTGTGGACACCGCGGGGAAGCGGAAAAATGAGGGTGAAAAATCCCGAAAGCAGTGCATCAACCAAAAACGATGCTGAGGGGACCCTCCGGGGGGGGCTCTCTTGGCCTCCCCCACCCCCAACCCTCCTCCTGTTCCCGTTTGGTCCCCGGGAGCAAATGGCGAGTCCAGGTGGGAAGCGGCGCTCCCGGGCCAGCTCCCACCGCCTCCCGGGCATTTGGTCAGCAGGAGAGGGCGGGAGGTGCGGGGAGAGAGGAAGGAGCGTGTCATAAACCGAGGTGACAGCAGCCGCGCCGGGGCAGCTGGGTGGCAAGCTGCTGTCACCTGGCACTGCTGGCGTGTCCTTTTGGGAAAGGAAAGGAAGAAATCGGCCTACTGCTAAATTCAGCCCCAGCAGATGAAATGTGCCATCACGGAGTGTCTGTCGCACAGCTGGAGGATAGTGGCCTTGAGCTCCGAGTGTGACTTGCCCCACCACCTGTTCCCGTTGCTTTTCCCAGCAGCTGGAGTAGTCCGGGAACACTCCTGCCCCATCCGGGTCCTTCTCATCCCACCTGGATTTAGGCTGTAAGGAGTTGTTGAAGCGGCTCCTCATTCTCCTCCCATAAGTGGTCTGTTTTTCTAAGTCAATTTCTGCAGCTAGTTCTTCTCATCCCTATCCCCATTTCCATCTTCACATCCATCCCCATCTCCATTCCCATCTCCTCATTTCCATCCTGTCCTGTCTCTACCCTCATCCTATGCACATGCACAACCCCATCTCCATCCCCAGCCCCATCCAATCCCCATCCACCCATCCCCATCTCAATCCACATCCCCATCTCCTCACCCGTGCCCATCTCATCCCAATCTCTATCCCAATTCCATCTGTGGGGTCTCTGACTGTTTGGCTTCCTCCGGCCAATGTCCCGGTCACACCTCTCTAGTGTGAGTGTCTTGCGGTCGATCGTTCTCACAGAATAGGAGGGACTGGAATGTTACGGCTGCTGGGGGCTGCAGACCCCCCCTCTGCTCTCCTGTGCCTGTGCAGCTTCCACCAGGATGTCCCTGCGCCGCTGGGGCCTGTGCAGCGCCAGCACAGGGCACTGAGATGGGCTCAGCGCTTGAAGCTTTGAGGGTCCGTGCAGGAGCCAGGTCTGCCCGAGGACACTGGAGAGGCGCCCCCCGCCTCTGTGCCGTCCCCCGGAGGGCCCCGTGCCCGGCAGCCGGCGGTGGCTCCGTCCCCATCACCGCAGCCACGGTGTCAGCGGGAATCACCACGGCACTCCCTGCCCTGTCTCCTGGGTCGGCTCGCGGCGAGCGGCGGGACGTGCCGTGACTCACGGTGACTCACGGGAGCTCCGGCGGTGCCCGGGGGCCGGCACAGCCCGGCAGCGCAAACAGCGTGCGGGGAGCGCCGGAGCCAGAGCAGCCCGTGACCGTCCCCTGACACTAATCCCAGCCGACCCATCACGACAAAGCTGGAAAAGGGAAGGCAGTGGGGTCGTGCGGCAGCTTTGCCGGACGTTGGTGCGATGGCCTGGGTGGGTGTCGGGGCTCTGCTTTGCCTGGCTCGCCCTCTCCTATTTACTCCTAAATATCCTGGGACAGCTGATTTTGTGTCTTTACTGGCCGTATTCTGCGAGGTGTAGAGCCCTGTGAGCGAGCCGTGGGAGAGTGGGAATTGCTCACACCTCCCCGGTCTGGGGCTTGGCCAGAGTTACATCCTTGCAAGCAAATCTGCATTTGCCAGTGACATTGGTGAGAAAAAGAGCGCGGGCAGGGACCCAGCCATGCAAATGTTCGGGACTGGCAGGTGGGGGCAGGACTCGGTCTGGGAACGAGGCCAGAGAGGGATGGGAAAGAGCCAAAAAGCAAGGGGGGGGGGGGGGGGGGGAACGGGAAATAAAAAGATTTGAAAAGCTGCATTTCAGCTCCAGTTTGTACCCAGCTCTGTAACCGGAGAGGAGCCGGGAGCGCTGTGACGGCCGGGCCAGGCTCCCTGCACGGCTCCGCTGCCCGCCGGCTGCGAAGGGGCTGTCAGGGGCCGCGGCCGGCGCTGGGAGGCCCCTGCCCTCGCTTTATGGGGCCCTGCAAAACCAGTAGTCCCACCCAGTGATTTACCCGCCTCCCTTCTGAGGCGAGGGGAAGACGTGGCGGGAGGCGGGGAAGGGCCCCGGAGCTGCGATGCCTTAAGCGAACGGTCACGCCGAGAGGCGCGGAACAAATTTCCCCTCCTCGGGAGACGTGACGGCCAAATTTCCCCGTGCCCGTGGGAGCCTGCGGCAGGGAGAAGGGCCGGCTGCCACCGGCATCGCCGCGGGGCTCGGAGCCGCCTCGGCGCTGGGCGCGCTGGGCTGGGCACGTCGCAGCCCCCTTCCAAAAAACCCCAGCGGGTCGTGCCCGTCCTCCCGGGCAGCGAGAGTCCGGCCACCCCCCGAGGCCTCCTCGCAGGGAGCCGGAGAGCCGGGGGGGACGGATCCGGGGCAGGCGGCGAGGGGGCGTGCCCCCACTTAATTCATTAAAATGTGTCGGAGAGCGTGGGAAAGACGGGAGCTTTTCTTCCCAGCGCAGAGCCGCGGCGAGAGGCGTGCGAGGGAGAGCGCCCTGCCCGCTCGGCTCCCCGGAGCCGGAGGAAGCGCCGAGGTTTCCTCCGCCGCTGGCCGCGCCGCCGCTTCGCTCCCGGCTCTGTGGCAGAGCGGCTGCCGGAGCCGTGATGGGGAACGCGGGGCTCGGCCGGTGCCGCCCGCCCCACCGCGGAGATGGGGCTGTGGGGATGCAGGGAGCCCACCCGGGGCTGTGGGGATGCGGGGAGCCCACCCGGGGCTGTGGGGATGCAGGAAGCCCACCCGGGGCTGTGGCGCTGCGTGGGAACAGCCTCCCTTGTGCGGAGTCACCTCTGGGGACACGAAAGGGCATCCCCGTGGGGATGAGGTGGGGAAGGGGTCCAGGGGGGGTCTCAGGAGGGGACCCCCGTCCCCCGTGTGGTCTGAGAGCTGCACAAGCAGGGGCGCGGCCGTGGGATTGGCCTCATGCTTTCCCCATGGACACATCGCACACCAGGAGCCTTCGGTGGCACCCAGACTGTGCCTGTATGGGCTGGGATCCTGCCAGCCCTGCAGGCAGAGCTCCTGAGGCCAGAGCTGGTGGTTTGCAAGGGAAACCTCATGCTCTTGCAGTGAAGATGTGTGGGTGCCCTGTGTCCTCTGCAGGGAGCACAGCACCACAAGAAAAGCTCTCACGAGTGGTTTGGAAAGTTCTGTGGACAAGGGCATCCTCCTGGGACTCCCACACCACAGGGGCCACTGCAGGAACATGGTCTGGGGACTGCCACTTCCCACGGATGTCACTGTAGATGCTGCTCTGCATGGTCCCTCCCAGCCTGTGACAAACAGGGTTTAAAACCTGAGTGAGATTCAAGCAGGGTCGTAACACTACACGTAGTCACTGTCCTCTGGGACACCCCACAGGCAGAGATGTCCCTGGGCTGGAGGATGTGGTGCTGTGCTCTACAGTTTGGGTTATCTTACTGTAGCTTGGCCTTTAACCACTCCAGTGCCCCATCTTGTCAGTCCTTATCCTGCTGGAAATGCTGCAGCTCTTCTGAGATGGCCTGTGGTCTCCGTGTCTGACAGCACAAAAGTGCTCCTGGAGCAAAAGACCACCAGCTGGGACACAGCTGGAGCTGGAGAATTCCTGCCTAGTGCCACAGGCAGGGATTTCTGGCTGCACCAGTGTCTCAAGGCTGCCAGGCCATGCCAAGGCAACCCTTTGACTGATGTCCCTGTGGCCGCTGAGCACACATTCTCCAAACTACCATGGCTCCAACCTGTGTTCTGCTAAACTGACACCATCACACTTCCCTGACCTGGTGTGACCTCCTGAAAAACTGGCACCTGGAGGGACCATATCTTCACTTGGCAGGTGCTGATAGGGTTGGTTGGAGATACAGACCTTGGTTTTATGTGCCCTGGGCCAGCCTCCCTGCCTTTGGGCCATAATTATTTTGTCCTGGATCATCTGAACAAGCTCCAGGATTGAATCCAGTGTCAGTGCAGGGTTTTGATGCCAAGGAATTGCCATCTCCTGAGACACATGGTTCTTGGGGCCACTTAGCACAGAATCACAGACTGGTTTGGGTTGGAAGTGACCTTTAAAACTCATCTTGTCACACCCCCCTGCCATGGGCAGGGACAGCTTCCACTATGCCAGGGTGCTCCAAGCCCCGTCCAACCTGGTTTTGGATACTTCGAGTGATCCAGGGGCAGCCACAGCTGCTCTGGCCAATCTGGTTGCACTGCATGGCCACTCCTTTGTGGTGACTGTGGGATGGGGACATGTCATCCCACTGCTCCCACTGCACAGTTCCCCCGAAGACTCATTACAGCCCACCAGGAGTGGCCTCTGTACCTGCTGACTGCTCTGTGGGGACAACCCAGGGATCTAAGCAGGCTTGGGGGTGACACAGCCATAGCCCCCATGTGACACATGCCTGGTGAGTGATAGAAGCTCATTTGCCCAAGGGTCATGCCCACATATTGGCAGGTTGATGGGAAAGGTCTGGTCCCAGGCTATTCCCCAGGGAGCAAACAGCCCCTGATTGAGGCAAATGTCCTCTCTCCTCTCCCCTCACTGTGAGCAGTGACCCTGCCCTGTGGGAGCAGCATTCCCGTGGTGCGGGGCAGCACAAGGGCTGGAGTTCACAGCCAGCTCGGGCTGGATCTGTGTCCAAAACTGGTTTGTTTGAAAATGGCAGCCGAGCAACTGGGAGCTTGACTGGAGCATCTGGCTGGAAGAGCGGGTCCAGGATGAGGATGGGCAGTGATACAGCCCCTGTCCTCCTCCTCCTCCCGTGCCTTGCTGGCTGCCTTAGGGACCAGCCAGCCCTAGTTCAAGGTACAAAGTCATGCCAGGGAACACTGAGCTGATTTCTGTGAGCCGGTCAAATATGTGGCGAGGTTTCCGCTCCAGATTACAGGAGGAAGGAAGTTTGCTCAGAAGGGGATGGGGATAAGGTGGGGGAGAAGGGAGGGAAGTGCATTCCTGCCTGATGAGGAACAATGTTGATATATTCATTTGTAAACTAAAGCTGGCCTGAGCATCAAACACCTTGTCCCCGTCAAACTCTGAAGGATGTGCGGGAGTACACAAGGAGAGGAGAGGAACCGTCTGACATCCGATGCAGCGTGTGGTTTCCCAGGGCTGAGGGATAGATGCTGCTCAGCCAGATCTCATTCATGATAAAGAGCAATAAAACCCTTCCTCAGTGCTTTTTTATCCCAGGGTCCCCTCATGATCACATCCTGTCACGCAGAGGCAGGAGCTGGGCACAGGTGAAGCAGCCGCGGGATCCATGGGCTCTGCAGCGGGCAGCCCACCCAGAGCGCTCGTCCCTGCCACAACACTGCTGGGGCTGCCCTTCCCACGCAGGATCAAACGGCTCCATAAAACCAAGGAGGGCTCATTACTGCCCTAATAAATGTTAAACATTAGTATGACACAGACGATGGGATTTTGTAATTATTTTTTTCAAGCAGCCAGATAAGGAAACAATATTGTAGGCTGATTAGAAAGCTGCTTTAATTCCCTTTGATATGTATCCACCATTCAAAACTGGACAATTTATTACCTCCTAGATGCTCCTCAAGGCTAATCTGATGTGGAATTTGCTGTTGACCGTGTCTATGATTGGAGGTGACCTTGCTGCACACTTCCCACCACGGCTCCACCTCCTGTGGGCAGCAAGAAGGAAGAGGTGCTGTGCTGGGTCCCAGCCACTGCCCCTGTCCCCAGGAGCTGGATGGAATCCTCTAGGAGCTGTTTTGTGTCATGTCCACAGGTACACACTGCTGGCTTCGTGTCCCAGAACAAGTCCCGGCCATGGGACCCTGCCCCAGCACAGCCCTGACTGTAAGCACAAGAGCTCAGCCCTAAACTGGGAAAGCTCTCAAGCAGATAAAATCCTGGAGCTGACTAGGAGGTGATCCTACTGTCCCCAAGGATCAGAGGGAAAGGCACCTTCTGGGCAGCTGTCCCCAGGTGAGAGACAGGGCCATGTGTCCCCATCTCGTGTGAGCTGCCCTCCACAGCAGAAGCAGTGGCAGATGAATGTGAAACCACAGCTCTGGAAAACCCAGCAAGCAAAGGCCAGAAGGGCCCATGAGTGGTCAGATGTGCTTGTGGCTCAGCAGCTTCCCCTAAACAGGACCTGGAAAGGTTAATCCCATTTTGGAGAGTTTTATTTCATGGCAGACAAAGCAGTGCACACTGTGGGGGCCAGCAGTTGGAGGCTCTGCATCATTCCTGCTTTGACTCATCCCCAGTTTCTGCCCTCCCAGAACAAACCCTGAAGAAGCAGGATGCTGACACAAGGATGAGTCTGTGTGGAGCCTGAGGGGCTTGGGCTGCTCAGTGCCCGGTACTGGCAGTGTGGGAATGGCTGCCTTTTAGGGTCACTTGTACAAATTAATGCTCAGGCATTAATATTATAGATCTTATGGAAAAGAAGAATATTTAAAGTGGGAAATGGTGTGTTTCTTTTATTAAAGCATTGAGCTAGAGGATGAAATGGCCCTGGGAGGAAGGAGCCCCTGGCACCATGTAGCCAGGACCTTTGGAAGAGGGAAAATGAGTCCTGCACTGCAGCATGAGCTGCCTGGGCCAGTGCTTCACTAGCTCATAAATGTCACACCTCAGCCAAGAGCTCCTCGGGCCCTCTGAACAATAACAGCAGGGCCTGGCAGTTAAAACAGATTAGAGGAGGAATTTTGCAGATGATCCTCTGTCCAGGATGGAATGGTGTGAGCCTGGCCATTGATCGGGAGACACTGGACAGCATCCCCCTGGAGCTGCAGGCCCTGCCTGGGATCTCCATGGTGAGACGCAGCCTCCTCTGGCCAGTCCCACCAGTGATTCCAGTTCCTGGTGTTAGTGGGCCCACACAGCTGTGTACCCTGCACAGAGCCTGGGCACGGGCTGTGCTGAGGCGTCTCCCCAGGGGAGGAAGAGGCTGGCAGCTTTGGCACCAGTGGGAGCCCCCCCAGCACCAGCCTGGCCCTGCTGGGGCATCCCAGGCTGCAGCACAGGGGGTGCAGGTGCCAGTGGGCATTGTGGTGCACCAGAAATTTCCCTGAGGCCAGCAAGGCTCAGCCTCCCCAGACCTTCATGCCTGTGCCCACCAGCTGCCTCCAGGAGAGCTGGGAGCGCAGGGTCAGGGTGAGCAGGATGCTGGGTATGGGTTGAGGCTTGGCACATATCCCACAGGCTGGGAGTGCTCAGGATGCTCTCTGCCCTGTGCTGCTGTTGGGGATGCAGCTCCTGCTCCCCATGAGTGAGTGGGCAGAGAGGCACTGGGGTGTGTGGGTGAGGTGGAGTCAGCACTGCTGGGGTGGTGGTTTTGTTCAGCAGAGCCCTCCCACCATCTTGCCATGTGTAGTTTGGAGAGGGGCAGAAATAAAGCAAAGGGCCCATTCTTCAGCCACCTCTGCTTTAATGGTCTCATGGAGGCCATGTATTTTTGGGCTGTTGCAAACCACTGGTGGACCTGTGACAGTGCTCTCCGTGATGGATCCCAAAATGAGAGCTCCTGCCTCCCCACTTCCAGTCTCTCTCTGGAAACCCATGGCCCAAAATCTGCTGAGGTTCCCCAGGCAGTCCCAGTTCCCCTGTGGTGCCCCCGTGCTTCTGCTCAGCTCAGCTCAGCTCATAGATGCTCTGTGTGTCCCCAGAGGCCACAAGAACATCCTGAAACTGGGACACGATGCGTCCAAAATGGGACCCTTCCCAAAACACTTTCCCACAGCAGGTGCAGCAGTAGAAGTCGGTGAGCTCTGCTCTGTCCAGCACGCCGGGGGGGATGGCAGTGACCTGCAGGACCGTGTCCCCTGCCAGCACCGTGGCTGCCCCGCACTGCTCTGTCCCCTCCGCCTGCTCGCTGTGTGGGGCACAGCCAGGCTGGGCTGGGGCACAGACCGGCACGGTGACACTGCAGCTCTGGCTCCCCGGGCAGCCTGTGGAGAGAGGAGACAGCAGACAAACCACCGGTCACTGGTGTGATGAGTGGAATCTGTGCTTAACCACGTGAGCCAGCTTGTGGCGGGCCTGCCATCCCTGCAGGGGCCCAGGCTCTGCCCTGCATCTCAGGGAGGAGCATCCCCTGAATTCGGGAGGAGGTGCTTGGTCACCAGCATCCAGCAGCTGCCTGCCCTAAGCGTGGCGCCCGTGCAGCCGCTTGCTCCCCTGCAGCTGCCGCACCTCCTGCAGCTCCTGCAGCTCTGCCGTGTCCTGGGGCCTGTTCCGCTCTGGGCCATGGCTCCAGCGCTGCTGCTGCTCTGGGTGCGCTGTTTCACCTCCCGCTCACGGGCCAGGCCAGGCTGCTCTCGGAGCGGGGCTGTGCCCCCACGCCGGGCTGCGTTATGGGGCAGACAAACAGCAGGCAAGCCCCTGCTGCTGCTTTAATTAAACCGCCACCGTGATCAGCGGCTAATGGCACCCTCAACTCTCCCGACCTGGCCGCGCAGACGCGGCCTTGGGCCCCATCCCCAGCGTGTGACCCCCGGGTCCCTGGGCGAGGGGCACAGGGACAGTGCCGCAGGTCCCTGAGCTGTCCCCGCATGGGGATCGCTGCCACCGCACAGCGAGCGCCCCGGGCCGGCGGGGGCTCTCCCGGGGCCGCTCAGCTCTCCCGGTGCGGGCAGCGGAAGCCGAGGGCCGAGCTGCCTCCCATCCATCAGGGAGCCTGGCAGCCGGGAACAGGCTGCAGTTGTTGCTGCGGGATGTCCCCGTTTTGGCAGGGGGATCTGTCCTGCTCAGGCACCAATTAAAACAACAAAAGGCATCCTGCATCGCTCTAGCGGCACTTCTGGGATGTTCACCCCACCCTCTTCAGGATCACAGGGACCCTGTCAGGAGCCAGCTGGGACCGAGGAGGACACCAGCATTCCCAGCTGGCCCTTCCCTGCACTCCAGAGCCGTCAGGAGCTGGGACATGCTGGGGGGGAACACAGCTGGGAGCAGCCCTGGGACGGCCACCCCATCCTGGCAGAGCTGTGCTGGCCCGGCAGAGTCACCCCCCAGCTGTGCGGTGGGGTCTGGGCCTGCCCATCGCGAGAGCAAAAGAGCCACAGCCCGAGGAGGTGTGGAAGGCTCAGCTCACACCAGAGCCTGGTTCAGGGGGTTCCCCAGACCCCCCCAAGACCTTCCACACCTCCCCAGGGCAGATTACCAACCCGAGCTGGTGGGGCACGGTCACCTCCGGTTCACAGCGCACCAACAGCCATGCTCAGGGTCGTGGCTGTCACTGGAGATGTTTTCATGGGGGATTGGCAGGCCAGCCTTTCACCACCACATTGCCCAGCACCAGCACTAGTTTGGGGTTTGCTGCCACAGCACATGGGGAAGCAGCCCCAGGCTCCACCTGAGACACTGGGCAAGAGCTGGGTTCATCAGGACTGTGCCCTGAACAACTGCCCCATGGCCTCACTCATGGATAGGCCTTTCCTTCACCCCCCACATCTGCTTTGGACACTGACATCTATCCTTAAAGGGAAAACAATGACCTCAATTTCCCATTTTCTCAAATTTCTGGCAAGTGGTGAAACACCCAGGCTGCTCTCAGGAGATTCCTGAGCCACTCAGAGCAGGGGTGTGGAGGAGGAGTCCAATTCCCAGGGGTTTCTCCAGGATAAAGCCTGCCAGTGGGTGGCAGATCCCCAAGGCAAGAACAGCAGCTCTGTCCTCATGCTGTTCCCACCCTCCTCTGCCCTGTGCCACTCCTGTGTTTGGTGGCATAGGGTGGCCTCAGCCTGGGCACCCTTTTTTCTCCTATCCTCTCTGCTCTTGTGCATCAGACCCTGAAGGGAGGGACACCGACCTTGGGTGGGACTTTTAAATCCAACGCAATGGAAATGACACTGACAGCACGTAGCACCCACGGCCAACAGCTTTCCCCATCATGGACCCTAAAATTTCCCTGGCCAGAGCATGGCACCAGCACACTGACAGGACACTGCCATTCTGTGTGCCTGCAGGCATATGGAGTAATTTGCTCTCTCTTCCAACACGCTCCCTCTGCTGTCCTGCTGCTGGTGGGCAAAGCCAATGGCAAACTCCTCCTTCCTTGCACAGGGGGATGAGAAACCTCCAGCTCCCCCAGACACCCCAATCCCAATCCCTGGGCTCGTGGGAAAAAGGCAGGCAGGGAGGGAAAGTTCATCCCTTAAAAGCCTGAGGAGAGAAAAGCTGTGATGGTCACCCCGTAGTTTTGCCTTTGCTTTGCACCAGCCCCCTCCTAATTGTGGCTCTTCAAAGGGTTGAAAAATGCTACAACACTTCAAAGTGACCCATTTCTGAATGGGAGCTTGTAAAACCCCTCTCCCCCTCCCACCAAATTCTTCCCAGGGCTTTTGAAGATGCCTGTGCTCCCCTCACCACAGGGTGAAAGGGCCACCAGGCGCCACGCACAGGATGCCAGCCGGGCACGCGGGAAAACTGAGCTGGGAAGGGCTGGGTCCCCCAGAAAAACAGGGGTTTCCAGGGGAAACGGGGGGGGGGGGGGGGGGCTTGAGGGAGGGTTTTTTCCTCCCTTTCAGACAGGCAGAGGCCTCCCCAGTGGAGCCACGGCTCCTTTGGAACTGCATCCCAGCTTGCCTGGATGCTGCACACCCTGGAGTTCCAGGAGAGATGGAGCAAAAGGCATCTGTAGGGTGCAGGGGAGCCCAGTGTATCCTTCCTGTGTGCTGGGAGCTTGTCAGATCCGTGGCTTGCAGAGCTCTGGGAGGTTCACACCAAGGGCTGGATTCCCACCGCATCGCCGCGGAGGAGAAAGGAAAGCCATTCCTTACCAAATCAATTCGAAACACTTCTTGGGAACTAATAATCCCATTATAAAACATCTTGAAAATAAAAACCCCTTTGCCTCTCACTCACCTCTCCTCCTCTTGGCTGGGTCACCCTGGGGATGACAGACCCTGGGTGAGGGGCTGAGCCCTGCAGCCCCCAGCCCCCCAAAGCTGAGCACTCCCATTGAGTGCTGCAGAGCTCCACGGGCAGCAACAGCCATCCCCTGGCACTGTCCCCAGCTCGCAGTGCTCAGCACAAGAGCCATTTCCTCCCGGCCTCGCACGTGCTTCCCACTCACAGCTCCTGCCCACCCCTGCTCACCTGTGGGAATGAATCCCATGGGAACAGCAAAAACTGCTCCTCTTCCCACCGTGATGTCTCACTGCCAGCAAATGCTGCCATGTCCAGGGGAGAGGGGTTGAGCACCCCCATTCTTCTTATTTCTGCATCAGGTTCTTTCCTGAGCTAAGCAGAGCCACTCTCAGTGGTGGGATCCCACCTCTGCACACACTCTGCTCTCAGGAGATTCCTGAGCCACTCAGAGGGAGCAGCCCTGCTTTCTGCTCAAGCCCCTACTGTATGCCCCAGGGTGGGGTGGCCCGGTGCTCCATGAGGTGGGTGCAGCAGGATCTCCCCAGCCTGGACTGGATCTCCTTCTTTCAGTCCCCAATCACCAGCACCAAGACAGTGGGGCAGACCCATGCCAGAGGCCCATCCCACACCCTGGGCACTGAACACGCTCTGGGCAGTCCAAGGGACCAACAGTCCCTTCACCTGGGGGGACATGGCAGCCTCTGGGACCCACAGCCACTGGGATCACTCTGGTAGTCCCACAAAAACTCTGAACTATTGCCACAGGGAGGCTGTGGGGGCAAAGTGACTTGTCCCAAGATAGGGATGAGACAGGAGCTGCAGCTCCGTGTGCCTCACTGCAAGGTCCTGCTCATGGACACGGGACAGGACAGGGGCTGCCCACTGTGGGCAAGGGGATGCACATTCCCCCACACAGAGGGGCTCTTAGTGGCAGTCACATCGAAAGGCCACCGTGATGGTGACACTGGTGACCTGTAGTCCCTCCAGCCTATTGTGTCAGCTGCAGTGCTGGAATGCTGGGTCAGCACTACTGGGACAGCACCGGGACTTCCCAGCAGGACAGAGGGGCACAGCAGGGCTTGGAAAGATGGGACAGAGCAGGATCAGGGCAATCCTCTTTGAACCTGTGCCCATTCCCCTTTCCCAGACCACCCAGCCTTGATTTGGCTGGGAACAACCTGTCCCCCACTGTGTGAGCTCTGGGCACCCCCAGGGTTTCAGTATCAGGGTGGCAGCCAACAACTTCCCAGGGAGCCGGGTACTTCTGCCCAAAATCCTGCCCCACGGGCCCTGTTTCTAGCCCAGGTCCCTCTGTGTCACCCCGGCCCGAACCAAGGCCTTGGGGCGAGGAGCTGGGTGCCTGTCCCAGCTGGCTCAGGCAAGCACCTGGCAGCTCCTGCTGCCTCTGGAGAGGCTGTGGGTCCGGCAGCCCTGTGCCAGCCCCGAGCCCTGCCCTGGCAGAGCCGTGGCAGCGTGTGTGGGGCTCGGCCACAGCCGGGGCTGGGGGGCTGGGGAGAAAGCTCAAAGCTTTGTCGAGGCTTTGCACAAGGCAGAACACAGACCTGGGAGCATTCTTGGAGTACAAAGGTGCATGGGAAACCTCGGCCTCGGTGAGAGATCAGCCTGATAAGAGGAGTTAGTTACGAGCCTGAGAAATGTGCTGATTGCAGGGCACTGAAGATGCCTGGTTATCTTTTCCTCCTCGATAAGGCAGATAAGCAAAGGACAAAGGACCCGGGATTGTGCAACCTGGGCTGCAGTAGCCTGGCCGTGATCTCAAGATGTTCCCAGGGTGGAGGAGGGAGGATGAGCTCAAGCAAGAGGCAGCTCCAGCTGCTCACTTCTCCCCGTGGCACTGTGAAGTGAACCCTGCCAGCCCCTGTACGCGGTGCTGGGAGCAGCGTGCGATGGTCCCCGGCTCTGAATGGCCCCCAGCTCCTTCCCGGGGCACACTGGGCACAGCAGAGCTCTGCAAACCAGCACACACAGCGATGTCACCGGGTCCCAGCCCTGCCCTGCTTTTCCAAATGAGCAAGTGAATTCCACTGAAGAGGGAAAGCTGGCAGAGCACGACCCAGCTGAGCCTGGGGGGTGTTTCTGGCTTGTCTCACCACTGCAGCCCCGGTCCCATCCCTGACCTGCTTGGGCACATGAAGATGCTCCTGATATTCTGTTGCACCCTGGAGAAAAGAGAGCCTAAATGCACGGGGCGGCTGAAGGGGGCAGGGGGTCCCCTGGATCCAGGGGTGCAGCCCCTCAGGAACTCATCCCCTTCCAGAAGTATTCAGAGCAGCCCAAGACAATGGGGGTGCCTTGGCCCTACAAATGGAGTTTGGTACAAAGCTGTGAGGATCCGTGGGTGCAAGATCACTCCCAGGACGGCACAAGGATCTATCTCACACCCTTTCCACATGGCAACAAGACAAGTATGATGCTCACAGCAAAGCCAAATACTGTAGATCAGGGAAGCCTCTAGCTGTAGGGCTTTGGGCATGCAGGGGGCTCTTCCTGCCGTCCATCAGAGCTCCTGGCTCAGGGGACTGGGTCCCACCAGCCCATGCCCTCAGCTGCCCCAGTGAAGTGGCTGTAGAGGAGGGACAGTCCTGCTGGCACCCCAGCCTTCCCCACACTGCGGCCTGCAGCTCTTCCTCCCACCTGCCTTGAGCTGTCTCTGCTGGCTTTTCCCCAGGCTTGGGGTGGAGCCAAGGGCTGAGAAGGGAAAGAAACCCCAAGTCACTGCTCAGGCTGGCAGGGGCAAGGTGGGTGCCCCAGCTGCTCGATGCCATCCTGCCACCCAGTGCAGGGACACTCCAGCTGCTCCTGCAGCCACTGCTGGGGCTGTCGGGGACTTGTCCTGCACCTGTGTCCAGAGCCCCAGCGCTGGCAGCTGCCCAGGGAGGGTGCCCACCCAGCATGGGAGTGGAGGCTGCACCCTGCCTGCTCAGCACCACCGACTCAAGAGCAGCAAGATCCACTGTTTTCATCTTTTGCAGCACATTTTAGATAGTGAGGGGAGATTTTGCAATTAAATTCGCCTCCTCTGTTTGGCAGCTCCCAACCCGATGGAATGTGCTACATCCTCGCCTTTCCCAGAGACCAGATTTCATCTGGCAGAGCACCCACCGAGCTCTGGGGCCCTGTGCCAGCTGGTTTTACTGCACTGACTAAGCAAGAGTTCCCCATACCAGACAAGAGGCCTGTGATACAGCCCATTCCCCTGGGTCCCTTGGGAGCTACAATCTGTCACTGCCTCCAGGGAGGACTTGCCTGTGCCCTGTGGTGACCCATAGCCCTGCTCCCCTCTCTGCCCCTGTCTGCTCCAGGCACCTGAGCTGCTCAGAGCATCCTACTCGGAAATCACAGGGAAAAGCTGTAGGGGCTTGAAACTATTTGTGGCACTTCTGTCAAAACCCTCATGCAGGGAAAATTGTGGCTGTGTCAAGAATTATGTTCCCTAAAACCTGTGAAAGTCCTAGGTCCAAGTAAAATTGAGCTATCACAGGATGAATAATTGTCCTTTCATCTCTTGGAAACCCTGCTATAAAAATCCAGGAACCAAATAAAGCAGCACTGGCTACAGCTGGACCCCAGGACTTGGGAGCACCTGGGCCAGATGCAGACTTGTGAGAGGTGGTCCTGAAGGATCTGTCCCCATCACCCACCTGCTCCAGCACCCACCAGCTCCTCCCTGGAGGGGTGAGGCCCCCGTGGGAGGAGGTTCCCTCCTTGCCTGGAAGCAGGAGCAGGGAAAAGGCACCTGGCCATGGTCTGGGCCATGCACAGGGGCATGACAGGGACAACATGGCCTGGGCTGGAGTCATGGGACAGGGGACAGTCTTGGTGTGAGGCTGTGGGTGCTGAACACCCCCATGCCATGTGTTGGGCCATGACAAGGGCAGAGCAGGTCCTGCCACCAACTGCTGCAGCAGGAAAATGTAAAGGAAATCAGGGAACAGGTGAGATTTTTCTTATTGACCCACTTCTGTGGCTGCCCAGCCTGTTCCAATGTCCACCGTCCCCACCAAGCGTTGATAGAACACTGTCAGCACACCCTTCCTATTTGTCTTCCTGAATATCTGACCCAAGGTGGGACATTTTGGGGCAACCTAGTTAAGCTCACACTTGCAATCCTTGCTTGCAATCCCTGCAGCTCCTAGCAAAATCCAGACAGAAATGGAACCCCCCAGGATGGGGCCAGAGCCCTGGGTCACAGGGGACTCTGCTGCCAAGTCTCCAGCCCTGCTGTGCCCACCTGTCTGGGAATCACAGCTTCTGTCTCATGTCTCCACCACCCCTCTGGGGATGCTGTGGCACCTTTGGTCCCTGCCCTGCCTGCTTGGGGCAGAGGATATTCCCCATTGCAGGACGCTCCAATGCCATGGCTGACATGGTCAGCACAGGGGTCCTACCTGCTCCTTCCCCATGAACCCCCCAGGTACATGGGGGAACCCAGCAGGAGACTGCATGGCCCGATGGGGACACAGGGAGTTGCAGATGGAGTGTAAGGAGTAGAGCGAGGTGGCCCCTGAAAGAGTCTGTGTGGGGGAGCCATGGTGCTGTGTGAGACCCTCCCAGCTCCATCAACCTCATCCCAAAGGGGGAAGGGAAAACGGCTCACTCTGAACACAAACCACAGCATTTCTATTTCCCATACTCTGGAACTGGCTGAACTGGCCCGTCTGGTCGCTGGGTACACACGCAGAGAGGGCCCTCACCAGAGAAACCGCTGGGGAGGATGTCCCAGCCTCTGGGGAAGCACAGCCCTCCCAGGCTGCCAGCACCCTGGGAAAAGCTGCCCCACCACGTTCCTCATGCCCAGAGCCACACGTGCAGCCCCAGCAAAGCCACAGCCGGCCAGGAGCGCCCAGCAGCCGCCACTTCCCTCTGCTCCCTGCTGTCAGCAGACGGGAAGGGATGCACCAAAGGGCTGGAGCAGAGCCCGGGCTGCCTTGGAGCAGCAGCAGGGGCACATTCCCATTCTGGTGTGCCTGCCATGGGTATTGTTTGCCACCAAAATGGGTCTCCCTGTGGGAAGGAGTGTGTGTGGGTCAATGCACCTTGGGCTATGGAGGAGCCTTCTCTCCCTCGAGCCCGCTGGGGCAGGCAGCACTGACTCACCTCCCTGCAGCCTGACCTAATTCAAGAGGCACTGGGCAGGTGAGGAAGGCACTGGGCAGGTGAGGAAGGCACTTGAGCAGCCCCAGCCAGGAGGCATTTCACCACCCAAGCTGAGTTTTTCACTTTCAGGTGATGTAGGCCTCAGGCTGTCACTTGAGCTACTGTTGGCATGTCACCAACTCCCCCGGCTGGGCAATCCCATGCACGATCCTGTGCCTTGCAGGGCAGGACAGGGCAGCCAGGGCAGAGACATAAACCGGGCCTGAAAGAGCTCTGTGGGTCTGGACAAGTTGATGGCAGGGCACTCTCTGAGAAACCCCCAGGCCCAGGGGGATGGTCCTGCTCTGTCCAGAGCAGTGAGTCCCAGGGAAGGGCACAGGAGGGGGGATCACCCACCCACTCACCTGCACTGTGCTCCCCTGACACTCGTCTGCTGCTCTCCACCAGCTGCTTCATCCTCTCCCGCTGAGACCTTCAGGTACTTGTTGCAATTGCACACCTGAGAGAAGAGAGAGGGGGAGGTCAGTGAGGTGCCCTGCTCCCCAGGCACCTTCTGCCTGCCCAGGGCACAAACCCATGCTGGGCACCCCTGGCACAGGTTGGGCAGCCCCCCATCACATGCACCACAGCAGGGAAACCAGGGCAAGGCCTGTCCCACTGAGCAGGGACAGGCACAGGTACCAGCCACAAGCCCAAGAACCCCCTCCAGAGGGGCTCCCTCTGTGTGTGCCCAGCCATGGCTCCAGACAGGCTGCCAGCACTGCTGCCCACCCTGGCTCCCCAGCCAGAAAACACCAGCAATGAGGCTGCCTTCAAGCATCAAGCAGACACCCAAAATCTCAGTTGTGGCATCAAGATTTGATCTCTCTTGTCTGACAGAGGCTGGGGATGGAGACCCCAAAACACTCTGGGGTCTCATTTGGCTTTGCTTGGCTTGGCTCTGCTGCAGCACTGTGAACACTAAGCCACACATCCTACCACATTTTGCTTGCCAAAATGTACCCAGACAGGTCTCTGAGTGCCCACATGTGTCAGGTGCTGGACCCCAAAGAGTTCCCTAAATCCCACTGCTGGGGAGCACCCAGGGATGGTGCCTGGGGCTAAGCACAGGGCGCAGCTGGCAGCCAAACACTTGCCCAGAGTGAGCAGCACTAAAGCTCCCTGGGAGCATCACAGTCCTGACACCTTCCCTTTCCTCTCCCCTCCCTCCTGGGCTGGGAGCTGGTTGTTGGGATGTGCCACAACACCTTTTGTCAGCTGTTTGTTTTTAGGGGCTGTTTTCTGCACATTGCACCCAAGGCAAGGAGGGAGAGAGGCGAGCAACTTCACTAACCAGAACAAGTCAGTTCCCTGCCAGGGGCTTTGCTCCAGAGCCTGTTGAAACCAGAAAGGTTTTTCCAGCTCCCAGGCAGGCCCTGGTGCAGGCTGGCAGCCACTCTGCTGGTTTGGGGCTGGAGCAGTGCTGGGTTCATGGCACGGGGCAGCCATGGCCCTGCTCCCACAGCTGCCTGCAGGAGGAACGGGGCAGGCTGATTTGTTTGGAAATGAGCTTGCCACCAGGGCCTGGCTCTGCCTTGCAGCACAGTTCCCACTGGCAGCCTCCACAAAACCAGCACACACTCCCCATCTATCCCCATCCCAGCACACATCCCCAGGCTTTTGGCCAGAAAGGACACCTGGGCTTAGTACCCTGAGGCCCCAGGCCTGCAGAGCAGCAGCATGGACAGACAGACAGAGATGGACAAGGGGTGATCTTGGAAGCACCCAAATGACATGGAAAATACTGCATTACTTTTAAAAGGGGATTTTGTGGCAATCCTCTGACTTGCGCAGCAGCATCAGGGAACAACCCCTCAAGCACTTGGAGACAGAGCCCTGCACCGCTCCTTGCTCATGCTGGGGGCAAGATGAGAGCACTGATATCACTGATGTCCCCCTGCCCTGAGCAGGGCAAAGCCCTCCTCGGTCCTCGCCCTCAAACCCAGGGACCTGGGAGATGCATCTGGGTGAAAGCCCAGGGAAGCAGAAGGATGCTGTGATTTGTGGGAACCCGAATTTCTGCAGAGCCTGACCAGACATTGGATGGTCCCTCTGAGGCCTGAGGACATCCCAGCTCGCACAGGCTGGACCTAGAGCTGAGATGCCACCCCCTGACAGGCACCCACACCCTCACAGGGATCCGTGGGATTGCAGCAGGCAGGCAGAAGGGACAGGCAGTTGCTGGGGACATGTGCTGGTCCCACTCCCCATGACAGTGACAATGGGCTGCATGCTGGAGAGTGACATGGGGCCTGGAGGGCTGGGGGATGGCACCTCTTGGGTGTGGTGGCAGCACAGGAGAGTCAGAGGTTTCCAGGAAGCTCCCAGACCAGCTGTCCATTGAACTGCCAGGAGGGTGCAGCAGGGCCTAAGGACACCCTCCTCCCCTGCTGGCATGGACATGAAGGGGCTCCCCTGCCCTCTGTCACACACCAAATCCTCCAGGATACCCAACCCTGGCAGCTTGGAGCCCACCAGGTTCCTGAGCAGCAGTGCGAGCACGCTGGGCACAGGCTTCTTGTCCTGCTTGGGTGCCCAGAATGACCTTGCACGAATTTCTCTGCTTCTCTAAAGTTCATGACTGTTGTGAATTAGGGGCAGTTCACTCCCTGGGCCAGGAATGCCCAGCAGCACAGGGGTATCCTGGCATTCTCCACTCTCTGAGGCTGCTGGGCGCTGCCAAGAGGCTCTTTGCCCCATGCCACCCTATAGCCTCTGGGCCTTCACCACCTTCAGCTTCCCAAAACCAGAGTATGAGCTCAGGAGCCAGATAAGCCACTTAAGCAGCAGCACCAATTAGCTGTAATAAAAAATTGCAATTCATTTTTTTAATGCCTTGACAAAATGAGCCAAAAGAGATGAAGTGAGAGGGGAAGGCTGCCACTTCCACAGGCTGGGCTGCACGGCTGCTTTGCAGGGACCAGTGGTGGCCTCAGGCTTGATGCTTGGCTCCTGGGGATGCGGAACAGTTTTTTGGGTGGATCTTTTGTATACAGGGTAGGGAAGTGGGGAGCCTCTCTGCTGGAGAAGGGATGGTTATTTCTTCTTGGAAAAGCTTGGTTTCTATAGATCCATCATGGCAGGATTAGCTGTGGCCCCAAAAATCTTCCTGAGGTGAATCAGCGGGAGATGGTGGCACCTTGGATCACTGTCTGGGGTGCAACTGCTGTGAGCAGTGGCCATGACTTGACAGAAGGGTTTGGCATCTCTGTAACATCTTGGGGTCCTCCCAGCCCCTGTGCCAAGCTCGGGGTGGGGGTGGCAGCTTCTGCCCACGCCCTAGTCCTGCCTGGGGGCCGATGTGCTGAGTGGGCTGAATGCAGGGGCTCTGCTCATACCATCCTGCCTGGCCTCAGGGATGAGGAAAGGGCAGAGTCCAGCTTGGGAGGAGGGGACTAGGGGGTTGCAGCCCCCACAGGCTTCTGAGTGCCCCCCAGTCCGCTGCCAGCGGTGTCCCTGTGGCACAGGAGGGTGCGCGATGCCCCGGGGCACTGGGGCGCAGGGCACAGCGGGCACACCTCGGAGGAGGAGCAGCCCTGCCTTTCTCACGCTGGGGCAGCCCGTGCCAGCACAGGCTAGTCACTGTAAATCCCAGCCGAGATCTGCTCTGCCCTCTGTGAAATGGATCTTGGCTGCACCCCCGCTGAAGCAATCCCGGCGCTCGGGAGCCAGTGGCGGGCGCGCTTTCCCACGGCAGCCCGGCGCCCCGGCTCCCCGTGTGAACCAGCCCGGCCCGGTGCCCCTGCCCAGCGCACGGGAGCGCAGCGCTCCCGCCTGTCCCTGCCCCATGCCTCGGCAGCAGGGCCCGATGGAGCTGCAAGTGCAATTTCAGGCTCCCTGCTGGGCTGGGGGATACGACTGAGACACCACCCCTGCGCTCCCCGGCTCTGCTGCACATCCGTGGCAAGATGAGGAGCAGGTGCAGCTCATTCAGAGGAAGCCGTGGTCCTCTCACGGCTGCATTCCCCCACTGTTGTCTCTCTCCCTGTGCCTGTCTGTGCATCCCTGGCCAAGGTGCTGCAGTTCATGGGGGGCACCGTCACCCCCACGCCCGTGTGCTCCTCCCCAGGACCTCAGGCCAGCATCAGAGGGGCACTGCAGCCCAGCCAGCTCGGTGCTGTCCCCACCACGGGGTGTGGCATGGGGATTAGAAGGAGTGATTGTCATTGGACTGAGACTGTGGTGTTATCGCTGAGGTGTGGAGTCTGTGGTCCCTGAGCCTGGCGAGGTGCTCGTCCCCATCCCCAGCAGCTTGAGCCCCCCTGCACTGAGGCTCTCCCTGCCTGTGCCACCAAGAAGGATGAAGCAGGTGAAATGTCCTTTTGCAAATGCTGGCAGCCCAGCCGGCGCCCTGTTTTTGTTTAGGATGATCCCTGCCTCTCCCAGGCCTCCTGGCTGGGGATTTCAGAGCAGCAGGTGACGCATGAACCTCCCAGGACTCGAGCAACTGGATGCTTGAGCCTGGAGCTCCAGGGCCATCTCAGCATCCCATCCTCTTTCTGCACCTCCACCCATGGAGCTGAGAAGCTGCAAGAAAACTCAAGTTCAGCAGATAACAGGAGCCAAACCTTTGGTGACTCCAAAAAGGCTGCAGAAGTCAGTGTGAGCTTGGCTAAGGCTGGCAGCGTACGCTCAGGTGGATGTAGGCTGGTACCCCAAACACATGGAAGATGAGCAGTTCAGACAGCACTAGGGTCCGTTTTGCTCGTTTCTATTGATATCTCTAAAAGCTGCATTTTCAAAGTGCTTGAGTCACCTTGGTGCTGCTGACCTCTGCCCAGAGGAGCCACCCTGGAAACAGCCTCTGAGGGCCTTTAGGGCTCCTTCCACCTGCTCTGCTGACAACATCCACGGGCCAGCGTCACTGAGGGATCTCCTTGGCAGGGGTTTCACCAGTGAGACACAGACCTCTGCTCTGGAGAGCTCCTGGCTTGGGAAATCCTCAGTGTAAAGTATCCAACCTGCTGTAAAGGAAAACAGTGCCCGGTGTGAACTCTTTGGGGCAATTCAGAGGCAGCTCATGTCAGGACAATTCCTTGGGTGTCTTCTGCTCACTGTATCACAGGACTACTCAACAGCCACCTGCAGTGATCTCTTTTCCTACTCACCACCTACCCTCTCCTCCTTCTCCCTCTCTCCAAGATGGATATCACCTGGTGAAAGGGCCACTCCTCCGGATGGAGGTTGCAAATCTCCCTTTGGTTGTGAAAGCACAGCCCTTGAGCATCCAGGAAGTTTCGTTTCAGGGACTTACCGAGAGTTGAAACTGCCCAGACTGCAGGATTGGCAGGGCTCAGCACAGGCTTGCCCTCTGTTACCTCCAAGGCCAGGTAATTACGGATCTGCCTCTGCACACCTCCTGCCTACAAACCCATAGCAGAGTGCCCAGGAAGGTGGGAGATGGTGGGAAGGGCAGTGAAAGAAAACCAGGGTAACAACCCAGCAGATGTGAAGCAGAGGTCAGGAGCTGACCATGCTCATCTGCCCACGTGTCTGTTTTCTCACATTATTCCCAAGTGACTTCAGCTGCGGTTGCTGCGCTCACAGCTTTGACCTTCAGACACTCTCCTCATCCTCCAGCAATGCTCTGCCCTGTAGCACCTTCGAGGTCCTGGCACAAGGAGGCCACTGGAGATCTCCACACCCTGTGGGTGCAAAGGCCACCTCTGGGTGCAGTGCTGGGGACAGGCATCTCTCCAAGGGGATTTTCAGAGAGCAGCTGCTGGGCCACATCCCTTCCCCTTTATGCCAAGAGCTTTCCTCACTGATCCTCTGATCACCAGTGTCTGGAATCATAAAGGTGCACATGGCTGCTCCTGCTCTGTTGCAATGGTCCAGTGCCTGTCCTTGGGTACCAGCAAACTCCCCAGCAGCAGAGGAGATGCTGGGTGTGTCAGCCTGGTACTTCCAGAGGGCAAAGGCTCTCTGTGCACACAGCAGCCCTGAGTGCCCACAGCACCAGAGCAGCCCTTCCTGCCAGGGCTGGGAGTTGGACTGTGATGCTCCCACATGGACATGCAGCCTGGGCATCCTCTGCCAAACCTGCCTGCACATCCAGCAGCAGGGATTTCATGGCCATCTGGGCTCAGTAACCTGCTGCCAATGAAACACAGTGGGATCCTGGCACCAGGGGCCATTTGGTTCACAAAGAGGGAAGGGCTCTGTTTATTGAATCATTAACATCACTTCCCTCACTGCCAGCCAGGTACTCTGAGAGGTCTCTTAGGCAAGTGCTGACCTAGCCCAACCCTGCTAAGCTGGTAAGATGACATGGATCCCATGCCAGCCTGGTACTATGTTCCCACTGCTTTCTCTGCTCCCGCTTTGCTATTAGTCATCCATTTCTGGAAGGTTTCTCATGCATAATAAAGTGTTTCAACACTTGCATAAGCCAATTCTTCTCATCAGGAGTGACCTGCTGCATTTCCCAACACTTTCCCTAGGCAGTTCTTCCAACTGCCACGAAATATGGAGTTAAAAACATGAAGTTTTCTATTCCCCTCGAGGCAAAAGGTGTGGGAAATCAAACAGATAAGAATGCCTTTAATTAGTATCATTTGCATAAGCTCTGGGAAAGGCTCACCTGACAGCTCCAAGGGCCAGCTTGTCTGGGAGCTTCAGCCATGGCTGAAACGGGCAGATTAGCGGAGTTCCTCTGACTGAGGAGATAGTGAGAGTCAGGGTGATAGAGCCCTGGAGGCTCCATGGGTACCCCAGCTCCTGCTGGCTCCTCCTTGGGGGCACCCTAGCTCCCACTACCTCCTTGTCTGTGCAGTCCAGATGCTGCTGGCTCCCTTTCAGGTCCCCCCAGCTCCCACTGGCTTCCTGTCAGGGCACCCTCTTCTCCATTTCCACCTCCCCAGTTTGCAGCTGCTCTGAGCAAAGAGGTGACTCGTGGGCTGGGGTGAAGGGCAGGGATGGGAAGAGAGGAGAGGAAGAACAGGCACATCACTGGACAAGGCGTGGAGGCGGGCTCGGCATGCAGCAGGGATGGGAGCAGGCGGGGCAGCCTGTGCTCTGCTCTCCCCGCTGCACTCAGGCTCCCTCGAGCACAGACACTGCCGGTCCCCAACCACAAACCCCATCCCCTGCCGTCACTGCCGAGGGTGACAACCTAAGTCCTTTTCAGTACCTCAAGGCCTTTGCAGTGATGAGAATCTCATCCCACACTACACCCAAACCCACATGCAAAGCTGAATTTCCCAGAGGAAAAAAAATTATGCTCAACCCACCTTCCACTGCACACATCCCCCCTCGGATCCCTCCAGATGCCTCTCAGCTACCTCAAGTCTCACCTGCTCATCTTCCCTCCCGGCTGGGCTGGGCGCCCCAAACAGCTGAAGCTGCCACAGCACTCCTTGACCTTCACTGTAGCCGTGAGCCCTGTTTATACAGCACCCAGCACATGGGTGCTGCTCTGGGACAGGCTCAGGGCAAGTTTAATAACAAAGCACAGCAGTAATAACTGCCTCCTAACGAGGTTACGCAGCATCCCCGAAGACTTGGCTTTAGGGTGAGCTCTGTGCCAGGAGCTGCCGGGGCCGGGGTTTGAGCTGTCCCTTCCCACCCTCCTGACTGTGGTGCCTCTGCTCCTCCAGCCCTACACCAGCACCTTCCTGCCTTGTAGATGTGCTTTATATCCAACCCTGGGGGGAAGGTTAGCCCCTCCTGTGTCATGCAGCTCCAGGACAGCCACCTCCTGCTCCAGTGTGCTCCAGAGCCTGTGCCACAGGAGGAGAAGGGTTAATTTACCCAGCTCCATGCAATTCAGCTCATTGCTGCTCCTCTTTATCAAGCTACTGAATTTTATCCAGCTGGAGGTGAGAGCTCTGCTTTTGGTCAGAGGATTCCAGAGGCTGATGAACCACAGGGCTGGGAAAAAAAACCAAATCAAGCTCTGGAATTGCCCAGCACTGGAAACACAGCGAGAGTCCACATCCTGCCAGCTCATATTCCAAAACTAAAATGCAGGTGGAAATCTGGAAATACCAAGCAACCCCAGACCTTCAGGAGCAACATGTTTGGTACCAGAAATGGAAGAGGTCATTCAGATACATTTTCTGCCCTTGAGAGTCAGAGCCCTGGAAACTGCAAATGGGCGAAACTATTCTCTGTCTAGAGCATCCCCATGCTCAGGTCATTTACAGTGGGGCACCAGCACTGCTCGTCCTCCCCCGAGGGCTTGCTGGCTCTGCTGTCAGCTGGGTTCCTGCCTGAGTCGGGCCCCAGGAATTCCCAGGGCAGCCCATGAAGCCTCTTCCCTGCTGCACCTTCCCCTGGACACGCAGCCAAGCTGGGGACTGTGTCCTCTGCTCCTGGGGCTGGACAAGCTTTAGGAAAGTATCTTTATTGTGTATTAGCAACAGCCACCCTTATTCCAGCTCCTTCTGACTTCCCCAGGCAGCTGTCCTCCCTCTGGCTGAGATTCTGGGAGCAGCTGTGTAATGTACATCAGGGGTTTGTTTCCCTGCCTGGTGCTGAGCCCTCAGAGCTGTGCCTGGCTGGAAGTTGTATCCTCAGCTCTCTGCTTTTCCCCAGAGCAGTTTTCGGCCCTGTGCAAATGGCCAGGGCCACCCTGGGCCAGGTGGCTGCCCAGATCTGCTCCTCCATGGCCATCTGATCCCCAAGCATACTGCTGCCCTCTCCTCTGCCTTCCCTGGGGAGGTGGGGGGCTGCCCTGGGCTGGTTCCCCAGGCCAGCACTGCAGCTGAGCTGGGTGAGGATGTGCAGGCAGAGGCAGAACCAGGGAAGCTGGGCTCATGTTTCAGCTTCTATTTTTATCTGGGAACCCAAGTCTGCTATGCAGAGGCCCCCGGGGGACACACTGCCTTCCCCAGCTGGAACCAGATATGATCAGAGCACTATCTGCCCTTCCCTATCACCATGCCAGACCTCCGGGTAGAGGACAGCATCACCTGAGGCACTGGGACATCCTCCTGGCTCCTGGTGTGCTGGGCAGGAGGGAAGGAGCTGGGGAACAGCTCTGCAGACCAGGTCCCCACGCCTCCAGCTGCTCTGAGGTCAGGAACACTTCATCACAGGTGGAGCTGCACACTCTCACCAGGCCACCACCCAGGTCAGCAGCCAAGTGTAGGTGTCCCCTCTCAAGCTGGACTTCATTTCTGTGCCAGGGAGGGGGATGCTCAGGGCCTGCAGCCCCCAACCCACCAGGTGCTCTGTGGGAGCCCGTGCTGATGCTGTGGGGCTGCAACAGCCCCATCCCTTTCCATTTGTTAAAGCAAATAAACCTGATTTAGTGGCCAGAGCTGCAGGAAAATGGGAACTTGAGGCACTGCAGCCCAGGCAGCTCGTGTGCAGCTGCAGGTTGGCCAGGGCAGAGGCTGCATTCACTGATGGAGAGCTGGCTCCTGGCGTGGGAACGCAGTGTGGGAGCCCCTGGTCCTGGGCAATACCAGTGAGCAAGGGGACACAGCTGGGAGGAGGTGAGCCCCCATGCCGGTGGGCAGCGCCTGCTACTTTAACTGGGGGGGAGAGTAGGAGCAGCCGCAGAAAATGGGAATATTAAAAAAAAAAGGAAAAAAAAAAAGGAAAAAAAAAAAAAAAAAAGCGTGAGAAAGGAAATCTGAGCGAGGCCTGGAGCAATCTACCCAATCCAGCGGAAACAATGGCCCAGGAAGAAAAACCAGTTTCCTACACATAAGGTAGAATAGGCTGGGAACGCTGGAGGAGGGGCGGGAGGCTCCCAGCACAAACAAGCCGGGCATTATGCGGCTGCGCTGCGCGGGGCACGGTGCCCCTTCCCGGCATGGGGGACCCCTAATCCTGGTGTGCTGGGCTGGGCTGGCACCCACCGCAGGGATGGACAGCCAGGAACAGCAGCTCGG
This sequence comes from Calcarius lapponicus, assembly GCA_039654755.1. Taxonomy (NCBI): domain Eukaryota; kingdom Metazoa; phylum Chordata; class Aves; order Passeriformes; family Fringillidae; genus Calcarius; species Calcarius lapponicus. Next base: position 4,204,469 of record JBBFKN010000012.1, on the reverse strand, counting down.
CCTGGCGGGGCTCACCTCCCAGGCTGAGCTGGGCTGGGCTGCATTTAGTGCCCAAACTGGGCTCAGCTCCCTGGTTTAACTCAGTTAGGCTCAGCATCCAGGCTGGGATCAGCCACTGGTCTGAGATTAGACCTGAAAATGGGATCAGAAACGTTTTGCCCGGGATTAACCCACATTTTGAGATTAGCCCCCAGGCTGGGCTCACTTCCAGGCAGGGTTTACTCCAGGATGGGCTCATCTCCAAACTAAGCTCACCCCCGGGATGGGCTGATCCTCAAACTGAGCTCAGCCTCAGGATGGGATGATCCCCACGGTGAGCTCAACCCCAACAGGGCTCAGCCCCAGGCTGAGCTCAGCCCAAAGGGCTGCAGAACACACAGAGCTGCTGGCTGGGCTCCCCCAGGCTGCTGGCACGTGGGTCCTGGACACTCTGGGGAAGTGGCACTGCTGCCAGCTTGGCCACCTCCTCACCTCCCCACATCCCACTGTGGGAAGCTCATTGTCGCTCTGGTAAGCACACCTGGCAGGCAGACTCTGGGCTGTGGGATGGAGAAAGCCCAGGTGGACAAATCAGCTCCAGCACGGTGCAGGGGCTGCTCCCTGCCCTGGCCGTGGGCACCGATCCATACCCATGGCTGTGTGGCAGCAGTTGGGATGTGCCAGGGGGTTGTGCTCCCCACAGCTGGGAGAGCTGCATACTTTCATTCTGAAGCAGAATCTTAAACTCCTAAAATCAAAACCACCATCACAATCCTCACCATGAGCAGTCTGGCTGTGCCACTGGAGGAGGTGTTTGGCCCCCCCAGGCCAGCCTTCACTGCTGAGGCTGAGGACAGATGGGTGTCCCCAGAACATGGGCCATGGATTTATCCTGGCCTGGCACCAATTCTCACCTTGGGGATGGTCCCAGTGAGTGTGGGCCTACTCCAAAAACAGTCACCACCTTGGCACAAAGAGTGTACGGAGGGAGCCAGAGAGAAAAGGCAGATCCCACCCTGACAGGGTCCAAAAGGGCTGCAGTACCCTATGCTTGGCCAAGGAGGACTGGGAACAAGCTGAGGCTCAGGAGGTGTCATGGAGTGTGCCCCACTGATGGGGACATCCCTGAACTGAGGGCTCCTGGGACACTGGGGTCCTGGGCAGTGGGCAGGGGGTTGCTCCCAGGCAGCCCATGGGCAGGTGAGGAGGAGGAGGAGGAGGAGGAGGAGGGGGAACCCTGTGCTTTGCTGGGTTTCTTTGCCCAGCATCCCTCTCCCTAGGCAACCCCTTGTGGGGTGGGACTTACACTGCCCACCTCTGGGATTTCCCACTCTGGGTGTGGCTGTAGGACTTGCCATGAGGGAAGAAGGTCCACGGGCTGGCAACATTTACTGAGAAACCTTTGTTAGGGCAAAGGTGGACAAGGGGTGGATTTGGGTGAGTACCAGGCTGCTGCCAAGCACTTTTGGAAGGCTGTCCCTGTCTGAGGCAAGGGCTCAATGTGCCCCTAAGGGTGCAGCTCTTCCCAGAGTGAGCAGAGCATGACACTGCACAGCTGGGTTCAGGCAGTATTCCCAGCACAGAGGGGCTTACAGGGACCACCACCCTCTTTGAGATCAACCATCTGCATCTCATCCTGAGGAAAAACACCAGCTCTTCACACACAACTTCTCCAAAAGGCTCCCCAAAGCAGTCTCAGAGAGAAGCCACACTGGCTGCTAGCTAGGACCAGCTAGAGGAAAACCCAGGGAGCAGGGGAAGACCTGCTGCTGCCAGAATAAGAACAAACCCCAGGAAACCTTGAGCACTTATTCCCCATGTTCCCAGCCTGACACCTCCCAGATGTGTTAACATGACCCCAGCATGTTGGTGACACGTGGGGTCACCATGGTGTGATGGGGGCCCAACCCATCCACAGCTCCTCACCACAGCAGCAGGGGGTGCAGGGAGTGATCTACAGCATCACAGGCTTGTGTCACACGCAAAAAAGGTTAAAAGGGGCAATAATGTACAAATGTGGCATTTTTTTTTGTTCTTGCTGAGCCCAAGGGAGTTGCTGTCTGTTGTTTCAGTGGCCAAGTGGAGGAGTCAAAGCTGGGGCAGATGACAGCAGTGATCTGACCTTACCACACCTGGGTTGCCCTTTCCCTGAAGGACAGGACGTGGGCAGGTGAGTGGTGGCAGAACTGTAATTTCACCGTGCAGAAAAAAAATACCTTTGAGTGAAAAATGCTGATGGGCAATTTGTGGGGGTGAAGCTGGAGCAGAAAGGTGTATGCTTCATTCCTCACATTCCTCTCCAGCTTCCTTGGGATAGTGGCTGTGCTCCCCAGGGCCCTCCCAGTGCCCAGGGGGTGATGGAGAGGGCTGAGGATCCTGTCCTGCCACCTTGCTGCCTCCACAAGCTGGGCAGGGCTGAGCATCTTCCCCTCCTTTCCCATTGTGGGGAAGGAGGAATAGGACTGAGGTCTGAGTCCTGCTGGGGTCTGGGAAATGAAATCTGTGATAATGTGGGCGGCACCTTCAGAAGCACCTGGGTGAGGGACCCTCGCAGGCAGCGCCGTGTCCCCAGTCCCAGCCTGCCGAACCCCGGCGTCCTGCCACACGCACGGCTGCACACCGCCTGCCCAGGGCCACACCTCGGGCTCATCCCACCGTCCGAGCACAGAGGGATGTCCTCTCCTGCAGACACCTCCCCGTGTCCCCTCTGCTGCAGCAGCAGCCCGAAGCACCGAGGAGGAGCCGCGCTCCATCCCCGGCTCCCTCCCGGGCACTGCGAGGGCACCGCGCCAGCAGCTGATGGGAAAGTTCAGGGTCGGGGGCGAGCGCGGGGAGAGGCTCATAAAGGGCTCTTTGTGCCGCAGGTCTGCCCCGGCTCCGCGTACGGAGCCCGCGGCCCCACAGCAAAATGCAGCCCAGAAATACGACAAGACATCTTTTTCCCAGGGTGCTGTTAAACTCTAATTAAACATTTCAGCACACTCGAGCAAGGGAATGTCTGCTTCTCAGGCCCGGGCCATCCCAGCTGGAAATCATCCCCTCCGATGCGAGTGGGCCAGTGCAGGCTGACCCAGAAAGATGCTGCTTGGGCGTAGGGATGATGTGAGCCCACACACCAGAGGGGACAACCTGCTCTCTCTCAACAGTGGTCCACTGCTGTCTCCCACTCTGGAGGAGGCATCCAGGCTGGAGCAGCTGGAGAAGAGCACATGCAGACAGGTCTGTCGTGGCAGTGCCACCTCTGGCACTTGTGCACTCCCCACCGTGGGAGCTGGGGTCCCTGTACCTGCTGGGGCAGCAGCCCAGGGTGCACAGCCTGCAGGGGCAGGACGCAGCAGCTCCTTCAAGAGATGGTGTCAGAAAATCTAGTGAGGCTAGAATTGTCATGCTGCTATTTTAAAGAATGAAAAAGAAAGAAAATAGCACAAAAGAGCTGAGCAGTGAAGCCAGGTGATTCCAGGAATGAAGAACCCTGTAAGGCAACAGTCTGGGGCACAGCAGCTTGGAGACCCCCCTAAAATCACCTGGATGTCTAGGCTGGGTCTCATGACAGTGAGCTGGCACAGCTCTCCACATTATTGAACACTGACTTTGGCCATTAACTGCAGCAATTCCTCACCCACCACCTTGTTTCTAGCAAGCACAGAGCGGATGCAAAAATATCCCACCCCTGATGCTCTGGTGTCTGACCCAGCCTCATGAAGGGGACATGGTGGCACTGAACTACTGCCCTGCAGCATCCCTTGTCCCACCTGAGCACAGCCCAGTGGGAGCAGCACACCAAGGACAGGCAGTGCTGGGGGCTAGGGAGCTGCTGGTTTCCCATGGGCAACCTCAGCATCAGAACCAGGTCACCCAGGAAAGGATTACTCCAAAAATGTGCCATTTCTGAGATCAGTAAGTGCTGGGAAGGTGTCTGCCCTGAGACTCGGAGCAGTGTGACAGACCAAGCAATGACACTTGTAATTTGGCATCCCATGGGGTGGAATTTGGCAGAACTGGTCTCTCCTGCTCTAAGGACATTCCAGCTCCTGCATGGGCAGTCTGAACTGAACTCCCTCAATACATACAGCAACCATGGGTTTAATCCAGCTCTGCCCCCTCAGTTAGACAAGCAGCAGCAGCTCCTGGGGGAGCTTCATCCTGGCCCACTGAGGCCCCACGGCCAAGGTTCCTGTCACTGTGCTGGCAATCACCCCCAGGAACCCTCCCTCTGGCGTTGTGCCTCCCCTCACTGGATGCTCCCCCCTAAGAAAATGGCAACACCAGCATCTGGTATGTGACTGTGGATGGCTGGCAGCCCTGGAGGGGGTCACAGCCACATGCAGGGCTGTCCCCAGGTGCCACACGCTCACAGGGTTTGTCCTTCTCCTTTCACTGCAGTGGGAAGGGGAGGGAGGGAGGCTAGATTTAGGAAGAAATCTTGAGTTTTCTAGGAAAAGCAAGGAAGGCAGGAGGGTCTTTACATCGTCCCTGTGCAGTACCTGGGCTGTGCTGCACTGTCCAGGCTTTGTGGGATGTATCTATCCCTGAATCCTGATCCACTGAAGGTGCCCCAGGTGGCACCGCGGGGACACCGACTGAGGGCACCCACCCCCCGTGCAGTGCACACACCAAGGGGGCTCATCCCTACGGCCCCCCAGAGACCCCATCCCCGCTGGGAACCACAACCCACACCCTGACTGTGTGCCCACAGCTGGGGAGACTGTGACACCACGAGCCTCCTCCTCCCTGCGCTCGGCGAGGCGGGAGGACTCTGGGAAGGGAAAAGGTTCCCAAGGCGAAGGTGTTAAATACCCTTCTCCCGTGCTGCTGTCACCTTGCGGCCCCGGGGTGTGAGAATCAGACTCTATTATCCCCTCCCTAGGAACTAACATACTGTACTAACCTTTTCACATGAAAGCTACGCTCTGTTTGCCAACAAAAGCCGACGCTTGGTTCCCAGGAGTGGGGAAAACCCCACCCTAGGGCACTGAGCGGGGCTCCGGGGCCAGCCCGGTGGCTGCGAGGGGTGGCAGGGGCTCAGCCGGGTGCAGCCGCTGGGCTGGAGCAGGAGCAGCCTCCCCAGGGTGAGGGATCCTTCTTCCCCATCCCGGGGTGCCTGCCTTGTTCCCCCCATAGAGGGGTGGATGGGGCTGAAGGTGGGCGGCAAGGGGGACTCCCTGTCCTGGGGTTTGCACTGCAGGGAGCCCTTCCCTGGGCACTCTGCCCCAGCTGTCTCCCGTCCCCAGGCTGGCAGACCCTCATCAGCTCCCCCAGGCTCCCCCTGAGAAGCTTACAGGGCTCAAGCTGGTTCTTCTCCCACTACTGACCAAAGCAGGTCAGGCTCTGCAAGGTCTGAAACTCCCACTCGCTTTCAGGCTACCCTGAAAGGTGGGAAGCAAGACTGGGAAAGCATCACTGGGCTGTGGAAAACCCCATCTGCACAACAGCTGAGCCCCAGCTCAGCATTCAGAGTGGCCAGATGAGCACTGAGCACAGCAGCTCTGGCCTCCCTGGGAACATGGCAGCAGCAGGGATGGGACAGGCATCACCTGGAACTGGGACTCCCTGCCCCAGATGTTGGCAGACATGAGAAGATGAACAGTTGGGGTAGCAGCCTCCTCACTCTAATTTTTAATTAAACGAGACCTGTCTAGGGCATCGCAGCTGCTTGGGGCTGAGATAAAGAAAGCACCAGAGGAGCGGACTTGAAGTGAAAAGGCTTTTTCTGCTTTTTTTTCAAATTAACAATACCTGCTCTGCCTCATTTGTGGCTGGATATGCTTGACAGCTTGGGGCAATGGGCTTGAGAGGTGCCTAAGGCCACAGCAGATGCTGAATTCCCGAGGAGCCCCACACATCCCTGCAAGACCCTACAAATTCCAGATTCTCATGTTGCCTTGGAACCTCAACTAAGTCCATGCTTCTAATGAGGGAAGCAGGAAGAAGTAGGGATGAGTCCTTTGCCCTCCTCTATTGTTTCCTTCCATTCCTACCTCCACCTCCAGTCAGCTCTGGAGGCAGCTTCCTCCCTGACTCCACAACCTTCCAGTCCCAAAGTGCTGCCGGCCCAGTCCAGCAGTGGGGTGACCCTGTGCTGCCCCAGCTCCATCAGCAGGTCCCGCTGCACAGGCAGGTGGGTTCTGCATGGCTCACACGTTTACTGGCCCCAGCCCATGGAGCTGTTTCACACGGGCTCTCAGTGACAGCTCCCAGAGCCTGCGGAGCCGTCCCGCTGCTGTGCATCCTGTGGGGGTGCCTTGGCCTCTGCTGCTTTGCAAAGTAATTGAATTACAGCCGCTGGATCACTTTGGTGCTGCCTGGCTGCTCCTTTGTGTGTGGGTGCAGCGGCCCGGGGTGGCCCGGAGCACACGCGAGGGCTCTCGGGCTGCTCTTTTTGGAGGGTCATTTCTCCTCTCAGTTGCTGCAGTCAGATTTGGGTCATCAGGTTTGATCTAAGTATGTCAGAGGACTGGAATTCATGGGGAAGCAAAGGCACAATAATGCAGGCTCTGTACCAGTGTGATTCTGGGCTGGTTTCAAAAGTTCTTGGTTCGCTCTTAGTATCCTGGGAAACCTGGGGCAGGTATAGTTCCTCACCTGACACAGGTGCCTTGGTGCTTGAGAGATGAGGGCTAAGCCTGCCCTACCCTGACATGTGTCCCTGTGGTGGAGACAAACCTGGGTGAGCTGCTGCTGCCTGTCCCCGGCTCAGAAGCACCTCTGAGCCAGGAACTGAGCCAGGGCCAGGCTGTGAGGCTTAGGGCAAGATGAGAAGAGATCCTTACCCAGCGTCCGGGGCGGACGAGGCAAGAGTAGGAAGAGTTGGTGCAGAGGGGAGGCACACAGCAGAGTTGTCCCTCAGGCCACTGTCCCCAGGCTTCCCAGTGCCAACTGAACCCCGTGGGTCCTGAAAGGGTTGGTGTTTTCCAGGGAGGAGCAGGCAGAGAACTGTCAGACTTGCTGCAGCTGTGAGAGAGGAGCTGGGAGCTTTTGTCCAGAATCTTCATTCCAGCCCAGCTGCCCAGACCTGCTCCCCAGCTCCAGGCATCCAATGGGTCCAGTGTGGGCCATGCACAGAGTGGTCCTCAGGGCAGGTAACAGCCCTGGACCCGCCAGGGAGAGTCGCAATAAACAAGAGACAAAGACACAAACAGAAGGCTGGTTTAGAGGGCAGCTCTGGATTTTCTGCTTCTCCACCTGAGGTCTGCCTGAACCTAATCAAGGAGGTTCAGGACCAACCAAACAACCCTGAGACAATGAAATTGCAAACACAACAGTTTAAGCTGCAACAAGAGACTCCCTCAATTTTTCAAGCCAGTCCATGAAGGGATGAGCACATTGCAGTCTGGGTCATGCAGAAGCCAAGCTGGAGCTGTCTGGCTCCATCAGCATCTTCACCCAACGCTCTGTGGGTCCCTGCAGCCGTGTCAGGGATCAGTGCCCTTTTCCTCGCTGCCTTTGCTTCTGGCCAGAGCCAGTCAGGGCCCCTGGCCACCACAAATCCTGCAGCCAGGCAGAACTCTGGGAAACACAGGGCCAGGGCTGGAGGATAAAACCCTCTGAACTCTGCCTGAGCTGCTGGGGTGACGGGACTTGGGGTTTGCCCTGGAGGTAGCAGCTGGGTGAGAACTGCTCCTGCTCAGCCCCATTTCATGGGTACTTGCACAGTTGAAGCTCCTCAAAGCAAGAGCCCAGACCCTTGTACAAGGTCTTGCATCCAAAAGTGGTACAAAGAAATGAAAAATAGACCTTCACCAGGTCCCTTGGGAGAATATTTTGGGAGCAGTAGCTTGCCATTTGGTCTTGGACACTCAGCTTCAAAGCCCAAGGCACATCAGTCCAAACCTCCAGGTCCGAGGCTTCCTGGGGAAGGTGAGGGTGCCTATATGTCAGTGCCAGCCTCTGCTCTCTCTGCCCTGCAGGAGCCTCTGGGGACACACGGCTCTTGTGCAGGAGGTTAAAGGGGCCTCTGGAGCAGAGCATCCTCAATAGCCCAGGGGACACCTGCTTGGCTCACGGCGACTCTGGCTGTCCCCAGGATTACCGCAGCCTCTGTCTCAGGCAAAGAAGAGAGTATTTATCTCCCCATGACAAAAATTATGAAAGGAGAGATTATTATATCCCCTGCAGCCCTTCTCCTTCAGCAGACAGCGCAGAGCCTCCCCTCCTCCATGCAGCACCCCGATGGATGCTCAGCCCGGAGCCGGGAGGGGGCCCTGGGAACGCCTGGCTCTGGTTGTCGCTGTCCTGCTGCGCGGCAGAGATGAGAGGAAAAACAACTCCCGGGGCTTCCCCTCCCCTCCGCGCTCGCCCGCCGCGGCCCCGCCGGCTCTTTCATCTCCCGGCCCGCGGCTCTTTCATCTCCGGCCGAGGTGCGATCGGCCCCGGGGCCGGCCCCGCCGCGGCACCGCCCTGGGCCCGGCGCTGCCGTGGCCAAATGGCCGCTGCGGCCTGCGCGGGCTGCGCCGGGGCCCCGCTGCAGCCGCGGCCTGAGGGCTCGGCACCCCCAGAATCCGGCTGCTCTCAGGGGCCTGGAGAGAAACTGAAGCACCAGATTTCTGCCGATTCGCCTGCAAAGCAGATGATGCCGGGCTCGTGTCGGCTCAAACTCAGCTCATCTCTGTGAATTTGTGCCCACACAGACCCAGCCGGGCCATGGGTCAGGGTTGTGTGGGCAGGTGTCCCGGTGCTCCTGACTGCGGCTGGCACAGTGCTTCCCAAAGGAACCATCCCAACTCCCAGCCCCACGGGGAGGGAAGCTCATCACCATCCTGGCAAACAACCCACGGGCCAGCCACGGTTCAGCCCTGGATTCTGGTATAGGGGTGGCAAGGCTGCACTGTCACCACACAGCTCTGGGTGTCAGGACATAGGGGCACCTCTGCCAAAGGGCAGTGAATCCTTACAAGCAGCATGAAACAAGGTGCCTGCTTGGTGGGAATGAACTGCAAAGGGAGCACAGCTTGGTCATGGGAATAGCTGGGAGAGAAGGAGAACAAGAAAGAGAAGGGCCATGGACTGGGCTGGGCTCCTGCCAGGCAGTGTCACTGCATGTCTGAGCTCTGGGGTAACAGTGATGGGGCTGTCAGTGAGTGCAGCCCCAGAACAGGGACATGTGGCATCAGGACATGCCACCGCCACTACAGCACAGAACTGCACCCAAACAGCCAGGAATTGACACCACATTTCACACCAGCAAACAGCTCTTCTGCAGAGAGCCAAAGGGATGAGACACGGGAATGGAGCCACTCACAGGCCAGGAGGGGCTCAGGACTGAGGGAAGGCTGAGGACAGAGTCACCACAGTTCCTGGCACATGGGGCTGCCACCAGTGAGTGTCACCAGCTCAAACCCCACAATGGGGTTGGGATGCTGGGACAAAGGGAGCCCCGGCAGGACTGTCCTCATGGGCTGATCCAGCCCTTCAGAAGGGAGGTGTCCATGCCTGAGCAGGCCCCACCTGTGCTGCCTGTCCTGGCTGATGTGTTCCATGGGTGGCTGGAAGTGCTAGGAGTTTGCCCCATGCACCTCCAGAAGTCCCAGTGAGGCATCCCAGAGAGCCCCTGAGCTCCAGTCTGCTTTCAAATCATAGAACCACAGAATCTCAGACTGGTTTGAGTTGGAAGGGACCTTAAAAGCCCATCCAGTGCCACCCCCTGCCATGGGCAGGGACACTTTCCACTATCCCAGGCTGCTCCAAGCCCTGTCCACCCCTGTCCATCCCTGACCTTGGACACTGGCAGGCATGGGGCAGCCACAGCTGCTCTGGGCACCCTGTGCTAGGGCCTCACCATTCTCATTGTAAAAACTTCCTTGTATCTAATCGAAATTTCTCCTCTGTCAGTTGAAAACTATCACCTTTTGTCCTGTTGCAACAGGCCCTGCCAAAAAGACTCATCCTCGTCTCCATTCCCATTCCAATTCACATCCTCATCCTCATCCTCATCCTCATCCTCATCCTCATCCTTGTCCCCATCTGTGCATTCTCCCAGGATCCCCAGGGACACCCTGGCTTGCCATGTGTTGGCTCAGCTGTGGGTCAGGGTCTCAGCAGCATGGTGAGTCCCTGCACTCGGATGTGCAGGGTCAGGGAGCCACTTTGGGCAAGGACCCAAAAATGCAGGTGGTGACTTGCTTCTTCGACCCCCAGGAAGGCCCCAGAGCAGTTGAAAATCCAGCTTCTTGGAAGCCATTCCCACTTTTTTCAGAAGTCTTTCAGAAAAACCCTGGCTGCAGCCCAGCCCTAGCAGAGCCATGCTGCCCTGGCAGCTCCTGGGCTCCCAAGTGACCTCCGTGAGTATTTCCACAGCTGCCCAAAAAGATTCCTCAGGAAGGGCAGTGTGCATTCTCAGCAGTGAAACAGCCATGATCCCACTGTGCCTGAAGCTGCCCCATTTCTCTGGGGTAATCACAGCTCATAGGGGAGCCTTCTGTTTTCCCTTCTGATGCAGTGGAATGCCGACACAGGACCTGCCAGCAGCAAATATTTGTCACTCTCCCCCTTTGTCTCCCTGCTAGACACAAAGCCTGTTGGTCCACGTCCATATACACATGGATATGGCTGTATAGACCATTTGGTTCAGCTCCTTTGAGCTTTTTTGACCCTATGAGGCTCCCAGAGCCATGCTGGAGCCTTTGACAGCAAAATTGGGCTTCAGGGGAGGAGCGAGGGCTGGGAGCGAGTCCCAGCCTTGGTGCTCAGCTCCTTTTTTTGAGCCTGGGCTGGTGGAGGAACCATGCAGAGCCCAGCTAGGACCGGCTGCAGGCTTCAAGGTCACCTTCAGAGCCTCACTGTCAGGTCACAGGGGGAAAGGAGGGATTTTCCCAGCAGGCTCCCTCCCTGGCGTGCTGCCTGTCCCCAGATGCTCTGTGTTGCTGCTCCAGCCACAGGACCAGATGCAAAGCAGCTGATCTTCATTTGGCTGCTCCAGGCAGCTTCACTGCACCAGCCCACAGTGCTCATAGGGAAATTCCCTGCCTAGCCTCTTCCTGAAAAGAGGCCAGAGCAGGAGCTGGACCAAGGGTCACACCAATCCTGGGCCCTTCTCCCACCTGTCTTGGGGTCTCCAGGTAGAGATTAAAAGCATCAGAATGAGGGATGCTCAACATACCAGCAGGTGTGAGGTGGGGTGGAAGCGGATACCACAGACACCCCTGGGACTCACAGGACTGGGTGGTCATGCTCTCAATCCAGCAGACATTTCCCAGAAGGAAGTTTTTGGCAAGATCATCCCTTTCCTCTGGGAAATTTCTCTGATAAAAAAAAGCTGAGATAAAAAAAAGCACCCTCCATTTTCCCACCCAGCTGTCTGCAGGAGGATCCATCCCACCTGGGCAGGATGGTTTGCACAGGGAGAGCGGAGCTCAGCTCCCAGAGACCCCCTGAACATCCCTGCTCGCCTCGGCAGACACGGGACAGCGCTGGGACCACTCTGGGCTGGCTGCTCGGGTTCCCACGTCCCTCCTTGACGTCACCCCGAGAGCGCTGAGTGAAAGGGGGGCCCTCAGGCGCCGGACAATAGCGCTTTCCTTCCCATCAATAGCGGCGAGAGCCACGCTGGGCTGACACGGAACTGTGCACAACAAAAGCCAGTGTCCGAACAAATCTTCTCAGGAGCTGGGTTCCCCCGGGTGACCCGGGGTTAGCCCGGACTTTTGCTCCCGCCCGGCCCTCCGGAGCAGGAATGTCCCTCCGTGCTGCGCTATGGCTGGTTCCCACGCTTCCAACCTGCTTTCCTATTTATCAGCAACCAGCCCCTAATCCCCTTTGTGAAGGCCCGATTCAAGCTCAGCACAATGTGGCGAAAAGGGAGGGGGTGGGCGGGAGAAGAGGGAGGGGGAAATGGTCCCAGAGAATGAAAATCAAACCCTTTACCTTTTCCCCCCCAACTCTGGTGATGAGTCCCTGGGGACTTTTCAGGCTGTCACCTCCCTGGGCAGTGCCAGGCTATGGTGGGGTGCGGGCCCAGCCTGATGGAAGGGGTTCCTGGTGGGATGTGCTGATGGTTAAGGAAGAAGTAAACACACACATTGAAAGATCCACTTGTGCACCCTCACAGGTTACTTCAGCTTTGCCGCCCACTGCTCTCAAGTGATTAGATATTAGGATTTTTTTTTAACAGAAAATGTTGCAAAGGCCTGAAACAGGCTGTCCAGAGCAGTGGTGGAGTCAGCATTCCTGGCATGTGAGGACATAGTTTAGTGGTGAACATGGTGATGATCACAGATGGGCTTGATGATCTTAAAGGTCTTTTCTGACCTTAAGAGTTCCAAGACTCTGTGATTCTATGACTCTGTGATCCTCTCCTTGTGTGGCTTCCTTCATCAGGGATGTGCCTGCACTCTCCATGTGTTCCCAATAGGATGGAGGTGTGTGCTGGAACATCACTGGAAGGTGTCTGTGGGGGAACAGGGAATGTTCTGATTCACTCCTGTTCAGCCACCTCACTACAGCCCCTCCCTGCTACCGCATCCTCTCTGCTCCCATCCTTCCTTGGGAGGAATAACCCATTGGAATTTCCCCAGCTCTGGGTGTGATACTGAATGCTGGGCTCCATCCTCCCTGGGGCTGATCCCCTTGGCCAGCTCCTGTTTGCTTTAGGAGAGGATTCACAAGCCCTTCCCCAGATAACTTTGGAACAAAACAGTTTCCAAAGGCTGTGCTACTTACAAATGAGGGGTTTTGAGCTTTTGTCCCAAATCCAATGCTGTTTTCTTTGCAAACGGCGGGGGAAAAACGTAAAAGCAGAAGAGCTGACCTCAAATGCTAATCTTGTTAGGTTAAACTGTTCACTAAACAGATGGAGGTGCAAGGCAATGGGATTTTTGTCTTTCCAAGGAAGGGGTTAGGCTTGGAGGGCACAGAGGTCATTCCAGGCAAACTGGCAGCTTTGCTCTTTGTGTCACAAGAGCAGGGGGAAAGTGAAGGGGCACAAATGCTCCCAGCTGAGCTGGTCTGGTGGTCTCACAGGATGAAGCCCCCAAGCCTCGCTCTTGGTTATTCAGAGCCAGCACAAGGCCGAGGCACCACAAAAGGGACACACTACCAAAGACTCCATTGCTCCTCAGGGCCACAGCATCTCAGCATTCCCCAGGAAGATCCTCCCAAGAGCCACCCTATGGCTACTCCACTGCTGGGCCCTTTTGGAGCACTGGAGGGGTGGCATCTCCACAGAGCCAAGCCTCACCTTTCCCTGAGCTTTCTGTGGGAAGGAGAGGAAAGCCAAGGTCCCTGTGGGCAGGGAGGCTGCTGGTACCTATTGGAGGCTCTGGTAGGGATGGAAGGTGGTGCACCCCATCCTGCTGTCCCTGTGCTCTTCACCAGACAGAGCTAGCAGGGAATGTGGGCCTGTCTCTGGGTGCCATGTTGTGCTCTAGGTCAACGATTGCTCCCAACTCCCTGCCCTTCCTGCCCCTCCTGCCCTTCCTGCATGTGCAAGCACATACTTAGCCTGCCTTTACCCTGGTCAACCCCTGGGCTGCTCTGAAGGGCACGTGAGATGAAGCAACAGCAGAAACAAAACCATGAAGAATTGGTCAAAAACCCCAAATGTCAGATCCATCTGGATCTGACAAACTGACAGCCAGACAGAAGGAACCACCCTTGGGGGTCCACCACAAATAGGATCTGCTCCCCAGTAGCAGCAGGGGATGTGGGAAGGAAAGGGAGGAGGTCCTCCATGTGGTCAAGGAGAGGCTAGCTGTGAGAGATGGGACCACCGTGATGCTGAAGCCAGTAGGATGTGAGATTCCCTCCTGCAGCACACCAAGCCCAGGTTTAGTGACCTTGGAAGCAGAGAACAAAGTCAGACAACCACTCAAAGTATTAAAAAGGCTCCAAATTTTAGGCCTGAACCCCAGAGGACTCTCTGCACTGCTGACAAGACACAAAATAACCACGTACTGGACCTGCTAAGGTTGCCATGAAAGTCCTTGTTTTAAAATAAATGCTAAGGAGAGGTTGCTGGTGGGGTATCCTTTGGGTCCTAGAGCACTATCAGCTTGTCTAAGCATCACCCAGAACTGGAGCCTAACAAATCCCATGGGAAGTTAGTCAGGACAGACAAATTCCTGTCCAAGTGGCTGCTTCCAGCCAGCACCCACAGCAGCACAGCCAGCAGTGCCCACAGCTGCCCCTGCAGCTCCTGCTCTGCCCAGTCCAGCCCAAAGCCACCCTGTGAGCTGAGGCTTGTTGGGAACAAGGGTGCCCTTGACTGCTCAGCCTGGACCCCCATCTGGCTGGGTCTGCTGGACTGAACGGCGGGGACTGGCCACTCCTGGAGCCACTGGGAGCAAACTTCCAACAGAACCATGCCAAGATCAGGACAGATCCCACAGTCCTGGCTGGTATCAGTTCTGCCAGCTGCTCCTGCCAGGCTGGCCCATGCAGGGCTCCGTGTCCTCCCCAGGGGCTGCAGCCACAGTGACCACTGAGCAGAGTGAGCAGTGAGCAGAGTGACCACTGAGCAGAGTGACCACTGAGCAGAGTGACCACCCAGCAGAGTGACCACTGAGCAGAGTGACCACCGAGCAGAGTGACCACTGAGCAGAGTGACCACCCAGCAGAGTGACCACACTCCCAGCAGGTGCCTTCACACCCCGGCCCCACCTCACCCGGCGTGGTCCAGGCTGGGAGTTTACCGTGGTGTGTCTGTCTCCCCCAGCATTCAAAACAAACAGAAGATGTGTAAACACAGCATCTAGAAAAATGTGAGAAGGTGAAAAACAAAAAGGCAAAGCGGCTGCAGAGCTCAGAGGCCCAATGAGGCTGACAGTAAATTAATAACAGTCCTGGTGTGCAGGGATTTGTCACCTTGCTGTGTCCCACTGCCCAGGCACTGTGAGAGACACAGAGGCCACAGGATTGTTATAGGTAAAAGTTAAGTTAAAATAGGGTATAGTTCAATTATATTGCGTTAATTATGTTATATTATTTGTATTTTGTTAAGGGTGGGCTTATTAGAATGTGCTAGAAGGGTCCAGGGTTTGGTGAAACAGGGGCAAGGCAAGGTCAGAGAGAGAGTGGATGAAACGTCTGACCAATCATTCGAAGCCCTGCAGAAACGATTGGTCCACAATGAACGGCGGTAAAGACCAATGAGAAGCCTGGAAATGGACCAATCACCATATGGATCCAAAATGCACCAATCCTGGACTCGGGGGAGACTATAAATGTGGGGAGTTCGGTTGGGTCAGGGTTCTTGTTGTTGAATGCTTTTTGTCAGGAGAACCCAGTGCCCTTGGGGGTCAGTGCACTGTTTTGTTTTTGGCTCGCTGTGTGGGTGCCTGGGCTTATCCTGGGCACTCCGTTCCTTGTAGCTATTTTAATAAACGAGAACCCCTTTCTCTGGGGAAAGTTTGGCCTCATTCATAACAGGATCACAGCAGAACCAGCAAAGGGATAGAAGGAAAGAGGAGCCGTGAGCCTGCTGCATGGCAGGAACTCAGACTCCCAAATGGGGGTTGGCTCCATCAGACCAGATGTCCCTACCATGCCAGGCACCACACTGAGGGCTGGCACCAGCACCAGCACTGGAGATACAGTGCTGCCCATCCTGGTGAGGATGAGGCCATGGGGATGTGTGTGAATTCCCACCATGGCTGTGACACTGAAACCCTGCCACGAGCAAACACCAAAGGTACAAGTGCCCCCAGCTCTGCAGGGAGGTTTGCTGGAGGCATGGGAGGAGTGGGGGCCAGGGCCCCCAGTGGTGCTCCACTGCTCCTCCAGCGAGTGGGCTGGTGAGGGGCTGCCTTCATGCTGTCAGAAATAACCAACTTGCCCCGTCTTTGCCTGTACTACCCTGACAGAGTGGCCTGGCAGTGTGAGGGGAGCAGGGACTGCATTCAGACACACCAGCTCAGCTCTCTGCTCCATTTCCCTGACTTCCCAACTGCATCGCACACAGTGTAGACATGGGCACAGCACTCAGAACTGCCTGAGTTTGGTGTTCAGTTGCATCCTGCACTCAGGATTCCTTCCTTGTCTGTGGCAGAGACACCAGCTGAGGACAATGATTCCCATCAGCAGTTAGGAACATCAGGGATCAGACAAATTCCTCTCTGTGTGCATGAATAGCCCAGACTGAAGCACCAGACACTTCCAAGTCCAGGAAGGTGAGTGAACCCTCATGAGCTACAGATCTGTCAGTGGCTGGTTGCTGGGAGAAGGATCTGTGGTGGGAACTTGGTGCCACGTAGAGCTGACACAGTTCTGGCATCTGCCAGCCACTACTGCAGCTCCCTCCAGGGTACAGGTGCTGCTCTGGAGTGCCCTGAGCCCCAACACACAAGCCCAGCCCGTTCATTTCCTATCTCCAGTGTCTTCAGCCCCTCTATTCAAACCAAATTAATTTTAGCCATGTTTTTCCAGCCATAAGCCCTCTGCAACCAGGCTGGAGCTGGGATGCTTGATCAGACAGGGAGGGGGATGTTTAGGCTTCAGGAGAGGCAGGAACAGCCCAGAGCTCCCTCCTGTCCAAAGGAAATGGCCCAGGACATGTGTCCACCACAGCACGAGAGCCAGACCAGCAGTCAGGGGCACAACAGGCTCAGGATTTGTGCTGAGCCCATTTCTTGGCCTTATTTCCAGAGTCTCTCTCACTCCATGCAAGTTGTTGGAGGACTTGGAGATGATGGACTTGGGGCCACACCAGACACAGTTTCTTCTTTAACAAACAGAGAAACAACTTCTCAAAACTAGAAAAAAAGACTACCGTGTCTTTTAAAATTTATTATTTTTTGTTCTCTGAACATTTTCCCAGAGGAGAAATGAGAAATGAGAAACCTCCTATGTCAGACAGTACCATAAATGTCCCCTGCTACTCTGCAAAGTCTGAAAGGAAAATGCCATCACTTGAGCCCCTGGAGACATCACGTGCACCCCAGTACAAAAAGCCAGGCCCCAGGCCAAACCTGCTGTCCTGGGAAGCTGTGACACCCAGCTCTGGAAGCCAGGCCTGGGGTCTCCTGAGGACATGAGTAATGGAAAGTTGTTGGATGAGAATCCTGTGGCTTGGCGGGCTTAGATGTGATTCCTACCTGAGCATTCATGTGCTGTGCAAGCATTACCCAGAGCCTGCACTTCCCCTGCCCTGGAGCCGCCTCACAGGGCTGGGCTGGGGTTGGATGCCCCCAAGTCTTTCCTTTCCCAGAAAAATGTAGATGTGAGATGCCAAAAGATTGAGTGAAACATCAAGGGTGGAAGAGGCTATTCATTGGACAAAAATGAGGTGGCCATCCCATTACAAACAGACTGATGAAGACAGGGACACCAGCCAAGTCTGAACCAGAGGAAGCTGTTTGGAAAACAAGGTAAGAAATCCTCACCTGCTGTGAGAGATGAGGAACCATCCTCATCTCTCACATAAGGGGAAACTTCTTGGGTGGCAGCAATGTTTGTCACTAAGAGAGAGAAAGAACTGGGAAGAACCTCCTGAAATTAGAAATCACATTGATGATAATCATAAGCATTCCAGTAGGGTCAACAAACAAAACACCCAAGCTGGTGGCTCATTCTGCACAGCCCAAACTCCAAACTGCAAAATCTTCCTGAGCAGAAAGAAAACCTCTGTTGCTGTGTTCCACACAGTTCCATTATTGGTCTTGTCCATGGCAAGCTAATGAAGATAAAAGGTCCTGGATGACCAGCACAGTCCAGGGCAGGTTCTGCCCAAATTAATCAACCTGAGCAGCTACTGCTATTGGCAAAGAAAGGGTTTTGCTCCACATTTTGTAACTTGCAGCAGCCCACAACCTCCTGGATAATGTTTCTTTCAGCTCATAATTTCCTCATTGACTTTTTTACCTTGTCTCTGTGGGGACATCACCCAGACTTCTGTGCACCAGTGGTTCTGCGTGATGATTCCAATGCTGGAAGTGTGGGAGAGCCTCCAGTGCCCAGATAAGGCTGTGCTGTTCCCATACAGGGCCAGATCTTCCTCACAGCAGCAGAAATTTTGGTAAACACAGACATCTCCCCCAACTCACCCATGAGAAGTGCTTCCCCAGGGTAGAGAACCCAATCCTTGCCCACAAAGTCCACTGCAATTGGAGACGCTTGGATGGACATTTTAAACAGTCATTCGTAATGGATTCCCTGGTCTGCCTCCCTGTGAAGATAATTTTAATCAGACAAAGCTCTGCAAAGTGGCTGCAGGGGTGAGAGCTGACAGGTGAATGCAGAAGTGGCTGAGACAGTGACCTGCCTGGGAGTCACTTGCTCTGATTCACCCAGCATACAAAATATTCCCATCTCCTTCATGACAGACATAACTTCTTATTTTTCATTGTGGAAAAGGCCATTTAAGGGACTTTCTGGCAGTGGCTGGGGAGTGCCAAACGGGCTTTCACTGCCCTGCATCCTCACTGGGTTAAGTGCACTGGGTCTTGTGCTCTGTTAAGTACTGAGTCCCATGGTCCTGCTGCATCTTTGCACCTCCTAAAGGGATGGGAAGTGTCCCCTCCTGGGGACATCTGTGGGCACTGGTGGTGTGAGGGGTTTCAGCAGCACTCCTGGATGTTCCAGTTCCATGCTCAGTGTGATGCTGAGGACTTTGCTAGATCCCTCGCCACCACAGCAGTTACATGAGATGGACATAGCACAACCTGCATATGCTCTTAAGTGCCAGCAAAACCTGCTCCATAAACATGATTGTCAGAGGCAGAAAAGACCCCCTGAGCTTCCTTTTCTCCAGGCTGAGCCCTCCCAGCTCTCTCAGCCACTCCTGGTGCTCCAGCCTCTCAAAGTCTTTCTGTCATGAGAATCCCAAAACTGAACCCAGGATCTGAGGTGTGGCCTGACCAGTTCCCAGTGCAGAGACACATTGTCCTCCTCTGTTCCTGCAGAGAGGGACATTGCCAAACCCTTCTACCTGTTTGGGGCTCCTGAAGAGCCTGATTAGAGAGAGCTGGCAGGGACAGATGGGCAAAGAGCACCAGGAACATCAGTGGGGAAGGGCTCTGACTGCCCACTGTGGGCACACATGTTGTCACAGGCACTGTGGGAAATGTGAATTTCCTTCTTTAAAGCAATTCTTTTCCCTGTAGGCATTGGGGGCATTTTTCTTCCGGTTTGGAAGACTTTCACTTTGCTTTAGAACTGGCTGAAAATCAAGACAGGTTTTCCAGGAGTTTGTGAGTAATTACCATCATTTTTGGCACCAGTATCTGACTAAAGAGTAAGAATTGAAATGCCTCTTTGTGGACTCCCCAGGAAAACCAAGCAAAATCCATCCTGCAGGTGGGGTTGGGAGTGTCTGTGGAGGGGCTGGGGACTCCCAGCTCCCCAGGAACTCTTGCTCCCACCTCAGCCCCACTTCCTAAGTCCCTAAGGAAGTCCACTAAGTCCCCTCCTTCTGCTCACCCTGCTTGGCACCTACCGCGACGTTTGCTCTCCCATTCCCTGGCGCCTGCAGCCACAGGCAGCCACGACCCTTTGCTATGGCCCTACAATCCCATCGGGTCCCCAAAATCTGGTGGAGGCAAGGGGGCAGGCTGGGGGACATCTCCCTGGGACCCGGCATGGCCCAGCAGAGAGCAGCGGCCCGGCCAGGCCGGGGCTCAGCAGCGAGCGCAGCGCTCCGAGCCCGCCCCGAGCGGGGCTGCGGGCACTGACTGCCCTGCGCCCCCCGGCACGCAGGGTCCCTCCGCGAGAAGGGCAGGAAAGAGCTGAAAACAAACAAACAGTCGGCGTTAATGGGGCGGCAGTTATTTTTGGCCTAGGGGGAGTTGACACACTGTGTGTTGTTTTAGCAAATAGCTGTGAATGGAGCTGGCGGCGCGGGGAGAGCCGGGCTCGCTGCGCCGGTGTTAACAGGAAACCGAGCGCCCTTCGCACCTCGCCGGCATCGCACTTTTATTGTCACCACATCCTTCGGAGGCCACATCAGAGGGGAGCCGAGGGGGCGGGCAGCGCCCGTGGGAAGGCGGCTCCGGGCTCTGTCCTCGGCGGGAGGGACGGCCCGGCCCGGCCCGGCCCGGCCCGGCACGGCACGGCACGGCACGGCACGGCCCGGCACGGCACGGCACGGCACGGCACGGCACGGCACGGCACGGCACGGCACGGCACGGCACGGACAACGCACAGGCCGTGCTGCCATCGCTGCTGGCACCCAGGGCCGGGCGAGGGACACAGAATGGGCTCTGGATCCAGCCAGCACCGCCCCAAGGCTGCTGCTCGGCTGTGCCCCCATCACCCGGGCAGTCCCAGCTGTCCCCGCGAGCCCAGAGAGTGTCGGCATCGCCCCGGGCCAGAAGGAGAAAGGCACTCCCGATGAAGATGCATCCTGCAGGAGGGCCAGCTTTGTCTAATGCCCTGCCTGGGACACTGAGGCCTTTGCACGTGCTGAGATGCAAAATTAAACATTTTCTTCACGGCTGAGGTTTTTTCAGGAGTGATTACACTCCCGGGATAGGAGGCCAGGTGGCTGCAGAGGGTGTGAGTGGCATTGGCCAAACTGGCCTGAGTCCATAAAGCAGAAAGGCTTTGCACAGGCAGAAAGCACAAGCCATCAGAAAACCACATAAAATCAAGCCACACATCGTCTCAGTAAGAGAAGGATAGTTAGAAACATCCCTCTTGCATAGCCTGTGATCTCAGAGCAATAAAACTTGAAAATAAAAGCCAGATAGCAGCTGCTGCTAGAGCAGGGGATGGGGACACAGGGGCTGAGTGCTGGCATCAGGCTTATGGCACAGTTTCTGCACCGATGTCAGTTTAAATCTGCTGGTGACTTTTCCTCGGGGACCCATGCAGGGTGTGGGAAACCAGGGAAGCACAGCTCCAGTGAGGGAAGGGTGGAGAAGGGACTGGAGCCCCAGGAGCAGCTGAGGGGGCTGGGAAGGGGCTCAGCCTGGAGCAAAGGAGGCTCAGGGGGGACCTTGTGGCTCTGCACAGCTCCTGCCAGGAGGGGACAGCTGGGGGGAAGGTCAGGCTCAGCAGATGAAGTCGAATGCTGGAAATCCAGGTGCTGGCTGGAAAATGGGCTGTGAACTCAGCCCTGCAGGCAAAGCTGGCACTGCAGAGAGCAGCAGGACACAGCCAAGGAATGCTGCTGCCAGCATCCCCCTGCCAGCTCTTGCTCCCAGAAGGGAAGCAAGCAGTGCCAGAGCTGAGGAGGGCTGAAGGTGGTTGCAGGAAGGCAAGAAGGACACTGAGATTCTGGAGGCAGAAGGCAGCACCCAAAACCATGGCAGGGAGCAGCCCTGCACTGGCAGCTTCAGTGCCAAAATATCTCTGGCATAATTTCAGAGTTTTAGTGGGGGTTTGCCTTTGGGGAAATGAGTAGCTGGGGGATGATTTTCCTCTAAGTTCTTTTAATTTTGTACGCACAGAACTGGAGGTTTTTGTGGAACAGCCCTTCCATTTGGGCTCCATCCAGTACCCCCAGCATGGCTAAGGCAAGCCCTATTCCCAGCCCTCTGTGTGCAAATCATAAAATCACAGAAGCAGAGACTGGATTGGGCTGGAAGGGACCTTAAAGTTCATCTCGTTCCACCCCATGCCATGGGCAGGGACTTTCCACCAGAGCAGGTTGCTCCGAGCCCCATCCAGTCTGTCGTGCACCCAGTGCAGGAGCCCAGATGAATGCAAACAGGCTCATCTTCTGCTCAAATGCTTTCAGTGCCAGGAAAAGGCATTTGTAGCAGCTGTGGCCATGGCTCAGAATCCATGCAGACCCCCAGAAAGCCTGACAGTGGCTCCTGGAGTTGTGGGGCAAGAGCTGCCAGTCCTGCCAGTCCTAGGGCTTCATCCACCTCCCTGGGGAGGGACCTGCTGCTTCCTGCTGCCATGGGGAACTGGGGTCACTTCTGTTGGATGATCCCATCAAACTTGGGTTGCATTCTGCAACCCAAGTCCTTAACCCACTGTTTGTAGGCCCATAAAAGGCTTCCCTGTGGGGAGATAAGAATTGAAGACAACTGTCCTTAATGGTGTTGGAGAGATTTATGGGATCACCATAGAAGAATTTGTTGGAGGGCTTTTTTAATGAGCAAATAATTAGTAGATTTATCTGCTTTTAGCTGCCTTGCTGTTTTATGGCCTCAGTGAAATTGCTTTCTAGGGGTTTTAATAAATCCTGATAACTGCCCTGGTTCCCAGGGCCTGTCCTGGAGTTCTCTGCCCTGGGCATTGAGAGTGGAAGGCAGAACTGCTAGGGTCACCCTAATTTTTAAGGGACAAATCATTCAGAAAAGGAGCAGAAAAGGAGGAACAAGCCTGGCAAAAGGCAGGGCTCTGAGAAATTAATGTACAGCCCCAGCAAAGCCCAAAGTCCAGGAGGGATCACAGAGCAGCATCTCCCTGGGTCAGAGCCCATTTCCAGGGAAAGCAGCTCATCTATTTCCACAGGGACAACATCCCTGCCAGATGCTTTTTCCAAGACATCTCTTTCCCCAGGCAGCTTCCAGCACTTCCCCACTTCCAGGACAAGCCCTGAATCCCCTCCCAGGGGCCCCTCTGGCTCCTCTGGCAGCGGGGACTTCAGCACAGCCACAGCAGCTGGGTGGGCACCAAGGGACTGAGCCCTGACCCCCTGCAGCCCCCTGCACTCCCCAGGCCCTGCCCACGGCCAGGCTGGGCTGACCCAGCTCCTGGAGAGCCCCAGCACAGCCACATCCCTGAGCTCAGCCAGGAGCTGTGCAGGGCCCAGCCCTGCAGCCCATTCCAAGGAAGGGGAGCTCCACACCAGGGAAAGGAGTGGGGAATTGGCAGGGCCTGAGGCTGTTCCACGGCAGCGGAGGAGAAGGAGCAGGAATTGCTCAGACCCAGCTGAGCAAAGGCTGTGCTGGAGCTGCACATGGGGACACATCTGTCCCTCACATGGGAAGTGCCAACTGGGAACATCCCTGGGAAGGCTGGGGAGAGGGACATGCCCTGCCCAGGAGCAGCCCCAGGAAGAAGCAGTGGCACAAATCTATCAGCAGGGTCATTAATCACCCAGAAAGGGGCTATGGGGGATGCAAGTGCTTGTGGGAAAAGCAAAATCCCAAGCAGTTGTGTCAGGAGCTGGCCCCAGCCAGGTCACACAGTGGCGCAGCCCCTGGCCCCGAGCGGGATGTTCTCTCATGGAGGCATCAGCCCAGCTCTGAACAGAGCCATCGTGACACTCCCACGGAGAATTCTGGTATTTTCCTGAGGTCTGGGGCTCCCAGTGAGTCAGCAATGGTGCTGGGCCCCATTGCCAGTGAGAGGTGAGCAGCCAGGCATGTGCTGCTTCAGGGGCTGGGGGTGGTACAGCCAAGATCTCACAAAACCAGCCCCTTACTCCTCATCTCCTCAGCTGCTCAGTGAAGCAAAACCTCATTTCCAGGGCCAGGATATCCTTTGGTTTGTTTTACTTAAGCATGAACACTATCAAAGTCTGAAGTAAAATTCCACAGCCTCAGCACAATACAGTGGGATCTAATATATATAAATATATATGCACACACATTTAGATACAATATATGCGTATATAATGAGCTAATATCTATCTTAACAATTTTAATACTTTCATACAATAGAGACAGTGCTTTAATGTGGGAAGGGGATTTTTAGAACAACCCCCCTGGCACTTAGAAAGCAGCACTTTTCCCTCCAAATGGTTCAGGCTCCAGCAAGCTGATTTCTCCTGGGACAGACCATCCAGTGTGTGGATTTTGCTGGCAAAGGGTGGCTGAAAAGAAAACAGTCCCAGAGTTCACAAGGTCTGTGAGAAGAGCTGGAGGCCGGAGTTGCACATGCTGAGTTGTTAGTGGCTTTTGCTGCTAATTTGGTGCAGGCTGCCAAGCTGGACTTATTCCAGTGGAAAAAGGAATCTCTTCCCTGCTTTTTTCCCTGGACAAGTCGAAGGTCAGACACCTTAAAAGTCTGTACAACTACTTAAAGCTTTCAATGTTGGACTTAAAATGTTTGCTGTGGAGCCCCCATCCCAACTCCCATTGTGAAATTCCCTCTGGCCTAAAAATTCCCAGAGTTTGTCCCAGTCCTGCTCCTCGCCTGCTACCAGATCCAGCGCATGCCAAACCTCTGTTGAGATGCACTTTTCTTCTTGTGGCACATTGGGCAACCTTGAATTTTTTATCCATGTCCCTGACTCCTCCTGGGAAGCAGGAGATGTGGCTTCACCAGCCATTTGTCCTACTTGATAAAATTCATGCAGACCAGCAGCACCTATATTTTCCCATTATTTCCCTCGAGAGAGGGTAGGATAACTCATACATGTCTCCAGAAACAGGTAATGCAAACAGGGTAACATGGAGGACAAGCATCCATTGTTTTAGAAAAGCTGGTGCAGAAATACCCCATGGCAGGGAGTAGAACAAGATAAGATTTAAAGGTCCCTTCCAGCCCAAACCAGTCTGTAATTCTATAAAATAAGTTGCCCTATTTTAGTGCAGGTGATAAATTATAGATCCCACATTTCAAAACCTCATTGAACTCCATACATTGATGAGCAGGTACTGCGAACTTCCAGCATTTGCTCTGGAAAACAGCAAGCCTTGTTTGTCTGAAGGTGGGGGTCGTGTGTGCCAAGGCTGGCAGAGGAGGGGTGGGGGTCCTGCCAGGCTGGTTCAGTGTGCAGCTGCATTTCCCTCCCTGCTGGTGCCCAAGAAGCTTTTGTGGACCAGAGAGGTGGGATCAGCAACATCCCTGTCCCTGCAGAGCCTTGGGACTGTGAGGACCAACAGGAGCCATCCTGTGGGACATGGAGGGGACACACAGAGCCCTGCCTGCCACGTGGGGAGAGAACACCTCCACTGAGCTGACCTCTGTGGGGAAAGCCCATCCTGGGGCCCAGGCATCCTCCTACAGAGACAGGAGCCACTGGGAAAACAGTGCTGATGAGTCCTCACTACATTGTGGGAATCAGCCTTGCTGGCTCCCTCGTTTTTATTTGCAGTACTGAAGATAAGAAACACAGGGTGTTGTGGGAAACAGGAAGACCTTATCTCCCATCCCAGGCTGCTTCTCCTGCCACAACCTCGGTTTTTGTTGGTTTTTTTTTTTTTTTCCACTCATCCCTGGTACCACATGATTCAGGTCAGCAGGGAGGGCTATGCACTGCTGCTCTGTCAGCACCTGGATGGCACCAGGAGGATTGGTTTATTACCAGGATCACAGAATCATCACACACTTTGGGTTGGAAGGCATTGAGAAGGCATTTAAAGCTCATCTAGTCCAAATCTCCTGCAGTGACCAGGAACATCGTCCACTAGATCAGGTTTCTCAGAGGCACATCCAGTCTGACCTTGAATGTTTCCTGGAGCAGGGCAGCCATCACCTCTGTGGACAACCTGTGCCAGTGTTTCACCACTCTCACTGTAGGAAAATACACGGAAAAACCACAGGTGCATCCTCAAGGGGCCTCCAGAAGCACAGTGGATGCCACAGTCGCTGGCAGAGGTGTCTGCTCAGGTCAGTCCCCAGCCTTGCAGGTGCCAGAGAAAAGTGCTGAAACAGGAGGTTTTGGAGCAGCCAACTCCTCGGTAGGTAAGGACCATGTGACACAGTATTAGGACTGGAAATACTGAAATTCCAGATGAGAGGGTCTCGCAGCTTGTGAGCTGCAGCTGCACTTCCAAAAAACAGCTAGAAAAGGGGACAGCTCTGCCATTTGCAGGATTCACCCACACTGCAGCCCTTAAGCTCCCACTCAAGCCTGGAAATAAGGATGCTACTGTTGGATTTCCAATAAAAGCACAACTATTGGCTCCTTTGATTTGGTGACAATTGAGCACTTCACCTCATCACTGCAATGTGGGCTGGAACCAACTGCATCAGACAGTTTATTAGAGAACACGCTGGTGCTTCCGTGTTAGAGCAAAGTCTCTCACAAATCAGGACTAAACTCAGACCCTGAATCTCTGTTCAGACTCTGAGCAAAGCCCCTGGTGGTGCTGTGCTAAGCCTGACAATAGTGAAGGGCAGGTCTGTGTGAAGGGCAGGTGCCCAGCTCTGGCTCCCAGTGCCAAGGCTCTTCATGGCAGGGCAGGGCAGGGAGCACACTGCCTGGGCAGGGTCGAGGCCACTGCTGGGTCCCCAGCTCCAGGAGCAAACCCAGGAGTGAAATATTGCCGTGGGACCCATGGGGACACGGGATTTCAGCCCTACATCTCTTTTGTCCTGGCAAAGAAGCCTTGGTGAGAAGTCCCAGTTGGGAATTCACCAGGAGGCAGAACCCAGCCTTGTCTTGATCCACCTCTGAGTGACTTCTCTTAGAGCTCATGTCTAATCTGGCAAGGGCAGAGTGTGATGTCACTGGCAGCATCTCCACCTTCCTGCAGCCCTGGCTTGGACCCTGCCACCAGCGAGATGCAGCGTGTGGGTGACAGGGACATCTCATCTGGATCTGGATTTATCAATAGTGACTGGGATGGAACCACCAGGGAAGGAGGGAGATGACAAGAAATCACTCTGACCCGGGTGAGGAGAGGAGAAGGGGATTAAAGGGAGGGATTAGCAGGGAGAAAACTGCAGGTCATCCCCAGTGAGAATGAAATGAGGCAGCTCTGCCTGGCTGCCCTGGCTGCCCCCAGCCCGGCTCCCAGCGGCGGCGCCTCCTTTTGTCTGCCATGACCCAGGGATTGTGAGTGTGGGAACAGGGCCAGGGGTACCCCGGGCTCACAAAGACCAGGGCAGAGCTGGGGAGAAGGAGAAGCAGGGAGGAAGGAGTGGCTCCTGCTGTGGGCGCAGGGCTGGGGTGGAGGATGTCCCTCCTGCTCACTGTGTGCTTGGCTGTCTGTTGGAATCACCTCAGAGCTGCTGGGGCCAAAGCAGAGCCAGCACACAAGACTGTTTCCTAACGAGCCTCGATCACCTCCCACCACAGTGTAGGAAATCAGAAAACCTGGTAAGTCAGAGCTCTCTGAGCACAGCCCCAGAGGGAGTTTGAGCAGGAACCAAACTAGTGCACCCAGTAGGATGCCTGGGGATGCTCCTCACTGTGTGGGGAATGCTCGGCCTGGACATGTTCTGACGTGGGCATTTCATCCTCACCCACCAGGCTCTTGAGATCTCAAAAACTCAAAACACTCTCCCAAGCCCTCCCTCTCCTTTTCTCCCCAGTCTCCAGCCAGGAACCAAGTCATTACTCCCATTGTGCACATGGAGCATCCTGGAGTCCCTCCTGGGACATGGCCGAGCCATGGAGACCCCAGCTGAGGGTGCAGAAAAGGTCTGGCAGGAGCATCAGTTCCCAGAAAGTCAGAAAGTCCAGCCCGTGATTAAAGACTAATTAGGAAATGTCTGTCATGATTATTATCCTAATGATCCTGGTTAGAAAGGCTCCTTACCTTAGGAAAAAAAAAAAAGGATGTTGGCTCCAACAGTCCCCAAACATAACAGCCCACTGTGGGAAACTCCAGACTTTAGTAAAAACAAATAGTCTTGAGTTTGCGCAGGAGATTTTATTTTTAAATAAGCCAAAGCCAAACGAGCAATTTTTCAGGGAGTTCTGGAGCCTGTGGGCTGGTTAGGCCAAGGGGGAGGCAAGAGGGGGTGCTCTGCTGGGGGTGGTCGCTGTCTCCATCTGGGAACTCAGCCCCCTGTCCTGGCCCAGCTGAATTTCCCCATCACTCAGTCTCCTTATGGGACAGCAACAGCCAAACCCCATCACAAATCCTCCATTAAAACCGTGAAGTGAAGCATAAAGCCATGGAAAGGGACCAGTGCCATGGCATCAGGTGATCCCATTCATGCTGCCTGGACTTGATACCAACCCTCAGCAAAACTGAAGACAATGGGCTGTGTGTCCTGGTCAGTGTCCTGGCTGCATACTCAGGTATGCAACTGAGTTTTGCAATTCAATGGAATCACGTTAATCACTTACTTAAGTAAATTGGAAACAGAGAGGTTAATATGAAGTCAATTTTTGAATATATAAAAATCTTCCTGGAAACACATTCCCAAGTGATACAATGCTGCTCTCTAATGAAAAGGAATTATTCCAGTCTGGCTTCAAAGCCATTTGCCTACATGCTACTCCTCAGTCTTTCCAGTAACTCCCATTAGCTTCAGGAGCTCAGCTCAAAGGATTAAGAAATAGATTAGCAAAACCCTGCAAAATGAAAAGTGCTCTGTAATTGAGCCATGCTGTGACAGGGATCACCACAAGGATCCTCCTCCGTGGATCAAGGAAAAGGAGGCTTCTCCAGTTGGACTGATGAGTATTTTCCAGCTACGACATCAACCAGAAACCACTCCATTTTTTATCAAGGAATCACTGAGCACAGCCGTAGCCACAGAACTGGAAAGTCAAGGAATCAGTATTGCCCTGAGCTAAATACTCTGAGAAAACAAATGAGGGTTCAAGGAGTGTTTGGGAAGTGCTCTCAGAGATGCCCAGGGTGGGATTGTTGGAGTGTCTGTGTAGGGCCAGGAGCTGGACTTGATGATCCTTGTGGTTCCCTTTCAGCTCAGAATATTTTAGGATTTGAACCTGAAAGAAAATGTACCATTCAATTGGAAGTTCAAAGCACACAGAGCAAGGGGGGCTCTGGGACTCCTCCATGTCACCCACAGGTGTGTGAGGTCCCTTTTGTGCTGTGGCACTGGAGAGCAGGAGATTTTGGAACCCCATGCTCAGACAGGATCTGGTGCTCAGACACTTGAGCTCAGACACTAAGGCCAGTGCTCAGCTTTCACTCCTCTCCCCACTTGACCTCAGCAGGGATTTCAAGCCTGTACCTGTGTCAGGCTCTCAGCAAGGGCTTCTCCAGCTCATTAAGTGCACAATTAGAAGTAATCAAAATTAAAATTTTGAGCAGTGAGAACTGAGCACCAGCCTGCTCTCTTCTTTCTAAAAATCCCTGGAACCGCTTGGAGCAACCTGGTCTAGTGGAAGGTGTCCGTGCCCATGCCAGTGGGGTGGGATGAGGTGAGCTTTAGGGTCAACTCAAGCCCGTCCATGATTCTTTTAGGCTGATGATTCCATGGGAATCACCTTCCCCAAAGACAGACATAAAAGTGTGTCCAACTCTGGCACTTGGAGCTCTTGCAGCAGCGCCAGGGCACCACCACATCCTGGCCCATCCCAAACACTCCAACCAGACACAGAGTCCTGGTGCCAGCAGGTGGCTGGTGGCAGATCCCTGGGCATGGGCACACCGTGGCTCTGGTGTCCCTTAGGAGAGGTCAGATGGTGCTCACTGCAAACCATGCACTTCATCTCATGGATGGTGACTAATTCCATCGTTCAAAGAGCTGACGATGATGAAAACAAGTGGAGCAATCAGGAAGGAAATTAAAAATAGCCCTGATGTGGCACTGTGTCAAGTGCTCATGTTTAGATTTTAATTTTGTTTTTTTATTCCAAGTTTCTTTGATAAAATATTTTCCCATGGTGACTGCCCTTGGAACGTCCCCTCCATCGTGGCATTCCTGACGGATGAGCCAGGCTGTTGCAGATCCTATGCCAGAGCTGTATTGCCTCTGTTCCATGATTCTCACTCCCACATCCACACCTTTGGGACCTGGAAGTCATTAATCCTTCCACACCAGCCAGGAATACACCTCTGAGGGCAGAAGCATCATATTGGGCACAGAATGGGAAGGAAATCATAGAATCAGGGATTCGATGGGGTTGGAAAATACCTCTAAGATCATCAAAGCAAATCATCAACCCAGCCCCACCCCCATGTTCACCACCAAACTGTGTCCCCAGGTGCCACATCCACACAGTTTCTGAACACTTCCAGGGATGGTGACTCTGCCACTGCCCTGGGCAGGCTGTTCCAATGCTTTAGAACCTTTTCCATGAAGAAAATTTGCCTAATATCCAATCTAAACCTCTTCTGGCACAACTTGAGGTCATTTCCTCTTGTCCTGTCCCTTGTTCCCTGGGAGCAGAGCCCGACCCCCCCGGCTGTCCCCTCCTGTCAGGAGCTGTGCAGAGCCACAAGGTCCCCCCTGAGCCTCCTTTTCTCCAGGCTGAGCCCCTTCCCAGCTCCCTCAGCCTCTCCTGGGGCTCCAGCCCCTGCTCCAGCTCTGTTCCCTGCCCTGGACACACTCCAGCCCCTCCAGGTCCTTCTGGCAGTGAGAGGCCCCCATGGAGCCTCTGACATCCAGCACCAGCCTTGCAGCCCAGCTCTGCTTGGCTCCTGGGGCTGCAGGTAAGATTTTCAGCAGGGAGTTTTTCTGGATGTGAGACTCAGTGATCTTGGTAGCAAGTAGCTGTTTCTGTCCCACTCTTTCCAAGTTCTGCATTCATTGGAAACACCTCAGGGAAAATAATAATCTGATTTGATCTTTGAACAAAAATGTTTTTTCTTGTTTTAAAATTGCAAATCTAAATTACAGTTTTTAATTGCCTTTCTCACCATGAGCAATTATTTGCCTTTGGGGTTTCCTTCAGTTTTTTTTCTTTTTTCCCTTTCAGACTTTTCCCTTACTGCAGGCACAGGTTCCAGGCAGAAGCTGCCAAGGTCTCACCATGCAAAATTACTGAGTTCAAAAATAGGAAACACACCTCTGTCCCCAGGCTCCCACCACCCACTTCCCACCTATGCAGGAAACACGGGCGCTCACAGCCTCTGGACTGAGAGGGAGGCATTAAAATCCCATTTGTTAAAATTGTTAAATCCAAGGATGGAGGGACTCCTGAAAGCAGTATTTACAAGGAAAAATGTATGTCAGGCTGTTTTGGGTACTTCTGTGGAGGCGCAGAGGTGTGACTGGTGTCAGTGATACATGGAATGAGTGTGATGCCAGCCTGTGCCATGACTCTGCAGGGAGAAGATGCTCAGCTCCAAGCAGGGCTGAGGATGAAGCAGCCACATCCACCAAAAGTACTTACATTTCCCCTGGCATGGTAGGCAGGGAAATGGTGACCACCCAGAGTGCAGAGAAGGTTTTATGATGCAGTTGCTGAATGAGTATACATCTGCCTTCACAAAGGAGCATGGAAGGCCCAGACTCGTGGAATATCTTCAGAAGCTTCCTGCAGAAGGCACAGCCCCTCTGTCATGGAGGACAGCCCGAGGTGCTCATTCAGAGGCCAAGATCAGCCACCTCCAAATAAACATTTATACCTGGGCCACCTGCCCAGATGTTCCTGCTGATTGAAGCAGGCTGGTGGTTTGGATTGAAGTGGTCTTTTCCTGCCTGTGAGCCCATCACATCTTGCTCTGAGTGGGGAAGGAAGGGTAACTCTTCACTCATCATTCCTACAGGCAGTGGAGAGAAATATTTTGAGCTCTTGCTCTGTCTTGGACATTGGATTTAGAGGCCCAGGAGGGACCTTGTCCTCCCTGTGAGTGGCAGAGGGGCCTGAACAATTCACTCTCATAGAATACCACAGAACTGTTTGGATTAGAAGGGGCCTTAAAGCTCATCTTGTTCCACCCCTGCCACAGGCAGGGACACCTTCCACTAGACCAGGTTGCTCCAAGCCCCATCCAGCCTGGCCTTGGACACTGCCAGACAGGCAAGAGTTTCCCCCCAATACTTGAGATAAATCTCTCCTCTTTTATCTTAAAACCATTCCCCCTTGTCCTGTCACTGTCTCCTTTTCAAAAAGTCACTCTCCATCTTTGCCAGCTTGGAGACATCTCCAGTGGGGATGGCTGAAGCTCAGCCACAGGACTCCAGCTGCTTCTCTTGGCCTCATTGCTGCTCCTCACTCCTTATCACCCTGTTTCCACCCACCAACGTTGTGCCACGTGTCTGGCTTTCACCAAAGGCAAAGAGGGTCCAGCTTGACCATCCAAAATGTACCTGGGGAGAGGTACCCCCGGGGCCCTGGAGAAAGACTCTCCCTTTAAGGAGAAAGGCAATACCCTCTGTGCAGGGATCTGTGCTTGTTTTGTCATGGGACACATTACCCTGAACCCAAAAGAGGAAGGAAAAAGGGGGGTGGGGGGAGCTTTTGCCTTTCTGGTGGGAACAGTGTTTGAACTAACTTTGTTTCCCTTGGGGAAAGGCACCAAAATAACAGAGGAGGGGGGGGTGTAGTGGGGGGATGGAGCTAAAAAGGCTCTGTAATCTGCCTGGGAAAAAACGCGCTCCCAACAGTGCTTCTGAGCCCGGCGGCGGCAGCGCGGCTGCCCGGGCCTGAGGGGACACAGCTCCAGGGGACACGATTGACTGCTGGGGACATGGCTCCTGGGGACACACACAGCTCCAGGGGACACGACTGACTGCTGGGGACATGGCTCCTGGGGACACACACAGCTCCTGGGGACACGATTGACTGCTGGGGACATGGCTCCTGGGGACACACACAGCTCCAGGGGACACGATTGACTGCTGGGGACATGGCTCCTGGGGACACACACAGCTCCAGGGGACACGATTGGGAATCACTGGCTCCTGAGGACACCGCTCCTGGGGGTCACACATGGCTCCCAGGGACATGATTCCTGGGGACTTGGCTCCTGCAGGATTATTCTGTTCCCCTCTGCATTTTATTACCCTCAGAGCTGTGTTGGACAGGAGGGAAGCTGTTATGGGCACTCTGACTGCCTGTGTGCTGGATGAAATCCATTTCCCTTTTTAACTTTTAATACCTACAGCAAATCAGTTAATTAAATATCTTCCCAAGTCTTTGGTGCAATGACTAACAACAACAGCAATGCAAAAAAGTCCAAGCCCATGTGGGTTCATGACATGACGCCCTCTCTGGCCTGGGGAGTCCTTCTTCATGAATTTAGGGTGGAAGATAGTCACAAACCTACCAGCTCATATCTGGCATCTGTCCTCTTCTGAGCTGAAATAAGATTTTAAAAATGGTCTTAGCTAAGGAAGCCTCTCTTTTTTTTTTTTTTTTTTTTCTGAGAGAAATTAGAGCTGGAAGGGTTTTAGTAACAATGGATGCTTCTCTAGCACCTACTCTTCCACGAGTGAATTATTTGCATCTTTAATGAGGGGGAGGACACGGGGCACATGTCACCACATCTACTGAGGGGTATGTGTAAGTTCCATCCCATATCCAACAAGTCCCATTGTTACACAGGACAATGGCCACGGGACTGGACTGTGGGGCTCATCCTGGACCAATCTCCAGTGCCTGGTTTGTCTCCGAGCATTATCTTCTGGGGTCTTACAAACTGACTTATAATAAACCAAATAAGTTTTTTCGGTGGGGAATTAATTCAGGATTCAGTATTCTGCCACAAGGCTTTGGACAAATGACCTATTAGATTTTTGCTTTCTGCCTTTGATGAAGTCTTTAAGTGGCTGTTTCCAGTTTGTTTCCTTAAAAAGCACATAAAACCTCTGCCCTGTTGCTTTATTTCACAAGTGTTTTCACCAGCTCTTGGCTGGTGCTCCCCTTCCCTCCCAGCCACAGCTTCGGCTCTCCACCCGTGTAGGTGTTGCTGTTCTGGGCAGCAAACAAAGCTGTGTGTCAGCACCCAAAGGGGGAAACTTCTGCTTTTAGGGGGTGCTGGGGGGCAGGAGAGACAGAGGCCTTGGAGATGGGAAGGATCCAGGAATCCCTTGGAGTGATTTGGCCCTGAGCTCTCGCAGCCTGTGGCAGGAGGCTCCCCCTGCTCCTAGGGGGCCTCTCTCCCTTTGCTGTGGGAACTTGCCCACCTCCTTGCTTCTCTTCTTTCCAGGAGCTTTCCCACTCCCTGGCATTTCATTCTCTTGTGAAGCCTTGTCCCTCAGTGGGGAGGTGACAGTGCTGGCAGTGACAAGTGACACAGGAGAAGGCAAGGCCAGCGTCTGGACACTGCCGTGTCACATTTGTGGTGTTCCCTGCCCTGCTGGATTCCACCCTCCTGCTGCACCCCTGTCCCAGTGTCCTGGCTGTCTGTGCACTCTGCCCCGGGGCAGGAGGACCCCCAGGCAGCTGCTTTTGTTCCTAGGGACTGACATTCCCTCTCACACGCAAAGCAGAGAGACTGGTGTTGGATGGGGAACAGATAAGGAATGGCTGGGGCACATCCCTGTCTGCTCCTTGCTGCGCCAGCCCAGCACCACACTCCCAGCTAAGGTGCTGTGTTAAAAATTCAGGGTGATTTGGGTGCAGACAGGGGGCTGAGGACCACATCTGCACCTCAAACTGTCCTTTGTTGCCGTGCAGAGCTGGACAGAGTTGGAGCTGTGTCCCATGTCTTTCCTGGGGACATGGATCTGGCCAGGTCACTGAGTTAGATTCCGCATGGGTGGAGGAAGAGGGAAGGGACAGGGAATCTCCCTCCTGTGCTGTGCTTGGGAAGCAGCAGGGGCTGCTTGGCCATGGTGCTCTGTCACAGCTGGGCTTGCACATCCCTGGCTCTGGCATGTCCCCAGTGCTGGTGTGTTCCTGCCTCTGGCTG
Source organism: Calcarius lapponicus (assembly GCA_039654755.1). Lineage (NCBI taxonomy): Eukaryota > Metazoa > Chordata > Aves > Passeriformes > Fringillidae > Calcarius > Calcarius lapponicus. The sequence continues at coordinate 4,170,264 of JBBFKN010000012.1, read as the reverse complement.
TCACCACTGCCCTGAGGTCCCCCCAGCACACAGGGCTCTGCTCTGATAAAGAGTTAAGGCGCTCTTGGAGGCGGTTCTGTGAGAACATTTCTCAGAGGGCAGTGCACTTTTATTCAAAATAATTTTCCATTCCATTTATATCTATATCATAGGAGGTGGCTGCGGGGTCTGAATTTTCCATCACCCCAGACCTCATTTCCCTGCCTGGGCTTGACCCCTGCTCAGCTTCCCCAAGAATAACAGGGAAAAGTTCAAGGGGAGCAAAAGGGCTGCGGGGCTGAGCTCCCAGTGCTGCGGGCACCCAATTAGGTTCCCTTTGTCAATAGAAGACATTATATATACACAGCATATACATTTATATGCATATTTTATGCACCTATTATAGAGGACAGAATATGCATGTTTATATGTATATGTGAAAGTCCTGGGAAGAAATGTACCTGGAAAGGGATTTCCAAGCAAACAGGATTGGAGCTCTGAGCATGTGCTGAAATCTGGTCTGGGTTCTATCATCGCCTGTTTTCATACCTTTATACTTGAATTTCAATAGCAAGGTGACAAAGACAAAAAACAAAATTATCAAGGCCAAAGGAGGGAAAACCTTAAGTAGCAGATATGGACGGAGAACCTCATTGAAGGTATTGACATTTTATGTGCTTCTGAGTGACATTGCTTGATAATGGAGATATTAGTGTTTGCTACTTGGACAGTGGTGATATTGTTCTTTCTGCTAAAAATGTTTTTATTTTAAAATATAATTCTTATTAAAATATTTGTATTATGGTCAGACACCTGTTCAGCCTGGCCCAGAGCACTTCCAGGGATGGGACTGATGGACACCAAAGTGTGATATCCTCCTCTTAATCCAGCTGCTGCTTTCCCCAGATAGGGCACACCTAACCCAAATAAATGCACTGAGGTTCTTCACCTGACAGACCAGGGACACAGTGGTTCCCCATAGGGGACCCCAGATATGTGCTCCTGTTGCCAGGGTCCATGGTTTGTGGGTTTTCCCCCAAGGACTGCACTGTCCAGCAGCACCAACTCCCTTATCACAAGGTGGAGGGAGAAAATGTGTGTCAGAAAAACAAGTTTATAAAATGCCAGCTTAATCAGATGAGCTTCCATATAGCTCATGGGGAGGGGCAGCATCTCATGGAAACCCTGGCTGGTTTTGCTGCCTCATCACTCTCAGCTGATGGAGTTTTTATCATGAATGGCTGTGTCAAGTGTGCCCCTTTGAAAGCCCTGGAGATGATTTCCAGTTCCCTGTGGGCCTGCAATGTTAGGAAGTCTCAGTTACCTGTTTCTCCCATATCCCTCCCACACAGCTTCCTCCTGCCTCCTTCCAAAGAGCTCCAGGCACTGGAAGTAGTCAAGCCCATGTGAACAGCACCAGGTCCCAGGGACCAGCATGGGACAGAAAGGTCCTTTCCTCAACATCTATTCAGTCAGGCACGTGTCACCCATGGGATATTTTACAACTCCACTTTCCCAGCAGGAGTTACAGAGTTCACATCACTGAACTTGGACACGTCACATTCAGCTTTTTGGTTGCACACCCTGTGAAAAGCCATGTCCCACCTCCCCGGCTCCGTCAGGATCCTCCTCCCTTTGCTTCCAGGAAGGAATTGCTCCAGCACTGGCTCTGCATGAAACAGCAATTTCTTGTTTAACCAATGAATTATTCGACATAACTTTTAGTTTCTGCACCTGCCTAGTTCTCTGTTCAGCACACATGTACTGCACTGTCAGGGCTATGGATCCTCTCAGGTACCAAAGCTGCCAGTCAGATACAGAAACCTCCACACAGATGGTGCCCGAGGCTGCTTCGGGGGTGCTGAAAGAAAGACTGAGAGAAAACGAAATCAAAAGGAACGAGTATGGAAAACTAATGGGCAAAAGTAGGAGGGAAAGGAAAAAGCCAACAGATGCCTGGATGTGATGCTCTAAACCCCGCTGTGACAGGAGCTCTCCTCTCCATGGGAACACTCCTCCCCATGGGCCCAGCAGCTCCTGATGGCCCAGTATGGGTCATTCCTCTGCTTAAATCAGAAATAAAATACAGAGAAATGCATCTGCCATCCCCACAACTCCATCATGAGAACACCTGCTGGACTGTGGCTGGGAGGGACAAACCTGACAGAGGACGTGTCTGTCCCGTGGTCAGCAGTGTGACCGTGGGAAGTGACACTGCTTGAGCTGATCCCTGATGAGCTACAAACTCCTGAGTTGTGACTGGAGCCTGCTGCCAGCATCCTCACAGCCCTGCACATCTCCACATCCCCACAAACCTCGGAGAGCTGGGCAGCTTTGCTATGGAAAGAGGAGCTGACGAGCTGGGATGGTTGGATCCAAACCAGAGACCCAGTGACTCCCAAATGAGCGTTCTGAGGAGCTGGGCGAGTGATAATGTGTGCTGACAACATTTCCATGTCAGCTCACATCCAGATTCTCACTTGCAGCTTCAAAGGACCCCCAATGCAGAATTTAAGCTGAACTAGAATTTGCCAAACTTGTAAATTCCTCCCCGGGCTGCTAAAGACATTTAAACTGATACTTGCAGAGCTGTCTCAGTCTTCCCTCACTTAGTAACAAGTTTTTTCCATGACTGAGGTTCTCTGAGCATGCTGCTCACTGCCAACAGACACAGCCCCACAACTCACAGACTGATTTGGGATGGGAGGGATCTGAAAGATCCTCTCATTCCACTGCCTGCCATGGGCAGGGACACCTCCCACCAGATGAGGTGCAACTCATATCACTCCACTGCTGCACAGGTGCCATCACAAATCATCCTGTACTTCCTGAACAATACTCTGGGGATGGGTGTGGGTGCATCCTTGCAGCTGGCTGCTTCTTGAGCCCCCTGATTCTGAGAGTTCTGACCTGGCTGCAGCCACTTGTGGACTGCACCTCACAGGTGCTGGAGTGATGGGAAGTCAGAGGCAATGTTGCCATTCTTGGCAAAGTTCTATATTTCAGAATTTTCAGTAACTCCACAAGATTCATTAAGTAGAAACAAAAACCAAGTGTGTTGCTGAGTGGAGAGGGATTGAGGGACATAAGGACTCACAGCTTGTAAAGCTGATGGTGCCTTAACCATGAATAACCTCAGCTCTGCTTTGGGTTTGAATCCATCCCCAGAGGACATAGTTTTCCCACTGTCAGGTGCCTGACTGGAAGTCAGCCCAGGTGTGTGTGAAGGTGTTCCCTGAGCCACACTTGCTCCCCATGGCAAGATCCCCACATCTGCAGCTCCAGGTGCAGCTCAGCACAGGAGCTGAACAAATCACAGGTAGTGTTGCCACCTCAAATTGCAATAGCAGAAGGAAGGGGGGCAGCACCCAGTCCCACACCAGCTGCAGTGTTTTGCTTTCTTAACTCAAACCAGCTCCAACTGTCCACTCTGGGGCAGGGAAGGGAGTCCTGGACATCTCCTTCCTTCTTCACACAGGGATTGTCAAGTTGGCAGAGAAATACTAAACACTTCTCTAAATTCCTAAATGTCAAGAAAATATTTACAAGGCTCACTCGTGCTGAGCTGAGCCGCCAGCGCCAAGGACAGACCCGCATCCTCACCCGGTGCTGCCTGGCATGCTCAGGGCAATCCGTTTTATTAAACATTTGTGGTTTTCCTGCTGAAAACCCCAGTGCAAGATTAATGCCAAAAAAGTGACTCCTCTGGGGCTGAAACTGTCAGGGGAGCCAGGACACTGGGAAGGACGGAGCCTGCCTGTCTATTCCTTCCCTCGTGTTTTACAGCCAGAGAGATCAGCCCCAGCCTGGCCCAGGACTGCAGCAGGGTTAGGGGGAATCTGGGCTAATGCTGACCGTGTTCTAGGGACACAAGAAAACTTCAGGCTCTCATTTGTGAACATTTCACCAGCAAATAAATTAATATAAAACCTTTTCCCATGTATGTTGGGGTTTTTTTTTTGTCGCTGTTTGTTTGTTTGTTTGTTTTCCCTGCTTTAAATCAGGATCACCATGGTGTCCAAATTTCTTCAGGCTGCAGTCACAGCTTTGCAATGCCTGCAGCTGCCGAAATCCTGTGCTTGGCATGGAGCTGGGCTGGGCGCAGGGCTCAGCTGCCGGGAGCTCCCAGCAGGGCTGGAGGCAGAGCGTGGTGCAGGCAGGGCAGGCAGCAGCAGCAGCGCTGCCACTCCTGCTGGACGCTGCCAGGCCTGGGCAGCAGCGCCTCGCCGCAGCACCAGCCCTCAGCTATTTCCAGCTTCAGCTATTACACGTTAATGAAGGTTTTCTAATGAGCTGTTTAAACAGTAATTAGAGGCCGGCACTGAAGAGGGAGATAAGTCTTGTGGGTATCTTGCCCGGCAAGAAAGGACTTGATAAGAAAGAAGTGAATGATTTTCTTCTGGGATCAATTCCAACGAGCAATTATCCCCTTGATACCACACTGTTTAATCAGGAGCAGGACTGAAAAAACACTTGACAGTGGCAGGCAATGAATGGGCCACTTTCCCAGCATTTTCCAAGGAAAGGCTGGAGGCTTTATGCCAGTACCTGAGATAGGAGATGATCCAGATAGTGCTGAAAGCTCATTTGATTTACATAAAATAATCATCAGTGTTTCTTTTTTAAAAGCTTCATATAGACGGAAGAATCATCAGCTTTGTTTCCTGATGGGTTCCCATCGCAGCTGTTCAAGGGGTCTCAGTGTTACTTAATTTCAGGTGCTGGGCTCCAGTGACTGAAACCCTGACCAGGAGCGCAGCGTGTCCTGGCTGTGTTGGGCAGGATGATGGGGTTTGGCTTGAGTGGTGCTCCCTCGGCAATTGCAGCAAACAGATGAGCTGAGCAGTGACAATGGTGCAGGTCAAGATGACTCACAGTCTTGGCTGAAAACTGCCTGGTTATCCTCTGATGTTGTCAGAGAGTTAAGTAAGCTCAGCATGTCAATAGGCTTATTTTCTCACCATTCTACTCCCTCAGGTGATCCTTTGTGTTGCAACACAAAATACAGTATCATGGGATTATTAAAAAAAAGAAAGAGCCATGCTCAAACCATCATTTTCTTCTGTCACCCTCTGCCAGTGCCAGTATCTGGTAGGGGTGCTGGCACAGGGTGCACACAGCAAATGATGCAAACGGGTTTGGCAAAGGGCAGAACTAACAGCCAGCAGGGATTCTTTTAAGGCTGCAGCATACTCACTCCCTTGACACAGTTATCCCAGGAGAGATAACTGTGCAGCAGGGCACAGGGACTGAGCCTGATGCCCTCACGGGCGTGGGGAGCACAGCCAGGACACCTCGAGGGTGCAGCCTGGGCAGTAGGAGCACGTGGCCCTTCAATAACAGGTAAAGGCAAAAGAAACCCTAAAAACCTGTGCTCTGCCCAGGCACACCCTGGGGGACAGATCCCACTTCTGAGAAGCCCTGAGCATGGGATGGAAGGGACTGTATTACCCAGGCTGGGCTTTGCTCCCACACTGCCTTGTCCCCATGTCCTGACAGGAACTGAGGAGGAATTTTTTTTCCACCAGGACAAGGTACAGAAAACTGTTTTCTGGGAGATTTAGAGCCTTCTAATTTGCAGACTGGCTTCACTCGGGGCACTTTGCACCTTCACTCCCGATGCTCTTGGCTCAGCTCCAGTCTCTCCTCCTCCCCTGGCAGCCAGCCCCTCTCCACAGCCCCCACTCCAAGGTCTCCTCCTGTATGAGAGCATCTTCATTTTCCTGATCTGCCTGCAGATTTCCCTGCAGCTCCCATCTGTCTGCTTGGGACCAGAACTGGTCTCTCTAATCACGCAGGGATAAATCAGAGCAAAGAGCCTTCCAGCCCAGGGAAGGGCTGGGAAGGACACTCACTGAGCACTGATGCTCAGGGTACAGCTTTATCTTACAGCAGAGCCAGTCTCAAAGCTCTCTGCTGCCAAGGAGGGACATTTCAGGAGCTCCACCTTCCCTGAACCCCGCCCTAGTGCTTGCTCACATCCTTGGACTGATCCTGGCACAACCTCCGATCCCACGGGAGCCATTCCCCTTGCAAACATGGAAACATTCCCCTTTTCTGGTGTTGCAGAGCACTGAAGCAGCTCCCTGGCTGGTCAGAGGAGCCTCTGGAGAGCACGGGCTCAGCAGAGCACACCTGGGAGAGCTGAGGTGGAGCAGCAGCAATGAATTAAAGTGAGCCAGGTAATCCCATGAGATCACATCCTACGAGATGGGAAGGATAGCAGGGCACAGGAGAATGAATCCTCCCCAGCCTTCAAGAACAAACACGCTCAGCACATCGGGGGACACAGAGGCCACGTCACAACATCCACAGCAAAAGCAGGGCCTCTGTCTCACATTTGGCTTCTGCAGCATCATCCCACAACAGGCTCTGGATTCAGCCATGCATCACCCAGGGACAGCAGCACTGCTTCCACTCCTCTCCTCCCTCTGCCCACTTCAGGGACTTCAGGGCTGACTCGTGCTCCAGAGCCTTTCATGTTTCTGAATTTGCTGGACTCTGGGTGACTCAGAGTCTCATCTCCAGACTGTCACATCCATCACAGACTGTCATCTCCAGACTGTCACATCCATCACAGACTGTCATCTTCACACCAGAGCAGAAATCCAGCTGCACATCCCATTGTGCATCACTCCTTGACTCCCTCATTACATTCCTTGTTTTCCTTTTCTGAAGGGGACTCCCGTTCTTTGTGTGCAATTTCCCCCAACTCCTTTGTTCTGATGATTTCCAATTACAGGTAATCACCAAATTTCATTAGCAATTTGTGTGTTTTGTTCCAAGACCATTAAAATTGTCAAACAACAAGGCCAATTTTTGAGAAGCCCATCTAACACAATCCTCACAGCCCAGCATCTTCATCTCCCAATGCATTTAATATTCTGCTTTACTGCAGACCAGACAACTTAGATGTATCCTGTCTGCTTTGTCGAGAAGTTCAGGTTTTTTATCTACTCTGGCATCATTTACTTTCAGAAAATCTGTATCTCATCTTATCCATTTTCCATGTTCTTAATTATTCTCTATTTTAATCTTTATTCTGAAGCTTTGCATACTCACAGATTCAGACTAACAGACACCTACGTGCCAAGAACACCTTCTCCCTCCCAAATGCACAGGCCTTGTTTGCTGTTCTCCAGCAAAATGACCCAGCCCCCGAGCTTTGACAGATTTATTACAAACTCTTCTTCCACAACTTCAGCTTTGTGCGAGCCTTTCTGATTCCTGGAGGAGAAGCTAGCTGTTCCTACCTGTTTCCATGCTCAAAGCTCTGTGCCTGCTGATTCCTTTTCGTTGTGGCACTTCCCATTCCCAGGCACTTGCCACCCATCCTCCTCTCTCCCCTTTGGCCAGTGTTCCCAGTGCCATCAAAACCACAGGGAAAGTTTTCATGTTGGTTTTTTTGGAACTATACATAGATTATCCTATGTCTCAGTCCCATCCTCAGCACATACCAGCCCCACTTCTCCTTTCCTGCTTCCCCTTTCATTTATACGTCTGGACAGTTTCCAAGAGTTGTGCAACCCATCCTTTGCTATTTCCTTCAATAACCTTGTCCAGGTTGGATTTTGCCACACTTTCAGACTTGCCTGCTTCACAAAAATTGCAAGAATTCCTTTTTAGTACTGTTTCTTTCTCTTTTGCCTGTGGACTCCCTGACCTCCTTCAGCAGCATCTTCTCTTCCCAGCCACTGTCCCTGGAGCCCATTCCTTGTCGCTGCAGACCCTCCGGCCCTGCCTCACCAGCACGGGAAGCAGGCAGGGCTTGCTGTGGGCAGGAGGGAGCTGCTGGTGACTCACAGCCTTCCTGGCTGCAAGGCCATGGCCATCCTGTTTGTGTGGAGCCAGGGGAGCGGGAGCCTTTGCAGGAGAGGTTTACTCTCACCTCAGAGCTGGCAGGTGGGCAGAGCTGTCCTGCCAGGGGGAACAGTGAACCGCAAAACCTGCTCCAAGTGCTCCATCCCACACCTGGCTATCAGAGGAGCTACTGGGTGGGTGCTTGTGTTCACCCTGTGCAGCTCCAGGAGCCAGGGCAGATTCCTGGAATCTCATAGAGCTTGATAAGCATCACTATTATTTTTAGTTCTTTCCTTTCAGCCTCTCTCCAAAGCAGGCTGAGGCTGTGCGAGCTGTGCAGCATGGAGTGCCTGCAGTGCAAACCCACAAATATCCACAAAATTGGAGGAAAGAGGTAGGCGGGAGGAGGGAAACCCTAGGAACTTGCCCTGGGAAACAGCTCCGTGCCAGATTTCCTCGCTGCAGGAAGAGTGCCCCGGTCACCACCAAAGGCTTTCCAAGCCTGCCAGAGGGTCCTGCCCACACCCTGGCTCATGGATACTCCGGGTCTCCCCAGGAAGGGAGCAAATCCCCTGGGAGCAGGACTCCAAACCTGCACTTCTGCATAAGGTCACTCGTCTGAAGCACCTTTCGTGCACAGCTCTCCCCTCCGGCGGGAGGAGACACAGGAGCCTCAGCTGGTTGCATGCTCCAGCCACGGGCTCCTGGTGCACCAGGCTCAGGGGTTTGCTACCTGAGGAGGCTTTTACCAGAGAGGAGCAAATGAAAGTGCTTCAAAAGAGGACTAGAAACATTGCAGCTCTTGGAACAGCTCCAGCCTTGGCTGGGAAGTTGAGACATGCCTTGGAGGGGATGAGAGTCCCCTTGGAAGATAATCAGAGATTTTGAGTCTCTCCTACTTCCTCCTGTTTACAAAGTCAGGGAAACCAGAAAGTTGGTTCTCCACCCCCACCCCACACAACAGCCTCTGCTCATGGCAGGACTGAGGAACACCTTGATAAGATGACCCTCAGAAACAACTGTAGGGGAAGGATGGTTGGGCTGCAGAGGAGTTTCCAAAGCCCTACAGTGGCCAAGAGCAGGTCAGTGAGGTACATTGCTGGAGAGATCTCCCTTCCTAAGGGCTTGTCCCCACCACAGGGCACACATCCCATGGGCATGGAGGATACTGGGGCAATGGAGCCTTCGGAGCATGAAGAAAGACCACTCTGACATCTGCTCAGCCAGAGCTGTCCATGGTGTGCTCAAAGATGGCCTGTGGGTGGGCAACTGCCTGGTGCACTCCCCCCTCAGCCTCACAGTGACCTGCCCATGTCTGCCACCTCTCTGAGCCCCTGCAGTGCTCTAAGGCACAGCCACACTGGCTGGAAGGGCCCATCCAGAGCAACAAGTCCCATACCCATGAACCATCCTGGCTGTTCTGCATGGCTGCACTACAGTTCAAAGAATCACAGAATCCCCTGAGCTGGGAAGGACCCACCAGGATCCCCCAGCCCAGCCCCTGTCCCTGCCCAGCCCCCCCAGCAAGCCCAGCCTGGGCATCCCTGGCAGCGCTGCCCAAAGGCTCCTGGAGCTCTGGCAGCCTCGGGGCCGTGCCCATTCCCTGGGCAGCCTGGGCAGTGCCAGCACCCTCTGGGGGAAGAACCTTGCCCTGAGCTCCAGCTTGAGCTGCCCTGGCCCAGCCCCAGCTGTTCCCCCAGGTCTGAAGCTGCAGACCATGATGAGGCCCCCTCTCAGAATCCCCCCTCTCCTCTCTGAACAAGCCAAGTGACTCCAGCTGCTTCTGGTATGGCTTCCCCTGCGATCCTGCAACAGGCAAACTGCACTGGAGGGGTATTCCTGAGGGAATTTAATAGCCAGAGTTAATAGCTCCTTGCATGCCTGGGGGACATTCCTCCCTCTCCATACTACCTTTCACTTTCCCTTCACTACCTTTACTGAATAAGAAACCCCAAACATGTCTCACAATCTCAAGCTCCTGCAACTCCTGGCAAATGGAGTAAATCTAATGTAGAACTTCCACACTCAGCAGCAGTGGTATTAAACACCAGTGGGATGCAGGTGGCTGTGCCTGCTCTGTGCTTCATGACCAGAGCAACACCCTTTTCTGCAAAATGCTGGAGGATCCCAGTAAGAGCTCTTGGGTGGAGAAATCCAAGCAAAACCCCCAGAGCAAGGGGTTTAAGGACCTGGGATGCTTGCACAGAGGCTGCTCCCTAGTGACATTTCCTCCTGGTTTGAACCTCACACTGCATTTTGTAGGCAGCAAAATCCCTCCATTCACAAAGTCCCAGGGCCTTTGGGCTATGTCCACGTTGGATAGAAAAACAGAATCAGATTCCTCAGGAGAAGTCAGACACAAGCTCAGGGAATAACTGGAGCCTGATGATATATTATAGTCACGGTGATGTTTACATAAAGCAGTAAAGGTCACACACTGACTAAATAACTTGGTCTGAGGGCAGCCAAGAGACACACACAGCCTCCCTGGCACCTTACAGGGCCCAGAGCCATCACTTTAACTTCACGAGCTTCAGTTTCCCTGTTTCTACTGGCAGCTATAGGAACCTGGTTATCTTCCAGAGGCATGGAGAGACATCATTACCAGTGGCAAGGCAAGAAAGTGGCTTGAGAGCCTCCAAGGGCTTGAGCAACACCAGAGGTTACTGCATGCAGCCTGAGCTATACTAGCCAGCCAAGCACTCAGCCAAGAGGGAAAGTTCAGTCCCTGCTGCCAGCACTTGGCAGAATGAGAGAGCACTGGCTGAGGCTGTTCAGCCCAGCTGTGCTGCCTTGGACCTCCCCCAGCTCCCACAAACACAACTGTGAAAGGAGGGAGAGAGGCTTCAAGTGCAGCAGATTCCCCTGGCACTGCCGTGGGAAGCTTCCAGCTCTCTTCACTGCTCCTATCAAGAACTCTTATTCAGCCAGGAGGCTCTTCCAGCACCAGTGCACAGAGACAGAGATCCATGGCAAGGCAGGAACATGAGCACGCAGGCTGGAAAAGGCTTGGACACTCATTTTCCCATCAAAGGAAGCACAACATCCTCCCTTTACCCAGAGCTGCAGATACACAGTCAGGTTGCTCCCCTAAATCCCAGGCTGCCCTGTGCCTGTCCCGTTCCCAGGCGGTGCTGTGCTCTCCAAGGGGTGAGTAAGGACTCAGACATGCAAATCCATAGGCAAGCGTGTGCGTGTTGCAACGCGGAGGAGGCTGCTCAGCCCAGGGACTTGGCTCCTCCTGTGAACAGCATCAGGGAACAAGCTCATGAAAAACCTAAGTCTCCAAATATTTTATTTTGATCCACGAGCCTGGCAAGATCTTCTGTGAACATCCACTTGATTGAGACTACATGGACCTCGGAGGAAGAAGGGGGAGTGGTACGAAGTCAGAGACAGACTTGAGCTTGGGCTTGGGTTTGGGACGACTTTCACTCTTTCTAAATAAACATAGAAGGCTTGATGTTTAAGTACAAGAAGCTTTTCTACTTGAGGTTCTTGGTTTGTGTGTTTGAGCAAAGGTTTCTTGGACATCTGCCAGCCTGAATGAAGAACTGGGGATCAGTAACAAGGTGAATGCATCCCACTCGGTGCACATCAGAACAGGGAAAAAGGTACCAGCTGATAAGATGGGGTGGAGCAAGACACATCCAATTTTGGCTATAAAACTTCAGAGAACAATAAAATGCCCCATCCATGGAATTGTTCAAGGCCAGGTTGGATGGGGCGTGGAGGAACCTGGGATAGTGGAAGGTGTCCCTGCCCAGGACAGGGGATGGAATGAGATGAACTTTAAAGTCCCTTCCAAAGCAAACAAGTCTGTAATTCTGTGACTCTTTGAGTGATAACTGGAGAGACATTGCTCAGCTCAGCACCCAGAACATCACCTGTGTGCGACATGGATTCAAGACAGGCTTGTTTGCTCAAGTGCCAGTCTGTGCATGACACTGGTGGCTGGTGTTGGTAACTATTGGGACAGCTCCTGGTACCTGCAGTGCCCTGCAATAACTGCTGAGCAGAGCACCTTTGGATCCAGGCTGTCAGCACAGGCACACAAACATGGGAACTGGCTGTTTGTACATCCAGGGGTTGGATGAACCAGAAATGGGATGTAAGAAAAGGGAAAGCAGCAGGCCAGAGTCTCTTTCCAGGGAAAATCCAGAAAAGCCCATGGATGTAAAGAACTGAGAAGAGCTGAGATGGGGGAACATGAAATCTGCCGACTGCCCTTCTGCCCTGAGCTATGAAATCCAAAGGAGGTCCAGGTGGGAATGAGAGGCAAGCTCCAGGGTAACAGCGACTGCCACCTGTCCATGTGGCTGCAGTGGCCACATTGCAAACCAGTGAAGTCACAGCTCCAGAGGGACGTAGAACGAGCCTGTGACATGGGAAATGCTGCCACTGGGATGGTGGCACTCCAGTTGGGTGCATTTTGTGATTACTGACCTCACAGAGGGAAGCCCAGGCTGAGGAAATAAGCCCATTTATTCCATGTCTCCATAAGAAATGCTGGTTACTTCTGTTGAATTAGTCTGCTTTCCTTCCAGCCCAGAGTAGAGTGAGGCCCAGAGACATGTCCTGAGTCCACAAGCCTCATCTATGGTTCCATGGAATGGATTATTTATTTCTGTAGCTGAACATTAGATACATCACTGATACAGATTTGGATGAGCCTCAAACCCTCTCTCTTCTTCTTTCCTCACTTTTTTTAGGAGTACAGGACAGCAGCAATAGGTGAATGATTTTGTTATTTGGGAAACCCTCTTGGCAGACACACTCAGCAGGGTGGACTCAAGTGACCTTTCATTCCTTACTCTATGTTGGACATTTCTGTAGCTGTCTCATATATGGAAGAAAAACCTTTGTTTCCTGTCAGCCTTGGAGTTTGTACATTTGCATCCTCCCAAATCCAAGGAGCAGCAAGGAAAAGCTTGAAGAGGTAAGGGGATGGACAATGATTCCACAGTAGCATGACCACACCATTATGTCTCCAGCTAAACCTTCCATCTCCACCCAGGCTGCTTCAGCTGCTTCTCCTCACAAGAACCTCTGGGGACAAGGTATTGTTTTCCTTGCCTGGTCACCTGTTGGATAGCCACATCCTGTCTAATGACTCAGCTCTGAGTTGCTCAAAATGATGTTTCTCTATCTGACCCCACCAAGGTTTCATAGAAGCACAGTCTGGTTACAAGGGACCGTAAAGTCATCCCATTCCATGCCCTGCTGTGGAAGGGCAGGGACACCTTCTACTATCCCAGGTTCCTCCAAACCCTGTCCAACCTTGCCTTGGACACTTCCAGGGACGGGGAAGCCGAAGCTTCTCTCAGCAATCTGTGCTAGGGCCTCCCCACCCTCACAGGGAAGGATTTCTTCCTAATGTTCCTTTCAGTCATCCCAGGAAGCCCCAGGCCATGCTCAAACCAGACTCTGGTCCAAAGGAAAAAGGTGAAATTACAGATATTAGAACTTTAGCTATCAGTATCTCCAGCCATGCTGGGACTTGATGGACACTGGTCCATCATAGCAGCTCTCCCTGTCCCTGCTTCTGTTCCTATCCCAGTGGATGCGGCTGTTGCTGCTTTAGTGGGGATCACGACTTTCAGTTAATACGGTTGGGATTTTTGTGGAGTCGGACACTGAAACCTCACAAAGCTCCAAAGCACCTCAAGTCCCTGATCCAGGTGAGTTGCTGGAAATGCCCAAGGGAGGCAGTGCTGCAGCCGTGCTGTGCTGGGAGAAGGGGCCGGGCGGTGCTGCCGCAGGCCTGGCAGTGAGCGCTGTCCCTGGCAGGAAGCCGTTTGTCTGCAGGCAAGGAAACAAGGAGGTTTTGGAGACGGCAATCCCATGCAGCTTCTCACTGCTTTTCCCAGCTACTGATCCAAGAGCGCCTGTGTTTACTTCCAGCCTTCCTCTCTGCTCCGCTGCCAAGCAGCCTCGCTGACCGGACACAAAGTGCTCCACCAGGAAACGCGCTGGGCTGGATCAGATAAAAAGGTCATTGCACAGAGACACTCTGGTGGCATTAACCCTGCTCCATCTGGTCCCAGGACTGTGGCAGCACAGCCAGCCCTGCTCACCGCCCGGTCCCTACTCCCACAATAAGCGTTGTTGTCCCTGGGGCTGATTCCAGCTGCTGTCACGCTCCTCAGTGTGACAGCAGCTGGAATCTTGCCCGTGTGGCACTGAGATGCTTGCAGGGAGGGAGCGTGGGCCTGCCACGTGTGCTGTGGCTCTGGGTTCAGACCCGTGTGCCAGCTGCAGTGCCTCTGTCACAGCAGGGTGACAAGGGGACATGGGAGATAGTGCTGTGCTCGTGGGAACTGCAGTGCATCCAGACCGACTTCACCAGGATCTTTGGTCACTAGTCTGAGAATGCTTTCAAGGAGCAAATGAGGTGGGACTGCCCCACGATTTGCAGTGGCTCATGAGAAACAGGCCATGGAGTGATGGGCTCTGGCTCAGCAGCTCCTCTGCCAAAAGCAGGGGCAGTGCTGGCTCCTTGGTCTGTCTGGGCACGGAAGCACACTGGGCATGGCTGCAGGCACCCACTGCCAGGACCTTCCCCCAAAGGCATCACCCTCAGGGGCACCAGGAGAGGAAGCAGGCTCAGAGCACCAGGACTGCCTCTGGCACAGCTTCTTCTCTCAGCCTGGCTGTGTCCTGTCCCCATTTCCTGACTCCAAAGCCATCACTCCCCCCAGGCCCCTGTGCTCTCTGCAGCTCACTGTGTCCATGAGGGCACCACCACCTGTGGGATCTTGGACTCCACTTGGCTGGAGAGGGGAGGCAGGGAAGCAAATAGCAATTCAAGAAAAAATGCATGTAACTGTCAGAAAATGTTTCTTCTGCAATTCTCTGCAGAAGATCATAGGAGCATGGGATCATTAAAGTTGAGAAAGCCCCCAGAGATCATGAGTCCCACCACTAACCCAGCACTGCCAAGGGCCACGTGCCACATCCACATATTTTTTAAACACTTCCAGGCATGTTGGATTCACCCCCTGCCATGGGCAGCCTGTTCCAATGCCTGACCATTCCTTCTGTGAATAAACTTTTCCTAATATCTGATCTAAACCTCCCCTGGTTCAACTTGAGGTGTTTCCTCTTGTCCCATTGATTGCTACTTGGGAGAAGACACCAACTCCATTTGGCTACAACCTCCTGTCAGGGAGTTGTAGAGACGCAAGTGACAACCCCATGAGTAAGGTTACACTGAAGTGACAGTTTAATAGAGATTGGAAAGAAATCTCTGAGCAATCCCTTCTCCCCACCTAATTCACCATCTTTATTTAGTTATCCCAAATGTTCCAGTATAATATATATGATACGTATTGTATATGTATATGTATATGTATATGTATATGTATATGTATATGTATACTTCCTTGACCCGCAATTATCATGCCTCCTTTTCCCTGCTGAGGCCTTCTTCTCCCTGGTCCCAGCATGGTGGTGATCAGAAGGCAATTGGAGGGGAGAGAACCTATGCTCTTCCTCAGCTCCATTCCCAAACCAAACTCCCATCTGCAGTGAGAAACTCCTATGTTTCCATTATGCAAGAAAGCAAACCTGAATTCCCAGCGAATAATTTGGTGGAGTCACAGCTGGCTGAGAAGGGAGTGACAAGCAGCCACCAGTAACTCATTCTGGCCATGTCTGCCCATGTTCAGATGCACTTTGCCTTCCCTGTGTTTCAAGCAGGATGAAGGGCATTTTCCAGTGCTCTCCCATCACACAGGGCCCTATAGCTGCACTGACTGCCTGAGGCAGCAGTTCACCTCAGCCTGCTCTTAACTGTTACAAGGACCAATCATTGCATTAAACAATGCAAGGACCAACCAACCAAGGCTCTCTTTTCTTGAAGAATACTTGAAAAAAAAATCTATTTAATAGCTTTGCCATACTTTAGTCCGACTGCTAGTCCTGCTCTGCTAATCCCTCCCAGTGCTCCTGCACACCAGCCTGGGTCTGCAGGGAAGGGATCCTGTGTTTGACATCCGTGTTATTGTGTCTTGCTTGCTCTCACGCTCACTGGCTTGGGGCCAGCAGCAGAAGGACGTAACCTTGAGCTGGGCTGGACCCTGCCGTTCCCAGCCACTGAAGTGGGAGAAGGGCTGGAGCAGGAAAAACAAGGAGGCAGCTTTTCCCTTTCTTTAGGTGGCGATCCCCTGGCAGCACACACATTCCTGACTCGGTGCCAGGGTGGACAGTGGGCAGCCCCAGGGAAACCAACGCCGGGTCCTGAAGGCTCCGCTGTGGCCAGGAGGAAACTGCAGCTGCCTGCAAAGGGCGATGCGAGGTTCCGACTCAGCCGCCAGCACAGCACACACAAACCCAGTCATGGGCACAGCCTCACAGAACCAGCCCTGGAGTTCAAAAGGAGCTGCATCAGGAATGGCTCAGCACCAGCTCTGCTCTGGGGTTGCATCTTTGCATTTCTCCCGGTCCCCAACCTGCTCTGAAGCTGAGGCTGCAGCTCCAGCTGCAGGGACCAAAGCGTCCAGCCTGCACCTCACAGATGTGCATTTCCTCTCTAAGCTCCCTCCAAGCCCTCCTGCTTGCTGCCCCACCATGCCCCTCCCCCATCACTCTCACAACTGGAGGATGGTGAGAAGTTATGGGGACACAGAATCATGGAATCATCATGGAAGAAACATCCGAGATCATCAAGTCCAGCTGTTCCCCCAGCACAGCCAAGCCCACTAACTGAAACTGCCTCATCCACCCTGCACGGTGACTCCACCAGTAACTCTGAGCAGCCTGCTGCAGGGCTTGCTAGCTCTTTCCATGAAGAATTTTTTTCCTAAATACTGGTCAGGGGATGCTCTGGGAACAAACGTCTGGCTTCAAATGGGACAGGAGTTCTCTGAGAATCAAAAAGAGCAATGCTGAGGCCATACATGATTTACAAAAACTGTAGCAAAGTCTGCTAGGGTTTAAGGTCTGTAACTGCTGATGGCTCTACTGCAGCAAGACCATCTTTGGCCATACTGACCATACTCTTGACCATATTTTCTGTAATTCTTGGGCAATGGTTTTAAACTGAAGGAGGGTTGATTTAGATTACTTATAAAGAAGAAGTTTTTTACAATGAAGGTGGTGAGGCCCTGATACAGACTGGACAAAGAAGCTGCTCCATCCCTGGAATTGTCCAAGACCAGGTTGGATGGGGCTTGGAGCAAGGTGGTCTAGTGCCTGTGGTAGGAGGGTTGGAACAAGATGACTTTAAACTTTCCGACACAAACCAGTCTGGGATTTGACAATTCTCAAGATAGGAGGTACAACCTGCTCCTGAGCAGGCACAGCATCCACATACCATGCTCCAGAGACAGATCTGCAAGAAACGGCACAATATTTCACCCATTTTTTACAGGATTGGCTTCACAGAGATGGTCCTGACTGGTTTCAGGTCAGGTGTGCCCAGCTCTGGTTGGGAAAGCAGCAAACATCATCCATTTCTCACTTGGTACCATGGCACGAGGGAGGGAGCCTAGGCAGTACAGAGACCATGGGCAGGACAAGGACGCAGGGCAGAACAGGGACCCTGGGCAGGACAAGAATCCTGGGCAAGCTTTGTCTCCTGGCTCAGGGCTGCCCCTGGAAAATCTGCCTGCTTCACTTGGCTCAGCTCGGCTCCACTCATCCATGGGCACGGGAATGGGGATGCAGGGTCCCAGCAGCAGCAATCAGGGAAGGAAGCACCAGGCCTGGGACGCTTGCAGATGAGACAGGAAGGGATTACACATATCCCACTGCTCCACACATGCGTCCCCCTTGAACAAAGCCGTTCCTGCCTCTGTGTGCAGCCGGGGCTGGGAACGGGCTCCCAGCTGCTCTGGGAACACTGTGGATCACTTTCCCACTGTCAGCACCTGCTTAGAGGTTAGTTCCTACGACCTTCAGGGTAATGCCGTATCACGGTTTTACTGCCCTGAGAAAGAGATGGGGATGATAAAGCAGGGCGAGCCGGGCAGCCCCGTCCCTCCGTCCCTCCCCCGATCCTCCAGCCCCGGCCGAGGCGCGGCCCCTCCGGGCGCCCGGGCCTGCCCCGGGGCCGAGTCCCCTGAGGGCGGCCTGTGTGCACTCGCTCCCACCAAACTGCAGACCAGGCAGGAATAATATGGACACATATTTTTAGCAGCAGCAAATTATTTCTCTTACAGAAGGAATATTTCCATGCTGGGCTTTTTCCCTTCCCTTATCACAGATTGTATATTTAGAGCGTGAGAACTCTACCTCGCACAAACAGCCCTTGCCAAGCCCCGTGCTCAGGCAGGGAGTCTCTGCTGGCCTCTCAGACCTGCCCCTTTTTGGGACCAAACCCCCCATCTTCGCTCGACAAGTGGGACCTGCCAAAGGGAGAGCTGAGTTTGGGATATTGTGTGAAAAGAAAGGGGAAAGGCACTCCAGAGAGTTATCAATCAGCATGTTTGTGAAGTCATGGCTGCAGAGCTGTAGGAAACACGGGGAGGACCGTGAGCCCTGACACAGCCACCAGCAGTAGCTCCGGCTGCACCACTTCCCCTTTGGCTGCAGGTGCACGAGGGATCCCGAGGGAAAGCTGGAACAGTTGGAGACATCCCCAGGGCCGTCTGGCTGCTAAAACACACTGCACTTGCCAGCAGTGTCTCACCCAAAGAGTGGCTTTACAGCCTACCCTGCACAGAGCCTGTGAATGAAAGGCCATGGGTGCTCAAAACCCCTTCCTACTGTGGATGCGTGTGCCAGGTTAAATGGAGTGGGGTGACAAACCACAGCACCTCTGCTTGCCCATCCCTCTAGCATGCTGGAGACTGGGTAGCCCTGCCCTCCTGCCTGCCACCCTACCTGCTTCCCTACCTGCTTCCCTTCTGCTTCCTTCTGCTTCCCTGCCCACTTCCCTGCCTGCCTGGTCCTGCTGGGAGGTGCTCTCTGGCAAGGAAAGCACAGCCAGCTGAAAGCCCTGGACTGTAGCTATGGAGGTTTCTCATTCCTAGAGAGGAGGCTGATTTCACAGCCCGACCGTGGCAAACATCTCTGCGATTTTTGGAGTTTGTCATGGATGAGCTGTTAGGCACTGCTGGATCCACACGCCCTGCTCTGAGAAGGACTGAGACAGAATAGATGGTTGATGGACCCAACCTCTCCCCGTGGCCCCTCTAAGGGAGATTTAACGCATTTCAAACAAAAATGTATCAAATGCTGTATCTCCACACCAAACATGGGGATTTCACAGTCAGGGTGACTTTCATGACATCAACATTGATACCGACACTTAATCATACGTAACAGTTGCTGGATGCAGCCCCAGGATGAGGACTGGGCATCTTGGATGCCTGCCTGGATTTGCCCCTCTCAGCCTGGCCCTGTTTATTTTCTTCACATCTCTGCTTGGGCATCACTTTCCAATGAGAACAACATTCGAGTCATCAGGCTTCTTGCAAATCGTGGCCCTGTGCCTTCTCAACTGCCCGGCATAACTCCAACAGCAGCATGGGAACAGAAACAGATCTGTCTGCGCCAGCACTCATCCCTCACGGGCAGGGGCTGTGGTGTGGAGGCAAAACTTGCATCAAGCAGCACATGCAGTGACCCAGACACGTTTCAGTCATTTCAGACAAGGAGTGACACCCACCCAGTAAAGACATCGCCTGCCATCAGACACCCAGGGTCTTGTACCAGCCTGGGCATCAGCAGTGCAACACAGGATCTCAGAATCACAGCATCCTTATGATGGTTGGGAGAGCCAGACACACACAAACCACTGCTCAGTGGCTTTTCCCAAAGGAGAGGCTCTCGGGAGAGCCCAGGAAATGAGGGATGGACAGAGATGGGCACTGCTGGCTTCTGAAAGCCTGAGGTTAAGGGACAAGTAGGGGACTGGAAAGCATTTACACATTTCTCATGACCTGAATTTCCAAGAAAAGTGGCTTGGCAAGAACCAACAGGCTGAAACTCAAGCCCTGGGTTCATCCTGGAACCTTGGGATCTGGATGGTTTGGGCTCTCCCAAAGCAGCGAGTGGCCAGGCTGAGCCAGTGGGCAGGGCTGTGGATGAGGGAGTCATGGCTGGCAGAGCAGCCCAGGGCCAGGCAGGCATCTCAGAAGCCACAGAACCCCAGCTACTCCTTCCTGAACACTTCAATCTAGAAAAATGCTTCACATGGGGGTAGGGGAGGGAGAAGCACAAAGTGATAGCCAAAAAACAGAAGGAAAAGCAGATGCATGTTTGTGACAGGGTTTGAATTGAAAACCCAGACAGTGGGAGTGTTAAAATGAGATTTCCATTCAGATGCCTTCTCTCCTGTGTGACCAGGAACAAAACATCCCATACTGGGAAACGCACGTCTGCACACATCTCCCTTTGGATATTTCCAAACCTGCTTACTGCCCAGTCCCTGTGTGGAGGGAGGGTCCATTCCACTGGCACTGCTCTTCCCTTGTCATCTTCCTATTGTGGTGTTATCATCCCAAGGACATTTTAGGTGCTTGGGAAGGTAATCCCTGGGCATGTGCTCCAAGAGCCAGGAGGAGCAGCAAGTTTTTCCACAGGGGCCTTGCCCTGTGGTGCTCTGGTCACTGAGAGGCGTGAACTCAGGAGCTCTGAAACACCCAGAATTAAGCCTGGATGTTTCAGGTTAAGCCTGAAGGCTGGGTGAAATAAAAGGAATGTTTTCACTGTTGAACTCACCTGTGCAGGCAGAGCTGGTGTGAAAATTCCTGGTGTCAGGGTGAAGAGCCCAGGCCATCCTGCTCCCCCTGGCAGTGACCTTCCCCTGTAGGGCAGCGGCACTGAGAAGCGGCAGGGGCAGGCTGGGGGTTGTGCTGGGGAGCAGGATGAGGGCAGAGCTCCTGCAGGCTTGGTGCTGCAGCTGACAGCTGCAACAGGAACCAGATGGGCTGGATGGCAGGAGCAGAGCAGGAAGGATTTCCAGGATGAGAGGCCGAGAGGGAAGCAGGATCTCTCATGAGATGAAAGAGCTGGGGAAGAGTCCGGGGAAGGTCCTCCCATGATAACCATCACTGTGGGGCTGGAGTTACTCTGTGGCAGAGGACAGGGAGGTGGAAGGAGAGGTCAAGTTCTCTATCAAGAGTGCTCAGAAAGGATCAAGAGAGTGAATCAAGGTGTTAAGACACACTCCCTGTACCAACAGTGGCGCTTTGGGGGTGCGTAACTTCTGCACTCCAGGCTGCAGGAGCCTCCAGGCAGCACAGAGGGGAGAGAAAAGCTTAATTCAACCGAAACTAGACAGGTGTGATCAGCAGCACCTTGCATTGTGCCTGGCTTTGGTGTTCATTTATGCTCCACTTTGTTGCTCTGCAGACAATGACCTTTCCTTGCTCAGGATCTGTTGTTTCACTTGCCCTGCGATGGCAGCAGTTTGATTGATGAATGTAAGGGTCATATCCAGCAGTTCACTCTGGATTTTCCCTACTGCACTACAAGATCCTTGCTGACATGGAAGTTAGGAAAATCCCATGCAGTCTCCAGCACATGAGACCCCACAGGGCAGGCACCAAGGGACTATTCTCTTTCTGGAAGGATGAGAAACTCATTACCCCTGCAGATGGCCTGGCTCTTCCAGGCCTCTCGCCTCAAATGCCAGCCCAGCAAAGGCCACGGGCTCTCTGAGATTACAGATCCTCACAGTTTATGAGGTTATATAAAACATTTACGGTGGGTGCATTTATAACACAGTGGCTTGTGTTTATGGCTAGTGCATGCCCACTGCAGAGCAGGGGTGACCCCCCAGGCTTAGCTGGAGCCCATGTGCTGGTTTTTGGATGGCTTCCATCAGCATCAACAGCTGGGCTCTGCAGAGTGGCCAAGGGCAGCTCAGATGTCGTGTCTGCGCTCCAGCACCCACCCACGGGCTCCCTCAAGCACTGGGAGAATGAAGGGCTGCTCCCACCAGGATGGGGCTGCCATCACTGTAGGAGACAAGACCTCCAAGCCTGAATGGCTGTGGTTTCCCAGGTCTCTCCTCTTACCTGCTGCATGCATCGCTATCTGGCCTCCAGCACCTCGCATCACAAAGGATCCCCTTTATGAGAGTAAATGAACGGTGTGACTGGCAAGGAGAGACATTTCCGAAGGCGAGGAGCAGCCGGCCTGTCTGGGAGCGGGGAGGGGGTGGCAGTAGGATTCCCCGAGCACGGGGCAGGGTGTCCACACGGCCCACTCCCCTCAGGAAGGAGGAACAACAACAGGAAGAGAGAACTCGCTCAGACAAAAGATAAACAGACCAGCGAGATAGTGAAGGCAGAAGTTGCTAATTAACCTCAAATTGCTTCGGCAAGGACTCCAAGTGGAGCGCTCCCTCTGCAAGGAGAGTAGGCAGGGCTGTCCCAGCACATCTGCTGCCACAGCTCCGCTCTGCAGCTGCACTGCAGCTCCTGGGGCTGTTTTCCTCTCAGGAAATCGGACCCGTCCTGGGCGTGAAAGCAGGAGTCAGCAATCTGAAAAGGAGCAGCACTTGCTCTTCCCTCCGACCAGACCTTGTTTGGGTTCAACAAGGGCAGGCGGGAGCCTTTGGTGCCCCCCAGCAGAGACCCTCTCCCTGAGCTCCCCGGAGCAGCAGCGTGCACCCTCCTGTGCTGCAGCGCTGCTAAACCAGCACAGCCCAGTCCCCAATCCAGCCCTCGCCCCTGCGGAGCGCGTTTCCTACTGGATCGGGAGATTTACTGAAGGGGGTGAAGCCCGGTTCCCTCAGGCCAAGGAAATAAATGAGGGAGAAGAATTAAAGTGATTGCTCAAACCCAAGGGCCAGTCAGCAACAATCTGGGCTCCTTGGAGCAGGAAATGGCACTCACTGAGCATCTGGGTGTATGTCAGGAAGGATTAGGAGCCTGTCAGGAGTTAGGCATCAGCTTTACAGGATGATTACATGTGACAGGGCTGCTGTGGGCTCTGGACACCAGAAGCCCCATTGCAGGCACTGCAGCCCCAGCGCAGCTGCCATGCTCCTGCAATACACTCTTTCTTCTTTCTCCACTAAAGGTCCTCAAAAACCATCACCAACGGAGATGTCAGATTTGGCTGCAAACCAGGGCAGGTTTTCAAGTGCAGCCTCCCATGAAGCTCAGGGATGTCATCTCCCTGCTTGGCCTATGAGGTGCCAGGCTGCCTCTGCCCCAACCAAATCCAGCTGTGTCTGAGGGTTATGGGGTAATTGCCATCCTGCAATACTCAAGGAAGGTTTTGGCATCAGCTCTAATGTCTTTAACACTTTCTGGGTTTGCTGGTCTAGACACACAAACACCCTTAGATTTGGTGCTGTCCCAATGTTTTTGGAGGAAGAGGGTTTACAAATAAACCCTTCACCTGCAGAAGGGTACCTGAGCCCTCACCTTTCAACATGTGAGATACAGGGCTGTAGGAAAATAATGCTGAGGCAGCCAAATGCACTGGGATTCCCAACACAACAAGGACATGGAGCTGCTAGAGTGAGTCCAGAGGCTGTCATGGAGCTGCTCCAGGGCTGGAGCCTCTGCTCTGGAGCCAGGCTGGGAGAGCTGGGGGGGCTCACCTGGAGAGGAGAAGACTCCAGGAAGAGCTCAGAGCCCCCTCCAGGGCCTGAAGGGGCTCCAGGAGAGCTGGAGAGGGACTGGGGACAAGGGATGGAGGGACAGGACACAGGGAATGGCTCCCACTGCCAGAGGGCAGGGCTGGATGGGACATTAGGAATTGTTCCCTGTGAGGGTGGGCAGGCCCTGGCACAGGGTGCCCAGAGCAGCTGGGGCTGCCCCTGGATCCCTGGCAGTGCCCAAGGCCAGGCTGGACAGGGCTGGGAGCAGCCTGGGACAGTGGGAGGTGACCCTGCCATGGCAGGGGTGGCAATGGATGGGCTTTCATGTCCTTTCCAATTCAAAGCAGTTTGGGATTCTATGATTATTTTTACCATTCTGTACTGGATTTTCTTTTCAACATCATAACATTTGTGATGGGGGCTGGATACTGCCTGCAGAAGGGGCACAGTTTCTCACCCCTGATTTTCTTTGCAGTAGAAAGGAGTCTCAGAAAGTTCAACCCAGCTGATCTCCACTGCTGTGGTCTCCCTTCATGCTGTGTCACAGATACTGCCCTTCCATTTTGTTTGTGGATTCCCTGGAAACTCCCAAATTCTTGTCTATAAGCACATTTTGAGAGCAAGTAAATCCACATTATGGTAACAGCTTAATGCTTTCAACTTCTGGGCTTCAATCCTGCTGGCTGAGCTCATTGCTCACACTTGAGCAGTGCAGCACAAGCCTAACAGCAGGAAAACCTTCCCAGTGAGATGACACCGAGCTTCAGCAAATCCTGAAGAGTTGTGATGGATGCAAAAGTGTTTTATCACAGTCTAAAATCCCTCTAAACAATACTTTTCCTGTATACTTTTGATATGTAAGAACATATAGACTGATTTCAGTGCAGAATCAGACACTTGGACCTTCTCACCAAGGTAAAGGTGAGAAGGTCTCACTGCTTTGCTTTCTAAACTTCACTTTCTTTTATTTGGAAAAACAACCACAACCAGCACAAGGTAACGCACCCTCTTTTCTACCTCTTACCCAAATATTTCAAAGTACTCTCGAGTGGGTCACAGAAGCTCTCCCAAAACCTGGTGGAGAGAGACAGGGACCTGTAGCAGGTCACTCAAATCCCCCTGTGCCTCAGAGCTCATGGAAGTTGTCTCATTGTGAGGAGTCCCAAACCTTGGGGACATAAAAGTCACCACAAGGATCCTCAATGGCAAAGGCAGCCTCTGCACTTACTTCTAAAGGATCTCAGTTGAACTCCAAGAAACATTTCATGTAAGCACTCACAGCCCTTTTCCTATTCAGATCACTCATATCAATCCTATGTCATGCCAGGGATGCCCTGAGGTCCTTTCTCACCTCTGCTGTTAAAGGATTCCAACTTTTAGTTGCTCAAGCCTTTTGAGGAAAAATACAGCGAGGTCACCAGCAAAACAGGCAAATGTTTTTACACCTTTATGTGGGCTGAACTATGTTGCTGAGATGGCACACCCTCCTGGGAGGACTGCAGCCTGGAAGAGCTGTGCTTGGCTGGTGGCAGCAGTGCCAAGAGCCTCCCATGGGCAATAAGAGCCCTTTGTCTCATCTGGCAGCTCACAGTGCTGAGGTACCTGGTGTGACACAACCAGAGTAACCCAAAGGGACAGTTTAGAGAGGGACAGTAAATGATAGATAATGGAAAAAACACTTAACTCTGGAGAAGTAACAAATGGGCAACTGGCTGTCCACCTGGCAAACAAAGCTTGGACACTTACAGGGACTCTGGAGCATGATCTGCCCATAAAGGGGCCCTGACTGAGTACCCTGAATGTTCTGATTTTTATAAACATAGAAGCTAACAGAAGCTCATCAAATTTTAAATGCTCTAAAAGTATTTTAAAGCTTTCTGTGATAATTTAAACTCTCCCCAGGAAACACCTGCTGTCTGAGCCAACCTGCTCTCTCCTGTCCCACCTGGAGACCAGAGTGTCCCATTTGCCTCTCCCACTGCGGAAATTCCACTCACAAACCCACCCTTAGCAATGCAGGAGCCAGCACATGAATTTAAGGATGTCCTGAGGCCTCCCTGTCCTAGGGAGGCCATCTCCTGGGGTACAACACAACTCTGCTGAAACATTATCCAGCACTAGATCATCTTCCAGTTTTAAAAAAAGCACTAAGAAAATAAGGAAGCATCCCACTATCTGTCATAAAACAATAATTGATTGTGCAATCGAAGGATGAAGCTCGGGTAAATGACTTGGGTATGTGACAACTATGGAAGGAAAAGTTTGGATGTGAACAGTCCCACTGGCTGAGAACATTCTCACGCCTGAGCAGGGATGGGAATGAGGCTCAGTACAGCACACAACTGCCATCACTGCTTTGCTTCCTAAACTTCACTTTCTTTTATTTGGAAAAACAACCACAAAATTAAAGCAAGCAAATAGAACAAACAAACCATCCTTATCTTAGGAAAATCCCAACGTCACGCTGAAGGGAGATAAGAAATGGTGGAGCAGTTATTGTCCTGCTGTCGGTGGGAGCCGTAAGTGTTACACGGCAAGAAAAACAAACACTCCCTGTCGGATGGGAGAAAATGTTTCTTCTCAGTTGGAGAAAGAAAAACACAAAGCGGCTCAACTGCATCCCCAAAATTGTGCAATTTACTTTGCATATTTGGCAGCAAAAGTAGAAGAAGCAGTTTATAATCCAGGGTTTTCATGCAAATGACAGGTTCTTGGTTCTTGAAGGAGCCACTTCATTTTGGTATGCTTTTTAATTAACATTCTCACAGTACATTAGAATTAAAGGAACACCACCAGCAGAAAACTCACTGAGTGAGCATTTTCAGTGCCTGGTGCCCCAGCAATCCCTGGACTGGCTGTAATTGAGGCACATCAGGGAACCAGCAACTCCCTGGATGGTTTGGGGTTTATATGGATAACTGCAGCATTTTCTGTTCAGCAAATTTCCCCATATGCCTTGGCCAGGTAGTTCTCCCCTTCCCAGACAGGAAGGAGGAGCAGGAGATAAGGACCAGGCAGAAATGCACGATCCATCTGAAGGCTGTCGATCTGCAATACCTGGGGTTTGCATTTCTTTAGCATTTCACTAGAAAGAGGTGAATTACTGTACATTTAATTCTTTTTAAATGTTAATCCAAACTGCAATAAGGTGGAAATTATGTATAAATCAACCTGAAAATTTCCTTTGTCTGCCGCAAGAGTTGGTTCTGTGCTTCAAGATATGGAACAGCTGGTGTGAAACACACATGGAGAGACTGAAAAGGGCACTGCCTGCCTGCAGAAACAGTTCAGAATTGGTGAGAGCATCCCAAAGAAGGTAATTTTTCTGGAAGGAGCCATATGAGGCCCTCCCCAGGCAGCAAAGGGAATGAACTCCGCCAGCTCCAGAAAGGAAAGGAAAAAAAAAACCACGAGGGAAGTGAAACTGTGACAATTTTGAAGTCCTGGGGACAGAGTCCTATGACTGGGCACAGTCCTGTGTCACATGAAAGGTGTGGGAAAGTGCTGAAGTGTTGGTTACACTCACATTTCTGGCTTCAAAAATAGCCTGAGAACCAAACCATGACTTCAGAGCCGGGGCAGCTTCCAGGGGAACTCTGCCAGGAGGGGCTGAGCCCCCAGACAGCCACACCTGGCCAGGGCAGTGGGACCCTCCCTCCCTGCCGTGCCCTGGGACTCCAGCCCCGGCCCGAGCGCCTGGCTGCACTCAGATGGGAGTTTAGGCTTGGAGTTAGAGGCTGGAGCAGTCCTGGTGAGTGGGGCATTTTCCAATTACCTCATCCAGCCTATCCAACCCTGAGCAGCTCTGTAAACTCAATGAAACCGCACACAAATTACCCTGACACTAAGAACAACATTGCACAGGCTGCCCTTTGCTGTGCTCTCCAGGTTTGTTCTGTTTACAACTCTGTTTACTGCCCTCATCTCCCCACATTACTCAGGCTCCAACACGAGACGTAAACAGGCAAAAATTTGGCTGTTGGTTCTGAGGGCATGATTTTTTTTATGAGTTCTGATGGGGATAATGAGAACAAACTAGAGTTTTTTACAGAATTGCCTGGGCTGCTGGAGCAGTGTGTGCCTTGTCAGAGAACAGCCCAAGTGCCTTGGAGTGTGCTGTGTGTCCCTCTGTCCTGGTGCTGAGCTCACAGCTGTCTGCTGTGGGATGACACACATTTCTAATCCACAGAACTCTTCTTCCTTCATGGCTGGAGCTCACCAATGTCCCACCTGGATGGAGCCCAGCAGAGCATCATGTACAACTGTGGGGAAGCAGGACCTTGCCAGGCACAGCCCTTGGTCCTGGTGGCACCAGCTCCGTGTCCCCTCTGCGTGGAGCCGGCAGCTCAGCCACCAGCATGGAAGGCAGCTTGTGCCAAACCAGGGCCACACCTGTGTCAGGCCAGGTACAGGCTGCAACAAACAGCAGTCATTGCCAAGGGAAAGATGGAAAATCTCCAAAAAACAAATATCACAAATACCTGCACAAACTAGCTGGGCTGCTCAGCCCCTGCGCTCACTGCCAGAATTATAGAATTACAGAATGGTTAGAGGGACCTTAAAGATCATCTTGTTTGGCCCCCCTGCCATGGCAGGGACATCTTCCACTGTCCCAGGCTGCTCCCAGCCCTGTCCAGCCTGGCCTTGGAACCTTCCAGGGATCCAGGGGCAGCCACAGCTTCTCTGGGCACCCTGTGCCAGGGCCTGCCCACCCTGCCAGGGAACAATTCCTCATTCCCAATATCCCATCCATTCCTGCCCTCAGGCAGTGGGAGCCATTCCCTGTGTCCTCTCCCTCCAGGATATTCCCTGGTCCAAAGTCCTTCTCCAGATCCCCTGTGAGTACCACAAAGGCATAAGAAACCTTGAGAAACACCAGCTTGGTGCTGTGGGGGGGTGGAAGGGGCAAGTCCCCAAACACTATGCATGTGGCCCTGGTCCCATGTCCTGCATGCCACAGGAGCAGGAGGTGCTCCACACACACAGTGAGTGTGACACTGCAAACTGGGTGTCCCTGCAGTGGGGGGATGGCAGCCCTGGCACTCTGTCATGATGCCACCACTTGCACAGACACCTGCATTCAGAGTGCACTGCAAGTGAAGGGGCACTTAAAAGACAGCAAGGACATCCATAAATGTATGCAAAAAATAAGAAGGAGATTGCAAGCCAGATGCATCCATCAGCTTCAGATACTGTCACACAGTTCAGCTTCCCCGTGTTACAGCCAGGTCATAACCCATGTCCCCAGGCTGCTTCTACATGGGCAAAGTGAAAATGACGCTTCAGAAAAGGGAACACTGAAGCAACTGTTGGTTTCTTGCAGGTGCAAGTGATTCTCTGAAGGGGCTTTCTGTCTGAAGGCCCAGGTCCATGTCAGTCCTTGTCCCCTTTTGTGCCAGTTCAGGGTGTTCTTCCTCCCAGCCCAGCACACCCAGCTACCATGTTCCTGCTGACACAGCAGTTTGTTGGCTGCTGTGGTAAAGCATTCCAGTGAATTGTTTGTGTTGCATGCAACGCTGCAAAAAGACAAATTGTTTGTCCTTTTATTTTTTAAAGCTTTTCTTTGCATGCCTTAAGTAGCTAAATGAACTTTGCCTTTTTCTCATTGCTTCAGCAATGAGTGGGCACCTGCTCAGCACACATCACCTTCTAAGATATGTTTCTAGAAGTGGTTTTGAAAAATAAGAGTCTTTCAAAGCTCCAAAATAAAGCAACAGCATTTCCTCTTCAGAAAAGCACAGTATTAACTGAAAAGGTGACTCCTGCTAGAGAAGAGGAGCACAGACAGCACTGATGCAACTACCTGGAGACTGGAATAACAGTGGAATGGGAAAGACTGGGCTTTCCATGGCCTTGGACCATCCATCCTTGTGACTTCTGGGGCCACTGGGGCTTCATAGATATTTTGAGCTGCAACTGAAAGCGGTAAGTGCTGGTGTGCCCTGTGATAAGAGTTTGAAGCCAGACAGCTCAAGGCTGGCTATGAGAATGGGCTCAGGTTCTGGAGGCCCACAGAGGTCAACAGCCTTTGGTTTCTTTCTTCCTGTATGAAGAAAGACGCATGTTCTGGTATGATCTGAAATGCTGTGGGTCAGAGCCCTGGCTGATGAGGTGGGCACAAACACTGTCAGACAGCTCTCACATAGCTTTCAGCAGTTCATCCTTTTCGGCTGTACCCTGCTGCTGCTGGTCAGAGGCTGGGTGTCGCAACAGGAACAAATGTCCTTCCCAAACATACACTCCATCCCTTCGGGCTGGTGGCTCCTGGAGCTCAAGGAGCTGTATTTTTCCTGGCATGTAAGAGATGGCTCCAGAGGTTGTGAGTTTCCTTATTCTGTCCCCTCCATCACTGGCCCTTGCTTTCCCTGGATGTGCAAGCTTGGAATCAAGCACTGCCTGACGTGTGACAGACAGCACTCAGAATGAGGAAGGGGAATGAACAGTCGGTCACTCTTTTTCCAGTGACCTCATCACTATGGTTAAAAAGGAGGAACTCAGAGAAGCTTTGTGGTCTAATACATAGAAATACCTATATTCCTTAGAAACAGAGTTTCAAAATGTGTGTGCAATGGCACACATCATTTACATGGACAGATGCCATGACTTGTTGCTCAAATCAGGTCTCTGCATTCAGAAATTCTTTGCTAATCGGGTGTCTGTTCATGCGTGGATTCACATTCCCAGTGCGTGTTTGCACTTGCCACGGTAACTCCCTGCAGGAATCAGGCACACCTTGTTTGTACACCCTTACCCAGACAGTTGCATATTTGGCACAACTGTGCAGTCCAGAGAGCATTTATGAATGAATTAAACCACTTAACAGAATCAAATGCTTGGGGAAAGGACAGGCATGAAACAGCTTTGTATCACTCAGCATTAAAAATACAGAGGATTGCTGTCTTCCAGCCTCTCCTCAGCACACTCTGTTCAGCATTTTCCCCTCTGGATGCTAAATGGAAGAGCTGTCAGAACACAGCACCTGCAGCATGGGAGTTAAACGGGAAACTCTGCACACACTGACCTAAGCTGGCCTAACTAATTCTAGTATCTTAATTCTTGAAGCTACTATTGCCAGCATTACTTCCATGTATCTAGCTCATTCCAGCAAACTGTTCCGCCTTCTCAGCCAGCAGTGCTTCTCAGAGCCACTCACTGAAATTACAGACCGTTTAATTTCAAAACCAATTAAATGTAATTAGAGGAATTTCTACAACCACTCCCTTTATGGGGTGTGCAGGAATGATCTGTAAATCATCACCACTGGTGGTACCCCTGGAAAGGATGTGAAAGACTTTCGAAGAGGGAGAAAAATTCCATCAAGACAAATTTACTTCCTTTTTTACCTTCTTTTATCTAGGGAAAGCACCTAACAGAAGCACTGGGTCTTCAGGCGAATACAGGGGAATTCAGAGTGTATTTCCAGCTCTGTGTCAGACAAAGGCCTGGGGATGTTTTGGCCACTGCCAGTGAAACTGTCGGTGATGACACAGCAAAGGCAGTTGGAGAGCTGTCAGTGACACAGGATGAGCCCAGTTTGTGTCCCAGCTGGCTCAGTGGAAAGCAGCAGGTTTGGCCCTTGCCTGGCTGTGGCCAGCAGTGAGCCTGACATGACCACAGGCACTGGGCAGGATTTTTCACAAAATACCTCTGTCTTAAGAACTCCACGTGTCTCACCTTCCCAAGTACCACAGCCCACACTGAGCTCAACTGCATCCCTCAAAGCTCAGTGCCCCTGGGCTGTCCCCACAGCCCTGCTCCAGAGCCCTACTGGAATTCAAACTCAATGAATTCAGCACAAATGCTTTGAATTTTCAAAAACAACCAGAAAAGCTTTGTTTTCCAGTGGGAGCTGACTTGCACCCACTGTCCTAAGGCTGGCTGCCCTGCCTAATCTCACCCTTGTTTCAGAGGAAGGTGGCCCCTTCCCAAAGAGAGGCTGGAGCTGGGCCAGTGCCAAGGACAGAGATCAGATGTTGTCGTGATGGTGGTTCCCAGCTCCTGGCCTGCAGAAAGGCGTTTGAAAGGGAGAGAGAAAATCACTGGCCAAGAGAGGGCAGGGCCTCCTGTGGTGGGTTTGGGGCAGCTCTTCCTGCTGCAGCATCAGTTCCCACCTGCAAGCCTCTGGGAATAGTACACTGGCCTATCCTGGTGCAGCAGCACTTGGAGCTTCCCTGGGTGGGCAGGCACTGGTATTACTTGGGGACAAACGTCTGTGGATTGTTTAATTCATATGATTCACAATTCACACCGTATTTTCCATCATTCCCCACATGAATCCCCTTGCTCTACCATTTGGCAATTACTGGCAGTTTCTGGGAGACAGATATTAAACTCTGGGGCTAAACTACATAAGCCCTGAAACCAGATTTTTCTGTCCATAAGGCCAGATTCTTTTTCACACTGGTTTTACACAAGCATAGCAGCCACCCATGCTATGGACTTGGCTGTTCCTTCAGCGAGAAGAGCTTAAATCCAGTATTTGTACACACAGGCAATTTGGAGTTTCTTTGTAACACAGAGTACTACTGCCACATGCCTGCACTTTCAGGCAGATTTTTCCTGAATGTTTTGCAGTTCTTTTTCCTATTTTGATAAAAGAAAGTTACTTTCAAAAGTAAAGGCTTATAATTTCTGGTGATCTAAACAGATGTGACTTGACAAAGGGGTCTATTGTAGGGCCATGTTAGTGCTTTATTTTTTAATGATGAAGGCTTTGGTTGTTTGTTATGGTGAGAAGTAGTTTCCCCTCCAGATAGCCCCTTGAGAAATTCATGAGAGAAAATCCAGACTGTGAAAAGTATGGCTTGAGAGGAATTTGAAACAACATGACAGGGGAAGCAAATCATTGTGAAAATCCTACTAGAGAAAGCCTGGGCTCATGCCACCTCCAGCCCCGCTCCAGGTGAGCTGTCTGGCTGTGTCTGTGCCACAACTGTCCCCAGCAATCAGAACCATCAGTCAGGCAAAGCTGTCTGTCTTTCTGGAGGCTCACAAAGCAGGGCTGACCTTGCTTTGCCCAGAGGAGGCTGGTCTGACAAAACAAGGCATGAAAGAGTGAAACCATGGGTCAAGGTAAGGAGGGAAGAACTGGCAGCAGAACCTGCTGCCATTGCACAACTCTGGCTAATCAGACACAGATACAGATGCAAACCACCCGTGAAGGCTTCAGAGAAGTTTACATTTCAGCTGGGTTTCACATCTGGACAGGGATGATTTCACATGCAAAGCTGATTTGTCCAGGGTGCAGCTCTGGAGAGGGGTAACTCTGACAAGCTCCAGTTTCTGACCTGCGCTCAGTCTTGTTCCCCTTCCTTGCAGGCTTCTTTCCATGCTCATGCTGAAGTGCTCTGCTCTACTGTAATTCAAATACACTTGAATAAATTTCAGTTCTCATTTAAGACTTCATTTTTGAAGATAGCAGAATAGCTTGGGTTCATGCCAGAACAGTTTTAAGGCCTCCAGCATCAAAAAAATAATGTCGTAAATCTAAAAATACCAGCTTTTCAGAGAGGAGAGGTGAGGTGCCAAGACATTTCACACGCAGAGACAATTGTGAGATTGGGCTTCAAGGTCTATTTGCATCTTTTCCATGGTTACCTAACGCTGGACCCAGTAATTTGAAACAAATCACCTCGAGGGGTTTTATCTAATGGTTTCCCCCAAGCAGGGCTTATAGCCCTCAGCAGAGCCCATGTTTCCCTGCCTGCTGCAGAGGTGATTCTTATGGCAGGATCTCTACCCAGAACACCACACTCCAAACTTTTGCATGGTGCCTTTCTGGAGCTGGCCCCACAGTGCACTGGGAGAGACGACCTCGGCACATGGGGAGGAAGATAAGCATGAGCACAATGAATCCACAGAACTGCCAGAGTGCAGGAAATTGGCCAATTATCCAGCCCTGATTTTTAGCAGAGACCATACAAAGGGATTTTTATGTATGAGAAGATCACAGAAAAGGACGGAGAGGCGACTATCAGGGAAAACAAAAGTGTGGTGAACTATGACTGAGTATTTATGGCCATCCTCTGAAAGGTTGTTCCTGCCCAGCTTATAACTAGTGACTAAATGTCAGGATTATTTAGGAGAACTTGTTAAAATAAGCAAAAAAAAAAAAAAAAAAGTAGGTAAAATTGATAATGCTTCCACATCAGAGCAGGTTTGTGTGGTGTAAGGATTGGTGTCTTTGCACACCACAGGGCCACAGCAGGGACAGGGGCAGGAGTGGTGGGCTCATCTCTGGGCATCAGCTGGCCCCCTCACTGACACTCCTGTAGAACCACTGGCCGTGGCATTCAGTGTCCATCAAACCTCAACACGTGGATTTTGACTGGAGGGGGATGTTTCAAAATCAGTAAAAGGGATGGAGAGGAGGAGGTGAAGCCCAGCACCCAGCAGAGATACAACGGCTCTGTGCAGACAGGCCCTCACTTACACTTCTGCTGGGCTGAAAAAATTATCAAAAAATACCCATTGAAAAATTCCTTTTCCTGTCTGATTTTGTAAACACAAGTTCAGCACAGGAGACTCCATGGGATAAGATGGTTTTGATGACTTCCAGCTGCACATACACTCTGCAGACTCACTTCCCAAACAGCCCATTATCACTGTGCAGGCAGTTCATTTATCTGCTGAGAATTCTCATTTAAAAAAACCAATCAGGCAGGATTTATTTCCCTCTGATAAGGCACAGGAGGGCACAGTGAAGGGTCTGGCTCCTGCTGGTTGTCAGGCTCCTTGTCTGGAGGTTAATGTCAAGCTGACACGAGAGCAGGGCTCTGGTGTGTCCCTCAGCCCCCATGTCCTGGGGGTCTGTCTCTGGAAGCTGGGTCTCTGCCACCAATGTTTTCACAGTATATGAGAAGGATCAGCTCACTGCCTTGGTTTCTCCAGTAGTAAAAGTGGGATATTCCAGCCAAGCAGTCAAAAGGAGGCAAAGATGGGAGTCCACCACTGTCAGGAATTGCGTGAGGCCTTAACCAAACACAGCATCACATCCCAGAGCACCTGGAGCTGCCATAGGAGGATTCTGGGACAGCAGATTAGGGCTTGTACAGACAACCTGAAACCCTTTTCCCTGCACTGGCCCAATGATATCATCCTGGGGAAGAACTACCAGGACCTGCTGCAGGGCTCAGCCCACTCTTGCTTGGGAAGAAGCAGTGAGCAGGGCAGAGCTGCCTGACACAGGGCCCAGATCCATGGAGAGCCGAGATCATCACTGGCAGATGCATCTTCCCCAGGGCCCCAAAATCTCTGTCAGCAAACAGAAAGCAACTGGAAGAAAAAAAAAAAAAGACTAAAAGAAAGCCTGCATTTGAAATATGCTTTGTTTTCTTTTAAAAAATCCAGGATCCCATCCAGCTTGAAAGAGGAGGCGAGCACTGAAACAAGCTCTTTGTTTTTTGCACTAGTTCAAGAAGAAAATACTTGAAAAAATATATTCCTCTGAGGTTCTGATACTGCCTCTAGCCCCCACTTTTGGCAGGCTGGGAGCAGGTCACAGGTAGTGTTCTCATCCCTGGCCCACAGACCCTCTCCTTAATCCTTTCCAGACTGCATGGGGATCTTCCCCCCCCCCCCCCCCCACACCCCCTCCTGCAGCCTCCTCCATCCAGCATTTCAGTCCTGGCACAGTGGGCCCCACACCCTCTCCTGGGGGTCATCTCCCTGTGCCTCAGGGGTTTGAGCCCTGCGTCCCCCCAGTCTCTGAAAACACAGAAATATCAGCCTTGCAGGGAGCTTGGGGTGAAGCAGGGGCTTTGTGGGGTAATGACACCCCCTGCCCAGCAGCAAGGCCATGAGAATGGAGTCCAGGGGCTTGGAGCAACATGGCTTTGTGGAAGGTGTCCCTGCCCATGGCTGGGGGTGGAACCAGACAATCTTTAAGGTCCCTTCCAAATGGAACCAGTCTTGAGATTCTATGAAAGAACAGCCAAGAACTTTTCTCAGTCCTGCTAGGGTCTGAAGATTCTCAAATGAAGTGCTGCTCCAATGCTCCCCAAAAATGCCTGAGAGGTTAATTCCCATCAGGGCTGGTGCTCTCTGCCCACAGCACAGAGGAGCTGGTTTGTAATGGTCTCTCACTGAAGCTGCCATCCTGCAGTCAGGGCTGTGCCTGGCACCAGCCGAGGGGTCTCTGCTGCAGTTCCTGAAGGCACAAACTCGCCCCCATTTTCTCTTGGCTGCACTGGCTGTGCAGGTTGAAGCGTGAAAGGCTGACTGCCAAGTGTTATGGTGTGAAGCCCTTTTCCATTTAAAGCTCTTGTTTTTCATGGCTTCTAAGTTCCCATTCCCCGCCTCCATTCCTTTGGGTTGGGATTTGTCATGCTTATTCTTAACCCAGGGGAGAATTTCTTTAGGAAAGTTCGATGGTATAAGTAGCAGCAATCCCTCATCTGGCTTTCGTCATGGAAGATAACAGGCACTCAGAAAGTCGCTGCCTCTGCGAGGGAGGCAGCAGCAAGGAGAACTTCTGCCCCCAGCCCGGCACAAGCCCAATCCCATGTCCCAGGGTTTGCCAGGAGTGCATCCAGCAGCAGTTCCCAAACTCAGACAAGGACCAACACCCACCCAAAACATGAGCATTAACTGCAGCCCACAGGGCTGGTTTGCAGATGGCTGAGCATGAGGATGTGAGCAGCAGCAGCTCACTAAGACGTTTTCCGGGAGCAGGTGGAAATTCCAAACCTTCGAGGCACCAATTCCTGCACAGGCCCAGGGAAATGGCTGGTTGGATGAAAAGCTCCACATTCCTTGGCCACATACACAGGAACCCAGAAACCCCCTGCATGTCAGGTGAGACCCCACCTGCAGAGCTGCCCCAGCCCTGGGGCCCAGCACAGGAGAGATCTGGAACTGTTGGAGTGAGTCCAGAGGAGGCCACAGGGATGCTCAAAGGGCTGGAGCCTCTGCTCTGGAGCCAGGCTGGGAGAGCTGGGGATGCTCACCTGGAGAGGAGAAGCTCCAGGGAGAGCTCAGAGCTCCTTCCAGGGCCTAAAGGGGCTCCAGGAGAGCTGGAGAGGGACTGGGGACAAGGGATGGAGGGACAGGACACAGGGAATGGCTCCCAATGCCAGAGGGCAGGGATGGATGGGATATTGGGAATTAGGAATTGTTCCCTGTGAGGGTGGGCAGGCCCTGGCACAGGTGCCCAGAGCAGCTGGGGCTGCCCCTGGATCCCTGGCAGTGCCCAAGGCCAGGCTGGACAGGGCTGGGAGCAGCCTGGGACAGTGGGAGGTGTCCCTGCCATGGCAGGGGTGGCACTGGATGAGCTTTAAGGCCTCTGATGACCCAAACCAGCCTGGGAGTTTAAAATTCATAACCAAAGCCAGCTCTGTTGGCCATGCTGATACAAACTCCCTGTGCACTCCAACCCTGCTTCGCGGTAGCTTCCATGCAACAGAAGACATAAAGTAACTTTGCTTTTTGATTAAAAAACAAAACAAAATAAAAACCCAAAAACCACACAAGGAATGTAGCTGCAAACAACTAATGTGTTATGATTGAAATTTCAAATGAACAAATGTCAAATGTGCAGAATGAGTCCCACTCTGTCCCACCTGCATCCCATGGCTCAGACTTCCCTGTGGGCTTCCCAGGCTGCCATGAAATGAGGCAGAAAGGGGTTTCATCAGCATCCATGGAAAATACAGTTTTGAATATCCCAGTTTTGTTTGGTTTAAATCTTAACCATAATATTTATATTAATGCTATTTATTCTAATTTATTTTCATTTAAACATATGCACAAGAGTAAAATCAAATCAAGTCATGTTAGGCTATTTTAAAAACAAAAACCACAGAGCAGATAAGGAAGATAGATGACATCTTTCCTGTGGAGAGATGGCTGGGGGTCACCAGGCACTGACACAAGAAACAGAAATTTGTTTCTACACCAAGGAACAATAAAAAGGCCTTTAAGCATTTTGACACAGAGTTGTGAAGGCAGAGTGGGAGGTGAACTCCATGGGAAGGAATGATTCCTCACTCTTCCACCTAAGCACAAAAAAAAAGCACACGGAAGAAACATAAAAACCCACAACCCTTTCTCAGTTCTGTATGAAGAAGTCTTTTTCGTGATTCGAAACAGGATGTTGCTTTTTCAGATCCTTTAATTTATTTACCAAACACAGCATCTCCCCACAGATTTTAAGGTTAATCACATCAGTCCTCATTCTGCTGTCACACCCTGAAGTGCCATTAAATCCCCAGTGGTGGGAGGATGCACCATGCTGGTACCTGGGCTGTCCCAATGATTAATCACAGGATTTCTCAGTGTGCCATTCCCCAGGAACAGCCAGCCCCAAACTCTTCCCTTCTGCAGCTGAAAGGGCAGATCTCAGACGAAGCAGACAAAAAGAAATGCCAAAGGCTGCTAACAGCAATAACTGAAACCTTTCAGGGGACTCCTGCGACTCCAAGGGGAAACACAACCCAGCTGCAGCAGCCCCATGGCACTGTCAGGCCAGGCACAGCAGGGAATGACTGGGAAAAACAGGCCAAGCCGGGGCAGCTTCTCTTCTGGTCCATCCTAACGCGACATTCCACGGCCCTTACTGTCAGAGAAGCACTTTTGTCTTCTCACCTTCTCAGGAAGGTCAGGACTCTGCAGCTTGCTTGGCTAGACCTGCCTCCTTACACTCTCCCTTCTGACTTCATCCTTGTGCTTACAATTCCACGGGGAATTTATCTGTCTTTTTGCCCTGTGTTTGTGCTTTGCTCTCCATATTGCCACTACCCTGCTACCAGCAGCGTTCCCCAGGAATGCAGGACTGACTCCTGCAGGCTGGGGTAGGCCCCTCTCTTGCTGGGTGCTCACTGGTTTCCTAGGGATAAGGTGGAAAGGAAGCAAAAGTAACTCAAGGATACACCCAACTGGCATCATCCAGGCAGACCCAGCACAGGCTGGAGCCTCATGCTGAAGAAAGATCAGCTGGTGATGGCCACATTACTGAGCAAAATCTTCCATATTTAAACCAATTCCAGTTACATGTCACAGACAGGAAATCCAGTCCCAGTGCTGCTGGGGGCAGACTGCTCCCACAGCCTGATGCTGCTGTTCACTGAAAAACTTCTGTGACCTCCTGGCTCTAGCTCCTCCCATGGAGAGGCAAGGTGAGAAGGAGGAAAGAGCAGGAACAGCTCAGCAGATTGGGCTGCTCCCTGTCTTTGGAGCTCCGCTTCCAGTTTCAGCTCCCATACTACTGGGACTCAGGGAAACTCTGAGCTTTCATGGGAAAAGAAAACAGTTCTGTCTTTTCCTGGTTGTCCACAAATGAAAGATTGTTTAGTACTGAAAGTAAAAGACAAAGTTGCTTTGCCTCAACTCAGTATTAGATTTTAAATTCCCCTCAGTTTTCATTTTACCTCACCATTTTTAACTGTTTGGTGTTAACCACACAAAACCTTTAAGTCATGGCTCTCATGACCAGAGCAGAGTGCACTGTGTATTTGAGGAAACAAAAGGCCCAGTTAAAGATTTGTAGCCATTCCAGATAAAAGAAGAGAGATATTTAATTAGAGTGGCCCTTCTCCAGATCATGTCCAAACCACATCAAATACATACAAATACTGAATGCAGGAAATTAAAATTGGAGACTGAAAACCATGAATAAATCAAGGAATTCTCACGCTTAACTTTGTCCCCTGACCCTCAAGGTTTTCTTTCCTGATCCATTTTCCTAACAGAAACAGAAAGTGAGTTGATTTGCCAAATCAGGCCCTGTGCTCACCTCTGCATGCCCACACAGCCCAGCAGCATCAGGTTCCCTCTCCTCATCACTGCCCCTTTGGATGTGCAGTACCACAGCACGTCTCCAGGCATGAGTGGTTGAATTACTGCCACCCCAAAAAAGCCTTGGCTCACAAGTCATCTCCCCTCCCCTCACTGGGAATTTTGGTGAATGATGCCTCTTCCACCCCTGCAGGACATCCCAGGCTGCTCACAGCTCTCTGGGGAGCTGCTCTGCTAAGCCACGCTGAACGAGAGCACTGATTCCTCTCGGGGGATCTGTGCGGGGAAGTGGTGGGATCACTGTCCCTGGCAGTGCTCAGAAAATGTGCAGATGTGGTACAGTTGGATTCGATGATCTCAGGGCTCTTTTCCTACAGTAATGATTCTATGCAAATATTCAGAGATAAAAAATCAGTGCAGAATTAGGAGACTGCAGTAAACAAGAACAAACTAAATAATTCTGGATTGTCAGTTGTCCATCTAATGCCAGTCACATCAGAAAAGTCACACTCCAGTTGTACTGAGACAATGTCAGAGGGAGGGACATGACATTTCCACCCTGGAGAGCCAAAGGGTGAAGGTGAGGAGGATGCTGAGTGAAAGGATACCAGAATCAAGCAGCTTGGGGCAATAATTTCATGTTTCATATCAATACCCCGCCCTGCTTATCTTTGCTGAGCACAAACCAGAGGTGCTGGCCTGGCTGATGAGCCTCGACTGACTCCAACACAATAGAGCAGGCACTGCTGCTCTTCCAAAAGGAGATAAACTGTCAAGTGAATTGGAGATTAACTATCCAGATGTAAATGAATTCATTGCTATGCAACTGATAGGGCTCAGGCCTGGTTTAGTGCAGGATGGAGTCAGGTTTGGAGAGCTCTCTCAATGGCCAAAGAATTTATAACCTGTATTCATGGCCCTCTGTAAAGGGCCGCCTGACAATGCCAGCGCTGGCAGCATTGTTCCTTTTGAAGGGCTTCACCACTCCACCCCCACTCCTCTGCCCCCAATTTACTCCCTTCCTCCCTGGATCCCCCACAGCCCGCTCCACACCCTTCCCTCCTCCCGATCACACAGGAAGAAAGCTGGGGGGAGGTGACCTCCGCAGCAGAATTTGCTATTCATGTTCCGTTCCCCCTCACAAATCCTTAACTTCTTGTCTCTTTTTAATCTTTTTTCTCTTGAGAAAGAAAAGATCAAAGGGCTGGGGGGCTGATGCTTTCTGAACTAGGCACTTCTTGCCATGGGAAAACAGCAATGGGGAAGGGCTACACAAAGATGCTTGGGACAGTGGCTGGGGGAAAGCCCAGGAGATGGGACTTTCCTCCATGGAGGTGCTTTCTGGAAGCCTTCAGCATGCAGCCCTGGAATGAGGATGCAGCTCTCCAGCATCAGTCCCAGACTGTGGAGCTGCTAACAAGAGCATGTTTTATTTCAGGTCACACATGAATTGCCTTAATGTCTTCCAAGAGTGAGGAGGGAGATGGGGAGTGTGTCCTGGGCTGGATGGCACCATCAGCATGTGCCTCCAGTAGTCACTGGAGCACAGGACCTGTGTGGAACTTGTCTGAAGGCCACTCGTTTCTCCTGTGGCTCCTCCAGGAATGCATTAGGAGAAGGAGAAATAGATACACTGACATGACGGCTCCGAGCACAGGGGAGAAAACTACTGACTTCAGTGGGTCTGTGGTCCCAAAAAGACAAATGATTCTGCTCTGTATTTCCATGTGATCCATCAGGGTATGGAGGAGGGTTTCCATGCTCACAGAGGAGTGATGCAAAATAATCCCATTTCCGCACCTGATGATGAGCATTTATCTCAAGGCAGGACTTTGAAGTCCCCAAGTATCTTACCAGGGAATATGGATTTTTCCCGCATTCAGTAATCCAATTTGACACTGGCTGTCTCCTGCCAAGGAAGATGAGTCACAAAGCAGAAACCCACACACAAATAAGAGACTTGTACCAAAGCACCAATATCAAATATTTTAGGGAAAAAATGCTCTTGGCCTAAAGGTTTGTTGAGCTTCCAGCTGGAGATAGAACTTCAAAGCAGAGGCTTGAATCCCTAAGGAGGGAACCAGGTTCCTGAGAAACCTTTTAATACACAATCTCCTGTTTGGAGGTCTCCTTCTTCTGGGAAGTAGCTGGTTGACACTCTTATGATTTGGAAAAAAAAATGATACCTAGGCTTGAAGGGCTGATCTGAATGACATTTTTTACTCTAAGCCTGAATTCAAGGCTTGCTGGCACAGAAGTGGGGATCTGCAAAGTCTATTAAATTCACAGGTTCAGCCCACCATCTCCTTTTCCCACAGCTATCCCT
Source organism: Calcarius lapponicus (assembly GCA_039654755.1). Taxonomy (NCBI): domain Eukaryota; kingdom Metazoa; phylum Chordata; class Aves; order Passeriformes; family Fringillidae; genus Calcarius; species Calcarius lapponicus. Next base: position 4,128,919 of record JBBFKN010000012.1, on the reverse strand, counting down.
CTTTTCCCACTCATCCATCCTGTGACACCTCCTGGACCCTTCAGAGGGAGGCTGGGTCACCAGGGCCTGGTTTCCCTCTGACACTTCTGCTCCAGCCCCTGTGCTGCCTTTAGCTTCTGCAAGAGCTGTCATGGGCTTTAGAGTCTCCTCATGGGCCACTGTCCTCTTCCAGCAGGTCCTGGCACAATATTGTTGTATTCCACAACAATAAATAATCCTTATCCAAAGTTTATTCCCTCTTTAATTTTCAAACTTCTGATCTCACCAGGAAATGCTTCTCTACAGCCCTCAAACTCACCACAGAATCACAGAATCCCCTGAGCTGGAAGGGACCCACAAGGAGCACTGAGAACAACTCCTGGCCCTGCACAGCCCCCCCAGCAAGCCCAGCCTGGGCATCCCTGGCAGCGCTGCCCAAAGGCTCCTGGAGCTCTGGCAGCCTCGGGGCCGTGCCCATTCCCTGGGGAGCCTGGGCAGTGCCAGCACCCTCTGGGGGAAGAACCTTGCCCTGAGCTCCACCCTAAACCACTTCTGACACCAGCAGCGAGCTGGTGGCACAATTGTGTCACTGTCCCTCCAGTTCTGCAGGGACCAGGACAGGGCAGGATCAGAGGTTTGCTCCATGCACTTAATATTAAATTATTTTAGGAACAGTCTTACTTGTATCTCACAAGTCTTACTTTCATCTCTGCTCCCAGCTCGTTTCTTGGCCAGTTTACCCTCAAACCCATGGGCCTGAGCCCATGTCAGGAATCTGTCTCTGGGTCCTAATAACCACATGGACACTCTCCCTTTTCATTCAGCACTTCTGACTCAGCTCTCTAATGTGAGATTAAAATCTGTTCCATGTGTTGCACTGTAGGTCCCGTGAGGGTTTCACAGACACACACCACGAACGCCCTGCAGCACCCCCAGCGCAGGACAAGTCACAGGTCTTACAGCAACCCTGACAATTCACATGGCTTCTCTGCCTTCCAAGCTGGGTTCCTGACACACACTTTAAGAATGTGTTTCCTCTGTAGGCTCAACAAATGCCTGAGAGCCACTGGCAAGCCAAGGGGAACAGCTGCCTCCTTTCAGAGCTGAAATTCTTTCACCACCACCCCCCAAAACCAAGCACAGGAGCATTCTCATTACTAGAGAGGGTAAGTGTTTGTGCTGAAAGAAAAATGTAAATTGCTTTAAAAATGCCAAATTAGCACAAGTGACCCACAACCAGAAAGGCAAAAATTCTCCAGTGGAGATTTAAAGGCAGTTGAATGTCTCAGCAAATTAGCTCTGAGGCTGTCCTGATGACAAAGCTCTTCTTGCACTTGGGCTAAGATCCCCATAAACCAGTTGTTGTTCCAAAGCGTTTCTGATTAATTTTGCTCTACTGCTGAGGAAAAAATGCAAAATGTCACCATCATAAAACTGCCACATGTGTCTGTTGGCTCCCGTCACACAGAGCTTTCAGGGGACAAATGTCTCCCTCATGCTCCCAGCTCTGCCCGTGTGCTGCAAACCAGTCCTTGGCATTTCTGTCAAGCCCTGAGTGGCTGTTGAGCCACAGTAACAATCCAGCTGCACTCAGAGGAGGTTCTGTGACACAGCCCCAGAGAGGTAAGAGACAGGCAGGGGTGGTGTGACAGTACTGCAAACCCAGCAGCAAAGCTTCTGCTCCAGGACCACAGGCAGGGCAGGGAGATGACACAAAGCCTCACCCAGCACAGCCCAGGGAGTCAGGGCACATGCCTACAAAAAAATCAGTCATTTCAAACTGCCTTGTCCTGGCTGGCTTTGGGCTGGATGGGTAGTGCCTGCCAGTGCTTCAGACACATCAGTCACATGCTGTCCCCTTCCAGCTGGCACTGGGATAAGTGACCCTGACTGTGACACCACTGGACAGCACACACCGCACCCCCAGCCCAACCACAGCCAGGGACAGTGCCAAGGATCACTGCTCTCCAGCTGTCACCTCAGGCAACCTGCACCCAAGCCTCTGAGGAGGGAAAATTCCTTTTTGCACAGGTCTGTGAGCCATCATAAGCACCTGTGTTGGTGTCAAGTCCTACTTGATTTTCCTTTCTCTAGTCAGTAAGGACTCTGTTTTTTCCCATGTGCACTCAGGTAGAAACCCAGCAGCTCAGAAGTGCTTTCCATGGAATATTACAGACCTAAAGTATACAAATTGTGGGCAGCAGGTCAGGGGAGGTGGTTCTGCCCCACTGCTCAGGTGAGACTGCACCTGCAGAATTGCCTCCAGCCCTGGGTCCCAGCACAGGAAAGGACCTGGAGCTGCTGGACAGAGTCCAGAGGAGGCCATGGAGCTGCTCCAGGGCTGGAGCCTCTGCTCTGGAGCCAGGCTGGGAGAGCTGGGGGGGGGGGGGGGGGGTCACCTGGAGAGGAGAAGCTCCAGGGAGAGCTCAGAGCCCCTGCCAGGGCCTGAAGGGGCTCCAGGAGAGCTGGAGAGGGACTGGGGACAAGGGATGGAGGGACAGGACACAGGGAATGGCTCCCACTGCCTGAGGGCAGGGATGGATGGGATATTGGGAATGAGGAATTGTTCCCTGGCAGGGTGGGCAGGCCCTGGCACAGGGTGCCCAGAGCAGCTGGGGCTGCCCCTGGATCCCTGGCAGTGCCCAAGGCCAGGCTGGACAGGGCTGGGAGCACCTGGGACAGTGGGAGGTGCCCCTGCCATGGCAGGGGTGGCACTGGATGGGCTTTAAGGTCACTTCCAGCCCAGACCAGTTTGGGATTCTGTGATTATCAATCTGTCATGAGATCAGTACTAAAAGCACCCTGTGCACACACCAGGAAACACCTCATCCACAGGACACAGTTACAGGCACAATGTAGAAACATGGCATGCACAGATAGAGACAGAACCTTGGTAGCACTGACTGCAGTAGAGGCTCTCTGGGAACAGCACTCCATGTCTCCAAAAGCTGAAAAATGATAGTTGTTCCCTTTATTAAAATACTCCCTATAAGGAGAAAAGCAGGACCAAGGCTCCAAAGAGAAGCATGGAGCCTTGTTCCTTTCTAAAAATGAATCCTGATGAATACATGACCTTCTGATGACTCCCTTCTTCCTAACAAACTGGCTTCACAGAAAGAATGCGAATATACATTTGAAGCATATACTAGCAGAAACAGCATGGGGAAGACGTAAACCTCAGAAGCTCCATCAGAAACTTGCATTTACCAGTTATTTTCATCCAGGCAGGAGACAGCAATAAATTGATTGATAAATTGATAATTCAAGCACAAGAAAGATATGAACCTGGTGGAACCAGTCCAGAGGAGGCTTTGGAGGTGCTCTGAGGGCTGGAGACTCTCTCTGTTATGGAGACAGGCTGGGAGAGCTGGGGGTGCTCAGCCTGGAGAAGAGCAGGCTCTGAGGAGACCTTATTGAGGCATTTTAGTGTCTAAAGGGGGCTTGTAAAATAGAGAGTTTTTACACTGGCAGACAGTGGCAGAACAAGGAGGGACAGTGTTAAACTGAAAGAAGAAAGATTTATGTTTGATATTTGAAAGAAATTCTTCTCTCTGAGCATGGTGAGGCCCTGGCACAGGGTGCCCAGAGCAGCTGTGGCTGCCCCTGGGTCCCTGGCAGTGCCCAAGGCCAGGGTGGACATTGGGGCTTGGAGCAGCCTGGGACAGTGGGAGGTGACCCTGCCATGGCAGGGGTGGCACTGATGGGCTTTAAGGTCACTTCCAGCCCAAGCCAGTCTGGGATTCTACAAATTCAACTTTTCAAACTCTGAAAATCTCCAGTGAGCACCTTGATGAACTTTAATGAAAATGCAAATAAAGATTTGTTGACTGAGGCTGAATTATTCTCACTTGCCCAGAGGAGAGGGATACATGAATCCCACTGAACTTACTGGGAGCTGGGTTCCTCCTGTCCAAGACACCACCAAAATATCCACATAAAGCAAAATTCCTTTTGGTAAGAGGTTTGTACATTCTTCACTCTCAGAGGAGAGCCCTAAAGGACATTTAGCAGGTCCCTGCAATGCCTGGGTGACCCTGCCTGCTGTGGCACAGCTCCAGGGCCCAGCCCAGAGGTGGCACTGCCAATGTGCCACCTGGAATGCACTTCTAGCACTGCCCAGCTGTGCTCCACCAGCATCACCAGTGCAGGCAGAAATGCCCCCACTGTCCCCATCCAGGGGAGCAGAGAGCAGGACACAGGATGTGGAGGTGTGAACTGCTCTCAACACATCAGCCAGAGCTCCCAATGGAGTGAGCAGCTCACAAGTTGAGGTCTGCTCAGTGTCCCTGGTGCCCTGAGTGCGCTCTGACCTGTGGAGAACGCTTTCCCCTCTGGCTTTTTCTCCTCATTCCTGTCTCATCTTTCCTTCCTCACTACCCGTCAGGTGATGTGTTACAGCAGCATCCATCACCACGGCATCCAAGGAAGACAGAAAGCTCCCAAAGGCCAAATTTCCTTCCCAGCCTTGTCATTTTGCTTTTGCATTTCAATTATTTTGCTGACAACAGGCTAGGGAGGCTGAAGCTGGCTGGAGCAAGGAGCAGAGCTGCTGCTACTGCAAACATCTGCTGTTCCCAATGGCAGCTTGGAAAGGTACAGACTCACAGCCCTTGTCCCAGAGGGCTCTCAGTGTGCCTTAGCCATGAGGAAAGTTTCCCATAAAAGCCCAGGGGTCTGTGGAAGAGCCTGACAGAATCGTATTCCCTCTTTAACTTCCAAAACCCATTAACTTCTCCCTCTTATAACTGCCCTAGCTGGGAAGAACTTTGGAACTAAACTCTTGAGCAGAGGAGCAGGTGCTGGGGCAGCCCAGGGCAGTGTCCCCATGCCCTGGCAGCTCTGCAGGGTGGGCCCAGCCTTGGTGGCTCCTCGGGTGAGCCCGCGGGCAGGTGAGCCCTGCCGGACAGCGGTGGCTTTCTGCAGCCACAGGGAATTTCCTGGAAGAGCAGCACAGCGAGCCCAGTCCTGGATGGTGCCTCACTGCAGGACTCCCTCTCCTTGGCTGGAACTCCTCCATTTCCAACAGCAAGTTCAGAAAATAACGTAATGAAAACAGGCTTCTTTTTTACATTTTTTCCTTTTTTTTTTCCATTGCTCATTTTACTTTTCTGAGCTACTGCACATGGAGCCGAGTCTTTATTTTGGCTGCTGTCCTTCTGCAATATTGTTACCCGCGCGCAGAGGAAAAGCCCTCTGGAGATTTCCAATCCAAACAGGCCCTTGTTTTATCTACAACTATTTGAGTACATGACCTCAGATAACCCCATGGCCAACTGTGTGCCAAATTCAAACTGCAGCCATGGGAACTTTAAATACAGAGAAGATTTTCCAGCTTCCCTCCGACGGGAAGGTGCTGAGTGTCTCGCCCTGCTCGGGCTGATGGGGCCGGGGAGCCCGGCTGTGCCCGCGGGGGCCCGGCCGCGGTGGCACCACCGTGCCACAGATTCACCTCTGCACACACGACTGACCCTGCTACACACACAGTCACTGTCCCCTCCCCTGCTCAGGGCTCTGCAACGGCTTCGGCTTCGGATTACTGGAAAGACAAACAGCTGCACTTGGGCCAGCAGCCTCATCTGTAAGGCTGTGTTTGGATTCCTCCGGACAGGGGAGTTTTTCATCTTCATTAGCTGCTGTTCACAGCCGCATCCGCCATTATTCACTGGGTCAGAGCCTCCTGCTCTCTACTGCTGCTTACGAATCTAAATAAATCAATTAATCTGGTACTTTGAATGAAATTCAGAAGAATTTGGCAGCCAGTATTTCACAGACAAAAAGTGCATGTGTGTGCCTCACTCTGCAAGTCCTTGGAAACAGGAACTCAGAGAATTTAAGCGCCAGATTCAGGGATGAGAATTTTTCACAGCAGCGCCTAATTTGCTTTTTCTCCCCAGATCAATACTTCCTCATGTATGCATTAATATGAAGGAGGAGAAACACAGAATCCCAGACTGGTTTGGGTGGGAAAGGACTTTAAAGCTCATCCAGTCCCACCCCTTGCCATGGACAGGGACATCTTCCACAGTCCCAGGCTGCTCCAAGCCTCGTCCAACCTGGCCTGGGGATACAGGGACAGCCACAGCTTCTCTGGGCACTCTGCCAGGGCCTCCCCACCCTCACAGAGAAGAATTTCATCCTCATATTCCACCTAACTCTGCCCTCCTTCAGCTTAAGGCCATTTCCCATTGTTCCAACACTACATGCACTTATGAAAAGTCTCCATCCAGGGAATGAATCCTAGAGCTGAATGCAGGCACAGAGGAAAATACTCTGAGCTCCAGGAACAGCACAGGAATTTGGTCTTGACAGTCTCCGGATCAGTTTCTGACACTGTCACACTGAACACATGCCCACGTTATTTCCCATTGGGAGCCAACCACGCGAGCAGGGCACGGCTGGAGACCCTGGGGGTGCCTCAGCTTCTCCTCACTGGGGTTGCTGTGCCTGTGGGATGGGGCACCGACCCCACGGGCTGGGCTGAGGACAGCAGCTCATTTGCCAAGTGGCTCCCCCAGCCACCACCACTCGCTTCCCAGGTCCTGCCAGGCTTCCAGGCACCCAGGTTTGCCAGGACATCCAGGCTTCCTGGGGCCCAGCACAGAAATACAGAGCTTTAAATAAACATTTTTGCAGAGGCAGTGTCCCAGGGGGTGGGAGAGAGGATGAAACCCCAGGAATCACTTTGGCCCCCAGAGCAGCCTCGATGCTCTGGAGCAAGGCTGGGTCTGGTACCCCCGCTGCCAGGGAGGCTGATCACACCCACCCAGGGCAGTTTTTGGCTGTATGCAACTATACATTCACGTGCATTATCCAGAGACCTTGCATTTCAAAGCTATTGTTATTTTGATCTTTACAACCTCTGGAAAAAATGAGTTCAATTAAGTGTCATCATTAGGAATTTGCATAAGGTCACTTCAAGGCTTCGTGCATTTCCTCTGGTTCAGATCTCAGTGCTCTTGGCGTTTCCCTTCCTCACTTATAACCCCGTTGCTGTAGGGCATTCCAAGTAAATCATCCACCACCAGTTTCCTCTCTTCAGCAAGATGCACCGAGTTTTTCATTCAGGCTAAATGAAGCTTCAACTGCTTATACAGCAGTAGCCCAGTTAAAGGCACAGCATCATCTGCAAAGAGGGCAGCTTTCCCCTCAATTAAAAAAATTAATAAGAAAACATATTAATTTGGATTCCATTAGTGGGAGGAAAGATTTAGTTGCATTTGGCAGCACAAGTGCAAGCAATGAACCAATTCTTACATATTCTGTGGCAAATTCATTTGTGAAGCACGAAGAGCCCTTTTCACTAGGAATAATGAAGAAGCACCCTTGGAAACTGTGAGCTGTGCTCAACCACGGCAGAGCTGCAGCGAGGGGCAGGAGCTCCGTGCTGCTCCACACACTGGGGTGTCGGGACACAGGGATAAGCACCCACCTATCTCTGGGCTGCAGCTCAAATTTCAGTTAATCAGATTTTGAGCTGACAGGAGGGTCCAAAATGAATGGGTATCACCAGGGTAGGGCTGATCCCCCAGCCCCAAGGCTGGAGCTTCATGCCCTGAGCCAGGGGCAGGCAGTGCTGGAGCAGGGGGGCCCCGAGAGCCCTGCAGGCACCGGCCCCGCTGTCCCTGTTTGGCCGGGGCCGGGCACCGGAGGCTGGGGCTGGCCAGAGTGCCCTGAGCTCTGGGCTCGCTGGCCCAGGCCAGCACAAGCCTGCGCTGACCCAGCGCAGACAGAGCCCTCCTGCCCCCTCCCCTCCCTGCACATCTGGGCAGCTGCAGAGCGAGCCAGACTGGGAAGCTGAGCTGGGATAAAATTAACCATCTGGTTTTGACAGGCCCGTTTCAACTGGGATCAGTTCCCTCATCCTGCGGCCCTGCAGTTAAACGAGCACTTGTGCTGGGACGAGGGGGGTGAGAGAGGGACAGGGGCAGGAAGCAGAGGCCCGGTTCCATCCGGCTGCACTGGCTGCCTGCACCGACTTAAAATTGTCATGAAATCCTGGCAGAAACATCCCAGTCCCATTTCCAACAGACCCTGAGGGACCATCCAGTGTTCTTCTGGATCTCCTTTGCAAATGGCTTGCAGGAGCTGGGCCCACCGAGACCATTCACACTCCTAATTGCACCCATAAACATCACTGCACCATCACTGCACCCTGGGGACTGGTGAATCTGTCCTGTCTCTGACACAGACCCTGGCTTAAGTTTTCAGAGCCTTTCATATTTTTCCAAAAGGGTATTTTCAACGTTAAAACACAATAATGCCTCAAACTAGTGGGGATCTTTCCACCTAACCTTTTCCCTCTATTTATTCCATGTCCTCTACTGACACAGCTATCTCTCTCCTGCTAAGCAACCGGCTCTGTACGCATGGATGACTCTTTGCAACTGAAAAAATAACTTGACTGATGCGGCTTAGGTAGGAGAATCTGAGTGTGTGCATTCCTTCTGCGGCTGGCCCCAGGAAAAGGACACCCTGCCACTTCCAAACCTGGGAGGTCTTTGAGAGCTTGGCAGCAGTCCCCTGGGAGGCCCGTCATTAGCCATTTCAAACTGGCTGCAGCGCGGCGCTGAATGGGAGCCCCGGACAAAGCCCCGCGGAGCTATCCGTCAGGAAAGGCTCCCGGGCCTGGCAGGGGCTGTTAACAGTAACAATGATGGCAATATAGCTGGGATTTTCAGGGGTGGGGACTTCAAAGAAGCCCTAAAGAAGTATTTTTCATTAAGGAGTAAGAAAGCAGCTGAGTATTGCTTTTGGCACTAAAGCTGAATATGAATGTTACTGCGGTAAGTCACAGATCAGCGACAGCATAAATTGGCACTGATTTAAATATGCATGAGCTGCTTTTCTGTGTTTCTCCCATTCCATCGGGGCTGCAGAACCTGGGCAAACCAGCAGCCCTTGGACCTTCCCTCACGGACCCTGGGATACTCTGGTGCTTATGAACACCAAGGAGCAGCCAGCAAGCCCCTGAGCAGTGACTGTGAGGTGCCACTGCTCTGAGCACACATCAGCAGCACACTGGGGTGTCAGCTCAGGGCCCCAGCCTGAGCCCCGGCCACCCACAGCCTCCCCACAGCCTCCCCACAGCTCAAACTGGGAGTGAATGAGCCTGGGTCTCTCTGGGCAGGAATCACAGGGACACCGTGGCTGCAGGCAGGAGAGCAGGAGGGGCTGTTGCTCCACAGAGGCTCTTCTGCATTTAAACTCTGAATCTGTGATTCCTTGGGGGTGAAAAATAAGATGATCGTAAGGAAAAGCATCAGAGGAATATCATGAAAGACTTCTGGGACAGCAAGTCCTTCTCCAAATGCTGAAGATTTACTGATTACTCTGCAGTTTCTGCATGGACCATGATGATGGCCTGGGAACAGGAGTGCACTGATAACAGCCTCGAGTTGTGCTGAGGAGTTTCAGATTAGAGGTCAGACAGAAAGGTCAGGCACTGGAACAGGCTGCCCAGACTAGAGGGATTTAAGATCTGCATCAATATGGCACTTGGTGACATGGTTGGGGGAATGGTTGGATTTGATCTTGGAGGACTTTTCCAACTTTAATTATTCTGTGCTTCCATGATAAAACCATTAAAAGCCTATTCTGTCAGCAGCCATGGCCTGTCCTTGCCAGCCTGGCGAGGGGACCGAAGGGTTCCCCAGAGCCAGACCTCACACCCTCCTCTCAGGTCACCCGTTGGCTTTGCCAGGCCGGGTTTAGGAGACCTGTGCAGCTCAGGAGCCCCGTCCTACTGTGACCATCTGTGGTTTGTGTTCCTTTGAGCCAAGCCCAGGGCCAGCTTTTCCCCCTAAGAGCCCAAGCCCAGAGCTATCATATCCAGCCAGCAGGGAGAAAGTGCCCACAGGGTTTGTGGTGCAGATTGACTTTCACACCTCGCTGGCCACACAGAAGAAACCCAATCTAAACAGCGTAACTTTGCATAACCGATTATTTTCACTGGGGTAATCTGAGCCCGCCAGTAAATGCCAGTAAATGCGGCTGATCCAGGGAAGGCCCCGCTCAGGGGAGGAGCGGCCCTACAGCCGCGGGCAGCCGGGGCTGGCCAGGCCGAGGGCGGCTGCTCCTGCCTGTGGGTGGGTTTGCTCCCGAGAGCTGAGGCTCAACCCTTCACCACAGGGCACTGTCTGCACGGAGGGAAGCACAAACAACTTCTGAGTGCCCAGCTCCTTCGGACAGTCACAGACTGGAGTGTGCAAAGCCATGCTGAGGGAAGCAGGACAGTGAGGCAGGCCAGGGGGCAAGAGTTGTCTAGCTTTACTTGATGTCTTCTAAACTTTCTTTTCCACAATGTTCCAGATATTTTGAGAGGCTTCAGCTTTCAGGCTGACTCCCCAGTGACCTATTATCCTTGCACATTGATCACTCCATGCTGTCACCGTTCACATGACCTTGTTTGTAGGGAACCATATTCCTCCTCTGACTCCTCCGTCACCAACTTCCTTCTCTCCAACCACCAGCTCATTTCTTCCTGCCAGGACCCAGCTCAGTGATCTCCCTTCTTTAAAGTCTGTGAAGTTAGACTGTCAAATTAAAACCCCAATGGCTGCAGAGGTTACTGGTCCACCCACACCTCTGCAGGGCACCCAGCCAGGAGCGGGCTGCTGGAGGTGGACAGTCCATACCATCAGTACACCTGAGATGTATCTTGTTCCTGAGATCCCTTGTGACTACAAGGCACTGATCCAGCTGTGGATAGCAACTTCCATTTCAGCCAGATCAATCTCAACATCTGGCTGCCCATGTGCCCCCTTCCCAGGCATGAGCTGCAAATGTGAGGGATGGACAAGCAGGCAGGGGACAAGGGCTGTGGGACCACCCTCCTGGCTGCAGGACACCTTTAACCACAGCTTTTTAATGTGCAGTTACAAAAATAAATCTGGCTGTGTTCATCTCAGACATCAGCCTCACCCACTTCACTAAAATGCCTCAGCAGGGGCAGCTCTCCCAGAAATCATCAAGAGAAAAGCTGAGCTGGGAATGGGAATAGAGAAGCTTTTGGGCATGAGACAAAACCAGGCTTTCACCTGCATCCTGTCCCAGCACTTCCATGAATAAAAGGGGGATCAACTCAGACTGTGTGTCTTAAATTAGGACAAGTAAATCATCCAAATCCCCTTATCCAGAGAAAAGATAATGACTCAGGAGGAGTGTGCCCTGGATGTTACATTTTCCACCTTTGCCAAAACTCCTACACTGCCATTTCTCCCTCTAAGCTCAGCCAGATCCTACCTTGGGCTTAGCTGCATTTCATCACAATAGCTGCAAAATACCCTCTTCATCAAGACTGACACAATGCATGAATTGAGGAACTCATTTAAAGGCTTTCTGTCTCTGTTTTGACCAGGATACTGCTGTGGCTCTCCCGGTTTCTGTGTCCCTGTTTCTGTGTAGTCCTTGGATGAGAGGGTTTGCACAAACACAAAATGGTCTCTTCCATCCAGCCACTCATTCAGACCAGATGCACCTTGTGGGGACAAGGTCTTCCTTCCTGGAAAGGCCAGAGAACCCCACCGACGTTGCTGACCATCATCACCAGCTGGAAATGCCTTTACAGCAGTAGGTGCTGAAGACAGTCCTGCACCACATCTCACCAGGACCCATGGACACACAGTTTTGGCATAGGGAGTCACCTCCTCCAATTAATACCATGAATAACAGATACAGGCTGATCTATGCCGTAGGAAGTGACACAGTTTAATGACTAAGGGTCTTCAGATAAATGCAGGTGAGCAATTACAGATTTGGCAAACTCTACATGGAAACCAAGTAGGTGCAGCTCAGCCTATGGTGTTTCCAAGGAAGGCCCCACGTATGCCTGGAGATCCCACATTCCTCCTCTGAAGGAACAAAGGTCTGCTGCTGGCACTGCTGTGGACCAGGGATGGCTGCAGAGCTGTGCAGTCCCCACAAAGCACATTGCAGGAGTTAGTGTCATTTGCAACCACAGGGCAATGGTTTTGTGCAGGAGTCTCAGCGGGACTTGGGAAAACATTGGCCTGATACTGAGTTATCACAGTGCTGGAGTCCCTCTGTTACGGAGCCAGGCTGGAGAGCTAAGGGTGTTCAGCCTGGAGAGGAGAAGGCTCCACAGAGACCTCAGCACCCCTACCAGGGCCTAAAGGGGCTCCAGGAGAGCTGGAGAGGGACTGGGGACAAGGGATGGAGGGACAGGACACAGGGAATGGCTCCCACTGCCAGAGGGCAGCAATGGATGGGATATTGGGAATTAGGAATTGTTCCCTGGGAGGGTGGGCAGGCCCTGGCACAGGGTGCCCAGAGCAGCTGTGGCTGCCCCTGGGTCCTTGGCAGCGACCAAGGCCAGGCTGGGCAGAGCTGGGAGCAGCCTGGGACAGTGGGAGGTGTCCCTGCCCATGGCAGGGAGTGGGATTGCATGGGCTTTAAGGTCCTTGCACCCAAAGCATTCCATGATCTTTGTGCTGCTCTGGTGAGTCCCCACTCCCATTCAAACACCGGGAGCTGGCCAAGCCACCCTCACCATGACATTCAAACAAAGAACATTATAAGGACACCAATCTTGAAAAGGAGGAGAAACTACACAGTGCATAAAACATGGGAATTTTGGCTTCTTGACATGGTCAATACACTGAAATATGACCTCAGGAGGCACAGGGGACTGGAAACCATCAGAACATAAACTGGCTAAAAATCTCTTGTTTTCTCATGACATTTGAGAGAAACCATGGGGACAGTTTCCTCAGGACACATGGGATTTAGAGCTGTGTCACTGCCTTCTCCAGAGAGTTCCCCCTTTTCCTTACAGTCACTCCATCACTGTCACCCGCTGACCCTTCATTACTTTCTCCCAGTGCACCAGCTTCTCTGCTGACCAACACACTTCACAGTCTGTCCAAACCCATGAGGGGAAGAAAAAGCCTCGTACAGGCTGTATAAAAGGACATTTACTCTGTACTACATTGTGTCCTCTTTTCTATGCTAGTCTAAATACAAGTGCTGTTTTCACTGCCAATCGTTGTTTGCTTGTGCTGTTTCCACTGGCTAAAACCAGCATTTTTCCAGCTAGCGTTGCCCTCCAGGAGAAAACACATATTCATACCTTTCTTGCATTTAGCACAGGACAACAAAACTGGTTCTCAGGAATAAGGATGGCTTCCTCAAAAGAAAACATTTGCTGTCAGCTGAGGTTTGACCTCTAATGGCTAATTTGGCATCATCATTTTGAGCACTGGAACACATAACACTGTGAAAAATTAACAGCTTCCCCCCTCCCTGCTGAAGTTTAATTTCCGCCTGCAGCTTTGCAAGTGAAAATAAAAGAAACTAAATAAATACCCAAACCGAAACCTTGGGTACAGTCTCTCACATACGTCCACAAAGAGAACCTCAAGACAAAGATCTGTAAGGGAAATTTCACTGGAAACCGAGCTTTTGCAGACACTGAGAAAGAAAGTCTGCAACATGAGACCGTCTTCCTTGAAGAAACACAGCTGATCCCAGCTCCGACTGCCACTGGGCTGTGTAAAACATAAACTTCACGCTAACCCTATGAAAACAGTCAACATGAGAGAGAGACAACAGTCTGCTCCGAGCTGCTGAAAGGGGAAAAAACCTCTCAGGCTGTCATTCTCCCCTTGCTGTGACCTTCATGCTCCACTGAATTTCTGAAGATACTGAAATCTTGGCAGGGAAGTGTACAGTCTGTGGGAACCAGGCAGCGACGGCTGGGCTCGCTGCTGAGAATTAGGCCCAGTCGAGCCCTTTTTTGGGGGACTCTGAGTTTTATGTGGCCAACAGCACAGGGCTAAGCCAACTCCAGGCTGGGAATTTTACAGAATTGGTGCTGTGTGCGCTCACATATCATGTTGCAAAGCCATCACAGACAGAGTGCTTGCCCTCCTGCCTGGCAACCACAAGCTGGGGCTTGCTCAGTGTCTACTGGAATCTCCAGTACCTAAAGGGGTTCCAGGAGAGCTGGAGAGGGACATGGGACAAAGAACTGGAGTAACAGGACACAGGGAATGGCTTCCCACTGCCAGAGGGCAGGGAGAGATGGGATATTGGGAAAAAATTCTTCCTTGTGTGTGGGAAGGCCCTGGCACAGGTCGCCCTGGCACAAAATGGGCTGCCCCTGGATCCCTGAAAGTGTCCAAGGCCAGGCTGGACAAGGCTTGGAGCACCCTGAGATAGTGGAAGGTGTCCCTGCCCATGGCAGGGGGGTTGGAACTGAATGAGCTTTAAGGTCCCTTCTGACCCAAAGCATTCCCTGATCTTTGTGGTGTTTCAGGGTGTCTCCACCCCCTGCGAGTAACAGTGACCACTCACTACGAGCTCTCGCTATCATTTATAAACCATTGGAGGTTAGCAAATAAAAATCTCAACCAGAGACTGAAAAGAAGTGGAATTTGCCATGACAAATTATCCCAGAGTCTGATGGTATTTAATGACTGCCGTGTAGAGCCACTCCACACAAAGAGCTGGTCCCTCTCAGCAGGGCGCGGTGCCAGGGCAAGGAGCACTCGCCACTCAGCCACTCAGCCAGCCCTGGACAAGTACCTCTGGAGGGCAATTTGCTCCCTCAACAGTGTCTGTCGAGGCAGAATAATACCAGCTGTGCTTCCTGGCTGGAGCCTCTGCAGCACAGGCTGCAGATTACATCGGAATTGCCAAACCCAGGATAAACAAAAAGATTAAGAGGGCCTCACCCTTTGTGTTGAACAATCACACTCTGAAGCAAGAAATCACAGCCCACGTTGTGGGCAGGCACCGGGCTGAGCCCGGGTTTGGGTGACTGGGGAGGAGTAAGCAGCTCACTCACACATCTGGGGAAACCACAGATGCTCTTAATCACAGGTTTTCCTGACCTGTAGGCGCTGACAAATTGCATCCTATGGATGAACCTTTTATTAAACCACATAGGGTTTCCAAATGATATTCTCTTTCTCAGCATTCCCAAGTCATTGAAATCCAGCACACGTGACCCTTCTAAAATCTTCATTTAGAGGGTGACACAGCACTTTCCAAAGAGATTTCAGGGCTGAAAGGAAGTAAATAGGGACATGATGTTGCATCAGTGGAGGGCAGCTCAAAAGCTGAACCACGGGCTATGAGAACTGACATTTTTGAATTCTTTGATGATGTCTCAGCCCCACTGGAGCTGAAGATGCTTTTTGTCCCGAATGACTCCCAAGGCCAACCCCTTGCTGTCTGCTGGGGCAGAAACATCTCACGAAATACGTAGCCTTTAAATCTTACTGGTTTTTCTCTGCGCATGGGGAAGGACAGCTGGTATTTTAAAATGAATGAAATGACTGTTGCTCAGGCCAGGAAAGGTGACCACAAAGCAAAATTGCCCTGGTTCCACTTCCATGCCACGCTGGAGCAGGAGATAGCTGCTCAGCTCACAACTGAGTGAGAAAGACGATGCCTGGCAGTTCTCATCATCGTCTGGACCGACAGAGCAACCCACATAAAAGGAAGAAAAAAGCCTGCTGATCAGATTGGTGTGACAGAGGCTCATGAGAGACATGCACATTTTCAATCTAAATGACAGCTTGAGGGATCTATATTACTAATTATCAACTAATATTGCCAGAGTTCCCAGGCTGGCTTCAAAGGTTCTCGCAAAGTGCCCCAAGTACAGGGTTTCCATCTCATCATAAGGCTTTTTTCTTTGTCCCTGCTAAATGGATTGCTCCATCCTGGGCTCCCTCTGCGTAAGTCAGCTTGCACATGATGAGCTTTGCAGCAATGAAATTCGTTACCTTAACCACAAAAAAACAGAAACATTTGCTACAACTGTTAGAATGCTTTTGCACCTAATTTAAAAAAAAAAAAAGGTGGTTTCCTCTCTTCCTCCCCGCCTACTCCTAATCCCATGCTAACACCTTTGTAAAAACTGGGGTGAGTAGTTTGGAAACTGAAAGCGGGGGGGGGGGGGGGGGGGGGGGCACAAAAAAAAAAAAATCAGATCTCCAGACAATGAAATTGAGCAGCTATCTCTCATATCCTGCAGTGCTCAGGCTGAGGTCATAAGTTAAACAGGACATCAGAATAGTTGATGTAATTTGCTTATTTAGGATCAGAGCATTCAGTGACGTGCAAGAGACAACCTATTTGAATGTGCAGATAATCCCCCTGTCAATGTGGGGCTGTTCAGATGCACAAACTGCAGCTGGAGCCTGGGATTCTTTTCCCCCTGCACATTTATTTTTGCAGGGGATATAATTGCAATCATTTTTCCTTGCAGGAAAGCCTTGAAACCTCACCTGGGATCAGCCTCCTGTTGTGTAAGGTATTGTTCAAGCAGGGTCCCTGCCCCAGCCAGCTTAAAGGCTAAAGGGTCAAGTCAAACAGAGGGTGGGAAAGGAAGGAGAGGCCTGGGGGAGGTGGGGGTGGCACAGAGGCTCTGCAGGACCCAGGTCCCCCAGCCTGCTCCCCCCCGTACCCGAGCAAAGCCTCAGACCCAGAACTGAGCTGAGCACAGCTACACTTTTCAATAAAGCCCAGCACAGCTTTTCTGCAGATGGACAGGCCCTCCTGGCTCCAAACCCAGCTGCAGAGCCTCACACCAGTGAGCGTTTTACAGCAGTTAGAAACCTTTAACCACAAGGTTCTTCCAGATTCCAGGAGGAATTTCTTGGTGAGCCCAAACAACACTGAACACAGTTGTCCCTTCAAGCCATAGTGACAAACCCCTGTGATATAAAGATGTAAAGACAACAACTTGCAGTGTTTATCTCCTCAGTTTATCACCATCCAAGCTGGGATTCCTCCCTGTCAGCAGCACGGCTCACCCCAAGCCTGCCAGCCCTGTGCCTCCACTGATCTGCTTACACACCAGTGTTCTTTCACTGACATAAGTTGGCTGGGCCAGACACCTCAGCCATGGGAAGTGAAATGTCCTGGGCCCTTGGGCTCACCAAGCAGCCAGTGACAAGGCCCTGGCACAGTGGCAAGTTCAGAGGTGTGACCCACACCTGCTTTGGGTGGACTTTCAATCACATGGCACGAAAAAGCAAGATGGCAAAAGTCACACCAGTCATTCAGGTAATTGATCACGCCAAAACATGGCTGTTCTCAAGAGACAATCCATTCTCCTTTAAGAGACTGGAATGACATGGAGACAAGGAGTTCATGTTCTCCTGATGTTCCCCAAGGCCATGCCCAAGTGTCACAGCAGGATGTCCCAAACAGGGAGATCACCAGGAAGGGTGGGAGACAACCACTGCTGGCCTAGGAGAGGAGCTGAATTTCACCCCCCAAGAAATGACCCCGCTGTCAGCTGTCTGTGCCCATGGACTGGAGTCCATGCCTTCTTCAGCAGGTTTGGGTGGTTCTTCCTTCTTTAACTGCTAGTTCTCTGTTAGAATCTCCTCCAAGCTGTGGAGAGCAGAGCATCGCTGATCTCCTGGGTGAGTTGTGCTGTGAGCTGACATTTAAGGCTGCCCACAACAGCCTCCAACAACTCCATAGAGATCTTCCTGACTACTCTAAGGGTTCAGCATGTTGAATTGATCATGTCTGAACACCCCAAACATTATTTCACACTGTCCTTTCCTGAAGGAAGTATTTCAGTTGTCTGAAAAGAAGAAAAATACAAGATACTCAAATGTGGGCAGAGGTGACAGGCACATGACATCTGCATTTCAAATACAAGGAATGGGCTTGTAACATTTTAAGACTATGAAATGTAGAACTTCTATAGGGTTTTTTGCATGTCACCAAAAATTAATCTTATTTTCACTCAGCCCCACTAAAATGTTCCTCACCAAAGGCACCACCAGGCCCAGCCACAGCTACTCTGCAGGGGTGGCTTCACCAGCATCATCACTGAGTCCTTAACAATGCAGCACTTGAGGAACATGCGGAATGAAAAGGTCATTCCTGCACCATCACTGACACCTTTGGCAGTAGTCCCCACTCCTAAAGCCTTTAACTGGAGCAACCAAGCTGAAGCCCAGCACAAGTGGGAGCAGAAATGCTGAGCAGCCCCTGGCTGACACTCCCTATGCACTTGCTGCTCTAGGTCAGACAGAGGTAGCCAGTATTGGCCATTGTTTTAACAGAAGCAGTATTTTGGCAGGGTTGCAAAGCAAGCCCATTCTTTACATCTGCAAAAGAGAGCCCGTCCATCCCTGCTGAGGGAGCTGACAGAGGAAACGTATTTTCCAGCAGTCTTGGGTACAACATTGAATTGGGACCTATTTTTACCACGTGATCTGCACTACACTCATTAATTGTTATGACAACATTTGCTGCCATATTCACTCCAGTCATTTACAGAACAGAACCCAGGAGACAAAACAAGCCCCTGCTCCATGAGACAGAGGGAGCAGGCAGGATTGCACATTGCTTCCTGTGACACGCAGCCAGGGCTGATGACACAGATAACCCATCCCTGCTGGTAGGTCAGGTCCTGCGCAGGAGAGGGAGGAGAGGGGCCCAGCTCATGGGTCAGTACTGCCCATCCTCCTGCCTAGCACAGACACAGCAGCACTCGGCTCTTTCTGGAGCTCTGCTTGTGTGCCCACTATGCTCCCCCACTGTAGGGGCAGCCAAAACTCTCTGTCACCACTCTGTCACCCCTCAGCAAAGTGCTCTGCAAGGAGGAGCAGAGCTCAGAGCAGTCAGGGAGCCACAAGGTCTGTGACCCAGCACCGGAGCAGCACAGACAGGCCGGCAAGCACAGCTCAGCAGTTTCAGGATCCGGCCTCCATCCTAATTAAGCCCAATTAGGTTTACAAAGAATGAGGATGTTTTAGGAAGGATGCATAAAAGAACTGCTGAGGTCTCTGTAGGCCATGTAGGCCCAGAGCACCCTCCTGAAGGCAGAAACCGCCTCTGTTGATGTGGGCTGTCAGTTTTCCAGAGTGCTGGAGGATGATCCTGCTGCCTGTGCAGCCCACCGCTCCCCTTGCACACAACCCCAGGAAGTGCAGCTGGGAGAGCTGGGATTCTCCTCCAGAGGATGAGCAGCACATCAGCCAAACCTGTGCTGTCTGCAGAGACAGCTGAGCAAAATCCGCTCCAAAATGCCAAGGCCTTAAATGAAGGTAAATATGATTCAGAACAGGGAGAGGTTGGACAAATCAGCATCTTCCCATGCTGAGGGGTATAAAACATGCAGCTGTTCCACCACCACAATTTACAGGGAAGGCATTTCTCCTGGAAGTAAGAGAACACTTAGTATATATTCCTAGCCAGATTGATTACCCCTATTTATATTGTAAACTAAGACAGCATATACTAAACTCATAGAGTTAACCAGTTCCAGACCCCAGATCGTGGGTGAGGGGTCAGTTTTCCATTGTCTGCTGCACAGTCTTGTGCATTTATTAGAGAGCACTGAGTTTCCTGCAGCATGGTTTTATATGTGTGTGTGTGTGTGTGCTTATTTTTGTGGTATTTCAACAACCAGGAAATACTGCTATTTTATGGGATGTCAAGGAACTGGAGAATCCATGAGGTTTTTTAAAGGTTTGTTTAAAACAGCCAAGAAGCCAGCGTGCCACTATAAATATATGTATGTATAACAACTGCAATCTGTTCTGGGACAATAAAACCACAGGACTGAAGGCAGTATCCCATAGCTGAATATATCCATTTATCCTGCAGTAAGATGAACCCCTGTTCTGTGGATCTGACCTGCAGGGAGTTTCATCAGTCTCCTCTCACAGCCAACCTGCCCAGCTGGACAACTCTTATTTGCTTTCTAAGTTACAGATCCAGTTTCAACATCTGACAGCAGATATAAACAGAGGTTCAGGACATGCTCTCTGGTGTGTCTGCTCCTACACTACTTGTGCAATTCCACTGGGCGAGGAGACCCCAGATCTCTACCATGAGGCACTGAGCCAGACTCATTGGCTTGTTTATCCCTAAGAAAAAGCTAATTTTCTAACCAACTTTCTTCTTTTTCTCTCTATAGACACTGATAAGGTGAGAGATGTTGAAGTTCCCTGTTGGTTTTATAATGCAGTTTGGGAAGGGATAGGTTTCAGCATGTTGCTGTAACAAATACAATAGTGAAATTGGAAGAGATGGTGATTTGAGCTAACACAATTAAAATTTATTCTTAACAGCAATCCACAGATATCCTGTGCCAAACACAATCTGAAGCCATCAACTAGCATGGACATGAATTAACCTAATAACTTCTGAAAAAAAAAAAAGTGCTATGAAAAAATCCTCCTATTAAAGTAATTAAGTGTTAACAGAATCACAGAGCCATAATTAAACATGGTTTATAATTAAAACAGCATGTGTCCTAGACAGAGAACACAGCAACAAAGAGAGTCCAACCATGACAGTTGATGCCAAAACACAGGCCAAGTAGCAAAAATCAGAAAAACAGGCGAGTTTCTAGCAAAGCTGCCGATGCAGAGCCTCTGATCCTCTGACCGAGCCCTCAGCACTGTGACGGATGTGACTGCACTCAGAACTCCTCACGGCTTTGCCAGGTGCTGCCAAAGTTCAAGCAGAACTCTTGGGAACCAAGAAGACACTGAGTGCAAGGCCCAGGACACCGAGGCAGCGCAGGGAGTGGTGAGCGAGCGGGAGCCGGGGCTGGAGCCAGCCTCGTCCTACCTGGCAGCGGCTGAAGATGTCACCCAGGGACACCTGCACGTTGAAGTGCTTCAGCACCTGCAGTGCCTGTTCCTTCGCCTTCTGGGAGCAGTTCACAGAGAAACACCTTCCTTCTCCCACCTGGGAGCGCAGCTGCAAACCAGAGACACCAGTGAGACCGAGCGTCAGGGCACCTGGGGCTGTTCTGATGCTCTTGGCTTGGTTTGAATTTTGAATAATGCTTAGAGTTAGTGTGTGTTTACAGTCTGAATTCTGGTCTGAGCACTATGATTGGTAACCTAACCACCACTGCTGCAAGAGCTCTGACTCCTGAAGCACTGTGATTTTACGTGTATGAAACATGATTTAGGCTGGAGAAAGGGAGGCTCAGGGGGACCTTCTCACTCTCTACAGCTCCCTGACAGGAAGGTGCAGCCAGGGGGGGTTGGCCTCTTCTCCCAGCTAACAAGTGACAGAACAAGAGGAAATGGCCTCAAGATGCTCCAAGGGAGGTTTAGAGTGGATTTCAGGGAACATTTCTTCACAAAAAGGTGGTCAGGCATTGGAATGAGTTTTCCGGGGAGGTGTTGGAGTCATCTTTGGAAGTGTTCAAGAGTCATCTGGATGTGGCACTTGGAGACATGGCTTAGTGGGGACCACGGTGGTGATGCTGGGTTAACAGCTCAACTTCATCATCCTAAAGGTCTTTTCCAACCTTAAAAATTCCATTATTCTATTCTATAAAATATACCCAACTCCTGTCAACTCACATTTTGGTGAGGTGGTGCTGACAGGGGCAGCAAAAGGAAACTGTCCTTAATCCCAGCTTTCTGAGGAAACTTGGCCAGATCCCACAGAGTGTGCCAAAGCACAGTGATGGAAATAATGTCCAGTGACCACTTCAACCCCTCTGATTCACACAAACGTTTCACCTGGAGTTCCCTGGTGGCCAAGAAATTTGAAGGGGTTGATGTGGACAGTCCCTCAATGTTTGTTCCACACTCTGTAGAGAAGTGCATCTGTGAATGAGCACTGGGAAGTCCCAGACACATCTTATGACCATGCTAAGGACTCACAGGAGTGGGATCAGCTACACACCAGTAAAGGAGCCTGGCAGAGCAATCCCATCCTTGTGGAGGGCATCCAAAGGCAAGGGAACTGAGGGAACCAGAGTATTTCCCAGGAGCATTGTACCCTGGAAACAGTTATTTTCCTTTTGCATTTCCTACACAGTACTTTGAAATTCAAGCTCTGCCAAACAAGAGGATGCTGGATTCCCTATTCCACCAGCTGCAGGCTCAAGGAACCTGCAGGGTGGCTGCACCTGCCTCACAGTGTCTCATTATGGGGAAGAGTTTTATTCCACACTCTGATTTTCCATAGGAAATCAGCAATCCCTACTCTGCAAATATTCTGACTGGCTGCCTGAGTAGCTGAGAGATTTTATACTGACAGTTTGTGACAAAGAAGTCCTGCACCCTGGCTCATGTGAACAGGACCCTGGCTCATGCAGAACAGTTTCACTCTTCCAAATGGATTTTTAGGCACTAAAAAATTGCAAAGGACCTGCGACAGGACATCACAGCTCTCCAAGCACTGACTTGGCAGGCTCAGCACTGCATTTTGAAGCATGTCTGTGAACAGCTCTGAACAGCTGGTGCTGTTGGGCAAGGTTGGCCTTTGCTTTGGCTTTTCTGTATAGCAACACAAAACCTCTCCAGCTTCCACCAGACCCATGCTTGGGGCCTTCCAATCTCCCCCTTCCAAGCCTGAAGAAATGTCCCTGAGGGCTGAAACTCTCTCAGTGTGGAGCCAGCCAGCAAGCAAGAATCTCTGGGATAAAAAGCACAGAAATTGAGCTGCCTTTCACCTGCCAGTGAGGCCAGACAGAAACACACTGTTCTGGATTGTCTGGCTTGACTTCCACCCCCACCCCCAATGGAGAGCAATTGCTCTCTCCACCAATACAGGACTGAATATAAGTATAAAAAAACATTTCATCCCAAGCCTTGGTGGTTGAGAACAGCAAACCTCTGAAGACCCTAAATGTAGCTTTTAGTGGAGAAAACATGAAAAATCCAAGCCAGCTGTTGCATTCACATCTGACTTTTCCTCTTGTCTCCCCTGCACACCCCAGACCATGCAATGATCAGTGCCAGAAAAACACCAGCAGCTTGGAACACTCACAGTCTGATATGGGAGTCCAGAGGTCAAAATGACTCTTCCTTCCTGTCGGGCAATCTGGAAAAAACAGTAAAAATCCAAATGAACAGGGGCTGAAGTTACACTGAGTTCAGGCTTTGCTTGCAGTCACAGAAGAGAGGAGGTGAACTGGAGATAGCGAGTGTTTCTCTCAGTGTCAGTCCACACCTGGCCAAGAGTTCCTGACAGAAATAGCAGCTCCAAGCTATGGCTCACCCCTTGTCCCCTCCCTGTGAATCCCTGCCTCATCTCCCATGTGCTGGAACAAGCTGCTGGTGCATCTGTACCACATATGGCCCAGGGAACCATTCCACCTTGAAACAATTCTATACAAAACCAATCTTTTAATTTTTCCCTTAACCCAGACTATTTCTATTTCACCAGTCTGGGTCACAAAGAAGGAAACAGTTCTACTGCACAGGGGAAAAAGGAAAAAAAACCTAAGCAGGTAATTCTAGAAAAAAAATGTACCGTGAAATGCGTCTGCAAACTTCATACCTTTAACAAAACTGCTCCTTAGAGAAGGAGGGTGTTATTGTCCTGGCAACCCAACACACAGGATTTCTGCACCTTTCCAGGCTGCAGGGAACATCTCCCCAAGAGTTTATCACCTCCCGACTTGGAATCCTGAGCTTTTGACACAGTCCTTCAAGTGGAAGGTCTTCCCTTCCCCCGGGCTCGGGGACACTGCACAGGGGGCGCTGCCAAAGGGAGGCACTAACTCTGGAGCTGCAAGGGTGGAAGTGTGACTGACCTTCCTTCACATGACTGAATGATGGCCCTCCCTGCTGCCCCTCACCCTCCTGGAGGAGGGACAGAGACTCGTGGCTGCAGCAATAGGAGGATTCACAAGGATTCCCATGTGAACCAGGACTCAGCTCTGATCCTGCTGACAAGAGATCAGTGCTTTGAAGTAGGCACAAGGTTATTTCTCTTCTCTGGCTTGGATTCTGTTAGAAGCCCTCATGTTTTTCACTGACTCCAGATGTGTGTCATGGAGGTCTCTCATCTGGTTCAGAGTGCAGCAGCTCTGTCTGGATCCCTCTCTACCCTTGGCAGGAAGAAACATTTGGGATCAGAGTCCTGCTGCACTTCCCAGAGAGACACCAGCGAGCACAGCCAGGGAACACCAGACAAACCAACCACTACTTTTAAGCTCTGTCTTGGGTAGTCATTCTCTTAAGACTCACTGAACCTATGGCAACAGGAAACAAGGGGGAGAAGTCTCTGAAGGCCCTGTGCAGGCAGCTAAACAACCTGTTCTTTCCCTTTTTTCCTCTTCCTGAGTTTTCAGGTATCTGCTTCCCTCCTTTAGTTGTGAAGTCACTCTTTGGCTGAAAGTTCTGCACTGAGAAAGTGATTGGCAACAACTTCTAAAACATCTTTCTACAGGCAAAATTACTGGACTTCTATCAAAATCAACCCTCTCTCACTCACTAAAGGAAAAAACCTCTAAGAACAGGAGCCTTGAAGGGGCAGCACAGACACCCCATGCAGTCCTGCTGCTGAGCAGCCACCACAGCACCCTTGTGGCACAGTAGTGAGGGAGGTCTGGTAAGACAACAGCAAAAGGTCACCACAGGGATTTGCCAGCAAGGGAAAAGGGATGTGAAATTCCTCCAGACCCATGTGTGCTTCAGGGTAAGTCTGAGGATTTCACAGCTGGAACACTCCATTCTGACTTTCTGCATCCAGGGTTAATTAGTTCAAGCTTGATAAATCCCCTTATCTAAATGGCTCTGCAGAGACAGGCAAAGAACATCAAATAAAAAGGAGAAAAGCAATAACTCTTCCAACATGTTTTTCTGCCTCTGGAACAACGACTGGGAGAAGCACACAGAGCCAGAAAAGCCATGTGCACACATCTGACTGAGACCACAGAGGGTATGTGCTGGAGAAAAGGGCACAATTCCTTCTTTTTCTGCAAAAGCAACAAGGGAAGGCAGCACTGGGACCGCGGCAGGGATGTGTGGTCAGGGATGCAAATGAGAGGAAAAGAACACCCAGGGCAGCATTTTGGCATGGGTGTCAGGGACCTGTGCTCTAGCCCAAGTGCTTCAGAGAGGGCATTGGCCTCAGTTTCACAATCTATTACAAAGATAATATCAACTTCCTCTGGAAAAGGCTCACGCCTCCTGGATAGAAAGCACTCCCTAATCTGTTGGTATTACTGATTATCCCTTAACGTTTGTCTGTTCAGCCAACTTCCATCCCGCAGAAATGAATGAACCCACAGGAATTACTGTCAGAGAGACCTGGAAGGGCAACAACTGAGGAGAGAGGGCAGAGAGAGACCCTTTGTTTCCAAGCCAGCACCAGCAGCAGGATGATTCGTGACAATCTAAAGCGTCCTGAACCAAGGCCAAAGGAGGTTCCAAAAAACAGCAGCACAAGGCTGTGGATTTGTAAGTTAAACTTCGCCAAGTCTGTGCAAGACACATGTTGGGCAATGCCACATGTCCTTGGAGAGCCAAACTGCAGTACAGGAAAAGCTGTGTTCCCCTTGCAGTGATCCTGAGCCTGGGCCAGCAAGGCCCCGCTTCAGACCAAAAGGAAGTGGACAGAAAGTGTCTGCCCCAGGATATGTGCTAGGAAAGCACCCAGACAAGGATCTGCTAGAGAAGAGGATCACAAAACCCAGTCCAAACCCAGAGGCCCTCCCTGTAATCCCAGGCTCTTTTAAAAGAGACAGTAAATCAAGAGCTTAACAGCTCTGAGCACACTCAGTCCAGCTCTCCCAGTATTGCAACCCTGATCTTCTCTTCAGCATTCCTGAAGAGTATAAATTGCAAAGAGTTATTACATGGTTTTGTAACGTGGCCTTAAATGTCACACCAAAACCATCCACCCAGTTTTCTCTGTGCAGATCCATTTGTATCAAGGTCTCCAATGAAAGACCTTCTCCTCCTGCTGACCCAACATCAAAAGCTAAGTCTTGATCTTAAAAGCAACACAGCTCTTCATCTGCCCTCTCTGAATTTAGCTTCCCACCAGACTAAAAAGACCAGCAAACCTGGAGAATGTAATCTACATCAAAAATATGGAAAAAGCCAGTCAAAGCTGAGACAAGATCCAAGATTAGATTCCCCCATTAGGTGAAGATCTGCTCACTGCAGGATTAAAATCCCTTTTGTGTCACCTGGCTCCAAATTAGTCTAGGGCAATTTAGATCTGGGTGCACAATGCTCTATCTGGCTCCTGAGATCCATCCAGCCTGGCCCATCTCTGCAACTCGCTGGTTCACCTGGAGCTTTGGATGGTAGGCGTAACCTTGCAAGGGAATCCTCCGCACCACAGCAGCCTCAGGAAGCCAGTTTTACCTGCCTTCTGGTTATTAGCATACTTCAAAAGATACCAGGTTTGCCTTAGCATCAGATTATCCTTAGAGAAGAGGATGATTTTGAAGACCAAGAGCAAAGTCCATTCAAAAAAGAAAGTAAATCAACCCAGAACACAACTGAAGCGGCTTTGAGATTCCACTGAGTCTCTTAATAGAAACCTAAGAGACTATGAACATTTTCTTAAAACCTTTTGCTCTGCCCCCAAGGTACAACATTGCAGGAGCTACTGTAGTCACTCAGGCTGCTGGATGATCCTGTAAGGTTGGTGTGAGAAGGATCCCACTGCTTTGCCTGATTCTCCAAAATTGCAGAGAAAATAGGAGCATCCACTTTTCCATCTCCTTCCAATTATCTCGAAAACCCAAAAGACAGGTTTAAGATTCTCTGCAAAGAGAAGTTTGCAGAAGACAAGATGGAATCATAGAATAGTTTGGTTTAGAAGGGATCTTTAAAAGGTCATCTTGTCCCAATTCCCCTGCAGTGAGCAGCGACATCTTCAACTGGGTCAGGCTGCTCAGAGCCTCCATCCAACCTGACCAGGAATTTTCCAGGGATGGGGCATGAAAGACCTGGGTAGGAACACAACAGGCACAGGGCATAATTTTAAGTAAATAAACTTGTATTAATTGCAAATAAAACATTGGTTGTAGGAGTAAGTGCAAAGGCAAAGGGTGCCAAAACTGGCACCTGCACACTCAGAACCTGCTGCATCCCAGAGATGGAATCTCCACATTCTTTACCCCATGGATTGCCTGGAGCTGGAGTCAGAGTCCCTGGGGAGGAATGGCTGAATTCACACAGCCCTTTTTCAGAGGCCACACAGCAGAGAGCCAGGCTTGGACCAGCCTGGGCCACTGTGAAGCCCTGCAAAGGCCCTGCCCGAGGCACAGTGAGCAGTGCTGCTGGGCAAGCACTGCTGGGGACAGCACATGGTGAGTCCCACCAGCTCTCAGTGCAGAGGCTGCAAAAATTCTCAGATAAAGGATCTTGTCCAGCACATCTGGAACTAATTCCAGCCCCAGCTGCAGACCCGCTGTGACACATGGGTGTGTGCGGTGCTACAGCAGGTAGGACAGCAAGGTAATATGGGAAAAACAGCACGGCCACCCCACTGAGTGAGAGGGCTTAATAAAACCACCCCCACTGCCCTTCAGAGAGGCTGCTGCTCATGGATAGGAGCTAAAACGCATTTGTAAGGACAGCCGGTGAGTTCTTTGCCTTTCACATGAGGACAGATAAAACCAGAGACATTTTCAGTATGAATTTCTACTGTTTTTCCATTTTAAAAGATTTTCTGTATCTGCACTTATGACAGGCAACTTTAATCAGTCACTTCTCCAGTCAAGTCCTAATTAAATGGCATCATTAAATCAGAGACTGCAAGCTGGTAGCATATCACAGCACATAAACAGAACCACAGAATCATTAAGGCTGGGAAAGATCTTTGGTCATCAAGTCCAACCACAAACTCAGTACTGCCAACTCCACCACTAAATCTGGTCAGCCAGAGGGGATACAGTGGATTGTGGTGCCAGAGGCCCTGCTCTCACACCTCTCCAGATCTGGCATGACAAACTCACCATGACAAGTACAAGATAAAATATTTAGTCAATAACAGCAACACAACACAGAGCATAACACAAGATAAGGGTTTCACATCATGGGAATGGGGGTTGCCAAACCAATTCCTGCACCATGTGCTAGCCTAAACAAAATAAAAAACAAACAAACAAACAACAAAAATATAAATCCATAACTGCCCAAGCACAGCTGAGGAAATTCTCAGGCTTTTAAGCTTGATCCCAAATAGCAGAGGGTGAAGGACCAGACCCATCTGCCCACTAATACTTGAAGCCACTTTAATAAAGAAAAGGAATGAGAACAATAAGGAGCAAATGCCAGGTGTTGCAGGAGTTCTTGGCACAAGGAGAAGTGTAGTTTGACTGATAAATCATTTGAGTGAAAAGACTTTAATAAAGAACAAACACTAATGCTGTACACTCTTAGGTGTCCCTAGTGACACCAGTTTGAGACTGTGCTGGGACAACACCCAAACCATCTGTCTTGTACTCAGTGACCAGGATCCAAACCCTCTGCTGGCCTTTGCAATAACATTCCCAGGTTTTTGGGCGTAGGGTGGTCAACATTCAACTGATTCAATCAGGACCAGCCAGATATCAAACAGGGTAGGAGGAGTCTATTTTTATCTTTGATTATCCAAGCCCAGATCAAAGGCTCTGCAATACAGTAACACTCCAAGGGCTTTTGATAGTGAAAGGATGTTTGTCTGGTCACCATAGAGAAAGCAATGTCAAACATCCTGTCCGTGGCACGATAAGGAATGGGGATGAGAAGTGGAGACGGAGCTCTGGGGGGAGGCACTGAGAACTGGTTTGTTTAAATAACTTGTGCAAGTTTGGCAGGGAGGAGATATTAATTATTTCTGCAGAAGTTAGAGCCTGCCCCGGATTCTGGCCAAACAGACATCTGAAGAGGAAACATCCTGCACACCAGGCTGGGTGATCCATGCACATTTGATAGCACACACTGTGTGGCCTGGATATCTCTCTTGACTCCCTCGAAGGCAGGGAGGTCCTCTGGGAGACCTGGACAAATAAGAAAGCTGGGCACTCACCAACCAGATGAAGTTCAACAAGGGAAAGTGACAGATTCTGCACTTGGGATGGGGTAACCCTGGATATACAAACAGACTGGGGAATGAGATGCTGGAGAACAGCGTCACAGGAGGGAACCTGGGGGTCCTGGCTGACAGAAAGTTGAATGTGAATCAGCAGTGCCCTGGAGCCAGGAGGGACATTTGTGTCCTGGGGGCATCAGGCCCAGCATCATGTGCTGGTCAAGGGAGGGGATTGTCCCACTCTGCTCTGGGCTGGGGTGGCCTCACCTCGAGCCCTGGTGGCAGTTTTGGGCACCACAGAGTAAGAAAGACATTAGGCCATTAGAGAGTTTCCAAAGGAGGGCAACGAAGATGGTGAAGGGCCTTGAGGGGAAGCTGTATGAGAAGTGGCTGAGATTTGGTCTGTTCAGCCTGGAGGAGACTGAGGGGAGACCTCATTGCAGCTACAACTTCGTGGTGAGGGGAAAAGGAGGGGCAGACACTGATCTCTGCTCTCTGCGACCAGGGACAGAACCTGAGAGAATGGCATGAAGTTGCCTCAGGGCAGCTCAGGCTGAGCTCAGGGCAAGGTCCTTCCCCCAGAGGGTGCTGGCACTGCCCAGGCTGCCCAGGGAATGGGCACGGCCCCGAGGCTGCCAGAGCTCCAGGAGCCTTTGGGCAGCGCTGCCAGGGATGCCCAGGCTGGGGTCACTGGGGGGTCCGGGCAGGGACAGGAGCTGTTCTCAATGATCCTTGTGGGTCCTTTCCAGCTCAGGGAATTCTGTGATTCTGTGATCTGCACTCCTGGGATAGCAGAAATGTGTCTGAAACGAAGCAGCATTTGTCTCTAATCCAATAGCCAGAGGGACAGAGTTATTATGGGAGCCCAGAGCAATACTCATGGTCCCCCCTTCCTTTCCCAAATACCACTGCAAGTTGTGGCTGATCACCTTTGAGTCACCTCACAAGGCCAGCCAGATGTTCCATGGCCATCGATTAAGGACATTCTCCCTTCTGTATTGAACAGCCATCTTTGGATTATGGTTCTGCCCAACTGACCTGGACACAAGGCAGACAAATACCTTCCCTGTAAGCCCAAACTGGAGTGCATTGGAAATGTAAGTGAATGGTGGCTCCTTTCACTGACTTTTGTCTTGTTGCAAGCACACACACGTGACTTGGTCACATTTTGGGGGTTGGAGATGATTGTTAAGGCCCCTTCCACGCCAAAGCAAACCATTCTGTGATTCTATGATCTTTACCCTCCCCTTGTGTTCTTCTCATTACTTGAGCTGCCCCAGCTGCCAATGACACAAACAGACACACATAAGAGTGAGACACACGTAAAAGTGAGATCATAGCAGTCTCTGCTCCCTCCTCTCTCCTGGAAGTGGAGAACTAAGGCTGCACACCACTGCAGGGACCAGTTGATTCCAGCTGCCAGTGCTCGGGGTGACCCAAAAAGCTGGGAATCAGCACAGGGATGGAAGGAGGGACCCATGGGGCAGCTCCTGCAGCCCAAGCACCAGTGCAGCTTCCCAGTAAGCCCCATTGTGTCCCCATGGACATGGGAGCTGTGAACTCACCTCAGCAGCTTTCCTGTGGTCTTCCTCGTTGTCCAGTAGCCGCACATCCACGCCCAGGCAGCGCAGGTAGCGCCCCAGGCCCTGCAGCATGTTGTCACAGACCACGCTGAACTCCTGGGGGGAGATAGGGGCAGGGGGGCGTGATGGCTCCGTTCTGGGTCCTTGGAATTCCTAGAGAAAGGCAGGAGATCCATAAGGAGCAGAAGTCTGATTCCCAGTACATTTGTGTTTTAACTCCCTGCATTAGTTCACCCACCATGGCACATCCAACTGCCTCCTTCCACCCGTGTCACCACCTCCCTGTGCTCTGCAGCACCTCTAGATCCTCCTTCCCATCCTTTCCACATTGCCATCACCACCTAGGCAGGGGGCAGAACATGATGGGGCTAATTCTGAATTTGCCATTCTCTCACTGACCAGTTGGCCACCTGATCCAGGGACCTGCAGCCTTTCCCTGGAGAAGTGCCAACCTGGCCTCCAGTGCTCTGCCCAGACATTCATCATCAAGAAGTCACAGAAAGACAGCCAAGGCTGTTGTTCCCCTAAATTAATCTGCAATTAATAAACACGTGCCAAAGCTGTGATTTGGGACAGACAGAGGGAGAAACAGGTAGACAAAGCAACCACGTCAACTCTGTTATCTTTGGAAGGTTAAAAATAGGCAGAGCCTGAATTCTGTTTGTTTTATTTCAAATGTCTGCTGCTGGGGGAGTTCCTGCACTTGGAGGGGTTTGGCTTTGGGAGGCTCCCAGAAGTACAATAGCTAAATTCATGGAGAAGGGAAGTTATTAAGGAACTTCCAATGTCCAGCTTTTGACTCCAGGAACTTGAATCAGCTGGGATGACTGAAGGACACTGCCAGCAGCTATGCAGGGAGCCAGCACTGCAGATCAGCTTTGCAGGAGTGGCCCCAAGCTGAGAATGCTGTGGCACACCAGGCAGCTCCACCTGGGCTCTCCATGGGAACCAGCTCAGGGCCAGGAGCAACCCTGGTGTGATGCTGCAGTTCCCAGCAGCTGGTCCCTGCATCCAGGGCTCTGCAGCACTGGGCAGACTGGGCTGTCACCAGTTCCTGCAGGACCCTGGTCGATGCAGCTGTGACACCAAAACACAAAGACAAGGGATGGAGCTGCCCCCTGAAGCTGAGGCAGTTGGACATTCTACCCCTGGCTGCTGCTGCTGTTCAAACAGATGTGCAGGAGCTGCAGCTGGCTCTCAGCCAGTGTTTATCCAGTGGCCAGCACTGTCATATGGAGCTTTTTTTCCTCACATTTCATGCCAGCAGAGAGCAAAAAGCTTATAAAGGAGAACAGAGTCATTAGCCCCACTTCAGACAAGGAAACACTCGGAAAGAGAGCTTAGAGTCCTGCTGGATGCAGTCAGGACAAATCTGCTTTTTTTGGTGTCCCAGTCCAGGTTTTACCAACTGCCTCTCGGCTGATGAATCTGACTGTACAGAACACAAAGATGACCTGCTGGTTTCCAAGGTGACTGAAGCCTGAAGTGCTCACTTTTCCCACCTCTGCAGCAGCCACTCAGCTCGGCTGTAACACATATCATTCCCATGAATGCAATGCTCAGGGAGCAGCTCTGTGTTCTCCTGCCTGCTGAAGGCCAAGGGATGCTGCACATTTACACACAGGTGGACACAGTCAGCAACATCTCAGTCCGGCCACGGACAGGGACACTGACTTCAGGAGCTCCACGCACACCTGGGGTTCCTCAGGATACACAGATACACACGGTGGGTCTTCTCAGGCAATAACAAAATGGGATTTGTGCCAAGGTTTCCAAAGGTGGACAAACCACTGAATGGTTCCATTTTAAATGTAAAAGGTTATTCCTGAGAGGCACCAGTCACATTTCAAGATACTTAAGCAGAGTTGCATAGCTCTGGTGGAGTATTAAGGCTCTGCCACAAGACAAACTTCTGGGAGAGGCCTCTCATGGAATGTGGTGGTGGGCAGGGAGGCAGAGACAAGCCTTCAGCAGAAAGGCATTTTTGATGGATCATTTGCTTTTAACTTTGCAGACTTCTACTCCAGACACAATAAAGGAGATATTCCCAATGTGAAAGCAAGGTGTGGAAGCTCAGTAAAAAGGAAAAGTAAGGAAGTAAGAGTTTTGAAACCTTGGCCACAGAATCCAAACCCAAAATGTGGAAGGAGCATTTCCACAAGCAAGGCTCACTGGGCTTAGCACAAAGATCTGCACCCACGCTGTGCAAAGAAAGTGAACCTCCATGAGCAGGGAAAGCTAGACCCAGGCAGCCAAGGAGAGAGCAGCGTGTCCTGGGAGGGAGAGGTGAGGAGGATCTTTGCTGCAAGAGTCCTGAGAACAGCCGTGCCCAGTGCATGGTGTGACTGAGAGCAGCAGCGTGTGATTTGCAGGGGTCTTGAGCAACAAGCAGCTCTTTGAAGATGTTTACAAACCTGTCCAGAAGGTGATGGTGCTTCTTGTTTATTCAGCTGCTTCTTTGCCCTGGATTTTTTGCTCTGTTTTCCCACCAGACTCTCTGTCAGGTCTGAACCCAGACCGAAGCTCTCGGGGTCCTTGCAGAGCCTCTCATAGATCTCCAGCAAGCAGTAGGCATCTGAGGCTGCAGGGAAGAGAATGTGAGCCTCAGCTCATATGAGGCTCATTCAAAAGTAAACCAGAGGCTTTCCTAAGGCAAGCAAGAGCCCCCACCTTTGTAAAAGCCACTGTGAACAACTGTGAAGCTGCAACTCCCTCAGGTCATACCCTCAAGCTCCAGGACTGACTGACAGCATCACAGCTGAACCCACACTTACGGGGAGTCAAGGCAACAGCTCCTAAAGACAGGCTCTGCCATCTCCACTCTAACCCAATAAGCCAATGTAAACTGCAGTGTGGTTCTTCCAACCACCACCAGGTAGCTCCAGCCAGCCCCCGTTCCTCACCATTGTCCCCGGGCCTGCCCACAGCTCCTTATCATTCCTCTTGACAGGAAGGGAACTTCCCCAGGAGATGCAATATCTGAGCAGGTACTGCCCGAGCTGTTTGCAATCACCTGCCCACACTCACTGCCCTGTGCTGCTGCTCCCTGCAACGGCAACAGGAGAACTCTCCCAGCCAGTCTGACAAGTCCCAGTGATTAACTTTTGTGAGAACTGTGTCAGCTTCAAGGATAGTCGAATTTAACAAAGGGCTGGTTTGCATCAGCAGACTGTCCTTTGATGCACCAGGAAAAGATTTAGACCCAGACTTCTGACTCTGGGGTAATCAGCAATAAACTCTATGGGTCCCTCCATAGCCCTGAGTCTGTGCTGCAGTTTCTGACACATCTGCCCATTTCAAACCCGGCTCTAACAAGCACCTCACTGTGACAAATGAACATGGCATTTGTTTCCCAGGAAGGCCGTGAAATGAGGCAGAAGGAAGTGGACTTTCCTCCTTACAGTTATTGAGAGGAGTTTCCACTGAGGTGATGTTTCATCAGACAAAATCTGCAAAGCACAGGAATTCCTTCCTAAGGGAAATAATGAATCACTGGACAGTTTAAACTTCAACCATTAAAGTCATGTCCTCAAAAGGACAAACAAAACATGTGCTGACTCCTTTGAACAGGAACTAATCTGCAAAGCCATTTTCTTCCTCTGCTACTTAACGACTTTCCTGGGGACAGAGCAGGCAAACAGAGCCTGGCCTGGGCACATGCAGCACCCAGCCAGGGCCAGACCTGCATAGAGGATCTGCTCCTCCCGGAGCGGCCTCTTCTCCCAGTTTGACAGCTGCTCTGTTTTATCCAGAGGCTTCCCCAGCACATGCTGCACCAGGAGGCTGAGTCCCTTCTCCGGCTGCCTGACCCCTCTCTCCTCGTGGCTGTGCTCCGGGGACAGTCCATCGACCTTCCGGCTGTCCTTCCCCCACTGCAGCTGATGGAAACAAAAAGATACAAACCACCTGGTTATAAAGCAGCTCCCAAACCACCTCCTGTTCCAGCTGCTGGGGCCAGGCACAGCCCTATCACATCCATCTCATGCCTGGCATATTGAACCCCAGCCCTCAGACAAGGGCTGGGATGGCACGAGATTCACACGGCGTTGGGTTATTTCTTTAACAAACACACTTGCTGGAGAGAAATCTCTTCCACAGCCAAGGAAGGGAAAAAAGGGCATTCTTGTACAGCCCTGCACCAGAGCAGCAGGGCTGGGATGAGGCTCCTTAGGGGTCTGAAGGGTGCTCACCATGCTGGGGGCTGCTGGGCATCCACACAATAAAGGACCAGCAGTGGCAGCTCAGCCACTGTTTCTCCTCCTGGTCCCAGTGGGAAAAGGCATTCCTGTGACACCCTGGGCAGCAGCCCTCTCTGCAGCTGCCATTTCTCAGCTTAAACTGAGGCAATGGCTGTTGGCAGCTATGTCAGCCATGCAGCACTTCCCAGGTTAAGCTATCAAATCCAAGATCTGCTTCACCTCAACCCAAAGCCTCAAAAACACTCTTACATTTTACCCATTAAAATGGTTGTGCTGAACATTTTTGTAGACTGCTGAAAGCTCCTGTGTGCAAATTCAGGGACGGCTGTGCTTCAGCTGACCAGAAATTCCTGTGCTGAACCCACCAGCAGCCCTCCTAGGAACATGAGAGTTCTGTACAAATCATTAACTCCACCATATCTGCTTCAATAATTCATGGCCTTGGAGTAGCAGAATTTCTACAAGAACTTCCTCTTCCTAAGTATAACTAGTGCTGAGAAACCTTGTCCTGGCTGAATGGAGCTCGATCTCCAAGAGCTTTTCACAGCTTCTGTAAAGGCTATGAAAAAGCTGTCAGTAACATAAGCTTTAACATTTTAGTTGATGAAAACAAAATACTTCTGTCTTCCTTTACAGAATCCCAACACCTCAAACCATCTGGAGGAAATGGTCTCTTTACTCATGCAGCTATCTCCCTGCCAATCCAGGATGCAAACAGACAGTGCTGTGGATTCAGGACAGTTATCCACCAGCAAATGCAGGAGACACCATTTCCCACATCTCCATGTGTTTATCCTTACTTGTTTGTCCACTGCAAGAAGATCCACTACACCTTGCATTTGCTTCTCTGTGTCTTTCAGAGCAGAACATGTGGCTGCAAGGCTGCTGAGGTCTCCAGACATCCCATAACCTGGAGACAAAAGAAGCCCAAATCACACAGGTAGGAAAACTCAAACCATGCTTAATGCACTGCAGCTTCTTCTAGTTCAGAATCAAAATGCTGGCAAAATATTTTGGGAAGACTGTTCAAACAGGGAACAAGACTGGGTACTGTTGCTTCTGTTCCCAAGAGACACTTCGGCAGATCAAGGGAAAAGAGAGATGCATGAAAAATGCTGAGTTTAAGATCAACTTACTTAAAATCTGGGAAAGGTATTTATGAATTTGCCTTTGAAATCCAGGTTTAGCAGCTCCTGATAAAAGCTTCCAAAAACCATGTATGGTAGCTCAGAGATCTTTGGTGTTCAGCACAGCAGCTCTGGGACAGCACAGCTAAACAGCTCTGCCCACCATAATTACCTGAACCACTGAAGGCTGGGTGTCAGTTGGGGATTAGTACAGAGCTAGCACAATCCCAAGTCTGAGAGTGCAAGTTATATCAGGAATCCTGGGTCTGACCTGAAATGGGGAGATACAATGGCATGGACCTGTGTCAGGGGAGCTCAGGCTGGAGCTCAGGGCAAGGTTCTTCCCCCAGAGGGTGCTGGCACTGCCCAGGCTGCCCAGGGAATGGGCACAGCCCCGAGGCTGCCAGAGCTCCAGGAGCCTTTGGGCAGCGCTGCCAGGGGTGCCCAGGCTGGGCTTGCTGGGGGGGCTGGGCAGGGACAGGGGCTGGGCTGGGGGATCCTGGTGGGTCCCTTCCAGCTCAGGACATTCTGTGGTTCTCTGATCCTGTATTTCTATCACTCCCAGTTACACCAGTCACTGTTTCCTGGCCTGGCAATGCCTGAACACTCGGGGCTACAAAAGCTGGTTCCATGGCAAGTGGATTTAGGGAATGACAACACCAAGAGGATGTAGGAATGACAAAGATGACAAAACAGGTGGTGTGAAGTCCTGAGGTGAGGAAGAGAGAGGAGTGTTACCTAGTTTAGTGATGGCTGCATCTGAATAGAGCATATGGATGAAATGGGGAAGCTTCTCCTTTTCCCCCTCAGCCTCAGCTTGCTCGAGGAGCCGTGGCAGGTCCAACAGGAACACCTCATCCTTCAGCGCAAGTTGCAGGAGGGCAACACGGGGCTTCCCCACCATGCCAAAGGAAGGCTTCCACTCCATGTCCACACCAACGACCTGCCCAGCCTGCAACACAGACACTTTCTGCACCCAGAGCCTGCCTGTGCTTGAGAGGAGCCTGAAGAATCTGTCCAGGACATGAGCATTTCCTCGCCAGCACCTGCAGATCTTTGTGCAAACTGCCACAGACACAGGGAACTCTCACAACACCTGTGTCACCCATGGGAACCTTCCCTGGCACAACTCCTAACACCTTCCCCAAATCAGACCAGCCTAAAGGAGCAGCTGTTCTTGGCTTGGGGAGGTAGGCAGTGGATGGCAGTGGCCACATCCAACTCTGTGTCTCAGCCTGACATGTAGCTCCAGCTCCATGACCCTGCCCAGCCAATCCCAGGTAACACTCACCTGCAGCACCTTCTCCCAGCACTGCAGTGTCTCCTCCCACGTCTGCAGAAAGTGAATATTTTCCCGTGGAATAGGAAGCTGGTAATAATCCTTCTTGTTACTGGCCTCATAATTATCTGCTTTTGTGACCTCTTCTACCCTGCGCAGAATCAGATGCAACAGTTTGAAGCCATGGAAAGCCAGGAGGAAATCCTGGATTGGAGCAAGAGGGTCAAGTTTTACTCCCCTTATTTCACCCTGACCCTCTCTTTCCCCATGACACTCAGCTCTTTCTCAGAGAAAAAAAACTAATCAAAGAGATCCAGCTCCCTTGGACAGATCACACATTTCCAGTTAGTCTCTTTCCCATAGAGACTTGAAATGGTTCATTATTTGGGAAACTATTAGTAACCTTATGTTTGGGAGGCTGTGTGCCCAATTTTGCAGCAGAGCAGCTCTCCCTGCACAAACACTCTTTCCTGTGGGTTTGTGTACATGGGGAAGTCAATATTTGTGTAAAATATTTAATGGTGTGCAGCCTCAGGTCTCCTGGAATATTCTCACCTGCAAAGCTCAGGAGCCCTGTGTGGTGTGACCAGAGAGAGATGATGTCATTTATATGCTGGTGCCACCTTGTTGTGTGCAGTGTGAACTCCCTCTGGGAACCTGTGGCCGTGTTACTCAACAGACAGGGCAGCCAGACTGTTTTATGGGGTTTCATGGCTCTGCTGACTTTATAGCAGCTACCACAGCAGGTATCATGACTGGATGAGTAAACTGCAGTACAAAGGGGTTCATTAATCCATCCCAGCTCCTCATGCAGGGCAAAGCACACCCTCACCTGCCTTCCCTCCACAGCACAGGATTCCCACAGCACAGAGGTGTAGTGATGGGTTTTATCTCTGGATGCACAGTCTGTGGCTCAGCCACACACCTGCAATCACCCCTTTGTGTTTTGAGGGCTTATCCCTCATGGAAAAACCTCCTGGCTCCCAACTGCCGGCTGCTGTGGTTTCAGGAGGGACGAGGAGGAGGGCAGCTCTGGCAGTGCTTTGGATCGAGGCAGGAGCATATCCAAGACAGACAAGAGTTTCCTGTGCTCCAAAAAAGCTGCAGACCCTCTGGAGAAGTGTTTTGAGGGTGATTACATCTGTGTTGTATTTCCTGAGGTGACACAGTGCATGAACAAGTGCAGATCTGCATGAGGAGAAAGAGCAGATCCACAAAACCAGGATCCCTGAACATGAACTGTTCAAGACCATCTGTGAGACCTTCCCAAAATCATCACCATTAAAAAATAATAACTAGTAAAACTTTGACAGATCTGCAATCACCTCAGTTAAATAGATCAATGTTTGCACTGTTGATCTGGCAGAAGTGTAAGAACCCTCAGCAGCACGAAGCAATCTCACAGAGCTTCTGTGTACTCAGGATGAGTTTAAAATGCCCCTTTCACAGATATTTCCAGGCTTATGACAATCAAATGCAGTGTGTGCAGGGCCACAATGGGATCCAAGTATACGGAGGAAGTCTTTGCAAACCTCTGTCCTCATGGATGCATCACAGCAGACAATTTTAAGCAAATATACAGTGTTTGTATGACAAGCAATCCGCATGGAAAAGGCACCAGAGGATTTACCTGTCCTGGATGTGCAGCTTCTGAAGCTCCTCAGCCACAGCCTGAGGCAGCATCTCAGGGGGCACCCGGCAGTGCTGCGCCCACCGCGCTGCCCCGCGCGCGTCGCAGTGACGGAGCAGCGACTGCACCAGGTGTCCTTGGAGCCACCGGTTCTCCCCAACTGTGCTCTGCAAGGGCAGGAGGGGAGAGCAGACTATCAGTGCAACTTCCATCCCCCCACTCCCAGGAGGCACCCTCGTTGTAAAAACCTTATTCCTTATATCCAGTCTGAATCTCCCCTATTTCAGTTCAAAACCATCAGCTCAAGTTCTGTTGCAATAGGTCCTGCTAAAAACTCTGTCCTCATCTTTTTTATTGGCCTCCTTTAAGTACTGAAATGTCTCCTTAAAGCCTTCTCCGGGTGAGCACTTCCAGCTCTCCCAGCCTGTCTCCAGAGCAGAGGGACTCCAGACCCTGGAGCATCTTTTGGGATGGCTTTCTTAGGATAGACATTCCCTGTGTCTCCAGGGCAGATGGTGGTGTGGAGTCTCCTCCGTCCTTGGAAGTATTTGCAGGGATTGTTGTGACTGCCAGTCATCCATAGGTGACTGTGGATGGGATTGCCAGTCATCCATAGGGCAGGGAGGGCACGTCAGCAAAGCTTTCCTGAGTGGTGTTCAGAGCCAGGAAAAGGCTGACATCACCCTCCAGCCTCCTACCCCCAGTGCTGTGAGATGGGGGCTCCGGGACCCCCAGCACCAGGCACAGCCACTGGTCAGTCCAGGCTGGCAGCAGTGTCACCCTGCACTGGAATTCAGCCGGATGAAATATGCTCTGCGAGTCCCACATCCAGCTGGGGTGAACAATGATTGCATAAAGGGGTTCTTCCCTCTCTGTCTGTTCAAGGCCCCTGTGAAGGTGAGAACTGTATCTTTGCTTTGGGACAAATGCACTCTCAGGTGTCACTGTGTCACTCCCTGTGTTCACACCTGCAAACAGAGAGGGCACTTTAGGACATTTCCTGCTCCCAGCTGTTCCCTGAAGGAAGGGAAGTGCCTTGGCCCACTGCAGAGCCTGGGGACACCAGTAAAAACTCATCCTGCCTGTGGTTCAAACCCCAGCTCTGGCCAGAGCATGGCACAGTGCCCACCCTGGCAGGGGTCAGCAGCCACTTGCAAGGGGCAGTGACAGTCAATGACAGCTGGATGCACCAAAGCTCTTCTGCCTTGTCCACCTCTGAGAGGTGCAGGTGTAAGAGGAAATACAAAGACAGTAACACTGAGGGTCACACCAGCTCCATGGGGTGGGAGCCTCCTCCCCTCCTCCCCAGCCAGCCCACATGTGCTGCAAACATCCCAGAGCCCCCACATCCACATAGCAACTTCTCCTCTCTGACCAAGTCATGGATATACCCTTGAAGTTAATATTGTCAAGAAAACTGCTAGAACAAGCTGAAACCCTATATGGTGGCCCAGGACCTGTAGCTCTAGGACCGGCACTACAAACGAGAATTTCAGAGGAGTAAAACGCTCAGATCTGCACTGGAAGTCCATCCCCACCCTGCCCACGCTGCTGCCATCTGCCCTATGCTGCCCACCCGCACTGCTCAGGGGCCCCAGCCTGTTCCCAGGGAGGGCAGCACCTTGCTCCTTCTGCCCAGCATGTAGGAACAGCTCCCAGCTGGGTGGGAGGCCGTGGCCGTGGGGCCTCATTCCTCACATTCCTTCAGTAACTAAAAGGTGAGAATTTGTCTTCAAAGCAGACACAGAGATCAGGAAACAAATCTGTTGATGGCCCCAAGGTAAAAAGGAAGGGAAACAGAGAGCCAAGGAGAAAAAAAGAATGACCCCCACCCAGAGGTGCAGAAGGGGGCAGAGGCTCAGAACAGCTTGGAGGGATCTGGCACCCCAGGTAGCAGCAGCCTGCTCACAAAAACTGCTGCCTCAGCACTCTGTCTGCACCCCGGAGACCGCCAAATGCGCAACCACAGCTCTTCTCATGGATTTGTGGAGGTACAGTTTTACTGCTGTTCCCAAGGGGCTGGGGGCACACCAGGAGCCCGGGGGAACAGGACAGGGGTCCAGCAGCTCCCCAGGGACTCAGGTACAGGAGGGAAGGGGCAGGGCAGGAAAAGGACAGGACACATTCTCCTGCTCATGCTTCTTGCCCTCTACATTCC
Source organism: Calcarius lapponicus (assembly GCA_039654755.1). Taxonomy (NCBI): domain Eukaryota; kingdom Metazoa; phylum Chordata; class Aves; order Passeriformes; family Fringillidae; genus Calcarius; species Calcarius lapponicus. The sequence continues at coordinate 4,088,227 of JBBFKN010000012.1, read as the reverse complement.
CCTGGTCATGCCAGTCCTGACCTTTGTGCCCTCTCCCCTCTTTGCCTTCTGTGACTGAGCTCAGACAAGCACTGAACACGTGAAGAGGGTCTGAGTTAAACCCTCCTGCACATCTGCCAAGCCACTTCTCAGAGTCCTTCCCCAAAAGAACATATTTTCTTACTAACATTGCAGAGCAATTCCCTCTTCTTGCTCCCCCTGTGTCCATCCTATTGTCTTCCTGTCTTTTTTCTAAAACATGAACTCTTTGGTGTTGGAGCTCTCTTCAGTTCACCCCAAGTTAATTCTTAATAAATCTCATTGTGGCAGCTTTATTTCTGGAAATAATGAGGTGCAGACTTTTTTAATATTATTTTAATGATAACAGATTTCTTCTTTCAACCAGAAAAAACAACTCTGTAAAGAAGGTTAATCTCTCCAGAGATATCCCATCTTGCATTCTGAAACAGAAAATAGCTTTGTTTGTCTTTTTACTGAAAAAAAAGAAAAAACCCAACATTGCTCCAAAGGGGAAAGGCTTCCACCGCAACAGCTCTGCAAGAGGCAAGAATGTGGAAACTTTGGCCCCAGAGATGTGGGCACAGATGCAGAGAGTAATGTTTCACCAGGGATGACATTTCATGTGCTTTACTGTCAGTAAATGAACACTTCTCAAGAGGAAACTGGCACGGGTGCTCTGATCAACATCAGCAACACCTCCGAGCAGGAAAAGATTCTACAGAGTATGAGGCTTGTTTACATCCCTCTTGGAATTCTAGACATATCATACATTCTTTAATCCATAGGAACACACAGAAACCCCTGACACCAACAATAACCCATGATTAAAGCTTTCCACAGTGATGGCTGCAGATTTCCTACCCGTAAATCCTGTTCTCACCACCAAGGCTTCACAAAGCTCAAACCAACCACGCAGGGCAAGCTCAGCAATGTCCTGACCTTAACCCATCAACCATTTCTCCATTCATCCCAACAATTTTGAAACCAAATATCCAATATCTCCCTTAGAAATAACCCTATCCAACCCTAGGTCAGTTTTATCTGTATGTGTTAAGCTGCATTTCAGTCCCAGCTAATTCTGCCCTTTGCCTCAACATCTTTTCCCAAAGAGGGACGTTATTCACACGACTGACATTGGCTATTTGCAGAGTCAGATTTTAATTTAACTTTTGAATGTCTTGGCCAATTTCCCCTGTTTTCAAGTGCTTCCAGAACCAACAAAACCCCCTCCTGCTAGTGTAGAGAAAATGTCAAGGAGAATATTTTAAAGTCAGCAATTTTAAAAGGGAAAAAAGAAAGCCAGGCTTGAAAAGGACAAACCCCTGTTAGCAGTGGAGGGCACTGAGAGCATTGCTGAGTTCCCTGTGGTGTGGCAGCTACAGACACCTGTGCTTAAACACTCCCTGAACATGCCACTGTGGTACTGTCACTGCAACTTTATTGTATTTGTGCTCGAGGTTTCTTTTTCAAAGTTTCCATCATTTGTGCTGCATGGGGAGATGCTGCAGTGTCACCATCAGATGTCACTGAAGGGAACTCCTTAAAGCATAAGGGTGGAGCTGGGACCCTCAGAGCCAGCTCAGACCAGGGCCACAGCCTGTTTCCTAAGGGGAGGGGGATCTTGTCTTCTGGAGACTCGACAGAGATCCTGCAATTCCAGAATGGTTTGGGTTGGAAGTGATTTTAAAGCCCATCCATGTCCAACCCCCCTGCCATGGCAGGGACACCTCCCACTGTCCCAGGTTGCTCCAAGCCCCATCCAGCCTGGCCTTGGGCACTGCCAGGGATCCAGGGGCAGCCCCAGCTGCTCTGGGCACCCTGTGCCAGGGCCTGCCCACCCTCACAGGGAAGGATTTCTCCCTAATGTCTAATATAATCCTGCCCTCCTTCAGCTTAAGGCCATTTCCCTTTGTCTTGTCACTGTCTGCCTATGTAAAGTCCCTCTCCCTCTCCCATAAACCCCCCTCAAGTCTCAACAGGCCACAATAAGGTTTCCCTGGAGCTTCTCCTCCTTGGGCTGGATACCCCTAGCTCAACCAGGCTGGCTTCAGAGCAGAGGGGCTCCAGACCATCTCTGTGGCCTCCTCTGGACTCTCCAACAGGTCAATGACCCCGGAGCTGGACACCGTGCTCCACGTGGGGTCTCAGAAGGGCAGGGTGGAGGGGAAAATCCTCTCCCTTGGATAAAAGAGGCCAACTTTCCCTCCAGTCTGTCCTGAGCAAGGTTTCCTGTGAAAGCAGCAGTCACTCGGCCACAGCCACCACCCACAGCCAGAGCCTGAGAACACCCTGAGAACATGCGGCTTTCTCATCATTGGAGCTGCTCTCTCGCCCACAGGCACTGGGCACTAATTTATGAACCGGAGAAGAGCAAAATAGGCTCCATTGAGAGCCCCGCAGCCCGGTTTTCAGATAGCGATCAGTGCGTCACTGCCGGAGCCACACTCCCGAGCTCGGCAGCCATTACCACATCAATGGCGGGGAACGGGCCCGATCCTCCTGCACAAAGCTGCGGCTCCCGGGGCGGGCTCGGCTCCCTGGGGCACGTTCACACCACCTCCTCCTGCTTGGTGAATCTGGACACTCGGCTTCGGGCCGCCGGTGCCTCTTCCAAAGGCAGTTCAGAGGAGTCTAACCTAGGATATCACTGGCAGGGATCAAGGTAAAGGCAACTCTTAAAGTCAGCTTGCCTCTGTAGTGGGGCTCCTCACAGGGAGCTGATTGTTCTGGGCAACCTGGAGGAAGCTGCTGGTTTGTGGTGAGCAGCTGAACAGAACTGTGTGACAGGATGCATCTGCTCCGTGTTCCTGTGTGCCTCACACAACCACGGCCAAGTGGCAGCCCGAAGAGTCACACCACACAGCTTCTCTGGTAAAGCTCACCCCCACAGGGGTTTTAAAGATCCCTTCCAACCCAAACCATGCTGGGATTCCATGAGAGGGTCACTGGGTTGAAGCACATGGGGAGACTGAGAGCAGGGCTTGTCCTGGCTGGATGTAGGGGAATATAATCCCCTCTTCAGTTTTATCAGGAGGGACCATAGAAAAGATGGAGTCAGATCCTCACAGAAATTCCAGCCAGGCCAAAAAGTAAAAAAATGGGACAGTGAGAGTGGCTAAGCACTGCAACAGGCCCAGCAGGGCAGTGGAACCAGGCAGGGCATGGCAACACCTTGTCCCACAAAGCTGGCCCTGATCTGAGCAGGAGGGCAGAGATGAGCTCTGAGAAGAGCTAATTTCAAACTGAAATGAGGCTCTGATTGTGTGATTAGCAGTGCCCTGCATTCCCCAGGCTCCTCCCCACACAGACGGGCAGCTTCTTGCAGCAACTGCTGCTTTCAAGTCCCAAGCACCTCCCGGGCGAAGAACACCCAAGATCTCATTTACCCAGAATACAGGATGGTCCTGATCATACTCAACAATACTACACAGAGATCCAAATACATTTCCTGCACTGGGATGCCTTCCAAATTTTTGTCAGGCAGCCCCCGAGGGAAGTAATTCATTTTCAACAGATGAAGTCATTGTGTCTCCAAAATCTGCTCTGGCTGCCACAGATGTGAGCAGGTACAGAGCAGAAGGAAAGAACCAACACAGCTTTCAGAGGCAGATCTGGAGAGAGAGTATTTTCAAAAAAACATGAGCAAGAGGTTGAGACCATTTCCTTCAGCGCATTGTTGGATATCCTCCATGGGCCTTCACGCAGCTCACAGAGGCACGGAACAGATGAACCTGCTGCTGGCAGCAGCTCCATGGCACAGGGCATGGACTCTTCTCTCCACAGAGATAAAGAACTCCAAACAGGATGGTTCACTGAAGTGAATCTGGCATGATCATTCCCAGATTTCACTTCAGTAGCTTCAGTAGTGGACAGTAATGTTAATTGGCTGGACAAAGCACAAACCCAAACAGAAATGGAGGACCATGGAATGTCCTGAGCTGGAAGGAACCCAGAAGAACCAGAGTCCAACTCCTGGCCCTGCCCAGACACCCCAACAACCCCAGCCTGGGCATCCCTGGCAACGCTGTCCAAATGCTCCTGGAGCTCTGGCAGCCTCGGGGCCATGCCCAGCACCCTCTGGGGGAAGAACCTGATATCCATCCAAAAACTCCCCAGTAGATATTTAACAGGTTTAAGAGGGAACGTGCAGTACTGTACAGGGACATTGCTCCCATGTGCCCAAGGAACCATCTGGCACAGAATCCCCTAGACACTTCAGCACAGGCTTCTGGATAAAGAGGACACCATGGTACATCTGTGAGATAGCAAAGCTCATCCTGATTCTGGATCCCACTCCCCACTGACTGAAAATGCTCTCCTAGAAAATCAGCCCATTTGGCCACTGCTACTGCACAGAAGGTTTCAGGGAAGGGATCTTGTCCCATTGCTCCTGTCACTGCAGACTTCAGACAGATCCCCAGAAGAAGGCAGCCTGAGGCTGTGCTGGGACCAGTCGTGCCACTTGTCTTTGGGGCCACTGATCAATACCTGGTCTTGTTCAGCAGTGTCAGCATAGCCTGACACTGTGGGGACTTTCCCAGATCATAACCTCTTATTTTAGCCCACAATTAACTCATTTTCCTCAATTACATCCCACAACTCCAGGTATGCTGATACACAAAACTACAACTCACCTGCAATACTTGTTTTCCCCTCCACTTAGCTGGTCAGGGAATGGCACAGGTGTAGCTCTGCAATGAGCTGTAGTGTCCAACTAACCCCATTAAAATAACCTTTGTTTGAAGAGAAAAGTAACTGTATGATATCCATAACCCCCCCAAAATACAATTACATAGCAAATAGACTAAGGTAACTTTACCCTACTTGCTTTTTCAGATATAATTTCTTTTCCCTTCTCTTCTGTGTGAAATCTGTCCTGAGGATCTGTGCTTCCTCCCAAAATCTCTTTCTCATAACCACTGCAGAGGCACCTTCTGAATTCCAACCTAGCCCTGGCCCCAGAGCTGTTGAATATTATTCATCCTAGGGATCAGCAAAGGACCAAGAACTTGGTCTGAATACAGAAGCCACAGATTTTTGATATGCTTCCAGGTTTCTCACACCTCGGTCCCACGATGGCAGGCTGGAGATATTTTCTGGGAGCACTCCAGCACTTGGCAAGACTGAAGATGAATGAGGATGGGGAAATTGGCCAAACTCTTTCAGAGCAGAGTACTGTGTTACTTATCACAGTAGATGCTTTGTCTAAGCCCAATGACACAGTGCATTGAAGACAAACTGGCAACCCTTATCTTCCCAGTGTATTTTGAAGTAGCATTTATCTCCCTGTCTTTTGTCATCGTGTCACACACACACACACACACACACACACACACACACACACGAATTAAGTGTCATGGGACCAATGTCAAATCCTGCTCTCCAGTTTAAGGAAGTGGAGGCTCCCATTGTGTACTGGGTGACCTGCACTGCTGCTGAGTGTCACTGAGCCTGAGCCTACTGTCACCAAACATCGTTTCTCTGGCTTTCCAGCCTCAGAGGGTTTTTACAATCTAGGCACTTCCATAAATGTTCTACAGAAGTCGCCATGCCAGAACTCTCCTCTGGTTTGTATCCTGGAGCATGGAGGCTTGCACAAGGAAAATACAGCTCTCTGCTAAGCTCTGGGGCTGCCTGAAGGGTGCATATCCAATCTGAGCATTCCAAATTCCAGCTTAGCAGCAACGTGTGACATGGACTTCTGCGACAGAATCTGTCTGCAGGAATTCCACAGGGTGAGGAATTCCATGTGCTGCCAGAGCCAGGCCCACAGTGGGGACAGGAACGGGGCCCTGCAGCTCCACGTCACCGCAGGGCTGCCAGAGCTGCAGGTGTGTGAAGGAGTGAAACCACTGCCTCTGTGCTTCTGCTGGGACCTGAACTCACAGGGCGAGTGTTTTCAAAAAATATGGAATTCACTCACCTGCTTGTCAGGATGTGTGTGAGCCAAGGTCACTCCAACACTTCTCGGTTGGTTTGGAGCCCTGGCATTAACCCTAACGAGCTAATCCAGTGTGCACTTAACCCACCAATAACTCCAGTAAGTGTTCCCCAGTCACATAGATCATGAGAATACATAGACTCCATTTAGGAAAAAGTCTCCTCTTTTCTATTTAGGAAAGCCTTCAAAGTAAATAAGCAAAAATCCTGACAATGGAAATACTTGCTCAGGAGCACAAACTCTTCCCATCGTTAGTGTATGGAAAAGAGATGCCCACGGGACAAACATAAGTTACCACTGATTTCTGTTTTGCCATGCCCAAACCTCCCTGGCTCAAAGCCAAAGCAATAATCAGTATCTGTGCAAGATCTTTCCTAAAAGCAAAGCTTGGCAGTCGATTTTTCTCTACTTTAATCTCTTTTGCTACACTTTAGCTCCTGGTGGTTTTTGTTCTGAAGGAGAAATGCTTGAGAGGGTTGACTGAATGAACTCTGAAATTCACACCCTGGCAAATTGGACTGATTTCCTAAATCCATAATTACAACATTCCTCAGAGATATGCATTCTTTCAGAGTGAACAAGGGAAGATTAGTTTCCTGTTTCTTCCCATTTACATGACTTCTCCGTCAAGAGGAACTTTTTTGTTTCTAAACAATCCTCTGTTTATGTGGTTCTCTTCTTGGCAGGGAACTGGGGAACTAATCTTGCCTAAAAGTAGAATACAGCCAAACTATCAATTGCCAGCAGCCTGATTATCTGTGTGCAAGGCAGCTGATTTGCACAGGCTTTAGAAGCCAATATCTATCAGTGAGCACTCAGACAGGGACTGATTGATTACAGAGGGTTTAAATAATCTGGGATGATTATTGAATGGCTGGATCGTTTTACTGCTGGCTGGGTAAGAAGGGCAGAGAGGGTCTGTGTGTGTGTGAAGGCTGAAAACTTAGTGACCCTGGGCAAACAGAGCCCCCACACCTGCACAGCCCCAGCTCACAGCAGCTCCTGCAGGGCGAGGGCATCATGGGGCTCCTGCCATGGAGCTGCAGGTAAGATCTGGCTCCAACCTGCAAACAGACTACATGCAGAGCCCTTGTCTGCTTTGGTTTTTATCAGTGAATCCATCCTCTCCTTCTGTGCTACCCTGGGAAGCAGGCAAGCTCCATGTCCCATCTTCTCCCCTTGCCTTTCCCTATTTGGCTGCACAGGCCAGTGTCAGGGCTCTTGACAGGGCTCCCTTGGTCCTGGAGCAAAAGGAACATGAGGAGTTGCCTGTTTGAAGTGAGCCTGTCCTCATTTTTACTCTGTGGAATATAAACAGGAGTTGGGATTGTTCAGCTGGGAGAAGAGAAGGCTCTGGGGAGATCTTGTTATGGCCCTTTGGTACCTGAAGGGAGCTTATAGAAAGGACAGAGTGACTTTATACAGAGGCAGTGAGAGGGCGAGGGGAAACAGATTTAAACTGACAGAAAGAAGATTTTTATTCGATATTAGGGAGTAATTCTTCCCTGTGCTGCCCCTGGATCCCTGGAAGTGTCCAAGGTCAGGCTGGATGGGGCTAGTGGGAGGGTGTCCCAGCCCATAGCAAGGAGGTTTGAACAAGATAATTTTTAAAGTCCCTTCTAACTCAAACCAGTCTGGGATTCTGTGATTTCTACCCTGCATTTGCTGCAGTTTGCAGTCAATAACAGGTATCCTGGACACCACTCCTGATGTTGATTTTAAGAACCTGGTATGTTCCACATGTTCCTATAAGGTTTTACATGATCATCATTCCTGTATAGTTTCGTACTCCTAGGATGCTATTCCCACTTGGCAGAACTAAACCTCCCCCAGCACACCCAGTGGAGTTGAACAGCTCACTGATGCTCTTAACTCCTTAATCTAACCCTGACCTCTCAACCTACAGACATAAGCCAATTAGCTCTTTTTTATACCATACCAAATCTCCTTCTGATGAAGCTGTGCTGCCGAGTGAATGCCTGCTAGTGACAGAAATGTAATTACAGTGCTTAGCAGCATGCTGGCCCTGGCTGGTGGCAGGGGGCTAAGGTCAGAATGTATCTCTAACACACCAAAACAATTTAAAGGAGATTTTTCCTCCCCAGTGTGTTCTCTCCAGTTTCCTCTCTTCACTCTCCAGTACTTAATTAGTTTGCACATTAAGGCTATTTGGCCATCAACTTTAAGACTGAGGTCCTGGACTTTCCAAGCATCCCTTGCCAATCTCTCCCTGAAGCAGAATCGACATCCAGCTCTGTCAATCCCCAGTTTGGCCCTGTAGATCCCCGCTTCAGTAAATGGGGTCTGATTTTCTAAAGTTATTGAACAAACACATCTTATATCACTCCAGAGAAATTTTAGCTGACTTTTAGAATTATTTGGACATTTTTTGACAATTTGGTAGATTGGACAGCAAATTATGGCAGTTTTTCTTGGCTTCTTTGTACCTACTGTAATATTACACCAGAATTCATCAGCGTCTCTGTGTTTAACCACAATTTATTTATCTAGCAATGGCTGGATTTGTTATAGATAAAACTACTACAATTACAGTAGACACACCAGCCCTCCAGGTCTTACAGAGAATTAACACAGCCTAAGCCATGCAGGAAGTCGTTGGAAGTGTTTACATTTAACTGTACACGTCATCCTTTGAGAGACTCTTCCTTAGCTGGGGAGGCACAGAATACGCTGCATGTTTGGCTTTTCCTGTATGCTTCTCCCACAGCATCTGGGGGTTTGGTCAATGCAAAGTTCCCATTTCTTTTAGCCCAGCAGTGCAAACCTCATTAGTACAGGTGAACATTTGTCTGCTCTCTCCCAAGAGCAGAACGCAGCTGCAGAACTGAATCACAGTCATGGAATCAGAAGGGAACCACAAGGATCACTGAGTCCAGCTCCTGGAATTACGGGATGCTGCTCCTGAGATAGTCACAGATGTGCCTGATCTCTGCACCAGCCCCATCAGTCTTCCTTTTGCTTTCCAGTAACTGGTGTTATTTCAGCTTCCAATCAATATATGACCCCATGACAAACTGACCTGAAAAATGGAAGGAGATCGACATTTTGCCTCCCACTTTTCCTCCTACTACAAACTCCAGTTTGTCCATGGTTTAATATTCCCTTTAAACCACATTGTGGCTGTGTGCTCTCCCCAGAGACCTCCAACAAGAATAGTGAATCGAAAGAAAATGGCACAGGGAAAAAGCAGAATGAGTGTCAAAGCACTGTCACCCCCACTGAGCTCCTGCCAGTCCCTGAACAGGGGACAAAATGCAGGGAGAGGAATAGAAGGAGAAATGGGAGCTACAAGTGGACATTAGGGGAAGAAAGGCTGCCAGTTCTGACCCAAAACAAAGCAATTCCCCCAGTCCTGACTTCCCGAGAGAGACAGCAGACCTGAAACCTGTCACTAGTTCAGGAGTAAACACCAGCTGTTCTGCAAAGAGGAAAAGGGAAAGAAAAATCAAACTTTTTCTTTTCTGCAATGGCAGCTGCTAGGGAGCTGCTTAAAGCTGTGTAAAGATAAATGCAATTCCTTTGCAGATGGTTGAACTGGCAGCTTGCAGGCAAAACCAGACCAGGAGCAGTTCCTGCATATTCACACACACCCCCGTACTGGGAGCTGCTGGGCTCCAGCGGCACAGCACCTCGGCACAAGCACCACGTGCAGCACCATGGGTGGGACCATGAACATTTATTTCAGCTGATGATTCCTCCCCGAGACTTCTAGGCCAGAAGGAACAAAATAATCATCCACTGGTTTGATATCCTGCTAAAGAAGTCCATAAGTACTAACAGGGGACTCCACACGTTGGCTGGTTAAACTCGTTCAGGTTTCCACCCTCCAGGAAAAGAGCCAGTCTGGGCTTGACATTGGAGTGATGAAAGCCATCCCATCCCTGAATAAACACTTCACTCCAACCAGAGGGAAAGAGGATTCTGTATGCAGCCTTATACTGAGAGACATGTCACTTATTAATCACCTCCAGAGCATCGTTCCCATCTGCACAGCACACACTGCTTCATTCCCTGTGGATATTCAGTTCCTCACACTGCAGAGATGTTGCTGTACTCAAACCAATTGAAAAGTTTCCCTCAACTCAGGGGTTCCAGGGAAGAACAGTGGATATAGGTATTTGCAAAGTGGTCTTTTTGACTCCTTTTCCTTATTCAAGGATCCCCAGAGCAGGAATCCTGGCCACAAAAAAACCTTTGAAAAAATAAATGGCATTCTACCCTTTAAAATCCCTTTTAAAATTCCCTCCTTGAGTGTAGCAGCTTTTCCATTTTATTCCAGAGGTAGCTGTGTTTTAATTGAAGTCAAAATGGCTCTGTACAGAAAGAATCTTGGCATCAGCCACTGCCATTTAGAAATTAATTTGTCAAATAAATAAGATTACATCAACTCCTTGCTGCAGTGTAAGGTAATTTACACCTTTTAGGTACCAGGAATTGTCAATGTTTTTCCAATGTATTACAGAAAGAAGGGCAGATTTCTGAATATTGTCTGTAAGCAGCATAACAACCCCTGAACTGTAGTGGAACTGGAGTTCTGCATTTCCTAGGAATTACCAGCATCTTACCCCTACTCACCCAGCAAAGGAACTGGCACAGTGCTTGATTTTCATGGTCAGAAATTCAAAAATTTTAAAATAAATAAGTTATCTCACTGTCCCAGCTGGAGAAGGACAGAGATCAGCTGCAGGCTCTCCCTGTGCAGAGCACGGGAAACAGCTGCCCCCAGAGCCCATCTCTGCATCCTCACAAGCCCAGAAGAGACTGAGGAGCTGCAGGATAGGGGCCTGAGGAAAATGAGGGCACTTTTCTGGAACATGCATCCCTGCACCCTCCTCTCAAAGCACACACCAAGGTCAGAGTGGTCTCAGTCAGGGCAGAATCAGAGAATTGTGGAATGATTAAGTAGAAAAAGCCCTCTAAGATCATCAAGTCCAACCAGCAACCCAGTACCAACCACATTCACCAGCAAGCCACGTCCCCAAGTGCCACATCCACACATTTTTTGAACACTTCCAGGGATGGTGACCCCATCATTGCCCTGGGCAGCCCGTTTCAGTGCTTTACAGCCTTTTCCATGATTTTATTTTTCCTAGTATTTAATCTCAACATTCTCTAGTGCATTTTGAGGCTGTTTCCTCTCATCCTGAACAAAAGGCCCCTGCTCCCCAGGAGCACTCACAGAGCAAGTGACATCTTTCCAAACAGCAGTGCTTTTCTGAGCACCAGATTTGGAAGAGTTTCAGATGTTTAATTTTGAGAAGTTAAGGGATAGTTTCCCTGTGCAAACACTAGCACAAAACAGTTTGGGATGTAGCAGCAGAAAGCCCCTTGCTTAAGGTCAATAAAAGTAAAAATCCCACTTCTACCCACTCCCTCTCCTGGACACCTCACAGTGGTTCTAACACTGACAGTCCCAAATAAACCAATGGATCTGAACCCTGCCCAGTGCTGCTTCCAGTCACTGTCCCCAGCAAGAGCTGCAGTGCTGGGCAGTGTCACCCAGGTCTGCTCCACAGGAGGAGGAGTTTCATCGCAGGAAAGGCCAAACAAACACAGAGATTTCTTGGTATAACTTCTTGCTGTGTTTGAGATAACATTTTAAACTGATCTGGCACTGACCAGCCCAGCTGAGTCTAGAAGGTCCTAACTGCAGGACCCCAAAACACCAGTGAGAAAACAGCACTGAGAGCAGGGCAGCAGAACCATCCTACACCCAAGTTCTCTGTCAAACTGGGACATTTCAGGCCACCAAAATGCATGTGTCTGGTGCTATTTGAGATGTCCTGGTGCTCCAGCTGCCCTCTGAGACAGAAGTGGGCTTCAGCAGGGCCCTTGTCATGCTGCCAGCCTCCTGCAAAGGTCTCAGACAGAGTCTGACACCCAAACCCTGCCAGAGGTGACACCTGCCACCAGAGTCACTCCCCTACTGTACTTCTCCTTGATATCACAGTTCCATGTGTGTTTACTTTTTGAAAGCCAGGCATGGAAAAACTCCTTCCATGGAGAAGCTCCTTCCATGGAGAAACTCCTTCCATGTTTTTCAGGGATTTTGTCCTAGAGAATGTCCAGGGGAACATCTGCCCTCCACAACCCCTCTTGCTGCTGGCCTGAGTCGCTGGCAGGACCATCCTGAACACATCTGAGCAGAACACAGACCAGCTGTGCTGGGCTTGCTCTGCCCAACTCAACCTTCTTTGTGCAGCTGCCAGGCCAGGACAAACACAAAGCATGCCAAAATGGCACCACAAGGGCACACAGAAAGCAGACAGGAGCCTCATGCCCGGCCTCTTTTTCCCTGCCTGTCTACCAATATCCTCCCTGTGCTCCCCTTCATGTGAGGACAGGCACTCCCTGTGCTCCAGCAGCCCAGGATCCTTTAGGAAGGGAATGAAGAGCAAGCAGCTGGCACTGGGCACAGAGAGTCTCTTCCCCCCTGACTCTGCCCTCCAGGCATCTCCTCTTGGAGAAGGGGCTGCAAGGGGCAGCTCTCCTGGCTGACCAGGCCTGCAGCAGCCAGTGGGGATGAGGGCAGCCTTCTTCAGGTATGAAGAGGTTTGGATCCTTCTCCTTCCCCTCCTGCCTCCTCTGTCATCCCTGCCTGGACACTGGCTCAGCCACTGAGTGCTGGCAGGCAGAGGGGGTTAAACCAGTTTGCCACAGGGCTGGAAACAGGTTTTATTGGCCCCACAATTAACTCCTGAGTTTCTGCTGTTTATAGGAGCAGTCAGGATCACACCTGGGATTCATTCCAAAGAGCAGGAACAGGAAAAATCTGTACTTGTACTGCCCAGGGTGAACAAAAGAAAATCCCAGTCCCGAAATGTCACTAGCCTGCAATGGCAAGCTCCAAGCAAGGACAGTCCTACCTTCACCAGAGTTCCTGGTATCTCTATAAATCCTGATATCTTTACCTATATAATCACTAGAGCTAGTCATATCAATATAATTTATGTCCTTTTTATGGCTGCAGCAAAGAATTTGAGAAAAACTGAAATTGAAAAAAATCCCATGAAGACTCCCAACCTCTTGAACTACAAATTTAAAAAAGCATCCAAAAATGATCCAATAATTCTGAGAGTCTGTCATTGTGGAGTCTTTTGGGAGTTTTTCTATTCCTCCATGTGACCAGAGGTCACATTGTGTCTCATCCTCTGCCTCCAGTCCTTAATAGTGCCTGACCAGGCAAAGCTTGGGAGATCCAAACTTTATGTGAGCCTCAGGTAAACACAGGGATGGGACACACAACACAAATGTGAGGGCTCCTCAGCTCCTCAAGGAGCCTAAGGAATTTTTTTGGTCAAACATGTCAGGTCACAGGTGAAGCTCTAACCTTTTGTGAAGCTGTTGCCCAGAGCAGCTGTGGCTGCCCCTGGATCCCTGGCAGTGCCCAAAGCCGGGCTGGGCAGGGCTGGGAGCAGCCTGGGACAGTGGGAGGTGTCCCTGCCATGGCAGAGGTGGCACTGGGTGGGCTTTTAGGTTCCTCCCAACCCAAACCAGTCTGGGATCCTGTGATTCTATGAAGCTCTAAGTGAACTTTGAGCCATTCCCTCCTGTAACGCCCAACCTTTCAAAACAAATAAAGTCCTGGACAGTGTTAGTTTTTGCACTGAAAACCAAAACTTGCTCAAAGATCCTTCCTTTATTCCCTCCTTTTCCTGCCAGCAGCAGCCACCAGCCTGCACAGGTTGTTATTTCAGCTTCCTGCAGATGCACAGGTACAGATTCCCATCACTTTCAACTGATGCCAGAGACAGGGATCTCTGATAGCACCGAGTCAGGCTGATAACAGGCAAGTTTCAGCACCACTCGGCTGATAATTACACAGTTGTGAAAAATACACCAGTTGGCAACAAGCAGGAAATACAGAGTTTGCAATCCTTTGGAAAGCAAGACAACCCTCTGCCCCAGTGCAGCAAGCAGCTCTGTGCTCTCAGGGCTGACCAGGCACTACACATGCACTTCCCAGAGATATCCTGAGCCTCCTGTCTCCAGAGTGGGAGACTTGAACCTGAACCTGAACCTTTCTGGTTTATACACCAAGAAAAACCCACCCTGCTCCCTTCTCCTTGTGCTGTTAAAATTACTTGTATCCTGTAGCACAAGACAGAGAGGTCACAACATCAGTCACCTGTTGAAAGTGGTCAGAGCATGCACAGGGAATCTAACATTAATCCCAGTTTCCTCACACATCTTGCTAGCTCCTGAGGTACAGCCTCCTTTACCCCTTCCTTGTCATTAATCAATGTAAATACATGTAGTGCTCACTTACAAGTGCAGGAAAAGTAAAAGAATGTATTTGATAATCTTATCTAAATCACAGAATCACAGAGCCATGGAATATCCTGAGCTGAAAGGGACCCACAAGGATCATCCAGTGCAACTCCTGGCCCTGCACAGACACCCCAACAATCCCACCCTGTGCATCCGTGAGAGCTTTGTCCAAATGCTCTAATTTGGCTCCAGCCAAAAGAAAGCATTTTCAAAGATGTAAAAGGAGTTAAAATACAAATGTTCTCCCTCGCCCTTCCCTGCATTTACAATTTGCTTTCAAAGAGTTGAGAAAGTGCAGAACTGTGATTGCAGGACTACAACATCCAGAGCTGGATATGCTAAAACATCTTCAAATAACCTCCAAGCAAACAACCCTGTGAAATTCACACTCACCTGAATGTGGTCTGCCCAATTCTCCTCAGTCATGGTTTTCTGAAAAGACAAAATCACTGCTGAGCCATGGTAGGAAAGGGAGGATGTTCCATACAGCAAACTAGAAATGAACACCTCATTGTCCCCACTGGCATCACCTGTGACCAAGGAATGCAACCTGGACACACAGGACACCTCAGCTCCTCAGTGTCTCCAGCTGAGGCATGGCAGAACACAGCTTGGATGAGGGAGCTCTTACACCACAGTACATGAAACATAAAAATTCCTATGCAGTTTGTGCCCAGACTCATCTCTCCAGCCAGCCATGGGGAGCTATCCTGAACGCTCCAGCCAAGGGAGAGATCTCAGGGGTCATCTGCAAGGCTGAGCCTTCAGAATATAAAAATACAAATTTTCTCAACAGTCAAATAATGAAAAATCCTCTGGAATAATGAGTTTTGGGAAAGTAAACTGATAAGGTAATATTCCCATTCTAATGCAGTTCAGAACCAAACTTGGGGAGAAACTCAGGAAGGGACCTGCTCTCCACTCTGCCAAGAACTGCATGAGACCCAGCATGAGTCTCACCACAGAGCTGGCAGAGGAAACAGGGAGTGTCAGTGTCACTTTTATGGAAATATACAAGAGCAAACAGGGAGCAAGAGCCTCAAAGAAAACAGCTTTGAGATATCCAAGCATGTAATTTAAATATTAGTGAGATAAAGGAGACATTTAACCAGAGCTCAGACACAGCTGAGAATGGTAAACAGAGAGCACCAAAGAACTCTCAGAAGAAGGGACTGTGTCCAGAAACAGCTGCCAAATGTACCTTAATGGAAATAACTGGCCAGCTTGGATACTTTAAAGCAAGCAAATTCTCCAAAACAAAGGAAGTGGAAGGCCAAAGAGAGCAGAACACCAGATCACGAATTCATTCCCTCTGCTAAACAAATACACCTGGAGAAATACTCTCTGCTCCCTCCGTGCATGACCAAGCTCCCTACAGTGACATCATCCAACATTAAAGCTCTGAGATGCAGGAGGCTGAAGTGTTCCATCCTCCCCATCTCCTCTGGCAGGGGGTTTGGCAGGCAGCAAAGACACATCAGAGGCTTCCCTGACGGATTGGGAGGGCTTAGAAGCAGAACTTGTAAAAAACCCATGATCATAAAATATTAATACATTTTGATTATCTCAATTAAGTTATTAAAAATGTAAATGTAACCAAAATCCTCATTCCCCGCACACAACACAGCACATACCTCAACAAATCTCTTGTAAAAGAGGTAATTCAGGGTTCTCAAGTGCCGCTGATTTATGACATTAGGGCAGAGAGCTGAAAGAAGGAAAAAGACATTTAAGTACGCAGCATTTCCTGGAAGTTTTACTGTCTAGACATTACACTTTTCCTTCCCCAGTGTCAGACTGGGTTTGTGGAAGGCAGGATGCCCTCACACTTGGAACAATGAGGGACAGACTCACACACTGTCAGCTTATCTCAACTATAAACTGTTAGTTACACTTTCATCCGTGATTAGCAATGCTAAATCTTGGGTCTGATATCTCTGCTTCCACCAGCCCTGAGCGATAAGATCCACTCTCTGGTTCAATATGCTCCACAGTCAATGACTTCACACCTTTAATTAGGCAGCATCCTCACATGGGCACCGCCTCAGTCTCTAGAGGCTGCATTCTTTCGGGTTTAATTGGACCTGTGTTGTTAATTCATTCAAGCAGTTGTGAACAGCTCACTCAGGATGTAAACTTGTGGCTGAAGTTTATCCGATGAAACGCAGATCCATGAAAGAAGCTCCACATCCACACAAAGAGGGTGGGGAATACTGCTTTGCTGAGCTAGCAAGCCACAGTTGTTGTTATTATTTTTATTGCTGTCACCTTCATTAGATATGGCTCATTACAACTGCAAAACCCAAGACCTTCACATAGCACCTTGTTTTGAAATCCAGCGCAAGGAGAGATAAAGGCTGGCAATAAAAGAAGAAGTGGCATTAGCATAGGTATCTGACAGTTCCTGCTGGATGCTGGGCTGCCTGTACAGGGAAAGGCTTCACCAAAGCCTTCCTTGGCCGTTCAGATGGGGCCAGAACCATCTCACCGGGAGCCAGAGGGAGCAGGGCCAGCAGTCACAAACAGTCACAGAGAACAGGAACCTGCAATTCTCTGTAGCTTCCCTTGAATTAGCACCCACGGGGAGAAGCTGATTCCTCATCCCTTTGTGTGCCCCACACGGGGCATGGCCGAGGACTAAACCTCAGGAGAACAAAGAGTGATCTCTGGATACCAGAGCCTGGCATCACAGGGGTGTGGATTGATGTCCCACTGGTTACAGCAGCTCTTCAGAGTGCCCTGAAATGTCACCTCAGAATGTGAACGTTTCCATCTCAAACAGAAAGGCTTAAAGCTGTTATTTGTAAGTTAATCTTCCACACTGTGGCAACAAATCCTTCCCCTCAAAGCATCCGAGGAAATCACTGCAATTATCCCGCAGGATATTGCACCAGTAAATATGGTGATCTTTCCTCTGGATATTGTCCCAATATCTGGAGGAAAAATCATCAGGTCATGGAAAGGAGCACTCTCTAAAGAATGTAAGATCAAAGTAAACATTAGTAACACCACCACCTAACTTTAAAGTTTTCAAAGCTCTTCAGAAAGAACCATGACATGACCCCTTCAGGCTACCCAAAAGATCCACTGAACAGCCTTTTCTTTGAGCTTCTAAAGGAAATATCCAAAGCACAGGCTCTGGCAGAACTGGGGGAGTTGAATGTTTGTGGAAAAGACAGAGGAACGTGGATGGACTGGAAACGTGTTTAAAGGCACTGGTGATATATTTTATTCTGATGGAGCTGAGTTTGAATGTGGGTTTCTATATTTTATTATAATAAACAAGAGAAGGATGAATCAAAAACACACAGAGAGGTTGGACAGAGAACAGACCGAGAGCAGCCCTGGGAGAAGGACCTGGGGGTGCTGTGGCTCCGAGCTGGACCTGCCCCAGCCCTGAACCCCCTGCCCTGGGCAGATCCCCAGCGTGGGCAGCAGGTCAGGGGGGATTCTGCCCCTGTGCTCTGGGGAGACCCCACCTGCAGAGCTGCCCCAGCCCTGGGTCTCAGCTCCTGTTGGAATTGGGTCCAGAGGAGGCCATGGAGCTGGCCTGAGGGCTGGAGCCCCTCTGCTCTGGAGCCAGGCTGGGAGAGCTGGGGGGGCTCACCTGGAGAGGAGAAGCTCCAGAGGTCCCTCAGAGCCCCTGCCAGGGCCTGAAGGGGCTCCAGGAGAGCTGGAGAGGGACTGGGGACAAGGGATGGAGGGACAGGACCCAGGGAATGGCTCCCACTGCCAGAGGGCAGGGCTGGATGGGATATTGGGAATGAGGAATTGTTCCCTGGCAGGGTGGGCAGGCCCTGGCACAGGGTGCCCAGAGCAGCTGGGGCTGCCCCTGGATCCCTGGCAGTGCCCAAGGCCAGGCTGGACAGGGCTGGGAGCAGCCTGGGACAGTGGGAGGTGTCACTGCCATGGCAGGGGCGGCACTGGATGGGCTTTAATGTCTCTTCCAACCAAACCAATTGGGGATTCTATGAAAAACACGAGGGTGAAGGGTAACTTGTTAAGAGAGACAACAGAATGGAGAGCTGTGCTGGTATTTAACACCTGACTTAAAACACTCTGGAGGAAAATCACCATGGAAATCAGGAGCAAAAAAAGGGGAATAACCTCCTCCCCTCCCTCCAAAGGCATTCCTGTCAAGTTGTACAAGTCATTCCCTTGTTTCTGACAGAGCATCTTCTGCCTGGTGAGGGCTCCCAGGCCTCAGCTGGGGCTGTCACTGGTAACTGCCTGGACATGGGCTGGCAGCTCTTCGAGCCCTGAGGATGTTGGCCAGCTGTGGCTCACCTGCGCAGCTGTGGCCGTGCAGAGCCAGCTGTGGCTCACCTGCGCAGCTGTGGCCGTGCAGAGCCAGCTGTGGCTCACCTGCGCAGCTGTGGCCGTGCAGAGCCAGCTGTGGCTCACCTGTGCAGCTGTGGCCGTGCACAGCCAGCTGTGGCTCACCTGTGCAGCTGTGGCCGTGCACAGCCAGCTGTGGCTCACCTGTGCAGCTGTGGCCGTGCAGAGCCAGCTGTGGCTCACCTGTGCAGCTGTGGCCGTGCACAGCCCTCTCCTGCCCTCTGCTGCCCCGCAGCGCGGCGCTCCCGGCAGCGCGGGCCGGGCGGGGGCGGTCACAAGGACGGAAATCCCACCTTAAACCAAACGGACAACTGGGTGCTCAAGCGACGGAAACATTCCTCCTGGTTCATGTTAAAAACCTTGGGAAGCCCGTGGCAAACACTCGCTCACAGCGCTCAGAATCGGAGGCGCTCGTCTGTCGCTGTTCCAGCAGAGCCCCCCCGGTACCGGGGCTCTCGGGTACCCCTCTTTCCCCTCTTTCCCCTCTGTCCCTTCACTTGGATCTCCCTCATTGGCACGGAGGCACTAAACCCAACAGATGAGGCTGTTACACTTCTTCGAGCAGGATCCTTTCTACCTCAGACTTGGGAATTGTCAACAAAAACCATCACTGAGCTCTCTCTGTGTCCTGGCTGTGCCAAGCCACAGCAGAGAACAGACTCAACCATGCCAACCCTGGGACAGGGCTGTTCCCTCACCTCTGAGATCTGTTTTGACTGAAACTTGCATTTGTAAAGTCGATCTCACAGGGTCTCCAAAGACTATTAAGTAATTAGCTTGGAAAAGCTACAGGCTCGTTAAGCCTGAGCACACTGACCCAGGTGTGAGGAAAGACTCTATAAACTTCAGTTTCCTCAATCACACACCACTTCTGCCCAGCTTCTTCCTCCCCCAATAAGGGTAATTAAATGAAATCCACACACGGTTTATTGGGACACCTTTGGGACTTGGCCCACTTCCCATGCCCTGTTTGGGACTTAACAGGAATACTGAAACACAGCTCTGAAAAAGAACAGGAAGACTAATCTAAGAGGATAGCTTTATTTATTTTTTTTTTTCCTGAGGTGCGAGATCTTTTTTTTAATTGGGCCACCTCCTATCTGGCTCTGAAATTTAGGGCTGGCAGTTCCCAGGAGTGTTGTCAGTTGCTGATGGACACCTCAGCTGTGTTTGGCAGGCAGTGTGATTTACTGTGAGTGGGCAAGAGTGAGCTCAAGCAGTGAAATCTCCAAGTCGATTTGGAACTGCAAGAACTGAGTCACACACAAGCTTGCCTTCTCATAGCCAGAAACCCCATCCTCCTCCAGCCCTTCTCATCAAAGCCACTTCCCTCCCTGCTGCTGCTCTCAGGCTCTCACAGCGAGTGGGAGTCGCAGGAGGAGGAGACCGAAAGCAGCCACAGCATCAGAGAAGCCCAGGTGAGGTGACAAGTGTGAGCTCTGCCTCACCACCAGCATCTGGGGGAGCTGCTCAGAACAAAAGAAATGAGGGTTTCTTTTATCTGTATGCTTTGCCCAGGCTGCTTACTTTTTGTGTAATTTTCCCTCCCAGTCAGACTTGCTTTTACTAAAGAATGGAGAAAGAACACTCAGAAATTCAGTGAAAGGGAAGGGGAGATGGGAAGACAAAGAAAGGCACATTATTCCAGCTGCTAGCATTTCCCAATTCAGTTCCAGCATGCCCAGCACTAAGGCAGCAATTCCTCTGCAGGTATTCATCCCCTTCCAAAGCACTTCAAAGGAGACTGAAGCCACAGTTTAGCAATGTGTGAATTCCTGTTCGTGGTATGATGTAAAAAATAAACACCTACTGTCCGGTATGGGACTGTGGGAGTCACCCAGCACTGGCTTTAGCTGAAGTTCAAACCAGGTGCCCACATCCCCTTTCACACCAGCAGAGGTAGGCAGCCCTCTTGAGCAAGGCCTTGCCCTGCACTGCAGACACTGCAGTTTGCATAGGAGAAAGGGCTGGAAGGACATTTATCTGGAAGGACTTTTGTCTGGAAGGAATGGGATCTGTATTTACCCCAAGGAATCTCCTCACCAGTGAATGGCTGTGGAGGACCAGAAAGATCTGGCCATTATCAGCAGCCACAACATCTGGAAAGTATCACTAGGTCAAAGCACGCTGCATCCCATGGAGTGCACCTGAGCCCAACACATGCTCCTCTTCCAGATTGGAGATTTTTCTTTTCTTTAATTATTATTTTCTTTTCTTTAATTATTATTTATCAGGATTTTGCATGTGAACAGTTACATCATTTCACCTCTACCATTATATCATGCCCTTGGTGGAGCTTTCATAAGGAAAGAGGAACAACAGTTTTCTCTTTGCAGATCATCAAAGACAACACAGCCAACTGAATACCCAACACTGTCAAGGAGGGAAAACTACTGAAAACTAATGAACTCCTGGGAAGCTTTTAATTTTTAAATAAATCACTCCCATATGTCTCAGTTTTCACATGAATGTGCTGGGTTTAAATATATTCACTTCTCTTCCAGTGAGGGTTTGAAAGGTTTATCTTGGTAACTTTTGAACACCAGTCTGAAGATGGGAATATTAATATGCAATAGTGTTGCTGACAGGTGTGACAAGCCCACAATTTGTGGTTAGAAAACCCTTTTCAGTCCAAGAAAAGAGAATTGCATACCTTGGGTTGATGATGGGAACCTCTGTAGGGTAAAAGCTAATGGTGCACCTAAAAGGGTCTGGTGCAAGGCCCCAAAGAGAAGGAAAAATCAACAGTGCCCACTAAGAACCAAAGCAAAACATATTTTGTTAGAGACCTGCTGGTGAAGTGATGGAAAATGTGCCACTTCTCCTGCAAGGCTGCAAGAGCCTTAAAATTCCCCCACCAACCTTAGTTTATGCAAAGAATACAAAGGGCTGTGAGGCTCCTGCTTCCCAAGGGTTATCTCCTCCCAGCTGACGCACCCACAGCTCAAGAAAACAGATCCCCAGTGAATAATGACTTGCCTCTTATGTGAGAGGAATGGAGTCATAACTCAGAGCTGACCATGGTGTGTTTATGCAGAGCCATGCTGAGGTCAGGATTTATTTCAGATCATGACAGAAGCAGTCTATTAGTCACCAGCACTTCATTCTTTGACAGCACAAAGTGATAATTCCCATAACTTGCCAGCTTTGTTTTTTCAATGTCATTAATTAAACCCTGAAATTCCCCAGGATAAATGACAGCAAAGATTCCTTGATGAACGTGGAAGAAGACAAATTGACTTTGTTCTTTATTACTGAGATAACTCCACAATATGTTGTAATATCCCATACCTGAGTCAACGTTGAATCTCTCCAGGAGCCTGAAGATGAGCTTACTGAGCACTTTGCGGTTAAATTTTTCGGGTTTGTACTTGGACAGGCCTTGATATGGTCTGTAACAACACCAGAGAGACACATCTGTGGCATCATCTAAAGGATGTTTCCCAAATAGCAGACATTTAACAGCAGAGAGATCGGGGTTTGTGGGATGTTGAGAAGGACAGGCCCCTGCCTTTCCCAAGATACAGTGAAAAGCCAACAGCACAACCACACAAAATTCAGTCAACCACTTGAAACAAGTCCAGAGGCTCATTTTAAAGAAAGAGAAAGTGAGCAACTCCTTTTCATGTCTTTTTCAGAGCTGTCAGCAGCTATTGCAGCTACACTGTGACTCTGACTGTGCTGCTGGCTCTGAGTGACAGGAGTTATTTGAGTGAGAGGCAATTCAGAAGTGAAAACACACACCAGGAGTTGATGAGCAGAGGAAGGTTAACCACTTGCATCTCTTGTTTTTCTGCCACTTCATCACAGTGTTATCTTCCTGCCAAACCTGTACAACCGATACTGAAAGTCACCCTTGTCTGCAGCAAAGCAGAAGAGGCTGATTGCTCCAACCTCCTTGGGAAGCTTTGATACTGCTCTGCTGCTGGGGTGTCCTGCACAGGATTCATCTTGGCAGGAATAGAGCATCTGTCAATAGCAAGGATTCCTCTCTTCTACAGCCTGGGCCATTGGAGAAGGCTCTGACACAGCCACCAGAATTTTCCCTTTTTCAGCCAAAGAGTCAATATATTGCACTCCCTTACACTGGGACACAATCACAGCCAGCCAGCCAGGGGACAGACACACAGTGCTCTGGCAGCACCTTGGCCCCAGCTGTTCAGAAGGACAAGTGTTTCTACCTTACGATGTCTCTGATATTGAAGCTGGGCTCACACCATGTGTCCAGGGTCTGCAAGAGCTTCCTTTGGAGCTCCGGATATTCTGCCACATATTCTTCCACCAAGTTGGCTTTATCCTGGAGCAGTAGTGGGGTACACATCTAGGAGAAGGAATTATGTTTAAGCACCATGCCCTGCCTTTGATCCCCATGGAGCAGGAGAGCGAGTCCAACCCTGCCCAAGCCACCAGTGCTGCCTACAGGAGTGCTGTGACATTTGTAACACAAATATTAGCAAAACTTCAGTGCAGCAGAGTTCTGATCTCTGCCTCAGTGATGAGCCCAGCCAGGATTTGTTATAGAGGGGCTGCAGCCAGAAGAAAACAGGTAAGAAGTGTAATGGGGGCTAATAAAACACTCTGTGCCTAACCTTGATGGAAAGGTACATCAACAACACAACAGGGACTTCTTGGGAATGGAGTAAAGCCTCAGGTGAAAGGCAGCAGGACTTGGAGGGCCCTGATGGATCTCCTGCTAACAAAAGGTGGATCTGATGACAGAGGAGCCTGCAGAGAAAATGACTCACCTTCTCTACATCTTGATCTGGCTGTAATTTCAGCTTAATACTCAGCATGGCTGCCTAGAAAACATGAAAAAAGTTGTGTATTTAGAAGAACCCTACAGTGGATAAATGGGCATTATTCCAAAGTGAAATAAAAATGCTGTTATACACATTTTTAATGTATTAATTATTTCTGTAATGTTGTCAAGCAAAATCCTGCAAACATTTGGCCACATTCATTCCACAAAAGTACAAGAACACTCCTGGCAGAGCTGCATATCTGAGTATCAACAGCCTCTGGAGCAAAAATTAAAGATCAGGTTGTTGGGCAGAAAGCAAGTGAAGCACTTGGACAAAACCAGCTGGGATAGATATTTCCTATCTATGGAAAAACACCTGACCCACCATACCATTCTGAGCCACCCTTATCAGTTTTGCTCTGCCTCTGAAGTTTTGTAAAACAATTGCATTTTGTGAAAGCAACTCAAGATTTTAAACACCCTGAAATCAAAAGGTTACAGTTTCTCTAATTCCTGAGTCATTTCACAGCCCTGAAAGCACCAGGGTCACCACAGGCAGCAAGATGGGAAGAATTGTATTTTTCCCTTTCATGGGATCTCTGAATCTTTGATAAGCCAAGACCTGCCACGTTCACAAACTGCCTCCAAATCAGGATCTTCTAGAACCTGATGGGATGAACTGCAGGAACTCAAGCTCAGAAGAGCTGGTTCAGCCATGGCCTGTCCCATCCCAGCTGGGGAGCACAGGAATGGATGAAGCTCTAACTGTTGGGAGACACAGGCACGGAATATGATTTACAGGAGGTGAGAGTGTCTCATTTCTGTAGTATG
Organism: Calcarius lapponicus; assembly: GCA_039654755.1. Classification (NCBI taxonomy): domain Eukaryota; kingdom Metazoa; phylum Chordata; class Aves; order Passeriformes; family Fringillidae; genus Calcarius; species Calcarius lapponicus. The sequence goes on along the minus strand of JBBFKN010000012.1, from coordinate 4,064,084 downwards.
TGAGAATACTTGGATCTCAAATACAGAATAAGCACTTAATGGGTGGCTTTAATATAGTGCCCTGTGCCAGTAACTGGGGCAATCAGGGCAAGGAGCCTTGGAGCACCTCCTTGTGTTAGTGCTGAAGAGGGAACCAGGGATGAGGAGGCTGGACATGGAGTGTCCTTCCAACACCTCTGCCAAGTCAGGCTGCATTTTCCCAAAGGGCTGTGAGCAGTGCAGAGCAAGCAGACATCTGTGATCCTGGCAGAGCACGTGTGCAGAACTGACCAGCAATGGGATGGAATCCACTGAGCTCACAAACACCTGTTCATTCAAATCAGGATAAAACCAGTGTGGTAGGGCTTGGAGGAAAAGTTCTTCTCTTCCATAGGTCTCCTTGCTCTTGGAGATTGATTTTGATTTGAGAGAAGACCAGGAAAATGACACATTTGTCAAAATGGATACACATTAGAGCTGTGCTAATTGTAGGAATATAGAATTGTAAATTGGTTTGGGTTGGAAGGAGCCTTTAACAGGCAACCTAGCTGTAACCCCCCTGCAGTGAGCAAGGACATCTTCAGCTGGATCAGGTTGCTCAGAGCTGCTGTCCAGCCTGACTTGAAATGTTTCCAGAGATGGGACAGCCATAGCTTCTCTAGGCAACCTGTGCCAGGGCCTCACCACCCTCACTGCAAAAATATCTCTTATATCTAATCTAAATCTCCTCTCTATTAGTTTAAAACCATCACCTCTTTTCCTACCACTCCAGGCCCTGCTAAAATGTTTGTCCCCATTTTCCTAATAAACCCCGTAACACATAAACCAAATGCAGTACCAAGTGTGTATTTCCCCAGGGAAAGAGAACCCCACCATTACATGTCACCTGCATGAAACTTTTCTGGAAGAAAGACAGAATAACCAAGTGGGGGAAGGCACATGCCTTGAAATAAATTTCCTGTGATGACTCAAGTGCCACCTGAACTCACCTCATCACTGGCACATGTCCTGCAGGGCCACACAAGCACCAGACACCTCCCAGCTCACCCCTGCTCACAGCAGCAGCAGTGGATTATGTTCCTTTCTGGGCAATTCGTGCCTGTATTTCACCCACTGCATCACAGACTGCGTGTGCAAAAGCAGAGAACCAACACATGCCATGGAAATTCAGCTGCTCTATCCTACTGCCCCACTTAGAAGTGGGAAAACAGTTTTTTCTGTTTGTTTTGTTTTAGGTTTGGTTTTGGGGAAGTTTGCATGGTTTGTTTTTTTTTAACACTGCTTCATTGGAAGTCAAGGCTTCATCTTCAAAAGAGAAATCAAGAGAAGAACTTGAAGTGACAAAAAGAGGAATCACCATTAATGCAGAGACTGAAGAGAAATACACAGGAGCATTGCTTAGCCCAGCTAAACCTCAACCAAACCTCTCCATCTCCAGACTTTATAACTATTCCACAAGTCACAGGCAAAGAGCTGCTTCTTTCCTCTCACATTATCAGTTTAGCAACACAATGTTCAAGCTGAGTGATTATTCTCAGGTTGAAGGTTGCTGTTTCTGGTGTGGATGTGAAAAAGGGGGTTGGGTCTCCAAAGCTTTGGTAGCTGGTTTTGCTTTCCTCCCATCTCCTCAAATTTGCTGAATCAAAATAAATCATAAAAAAAAAAATAGAAAAAAAAATAGAGAAGAAAATATTTGCAACTCTCCAGGCCTTGTTTCATCATTTGATCTCATTAGTACCTCCTATTGTAGCCTTAGTTTTAACTGCAACATCCAACAGCTCCCTAATGGCTTTTTAATGTTCAGATTAACCTAATTGCAGCACTGTTATCTACATGGCAGAGGTTTATCTCCAGCTCTACTAACTGTACAGGTGACCTAATCAGATGAACATGTGTGGTGTCAGGTTGGGTTTTCCTCTTTCCCTGGTTGGATATTCCACCCTGTCCCCAAGGGTGTAGAACAACAGATGTTCATTTGTCCAGAGTGTGGGGAGCCCTCCCTTCCCTGCCCAGGGCTGGCAGACACAGGCCTGGAGGGCAGAGGGGCTCCAATCCCACAGAGATTCATGGAGTCTGCACGGTTGGAAAAGACCTCTAAGATCACCAAACCCAACCATCAACCCAGCACCACCACAGCGTTCACTGCCAAACCACAGCCCTGGGTGCCACATCCACACGTTGTTTTGAACATCTCCAGGGATGATGACTCCATTGCTCTGGGCAGCCTGGCCCATAAGCTGGTTTTTAACAGCAATTTAACATCTTCCAGCTGCAGCAGGTAATGGAGCAGGCAGAGCAGTGGTGCTGCTGGCAGAGCCTCCTGCAGCAGGGAACACTCCGGGAGCAGGGCACTGCCTGCTCCATGCCTGAAGCTACACGTGGAAGGAGAAGCGTGAGCTGGGCCCTGGAAACAGGCACCAGGCTGGATCAGGGTGCAGCTCCAGGGGCTGGGCTGAGCAGGAGGCCAGCAGAGATAACATCAGCCTGTTTACAATGGGAATAGTAAGAGAAGAGATATGAGTAACTGTAATAAAGATGAAAGTGCTTAGCAGCTGTGTCTGTGGTCTCAACTCCGAGCTATTTTAAGATTTTGTTTTGTTATTATCGTGTTTTGAATTGTTTCACTCCACAAACAAGTTTTGTGTAAAAGGACCCTATTTTTAACAGTCTGTTTACGGCCGATAAGATCTCCAGCAAAGCAACACCTCATTCGCAGGCTCATTTGACTCGGAAAACAAACACTTGAATGAGGCCGAGCAGGCTGTAACTGAGCGGGTGAGAAACCCCCTCCCCACCCAGAGCCAGCACTGCCCATCCGCGGTGCTGGGCTGGGGGCGAGCCAGGGAAGCTGCAGTCCGGCAATCGCGGGCATCCAGCTGCGGATCCTCGGGCTGGATCAGCAGGGCTGCCCAGATCCCGGACAGCAGAAACCCCCCGGCTTCACCAGCTGGTCATAAGGGCCAAAACCCGAGGCAGGATGCAGGAACATGGGCAAGCTCTGGGGAATGCTGAGATACTGACACCTATCAGGGTCTACGCACTCCCTCAAACCCCAAAGAGAGTATTATTGTCATGGCTGGTGGTACAAGGAGCCTTTGCACAAAAATGTTTCATCCACAGAGAGTTTCTAGCATAATCTAATAACAGCAATAATTATCATTATTGCAGCACAGAAAAATGTTCAACCTGTATTAAACTCCCACGGATGACACCAAACCTGGGGGAGGCTGGTCCCTCTCTTGCCTTGAACCCCCAGGCATGCCTGGGAGCAGGATGTGATGAATGCACTGCACGCCCTGCTTAAGGCAGGAGAAAAGCTGATGCCCATTGCCTGATCCAACTCCCAAGTCTCCTCATCCTTGGGGGGCTTTGGGCCATTGTTTGACTTAATGATGGTGAATGCAAAAAAATCTCATCTGGACATTTTCTAATAGTTTTGTATCTCAAGGATCAATCCCTAAAATACAGCAGAGGGCTGGCTGAGTCTGGGGCAGAATTGAAAGCTGGGCAACACTACACTGAATTCCACCCAACCCAGGTGTAGGTGCACTGACCAAAGGAGGGAGGAAGTTTCCTAAACCCGTTCAGGCATGTTCAGGCCCAGCCACAAGCACCAGAACACTCCTGCAGTCACACAAATGCAACCCACGAGTATGGGAACGTGGGGAGTGCTCTGGAGCACAGACACCCTGCACCAATACCTGCTCCTCTTGGCTTGTTTTGAATGCAGTTGGCTCTGTCTCATCGAAAAATGACTATTCTTTCCACGTACAGTACGAGGTGCAGGAAGCCACACAAGATCTTATCTGCAAGGGCATGTGCATTTGGGTGGTGTCTGCGCTGACAATTTCTGCAGTTTTCCCACGGTGGGGTTTGCAGCAGAGGAATTGTCTCGTGCAGGAGAACTGCTTGGAGTGCTGAGGCAGGACAGACACCAGTGGTTGCTGATGACTCCTGCTCTTGGCTCTGCTGCAAGTGAGCTGGGACAGCGCAAACACAGAGATGGCTGTGCCTGACTGAGTGCACTATCTCTGAACACACGGCGAGGGAATTTCTGAAAACCCAAAAAATAAACAAAACAACAGAAGGAGACTTTGCAGAGGAGGAACCAACGTCAACTCCAAGAAAATCACAGTGATCAAAGCCTGGATAATGGAAGAAAAAATTGAGTAAAAGGCACACCAGGTATTAATCATTGGGCACATCTGTTTTGTATTTTGGAATCACTCATTTCAAACTTGAGGCTAATCAGCTTTGCTGAGCTCTCAGAGTGCATCACTTCAAGGGGATGACATCAGGTTGGATGGTTGATTGCTTCCTGCTCAAAGGGCACTTCATACACAGCTGGCTGTGGGAAGGTCTGCAGAAACCAGGGAAACACAACATTCCTCAGGTCCACACTCAGGAGACCAGGGAAGAGTGAGACCATCAACATGGAGCAGTGACAGGTTATTCCCAGCCAAAGAATTTGAGGCAGAGGGAGAGAAGTACAAGTCCAGGCTGGAATATGCACAGGTGAGGGAAGAGGGAACTGAAGCCTGCCCTCTCTGATTTGTGTCCCTCAGGTCACTCAGCAGTTTTAGGTGGGGTTAACTGCTTGGCTCATTCTCTGAGCATTGCCCACCTCACCAGACTCAGACTCTGCAAAGCTGGATCTGCTGCACATCCCCGGGGCTGTCCCAGAGCCCAGAAATTCTGGCAGTAGGAGCAGAAATCTGCCATGTGATTTATGACTCCCAGCAACGCTGAAGCTCCTTCCCCAGCACTGCCCAGGCACAGCCCAGGGCAGAGGTGGCTCTGGAGGCTGGGAAGGGCAGCATGGCCCAAGGCCCTGGGCTGGCTCCCTCTGCTCCAGACGGGCATCACCGGGCAGGCCACGTGCCACTACAGCAGCAGGGTATGTTCAGAGGAAGAAGGGGTGGATACTGAAACATCATCATCTTTATGGGTGAAACAACTGCTGTAACATTTTCCTTCGGCTTCTGAGCCAATATGTTTCTTAATTTAAAAGAAAAAAGGAAATACAAATTAACACACTTTAAAATATAGTAGAGCTGAACATGGCTTTGTATAATCAAGGTGGTGAATGGAGATAAGAAGCAATATCAGAGACATTTTTCCTGGCCTGAGAACAGCTCAGAAAGAGCCAGAGTGAGGAAATCAAAAATCTGATTATCCATCAATGTGCTCAATCAGTGCTAACACTGATCTCTACTGACAGATCTGCAGAGATACACTGTGTGTAGTCCAGCACCATGGATGAAGTAGGGCTACAAACACCAACACCCCTGACTCTGTTCACAAAATCCCTGTGCTGAAACTGAAGGTCATGATGGGCATTTTACACTTCTGAGCATTTGTGCTCCTTTAGGTTTAACTCTGGTCAATCACCCTTTCTATTATGTCTGTAGCAGTATTGCTGACCAAAACCTCAGTCCTCTGTCTACACAACTTTTTCTCTGGGTATTCCAACATATTTTATGTCAAATTTTAACTGAACTCTACCAGATAACCCACGTTATCTCAATTGAAAGAGCAAACATGAACCACATTTAACATACAAGCCTTCATTATTTCTAGAAATTGATGGATAAAACATCAGATGAAAAAATATACTCTGCTTTTGAAAACAGAGAAATCTGAACAGACAGCAACTGGAAATTCTGTTAAAAATAAAATACTACTGGGCTTCATCTAATATTCTTTTTTAAGAACCAAAGTGATGAAGGGGAGAGAAACTCTGCGAATCACTGACACAGAGGCTGGAGTGGGAGGTCTCTCAGGCCTAGGAATATTTCTGCTTGTCAGAGGCTAAAAAGATTATTTATTGTTTCCTTCCTAAACCCAGCTCCACTGCCACCTGTTCAGAATTTACTATAAAGCTGTTAAACAAGACGAGAACTTTGATGCTGACTGTGAAAACAAGTTTCACTGTATCTGACCCGAGCAGCACTCACTGCTGATCCAGAAGCAAAGGAATTTGATTTTTTTCTTTAAGCACAGCTATCTTTTTACCTTTATAAGCTGTTTAAAAAATGTAAATAAAATAACTCAGTGGACAATAGAGGGCATTCATCCCCGAGAAAGACAGCCGCCACCCTTAGACATGAAATATCGCAGCACATTAAGTCATGAGACCCCGCTAATCAAAGCTGACAGGGCCCTGAATGTGATTTCTGCTGAGACTTAGCGATATCATGGGGCACTGAAGCATGCACAGCCTGCCAGACTGCCCCTGTTCATGTGACAATGGCTTTTATTCCCCAAAGGGGCCTGCGAGTGACAAGAGTCCCCTTTGTCTCCGGGCTCCCGCATTCGCAGTGCAAGAGAGGTTCATTCAAGCAGCCCCAGACACTCTTTGAAAGGCTGAAGTGTAACATAAGATGACCATGAAACACTAGCTTGCCTTCTGCCTACCCCTCATTCTTCTCCAGCACAGCCTGGCCTATTCAGGGCCTCTCGCAGCCCCGCTCGCGCTGCATTACCCCCGGTCTGCTGAATCCCAGCATTGTCCTGCAGCACCCAGCGCCCTTCATACCCCAACGGGGTGTCCTTCCCCAAGCCCAGTGTGCTTCCCCAAGCCCAGTGTCCTTCCACACCACAACGGGGCATCCTTCCACACCACAACACCCAGTGTCCTTCCACATCAGAACAGGGTGTCCTTCCCCAAAGCCAGTCTCCTTCCCACACCAAATCCATCCAGAGTCCTTCTTGCACCACTTCCACTGACACTCAAGTGCTCTTCCCACACCAGAAACACCCACCACCCCTCCCACACACTCCAAATCCACCAGCACCCAGCACCCTCCCCATACCAAATACCCCAGTGCCCTTCTCACACCAAATCCACTGCCACCCAGTGCCCTTCCCACACAGCAGTGATCCAGGGCATTCCCATGGCACGTCCTCCCACAGCCAGCACCCTTCCCACACGGTGTTTCCCTGGTCCCAGCCCCTTCCCCACACGGTGCCCCAGGCACAGCCCAGGTGGAGGGTGGCATGGAGCCACGGCTGCCTTCGGAGGGGTTCTGGGAAGGGGACAAGGCTGCTGTGCTTCACTGGAACTCCCTGAGTGGGAGTGCCGAACCCTCCCGTGTCCCCAAGCCATGGGGCCCACAAGGAGCAGATCTGGGAACCCTCACTGCTCTCACTGCACTCTCAGAGCTCTCACTGCTGCTCCAGCAGCTGCACGCTCCCGTCACAAAAGAAAGACAAAACGCCAGACAGCCCGGACACCTCAAAACCCAGTTCCACATCCCTGCTGCTCCCCAGCTCCCAGGGCCTGCCTGTTCCCCGCATCCCGGGAGCACAGTGCCATCCGCTGGCGCTGCTCCCCTGCAGGTGCCTCCTCAGCACAGCCCGTGCTGCTAAAGCACAACCAAACCTGTCCCTAGTCCCCTCTCCTGTGCCCCGTGCCAGCACTGCCCCAAGCGCCGGGCTCAGCCTCCCACCAGCTCCCCCAAATCCCGGCCAAGGGAGGGCCAGAGGTGCTCCAGCAACAAACTGCCACAGGCATCCCCAGGGAGCTCTGGGATCTCGTTTTCCCAAGGGAACCTTCTCCAAAACCTCCATGAGGGAAAGGAGCCTTAACTCTCATGGCAGAGGACATTCATGGTTTGCACACCACAGACAAAGGGAATAACCTGCTCTAGAATAAATCACAGAATCCCAGACTGGTTTGGGTTGAAAGGGACCTGAAAGCCCATCCAGTGCCACCCCTGCCATGGCAGGGTCACCTCCCACTGTCCCAGGCTGCTCCCAGCCCTGCCCAGCCTGGCCTTGGGCACTGCCAGGGATCCAGGGGCAGCCACAGCTGCTCTGGGCACCCTCTGGGCCACAGCTGCCAGGGCCTGCCCACCCTCACAGGGAGGGACTTCTTCCTGATATCCCATCTAAATTTATCCTCTTTTAGCTTAAAATAGTTGCCCTTGTCCCATCACTATCTACCCATGAAAAATGTAATCTCCCTCTTTTTTATAAACCCTTTAAAGTACTGAACTGTAAAATTCCTGTGTTTTATTGCAAATACAGCAAGGAAATAAATAATGGCAGTCAGGATTTGTATGGATTTCTATCCTTTCAGGTGAGAGACTGAAGAGCCAACAATCCTACATGAGTCTGCTTCACTGCCCCAGCTGAGAGATGGGGAAGGGAAGGACAGACGGACACCCACAGCCACTGCAATGCTCAGAGCCGCAGCTCCAGGTTGTTTGGGGTTAGCTTGACTTAGGTATGTTCAGTCCCCAAGGGCAGTAAAAGACTTCCTGTTATTTTTGAAGGGAATTCTATTCATCCTTCGGGTAACAAAAGAAAGCTAGAAGAAAGCTATGGCTGAGAGTGAGAAGCTGTTGAGGTTTCCTATTCTTCACACTGGGAATGAGCAGTAAATGATCTCTGCTGCGGAAGAAAAAACAGAACAACAATTCCACCAAAAAATCTAGAGCTTTCCAAAGCTGGATCTAGAAAGAACTGTATTTCTAATGAAAACAACAAATATTTTTGGAGCCATGAACCTAAAAATCCCACTTGAATGTAATCAAATAAGACATTTCTTCATGTTGTAATTGTCAAATATTCACATTCAAAAACTTTTTGAGCACAAGACTAAGTCTCAAGCAGCTATCAGGGAACTTTGAACTAAATACAAAATATCTTTGTTTCATTATTGAAAGAAATCAAAAAGAATGGGATTCCAGGATGTCACCTGGAATTCAGCTGTACTGAAGAATTTTAGGATTTTAAGATTGCTATTTCTAAGATTTTAAGAATGCTGTTTGAGTTTTACTTTTGCTTAACAAGGTCAAGTTGTTATATACCATCCAAATGAACCATGCTTCTGGGAGAAAAACAAACCCTTTTGCCTTTAAAAAAGAAAGATCATAGCATAGTTGGGAGGGACCTTCAAGACCATTCAGTTCCACCCCCTACCATGGGCAGGGACACCTTCCTCTACTCCAGGTTGCTCCAAGCCCTGTCCAAGCTGGCCTGGAACAATTCCAGGGATGGGGCAGCCATGCTGGAGATGCTGCAGCGCTGTAAAACAGGGTAAAGCACACCAGATCCTGGGTCTGGTGAACTCCTGCTGGTGTCAACCACCCAGAGACAGACACAGGAGGTGTTACACATTTGGAATATGAGCCTCAGAGGCTTCAAAACTCCTCCAACTGAGAGCTAAGGCTGGGGCAGTCACATGGGACCAGGGAGGTTTTCCAAGCCCTCTGGCTGCAGGTGGGCTGGAGATAGCACAGCAGGTCTATGACCAAGGACTAAAATCCCTTCTTTTCTTGCTAAGGACAAGGAAAACAAAAAAGAATACAACCATCCCCTTAAATTCTCCAAATTAAAGCCTATTAACCCATTACTTTCAAAGGTCAGCAAAGCAGTGGAGGAAGGATTCCCAGGCATTCTGTCCTCAGTCAACAGAAAAGCCAAGGTTGAGCCCAGGCTGCTCCTGTACATGGGAAGAGCACACTAAGCTGCAGCATTCACAGCGTGCAGCTGCTGGAATGAAATGGAATTCACATTGAAATGCATCCAAAAAAAAGGACACAGACATTCACAGAGAGCTGGCAAGGTAAATTTATTTGAAAGACATGACCCACCTCTTTGTAATGGCCCTGGAGATAAAGATGACTGACATGTTCAAGCAAATAGTTCCGGTCTGCTGTGTGGAGCTGGTAAATGCTAATCAGAGGGTCAAGCAGATTAGCTGGGCACTGGGAGAGCATTCCGAGCACACGGGCCTGCAGCTTCTTCAGCTTGGTGCCAGACTTCAAAAAACAACCAAAAAACAATCAAACACAGGTTTGGTAAAGATGGCTGCGATTCAACGGTGGTTGAAAGCACAGCTTGTTTAAACAGAGCAAGCAAATTCCTCTGGAAGGGATTCTCCGATTTCCCCACGGAGTCTGCAGGCAGAAATCACAACAGTATGATACACTCTTTTTCCACAGCACCCACTTTAAGAACATGAAATGTTTGTGGGGTAATTCTGGAGAAGGGATAGGGCCTTGTGCAAAAGTAAAGTCTGAAACTGGAAAAATGCCCTGTGGGCTAACAGAGCTTTTCAGAAATTCTCCCCCCTAGTTCCCAGAAGAAAATCTTTGAATCCAGCGACTCCCCTCCAGGGAGATCTCACCTATCAGACATAAGAATTCAATTTTCATTCCCAGGCTTGCTGCTGGGTGCATGAAGGGTAGGAAAAGCAAAAGCACCATCAAAAGATGCACAGACACAGATATTTAAATCCTTGTGCTCCCACATGAACATTCACTCATGACACAGGAATTTCAGCGCCAGTAGCACTTCACTGATCCTGTAATGGCAGAGCTCAACATCTAACCAGAGCCATTCGGAAAAATGGGAAAGGAAGCAACACAAATATAAAAGTATCCTGCAGTTCAGAGCCAAAAGCTCACAGAAAAGAGAAAATCTCAGTAGGTCAGAATATCTGAAGGCAGAAGGAATGGTAAACATTAGGACATATAATCTGATGACCCAACTTTACAGAACTAATCATCCAGCTGCTGAAAAGGCAGGCTGTTCCCATTTTCTGCATTCCCACCATATGGCAGGAATTAAGCAATCCTAAAGTAACTGGCTTCTATTTGCAGAGCTGGAAGAACACACAGAGCAGATTTCTGCAACTGGCTTTCTCCTGACAGCAGGGATGAGGGTTCCAGTGGGAGAGCCTCCAGCCTGGAAAGGCTGCAAGAGCAATGCTTGATCAAAGTGGTTTGATCTAGAGAGATGAAATCCCAACTTTGGAGGGGAAACAGCTCTGGCAGCACAGCTCCCAATATGATTTCATTTTCAGGCCAGCATGCCACAGATAACATCTCACTGTGTTTCACACCTTGTCACACTCTGTATAAGGCTACAGAGAAGATACTGGACTTTGGAATAAAGTGAAACTAGAGATACTTGAGGAAAAATCAATTGCTCTCTCCTCTCTCCAGCTCTCTTGCTTTCTCTTTTTCTAACCTGTGGGACAGCAGGATGTGCTTTTATCCAAAGCTGCAGCTCCGTGGTGATGCAATACCCCAGGGAATGCCCTTTCCCCTTCCAATCACTGCTGCTCTCCAGCATGGCCAGGAGTCCTGCCAAAGGGTCCTCCAGTCTGGCAAAGCCCCGCCTGATTTCTTCCTTGAGCTGCCGAGATACAAAACCACATTGTCATGTACAAAAAGATTAGTGAATCCTCCCTTCCCCCAGCTGAACACAAAGCTTTATTTTTTTTTAATTTAATCTATTCAGAGAGGTAACTGTTGCTATTCAGCCACCATCCGCGCCTCCAGTGACTTTTCATGTCATTACAGATTCCTTCATGGCTCACTGCACCTCAAACCCAATGGGAAAAGCAGCAATTGTCCACACTAATTATCCCATAAAGACAGAGAAGTTGTTCTGTGGGGCAGACAAAGGGGCTTGGGATTTGGGGGAGGGGGAGAAGTGAGCTGGAGAGAGGGGTGTTATTGGAAAAATGGCAATATTGAAGGTAGAGAAGTGGGCTCAAAAACCTCCTGGTCTTCTAAGATACCTGCAAGGTGTAGTACAAGAACCTCTCCTCATGGCTGCACCACAAACCTGCACGTTTGACCTTATGCCCACTTCAGCCACAATAGTGCCCATAATCAGAATATTTGGGAGTCTCAAATTAGTTTGGATTTTACACTCAGATCAAAGTGAATGAAATTTCTGAGTTCAAATTCTGTAGATTGTCATCCTCCAGATTTGTGCTTCTTCCCCAAAAAGCTCCCTGAGCACCTCCTGCTCTGCACACCTCCATGAGCCTAAAGGCCTCACAAAGGGGCTCAGAACATGGGAAAACTCCATGCCATAAATCTTAGGAATCCCAGGGTGATGTGTTTAGAAATGTGAAGGAATTGGACCCTCACTTTGTGAATGTTAATAGGCTACTTACTCCCCATCTGGTAGAAGTGATAAATTAGCAGGACTGAGCAGTATCTCTATCATGTTTACATTAGAAGTAGTTTCCAGGGAGCTGGGAGGGTTGGCAGGGTGAGGAAGGTGGCATCCTCAGTACCCACACAGGACCTCTCACTGCATGGTACATCACCAGCGTGGAGCAGGGCGAGAGCAGAGACAGAAAACAAGAAATCACTGAGAGCAGCTGCTCTCTTTCTTTTCTGGCTAAAAAGCCAAATCCAAAAGATGCTCATTCCTGCTGCAGCCAGCACTTGTAATTTACTGGATTCATGGCCCCATTCGGAGCTTCCAGTGGAAACAATATAAAGTTTGAAGAGCAACATGGAAAACAAAATAAAATCTACAGAAAATTTGCCAATGAATTTTTTCTTTTTTTATTCATCGACAATTTTTACTGGAAGACAGTTGTTTTCCAGAGTGTCTTTCATGTCTGGAAAACCCACAGAACCTATGGTTTATGACAGAAACTGTTTTTTTCTCAGTAGGCTATAAAGGCAGTATGAAAAAGCTGATGACTAACGGAGATGGGACTTTAGATAAGAGATTTCTCCCTCTAAGTAATTTTCCCTGTGGCAAGAGTTTGCAATGTTAAACACAGGGCTCCAACTTTGCTGGGAGATGCAGCAGAAGGCAAAGATGAGCTCTGATCCAACCACAAACATCCAATACAACAGCCAAAGGAAAACAAAGCAACTCGCCAACTCCACTGCACTGTTTGAAAATGGCTTTTTTTCCCCCCAAAAGCCCCACTTCAGCACATTTGGAGCTTCCACCACCCCGCTCAGCTCCTCCTTGGGCTGGAATCTGAGCCTGGGCTCTGGCAGGATGGGCTCCAGCAGACACCAGGTCCTGCTGGCACAGGCAGAGCAGCTCCCAGCACTGACACCATCGCCGGCAGCACGAACTGTGCTCGTCTGTCTGAGTCTGGCCTTCGTACAGTGAGACTGTGAAGAGCTGGGAAAAAGCCTCCTTCCAAGCCTCCCAGCAAGCCTTCAGCTGGGGCATCTACAGTCCGAGGGGGAAAGGCAGAGAACAAAAAGGGTAGACCTAAATCAGAGAGGAAAGAGTGCTGGGCTGCCTGGCTCGTCCCTCTGCCAGAGAGGGATTCCTCTCAAACTTTTTTTCTAATTGCCATTTCCATTTCAATTGATTCCCATGGCAGGGAATGCTCCTTGGGGGGATTTCTACAGCCTGACAGATCATGGGAATAGGAAAATGTTGCTGATGCTCAAACTACACAGTCCTTTATTCAGCTTTGATCCCCTCTTTCTAGTCCCACAGCTCCGGGCAGTCTGCTGATGCTTCCTGGTTATTCCCAAACTGTCATTCCAATGTAGGAAATGACCATTTATTGTAGCCATGTTCCAGAACGAGGGTCACACCCTGGAAGACACATTCCTGCCCATGGTCACTGATTTGAGGCCAAGGGGCTGATTTCCCCCGCTATGGACAGTACTGACCTACAGGCACACACAGCGAGAGGCAGAGAAGCTGCTGCCACTTACCTGCCATTGGGCAGGCTCAGCTGGACTTGAGTCAACTTACCTCAGTTATTGGGGCTGAACATTTGGGGGGCAGCAGCAGCACAACCCACCTGAGCTGCACACAGAGGGCAGAGCAGCCCAGCCCCTCAATACAGAGCCTGCCCTTTCTGTGGGTGCACAGCCCCGGGCATAGCTCAGCCCATCCTGGTGACAGTGTGACAAGCACAAGTCAGAACCCACTGGGACATTCCTGCTGTGGCCCCCCACAGCAGCTGGGCTCACCACAGCCCTCCCCATTGCTCCAGAAAGGCTTTCCTTGGGCACCCTCCAAGCTGAGAAACACCTTCCTGCTCAGCACACAGCCTGGAGGGGGGACACACCTGCAAACCCCACTGGGGATCTGCAAAGCCCAGGTGACACTGGGCTGGCCAGCAGAGGAAAGACATGGAGCTGTAGGAATGAATCTAAATGTTGGTCTGATGGCTGGAGCCTCTGCTCTGGAGCCAGGCTGGGAGAGCTGGGGATGCTCACCTGGAGAGGAGAAGCTCCAGGGAGAGCTCAGAGCCCCTGCCAGGGCCTGAAGGGGCTCCAGGAGAGCTGGAGAGGGACTGGGGACAAGGGATGGAGGGACAGGACACAGGGAATGGCTCCCACTGCCAGAGGGCAGGGCTGGATGGGATATTGGGAATGAGGAATTGTTCCCTGGCAGGGTGGGCAGGCCCTGGCACAGGGTGCCCAGAGCAGCTGGGGCTGCCCCTGGATCCCTGGCAGTGCCCAAGGCCAGGCTGGGCAGGGCTGGGAGCAGCCTGGGACAGTGGGAGGTGTCCCTGCCATGGCACTGGATGAGCCTTAAATTCCTTCCCAACCTAAACCAGTCTGGGATTCCACAGCTGCTGAGGATCCTCCAGCTTTTCCATCCCCAGCAGAACCACTGCAGTGCTCTCTGCCAAAGGACACGTCCATGGGAGGATTTTTCTTTTCCAGAGTATTTTTCTTCCCAATCCACATACACATCCCAGGGCACCCAGTGCAGAGATTTTGATGATTTCTCTTTCCTGCTGTTGTTTTGTGGGATTAACTGCCCTCCAGACCTAAAGGACAATATTTTTTTTTCTCCAACTCTAACAAAACTTGATGGAAAGCTCAAGGTTTCAGAGCTGCTGAGCTCAAGTCTCCACCAGTGAGTGACCACTTGGAAAGGCACCTCTCACATTGGGTTTCCAGTTGTTTATTCCAGCTGGCAACCACAGACTAACAGTAATGGAAAGTCTAAGAGCAGCAGCCCAGGACAGTGAGCAAGCACTGCAGGCACCCAGGATGGAGCACGTCCAGCAGGTCCTCAGCCACACTGGCCACTCCACACAGGAGATGCTCCACGTGGTTATGTGGGAGCTGCAGGGCTCTGGGCCTCCTAGAAAAGGAACCATTTCACTTCTGAACCTGCCTGAGCAGCACAGAGTTAAACATGGAAAACTCAACCCTGCATCTGCTGGTTTTGCTAGTTTTCAAGCTTCCAAACTTAGCTTAAATATATTTTACTGCCTATGAAAAATCTCAGTGTAGAGCCCATAGGTTGTGCTGTGTAAAAATAACATCACTAATTTTAGACAGCAGTGTAAATTGCATTCACCACTCTAAAAGGCAAAACCAAACCAAATCAGAAAAAAAAAAGGAATACTTCAAATACGAAAGCTTTGATATACCCAGTTGGCAAAAAAACCCTTCCCTACCAAATTCAACTCTCATTTTTTTCAGCTACTAGCAATATTCTTTCCCCTCCCCCCAAGATCCTCCATTTAATGGACAAAAAAAGTGTTTAAAACAAAACAAAAGCAACTTTGATTTTCTTTCCTTCTGTAACTCAGCCCTGGAAACTCCAGCTCTTTTCTAGGAGCCCCTGAGCTGCTCCCCATTACACAAAGCTACCTTTTCTTTTCACTTGTAGCTGCAAATGCAGAGGCTCTTCCCCTGAGTGCTGGAATGAAAGCAGCCCTGAAGGCTGGCGGGTCTGACCCAGCGTCCTGTGCCTGGACATGCTCAGCATCCAGAGCTGCTGTGGGCAGGGCTCAGCCTTACCTTGCCCAGCTCCTGCTTTGTCCAGAGAAGCTGAAGGGTTTTCAGCAGTACGAGTGGGTCCTGGCCTGCAGGAGGGGGAAGAGAGAAAAGGAGGGAGAAAAACAAAACAAAACAGATTTATTGGCTCTGTAGAGGCAGCTCAGACACACTGGGGCATTGTTTCACCCCAGAGAAATCTGCTACTCCATGCTGGAAAGCACCAAGCTCCAACTGCCAGTCAGGATTAGTGTGTCAAACCCTGCACTCTGAAATCCTGACAAAATCCCAGCCAGCAGCCAGGCAGGCTTTAACTGGGCACCCCTGCACTCCCAGGCTTTAGCTCAGCACCCCTGCACTCCCAGGCTTTAGCTCAGCACCCCTGCACTCCCAGGCTGTGCTGGGGGGCTCCAGCCCAGCCCTGCCCACCCCACCCTCCCCAGGGAGAGCCAGCCCAGGTAGGGAGATGATCAGCACAGGGGATTTCAATGCCTGGCTCTGCAGTGGAAGCTCTTGGCCAGCTGGGATGGAGGAGGGTGACTCTGGGCCAGAACAGGGCCCTGGGTGTGCCCAGGGCTGCTGCCCTGCCAGGCTGGACAACAAAGGGGCTGCAGGGGGATTCAGGCAAGAGGGACGATGAAAGGCTGCTGTGATAAGTAGCAAGGCTAAATAAAGAAGGCTCAAACATTTCAAAAAAAGGTTATTTGGAATTTTCCTCTTACTTTTCACCTAATTATTGCAGAACTTGCATTCAGTTGTTCTTTTGTGTGTTATCATTCCTCATACAGTCATCATACCATTCATTATTCATCATAGCAATATTCATCACACCAGTACTTCTAAAGCAATTCTTTAGGAATATTTCATTTTAAAAGCAGTAACATGTTTGATATCTGATTCTACTTAATTCACAATCATTTACTTATGAAACCAGGACACAAAATATTCTGAATGAAAATCATCTGCAGCATCAACAGTTAAAATGGGAAGAATGAATTTAAAAATCTGAATGAACTCTCCAAACCAATCCTCATAATGTACCTCCTCTTATGTTTTCATACAGCCAAAAGAAAAATGTTAAACTGAAAAGGAAACTTCCTTTTAATCACCTTCTGTGTTTTACAGTTCCTAAAGAGCTCATTTCCAAATGCTAGATTTCATGCTCAGTATCTCATCGCACTTCATATTTCAGGTCACAAAAAACTCCTTCAGCTGTGAAAGGCTCTACCTCATCCAGCTGAACTCTGAGGCACTGCATTTATAAAATACTTGAAGTAGCAAGCTGATTACTGGTTGAGCCAAGAGCATGATAATATTCCCATTATCCACTAACCTCTGGGAAACACCAACCAAATTAAAAATGCCACATTTACAATTCACAAGATAATATTTTCCCTCATCTCTGGTTGTTCTGAAATGTTGAACTCTCCAAACACTGACTGTTCTCAGCTACTACTCCTCCTTTGGAAAAAGAAAAGGCTCTTTTTACACCAAAACAGAAGAAAAGCCAGATCTCTTCTCCCCAGTAAATTAGCAAATTACAGTCAAATTCAGTCCATGTGTGTGTGCATATCTGCACACTCTCCTCTTGGCCTGACTCCCAAAGAAATTTATACGCACAGAGGAAAAAAAATGAGAATGCAGTGCAGTGTGTAACCAAATACACTGTAAATCTGAGCTATAATTAATGCAGGGAACAGGCTGGAATGATACAGGAAATGAGAGCAGTTAGGAGAGCAGTGTTTCACTTCACATACAACCAATAATTCAACTTGTTAAAAGCTTTCTAAACCTCAGTCAACAAACCCAGCCCTTTTCTTACTGACTGTTTCCTACCTTACCTCCCTGCCACGGAAACCCGAGCTGACACAGCAGGAGGAAAACATCTCTGCAGTCAGCTCCAGCCAGGTCAGTGGTGCCAGCGTGACACTGAGCAGCCACAGGGACACAAGGACACCTTCCCTGCCCCAGAGCCAGGCTCTGCACACACCCAGAGCTGGGTTATTTCCACAGAGCACCCCTGGAGCGCGGCATCCACTCCTCAGCACAGGAGGGACGGACCTGCTGGACAGATTCCAGAGGAGAAGCTCCAGGGAGACCTCAGAGCCCCTTCCAGGGTCCAAAGGGACTCCAGGAGAGCTGGACAGGGACATGGGACAAGGGCCCGGAGGGACAGGACAAGGGAGAATGGCTTCACAATGACAGAGAGCAGGGATTGAACAAGGACAGAAACCGAGAAATCTGCTGGTGTCTGCACAGAGCTGTTCCCTTCCTCACCTGGTGAGGCTTCTGGGAATCGAAGGATGAGGCACGGTCAGGGGCTGAACAAAATAACCCACAAGCAGCTGCTCCCAGAGCCAGACATAAACAGGAGAGCAAAGCCACCTCGTGCCCTTGTCTCATCCAGCAGGGGGAGGACACTGCAGCTCCTGCTGCACCTGGAGCTGCTGCGTCCAGTTAGGTACTCTCCAGATGAGACAGAATATGGAACTGTGAAGGTCTCCTGAAAGAAATGAACAACTCATCTGCTCTGTCCCCTGCAGGACCTCTTTGGAGGACTGTCCTCCTCACGGTTCTCCTGGCACCCCTAGAGTGTGAAAAATGATAATTAATCAATAGCTACTGCTATACTCTGGTGGGATACCAGACAGGTACCTGCCCATCCACATCCGAGAAGGAAGAGAATTAGCAATAAACTAATACCAGGACATCCAAGGAAAAACAACAGGACCATCCAGGGAGTTTCACAAGCCTTCCAGAAAAACCTGGAGATCTTGTGGCTGCTCCACACAGCAGGGAGCGAGAGAGAAGTACAAGGGAAGGAGGGATAAAGGGACTGAAAAGCAGATGGTCAGAACTGAACCACAGGGGCATCTGGGCTCAGCTCTGGACAAGAACAAGGCAAGTATGGGGCATGGTGGCCAGAAAAACCCCATCATTCCCATCAAGGGCCCCCAGAAGCTCCACTGCTAAAGAGAACTTCAGTCCTGCAGAGTCTCCTACATCCTGAAGAGATACCCAGCTATTAGCAAGGGGCATTCTATGAGCAAAATGACAAGAAGAAAAACCAGCAAAACTAGCAAAAAAACCCCCGGTGTGGAAAGTCAGAGAAACCAGGTCTCCCTTCTCCAGCTGTGAGCAGCTGAGGAGGGTCAGGAGACATGTCCCAGGCAGCTGAGCCCTTCCAGTTCCTAGACTGAGCTCAAGAGAAAGTGCTCAGTCTGACACTGACCCTTCACAGCTCCCAAAAGAAGGGGGTTGCAGACCTTAAAACAGCTGGAAAAGCCCCACCAAATCAAGGTAAGAGCACTTTGGTGGAGATCTCAAAAAGACACATCTGCACCAACTCCAACAAGACACAAAAGACCTCAAGTTTTGGCACTGACAGTTTCTCCCAGTAGCATGTTCCTGTTTTAAACATTTTACATTAATATATTTCCTTTGACTGTTTTTCATTCTGAAAATGAATGAGTTCTGCCCTGAACCTGGTACCAAAATTGCAGGAGATGGTAAATCAAATGTCTTCCAGTTCTCAAGATCTGTGGTTACAATTCAAAACCATATAAACCACAAGGCTTATATTTTTGAGCTAGAAAAGTGCCTTTGAGGAAAATCATAAACTACTTTCTGTTCATTCTCTCCATTTCCTTTGTGCATCCATCACTGAAACCCCGCTGTGATCACAACAAAAGCAGTGCCTGGGGGCTGCTGAGGTAAGCACTGGATTTGCTGGTGAGGTTTGCAGTGGTGTCCTTGCAAAATTCTGCTGCATTATTCACCAGTGCAGCTGAAACTGAGGAAAGGGTGACATCCAACCCCAGAGGAAGAAATTTCCCAAGGAAAAAAACCTCCTGACACTTTCTCTTTGTGCCCAAATCCATTAAATGCCTTGTGGCCCAAGACCTGGAAGAATTACAGTCAGCAGAAGAAAAGATACTGAATGAAAAAAAGCAACCCCAAAGAAGGTGGAAAAAATTAGTGAAATGCAGGGTCACAGCCCCCAAATTGTCACAGCTGAAAGCCATGGACAGGAAAAGTCAAGAACAAAATGTTAATTATGAATTACAAATTTATGGAATCACAGAATCCCCTGAGCTGGAAGGGACCCACCAGGATCCCCCAGCCCAGCCCCTGTCCCTGCCCACCCCCCCCAACACCCCCAGCCTGGGCATCCCTGGCAGCGCTGCCCAAAGGCTCCTGGAGCTCTGGCAGCCTCGGGGCCGTGCCCATTCCCTGGGCAGCCTGGGCAGTGCCAGCACCCTCTGGGGGAAGAACCTTGCCCTGAGCTCCAGCCTGAGCTGCCCTGGCCCAGCCCCAGCCGTGCCCTGTTCCTGTCCCTGTCCCAGAGCAGAGATCAGAGCTGTCCCTCTGCTGCCCTACAATGGTTATGTTTTTCTTTAGGCAGCCAGCTTCTTCCCCATCCTGCAAGTTTACTGAATTTTAATAAATGTTTAGTGGAATATCCAACCCGCCCAGTAGACAATCAGTGAATTTTTACTATTACTTGTTTTGTGTGCCTTCTGCCCCAATAAATCCCTGGAATCTGTTATCAGTGAAAACTCCCCCTTATCTCAACATGTCTTTGAGATGTAGTTCTGAAAGGAAAACTAAAATTCAAGGTATTTCCATGACCCCCTTAGGGCAGGTGGCTCGTCTGGACTTTAAAACTCTGATTCCTCAATGAAGACAATGCACAAGCTGGGGGTTTGGGTGAACTGAGCCATTCACCTTCTCCTGTCCCAGCAGCATGAGGGGCACACCCACTCTGGGTCATTAAATTGCAGCTGAGGACAAACAAATTGTGTGTTATGTGTGAATTAATCAAAGTCTCTTATCCAAACCTAGTTTGTCTCAATTTTGTTCAGAAGTGGCTGTAGCTCACAGTGTGTGCTGGTTTTGCAGAAGAACAGGAACAGAAATAATACCACTTACATGGAGCAAAAATGAATGGATACATTTTCTAGTGCCTAAATTTGAACCGCCGAGGATAAGCTGATCTAATTAAAAAGGTACAAAATTCCTCTGTAGAAACCCACAGATTGTGACACCTTCCAGGTGTTCATTCTGTGCCCCCTTTAATGAGCACATGTAACATAAATAAACCTTTCAGTTTATTAGTATGAGTCGGCACTTGGTGATTGATCCCAATCCCCAGTGACTGTAGTGATGAGTCCCCCACTAAAGACTGCAGGCAGCCAGAGGTGCTCCCTGCAGTGCTCAGGTAGCAGGGACAGGGAATGCTGCCAGCACAGGCTGCTCCCCTTCCACACTGAATCCGACAGAGCCACATTTACAAGAGGATCGGATGTCACAAAACTATTTCATTTCAGAAACAATACATTGCTCTGCTTTAGCACCGTTTCCAGAGCTCCAAGACTCTCTCCCCATCCCAGCAACCCAGTTCTTCACTGTGCCTCCCACAAAAGGCACATATGATGAGAATGGCTAAGTGTGCATTTACTGAACTCCGGCAGCAAGGAAATGAAGCAAGAAGATGGCCTGCCTAGCTCACTGCAGCCTTGGCTCAGGGTCCAGTTTGAGCTGGGGTTTTCTGATCCACAGAGCTTTGAACTCAGCTGCACCAAGCCCTTCCCATCTTGGGAGGGAAGGAGCCATACCAGCGACCACGGCCCTGAGCTCCTCACACCACACACCTCCCCTGCCATTTTAACATTAAAAACAGAACCTTTGGGGAGCTCTGGGAGTCCAGGTTCACCAAGGGAAAGAAAGGCTTTTCTTACTTGTTTCTTCAGCTCTTCATCCACACATTTGGATTCCCTTTCTGCACTAATGCAGTCAGTGGGAGGATCTACATCAAACAGGAGGGGAAAAATATCCCCAAATGCTCTGAGTTCCTCACTTGCAATCACCTGACTTTGAACATCAGCTCATTCTGTCACCAGAAACCTCGTATAAGATGAATGGTTCCACATTTCTTCATTCATCAGCCAGCTGTGACTTCTCTGTTTCTCCAGCCCTGTGACAACAGCCACCTCCTGCTCGCCTGCCCCTGCAGCCTCTCCACAGCAGATGAAGATTCCCACAGCTGGGATTGGCTCTGAAATAAAGAGGTCACATCACCTAACACACTGCCACAAGCTGGCCCAGGCTTCCCTGGGAACTGCAGAACCAGTTTATGTTTTGTTCATAGGCCAGATGGAAAAGTCAGCTCAGAGTGATTACCCCAGCCCAGTTCTCTGCTGTACTGAGAGCAGAGGCAAAGCTTTATTCCAATGCAACTGAGATGGCTGTTTCACTCAGCAGGAAATATTTTGCTTCAGTTTAGGGAGGAGGTCAGTATCTAGAGGCTTATCTTTTTGTGGCTCTTTATCATCTTCCAGACAGACTTGGTTTAACAGAAACTTCGAACTCGGCGATGCACCTTGCAAGGTACAGGCCAGCAATCCCTCCACGAGACTCTGGTTTGGAACTACTCTGTTAATGTGCCAAATGCATTCATGTGTCACAGAATTAGTCCTCCTGAGTGTGTGTTCTCTAATACCCCTGCATAAGCTTACACCAAGCACACAACCACAGAGTGGTTGGGGCTGCATCTGGCTCTGCAGGCAATACTCACCTCGTGTTCTTCACTTGGTTCTTCTAGACAAAAGCCAGAATTCCTCAGGTGCCATTAGCTGAGCCCACACTTTCCTGGGATCACTCTGTGAAGCCATACCTTGTCTGTGCTGCTAACTACATCATTATTGAAAAGGCAGAATTAGGAGCTCAAACAGAAATACGGGGGAGAATGAGGGGCACAGGCAGAACATGGAGAAACTGCCCTGCTGGAGAGAGAAAAGGGAAATGAATAGTGTATTGAAAGCAAGAGAAGTTTTTCTAGAAAAGAAGCCAGCCTTTCTCAATGGCAACAAAAATCATTCTCTAAGTAAGGGCAAGTGAGATCCTTTCCATTCTGAGAAATTTGAGTTATGAAAACATAATAGGAACCTCAGCATTTGGCTGATACATGCTCGATTTCTAAATGAGTCAGAAGTTCACATTCTTCTACTGCAGCCTCCCAACTGAAAACAATCCCCACACTTCAAGCACAAGAATAATAAAGCACACATATGCTTCTTATAAAACAATCCTTACAAATAACCATGCCTTTTGTTTTCCTAATGGCTAAAATTCATCATTTCCCCCCCAAAAAGCTCAGATCAAAGAAAATGCACTCTCATTAAAAGAGAAGGCTCGCTTGGCTGAGCACAACAGGCAGTGACATTGCCCTCTTATTTTCTTAGTGCTTTTTGTCAATGGAGAGCCTGGAGAGCTGCTCCCCGGGCTCTGTGGGGCAGGGCAGGCTCAGCACAGCCCCACCCCTGTGCTGCAAACAGGGGCTTTCCTCCCCCTCTCCCCACATCAGCCCCGAGAGCATCCACGCTGCTCTCCCTCCCAGAGTATACGGACACGTGAGCAACAACAACAACAACAACAGCACGGAATCCCAGACTGGTTTGGGCTGGAAGGGACCTTAAAGCCCATCCAGTGCCACCCCTGCCATGGCAGGGACACCTCCCACTGTCCCAGGCTGCTCCAGCCCTGCCCAGCCTGGCCTTGGGCACTGCCAGGGATCCAGGGGCAGCCCCAGCTGCTCTGGGCACCCTGTGCCAGGGCCTGCCCACCCTCCCAGGGAACAATTCCTAATTCCCAATATCCCATCCAGCCCTGTCCTCTGGCAGTGGGAGCCATTCCCTGTGTCCTGTCCCTCCATCCCTTGTCCCCAGTCCCTCTCCAGCTCTCCTGGAGCCCCTTCAGGCCCTGGAGGGGGCTCTGAGCTCTCCCTGGAGCTTCTCCTCTCCAGGTGAGCCCCCCCAGCTCTCCCAGCCTGGCTCCAGAGCAGAGGCTCCAGCCCTGGAGCAGCTCAATGACAGCCTCCTCTGGATCTCTCCAGCAGCTCCAGGTCCTCCATGGGCTGGGCAGCTCTGCAGGTGGGGTCTCACCTGAGCAGGGCAGAGGGGCAGAATCCCCTCCCTTACAACCCCTGGGCACCACACCCTGCACGGGAGCAGAGGGTGCCCTTCAGAGCTAGTGCCAACTCAACAAATAATAATGAAACCTCCCTGAGGAGTCACCCAGCTCTGGGACATCCTTGCAGTGCCTGAGATGACCCAGCCTGGGCAGCAGAAAATTCCCTTGCCCAGGAGTGAAGGAGCTGTCCCACACTGTCACCCCGAACAAGGTGTGACATCACCCCAGACAAACAGAGGTCATTTGGGGATGCTTTCAGTGCACCCTGGCTGGGCAAGAAGTGCAGCAATCTGTACAGAAATAGCAATTCTAAAAATAACACCAAGAGGTTCCTTTCTAGGCAGTTAATGAAATCCAACTTCATAAAAGCCAAAAATGTAACAATCATAAACCTTGTGCAGGTAGTTGTCAATACTCTCACATGGCTTCCTCCTCTGTCAGAGGGGCTCTAACCTCAGTGCCAAGGGCTCTGCAGCACCAGGATGACAATCTCTGTCACAGGACAGTGGGGACACTCATGGGAGGGGAGCACAGCACTGCAGTCCCTCATTCCCTTCCCATTTTACACCTCTGCCTCCACCCTCATGGCCAGGCACAGCCAGAGGGGTGGCTCAAGGCCCTGAGCTGGGTGGATCCCCATCCTGACCAAACCAGGGATTGTACTCCTGTGTTCAAAACTGTTTAAACAAAACTCACAGTTTCATCTTACAGTTTTTCTTTTCCTTCAAAAATTCAGCCAGGCTACCCTTACTTCCTTTTAGGCACCAGCTCCATGCATTTTTCCAGTGATGAAGAGAATTAGGTTTTGTTCCCATAAACCAACTCGGTGTTGAAGGAAGGGTGAGGAGCGAGTCACCACGTTCCCAGAAGGAGGACAACAATCAGTGCCCTGGAATGAGCCCTTCCTCTCATCCCACTGTCCTGCCAACCTCCTCAGGCCAGGAGCAGGAGGATCTGTCACAGCCAGTTAATGCCCTTGCACTGACTCAGTGGCACTTTCATAGAAATGGAAATTCACTTTAAAAACACCTAAAACAGCACTCCAGAAAACTAACAATTTCTTCTTTCAAACTTATCAGCCCTGCAAAGGGGAAGAAAACTGATATTGTCCAGGATAAAAGGGGAAACTTCTTAATTATGTAAGAGACTGAGACTGCCAGGAACAGCAGCAGCCCCAGAGGACTCAAGCACAGGATGGGAAAGAATCATCAGATCCAGAGTACTATCGTAGAGCTAAAATTATATCTATTTTTTTTGCCTCCAGACATCTCTGGAAATCCCCAAGTTCTAAACCTGACAAACTTTAACTGTGTGTCCTAAGTAGTTTTATTTGAAAAAACCCACCTGGTAATTCTAAAAAGCTCTAGTACATATTTTGAAGCCATCCAGCTTTCTTTTGAGAAGAGTAACAATAGTTTGATTCTTGTATAAAAGACATTCCCAGCTTTTCTTCTGCCAGTTCCTCCCCTGAGCACATTTCAGCAGCAGCACATTGCTGAATGGGGCAGGGCCTCTCCCTTTCCCAGGTCTGGGTACAGGAGCCAGGCCCTGGGCAGAGCCAGGAGTGCTGGGCAGTGGAGAAGTCACCAGCCTTGCAAGTGTTCAAAAAAGGTGGAGATGTGGCACCTGGGGACATGGTGACATGTTTACTAGGGTAAACAAAGTGGAGGAGACCCATCTGTCCAGGCTGAACGAAGCCCTCCAGAGGCAGAGGGAAATTGCTGCTTTGCTTATGTTGAATAAAACAATGGTTAAACCCCTAAGTTAAAAAATTTCTCCTTCTTCCTCTGACTAATTACATCTCAGAGTGGTAGATTATCACTCCATCTCTGGTAGAATCCCAGACTAGTTTGTTAGAAGGGCCCTTAAAGATCATCTCATTCCAACTCCCCTGCCATGGGAAGGGACACCTGCCATTAGACCAGCACTGACACTCAGCATTTTCAGAGCCTTTAAACAATGCATTCTTCATCCATATTTCTGCTGCAGCTTTTGAAAATCCCACCCTGAGGTTCCAGAACAGTTCTAATCACTCCCAAATCCCAAATCTGTTCTCTCCACACACAGAGCTCTCCAGGTGACCCGGCAGTGATTGCAGAACAGCTTTTCCCAAGGCTGCCTCGAGCCACTTCTCCAGGACACGCTGCAGACGTTGCCCAAGGCTCAGGGAGAACCTTGCCAGTCCCTCACCCCACACTCCCACTGCCTGCAGAGCTGCCTCCGAGCCCTTCCACTGCTCCTAGCACCAAATCCATGGCCAAATAAAAGATCTCACTACTACTTAAAACAAAAGTTGTGATGGCTGTTCCTTCCAAAATTTATAGCTGCACCTCCTAGATAAAATTTAAAAACCCTATTTTTGAGAGGTCCTGCACGTTAAAATCATAGCTCTGGGGAGGCTAAGTGGAAAAGCCAGGATACCTGTCAGCTCAGCACCAATGTGTTTGAAGGGATTTGGTGGTTTCCATGGTGATGGGGAGGGTAAGGGGCTGCCTGGTTCCAGCTCTGACTGACGCACATCTCAAACAATCGCTCTCTTCCTGTTCGTATGGCACAAGAAAAACAGGATGCTGAGAGGTGTTTATCTGAGAGAGCGAGATAAGCAAGCGCACTGAGAGTTCTCCAAGTATAGGAGTTCACCAATGAGATGTTATAGCCTTTCTGTGGAAAAAAAAAAAACCCACTGCTGCCGTGCTGAACGTGATTAAATTATGCATGGAAAAGTCCTTTCCCTTGGAAGGCGCAGGAACCGTGCAGAGCTGCTCTATGAGCCCTGAATACCAATGGAAAGTCTCTTTAGTGTGTGGTACCGAGTTACAGCGCTGAATGAAAGCAGAGAGCCAGCTCAGTGTGTGATATCTGCCACCCCAAGCCCTGGCTGGGCCCCACTGGGGGGGTGGGTACAGAGGGTGGGGGGTGCCACAGCCCTGGGGCTGCACAGAGAGCTCAGGCTGCTCTCAAGGGCTCTGTGCCCATGAGCACCAGCTCACAGGCACTTCTCAGGCCTCCCACCCACCCTGAGGCACTTTGCAGCATTTTAATGTTCCTCAGTGCCTGAGAGGGAATCTGCCCCTTCTTATCCCAGCTTCCTCAGTGACAGAACTGCAAACCACACAGTCAATAATTACCTGCTCTCTAATCACCACAAGCTGGTTACAGCCCAGCAGCACTCTGGGGTCTAAAGCTGAAAATCTCACGTCCAAAAAGCACAGCAGCATTGTCCAGGGGTGGTTCTGGAGCAGAGGAAGGCACCTTCACACCCCTGTCACACGTGGGACAGGCAATACCCCTGTCCAGAGGCTGGGCAAAGCCACGGCATGAAACCAGGGCCTGGCTGGACACACTGGAACTGACCTGGGGTCACAGTGGCTTTAATGCATCTCTCCTGCTGATTTACAGCATCCCAGAACCTCCTGAGCTGGAAGTGACTCACAAGGACCAGGCAGTCCAACACCGGAATTCCAGCTGTACCCATCCCATCCATGTGGCCACCAAAACCATCCCATCATAGCCAGGAATTGTTACAGCTTGGCTCTCAAGAACAGGCCTGGTTCCCAAAACCCTGTAAGACACAACAGCTGAGCTTTGCCACCTGTGCCATCCACACTGGAGGACACAGGGTAGGACAGATCTGCATGAGAAAGTGGATTTCTGCTTTATGCAAATTTTGTTTTCTCAGTCATTGCACATATTTAAGACAGTATCAAAGGAACAGAATGGGAACCCAGTCATTGTCTCTGGCTTGGCTGGCTTACAGATCAACTCCCAGCCTTTAATTCTAGGAAGTGAGTGACCATGGAGCCTCCTGACAGCCAAGGGCCCCCCTTTTTCCATCTGACTTGCTGTTTGTCTTGGAAGTAGCCAGGTTAAGGCTGTCCCATTCAGCCTGCAGCGGAATGTGGGGCAGATGGAAAGAGGGAAAGACAGACAGAGAGACACTGCAAAGGCTGAGACAAAGCCTGGTGGTGGGATGAAAGAGCGTGGAACGAAGGCAGGGCCCAGCCAAGCCAAACAAAGTTTTCCTTGAGTGATTACATCTGCTGGAGAGTCCCCAGCTTGCACTCTCCGTGCTGAGAAATTCTTTTAATTGTGTCTAGGACATTTTAAAAATCCCAAGAAAAGCTCCTCTGTAATTGTTGGAGCTCTGAACTGTGTGAACTTTTGTCATGCTGAATCGCTGCAAACCTCTGCCACCGAAGCAGGGCTTTGCTGAGGGAGAGCCCTGGGGAGGGAAAGCTGGTCATAAATCTCCATTTCTTCTTTCCCAAGGAAAAACAAACAATTTAGACAAATTCTTCTCCCTCCCAATGTCTGTATAGCTCAGTGCAAAGTGCATCCAGGAGAAAATGAAAAGAGATCTGTCCTCAGATTAGCCAAAATTAAGCAAGGTTAAATGAGCGATGTGTAGAGCCAAAGCCTACAGCTCTGTGAAATGGGCACCTCCCAGGGGGCAGCAGGGATGGTGGATCTTCCACAGCCACCAGAGCCACTCAGTGCTGGCTGAGGGATGAGGGGAGCAGTGGGGCAGGAGTGCATGGCCAGCACCTGCACCACACAGCACCACAAGGTGCCATGGGCAAGTCCTGGCAGATATGAAAATCAAAACTTGTGGGTCAGAAAGCCAGAGAAATATTAAATAATCTTCAGGAGCCATGATCTTGCCTTGACGAGACACACTTCAGGTGTTACCTGAATGCCACTGCCCTGGGCTCTTCATCACAGGTCCAAATCCCTTGTCTGTGGCAAACCTCCCTCATCTTCAGGCTTGTTTTCACAGCATTAATTTCCCTCCACCCCTCACTGTGATAACCAGAAATGCCAGAGTTGACAGACTCCAAGCACCTCATTTCTCTCCTTCAGAACCCACATATCTGTCTGCATGCTCAGATCACTGGGTATTTGTGTTTGCCACATGTGAGGGACAGTCACTAGAAGCCACTCCAAAGACAAGGCTCAATGTCAAAGATAAATTAAAAATAACAAGGTGGGTGAGCTGCCTTCTCTGGCCATAGTCTGCCAGCTCACCGTGCCACAGGGTGGGGTACCCTGGTAAGGAGGGAGCACCAACATGTCTGTGCCCCTAAACAGCCACCCAAAGGTGGGCTTGGTGTCTGCACGTTTCCTCAAGCGCTCTGAATAAATACCTGCATGTGTCACACCACTTGCCTGGTGCCAAGACATTCTGCTAAGGACATGGGCTGTCCAAAAGCAAAGTGATTCATTCTCATTAGAATCACAGAATATCCTGAGCTGGGAGGGACCCACCAGGATCCCCCAGCCCAGCCCCTGTCCCTGCCCAGCCCCCCCAGCAAGCCCAGCCTGGGCATCCCTGGCAGCGCTGCCCAAAGGCTCCTGGAGCTCTGGCAGCCTCGGGGCCGTGCCCATTCCCTGGGCAGCCTGGGCAGTGCCAGCACCCTCTGGGGGAAGAACCTTGCCCTGAGCTCCAGCCTGAGCTGCCCTGGCCCAGCCCCAGCCGTTCCCTGGCTCCTGTCCCAGAGCAGAGACTGGAGCTGCCCCTCTGGTTCCCCTCCACAGAAAATGAACTTGGCCAAAACACAGATCTGCTCTTGCTGGGCCAGGGAATTGACCCAACTCAGTGAAGGCTCCAAGGTACCAGCACAGGAGCAAAGAGGTGACCTGTGCCAGGACTGGGTGCGAGGGCATGAGAGAGAAGGGCAGGAGCAAGACCTTTCTCTTGCAGCTGTGATTCAGCTGTTTGATCAGTCAGGACTTCCACTTGCTCCATTCTGCCAGTGCACACACCTTTCCTTATCACCCAGAACTCACAGT
Organism: Calcarius lapponicus; assembly: GCA_039654755.1. Lineage (NCBI taxonomy): Eukaryota > Metazoa > Chordata > Aves > Passeriformes > Fringillidae > Calcarius > Calcarius lapponicus. The sequence goes on along the minus strand of JBBFKN010000012.1, from coordinate 4,034,859 downwards.
ACTGACTGCCCATCAGGTATTCACACCTATCCTTCAGTGACCTGAAGGTTTTATGTGCTCTGCCATGCAGAAGACAAGACTCCAGCTGAAGGCAAACTCACACACCAGCCCCAGGACAGGATTTCTCAGCTTGCTGCTCATGGGGGGGCTGTGAGCCGATCAGCACCCGGAGCCTCTGGAGCAGAGTCACCAGCACTGCCAAAGAATGTCAGTGCACAGGTTCATGTCAGCATCATTCAGATTTATTTTTTAAACAGTATGCCTGATAGAAACTTTAAAACAGTATTTGTAATTTTAGAACAGAATTTATCCTTATGATAGGCAGCCTTTCCAGGCAGAACCACCTCCTCTGCTCCCAGACCCTGCACTTCAGAAAGCACAGCACAGCCAGGATCATGCCATGTGGAAAGACCAGCTCAGAGTCTGTTGAACAACACCTCAACAAGGCTGAAGGAAGCCTCAATGGAGAGAAATACCAGATGTGGCTGAGGGAAGGGGGACAGTCAGACCAGGTGGCAGCTCAAAGACACAGAGCTTGATCAGGACCTGTGAGCAAAGGGACCAGTGTCTCTCTAGGCCCCAAGTACAGGGAACAGTTTGAGGGCCAAGGAGCACCTGAGAACATCCACTGCAATAATCCCAGTCCTCAAAACTATGGAGGGTTCCCTGAAAACCTCCAGTTTGCTGGGGAGGAGGTTGGGATTTTGTTTTATTTGCCTCTTGTTTCTGTCCTGGTAGATAATGTTCATTTCCAGTAACTGTTGACCAAAGTGGAAAAGGAGGATTTAACAATAAAATGCAAGAGTCCATCACAAGTTATGGCAACTCATGTACTCTTATGAAACAATAACACACCAACATAAAATAAATCAGTGTCTTTTAATTTAACAATGTAAATTACCCTCCCACCTGCTGTGACTCTCCATAAGGAGAAAAAGCTGGCAGTGTATTTACCAAGCTGTCTATCCCAGTCCCATTCTGCACTGGCCTCCTGCCCTGGGGTTAGACTGTAGGACTCTGTCATCTCTTGCACTCGTATGACCTAAGAAAGGGAATGTGGCCTTTTTCCCACAAGCCCAGAGTGAGAACATCATAAAAGCTGAACTTTAGCCCCCTTTTTGGGCAGGCAGCACAATAGCAAGGAGGATGCTGTTACTCCCCAGAGGCTCTGCTGCTGAAAAACATCACCAAGCTCAAGTAAAAGGTCAGTAGTTAGGATTGCATCTCTTGTTTTCTTCAGTTTTCCTCCTCCGTCAAAGGCAGTTCAACATTCTTTGCACACCCCCCTCCCTCCTTCTGAGAAATGCAGGAAGGAAGTGCTTGCAAAATAGTTTAATTTAAAAGAAGGCACAATGACACACAGCAAGCCCTGGTGCAGCCTCTGAGCACGACGTGTCCACTGCTCCCGGTTCCCACTGCAGCACAGACCAGTCCCTCCCTGCCCACACCCCCGGGCAGGGCTGTGCTCCAGCACCTGGGCTGCAGAGCTGGGGTTTGGCGCTGCAGGCAGCCCCTGCTCCCCCAGAGCACACAGCACATCTGCCCAGGAGCCAGGGCTGCCCTGCAGCCTCCCAGGGCACTGCATGGGACCAGGCACCGAGTGCTCCTGGGCTGCAGGACGGTGTCACCTCCTCTCTCTCCCATAACTAATGCTTTTTTGATTTCACAGGATGTTCTTCCACCAAGGCTTGTCACCTGAACCTTGCTAGGGTTTGGGAAGGTATTTGGAACAGTTGGATTTAACTTGACCCTTTTCTTCACTAGATTTATGTGAAAGAACCAGAGTGGGTGGAAGCAGCTGTTATACTCCATGCCTTTTTGCAAAGAGGAATGTAGAGACCAGCAGGCAATTCCTGGAAAACTCCTTCATTATCCATCAGTTTCTGCTGTATGACCACATATCCAATCTAAACATCATTCTTCCCAGGCACACGGTGCTTTTGTATCCCTGGGCAAACAGCACTTACTATCACAAGCCTCTTTCTTTGTCTTTTCCAAGACTCTGGCAGTCCCAAGACTTCCCTTGAGCCATGAACCACAAGAGCCACATGTCAGGACAGGCTGGCAGTCCCTGCCTGCCCTCCCTTCTTTGAGAATTCCCAGTCCTTCCAGCCCAGTGTCCTGACACAACCCCCTCAGTGCCTGTTCCAGGGTGCCACGTTCCCCTCACTGCTCGTGGGTTCATCTCCAGCTGGCATCCTTGGACTTCATGGGACACTGCCAACAAATCAGTCCTGTCTCTCCTTTAACTCATTGCTGTCACAGGACATCATTAGGTTAATGAAATAACAACAAGATCAATGCATGAAGGACCTGAGCAGAATCACACCCAGAGCCACTCGAGTGGTGCCTCCTTCCAAACAGGATGCCCAGGACAAGCAAACACAAAATGAGTTATTTTCTGGAAGGACATTTCAAAATGCTGCATGCAGTTAATGGGAGCACTTTGCTGTGTACAGTCCCACAGCTTCACAAAGGGGAAGATTAACACTCTCCCAGACAGGGAAATTGAGTACCCAATGCCACCAGCTGGGGACTGGGGGGCTGCAGCAGGACCTGAAACCAGGTTGCTGAGTCTGGCTTTTTTAATTATAAAATTGACAGCTTCAACTTCCAGCACCTACACCCAGCACTGAGCATGGGGAAACCTGCTGTTCTCCAGCTCTAGGCCAGATGGGTAAACTTTTTGGGTTAATGTTTTCATAACCATGCAGCCAGGGCTGCTGTTTATTATCCATCCCATCCCCAGGAACTTCTTATCTTCTTTTCTTTTTCACTTGCTGTTGCTTATGTGCATTTCTGATAGATTTAAAAATAACTGTTAGCACTGCAGAAATACCTTCAGCTTTAAAATAAGGGTTCCATAATCCTGCATTCTTTGTAGACCTTAAATAAAAAATTATATCTGTCCTGCAGAGTGTTGTAAAGGCATTTAAGGAGATTACTGCCCACCCCATGCCTGCTGCAAGCCCAGACAAAGGACAATAAAAATGTGAAACAGAGGAGAAGGAATGAAAGAACCCCAGAAAGGCACATTTGGCTGGGAGAGGAGGTGCTCCTGCAGGCAGTCAGCACAGAGCCTGACCACTCCTTCAGTGAAAAAAATTTTTCTGATATCTAATCTGAACCTCCCCTGTTGCAACTAAGGTTTCCTTTTGGCCTGTCCCCTGGCACAGGGCAAAAGAGACCAAACCACCACCTCACTACAAACTCCCTTCAGGTACTTGTAGGAAGAAATTCCTAGCTCAAGGTTTGTGAGGATACTAAAGCCATACTAAAAAATATAAACCCCAAGAGTTGGTTTAAGGAATGGTTAAAAACAGGTTACAGAGCAGCTAGATCTGAAAATATGACCCAAATACTGTAATGCAGCATTTAAACAAAAGCAGTGATACAGGGAAAAAGATCCCAATTCAGTTCTGAGCCTCTTCTTGGAGAGAACCCTACTCAAAGGCGATCCAGTCAAAGGTGAGGAGGCCCCACCTGACTTGGTTCCTCCTTCCTTAAGGAGTCACAGATGGCTTTACCTCAGCACTGCCCTGAGGAGCTGACAGAAAGCTCTGCCTCATGCCAGCACCCACAGGGACCCACCCATCACCTGGGGTGCTCTGCACCCCAGAGCATCCCCAGCACCTCCTTGGCCCCACCACCTGCCAGCACAGCAGCTCCTCAGCAAACATCAGCCCTTTGCCTCCCTTCCTCCCTTTCTCATTTGTTGAGATGCTTCTTTGAAGGGGAACTTTGATTATTAAGATACCTGATAAAGGGAAGGGCAGCCAATGTGCAGTGCCTGCTGCCAGGCCCAGCCCCAGAGGAGCTGCCTGGTGCTGGGCTGCAGGGCTGTGTCCCCAGGCTGTGTCCCCAGGCTGTGTCCCCAGGCCCTGTCCCCAGGCTGTGTCCCCAGGCCGTGTCCCCAGGCTGTGTCCCCAGGCTGTGTCCCCAGGCTGTGTCCCCAGGCCCTGTCCCCAGGCCCTGTCCCCAGGCCGTGTCCCCAGGCTGTGTCCCCAGGCTGTGTCCCCAGGCTGTTTCCCCAGGCTGTGTCCCCAGGCTGTGTCCCCAGGCTGTGTCCCTAGGCTGTGTCCCCAGGCCCTGTCCCCAGGCTGTGTCCCCAGGCCCTGTCCCCAGGCTGTGTCCCTAGGCTGTGTCCCCAGGCCCTGTCCCCAGGCTGTGTCCCCACTCTCTGTCCCCAGGCTGTGTCCCCAGGCCGTGTCCCCAGGCTCTGTCCCCAGGCCGTGTCCCCAGGCTGTGTCCCCAGGCTGTGTCCCCAGGCTCTGTCCCCAGGCTGTGTCCCCAGGCCGTGTCCCCAGGCTGTGTCCCCAGGCCCTGTCCCCAGGCTGTGTCCCCAGGCCGTGTCCCCAGGCTGTGTCCCCAGGCTGTGTCCCCAGGCTGTGTCCCCAGGCCCTGTCCCCAGTCTCTGCTCCCACTCTCTGTCCCCACTCTCTGCCCCCAGTCTCTGTCCCCACTCTCTGTCCCCAGGCTCTGTCCCCAGTCTTTGTCCCCACTCTCTGTCCCCAGGCTCTGCCCCCAGTCTCTGTCCCCACTCTCTGTCCCCAGGCTCTGTCCCCACTCTCTGTCCCCAGTCTTTGTCCCCACTCTCTGTCCCCAGGCTCTGTCCCCAGTCTTTGTCCCCACTCTCTGTCCCCAGGCTCTCTCCCCACTCTCTGCCCCCAGTCTCTGTCCCCAGTCTCTGCCCCCAGTCTCTGTCCCCAGTCTCTGTCCCCAGGCTCTGTCCCCACTCTCTCTCCCCACTCTCTCTCCCCACTCTCTGTCCCTACTCTCTGTCCCCACTCTCTGTCCCCAGGCTCTGTCCCCAGGCTCTGTCCCCAGGCTCTGTCCCCAGTCTTTGCTCCCACTCTCTGTCCCCAGGCTGTGTCCCCAGGTCCTGCTCCCAGGCTCTCTCCCCACTCTCTGTCCCCAGTCTCTGTCCCCACTCTCTGTCCCCAGGCTCTGTCCCCACTCTCTGTCCCCAGGCCCTGTCCCCACTCTCTGTCCCCAGTCTCTGTCCCCACTCTCTGTCCCCAGGCCCTGTCCCCACTCTCTGTCCCCAGGCCCTGTCCCCAGTCTCTGTCCCCACTCTCTGTCCCCAGTCTCTCTCCCCACTCTCTCTCCCCAGGCTCTGTCCCCAGGCCCTGCTCCCGGTGTTTATCCCGCGGTGTTTTCCCCTCGTTAGCGATTGTTTGGCGGCTGCTGATGGATGGTGCCGAGGGCCGTGTCTGGAAATGCTCCCCAGCCCTCAGGAAGCTCAGGGGCCTTTGCCAGTACTTCCTTCCTGCATATAAGGGGAGGACAGAATGGGAAAAACCTTGGCTGTCTCTCGCCCTGAGAAAAGGTCTCCCCTTCCAGCTGGATTACAGTAACAGTATTTTAATCTTTCATAAGATTATAATATCCTTCCTCTCTAAGTATAGCTCCAGTGGCAGCTCAGAGAATGAAATGAACCAACAATGTAAAACTCAATAGGTGGTGCTGGAAGCTGAACAAATGGAGGTCCAGACTGGAAGATCCCTATCCTCAGTCAGGATGTAAATCACCAGTGATCACACCTGTCTAACTCAGGACTTGACTCCAAGAGTAACCAGGACTAAGCACTTCAACAGGAGGTGTAAAATGTACATGAGTGATACATGGAAAATTAGTCCCTCCAGACAGATTCATTCCTGTGCCTGTTTTAGAGAGTGGATCTAAACTCAAACCACAACATTTATTACACCTACAAAAAAGAAGGCTGCAATGAGCAATCTGTGAATATTCTGACCAGACATTTCTCACAAGCACCCAGGATGTGTTATACAGACTTGAATGTCTTTTTCCCCAAACCCAGCCTCTAGGTCCTTCTGTGGATTATTCATGAATCTCCGTGACATCCTGATGTGTCATCATCACCTGTTCACAGTAATAAAATAAGTGCTGAGTATTAGAGAATAGATATTTCATGCTACCACAGGAATTTTCCTAAATTTTCCATTTTTTAGCCCCAGATTCAAACCCATGGACAATGGCAGGGGCTTTAGTGTAGGCAGATGTTCAGAACCCCAAATTGCTCTGCCCCAGCCATGCGGCCTGGGCCAGCCAGAGCAGGGCACATGGGTAGTGCCTCTGAGGACCCCTCTCCCTGCAGGCCCAGCAAGGGGAGATCCCAGCAATCCCCTCATTTGTCTGGGCAAGTTTGCCCAAGCGAGTCTGTAAAAGCAAGGAAGAAATTCTCAGGACTCAGAACAAAAGAAAACTCCCCCAACCTGTGATCAGACAGCTCTCCTAACAGCCTCCATTTCTGACAAAGGCCTCAGACAAAAAGACTTCACCCATGAACAAAGGTTGAGGAACAATGGGAACTGTCAAAAAATAGCCCTCACGTCAGAGTTAAGAATGCCCCTTGACACTTCCAAAAAAGCCCAGGCTGAGCAGAGCCTGGGAGGCTGCAGGCACAGCCCCTGGCATCCCTCTCCCAGCACAAACTGCCAGCAGCACTCTGTGAGGCTGAGCTCCCACAGCCAAAGATGGGGATGGAAGAAGAGAGCAAATTTATGGCAGGTCTGAGCCAGAAGTAACAAATTCCTGTCTATCCAAGCTCTCCAGCAGGGACCCTGACCCTCGGACTTGATGGGACATACCTGACAAAGGTGTGTGCGCATCTTCCCTTACTGCTAAGGGTAACCAATTACCAATGCAATTAATGAGAAAACTAAGTTATGGCAAATAGCAGAATGAGTTGTCTAATGCAGTAATAAAACCCCTGTGTTCTTCTGAACTAGTGAGAACTTCCAGAAAAAATTGCTAGAAAAAATTTCGACCTGGACTAGAATTCTAAGAATGCTGATATTCAGATGTGGACAGGAAACCTCAAAGATCCAATAATCTTTATGGCATGCAATTTGGCATTGATTCACATGTTTTGCTTTATTTGTGACTCAGCATTCTTCTCCAACAGCAGTAAGAAAATAAATGGAAAGCAAATCATGCTGAATGAGAACTCACCCGTGGGCTGGTCACTTGAGTAACTGTCCTGACTCATCCTCCCAAAGGTGGCACCAGATCAGGATGCTGAGGTTGGAGGTCTAAACTCAGAGATGCAGCCCCAGCTCTTGTTTCTGGAAAGAAAATGTAGAGTTACTGTCAAACTGTAGGAACTTCACTCTGTGTGAGAAAGATAATATCTTGTGTGTCGTCTGTTATCCTTGAATTTAGCAGGAGAGTGGAGAACCTACATGCATGTACAGCCTGGTGTAGGAGCCATAGGACACACGCCAGAAGATCAGAGAATGCAATGGGAAACTGAATTGAGTCAACCAAGAAGGCCTGGAAAGGGGCATCTGAGAGCCCATGGAAGGTAAAACAACATGGAGTTAAAACCACAGCCAGGTTCCTGGAACAAGCTGAGTTCCAGATTTGAACTGCACAAACAGAAGTTTGGCCCTTCACTTGAGTAGCCAAACAAAACTCCTGCACAGGGTGAAGAGTTGGACTTGATGATCCTGAGATCCTTTCCAATTCAGCAGACTTCATGATTCGATGCAAACCCCAGACCTACCTAACCCCAATCTGGACTAACAGGCCATGTGAAAGTGTGTTTTTGCCACAGCTCCACAGCTCCTCCTCTTTGTTTGCTTGCCCTTCCACTCATCATCACATTGACTGTGGTAGAGTTGGGAACAGAACCCTTGTCTCCCAAATCCCAGTCCAGTGCCTTAGCCACCACATCCTTCCTGCTGAATCACAGTGCAGGATTGTTTACCAGGAAGGAAATTCCCCCTCGAGAGCACTCACTCTGAGTGTGCTGGTGGAACACAAATGCTTAGAAAAACACAAACAGAGAGGCAATAACAACAAGTGATTGAAGTCCCTGTGCTGGCTGGAGGCACAGCAGCACCTTGGGTTTGTTGTGGAGCAGTGGAAGCGAGGCCCCAGGGAGCAGGACACAACAAAGAACAAGTAGTGCATCCACATGGCTCCCAGGAACAGCCTCCTGCTCTCCACAGATGATCTGTGACTCTGGAAGTCTCTTCCCCACGTTTAACACAAGGTGTGTGTCACTCAGGGCCATTCAAAAGGTTTGGATTCTCAGCAGACAGTGGGAGGCTCACCTTTGGGAGCAAACCTGCCAAGTGCAAGCAGCTGTGGATATGATCCAGAGGGGCAGAATTAACCTCAACATGTTGTGCAAGCAAAGGGCCCTCACTTTCTTTAAGGTCTTTAGCTTCAAAAAAAAAAAAAAAAAAAAAAAAACAACCAAAAACCAACATGTGTATGAGGGGAAGATACCAAAAATGGAACAAATATTTTTTAGCCTAAACACACTTTGTCCCATTGGTCTCCTGGAAAACAAAAAGATCTGCAATTCTTCCATGATCTGTCAAAAAACTCAAACCCACTGAAATGGCAGATTCATGGTCCAGGACTCTGAAGAATTTGGCTCTGCTCAGCAGTTTGGCAAAGGGGAAGAATTTCCCCATTCACAAGCAGTGGCTTTCAGGTTGTGTCCCAAGGGACCCCAGCACAGTAACCAACAAACACAGGCTTGGGCAGATGGCAGAGCTTGGACTGGATCTCAGGACACCCCCTTCAGATATCACTGTGTAGGAATCCCAGCAGGACCTGAGGACTCCTGGGGGACAAGGAACCAAAGCTTCCCTCTCAGCAGCATCCTGGGGTCACACCCAGATCCAGAGCAGCTCTAACAAGCCCCAAGATGGGGCTTCTACTACAGTAGAAGTTTCTCACCAAAAGACACTTTGAGGCACTTCAATTCCTTTGAACAGTAAAAAAAAGTCACAATTTCTCCTCAGGGCTTCTTTTGACCTTGACATGATCTGAAATCCCTCAAGCCTCGCTTTTTGACATCATATGAGAGTAATTCAGGAATTAACATGAAATGTAATTCCATTGTTCTCCATTCAAATGGCTATTCTCTCATTCCTTGCCTGCTATTTTTGGGGTCAGGATCCAGTTTGTAGCTTTTTCCATTAGGTCTAAATCAAGTGTGTCCAGAGGGAGAAGATAACTGCACATGCTCAGTCCTGCAGGATGAGGCAGTGATCAGTGTGCAGGGGTGGGTGATGGCCCACAAGAAGGCAATTGCTGACATGAATGTCTCCTGCTTGGTTCAAACAATTCCCTGTATGGAAACCCAGCATGGAGCAGCCAAAGAAAAGGCCAAAGGAAAAGGCAAAGAGCTGCCAAGCTGCTTCTCCAAGGACCGCTGGCTTTTCTCCAGAGCAGGTGTGGTCACTGTCGAGCTCTTGATTATGATGTCGAGCTCATGGCTGGTGCCATGCAGGACTTGGTTTGTATTGCAGCCAGGAGAGATAAGGGTGCACAGTCAGCCTGATAACAAGGAGCTGAGGGATGGATGGATGGATGGATGGATGGATGGATGGATGATGGATGGATGGACGGATGATGGATAGATGATAGATGGATGGATGATGGATGGATGGATGATGGATGGATGGATGGATGGATGGATGGATGGATGGATGGATGGATGATGGATGGATGGATGGATGGATGGATGGATGGATGGGTGGATGGATGATGGATGGATGGATGATGGATGGATGATGGATGGATGGATGGATGGATGGATGGATGGGTGGATGGATGGATGGATGGATGGATGGATGGATGGATGGATGGATGGATGGATGGGTGGATGGATGATGGATGGATGGATGGATGGATGGATGGATGGATGGATGATGGATGGATGGATGATGGATGGATGGATGATGGATGGATGGGTGGATGGATGATGGATGGATGGATGGATGATGGATGGATGGGTGGATGGATGATGGATGGATGGATGGATGGATGGATGGATGGATGGATGGATGATGGATGGATGGATGGATGGATGATGGATGGATGGATGGATGGATGGATGGATGGATGGATGGATAGATGGATGGATGGATGATGGATGGATGGATGGATGATGGATGGATGATGGATGGATGGATGGATGGATGGATGGATGGATGGATGGATGGATGGTGGATGGATGGATGGATGGATGGTGGATGGATGGATGGGTGGATGGATGATGGATAGATGGATGGTGGATGGATGGATGATGGATGGATGATGGATGGATGGATGATGGATGGATGGATGGATGGATGGATGGATGGATAGATGGTGGATGGATGGACAGTGTTTGACACCTGCCCTGCTGGCAACTGCCCCAGGAGCAAAGCAACCCCCAGGTGGATGGAGACAGTGTGAACAGAGCTCCCATTCTGCTTTCTCAGTAACAGCTGAGGCCACAGCCACTGCCAGACAGGGAACTGGGGGCCACTGGTTTCCTTCTGAGTGATTTCAGTTCAAGCAGGGCCATTGCTGGGCTGGAGTGAACAAGGTGCTCCTCACCCATGCTGGGAAAAGCAGGAAGTCTCCCTCCTGACAGTCTGTTTACTTCCATGGGATCAACTCTGGGTTGGTATCTCAAGCTCTGCCTGAGCTGGTGCTTCCCTTAATGCTCAAAAACGTGGTAAAGTGACCGTATAAAAATTTTATCTCTTCTCAGAAAATGTCCCCACACAAAAAGGAGGTTTCTATTCTGCCTGGGTATGGGAAATATTTGAAAATATGAAGTGAGAGTCACTTAAATCTTTAGAAACAAGAAAACAAACACTGCAAAGCAGTACTTATATGTAGGTGTCTTCATACGGGGATTTTGAAGCCTATTTCACATTTTTACAAGCTTCCTTTTATTGCCTTGGTGTTACAGAAGATACAAGCACACACAGCTAAAAAAGATATCACAGAATCCAATCCCCTGAGCTGGGAGGGACCCACCAGGATCCCCCAGCCCAGCCCCTGTCCCTGCCCAGCCCCTGTCCCAGCAAGCCCAGCCTGGGCATCCCTGGCAGCGCTGCCCAAAGGCTCCTGGAGCTCTGGCAGCCTCGGGGCCGTGCCCATTCCCTGGGCAGCCTGGGCAGTGCCAGCACCCTCTGGGGGAAGAACCTTGCCCTGAGCTCCAGCCTGAGCTGCCCTGGCCCAGCCCCAGCCGTGCCCTGGCTCCTGTCCCTGTCACAGGGAGCAGAGATTGGAGCTGCCCCTCAGGAGGAAGCTGCACATTGCCCTGAAGTTTCCAGTGTCATGGACCCCTCCCCAGAAAAAACATGAGTTAGGAGATGGGTGAAGGAACTGTAGTTCTAGGAGTGCCTGCAAAAGCTTCCTCTGAAGATCATGGGTGCCTTTTCATTGGCTTTTACAGACTTTGGATTCTGTACTCAAACCCAGTTTAGCTTCAATTTAGCTCCCATCAGCTACAAACCCAGCATTCATCCTTCACAAACTTCATACAAGCTTCATTCTTCACAAGCTAAGCTACACCATTCAAAATCTCTGCTTAAATTCTGGCATCTCAAGCTGCAGTGTGTCACAAATGACCTGCCTCCCAAGCCCTTTCACAAGCTGTGTCCGTAGCTTATATTCTTTCAGAGTGGGCAGAAGTGATGAAGAGGCTACAGGCTCTTTGCACCTCAGGTTGAAATGCAAATTGCAGTTCCACCTAATTTTACAGACTTCCCATTATCACATAAATCTTTAACTACTCAGAAATGGAAACTTCACTTTGCTGTGATAAGGATATGGAAAAAAAACACTGACATAAGCAAAAAATAAAAAAGAAAATTCAAACCAGGCAGCGTTCAGCCAGTGCCTGCCATGATCTGGGCCTGTGTGAAGAATTCCAGGCTATGTTCCCTCCCCTCCAGGGCCCTGAAACTAGCAGGGGTCCACGAGCTCCTATCTGGACAGGGCTGCTCAGGACCACCAGGACCACTGGCACTGCAGAAGCAAAGGGGCCAGGAGATGACACTGCCTCCTGTATAAATTCATTTGATTGGAGCTTATTCTAAGGAGATCACTTCACTTGAATGGATTTTTTATTAAATGATTATTGACTTTTGATAATTTATGGGAGTAATTTAATCATTTCCCACTATTTGTGCCATAATAAGATGCATCGAAGTGCTGAAGTTCCAAAGCAGAACACTCATGGCAGAAGCCAGCAGAGCCACGCTGCTCCAGAGAACACCCTCTGCCTCATTAGCTCGGACATTAAAACTGGAAAGCAGCTGACAAAACATCAACATATGTCTGTCAAAGTCTGTTGGATTTTCAAGGCTGTCCCCTCAGCATGGTGAAGCCCACCAGCTTGACAGGAATGTATTTTTTATGGAATTCCTATCCAAGTTCCTAACATCAATAAGCAAATTGTTGTGACCCCAGGGCATAAGTACAACCTGAACTCCTGGAGGAAGCCCTGGATACCAAAGAATGTATCTCCCTGCATGCCTGCAGAGTTCCACGACCCAGCTCTCCCTGCTCATTTCAGTCTTCTTACCCATCCATCACCTCCAGCCACTGGGAAAGCGAACCCTGGACACAACCAGCACACCCGGAGTGGCTCCGGGCAGTGCGAGGACGGCGCTGCCGCTGCGGTGGCTCTGGCCGTGCCGCAGCCCAGGGGGCTTGGCAAACTCGGGCTCAGGTGCACTCCCCAGAGCATTGCCCGTGCGCTCCCCGTGCGCTCCCCGTGCATTCCCCGTGTACTCCCCGGTGTATTCCCCGTGCGCTCCTCGGTACATCCCCCGTGTGCTCCCCGTGCATTCCCCGTGCGCTCCCTGGAGCATTCCCCGTGTGCTCCCCGGTACATTCCCCGTGCGCTCCCCGGCACATCCCCCGTGTGCTCCCCGGTACATTCCCCGTGCGCTCCCCGTGCATTCCCCGTGTGCTCCCCGTGCATTCCCGTGCGCTCCCCGGTGTATTCCCCGTGCGCTCCCCGGTACATCCCCCGTGTGCTCCCCGTGCATTCCCCGTGTGCTCCCCGTGCATTCCCCGTGCGCTCCCCGTGTGCTCCCTGGAGCATTCCCCGTGCGCTCCCCGGTGTATTCCCCGTGTGCTCCCCGGTGTATTCCTCGTGTGCTCCCCGGTGTATTCCCCGTGCGCTCCCCGGTGCGCTCCCCGTGCATTCCCCGTGTGCGCCCCGGAGCATTCCCCGTGTGCGCCCCGGAGCATTCCCCGTGTGCTCCCCGTGCATTCCCCGTGTGCTCCCCATGCGTCCCCCAGTGCATTCCCCGTGCGCTCCCCGGTGTATTCCCCGTGCCCTCCCTGTGCGCTCCCGGGTGCGCTCCCCGTGCGCGGAGCAGCCGCGGGGCTCTGGCACCCTCTGCTGACAAACCCGCGCGGGCCCGGGCTCCCTTTGCTGCATTAATAGCTCGGAGCTTAACAGGTTTTATCTGGCTGCTCGGTTACTTCTGTAGAATTACACTGATCACAGCAGGCCCCTCTGCCCCAGGTTTGCTCGGGGAGCCGCACGCAGCCCGCACAGGGACAGGCCCTACTCTCCTGTCTCCGGGCTCACCTAAACCCCTGGATTGCCTAAAACCTCTGGGATTTATTATCCTTTCCATCTCCCAGCACTACCCAGTTCCCTATGGGCAGCATCGATCCTCTCCCTTATTTCTGAAAGTTTTGTACCTGGGAGGGGACCCCTGATCCACCTGAGGGAATCATCCCTGGAAGGGAACACACCTGCCAGTCCCACCCTCCCGATGCAAGATTCCCTCAGCAGTCTGCACACCACCCGTGTCACACAGCAGCTGTGACCCCTCCCTGTCCCTGAGCATGACACAGGAGCTGTGCCTGGCAGGGGGGCTCTGTGCCACCCCCTCCACCAGGGCAACCTGGCACTGAGGAAGGACAGGGAGGTGACTACACATGCCTTGGTCATGTGCCTGACGTGTCCACCCCCCAGTGTGTCACACAGAGACACCCCAAGGCACTGGCTGTGACCAGGGACACCCACCCTGCTGAACCAGGGCACAGCGTCCTGACCCTGCTGTGCTGCACAGGAAGGTTCCCAGGGAATAATGAACACCAAGAACAGAAAATTCTGTGTACGGGCAACAGTGAAACCGGATAGTTGGGGATGTGTTAACTTCAGAGATTGATTTTCAGTCTTGTTATTATCTGCGTTTTTCTGATTCTTGCTTCTTCTGCAGGGAAGGCTGTGAGGAGGTGACAGCACACCCTGGGTAAGGCACAGAGAGCTCAGGTGCTGAACAGACTGGCACTTTCTAGAACTATTTCAAACCCATGCAGGCCGTACTTAGCCTGTCAAAGGGTCTGCACTTCAGGAGAAAGAATCTCAAAGGATCATTTCACCTTCAAACCAGGACCTTAAACAAAAAGCAAAAAAACCCCAAGGAATAACTTTGGAAATAAGCAATTCAGGATTTCCACCAGAATCAAAGTGTAAACAAAAATTCTCAGCAAATAGAAAAATAGCTCAGTTGAAGACACTTCACAAATTTCATTCCAAATTTTGGCTACTACTGAAAACCACTATAATATAGAAAAATTTGGAAAACTTTAAAATGTCAGGGGATTAAATAATCAGGGTGATTGTAATAGTAACATGTAAATCCTTCTTATGAGGAGATCCAGCAGAGTTACTTTAAATGCTGACAACTCAGTCTCTCTTGAGCTCTCTCACATTAGAAGAGCTTACTTGGCTTGCTTTTTTCCCGTCCTAGAACAGCTTTGTTAATGCTGTGAGCACAACTCCTCTGAGGACTCAATGTAGAACTTCAGCACTTCCCAAACAGAGCCAGGGTTGCGTCAGTGTGAGTTCTTCAGACACTTTGACTGCTCCCAGGACTTGGATTTCAAGTTTAGGCAGCAGTGTTAAGCCAGTATTACCAACATCTGTCCAGAGCTCTCTCATGGAGTGTTTGATCCCTCCTGGATCGCTGAGGAAGCTTTATTATCCCTCATAAGCATATTCACTTTTTGCTTTTTTAAGCATGAAGCATCCTCCAGAGTCTGACACTTCTAAAAGGCTCGGCTGGACAGGCTCTGGCAGCAGTGGCCATGGCAGCTGCAGCCCTTGTGTCGCCAGATGTGTGTCCCACCTTGCCCTGCCAGGAGAGCACAGCTGGCTGGGACCTGCCTGCCCGAGGGCTCAGCTCGCACTTCTGGCACATGAATGAGAACAGTGGCTGAAAGGGTTTGTACAAAACCACGGGGCTCTGGGCTGGCACGCAGCAAGGTACGAATGTCCGAGTGCAGCTGCTGCGCAGGGACACGGGCTGAGCTCACCTCTGGATGAATCCCACACCTTGGGGAGCGTCCCCAGGGATCACCCACAGACACTCTGCAGTCACATCCCCACTGCACAGGTTTGTTAATTGAAGTAAATGCAACCATGTCCTGACTGACACATGCTCCAGCAAATTCTCAGGTGAAACAGAGAGAATTACATGAATTGTGGCATTTACAGAAGAAGGGAGGGAGGAAGGTTTGTCTTTGATAAAAGTACCTTTTTTCTGCCTTCTTCTTTATTTTTATTAGTGCTGAAGCTTTCCTTCTCCCTAGGGTTTTGCTTTAATACCTCCAGACGTAGATGTAACACTAAACAAAAAGCTTTTACAGGATGGATGAGTAATTTTAGAAATCTGCTAAATTTTCTCCATCCTGATCTGTTTCTCTCCCTCTCTGCCTTTCGATTCACTCACAGGAGCTGAAGCTCCACTGTGTGTATTTCTCCTTGATCACTTTCACTCCAGACCATGTCTAACCATGAATCAAAGCACAATAATCCAAGGATTTCCTCTCAAATCACCATTTCCTCTGTTTTCCCTGTTACTAGCAAATCCCTCAGATCCCAGCTGTCTGCAGCTCCTCATCTTCCGCCCTGGCCAGGAGCTCCTGAGAGCCGGAGCGGAGCCAGGGCCCTGCAGCCTGCACAGCTCCCAGGCACCCTCAGGGCCATGGGCAGCTCCTCTGCTTCTCCCAGACACTGCTACTCTGCCTTGGAAACCCTGCCAGAATTCAGACCTTCCACAAGCTATTGGTGTTTTAATTTCCAGGTTCTTGTCATGTTTAACTCAGATGTCCTTTGGAGTTTTTTCTCCCTGAGATCTGATATACAGGGTCAACAACGAGCAGCTACTTGTTTTAGTAACAACTTATTTCATTTCTGTTTGCCTTTTGCCCGCATCATTGCTCCCTGTCCTGCAGGGAGTCTCCTCGTTGTTGATGGCAGCAAGGAGAGGAATGCTGGAGGACAGGGAGGGTGGAGAGGCAGGAGCTGCAGCACTGATCAGCTGCAACATCTGGTGATGGCTGAACAGCTGCAGGAGATAGTGCCTTTGTTTGTCGCTGAAGATCCTGACTGCTACTTGGAATATAAATTAAGGGATGACTGATTGCTAGTCTGAAACCTTGACCAGTAGCTCTTGTTAGAAGATTGTGCCTTACAATGCATGGTGGCTTTGTTTCCCCACCCTCTGGAAAGAGCTGGGTCCTGGGCAATCCCACCTGCTGGCACCTGAGGGACTGACACCCATGCAATGTCCCTTTTCTCTCCTGTTCTTCCTGAAAAAGTTTCATTTAACTGGTCATCACCTGATGACCTCATGGTCAATTAAGGCTGCTTATCAAAGTCAATTCAGTCTTTGTCAAGCACAAAGCCAGTATCTGCACCACACTCTCCTTGTACACTTCCTCACACTCACACCTACAGCAAGAGAAAAAAACATTCTTCTATAAAGCAGGAATAGTGTCCAATCCCACAAAGTCAGGACAAAGCCAAGTCACATTATTCACCACACATTGTGCACTGACTCCTTATCTCTTCCCAAGCCATATCAGTATTCTCTTCACCATGCCTGATTGCTTTCCAAACTCCTTCATGGGTAGTTGTTCCTCATGCTTTATGTCCTGAACAAGCTTAGAGACCTTCTAAGCTCAGATCTAGAGATCTTCTCTAAGCTTATTCAGGAGGTAAAGGGCCAGGGAAGCAGGTTCTGAATGCAGTGTTGATTAAGCCACCAGTGGGATTAACAAAGATCACCTTTGGTGGCATAAATGGCTTTTACAAGGGATGTTGCTTTGTAATCAAGTCTGTAGAAGATGATACTAAAGGAGGAAATAAGGGGAGTCTTGAAGGTGCAGTTTTGTTCTCCTGGCAGCACTCGTGGAAGGCCAGCACAGAGAAACCACTCCTGAAGCTCCTGGGTAGGGAACCAGGTTTTCCCACATGTCTGGAAGATGGGTCTCCAGCAGCCTCCTCCTCACCCTTTAGTTCTCCTTATAGTGCACAAGCAAAGGCTTTACCCTGCAGCCTCCTCCTGCCTCACCCCCAACACTTGGGTCAGACTGGGGAACAGAGGCTCCAGTTCAAAGGCTCAGGTTAATTTTCACAAGTGTTTTGAGCAGTGACATGCAGAGCCACTGTGAAACATCTGCTCAGATCAGGGGATCTCAGATGTCTCCACCACTGTCTTCAGATGTTGAGAAAAATGCAGCCTTGCCCAGCTTTTGGACTGTTCCACATCCACAAACATTATTTACCTGAAAGGCATGTGTTTTCTCAGTATGGTTTCTTATTAGCTGTAGTTAGAGTTGCAACAATCATGCTATAATTTTTCAGAAAGTACTACAGTTTATGCATACTTTCAACCACCTTTTGAAAAACCTTTAAGTAGTGATGAATCGACCCATAAAATAATACAAATGTTAGAAACAACATATTATTCTCCTTTAGGCATGGGCAGGGATATCTGATTTTTGGCTGCCAAATGATTTGGCATCTGAACAGCTGGCAACAAATTCAAAGTGAAACAGCAAAACTGTGGGCAACTGTTGGCAAGATTGGGATTCCTCCCCTTTGCATTTGGACATGAAATGCTATGTCTGTTCTGGGATGCTCCAATCTAATTCACTTGTTCACAGCACAGCAAGTCAGCTCCATCAAGATAGTTTGTGTCTGCACTGCTCTGCCACAAAGCCAAGAGCACCTCTGCTGTGAAGCACGACAAATACACAAGTCCTCACTTGATCAAAGGAACCACTGGAGAGAGATCTCACCCTGTGGTTCTCTCCTGCCTCACTCCCCACTGGAGTCTGCAGATGCTTACCAGAAACTGCAGGAGCTGAAAAGCAAACCAAAGGGAGCCCTGGTGTCTCCTCTGGTATCACCAGCCCAGCCAGCCCCACTGCTGGGGTGATGCTGGGTGACACCTGCTTGTGGTGGGCTCTGAAGGACCAGGATAGATGTGCTGTTATCAGCACATCTCAGCTGTATGAGAGATCAGCTCCTCGGGGTCCTCCCTAAGCCCCCAGCAGGCTGCATGGTGCACAGGGCCACCTAAGGATGGGATGGCAGCAGTGCTGGGTGCTCTGGATGCAGCCACAACACAAGGCTATCCTGCTGCATCTCCTTGGCTCCCCACTGCTCACACCACATCTCTTGACACCTGTATGAACGTGAGCAGCACAGCCATGTCTCTCCTGTCTATATTCCATGCCAGAGATGCAGCACAGAGCAGGGCAGGAAGCCCCAGAACAGCTCTCCCTGCATGATGAAGAGAGATCCAAGAAAAAGGGCAAGAAAGAGGAAAGGCACAAGCTGGAAAGATCCAGCACTGCTGCTTGTTGCTGTCCTGTGTGTCTCCTCATCTTGTTTGAGGTCACTTTGGATTCAGTGATGACCTGACTGCACCTCTGCAGGGCATCCTTTCTCCAAGCTCTGTACAGCCCTGGGCTGCTGCCATCCCTCTTCAGGGACTTCTCTCAGACTAACAATGGAAATAAAGTGCAGGGAAATTGTTATTTAAACTCAGTTTCAGAGAGGAAATTTCTCACAGCCTGATGGCAATTAAGGAAAACATTATTTGGTGGCTGAGGAAGCCACTGACTTGGTTCTCAAATAGGGCTGGATTAGGAAGAACTGCAACATCCCCCACTGGGTAAAGGTAATCCTGGTTGCACAAGCACATTCCTCACTGTGCCCCTCAGCTTCTCCAAAGCCTCTGGGACACAAAGAGGAAATCAGAGGTGACATGCTGAAAATGGAAAATTGCAACCTCCTAAAAATTATTAATCACTTGAAATGGTAAAACAATACCCTTTGTCAAAGTGTGGGTGGTGAAGTTGGCACAGCTCCTACCAAAGAGGAACTTGATCTTCGCTGGTACGACAGCATGAGGCAGCATCCTGTGCTGATGAGACACTCAACCTGAATTTCTTTCAAGGTCCTTTTGCCACCTCTTTTAGCCTAAGACTGTGGAAACAGGAAGAGAGAAGCAGCCTGTGGCAGCAGCCACCTGAACCAGAGACAGCACAGGAGTGCAGCAAGAGGAAAGCTGCTCATTGACAGACATTGAAGGCTGTTGGTATTTAGTGGGAGAATGCCGTGCCTCACTCTAGGAAGCTGTAATAGGAATTTAGAACCATGGAATGGCTTGGGTTGGAAGAGACCCTAAAGCTCATCTTCTTCCAGCCCTGCCATGGGCAGGGATGCCTTTCACTATCCCAGGTAGCTCCAAGCCCTATCCAGCCTGGCTTGGAACACTTCCAGAGATGGGGAGCCCACACCCTCTCTGGGCAACAAGTGAGGCACCAACCTGGGACTCCAGAAACTTCCATGAGATCTGCAGACAGCAGGGGTGAGCTGTAAAGTCCCTGCTCAGCTCCCCTGGGGCACTCTAAGCCCCACACTGAGGGGTAAAGAACAAGCAGAAAGGAGCCCCAAGAACAGTGTCTGTGCCTTGATAACATCTTCACAGTTTCAGACTGCAGCTCTGTTTGTACATTTTCATTAACCTGGAGAAGTGCTTATTTTACACAGATTCTTTTATTGAGAGTTGGGACACACTTGTAGCCCTCTAGGACAAAGAACTAGGCACTAAGAACACCAAGAGAACAAATCCTGGTGTCTGAGAGGGTGGAATTCAGCCCTCAGCTTCCCTCAGCTCCACCACTGGCACTGCTGTCCCTGCCTGGAGCAGGCAGGAGCTGACACAGGGCACCTCCCCACTCTGCCCTGCTCAGCACACACACAGGGAGCTGGCAATGACCAGGGCAGGAACTGGAAGCCACAATGGCAGTCTGTCCCCAGTGCTGGACAGGTCATCTTGATGCACAACCCCCCTGTGAATTTAAAACACTTCCTCCAGCCCCTCTCTGGCTGTGGTCAAACAGCTGATGACACACGCTGTGACAGAGCAGCAGGGCTTCTGCTCGGGCCACAGAACACTACACAGTGTGAAAGATCTCCAAGAAAAAACCAACAGGAGGCTTAAACCTTAAAAAAATAATACAGATACTAAGTGGCTTCTAGTGTTGGCTTGGAAGTAAGATACAGCGACAAAACATTTTTAGATTGTAGATTTAATTTAAAGAATTGCATTTCTACATTATTTCCTATTACCCAGAATGTGTTGTGTTTAATTATTTGTGAGTATTAGGGTACAAAGGCAGATGCCAATCTAAACCCAAGCAAACTATTGCAAATTCAGCAGGATGTTAAACATAAATATTTCATGGCTGAGCTGGAATATTTTCTGAAGTACTGAATATTGATTTGAATTCTGTATACTCCTTGCTTTTGAGGAGTTACATAGATGAGAATCAATGCTAACACCAACATTACAATGTACTAGTTAAATCCACTCTCTCTATCATTACTTCTGTATTTCAAATTGGATTTTATGGTCAAATTCAGAAGCAAGGTGAAGCTAGTGTAACACTGCACCCACACCACTGCACACACTTGGAATTTCACTGCTTCACACCCACTTGCCTATGCCTAATTCATTACCTCTTTACACAGATTCTCATTCTGGCTCAGTTCAGAGTCTTTGGAATTTAACTGGCAACGCTTGTCACAGATTAAAAATCAAGAAGAAAGGAGCAAGGGAAAAGCTGTAACAGATAAGAGGACTAGTAATACTAGAATACAGACATGAAAAAGACGTGCTTCCAAGTATAACTCACATTGCCTCCCTCTTTCTGAATGCTCAGAACTAGTTCACAGGCTGCTAAATTATAATTCTGCTTCTGAGATAACAGAAACTCAATTTAATATGCTC
This sequence comes from Calcarius lapponicus, assembly GCA_039654755.1. Classification (NCBI taxonomy): domain Eukaryota; kingdom Metazoa; phylum Chordata; class Aves; order Passeriformes; family Fringillidae; genus Calcarius; species Calcarius lapponicus. The sequence goes on along the minus strand of JBBFKN010000012.1, from coordinate 4,013,971 downwards.
AGAGTAAGCAGCTCTGAGACTTGGAACAGAACTCTGGAGACCTCTGGTGCTCCTCAGGAGAAAGGAAAAGCCCAGGGCTGGCAGGGAGGACGTGCCTGCTGTACTAAAAGGCAGATGCCTTCAGAGCTCTGTATGTTCAGTCATCTCTTTATCAAACCCTTAACTAATTAAACAATCCTCTTGTCAAAGAGGACAGTCATTGTTTGTGTGACCGATGCCCTGTAAACATAATGGGATAATCTGCCTTTCTCCTTTTCCTCTCCCTCAATTCTCCAAACAGCTGGGGGATGCGCTGCCCTGCCTGGCTCATCTGGCGTTCCCCACGCAGCATCAGAAGCCAAGCTGAGGACAATGAAGCCTCAGACACTGCAACAATCCATCTGATCCTGTGCCATCCCAGAGTCCCAGCCACGGCAGGGCAAACAACTAGGGGGGAAAGAAGGGATTCCTGGATAGAACTGACACTTCAAACTGTATTGATCTACAACGGCAAACAATGCTCCAGCAAAAGCATTTCCAGCACCCTCCTTTGAGCTGGTCCTGGGGAAGAAACAATCTGCAAACACCAAAGCTTTGGTCAGATGGCACCAGGCTTGCTCTCACATCTGCACAATAGAGCAGCAAAAGCTGTTCTTCAGCTGCTGGAAGCTCAGCAAGTCCCACGTTCAGAGACAGCTCCAGCCCCGGGTACCCAAGGGAACAGCTCAGCTCACAGTAACCCCATCTGTGGATGGGTCATGACCAACAGCAGTTACAGAGGGCAGCTATTTTCTCATGTGAAACGAGGACAGTGTTTCAGTAGGTTGCAAAATTCAAAAGTTTGCCCCTCTCTGTATTCCTGATGTGGGGGTTGTCTTCCCCACAGTGCACTCCGCTCATCCCTGCCAGCAGAGCTGCACAGGTCCGTCACCCCAGGGATAACCAGGACAAAAACCATTACCTGTCCGAGCCCTCATTCATCAAAGTGTCTGTTTTCTTACTTACACCATAGCAGCAGTCTCTACTGATTTTCTGTAAGGAATTCAAACTACACAGTACTTGAATTTTGAATTAAAATGCAGTAACTGAAACCGAAATTAATCACTATTGCAAGGTGCAGATTTCATAGGGCTGTCATTCCCAGGAGTGAAGCAGAAAGCAGGTAGATAGGCAGCCCTTCCCTCCCAGGTAAGGCTCCCCAAGCCCTGGGGACACAGGCTGGGACACTCTGTCACTCCCCTCCAGAGCACTCTGGAGGCAAAGGCCACACAGGACTCCACTGACCAGAACTGGTGACCATAATGTCACTGACCTCGGGCCATTCACTCCTATGTGTTGATTTGACTAAGAAGGGAATGTGGCTTTTCTGTGAGGAGTGGGGAGGAGGAGGAAGGGGTGATGGGAAGGGAAGGCTGAATAATATCCAAATGTGAAAACCCTTCAGTGCCCATCAAATGTGTGAAGTGGCCCCGAGGCTGCCAGAGCTCCAGGAGCGTCTGGACAGTGCTCTCAGAGATGCACAGGGTGGGATTGTTGGGCTATCTGTGCAGGGATAGCAGCTGGACTTGATGATCCCAGGGGCCCCTTCCAGCTCAGAGTTTTTGGTGATTCTAACAGAAAGCTTGATGTCCTCCACAGTCAAATCCATCTTTAACTGTATTGTTGAAATTTCTGACTGTATTGCCCAAATTCCCCAAACCTCCACTGACTCCCCAGGATGTACCTGACAGCGCCATTTCAGCAGAGAATGGGGAGGACAAAGGGTTTAGCACAAGGAAGACTGATCTTCTCCTGATCAACATGCCCCCTCACAGCCCAGCTCTGGGGAGAATTCCCTCCCCTGCTTCTCCACAGAACACTTCAGACAGGGTTCAGCAGCAACCTAGAGCCCCACTCCCAGCTAAAGGCAGAGTGAAACACCCCCCACCCCATCACAGATCCACAGGGACAGAACAGAGTGACAAACTTCATCTGTGTGCACACCCTTCTGAGGAACTCACAGATGTATCCAGGTGTCCCATCTTCCCTCAGCCCCACCTTGGACAACCTGCCACTTGGCTTAAAGCTCCTCCAGAGGAGACACAACAGTGCTGTGCCCCGTGCTCAGGAGGGAATGAAACCCAGGAGACAGCACGTACAATGAAAAGTCTTTCATTTTTGCACCTCATCTACGCCACAGCAGGGGAAAAAAATAATGCAAAACTGCTCTATTTTTAACCTACCACCAAGAGAGACTTTGCAGAGCTATGTTCAAATCTGAACAAGTTCCTCATCTCAATCCAAGTTAAACTCAGCAAGCGTAAAGCAAACATCCCAAATGGAATATATCAAAGCCAAAATGATGTTATCCTAGCAAAATTACAACATTTTCCATATCTGTAACCAGAAAAAGAGTAATATCAGCCTTAAGGCTCTTTTTCTTGCTCTCTCTCTCCCTTGTTTGTTTTCTCCCTCCCCACCTCATCACTGCAGCCAAGTTTTAAACAATATCCATGAAAATAGCAGCTTTCAATCTGTTCCTGGAGCAGCCAAGTTAATGAGGCCACGCGGCATCCCAGGGCACTCCGGAGGGAAGGGCTCCCACTGCTCCCTACTGCAGCCTGTGCTGCTCTCAAAAATGTAAAACATTTCAAACTGGCAAGCACTTCCCTCCCCTTCTCCCCCAGTCTCCAAGTAAGAGAGGGCTCAGACTTCCAAACACATATTGTGGAAAGAATGAAGCAGTTCTGGAAAAAATGAAAGACCGGTTTGCCTTTCTAAATTTAAAGATTTATAAATCAATGCAAATCTTTTTCAAAAAAGACAAAAAGAAAAGCCAGCAGAACACTCCTGCGAGTTCTAGCACAGCCATCAGAGAGTTGTAGAAACAAGTACCTGTTTTTCCTGACCTACATTTGCAGGCTGGCAGGAAATCAATGTTCGTGTCAAATTACAGCAGATTTTGAACAGACTTGCATGTGCCCTCCAATCTCAGCTATTAAATCTGTTTGGGCCCAGGGAGTAAATGTCTGGTATGAAAAGTGCCACTTTCTACACTGACACATGCTGGGTATTATGTGAAGGCAGGCAGGTTGTCTTTTAGTAGTAACACTAAAAATGGGAATGGATTTTCCATAGGAGTTGGTTCAACTAGAGACATTTTCCTTTCCTTGAACTGCTCTACACATTCTCTCCTATATTTACCATAACAGCCATGTGGTTAAACAGACACAACCACAAAAAGCCAACGTGGAGCTTTGTGCCTGGCTATGGAACAGCTCCACAGGCGGGAGGCTGCCTGCGTGGGCAGGGGCTGGATAACAACAGCACCCAGCAAACAGCACTGGGGGCTGAGGAGAGACAGGACACACAGCCAGGACAGACAAGGGACAGAGCAGCCCAAGGACAGGCTCTCACCTGCCCCAGCCCTCACCCCAGCACAGGCAGCAGTCCCTTGATTGCTGTTCTCTGAGTGAGGTTGTGCTTTACCTGCCTCACAGTGCAGCCCACTCCTGCATCTGAAATTTCAGAAGTGGTCTGGCCCATGCCAGGCAATGGAAAAGGCTGCAGAAGTGGGGAAGTAACACAGCATCACATTCAGCCTTAGAAATAAACCCAATCTTTCTCTTACAGCATGAGAAATTTTTTCCACTCTAAACCACTGAAGCTACTGCAGGGAGCTGGGAAATGAGGCTGCTACTGATCTACTTTGTGTTTGGTATTATTGCCAGGCCCTTATTCCTACAGATGCACCTTTGCCACAATAGCCCAGCGACTCATGGCCTGTCCTAGAAATCAGGGTCTGCAGTGAAGATGGTGAGTTCTTCCTGCTTCTAACTGGCTTAAAAACCACAGCAGGAAAAGAAGGCCGAGTAATCCAGATTTTCCAAATATCCAGGGAAGACTGAACCCCATGGAATGGAAAGGAATGAACATCTCAGGCAGTTACATGAACCCCCAAGCTCAGCATCTGTGATGATCTGGTTTAACATAAGCTTGCAAAAACTGTGTGATGGAAACACATTGAAAGTTTCCTTTATTTTCATGCCCATTTTCAGATCTCTGTCATTTCACAATGTCCATATTTCAGTAAAATTAAAATCAGTGTGTTGCAAAACACATTCAAGACAAAAGTTTCAATTAAGCCTTTAAAAAGATGCTTTTCACAATTGTAGCAGAAACTCTTTAAAACTGTGTCTTCCCCAGGCCAAGTCAAACGTGCCCATAGAGGCTGCAAATGCAAACCCCCAGGAATGCACTGGCAGCAAAATTCCCACCTCTTCACAGCCCTGTGAGTAGGAATTACTGATGCTAACTAGCCTGAGCCTAAAAACCCCACGGTACCCTGCTGAACTCCAATCACAGGCTGACATCAAGTCAAGGAGCCAGACATCCATTAGCAGCAATCTGAACAGCCCTGTGTTTTGGGGGCTGCTGGTTTCGCTTATGTTTTTTGATTTATACCTCATAAGTGCAAAACTAATGAGATTCTAATGAAAAGTGGGACATTATTCATTTGGGTTCCCCCCTGGAGGTTCATTTTATTTCCAACAAGCATGCTGCTCATTAAAACAGGAGGTGATGGTTTTAAGAAGCTGAAACATGAACCTGTTCCCAAATGTGCATGGTCTGAAATGACACAGTGGTTTCTTCTGCAGCTGACAGTTTTACTGCCTTTATCTACATTATTTTCATCAGATAGATTTTTTTAAACTGGCTACTTCTAAATAAACAAGAAACATTTAATCTGTATATCAAGTAATGTAATTATTTTTAATAATTATTTTTTAAAAAGTCAACCCTCTGCATATTTGCTTCTTCCCTGCCCTGAAAAATCAAATGTAAATAATGACTAAACTATAAAACTGTTTGCAATTGTTTTGCAATTGTTTTTTAAAAATGGAATTGTACTTAATATTGAGAAACCAAGTAAGTGCACAGATCATTAAAAATATGTATCTGTATAGTTCTCCTTACTGAAAAAGCTTATGTCACAACCTCAGCTATCAGGCACTTCCAAAGTGTACCCACAAAATACCAGGCAAAGCAACCCCTTTGAAAATCCTTTCCTTAGTGACACACAGGTCTGTAGCACAGAGGTGAAGCTGCTCAACTCTAAAGCTCTCTGGAATAATTATTCTCAGCCATACACCTCCCATCTCTAACCTCTGGATGGGTCTCTTAGAATTCCTACAGAACCAAGAGTGCTTTGCATGGCTGCGTTGCATGGCTGCTGCAGCTCGGGCAGTGCAGGGCTGCCATCCCTCCTATACCAGGGCCATGAGAAATGAAACACTGAACCAGAGCTTTTTAAAAAGCATTTAAATTAGTCAATGAGGTTTGGAACATGGAGCATTTGAACTGCCTGTTCATCATGGCTGAGGCACTGGGCCCACCAGTTACTGGAGGCAGGGACTCCAAATTGGCAGTGTTGGCTTTCGGGCATCCCATCAACCCCTGACTCCTCCAGACACAAACCAGAAATGCACCAACGACAAATTAGGGAGGGACAATTTTAATAGCTCATTCATGAAAGCACATTCAGTTCCTGCCTCATGGCTGTATTGCACAACCCAATGTAAAAGATTTTGATTCCAGAGGTAAGCTTCTCTGGAGTTTAGGCTTACCCAGTCCCCCCTCTCCAGTTTCTTCTAACTAGCCTGAGCCTAGGTGTCTCCTAAAGAGCCAGGCTGGGAGAACTGGGGATGTTTAGCCTGGAGAAGAGAAGGCTCCATGGAGACCTCAGCACCCCTACCAGGGCCTAAAGGGGCTCCAGGAGAGCTGGAGAGGGACTGGGGACAGGGGATGGAGGGACAGGACACAGGGAATGGCTCCCACTGCCTGAGGGCAGGGCTGGATGGGATATTGGGAATTGGGAATTGTTCCCTGGCAGGGTGGGCAAGCCCTGGCACAGGGTGCCCAGAGCAGCTGGGGCTGCCCCTGGATCCCTGGCAGTGCCCAAGGCCAGGCTGGGCAGGGCTGGGAGCAGCCTGGGACAGTGGGAGGTGTCCCTGCCATGGCAGGGGTGGCACTGGATGGGCTTTCATGTCCCTTCCAATCCAAACCATTCCATGGTTCTATAATTCCTTCTCTTCCTAAATGCTACAAGTTGGGTACTAAAGCATCTGTGTTGTTCAAGCATTCCACCCCAGTCAACAGCATCACCTGGGGGCTTTAGGGATACAGCCAGTTCAATCTGCTAAATCTTAAATACCATTTTCTTTCTGGAGATGATAAACAGTTCAGTAAGTGACCCTGCAGCATTCACTAAAGATGAATGTCCCACAAAGCAAGCACAAGAAAGATAAGTGGTTCCACCCATCTGAACAAACATTTCCTCCCAGTCACACCCTCTGCACATAAAAGCAGGAATCTTTCTAAACTCACACTGAACAATTCTAGTAGAAGGTCACAAACAATAACAATGGGTAATTAAAATAATACTCAGGCTTAGTAAGAGAAAAAATTAAAAGTAAATTGCTCATCTTTTTTTTCTTTTTCAAACTGCCCAAGCCTCAGCAAGAACATGTTTTGGACAGAAGAGGATTTGAACTTAAAAGATTTTAACAACCTGCTGGTCATCACCAAAAGAAAAGTCTCCCCACTTTTGGTGCTGTGAGACTGACTGTGGAGCAAAGGGACTGTGTGGGACAAAGGAGGACAGACTGTAAGAGCCTTGCTGAAGATGCAATGTGCTAAAGTATTACACACAAGAAGGAATCTCCAGGCTGAACACACATCCAAGTCAGAGCTGGCCCTGACTCATCCCACCAACAGTGCCCTCTGTACTGCCCTGCTCGGCTCCCAGTGCTCCCACCTGGGGGAATGGCAGTGCTGGGAAGGGAAGGGAAGGGAAGGGAAGGGAAGGGAAGGGGAAGGGGAAGGGGGAAGGGGAAGGGGAAGGGGAAGGGGAAGGGGAAGGGGAAGGGGAAGGGGAAGGGGAAGGGGAAGGGGAAGGGAAGGGAAGGGAAGGGAAGGGAAGGGAAGGGAAGGGAAGGGAAGGGAAGGGAAGGGAAGGGAAGGACTTTTTCTTGAAAACAGAACCAGTATGTTCATTTGGAGTTTTCTGCAAGGAATGAAATTAGATGAAGAACAACTACAATTCTGCAGAATTACACCTGATTTTTTAAATTGAAACCTTCTTCACAAGTGCTGCCACCTTCAAAACAGAGGGAGATGCACCAAAACACACCAGACTGGACTGGAAGCCATGGGCTGGGAGGGTACCAGGCAGTGCTAGCTCAGTTTTACATGGCAAACTGAAACACTGAGGGAGACAAGGCATTTCCACTGCCATGAGGCACATGCACACCCTTCAGCTCTCCGGATCGGGGAGTTATTTCTTATTTTTCAAAGCACTCAGCTTAATATATACCCAAGGGATACTGGTACAGCTGTGTTGCTCCATGTTTGTCATTGAGTAGCTCTCACTAAACTATCCCAACCAGGTTGGTGGAAAAAATTATTAAAGATTTTAGGCAGAGCAGCCCATTTTAGGTAATGGAGCTGAAGGAGAGATTTTGTGTCATTTAAACCTCCCCCACTATTCACTGAGGTTGGTCTACAGGTAATAAACTACTTATCTAGCTCTTTCCTCCCTACAGAGAATCCCTTCATCACAGCTGTCCTTCACCAATCCTACTCCCTGACACTACCCTTACTGCTCTCTATTCCACAATCCCTTCGCTTTTTCCTTCCAGGGACAATTTAATTGAAACTCTGAACATTGCTCTGGGTGTGCTCAGCTTCCAGACAGCTTTCTCTGTCTGAGACCTCTATGGAGGAATTCAGAATAGAAGTAAGGTTTTTGTGGAACACAGAATTCCCTTTTATCCTGGAATACACTGCTCCATGCCCTCTGCATCCCCTGACTGCAGTGACAAGTGAGGAACAGCTGTGACAGACTTTCAGCTTTCTTTCTTCCTCATTGCAGAGCACATACATCTTTAACACTGAAAAAAGCAACAGTTCTTGGGGGGAAAAGGTTGGTATGTGGTCATGTAATTCAAGCCTGCCATAACTCACACCCACATTGTGGTAGGTTGGTGGTGTGCAGGCATCCTTAGCTCTGGCATTTCCTCAGTTTAGGCTCCTTGCATTAGAAATCTAAATACTGCTTTTATTGTACCGCACCATAAATTATTGTGCAGAAAAAGTAGCATCCCTAAAGAACGATTCTTCAGCATGAAAGCCCAGCTCAATGCCTTGCTAGAATGAAGTCACAATCCCTGGCTCCTCATTCGCAGCCCAGCCCTGGGACAGCAGCACATCTGTGAACAAGCCCAAGCACACGAGCACTCTGACTGTGCCTGAAATGCAGCACACGATGGAGCAGCACAGCTTGCACAAACCACAGCTCCGGAGAGAGCCACGGGCCGAGATCAAAGAGAGAAACTGGAAAGCAACTGGATTCCTAAAGAATTCAGGCTGACAAGGCCGGCATTCGCGGAAGTACAGATCCCAACAGCCTTCCCGTATTGTCAGAGCAGACAAATGAAGAATAATATTGACGCCATCGGCGTCGAGGGGGAGATAATGGCATTGTTCCCTGGGGATGCTGCGTGCTGGGCGTGGGGGAGGATGGGGCAGCAGCCACGGGGCCGGAGCAGAAGCGGTTGTTAAGGGAACAAGCAGGAAAGGTGAAACAATGGCTGAGATAAGAAGCATCTCAACAAAACCGCACCAGACTGTGGGTTTACACTGCGAGGAGCGGGAGCTCGGCCCCCGCCCCGTGAGGCGTCACTGCCAGGCCGGGCCGGCGTCACTGCCAGGAGCAGGGCCAGCGGGGCCCGGCCTCAGGAGGGGCCCGGCCTGCGTGAGCCGGGCTCTGCGGTCTCCCAAACCAGAGAAAAGGAACAGGGAAAACACTGTCCCGGACTGCTTCGGGTTGAAAGGCACCTTAAAGCCCATTCAGTGCCACCCCTGCCATGGCAGGGACACCTCCCACTGTCCCAGGCTGCTCCCAGCCCTGCCCAGCCTGGCCTTGGGCACTGCCAGGGATCCAGGGGCAGCCCCAGCTGCTCTGGGCACCCTGTGCCAGGGCCTGCCCACCCTGCCAGGGAACAATTCTTAATTCCCAATATCCCATCCAGCCCTGCCCTCTGGCAGTGGGAGCCATTCCCTGTGTCCTGTCCCTCCATCCCTTGTCCCCAGTCCCTCTCCAGCTCTCCTGGAGCTCCCTGTACAGACCTTGCGCAGCCTTTGCTCTGTGGGCGTTGTTGCAATCAGCTCCATTAAAGGTAAAACTTTAAGATCTCTTACAAAGAAAGATTTCTTGGAAACAGCCAACTCCACTGTCACAAGATCCTGTCCAGTGACCTTCACCCAAAATCTCCTTCTTTCTAGGAATTAATGACAAATGCTCTGCCTGCCCTCACTCTCATGGCTTTGCGCGCAGGGCACACTTGGCACTGGATGATCTGCTTCTGCAAGTCATGAGCTACAAATTGCAGAAACACCAGGATCTAAAATCAGTTTCTGAGAACAAAACCAGCTGGTATAGAAACAAAAGCCAGATATTCTCCTGGCTGCTGGCTGCATTTTTTTTAATTTAGCTTAAAACAAAAATTTAAAAATCTGCTTGGAACCCAAACAGTCTCTAGCTGAAAATGTGGTGTCTAGCCTGAAAAACAGAGGCTTGTGGACACCATGCCAACAGCACAGGATTCCCATGGACCTGGTGTTTCTCAAGCCCTTAATGTGGTTCAGCTTAGGCAAGTAGTTTCAGGATTCCCAGTTAAAAATCTACAACACACATCTGCAATTCATTCTAGATTTCATTTTATTTCTTATTTCTCCAACCAGCTCCAAATGGTTTTATGAGTTCTCGCAATCCGGTACGAATCAGTTACTCATGGTGAGGAGTCCCCACTTCCTCCGAAGGGCTCCCTTTGCATGGGGAGCCAAGCTGTGCATTTCATCAGCTGCATTTTGCCAGAAACAACAGCAACTACTTGATAAAACAAGACTGTTTGGAGTGTTGTATGCCTGATTACAGGACACAGAAAACTTCTAACACAGCACTGGGCATTTCCTACCCCTCTCCCATCAGCTCACCACATTCAATTGAAGTGACTCCTCTACTAATGAGACTAATTTCCCACTTTGGAGAAGGGGACTTCAAGAGACTTCAAGGAAAACTTGTGAGAGATTTTCATCCAGCTGTATGAAAAGAATTCCTATTCGAGAAACACCACTGGCTTAAAACTTTTAATGGATGCGTCCCAAAAATCAGATGGTCAGTATTTGCCTCCCACACATCAGCTGTGTGAGATGAAACGCTGCCGACACGGCAGGTGAAGGCAGTTACTCTCAGAAGTGATTCTGAAATACAAATACAATTATCTCTGCTTCCCTGCTCTTCCTGTTTCAAACACAACACACTGCATTCTCCTGAGCTGTGGGTGCATCCCTTATCACCATGGCACAGGAATCCCCAGACCTCAGGCACAGCAACTAGAACATTCTTCTTGCTAAATGAAGATTTTTTTATGGTAAAACAGCTGAAGACTAACAAATCTGTTTCTGCGCCTATGAGTTTCTATTCAGTTCTATCCAAGCTATGATAATTAAGAGACCTTCACTAAAAAAAAATCTTTCAGAAGCTCTTGTTTCTCTGCATAGCACCCGTGACAGGCACAGCTTCATAATTTAGGCATCTCTTATTGCTGTCCTGCTCACAACACATCTGGCTCTGATCAGCACAAATGGTGGATAAAGATTTCCCTTTCTTGAGGCTGAAGGACTGGTTGCTTCTTTCGGGCTTCACCAGGCCAAACCAGTGACTCGGATGGGGTCCTATGGGAGCAGACAGGAGAGTGAGTTTGTGGTTCTGCCAGACTGTCCCACGAATGGCAATGCTACAGCCAGAGGACAAATGTTTCCTCATTATAATCCCAGCCTAACAAATAGCTGATAATGGAAGGACAGACACTGGAGAAATGTCCCTCCAGTTTCCTGTTTGAATAAAGCAACCCTCCCTGCCTGATCTCACACTCACAGCATCAGGCTGCACCCAGGCCAGCTTTAGTGTTTCTTTCATGCTTTTACTGTTTACATCCTGCCTTCACCCTCCACATGTTTCCTATCCCCAGCTCCTGAAGGTAAATCATGAGCTTTGGCTATTGCACAACACAGCCTCTCCAGGGACCTTTGATATTCTCCTCCAGATGGCTGAGTGGACAATAACCTTCCTTCCACATCCTCTACACTCTCAGATTCTGATTGACCAATTTGACCAAACTGAAAACGAAGTACAGATATAATTCCTTGATCTTCTTTATTTTTATTTTCATCCTGGAAAAGGTTGAAAAATTCCTGGGAACAAGCTTGTATTGAGTATACAGCATGTCGCTGAATTTGCTTGGCAGCCCTGCTATGGTGGCACGTTCCCAGGCAGTTGCACTTGTGATGTCAATAATGAGTGGCAGGAAAACATTAGAGAATCAGAGAAAAGCAGAGCTGGAAGGGCTCTTACAATCTCATCTAATGTTCCTCTCCTGCCTAAAGGCAGAATTAACTCCATTTTCAACAGAGACCTAAATCAAATCTCTAAACCTTTACACTGATGTTTGACAGCTCAAGAGAGAAAGTCTTTCACTGGTAAAATTAACAAAAACAAAAAATGAAAAAAGAAAACCAGAACCTGCAAGCCAGCAGCAAACATGCTTCCAAGAGATCACCCTAAGTAATGAATGCTGTTTTATTAGTTAATAGAATCATGTACATGTCACAGGAAGGAAGGAAGGAAGGAAGGAAGGAAGGAAGGAAGGAAGGAAGGAAGGAAGGAAGGAAGGAAGGAAGGAAGGAAGGAAGGAAGGAAGGAAGGAAGGAAGGAAGGAAGGACTCTAAGGGAGCAGAATGCTGTCAGGAACTGCTACTCTTGGGCCACATATGGCAACAGGCAGGAGCTTGTCCCCCACCTTCTGCCATCACCCCTGGCTGATTATCACTAGGGCTGCCTGTGCCAGTGCCCATCCTCAATGACCCATACCCAGGGAAAGAGCAGGAGGAGTTTCCTCCAAAGGAAAGGAGGCTGCAAAAGCAAAGGTGTTTAGCTGGTCTGGAGGTCCTGTGGAGTTTTTATGCTGGGTACACTGGCTGGAACTGCAAGACTGTACAAACACTAATGTAAACAAGTTTAGACTATAGCTTTAATTAAAAAAAACCCAACCAAAACCCAACAACAATCTCCCCATCACATCTATTTGCAGCTGCACAGCATGCTCTGAGCTCTGTGGTGCTGGGGAGCAGCTGTGCTTTCAGTGCCCTTCTTCTAAAGAGAACATCATGTTCCCTTCTGCAGGAGCTCTGAGGAGCCAGGATTTTTGCCCCTGTGAAAACCACATGCATGTAGCCCCCTTCCAGGCTACAACTTTTATGTATCCTGAAATGACTTCCCAGAGCGTTCTTTGAAAACCCTTCCGTTAACATGAATGTCTCAGCCAAGAATGGACTTTTCTGGATCTCACTCACAGACTGTTACTAAAAATTGCAGCAACACATTTTTCCAGCCTCTAGGAATACTGCATATGACTGCCTTTTATTTTGGAAAGAACTCTGCCCCAGGATAATTCTTTAAAACTACTTCCAGACCTTGGAAGCATCTCACAAGTAATGTCTTTCCAAAATCCCAATATTAGATTATCACTGCACACAGTGAGTAAAAACTGAGACCTCTAGAAAAATGCTTACAAACCTATGCTTAGGAGGATTACAGAAACTGTAATGTGATCGAAATCTGATCAACGGAACTTCACCAAAAGTTGACTCAATCATACCAACTGGAAACTGTCCCTGCCTAGGGCAGGGGGTGGGAACAAGGTGATCATTAAGGTCCTTTCTAACCCAAACCAGTCTGTAGTTCTGTGATACCATTTATTCTCACCAACTCTCACAATTTTCATGTGACTCTTGGAACAGGTGCCCAAGCTCCAGCTCAGAATGGTACTGCTGTACACGTCTCACTTCCACTTGTTGGATAGAACAAATAAGTAACAAATTAAGTGTATCCTCCATGGTTAGAACTGTTCCTTCATTATCCTGGTGAGCAATAAATAGCATTACCTTGCAATGAAGTAAGTTTTAAGAAAGAAAGAGTACATGAGAGGCAAAAAACCCTTTCTTTTTGCACATTTGCTGCAGTGGTGGTGACACAGGAGCTCCTGGAGCCCAAGGGCAGCCAGAAAAGAACACTCATTTCCAGGAGCATCCTGACCACAGAGCTTCTATCCTGTGCAGTTCCTCCCTGTACTTACAGCCAAGCAGAACAAAGTCACGAACCCGTCTGACTGGCCCTTTACAATATAATTCCTACTGTGTGTGGACTAGTGGAGTCTCACCAGGGCTTGAGTGACAGGAAAGCTCCCTCCTCCTGAGGGCTGCCATCAGTATTGGAGATCCCATGGACAACACTTAACTGCAAGCACAGGACAGGCACTGTCCTTCACAGCCCAGCTCCTGCAAACGAGGGATCACTAAAGAAAAGCAGGAACTTAGTTTACCTAAAAGTGCTGCATTTACAGCCTCAGCAACACTCAGGGCTAGTAGCGCAAGTGAAGCAGTGCTACTAGTGTGACTGTCCTCAGAATCCCAGCCATCACTGAACTGAGGTGAGGTGAGGTTTTACTGATTGTGTCATTGAAACCTGAGATTATTTCTGCACCTGGCCCAGTTCAGTAACTCAGACAAAGAACCTCAGGTGCCATTTCCCATGTGCAAAATGGGAAGGGCGTTTTCCCCCCTGCCTCCATGTGGCACATTGAGGGGCAGGGTACAGAGGACAATGCCAGAGCAGTTCTCCCTCAGTGCCAGCAGCTCCCCTTGGGAACAATGGCACTGCCTGGCTGCTGGGACCTTTTTGAACGCTGGCACAGATGTCTTAAGGATTGTTACATCACTCTTTTCAAAATGGGGCACTTCAGAATCTCATGGCACAGGCTTTGTATTCCTCTCCAAGAAACATGCATTTCACTGAGCATACACATCAGCTCTTACCTGAGCACAGCCTAGGAAGGCCCAGCCAGAGAAACTTTTCCTCTATACCAGCCTGGGCAAGAGGACTCCCAGGAGAGAGAAAGGCTTAACCTCAGCCATCCCCACCACTTTTACCTGTGCCTTTCCTCCCTTGCAGAGGGCACCTGCTGAACTGGAGTTCTCAGTGAGAAGCATCCCCATCACACACTTCTCCAGTGAACATATGGACTGAAATACTTTACTTCACTCTAGTTCTTTCACCACTTTTTACAGGAGCAATATTTTAGTTGCACGGAGAGGGAGCAACTAATTTAATTTCAGTTCCCACCTGCCATAGCTTATGCTGATAACCTCAGCCAAACATTATCACTTCACTGAAGAAATATTATCATATAAGGCAGAGATAAAACAGACCAATAAAAATAAACTGAAGGGAGAAGATGATTTTTCTATTTAACCTTGTCAGCAAAGGGGGAGAAATATTCTGGAGGCAGCTCAATGCTCTGACACCACCAGTGCTCTTGCTGAAAGCCAAATTATTTTAACATACGTGCTAAAAACAAAGATGGGATATGTTGTCCTAGCAAGCATTTGCTGGCTGCTTCTGTCCACACCTGTGGGCAGAAACACTCTGATGGAGACATAAAAAATAATGAGTTACACATGAACTCCTCCATCTCTCTCAGTACTCTGCTTTTAGATGTCAGTGCAGCACAGAGGTCAGTTTCAAAGCTGTTTTTTTTAATACTGAAGCACTTTTGGTACTGAGTTTGTGACATGACACCTACTTGCACATTTTTCTCTTGGTATCAATTAGAGATTTACATTATAAATTGAATGCTGATGAAAACAGTATCAACAACTTAATTCTTTATGGTTGCAATTCCCTCCAATAAATCAGCAGTCAGTGAACTACAGACAGGTTCCTGAAAAATAAACCTTACCCAGACTAACTCAAAGAACACATTTTGGTATTTTAAAAAACCTGCAAAATTCAGGTAAAACATCATCATTCAAAATCTTGTAGTTAATATTTATTGAGAATCCTTTGGACAAATGCTGCTGCTGGCTCCATCTTTCTTAGACAACTCTAAAAAACCAAAAAATACATTAAAAAATTGAGCAGATGATCCTTATTCAAATAATTTGGCAGATGACCACAGAAACAAAGTAACCCTGTGTAACCTCAAGCTTACCAAAGAACAATAAAGGAAGTCTGAGGAAAAAAAAAGTAAACTAAAGACACTGCAGAGAAATATTCTTAAATAAATGGATAATCAAGACCACATCATCGTGTGGTGGCACCGGGGGGTTCACGGGGTGACACTGGCTCTGTGAAAATCTGCACTCTGGGCTGCACAGGTACAAGTGCTCCAGAAGCACATCCCAGCTGTGGGGTCCTATGGGCATCTCCTGAACCCTTGGCATCTCACCACAAAAACGCTGCTGCAGAGCCTGCTCAAGCCAACACCATCACAGAATCTCCTGAGCTGGAAGGGACCCACAGGGATCACCCAGTGCCACCCCTGTCCCTGCCCAGCCCCCCCAGCAAGCCCAGCCTGGGCATCCCTGGCAGCGCTGCCCAAAGGCTCCTGGAGCTCTGGCAGCCTCGGGGCCGTGCCCATTCCCTGGGCAGCCTGGGCAGTGCCAGCACCCTCTGGGGGAAGAACCTTGCCCTGAGCTCCAGCCTGAGCTGCCCTGGCCCAGCCCCAGCCGTGCCCTGTTCCTGTCCCTGTCCCAGAGCAGAGATTGGAGCTGCCCCGCGGGATGAAGCTCAGACTGCTCCAGGACCAGCAGACAGGTGGAGGCAGAACCTGAGCACAGTGGGAGACCTGACCTGAAGGGTGCAAGCCTGGACTTCACAGACAATAGCAAAGACCACACCAGCAGACAGGCATGGCAGCAAGGAAGTTAACTAAGAGCAAAAGGTAGGCTGAGTATCTGGGAAAAAAATTCTGAAAGAGGGAGAATCAATATAAGGAATTAGTCCTCAGGGAAACAGTGGAAGAGCTTTTGCGTGGGTATTTTATGAGAGACTGGGCACACCACCAACAAATGTACTGCAGGAAAGAATCAGACAATGGCAAGGAAATGGATTAAACGTGTTAGCAAGACAATTTCCAGATCCCGTTTCTGTGAAGAGAAGACCATGACCTCACCACTGGATTTGTGGTGTTACCATTAAGTACTGCCCCATGCAAGCCCCAAGTCCCTCACTACCATGGGTATGGTCTTAAGAGAGACCACACCAAAGACTGAAAGGGATCTGGGAGTGTCTCTTCATTGTTATTTTATTTTCATATTAATGATGGGTCAATTTATGTCCACAGATTTTGTAAGGCAGAATTCACCAGGGATACTGAGGAGGACAAAACTGAGACACAGACTAAAGCTTTTGGGGAAAACAAGAGGGCTGAAGTTGATTAAAAGAAAAAAAAAGCCCTAGGAACATAATATTTAAAGACATATATGTGAGAGAAGCAACTGTTTTCCGAGGACACATGACAGCAATGGAAACACAGAAAATGGCTGGCTGGCCAAACTGCTTTTCTGTATTTGTCTCATCCTTTTCCAGTTCACTCCAGTTCATTGGAGCACAGCAGAAGTGCCAGCAGCTTTTCCTTGTGTAGGGTTCCCACCGCTGTAACAAGCACAGAATCCATTTTGGCACTGAGCAAGATCCAATCAGGCCTCTGTGAAGCATCTGACATCCAAATCAGAGCAGCCACTGCAGATGCAGCTGTGGGAGACACTAAAGGTCAGAGCTTCCCTTCCATTTGTTGACTAATGGGGGTTGGCCACAACACCCAAATAAACAGGCACTTACCAATGGGCTAAAGTGTTAAATCCAGGGATGAGCCAGTGTAAACACACACTGGCCCATTAAAAACCCTTCCCCTCCTGCAGGAAGGAACTGTTCCCTCATGGTGAATTTACTGGCACATCAGTGAAGCACCCAGAAAATGATGGAGCTGATGAAGCTGGCCATCAGGGCAGAGGACTGGAGCAGAGCTGTTATGTTAAACCAGTGTAAAACACACAAACCTCATCTCAATTTTCTGAGTTTCTGTCAGCTTTACACTGGCAGCTGTGCAGAATGAGGCACCCTCCTTCAGACCAAGGGCTCATATAAACACACAACAGTATCTTAATGTTTAACACTTTAGGTGGGACACCCATCTTCTTGCCTAGAGATAATGATTAGGACTCTCTTTGATCTGTATTTCACCATGCCTTTATTTTTCTGTCATCTCTCTCTTTTTATGCGTGTGTGTGTGTGTGTGTTCCCCAAAGGTAGCAGTCCTTTCTGTTAGCTCCTGGCTGGGTTACTGCAGAGAAGCCCATGAAGATGCTTCATGGGATAGCAGAGCATTTCCTGCCTTCCCATGGCCCTTCCAGATTGAAGAATCATTGACCCATGTCCTGTCCCAAAGTTTTCCAAAGTTTGGCAATAGCAGAGGCCAAGGGAATAGCAGTAAAACAGAGCATATGTGAACAGATATTTCCCTGACACTCTCCCAGCCTCTAGAAATCTGCTAGACAGAGATGGAGATTGTTTGTAAAAGTCTTTGGTGTTTTTATTCCATCAGTTTGTTCCGTTGTTTCTTGAATTCCCACAAGTTTTAGCATTTGCACCACCCCACAACACAGCTTTTCATAACTCATCCATGGTGCATGAAAAAGTATCACCTTATGATGGATCTAGAGAGATCTAAACCTTTCCAATCTTATTTTGAAGCTCCACAACTTTGGTATTAGAAGAGATTGGTCACAATCCCTCCTATCTCCTGTTCCTTATTTCTTTAATAACCAACTGTATACAGCAGATGGGAGCTGCAACATTAAACCCAGCCCCATCCCACTGAAATGTCAGAAAAGCTGAAAAGCAGCTGAGAACAAAGAAACAAAATACAGAATTGAATGTTGAGAATGGACAGGCTTCTAAATTTGAGTCATTTTTCAGAGGAACAAAGTTTTGATCAGCAGATATTTCAGGAACACTGAAAGATCAGCTTTCATGAATATAAGGCTCTGGGGAAGTTTCCTTTATTTTCTTTTGGCTGTTACATCAGATGAAAAACTCCAGAAATTTCTTTTGTTCTAATGTTTCCACAAAAAGAACAGACACAAGTACACCACATTAATCCATTTCTGTGATTAAGCAGAATGTGAACATGGATGGTTCTGCAAAGCTTTGGGAAGCACATGGATTTCCAGTATCCCAGACACATTTATTGCTACCTCTGAAGGATTTGGAGAGATGATTGCTGAGTTCTGGTGGAGGCTGTAAGAGAGTTCAGATCTTGCTTTCCTTTCCATGAATTTCAGCAGTAGTTGCTGACACAACGGGATAAATTCTGATATCTTTAAGAGAGTAGAATCATCAGGCATTCATTGTAGCATCTACTCATAAACTTCTCTAGGTCATCTGCCTAAAGGCAGAAAAGAGTAAGGCTTCAGTTCAATGAATCTGATGAAGCCCTCTATGCCTTTTTCATTATTTTAATCTGTAGCCCAAAATGATGAAAAGAAGCCCTCAGCCATGGAGAAACAGAATGTGTACCTTCCTCTACAATTAATGCTGCTGTTTCTTGAGGAGTTAATAAATATCAAATGAATAGAAGAGCTTTGAGTCTGCCACCAGCATGGATTGCCATTTAAATCCTTTCCAATTATAAGAACAATGAGAACATGTGCCTGGAAAGGACTTCAGGGAGCCATATCCTTTTAACCTCCCACAGCTCTTTGGTCAAGGGCTCTCCAGGGAATTTGGCAGGTTGGCAGCACCGGGAACATCCACGTCCTGCCTGGCCACAGTGAGCAGTGGGGCAGGAACATGGCCAGAAATTACAGACTCATTCCAAGAGAGGGCTTAACCTGCAGTACAATGAATTAAATAAGAAAAGATCCTGGTCTCCATTTTATCTGGACTGCATTAACAGAACTGACTGTGCAACTGTCACAGAGCAAAGAAGGAAAGTCAAACAAACCTTTACAGAATTTCCATGTCCCACTGATTCCAATATGCTCCTTGAGGCCCCAGCAAAGCACCTCACATCAATCTGCAAAATTTACTTTAAAATCTAAATTATAAATATTATAAATATTATATATATAATTATAATTTAACAATAAAATATATAAATATAAATTTTAAATTTTAAATTAAAGTTAAGAAATACTTGAAAGAAACACAGGTTTGGGGGCACTATTAGGTCAGGCTCGAACCTAACTGACATCCTGCATTAATTGTGTTTTCCATTCCTCTTGCTCTGTTCAATATAAGTGGATATTTGAAAAATGCACTTTATTTCTATCCTGCATTTACTCCATATCTCAATCATTAAATCAAGTAATGGGGTGATTTAGCAGCTTTGGTGTTGCTGCATTGTTATAGTTCCAGAAGGCAGGATGGATGCACTGGGGAGCACTCAGGAAGACAACAACACTTTTGCCAGTCACAGATCAATGAAAGAGGACCTCTATACTACTCTCATTTTTTTGTTCTTCATATCCCTTTGTATTTTTTTAATGTTCATGAATGCTTCATAATCCAAGGCTGCAGTTTATTAATGCTTATAAATGACACAAATATTTCCTAGTAATGTGAAGAATCTGGATGAGCTAACAGGAAATAGAAGATATCCATCTTCCAGAGAATGAAATGGAATTTCCATCTACAGATGGTTCAATGGCACTTGGGTACCTGCCAGCTCCTTTTTGGCAATTAGAGGAACAGTAAGAATAAATGAAGCTTTAGGAGCACCAGTGTACACCTGCTTATTCCATTACTTTGGCAAGAATGTGTCAAAAACTCCCATGAAATCTCCTTTCAGATCTCAGCTCCCTAACACAGAGCACTTCACCCATCATTTCCAGAACACAGGCATGTCTAGTTCTTGAAAGTCACACTGGCACATGCACTGGTGACCAGGGAAGGGTGTCCCCTCCACCACAAAACCCATCCTGGGCTCACTGAAACAGATCCAGTACATGCATCTACTGAACCACTTCAGCAAAACGTTGAAGAGATTATTGCACAATTTGTCAGCTGGAACAGACTGGAACCACCTCAGTACAGCCTCCTGTTGTATTCCACAGTCTCCTACCCCATCCCCAGCAGAGTCACCAGTGTCCTGCCTGTGTCCTGCTGGGCAGGGCTGTCCAACCACATCCCCGTGGGGTTTTGTGCAAGCACAGATGGGAGGTGGAAGGAAAAATGAAGCACATTCGCTTGCACCCCACTCTGCCTCAGGGGTTGTGGCAAATCTCCTTGCACATATGGCAGAGTTTGGTTTGTCCATGGTTAAAGCTCAGCAGCTCCTTGACAAGTGCTGTAAGAACAATACAGGGAATGGAAACCAGTGCCAGAAGAGACAGGAAATGGGGAAAGCGCTCTCAAGGACTTCGCTCTGAAAGCAATTTCCCATTGTTTACTAAATAAAAGCATTTGAATTCATTGATTTGGTTTTAGCCAGGTCCTTTTTTGGCAGGGTGTTTTCTCCTCTACTTTGTTTAAGACATCTCCTACAGTTAGTCGGGTTGTCAAAGGACACACACTTCTAGGAGATCCTTCATTTTTGGGTACAGCTCATGTCCTTTTAGACTCATGCCCTAGGCACTTCTCCCTGCTGGCTGCACAGATCCTGGGCTGACCAGCCCTGTGGAGCACAGAGCTACAGGAGATACCAACCTTACTCCATCCCAAGGATTTCTCACTCCCTTAATCCAAAATACAGTGTCTGGTCTCACTCCAGACAATGGGAGGAGATGCAGGTCTGAGGGCATCACTCACAGATGCATAAGCACTGCAGTTCTCCTGGACTGGAGCACCAAGGGGAGGGGTGGCATTTAAAACAGGACCCAAAAGAGACTAAAAAATCCAACGAAACACCACACACACAGCACAGCACAGCACAGGGGCAGAAGGCAAATACTGAAACATGTGAACACAGTGCGTTGATTCCAAGCTATTTTCCATTGTAGAAAAGGCATAAATCAGTATAAACCAGGCTTACAGAACCCCAACAGCAGGACTGTAATACACTTGTGATCTGAAATTGTTCATAATTTCACATAACTTTATCTCGGCAGATATTTCCTTGATGGAAATTACAGCCTGAATTACTTAAGAAAATTCCTTCATAAGCATTTCCTCCATTTCTGAAGCACCTATGTTTTCCATACCCGGATGTGGCTTTGCCATTCTCATTAAAATCTCTGAAAATCAGGCCAAGTGCAGAGCCCCAGAAAAACCTTAATTTGCAAATGCTCAGTGAAGAACAGCTAGAAGGTCAAACCTAAATTTCTTCAGGGGCTCTAAATTTCTCTTGCAGCCACAGCTATTGCTGTTACAGGGTGCTGCTGAACACATTTCCTTCATCCCACTTGTGCCCTGCATGCCAAAATGCAGGACTAGATACTGACCACAGGATGACATTTGAAGATCATTCCTGTCCCCAGCAGCTACCACAGAACATTGCTGCACTCTTATCATCATCACCATCAAACCTGAACACACACCAGGGCAGGGAATCTAAATCCTTGCTCCTTCTGCCACCCTGGTCTGATTTTATTGGCCAGCAGGTTCTCGCTTTCCAGCTGAAGGCTGACCTCAGCCTAGGGCTGGCAGATCACAAGTTACCCAAGTTCTCCCTCTGTCACAAAAAGCAGCACCTGCACCAGCACATCTTCTGCAGACCCTGGCACACCAACATGGCCAGGGTTCTCACCCCATCACTAACAAACTGTGGGTTTGGTAGTATTTCCTTTGAGGAGACTCTTCCAAGTCACCCATATTCCCTCACTCCTGAGCATCTCTCTATTGGGCAATCTGGGCAGCTTCCCTCAAAAGAAGTGCTAAAAATATTAATCTGCAAATGTGACTTGAATTCTCACACAAGTTTTTTCTTATTTTGATGACCATCTATTGGTTTCACCTCTGAGCTGAACCTAAACAAAGTCCCATGTGCTCCTGACACACTGTCCCAGGCTGATTAGGCACCAGCAAACTCCATGAGGTCCTTCTGGAGCATCCCAACATCTCAACATTACACACCGTGGAATCAGTGAGGTGGGAAAAGACCTGATCCAATGCTTGACAAGCCTTTCCATGAAAAACATTTTCCTAATATCCAACCTAAATCTCCCTGGCACAACTTGAGGCTGTTTGCTCTTGTCCTGTCACTTGTCACCTGCGAGAAGAGACACCACAAGCTCCTGCCAGGGAGCTGTAGAGAGCAACAGGGGAAAAGCAAAGGCTTGTCTCCAGCCTGCTTTTGGTACTTTGCACAGACACACCAAGGGGATGTTGGCTAACTTTAGCCAGGAACGATCAAAAGGCTCCTGGATCATCTCAAAGTTCTTCCCACACTCTGCAGGATTCTAGGACTGATTTCTTCTTGTACATAAAGGCCACAGACTTTGCTTCAGTACTGGGTTTTTCTAACTTCACCCCACTGTTCCTATTTTATTCACTTCTACCATGATGGAAAAGCTGGGAACTAGGAAAGAGAAAAAAATGAGACCTAGCTCAATTTGCATACCCAAAGAAGCATGTTTTCACACAGCAGACAAGGAACAAACATCCTCCATGTCAGGACTGCCAGTAACTTCTTCCTGCAGTAATAAAACAGTTCAATTCCCCAGACAGAAACAAAAGATGAGGCAGAGTTTTACCTGCTCCATGGGAACAGGTGAAGGGACATGGGCTGAGTTAGGAGACAGAGATGACTTCTCCTTCCTGCCACTTACCCCTTCACCAACATTTTTATCTATGTTGAGTTTACAAGTGCCTTAATCAACTTACAGCACATCTCCTCAAACCTGGCTTTCTCAGCTTCAAGTGTGAAATTAAAACCATCCTGGAGGAGGCCATCTGTGCAAGGCAGCCTATAGGAAATGGAGCTTGCACAGATGGGACTTATCACACACTCCCTCGTGTCATATCAACACACCAGCTCTGCAAATCTGCCCTAAATAAACCAGAATCGACAACACATTCTGTCTGAGGCCAGCAGGGCTGTGTAAGCCTGGCGTGTACTTGGCAGGGCTGGATTGTTCTCTCCACTTTTAACAAACAACTCTTTCATAAATGGAAAACTTGTGAAGGTTCAAGTCTTGTGCTGTGTTCAAATGTCTGGAGGATTATGTTCAGCAAAGTCTCCTGGAGGGATCAACTAATTGGCCTTCAAATTCCTAGACATGAAGCTGTAGGTTGCTTTAAAACTAGCAGGACATGACACAGCCTCCTCACAATCCTCACTGGGGACAGACACTGGTCTGGAACGTTTTCTAATTCCATTAACTCTTCACCAACACATAAAAATAACACTTTAAAAATGTTTATTTTACAAGTTACATTAGGTGAAGAATATAGCTGAGCAATGTGGCTGAACACATATGGAAATGCTTAAGCAGCAGCTCTATTTTCTGTCCAAGCAGTCTGTAGACAAACACAATAAACTGAAGTTATATGAAAACTCAATGTACTATATGAAAAAAAAAAAGACAAAAAAGTGTGTTTTCATAAAAAACAAACTTGTTGGGTTGTTTGTTTGGGGGTCTTTTGTGGGTTGGTTTTTTTTTTTTTTTGGTTGGTTTTTGTTATGTTTTGTTTGGTTTGGGGTTTTTTTGTTTGTTTGTTTGTTGTTTTTTCTAAGAGGAGCATCTGAGAGAGGAAGCCATAGCTTGAAACAGGCAAGCAGAGAAATAATAAAATGCAGTTCAGGAGAGAGAATAAGGCACTGAAGAGGAGCCTTCCAGGTCAGATCACACCTTCACCTGGCCAGTGCCATGTCTCAGACAGTGGCCTAAGGGAGAGAACTGGGAGCTGTGTCCCCAGCTCATCCCCTGACTCCACAGCAGCCTGCAGTTTAAGATTTCCACATGCCAGGTCTTCTGTACTGGTACAACACAGACTTTGTGGACCCTTTCTTCCAAGAATGGATCCAGGCACTCCTGCAAACCCTCAGCAACAGAGTCATGCTGCACAGGGTGCCACATTGTACTCAGTGGGCAAAGCAGTGTTTCTCTTTCTCCTGACCTTCCATTTGATGTCCATCATTTTGGTTAGGGAATTAAGGAGAAATGGGGAACAACTGTTTATCTTTTGTCCCACTCCTTTGTTCAGGCCCAGATGTTCTGCATTTGCAGACTGTCCCAGGATGTGTTCCTGGGGGAGGCAGTACCTCCTTTAGCCATAGCTTTCTCACATGGTTCTCCACATTTACTGACCCAAAGTTTAACCTCCTGGTTTGTTTTCCAATCCCACAGGATCAGAGGGTAGGTACTTACTGCAGCTTCAGATCTGCCTATGCCACAACTTTGAATTCCCTCAGACTTTATTATTTCTCCATCCACTGCCTCCCTCAGGTCCCTAAGACTCCCCTGTCATTCTCATGGTAACTGCTCTTGGGTGTAACAATCACCACTTCTGCACTTTTGTCACCTTTTAACCCATCACTGGTTTGCTAAAGAACATTCTCTGATCCCCAGGAAAGCAGCTGCTCTAAGGGGCTGTGACAAAGGACCATGTCAGGAGCTGTTAGAATATCTGAGGACACCACACACACTGAACACCAAAATCCAGATGTTTGTCCTTGAAGATTCCTCAAATGCAACTTCCTTTTACAAAAGACATGCTGACTCCCCCACATCCATATAAAATCAAGTGCCAGCTCATTCTGATCTATATTATTCTTTTGACAACACTGCACAATACAAAGCCAGATTTCTGTCTGCTGCTCCCCAAGCTCCCTGAAACTCTCTTGGAAGTTGGCATCATATCAGCCCTGTCTGTTTTCTAACAGGAGTGAGGAGATTTTAACTGAAAGGCTGCATACAAGTGTTAATTATTCAACAGTTCCTCTCCTGACTCCTTCTGAGGCTCTGACATCCTGGTCCCTGCAGGCAGGTATTCCTCACTGTGTTCTTAAATTCTTAATTTAGTAGTTGGGTTTGGGATGGGTTCTGCTAAAGAAACCAAGCACAGTGTAGATGCCTCAGAAACTCAATGTTTCTTTCTGCTCCACCTCCTGATTTTTCACACCCTGGTCTCCATGGGTTTTTTCAAGCTTTTGGACAAGCTTCTTATTCCCAACATATTTGTGAAAGCACTGTTACTTTTTATACTTTCTGAAAGCCTTTGAAAGTGTTTATTCTTTTCTATCTTCCTCACTTGGTCATGACTTCAGCTTTTGGAAGGATGCCCCTGCCTCTCCAGCCTTCCTTCCCTGCTGCTTCACATCAGAACTTCTCTCTCACAGCAATTGATAGGGTTGAGGCATTTCCTCTGCAGCACAGAGCCTTGAAATCAGCTTCAGCTCCCTACAAAGGTTTCAACCTTGTCACTGCTCCTTTCAGTTTCTTTTTAACCTGCTGCCTCATTCTGATATATTTTCCCTTTGCAAATGAAGGAATTTCACTTCTCTGAAGTTTTTGGCTTGGGTTACTTCTGCAGGATCTGTAAGTGCACTTGTGTTCACTGGCAGTACAATTCTGTACCAAGTTCTGCACAATTGCCAGAAGAAAATCAAAATTATCTTCCCCTCTCTAGATTCCTTCACCAGATGTTTCCCAAGGATGTCATTCTTGGACTGAGGTGCCAGTTTTCTCCCATTGTTTTTCCTGTTTTAAAGCTCCATACTCCTTATTATTCTATACTTTTCCCATCTCAAAAAGCAGGTATTTGAGCTTATTGCTTGGTTTAGCATGCTGCATTTTCTTTGTTTATTCTACAGAAATTGTGAAAACTAATTATGCTTCAAGAAAGGTAATTATCATTTAGATATTATTCATCATGTAAGTGCAGAATAATTGTTTGCATTGCTTCTATCTTGTTATCCTTAACAAATACATAAACATCCAGAAAGATGAATCCACAGAACAGATCCAGTTCTGCTCATACCAGGGAATTAAAAATAATTGCTCTCTTTGGAATTTCAGAATGAAATACATCACTGAATGAAACATTCTCTTTAAAACCTCAAAGAAAAGCAAGAAATGACAGGACCTTGCAAGAAGTTTATTTTCATTGCTCACTGAATAATAGCTGTGACAGTTATTTAACCCTCACTCAACTCTTGCTGTTGAGACTGATCATGTTTGACACCTCAAACCAGCATGTCAGTAAGAAAATAAGCTACAACTGAAAACTTCTCATTAAGTAAGATTTTGGTTTTTAGACACCTGTTATGGGAATAGCATAGCCTTGAACTGCAGTGGAAAATGAGCAAGGTAAAGAAATTGCTGAAAACCCGAATGCTGGACAGAATGGTACAGATGGCATTTTTAGGTCAAAGGCTAAATCCTCACAGAACAAAAGACAAATTTACTGCAGAGAGAACAAAAAGCATCAGCCCTAATATTGCACACACTCATTAAATGTGTCAGCTGGCTGTACAGAGAGGTATGAAATGGGATTTAGGTACTAGTCAGTGTTCAATGCCACTGAACAGTGCCACTGTCCCTTCAGCTGAGCCCATTTCCCTGTCTCTGTTCCTGAAGCTGCTGAAGGTTATGGAGACAGTGATTCCCTTATCCTACTTGTACTTCTGTGACAGAATCCCCTGAGCTGGAAGGGACCCACCAGGATCCCCCAGCCCAGCCCCTGTCCCTGCCCAGCCCCCCCAGCCTGGGCATCCCTGGCAGCGCTGCCCAAAGGCTCCTGGAGCTCTGGCAGCCTCGGGGCCGTGCCCATTCCCTGGGCAGCCTGGGCAGTGCCAGCACCCTCTGGGGGAAGAACCTTGCCCTGAGCTCCAGCCTGAGCTGCCCTGGCCCAGCCCCAGCCGTGCCCTGGCTCCTGTCCCTGTCCCAGAGCAGAGATCGGAGCTGTCCCTCTGCTTCACCTCACCACAAAGTTGTAACTGTGATGAGTCTCCCCTCAGTCTCCTCTTCTCCAGGTTGAACAGACCAAATGACTTGAGTAAGAACTACTGCCTGCTCCTCTAAATCACACCAGAGACGCCACAGAACCTGCCAGGCCATTCTCCAGCACTGACTCAGCACCAGAAGGAAAACTTCGAGCTTGCAGTTACACATTTTGCAGGGTTTGAGTGTACAATATCCAGTCATTGAGAACAGGGACCCCAGCAAGACCCCAGCAAGCCAGACCCCAGCACTTCCTATGGCCCCTGTTACTCAAAGGAGTTACCGGAATCCCAGGATAGGCTTTCCATCACAGCTCTGAGCAGGCTGCAGGGACAGTGCCTGACCCACCCCACACTCACACAGAGCTCTCCTGTTCAGGATTCCAGCTGCATGTTTGAGCTCACACCCTCATTTTCCATGGATCATCGTGTTGTCCTGTAGGATAACACAAACCAAAGGTGGCAAATTAACACCAAAATAAAGCAAGGTACAAGACACCCTGGGAACGGGTTTGAGGGAGAGGGGAAATGTTTTACATCATCTCCCAGAGTAAGCTGGTGGAATTCCCAAATCTCGGGACAAGGGAATTGGTAATGAGAGAGAAATAAATTCCTTCACCTCTGGGTTGAAATCCAAGTCAGGCTGGTAGTAGCCAAGACCCATTAGCTCAACATCTGCTAGTTGTTTGGCAGCCCATGTGAAGTGAGTTATATTCCTCAGCGTCCACATCCCAGTCCCACTAATTGGCACCACATTGGCAATCTAAACACAGAGGTTAAGGTCTGAGCACACAGCAGGCAGCACTCTGAGATCAGGCAGCTCCAGTTTGGAGGACACATGTGATAAATTATACTTCTGGTATCTGGAACTCCATTTAAGTGCCCCGCCATCCTGTCCTGCCCCCAGAATAAAACTGTAAAAGCAGGCGAGGCAGCAGCTGTCAGCAGTCCCGGCCCAGCACAGCTCCTGCAGCACTAACACACATCACCAGGCCCACTACCAGTCAAAGCAGCTTCAACAACTGATGAAATTTTAAGCAAAATGCTGTACAGCATGAAGTTAAGCATGAGCTAAAGTGTTTGGATAATAGTTACCAATATCCATAAAAACAGTATTTTTCCTAAACTCCAGTTTTTAATGCAAAAATGCAACACTCATTAAAAAGGCAGTAACAATATCATTTCATAGATCCTAAATAACAAGGCTATTTTCTTTTTGTCTTTCCTTCTTCTGCAGCTTTCCAACATAGAGTGCACAGGACCAAAGGTGATTTGAAAACACAACCCATTAACTTTTAGAGAATTATTCTTTTTATTGCCCCATGGTAAAATGTTTCTCTCTGAGGACAAAAAAAAAGTTATTAGCTCTTAATATATAGTAATAAAGGAAAATTGATTTTTCACATCATCTGAATATGGCAGCATAAAATAAGTCTAAACTATGAGGGAAGGAGACTCATGTTACAGTTTAGAAACTGTTCCTGATGTTTACACATCACTTCAGTTTAAAGAACTGCTTATGATGGGAACATGATGAAAGCTGTTGAGCATGAAGGAAGGGAGATGGTAATGAAGCCAAAAGAAACATCTTTGCCAGAACTCTACAAGAAAAGAGAATCAGAGTCAGTTAGTTTGGGAGGGACCTCTGGAGTTTTCCAATCCAGTCAGCTGCTCAAAGAATGGCCAACTTCAAAGTGGGGTGAGGTTGCCCAAAGATATTATAGATGAAAGCACAACAGAGTACAGTGCCCTGCAAAATCCACCTATAAAGACATTCTTCTTGCAAGCCAAATGTCCTCTTCATTTACCACTGCTCTGGAAATTATTCCACTCTAAGGTGTTTTGAGAAGCAATAGGGCCAGCAGCCATGAGGAACAGGGGAACACTGCAAAGGAAACAAACCTAATCTGAGCACCCAGCAGGACCAAGGGATGGAGAACTTCAAATGCTAGAAGGCAGACTTGAGGACAGGAGACTCTGAGAAAGCTTGGGAAGTCCAGTCCTCCCAAGAGCTGTGTTTTAATTTATCTTACTTTGGAGAGGTATGCTCAGCCTGTGAGAAAAAGGCAGCAGTGACATAAGGCCACTGTGCACAAAAACAAACCCAACCCCCAGTCTGCATTCCACAGACACTCAAAGGAGGTGTTTTCCTTCTTGTGCAAGGAATACTCCAACAATTCACAGCCTGGGGGGCAATTGTCCCTCAGCTGCCTCATACAGCTGTGCTTTGGCACAGCTCTGCCAGCTCTGCCTGCCCTGCCTGGCTCTGCCTGCCCTGCCTGGCCCTGCCTGGCTCTGCCTGCCCTGCCTGGCTCTGCCTGGCTCTGCCTGCCCTGCCAGCTCTGCCTGCCCTGCCAGCTCTGCCTGCCCTGCCTGGCTCTGCCTGCCCTGCCTGGCCACTGACAAAGCCAGGCCAGTCTGACTCCCACCAAAAGGTGCTGCCAGTCCTGAGGGTCTACACAAGCTCTTGAGGACTCTGTATTCTTTCCTCCCCCTCTGCTCTGCCCTCATGAGACCCCACCTGTAGTGCTGTGCCCAGCTTTGGAGGCCTCAGCACTGAAAAGACCTGGAAATGCTGGGGAGAGTCCAGAGGAGGCCATGGAGATGCTCCAAGGGCTGCAGCCCCTCTGCTCTGGAGCCAGGCTGGGAGAGCTGGGGGTGCTCACCTGGAGAGGAGAAGGCTCCTTGGACACCTTAGAGCCCTTCCAGAGCTTAAAGAGGGCTTGTAAAAAGGATGGAGACAGATTTTTTCATACAGGCAGGTAGTGACAGGACAAGGGGAATGGCTTCCCAGTGCCAGAGGGTGGGATTAAATTAGTGATTAGGAAGAAATTCTTCCCTGTGAGGTGGGGAGGCCGTGGCACAGGGTGCCCAGACCAGCTGGGGCTGTCCCTGGATCCCTGGCAGTGCCCAAGGCCAGGCTGGACAGGGCTGGGAGCAGCCTGGGACAGTGGGAGGTGTCCCTGCCATGGCAGGGGTGGCACTGGATGGGCTTTAAGGTCCCTTCCAACCTAAACCAGTCTGAAATTCTGTGATTCAAGATGGACCGAGGGATTTGTCTGTTAGAGCAGGACCTCTCCTTCCCTAGAGCTTCAGTATCCCTGCCAGGCTATCCCTGCATCTGCTTCTGGCAGCAAGGACACAACCTTCTTTCCCCCTTCACTATTTAAGGCTTAAGGGTGGATCGTTTTTTACTCTCTTCTATACTTCTGAGGAGTAGAATACGCTTATACCATATTTTTAAAATGCCAGACCAATTAATTCTGTTTTAAGACATGTTATTAGCAGCTTCTTTTAAAATCACACCAACTGCAAATGATTCTATTGACACTTGAGGCAGGAGCTGCTGTGCTGACATCTGCAAGAGAATTAAAGGGGACTGTGATGACTGCCAGGAGTCCAGCATTAGCTGGAAGAAACCAGACTGGCAACAGAAACATCAACACCAGAACTGCTTTGCCTTTGGCCACGTTTGGGTCCCAAGCTGCCAGTTCAGGAGGCACTGAGGTGCTTCAGCACTAATTCCTGATGCTGCAGGACTGTGGGGTGACAGGGCCAAGCAAAGGTTATCATCATGTGATGGAGTGAGCTGCTTCACTGAGCAGCTCTCACGTGCACTTCTGAACCCTCATGCAAGTATTGAGCAAGCATTTATATTTAAAATAAATGTTTTCTCACAAAACCAAGTATAGGAATAATACCAAACTCGTGAGTTTCCTGAGAGTAATTCCTCTCCATTTAGAAAACAGGAGGGGTCCAAGAAAGAACTTCTTTACAGGGGAGGAAGACAGGAAGGAAGGAAATGTGAATTACATACACCTCTAGATAAGTTCCCCTTTAAAAAAAAAAAGGAAGGAAATTAGACTTAACTAAAAAGAGCATGTTTAGCATCACTGCACAAGCTGGGGAAAAACCTTCGGAAATCCTGGCCAAAGATAATGCTGCCTCCTCCTGTCCCTGCCAGGCTTGCCCCAGGCAGAGGGGAAAGGGCCATTTTTCACCCTCTTACCACTCTGAAGTTACAAATTACAGTCACCATTTGATGATCACCTCTCCCTATGTCACCCTAGGTTTCTTTGTAATAAGGCTGGTAAAAAACATGTGTTTTCACTTTTTTATTATTATTAAAAAAGGATAACCCCTAACTGAGCAAAGGCTCTGTTGATACAACAACATGTAGATTAAATCTGAAAGGAGAAGAAAGCTGTTCTAATAAACTGACAATCCTGCTCAGAGGCCTTATATCCACATTAGTGTAATAAATCATGATGAAAGATTTCTCTTTGGCTGAAACAACCATTTATTTAGGCACGGAACAAGAGTATTTTAAAATTGATCTGGACATTGTACACAAAAGACTTTCTCCATTTTTGTTCCTTTTTGTTTGATCATTTTCTGTTGAGTTTTTAAAGCATAAACCCAAAGTTTTGCATTTGCTTTAGTTAAAATTGATTACTTTTTGGTGCTTAAAACTCTGACAAGTCAGCCAGACAGCACCATTGGGCTCCTACAGAAACAAGTAAGAAAAAGGAAAAAGTGGTTCCTGCTCCTTTACATTACATTAGGCAGAAAATTGCCCCAAATTTAAGCTTTCCTATTATGCTACTCTCATGTGCTTTTACAGTTGTATTTGTTCCCTTAACCTCTATCAGCAGGGGCTTTTTCACTCTTTTTAAAGCAGGAGACACTCTGCACTATTGCTGCCTTCCCCTGTCACACACAAATTGTCCCACAGTGGCTTCTGACAGCCCAGTCAGAGCATCACTGTGGGGCAGGTGAACAGCAGGGAGGGGTCTCAGAAACCCCAGCCACACCACCAGCCCCAAAATACTGCCCAGAATCAGGGTTTGGCAGACCTT
This sequence comes from Calcarius lapponicus, assembly GCA_039654755.1. Taxonomy (NCBI): domain Eukaryota; kingdom Metazoa; phylum Chordata; class Aves; order Passeriformes; family Fringillidae; genus Calcarius; species Calcarius lapponicus. The sequence continues at coordinate 3,982,311 of JBBFKN010000012.1, read as the reverse complement.
GAGTACAACACTGAACTGCAACTATAGATGGGTCTAAGTACTGCATAATATAAATCTAATTTGTACCTGGAGCTGATTTCCAAGCTAAAGCATCTAACAATTCCCCTTAAGACATTGTGCTGTGGGGATCAGGCAAACATGTCACCACAGAACACAGCTGTCTTCAAACAGTGACAAAAAACAAAACACCATCACCATAAAACAAAACTTTCAGTTCCACAGAAATGTTCTGTGAGGAGATATTACTCAAAACTGGCAGAAAGTGTTTCCTACAAGCAAGGTAGAGCTCCTCTTCATACATATTCTGAAATGTCCCTGGCTCCTGGATTACCATGACTTCTTAGAATGTCCAAACTGTGGTAAAACACAAGAGGGATCTGGATATGGGATGGAGGATAACACTGAAAGGGTGAAGATTTTGGCTGAAGCCTCTGCCATTCACAGTGTCAGTCCTCAAGTCACTAACAGTAATCACAAGAGTACAAGAAACACTCTTCAAACCCATTAAAAGCCACAATCCCCAGTCTCACAGATGAGATGCTTTAAGCCCAGCAACTGTTTTTATCTCTGCCAGAGGAGTCCCTGTGTATTCCATTCCACCTTAAAATCCATCTGCCAGTCAGACAAATAAAAGGTTCCTCAGGAATTCCAGCTGATGCAGTCACTGGGAGACCATCCCAGCCTGCCTGTCTGTTGCTGTATTCCCAACTCCCTGAAAGGATCCAGGGGGCACATACCAGCCCGGATCATCCCTGGGCTGCTCTGTCCCCTCTGTCCCCTGCCCATTCCCTTTGCCCAGAGCAGCTGTGCCACCCTCCAGGAGAGCAGTGGGAGCTGGCAAGTGCAGAGTGCCTGCCTCTGTCCCAGGGCTGCTCTGCAGGATGCCCAGCCCAGCCCAGCCCTGCCTGCAGGGGCTGTCACCCTGTGCCATCAGCTGCCTCACAGGCTCAGGATCTCCCCAGGTTTGCCTCCCACACACCTGCAGCCACCCACGGGGCTCAGGCAGCTCCTGCTGCCTCCTCCTGTGCTCTCCCACAGAGGGATGCTGGAGAATCCCTGAGCAGGCAACCCCTCTTTGCCAAAAAGCTTCCAAGGGGATGGAAGGTTCTGAGGGGACAGAAAGGGAAAGTGCAAGAGGAGATTAAAAACTAGGAGAGGAAAAAGTAGACCTGACCAGGACTACTTCTTATTATTCTGCTTTGATTGTGGAGAATCAAGTCTCGTGGCCAAGACAGTTCAGAGAAGCCTGGCACAGTGATTCAGGACTCCAAAGCAAGTGCTGTCTCCTGGCTGAGCCCAGAACCTGCTCTGATAAACACTCCTGTGGTCAGTGCTCACTGTCCCTGCCCTACGGACAGCAAAGCTGCCCCTTGGAGTACAGCTCCCTGGCAGGGCACACATGGCACTCTGGATGGAGCTGCTCAGTCAGCTGGCTCTGTGCACAGCTGCCCCTGCCCTGTCACCTGTCACACCACCCCATCCTCCCCCCTCACCCCAGAGCAGTGACAGAACCCAGCCCCCACCTGCAGCTCCCACAGCAGCAGGAACCCAGAGGCTGAGTGGAGCCAGAGCTCAGGGCTGAGTGGAGCCAGAGCCCAGAGGCTGAGTGGAGCCAGAGCCCAGAGGCTGAGTGGAGCCAGAGCCCAGAGGCTGAGTGGAGCCAGAGCTCAGGGCTGAGTGGAGCCCCAGCTCAGAGGCTGAGTGGAGCCCCAGCTCAGGGCTGAGTGGAGCCAGAGCTCAGGGCTGAGTGGAGCCAGAGCTCAGAGGCTGAGTGGAGCCAGAGCTCAGGGCTGAGTGGAGCCAGAGCTCAGAGGCTGAGTGGAGCCAGAGCTCAGGGCTGAGTGGAGCCCCAGCTCAGAGGCTGAGTGGAGCCAGAGCTCAGGGCTGAGTGGAGCCAGAGCCCAGAGGCTGAGTGGAGCCAGAGCTCAGAGGCTGAGTGGAGCCCCAGCTCAGAGGCTGAGTGGAGCCAGAGCTCAGGGCTGAGTGGAGCCCCAGCTCAGAGGCTGAGTGGAGCCAGAGCCCAGAGGCTGAGTGGAGCCCCAGCTCAGGGCTGAGTGGAGCCCCAGCTCAGGGCTGAGTGGAGCCCCAGCTCAGGGCTGAGTGGAGCCCCAGCTCAGAGCTGAGTGGAGCCAGAGCCCAGGGCTGAGTGGAGCCCCAGCTCAGGGCTGAGCTCTGTGCCCTGCAGGGACGGCTCCAGCCCAGGAAACATCGCCTGGCTCCTGCCAAGCTTCCCCAGGCTGGGGATGAGTCAGTGCTAATTGCTCAGAATTAGCAATTCTGGGTCCCACCGGTTTGGTTTGGTTTTGTAAAAGCAAAACAAGGTATGTTTGGACAAAGGTGAGATTATGTTTGTGTTTACAGACAATCTGACTCCTGCATATAAATATGCTGTTCCTTGGACAAAAAACTAAAAACATCAGGAAATCAAATGTAATGCAAATGATCTGGCTCTATAATCTTGCCAGAACAGAAGCACCACAAAAGCAGTTGAATAATAATCATGGTCTTAAATTTGACTTCTCTGACTCCTGTTTTGTTCAATATTTTAATTATATTTTCAAAAAAATCTAAACCACTTCAGATTTCAAAGCACATTTATATATATTGATTAATTCAGCCAAGGTAAAAACAATTATCCTCTTTTTGACACAAAGAAAGTGAAAGGAGACACAACAAACTCGTTGTCAAAGACACAGATAGAACTGGTGGAAGGGCTGGTACTAAAACCCAAGAGTTTCTGAAGCACCTTATATTTTTATCAAGGATTTACTTTTTTAAAGACAATAGCAACCAAAAACCAATATCCAAAATGGTTACAGATTTAGGATCAGGGCAGTTTATGGGGTAAAGGCCACGAGAAAAACAAGTTCATTAATTCACATTTGGAAAACTGCAGTGAATTCTCTAATAAATTGTTGCTATATTCCATACAGGGCACAAACATGAACTGAGCCCACAGCACAGGCAGTCCAGCCTTGGATCGGTACCCAGGGATATCCAGCTCCACATTCCCACTTTCTGCTCTGGGGGCCAAGGACGTTTGCAGCAGGATTTGTCTGGAGAGCTGCAGAGCAATGAGGCTGCTCAGCTCCCTGGGTGATTCCAGAGTGCCCTCTAACGAGGCTGCAGCTGCATTTCACACACACAGGAACACCAGGAAAACCCCAAACGAGCCTTGTCTCCACTTGAAAACGGGAAAGCAGATGACAGACACTAACTGGTGACTGCTTCTGCACAGATATTTTATAGTGCCTGGCACTGTGCAAACCCTCGTTGGTAAATACCTCAGTAGGCAGCAGGACTATAGAGAAAGATGGGAAAATTCACAATTCTCCCATTCCAAGAGAAGAAAGGATACTGAGTAAGATGAAAGTTAACCCAGTACAACTTCTTAAGATAAAATGAGTTTTACACAGTCTGTAAGGAATTGCTGGGTAACTTTTCAACACATGATGTAGTTAAATCAAACTTTAGAAAAATAAGTGAATATAATCAATGAAGTTCACAAATCAAATTGGAATCTTCTTGAATATATTCTTTAATACACTGGTATACCATAAAATACTGACTGTTAGGTCTGCACCCAAGAGTGGTCACACAGACTGCAGTGGTGGCACAGGACTGGCTACAAGTTCATACAGCAGACACATGGTTTATTGCCCAGTTCCCTTTCACCCACCTACATGAACTAATAAAGCATCCTGCAAACCAGAAAAGTTCTTCTTGAGACATAAATGCCACGCTGATCCTCAGAACAGAAATTCACTTGAATAATCTCAGAACAGGGCTGCTCCTTGCCCTTGAAGCTGTGCCTGCAGCTATGCCAGGAGAGCACAGCTGCTCAGGGTGGGCTCAGCAGAGTCACAGCAGCTCCTGTGCAGCTCCTGTCCCCTCCCTCCCCCTGTCCTGCACCAAGGCATCCCACCCAGGTGGGATCCACTCAACTCCCCAGCTGGGAACAGAAGGTGGAAATGATCCTTTTCCAAGCTCCTACAAGACAGAACAGAAAGTGGCAGAAGTTCCTGAAGCTGCACTGCCCCCATCCTGCCAGATGCGAGTCAGAAGCTTCTGAACAGATCTGGCAAACTCACCCCGAGGGAGGACGGTGGAGGTGTCACTGCTGGCCGATGTCTGGGGGACCCTGCTGCCACCAGGAGCTGTGAGGAAGCAAACAGACCTGTGAGCACCTGGACACCTGGCAGTCAACACCTCAGCCCCAGAGCCAGCAGGCACCTGGCTAATGCAGGCTGGGAGACGGAGCTGGTAGGCAGCACATTCTTCCTTGAACCCCTCTCACATACTTGTTAACTTCTTCACTTCTTGCTAAGCATTTTTACTGTAATGTTAAGATCATGAGGTGCAATGAGGGGAGACCTCAGAGGAATCTGCAGCTCCTCCCAGGGGGCAGAGCAGGGGCAGCTCCCATCTCCGCTCCCTGTGACAGGGACAGGAGCCAGAACACGGCTGGGGCTGGGCCAGGGCAGCTCAGGCTGGAGCTCAGGGCAAGGTTCTTCCCCCAGAGGGTGCTGGCACTGCCCAGGCTGCCCAGGGAATGGGCACGGCCCCGAGGCTGCCAGAGCTCCAGGAGCCTTTGGGCAGCGCTGCCAGGGGTGCCCAGGCTGGGGTTGGTGGGGGGGCTGGGCAGGGACAGGGGCTGGGTTGGGGGATCCTGGTGGGTCCCTTCCAGCTCAGGGGATTCTGTGATTCCATTTGGGTCACCAAAGACTAAGAACACCTTATGAATGTGATGAAGCATGCAGGGAACCAGCACCCTGACCCACATGGGTTGTCCAACAAGCACAACACCTCCAGGAAAGCTCCACTCCATGCCTGCAATGGCCCAGTGGCCACCACTGCTCACAAACTGCCCTGGAGGACACCCTCAGCTGCACAGGTAACAAAAACCTGCCCTGCTCCAGCTGAAACTGTAGCTTGAGCCTGTACAGCCCAACTGCACTGCCCTCCTCAAAGAGCCAAACTCATTTCCTTTCAGTTTCTAACACTGGGAGATTCAAGTCCCTCAGGAATATTTCTCAGAAGTGTACAGGCAATTGTATAACCCAAGGAACCCAGGTGGAGCAGTTTGATAGAGCCAGCACTTCCCAAGCAGTGCTGAGTCCCTCCTGTGTTCAAACACTCCTCACAGCACTGCTACATTCCAGCCAACTCTCTTCCTGACAAAACAGCTTATTCCTTGAGGAGATTCAGGCAGAGTTTGACATTACAAAGATCAGCAGTGGGCAGACAGTGTCCTGGCTGTTTTGTAAAAGAGACTTTTCTTTCATGAACATGTAACCCAAACAAGGCTCAGTGAATTGGTGTAAAATCAAAAATGATTAGACAGTCTCTTTTCAACCAGACCTGCATCCTATTCAGCAGACAATAAAAAGTGTAAAAAATGCAAGAGCAAAGTAATACCTGAAATGAGTAAGTGAACCACAGCTGTGTGCAGAGCTGTAAGGGTAACCCCTTGTGAGGCACTCTACTTTTGAAGGCAAGATGAGCAGCAGCCAAGAATAAATCACATTGTGCAGGTATCACAAACCATGGAATAAGCAAAAAAAAAAGTGTTACATTAATCAAAAGAGTCTAAAATGATAGCAGCCACACATTTAAGTTTGACATGAAATGTGACCTTACCCTTGGCAGAGCTGGAGATGCAACAAAGAGGAAATTATTTAAAGGCATTAAATCCATGTAGAGCTGGAGTGTCTCCTGCCCAGGCTCAGTAGCATCAGATAAGGATGCAGCAATGCCCAGGAGCCAGAGCTCATCTGTGCAGACACATCTGCAGCTCTGCTCTCCCAAACAGACTCAGAGACGGACTGAAGCACTGGGCAGAGAATTTGGCTGCTATATTATGACAAGAAAAAGAGTCTTTGATGCATTTTTTATGTCAGTTGCTACCACGACAAGCAGGGGCAGGTATGGCCTGCAGGAACAGCAGCCCCAGAGCAGGACACCAACAGGAACCACTCCTGATATGTCAGTTTCAGATTGGTTTCTGGGCTGTTACTGTTCTAATGTTTACACAACAGAAATTCGACTTTTTCTTCCTTTGCTTAATTCTTCCATTCTTCTTATTTATATCTCCTTCATTAGCAAATTCCTTCTTCACATTCACAGTGTGGCAAGTACAAGGAATACACAACCTTGTCCATGGGATAGGGTCAGAGAAGGCACAGAACCCTCATGTGTTACAGGTGATCACACAGAAGTTGGAGAGTTTTTAACTGCTCCTGGTCTGACCAGAAACACTTCATCTTTCTTTACCTGCATTTCCACCTGTTCCTTGCAGGAGAAACTGCAAGGAGGATTGTTCTCTAAGAATTAGCAACACAGGAATTTTTTCCTTCTGTAGAAATGTCTTTGACAGAAGCAACTGCCTCAACCCTCGAACAGCTCTGTTTAGAGCCAGCACGAGGGGCTGTGCCCAGAGCAAGAGCCCAGTCAGTGGCAAAGCTGAGCCTGAGTAAGCTGGTAATGACACAAGCAGGGCTTACTGCCTGATTCTCACCTGCAGCCCAGAAAGCAGGATCTGCCCCAGGTCCCCCAGCAGGGAGTTCAGTCAGCACAGGGGGAAAAGGCCACGCTGCTCCTGACCTCAAACACCTGGCCAAGGCTCTCACCTGCCAGGCCCAAGTTAATGCCACTGGGTCACATTGCAACACCCAGCCTCCACATGTATTCCATAAGAGTCAAAGACTTTGATCCTCTGGGAAAACAGCTTTCCAAACTTCCAATATCCCATGTATACACACCCCCTTCTTTCATTTTCCTGTAAGATTCTTTCAGACCTTTATCACTAACATCTGCCATAGTTCCTCCAACACTTTATCAATTTATTACACATTCATTCAGATGAGAGATGAACATGTGAATCTGCAGGATGTTCAGCCCTTGGCACATGTCCTGTTTCTTTTCCTCAGCTCCTATGTGACCAGCCCTCCCTCCGGTACCCCTGGTTACCAAGGAAGCTGCTTGAGGAGGCTGCCAGAGCACCAAGAATCCTCAGAGAGAAAAAAAAAAAAAAATTTTTATTTAAAGACATATTACACAGACTCAGTAATTAGCTTTTGAATTAAATTACTAAAACTTGGTTCAGAAGAACACTCTTAATTCCAATAAAATGTCATTGTCATTAGCCCAGAGGTGCCCTATGTCATTCCCTCTCCTCCCAGGTTACATCCCTGCACACATCTGCAAGTTATTTAATGCATGCTTAGGTAAATTATTTATTCACAGGAGCAGCTGCTTTGGTTGTCTGAGTATAACTGAGCCTCTGTGAACTAGCATCCACCTCTGTGTGAGGATCCCTCTGCACCACTTCAGAGCTGGGAACTCCCAGCACAGGGAGCTCTCCCTGCTGCCTCTCACCTCTCTCCATGCTGCCTCCGGAGAATCCCACAAGTTCCACTGGTTCCAGTTGTGCCAGTTGCTGTTTGCAGTGGAAAAGAGCAATCTCAAGTGTTCAGTTTAGTCCTTCTGTGTCTGCACAGGCTGTGTGCAGCCCACGCTGACCTGAGGGGCTCTGTGTGAGCAGCACCCCCAGGAGTGTTCTCAGTGCTCAGCTGCAACCAGGAGCACAGGCTGTGCAGCTGGGTGCCAGCTGCCTTAGGAACTCCAGGCAGTGCTTCTCTGATGGAGCATTTGCGTTCCAGAAGATCCATTTTGCTGGTTTTGCTCCAGATGTTAAAATTTGATTGTTTCTGCCCTACTGCTTGCCCAAACTGGCCTGGCCCCCGAGACTGCCCAGGAGTCTGTCCTGAGCACACCTCCAGCCTTGAGACCCTTCAGAGGGAGCTCCCAACACTGCCAGGCCTTCCCCTCTGCCCCAACTCCCCCTGGAATTACCCTGCACCACTGCTGGGAACCCGGGTCACATTTATCAGAATTTGTGTCGCTGCGCCTCAGTTAGCAGATCCCACTGTGTGCTTTGGGAAGGCTGACAGGATCCAGCTGTGGGAGAGCTTCCCACAGGCATGGATTTCCAGAGTGCCTGAGTCACTCCTCAGCTCTCTTCTCCTGAATGCCCGAATAAGCTGAGCTTATTCAGGGCTTGTTTTCAAGAACCAGAGCATTTCTGTGGCCTGCCCTGAACTCCCTGGGATTTTTCCATCTCACTGGAGAGCTCCTGGAAACAGAGGTACCCTGGCAGCCCATTCTAACCACGGGCACACACATGATCACTGCAGCTTGATTTTCTTTAGAAAAACTACAAACCACACAAGCAATCAACTCCTCCCCCAGCAGTGCAGTTCAGATGGTGCCACTGATGCACCTGTGTCCTGCCCATCCCCTGCACCCCCAGCAGTGCCTGTGGCGGGAAGCTGTGTGGTATCAACAGTGGAACCACCCAGGCAGGCAGGCCAGCAGCACCTTGTCCCTGCCATGTCCCCTCTGTGCAGCAGGGACCCCCAACAGCAAAGGTGGCACAGCTGCTTTGGGCTCAGCCAGGGACTGAACCAAGGCGTGGGGAGCAGCTGGTTCCCACCCATCCATTTCACAGCTGAGGCACAGTTGTGTGCCAAAGGCCATTCTGACATTTTGTATGGCAACCCCACCTGCTGAATTAACTTGTCAAGTTTCACTAGAGTTCAGTTCCTCGGAAAATCCAAGTACGTGGTTCTAAGCATTCATCAGTTGGCTCAGATGCTGAAATCCCTTCCCAAGAAGGAGCACCAGTGGGGTCCTTTCCAACCACACGTGGGTCAGCCTTTAATCTTTACATTCATTGCATCTGCAGGATCTAATTAGACACAACATTTTCGCTGCTCATTTTATTCCACTCCTGCTGCTGACATCACGTTAACAAACTTTCTTTTCCTAAACCACATTTTATATTTCCACGTGTGGACAATACTCGCGGTACTTCCAATTCCACTCACTCTTCTTTCCCGTTCTCTGTAACATTTCATATCAATGGCAGGAGCCGAACCAGTTTGTTTCAGACCGAAACCCCCGAGTCGCACCGCAGGGCTGCCGCGGATGTCTCCGGTTTGTAAACTTGCCCCTAACTCTCTGCAGCCGTGACCGCTGTGACTCCGTCCCGCCGCCCCGCGGGGCTGAAGGTGCGATCCCCGCTGCTCCTGACCGTGCTCTCCGCCCCGCTCCCCGCGGGCACCGGCTCCTCGCCCAGCCCTCGGCCCGGCCCAACCCCTCAGCTCAGCTCGGCCCGGCCCGGCCCGGCCCGGCCAGCCCCGGAGCCGCTTCGTGGCGCCATGCGGAGCCCGGGAGCGGCCCGGCCGCGCCGCCCGCTCGCCGCTCCTCTGGGCGGCCGAGCCGCACGGGCCCGCGCCGGTGCGGGTGCCGGTGCCCGGGCCGGGCCCGCTCGCTCCGGTGCCGGTGCCCGGGCCGGGCCCGCTCGCTCCGGTGCCGGTGCCCATGCCGGGCCGGGCCCACTCGCTCCGGGCCCGCCCGGGACTCACCTGGCACCGCCGGTCCGTCGCCTAAAGCCTTCCCCGCCGCCCCGCGCCGCAAACGCCAGCGGCCCCGGAACGTCTCGCGCACGGCGCCGCGCCCTCATCGGTGTCCTGTTCCGGGGCACCGAGGCGCGCCGCCGCCAGGGGGCGATGTCGGCCGCGGCAGCGCGCGAGCCCGGGCGGGGGGCGGGGGGGCTGTACCGTATTTACCAGAGTACGGCGCCGCTTATGCTGCCGTACGTACTGTAGTTAACTCGCGCCCACACGGCCCTGAGAATATCTACTGTAATAAATTTACGTTAAATATTTTATTCAAAGAAGCTCCCAAAGCGGTACTCTGGTCGCGGAGCGCTGGCCGCGGGCTCGCTTCTGGCGGCTGCTAAGGTCAGGTGCCCTCTGGTGCCCTCAGCCAGCAGCATCCCCAGTGCCTGCTCAGCTGCGGCCGCGGCCCTCACCGCTCTGCCCCGCCGGCTCCGGCCGCCTGCCAGCGCCGTGTCCCCTTCCGGGCCCGGTCTCTCCTCCCGGGCTCCTTGTGCCCCCTTCCCGCAGTCCGTGTCCCTTCCCGGGGTCCGTGTCCTATTCCAGGCTCACTGTCCCCCCTTCCCGATCCATATCCCACCGTGGGGTCCGTGTCCCATTCCGGGCTCGGTGTCCCATTCCCGGCCCGTGTCCCATTCCCGGCCCATGTCCCATTCCCGGCCCATGTCCCACTGTGGGCTCGGTGTCTCCTCCCGCCGCCCAGGGGAGGAGCGGAGCGGGCAGAGGTGGCCGCGCTCTCCCGCCCCGCCCCGCCCCGGCAGGTGCGGCGCAGGTGAGGCGCGGGCGGTCGGCAGGTGCGGCTCCGTTCCCGATCCCGGTCCCGGTCCCGGTCCCGCAGCCCGGCCATGGCGTACCGGGAGCTGGTGCGGCGCTGGCACGAGGCCGTGCGGGCGGCGGACCGCGGGCACTGGGACGCTGCCCTGGACGCGTTCGGCGGCATCGCGGAGCCTCCGGCCAGGATCTGCTTCAACGTGGGCTGCGTGCAGCTGCTGGCCGGGCGGCCCGAGGCGGCCCTGCGGGTGAGCGGGCCGGGAGCGGGGGGTCCCCGGGGGGATCCCGGGCATGGGCGGCTCAGCTCCCCCGGGTCCTCCTCGGGGGGAACGATGCTGAAAGTAGATCTGGAATCCGGCGTTTTGTGTCCTGCGTGTCCAGTGGGAATGCGAGCGGGGATGTTGAAGGGTGAATGGTTGGAGGAAAAGGTTTAGCTGAGTGAATCACAGAAGAGTGGAAAAGGTGGAAGTTAAAAAGGCGGATGTGGCCGTCGAGGACAGGGTTCAGTGGTAAACTCAGTGATGCCCGGTTCACAGTTGGACTCGATCTTTGAGGCCTTTTCCAACCTTAATGATTCTGTGATTCCCTGGTTCTCTAAATACTCTGAAAATCCAGATCAGTGGGCAAAATAATTTTGAAACAAAATAATAGAGAGTAGTTAGATTAGATACTGGAAACTGCATCTGGCAATTTACCTTAAGTTTTGTTAAAGCTAAATCAGTTTAAATCCTGTCCTTTAGGTGAACTTAGCTCATTATCATGTGAAAATCACACCTCTAAAGCTCAGCCTGCCTGATTCCAAGAGAAGACCTCAACCCACCGGACCTGCACAATAAATTAAAAATATATTGCAGCTTTAAATCAAAGCAGGAAAAAGATTGTCCAATAGCTGTTCTGTAGCCATGGGTTTAGACATGAGATGGGTGTACTTTGAAAGTACAAATGTGTTGCTTGGCAGTGGAGACTGCCAGAACAAAGCTGCTGTGCCGAAAAAACCACTGCCCTTGGGAAGGGAGAGGAAGTGCCCTGAGGAAAAGCCTTTTTGTGACAGCACCTGGTGTGTCTGCATATCCATCCATTCATCTGCCTCCAGGGAGGAAATGCAGATAAACCTTTCTCAAACAGCATAAGGAGCAGCTGAGGCTGTGCTGGGGGGCTGGGGCAGCACAGTGGAGCCCTGGGCAGGCAGTTTGGGACACAGCGGGGCCATGGAGGTGAGGGAGAGAGCTCAGGAGAGACTTCTGAGCCCCAGTCAAGGGGCAGGGACTGGGAAGAAGCTCAGCTCTACTTCCGTGTGGATAAGAGGTTGGTCGTTGTTATTTCAGGAATGGCCCAGGCAGGCAGACGTTCCAGCACAGTGTGAGGGGTGACAGGGACTCACCTTCCCCTGCAGGGCAGGAGGGCTGGGCTTTCAGCACTTGTTATCCCCATAACAAGTGGCAAGGGAAGGAGCACACCCCTGATGCTGCCCCAGGCTCTGGCAGCACTCCTGGCTCTCCCAGCACACTGAACCACGAGCTGCTACCACAAGCACTGCCTGTTTTTAGCTGGGGCACCGAAGCAGAAATACTGACTTAGAGGCCATTGTGAGAAGCCCTGCAGCTTCCTCCCTCTCACTCTTTCATCACCTCAGCCTTCCCCAGCCTGGCCAGTCCCGCTGCTCCCACTGGCCAACTCTGCTTCAGGCTACAGTTTTCCTGTTTTAAGAAGCCAGATGGCCAATGCAGCTCATTTATGTCCAGTCCATTGTAGCAAGGAGGGGTAAAAGCCTGCAGCTCAGCTCACACAGAGCCAAGACCTGAAGGATGGCTGGGAGCTGTGCCCAGCCCTCAGAGCTGGGCAGGAGCCCAGGGGTTGCCTCTGTGAGGGCAGCTGGGATGGGGCTGGCTGGGTGTGTGTGCCCAGGCACTGACAGGACACATCCCACCTGGGTCCTGCCTGTGTTTTTCTCCTCAGGCATTCAATAAAACCATTGAGAAGGACAATTCCCTGGCTGTGGGCTACTTCCAGAGAGGATTTGTCCACCTGCAGCTGGAAATGTGAGTGAGGTGCACAGCCAGTGCAGTCTTTGGTTCTCTCCTTTCAGTCATGCTTTATTCCTAAACCTAAATGATTCTTTGATTCCAAAATTCACTTCTTCCAGCAACCTCACAGGGTTCAGAAACCTTTAGCCTTGGAAACCCTGTCACAGATCAGCAAGCCTTATCTCTGATAAGAGCTGCACAACTCTGGGGTGGCTGACACATGGCATTGCTGTCCCCTTCAGACAGAGACTCCTGGATGCAAGACTGCCACAATGTTATGTTGCCATTCAGATTTTCTCTAGAAATTTAAGAAAATATAATTGTGCCACTTGGTGTGTCTTCCCATGACACACATGAGTCTGGCCTTCCTAAAAATGCAGCCTGCACACTCTCCTGCCAGCAGACTTTGGGGGCCTGATCTCAGTCTCACTGATAAAATATTGAGGTTGCTCCAGAAGTGTCATGGAAGTGATTACTCATTGTTTCCATGGTTAAATCACAGTGCCATCCTCCTCAGGGAGCTGGGTGAAGTATTTTACAGATCTTGTCTTACCTTTGAGCTCAGCTATTGTCTTTCCCCTTGTTTTCCCCATATTTCCCAGACCTTAATCTCAACAAAATGCCTGTCTTTATTTCTGGAAGGGAGTCAAAGTGAGGAGTTCTGACTTTTCCAGGAGAGGGACTGTGGCTCTCTGGAGCTGCTCCACCAGCAACAGAAGCAAATGTGCCCCAAGCACAGCCACGACAGGGGTAGCACAGCTGGCAGCTGCTTCCTGCACAAAGAACTGAGGGCCTCCAGCCCCCAGGGCTCCTTCCTTCATCAGAAGCTGCTCCCACCCACCAACACCCACCTGGGCACCTTCTCTTGGCCAGATGCCCACTGCACAGCCCTTCCTGGGCCCTTCCTTTCACCACCTGCAGCCTCAGTGGGCACCTGCTTGGATTTCAGTTGCATAGATGATGTAAATTCAGACTAGTACCCTCCTTACCCACAGAGGTTCTCTACAGTTCTAAATGTTGAGGTTCTAAATTTCAAGTTTCTCAGTTTCAATGCTCTGGCCATGTGTGTGCCCTCCCTGGCTCCCATCAGTCAGGTTCCCAGCCCTCAATCCTCCTGGGACATGTGCTGGGACAGGCAGGGAGCTCTTTAGAACACATCTCTGGTGCAGCTCTCCTTGCACAGGCTGCAGAGCAGAACACATGTTATTTGCTAGTGCGATTTTTAAGCTTTCTAAACAGTCTCCAGGTGTTTTAGGCTCAGTTTCTTGTGTCACCTCTGCATTGCAGGTATGAAGAAGCTCTCTCTGACTATCATATGGCCTTCAGTCACCTAAGAGAAAATCCCTTCATTGATTACAAGCAGCTGGGGCTGAGGCACATCCTCTATGCCTGGGAGGTAAGAGTCAGCCTGGCTCAGCAATCCTTCCCCACTGTTGGGGGTGTCAGCAGCAGGCATTAGTGACCCAAGACATTTTCCAGAAAGTACATTAGAACTGTAAAAATATTCTGCTTGCACTTTTTTAAAAAATAACTTAATCATAAAAGTTGTAAACCAACATAATCTCTGGAAAGCTTAGCAAATTATGCAGTTTGCAAAGTAAAATTGTTCGGAGCAGGTGCACAGGAATTTCTATATTGAGGGGTTTTTGTTTTCTCTGTATCTGACAAAGTGGTGGCTGCCCCATCCCTGGAAGTGTCCAGGGCCAGGCTGGATGAGGCTTGGAGCAACCTGGTCTGTAGAAAGTGTCCCTGCCATGGCAAGGGTGGAACTGGGAGCTTTAAGGTCCTTCCCAACCCAAACCAGTCTGGGATTCTGTGTAATATTTACACTTAGGTGTAAATACACATGAAAGTTTAGTGAACTCCTCAGCTCTCAGAGTTCATTGACAGATGAGAACAGCACTGATGCGAAATGTGGGCTGTAGGAAAGTCAGGTGCATGAGACTCTTCCAACTGCAGCAACTGATCTTAATATTCCCTCTGTGCCTGAACTTGCACCCCGTGCTCAGGCTGTGTTTGTAATGCTTCATCCTCTACCTCTTACTGTCACACAGGGCCAACCTGCCACATCCTGTTAAAGGAAGCTCAAAGGCTGAACTGATTGTAAATTTTTGTAATATTTGGACATATGTAAAGGATTCCTAGAAACTGTCCTTTACTGGAAGGGTTCATTTTTTTTCTCTGAGTCCACACACACAGATTGAAAAGCAGATACAGGAAAGAGGATTTAACTCCTTACTTCCGTGAGAGTGAGGAGTCATTGTGTAACTCCAGCCAAGCATCTCAGCAATTTTCATGCACCCTATACCTGGCAGGAGGAAGCTATCCTTGGCATCCGTGGTATTACCCAAACCTCCCTGGCTTTAACCGCTTCAGTGCCACGGTGCTGCCTTCTCTTGGAAATGAGCAGTTCCCTGGGAAAGGGGCAGGGCTCAGGAGTGTCCCAAGGCTGGGGCCCTTCCTGGTGTGGACACACAACCCCTTACTCCAGGCATCACCAGGACATGGGCTGGCCTTCCAGACTTGGGATCAGCATCCTGATTCAGCTGTATCTCATTCTTACCTGGAGCTCATTTTTCGAAATACACAAACACCATCCTCCAGCAGAACTGTGCCATCAGCTTTCCCCATGCACGGCCTCTCATGTGCTGCAGGTGATCTCCTCATGGGAAATACATGTGTGCTTTGAAAACCCAGAAGTATTTGCTTCTTGCAAGGCTGTGACATTTCTGACTGAGTGAGAACTGCTGCCTTGCCTCCCGAGAGGGCCTGTCCCTGCAGTTCCTGTACATGCTCAGGGTTGGCATTCCCCACACTCCCAAACAGAGTCTTCTACTGCCATGGTTAAGGAGTAAAGGAAAAGCATCCTATGAGCTCGAGCCTTGTCCTGGGCAGGGCATGCAGCCAGGTACACGCCTCAATTCCCAGCTGATAACCCTATCACAGGAGATAAGGAGCTGTCTGCCAGTGCTCTGGCTGTGGCCCAGCTGGTCAGTGACAGGGAGAGATCTCCCACTCTCAGTATAGACCACAGCTCCCCAACACCCCATCTGCAACACTCCCACAGCCTGCTCTTCCCCAGGAACAGATGACATGCTGCTGAAGGGTGACAAGCTACAGCTGACAGTTTGCACATTCACAGCCCACTACAACATGAAATAGTTTCAGTTAAGTTATTTTGCAGTGACAGGGAGTCAGGATTACAAAAATCATTACCTAGTTTCATGCAGAAAAACACCCAAGGAAAGCTTCCTGGCATTTTGGCTGCAGGAAGGATCAGAATTAAACAGTGTGGTACCAGAGTCTTCACCTGCTGTCCTTAGGTCTCTCATCACCCTGACCAGCAGCCCCAGCACACCCAAGCTTTTATTTTTCCTTTCTGATTGTGAAATGTTCCCAGCTCTGCTGCTCAGAGAGCCTCTCCTGTTGCTGAACTCTTGGTGCTTTAGTGCCTGTCCCTGTTTCTTGGCTGAGCTCAGGAGAACGTGTTGGGTGTCCCTTGGTCCTGACCCTCTGAGTCCCTTCCCTGTGCCCACTCCAGGTGCTGTACAGCACTGCAGCAGTGCAGTGCCACCTGCAGCAGTGGCAGGAGGCCAGGGTCACCCTGGAGAAGGCTGTTGTGTGGAGACCTGAAAGAAGAACAGCAATCCTGGAGCTGGCCCTGGAGCGGGTGCAGGTAAGGCCACCTCTGTGAGCTCCTGGGAGTGTGCATTGGGCTTCAGCTCAGGGATGTGTGCTAAAAGTTGACATTTTGAGTGTTCCTGACACCTGCATGTTCCTGCCATCCACCCACCTGCTTGGCCACCTGCTAGCACAGTCTAAGCCATTTGTACATGATGCTCTGCCAAACCAGGGCTTCAGGTGATCAAGGAACTCCATCCTCCCCAGGTGCTTCACTGCCCAGAAACACCATAGTGAAGAATTTTGGGATGACCTCTGAGACTGGGAACGTGGCTTCCTGGTCCCTCACCTTCAGGAGATCAGTTCCATTTGTACTTGTCCTGCAAAACCAGTTTCCTTGTGCAGTGTTTCAAGTGCAGAATTCCTGCAAGTGCAGGCCTGGAGATTCTCCCTTTTCATGGCACTGGCTGGCTTCTTTTGAGTCCCTTCAGCCTCAGGAACAATTGGTGGCAGCTCAGATATTAATGTCAAGCACTTTTAGAGCTTAAGTTGGGTGTGAAAGTTTCTAGGGCTGCTTCTAAGTAAAGGTTTCCTGTTAGACTCCTTTATGATCTGAAAACATTTGCAGATCTCTGATTTACTCTTCCTGAAGGATTCATCACTTTGTTTTTAATCTGATCATCTCTTCTGGCATCACATTTGTGCTTTTCCAGTGTATTATTTATATTTGCTATTAGCATGCTACTCAGTGGCTGAACAGAAAACATCTGAAATCTGAAAAGCTGTTTAGAAGATTTGTTTGATAAACCTTCCTGCACTGATCCCCTTCCCACCCACCCCATGCCAGCAGTGTCAGTCCTTGCCTCCACACTGGGGAGGGGCTGCTGAGCTCTCAGTTTGCTCCTGCTTTTGTGGAGCCTGAGTGGCCTTTGTCGAGTTCACAGCCGAAACTTTTGCCCCAATATCTTCCTGGAGCTGCTCTTGCACACCTAAGCTGTATTTGCTTTTCAGGGCTCTGATGTTTCATTCAATGCAAATTGATGGCTTTTCCTTCACCTGCTCTCCCCACTCCAGGACCACCTGTTTTTAGAGCCCATGCTGGTTCCTCTTGGGGAACTTTTCAGACCACGAAAGAAGGAAGTTGAGCAGCTGGATTCAAAAGATTTCCTGGGTAAACCCAAGGTAACAGGCACATAATTGTCATGATTAACAGCAGCAGATAAAAATCTTGCCTCTGCCATCTCCAGAGAGCAGTGCTGTGTGGGCACCCAGAGCTGGATGGGCAGAGCTTGCAGCTAGTCCAGGCAATCAGGACACAGAAGCCAAAATTTGTTAGAATTGCTAACCCTTCTACCAAAAAATGCACTTTGTCACTAGAAGACCTTCCCAGTCTTGGTCACTTTAAAGTCTGAAAGGGCTGAGCAGATACTCTGGGAACCCAAAGTTGCCCTTTTGCTGACAATAACGTTTTTAAGAAGGGCACATTGTCCCAGCATGCTGCTGTTCAGTCCTGCATTCCCAGGGGGACATGTTAGCACTCAGGGGATAAATGCTTTGTCACATCCCTTAATACAAGGCAGCAGAGAATTTCTCTGACCGTTTCTGTGACCAGTGCAGTCAGAACAGAGAGCTCCAAAACAAATAAAAGAAAGGGAAAGTAATAAATTCACATACTTTTAAAGAAACCTTGGAAAGACTTAAAAAATGGGACACAAATGGTTGAGGTTGCCTTGGGAATCCAGCTCTGCCTCTCCCACCGCATGTACAGCTCCACATTTTGCCTGACCTTGGGATGCCAGAAGGAAATGGGTCTGAGCAGATAATCTCTTTGTCCAGCGTAGATTCACTGATTGCTTTGTTCTCCAACAGGTCATCTCCTCCATCATTCCCAACGATGAGTACATTGGCTTTGAGCCTCTCAGGCCTCAGGTGAGCAGGACAGGGCTGTAAGAGGAGGAACAGAGCTGTTGTGGAGCTCCAGAAAGGGGCTCAGATCTAACCATCAGGGGGAGTGGATTCTTGGTAAAACCAGTGTAATACCAGCCTGGATCCATGGGGACGTTCAGAGCCAGGCTCAGCACTGGATATAAGGGACTCAGTGATGGGAATCTCCAGCCCTTTAAAGATGCATTTTTGGCTCTTCACCATGTCAAAACAGCAGTGCTTTGCTATGCTCAGCCTGTCTCTGCTCATCACTTCAGTAAATGTGTCAGTGTGAGCACAGCTGCCTCCCACTAAGCTGGGAGTTCCATGGAACCAGGGGAGGGGGAAGATATTTTCTTACTTCCTGATGAGATAAAGAGGGAGTGGAAGGAAGAGAAGGCACATCCTGGTAAGGTGTGGAGCAGCAGACTTTTTCTGGGTGGTGTGGAATGACAAATGGGGCCAAGAGTAAAGACAAAATAGCACAGTCAGGAGGTAAGGTGGCACTGCTGCTGTAGGAGGCACTGTTACAAACAGATCCTGTTGTTTCTCCCACAGAAACAGGGCTTTTATGAACCCAGTGCCAATGCTCTGCGGTGAGTGTTCAGTCCCACCTTGGTCTTACCCTTCTCTCACTACTGTTCAGAAAGTCTTTTATTCTCTGGCTTTTTTGTGTGAAGACTCTGAGGGATCCACACACACTCTGGTAATGATAAACACACAAAGGTTTCTGTGGCTGCAAAGGAGCTGCAGGTCCCTGGCATCTCTGTAAGAGCCTCTGGGCAGTTTGCAGGATTTAATTCAATGGTCTTGGGAGACCAGCCTGGATCGTGGCATGCCTGGGGGAATGGAAGCAGACAGAAGTTGTGGGGCCTGCCCAGGTCTGTGGCAGAGGATGCTCAGCTTTCCCTGTCGTTGTTGAGGTGGTCACAACATAAAGCAGAGATCAGTCTCAGATGGCAACTCTTTATTATCGAACATGGCTGACCTTTTATACACTTTCTAATTGTTTGTACTCCTTCTACCTTAACTATTAGCTACAATAAATCAACATAACACCATTGGTGAAAAGTTACAGTGACTTCAGCTAACTTTCTAAAAATATTTCATATAGCTGCAAAGTTCTCTTCTTATCTTTCTTCAATTCCTCCCTTCTCTTAGTCTCCTTAGTTACAGCTTTAGAGAAAGCTCCTTATCAGCTTCTTCTTGCTTCTCAGCTTCTTCTCACCTCTTTAGCTAACAGGCCCTCTGTTAGCCTCTTCCACACTTCCCATCTTAATTCCCAGGAAAATTTCAAATACAACCAGGCCTAGTGTCCCGAGCCAAAATCATGTTCAAACCCCAAGGAAGTAATTTGTTTCAGTGATATTGCACCAGCAATATCAATATCAATAACTTCAGGGCTGTGTCGATCAATGTTTTGATCTTGACATTGTTTATCAGTACAATGAAAAGGCAGCTGCATTTGGCAAATCAGTGTTTCTCAAGCCCCTTTTGTTCCCAGTTGGACTGGAGAGCAGCAATGGCAATCCCGATTTCCCAGGACCCTCACCTTGCAGCCCGTGCCAGCTGGGGCCGGTGGTGGCTCGGAGCCCTCAGCACCGCGCCCCAGGCCGGTCAGCGCTCCCCTCTCCCCGCAGGGAGGCCGAGTCCGGCTACCACCGAGTGCTGTCCCGGTACCGCCCCGAGGAGCCGCCGGGGCCGGAGGTGGCGGCCGGGAGCCTGGTGTTCGTGCTGGGCAGAGCGGCAGACGGCTGGGCCACGGCCATCCACGACGGGCAGGTAAGGGACACGGCCCCGAGGGCGCTGAGGGAGGGACACGGCCCCGAGGGCAGGGCAGGGACACGGCCCCGAGGGCAGGGCAGGGACGGGACATGGCCCCGAGGGTGCTGAGGGATGGACACGGCCCCGAGGGCAGAGCAGGGCAGGGACATGGCCCCGAGGGTGCTGAGGGAGGGACAACGGCCCCGAGGGCAGGGCAGGGACATGGCCCCGAGGGCAGAGCAGGGACATGGCCCCGAGGGTGCTGAGGGAGGGACACGGCCCCGAGGGCGCTGAGGGAGGGACACGGCCCCGGAGGGCAGGGCAGGGACATGGCCCCGAGGGTGCTGAGGGAGGGACAGGGCCCCGAGGGCAGGGCAGGGACACGGCCCCGAGGGCAGGGCAGGGGACACGGCCCCGAGGGCAGGGCAGGGACACGGCCCCGAGGGCAGGGCAGGGACATGGCCCCGAGGGTGCTGAGGGAGGGACAGGGCCCCGAGGGCAGGGCAGGGACACGGCCCCCGAGGGTGCTGAGGGAGGGACAACGGCCCCGAGGGCAGGGCAGGGACACGGCTCCGAGGGTGCTGAGGGAGGGACAGGGCCCCGAGGGCAGGGCAGGGCAGGGCCATGGCCCCGAGGGCAGGGCTTGGCCCCAGCCGCCCTGAGCACAGTCCTCAGGAGCTCCTTCCCACACTCCCCAGATTTCCTGACACTGGGCTCTCACCGGCCTCTGCCATTCACCCCTGTAGAGCCACAAGGATGGCCTCTGGGCTCTCCACCGTAGGGGATTCTATTGTGGACTTGTAGCATAGCAGACCTCACCAAGGACCACCATTTAGAGCAGGATTTATCCCCTGAGAGCTCTGATGGAGCTGAGGAGGTGGGCTGGTCCTTACCTGGTCTGCAGTGCCTCTGTTAAATGGGAAGGTCTGGGGATGGTTTCAGCTGTACAGGCAGGATTTATGAACGGCGCTAGGAGAGTCCTAAGGACTTAGAGCCCAACAAATCTGACATCTTCCTGCAGGCCAGGGAGCCGTAGTATAAACAGACTGAATTGAAACAGATAAACACAACATGGAAAAAATCTTTTGTTGGCAGAAGCCATTTCTCACCTGTCTAGTTCACTTTTTGAAAGAGCCGTTGTATACCTGTATTAGGTTCAGTGAATGAATTACCTGCCTATCTTTCAAAAAAGTCACAAGATTCTTCATAAGACCACTATAAACCAGTAAGGTGTTTGACCAATTGAGGCAGTGCTCTCAGGATTGGTAAAAATATAGAATTAAAAGCTGGGTATAAAGGAACAGGTTTTTCTTCCTTTCATTTTTAAAAAATTATATCCTCACAGCAAATCCTCTGTGACATAAGCATTTAGCATATTCCTAAGTGATACAGGAATAGGGGGAGAGCCTGAAGCATCTGGAGCTAACAGGAACAGTTACACAAGTATTTGGATGTGCTGGTTGATTGCTCAGTGAAGTGCCAGGTGAAATTCAATGCAGAAAAAATAAAAATAGACTCTCAACAGGAAAAAAAAAAGCATTGTAAGCAAAAAATTACAATGCTCAGTTGAAATGAGCAGCAGTGATTGTCAGAAGGCACAGAAATGCTGTTGGACTGGTATCCCTGGGCATCCTTGCTGCTCTCTGCCTGAGCTCTGTCTTGGGAGCAGGGGGTTTGCTGGGTGTTTGGTCTGTTCCACTGCAGCCACTCCAGCAGCAGCTCTGCTCCAGCAGGAAAAGCTGCAGAAGGATCGTTGGATTTTGTCCAGCAGTTTGTGAGCACTGAGCATTTGGGTGGCTCAGGCACATTCGTATGGCCATAGGATGACAGGCAGTGCTGGGGCTGGGCTGGGGTTGCTGTGCTCCTCTCTCACCCTGCTCTGCTCCGTGTCCCTCTGCAGAAGCTGCACATCCCGAGCTCTCTCTGGAGCCTGCCTCAAGGATGGGATAAATGGGTGAGCTGGCAACCTTGCAACCAGGGGGAGGGAGGGACCAAGACATACATTTGGGACATTTATCTGTAAAAATATCACAGGGTAATTTATCACAGGATAAAATTATCACAGGACAACTCTGTAAGAGAAATGTAGAGTATGAAGCACTGCGACTATTGACTGAAGGTCAATTGCTCTTGAATGGGAACAACAGAAGAGTTAGGAGTACGAAAAATCCCTTTGACTTGGGAGAACTTCATCTCTCATCTCCACCACAGGCATAGCCACACATTATCCCAATCATTTTCCATCTGAGCTCAGTGTGGAAGGGTGCAGCTCAGCCCCATTTCCTGGGAGGGAGTTTTCAAGCACATGCTTGTTCTGATGTTGCTATGATATTTTAGTTGTCATTTTTCCCCCTCCAAATGAACCTCTGGTACACACTTGGGTGTTTGCTCCATTGCTGTGTCACTGTCAGCCAGTCCAAGTGGGGAGAGCCCTCAGCACAGTGTGAGCAGCCGCCTCCTGTTCCAGCACCAACCCAGCAAGGAGCCAGGGTGCCAGGGAAGTGTCCCCAGACCTCTGCCCTCTGCCCTTATTGCTCCAACTCATCCAACCATTCAATGAGCAGCTCTCCCTGAGGCTCTCTCTGGGGTTACACCCACAAGTCTGTAGCTGGCTGCAGCCTGTCGCACACCAGCCTTGTCCAAGCTCCCATTTTCTGCCCTCCTCCTTTCTGATGCTGTTCTGTTGCAGAAGGTCAGCACTGGGATTCCCCTTCCTCCTGCCCAGGTGCCTCCCAGCCGCCTCCCCATGAAGCAGAAGCCAGGTAATCCCTGGGCCCTCAGTGGCTGAAGCTGTGCCCAAACCCTGCTCTTTAGGGGGCGTGAGGTGGTGGCGGCCCCACTGCAGCCTCTGCTGACTGCAGGACTGTTCTCCTGCTTTGTGCCGTTCTGCAGATCCTCCTGGGGAAGAGAATGCCTCTGTCAATGATGCCAGTGCCCACATGGACTCTAAGGTGAGGTGTTCCACAGGCTGAAGCTGGCACAGCCTCAGGAGACCAGGGCTGGGAAGAGCGCAAGATTCTTGCCCAGAATTCCTGAGCTGCTCCCAAATCACTGGGAAAAAAACCTCCTTCCTCTGACCACTTTTCCATTCTAAAGAGAGGCTCCCATGTGGTCTTTCCTCCCAGTTTGTGACCATCCCACTTTGTGAGACAGCCCAGGGTTGACATGTTGCCACCCTTCGAGGCACCAGGAGCACCAAACAGCATCAGAGTTCTTGTGCACATGCTTTACAGCCCACTTTGCAAGAGGCAGTTGTCTTTGAACACCCTGCTCTCCTTTCCCCCCTCTTCCTGTGTACCATTTTCTGTCCCTATCAGTCTGGATAGCACAGTTCATTCAAATTTGCCCTGCTGGTAATGTCCTCTGAGGTACTTCCATGCCATTGCCAGCCCTTGCATGTGATGGTCCTGGAATGACTCCTGTAACCCTCTGGGGACACCACCTCTGTCCCTCAACTGCAGGTCAGCTCTGCCACACCTGTTTTTGTGGCTTTTGGCGTAATTTTTTCAGGCGTAGTTCAGCCAGAAGGTAGCACAACATAGGAATGTGGCTGCTCCTCTCCAGCTGGCTGGAGGAATTGGGGCCCTGCTCATATAATTTTGGGTTTAGGAGGTACCCGTAAAATCAGAACCAAAACCAGAATTCCTGAGTCACAGGAGGAAAATTTGATCCCATGCTTTGAATCCAGAGTTCCTCCTTTGAAATTCAGGTCGGCATTTTGATGCTGTTCTGCTGCGACGTGGCAGCACAGAGATGAGGGATTGTGCCTGTGTCACCTCTCTTGGTATGAGAGCAAATATTGTCAGTTGGGTTTGTTAGTCAGTTGTGGTTCTTCTTAGTCCATGAACTTCATAGTCAGTCTGGGTTCTTCCCCCAGAGGGTGCTGGCACTGCCCAGGGAATGGGCACGGCCCCGAGGCTGCCAGAGCTCCAGGAGCCTTTGGGCAGCGCTGCCAGGGATGCCCAGGCTGGGGCTTGCTGGGGGGGCTGGGCAGGGACAGGGGCTGGGCTGGGGGATCCTGGTGGGTCCTTCCAGCTCAGGATACTCTGATTCTCCACTCTGACCGAGCCCATCTCCCCGCAGGTCCCCCCGAGGTGCGGGGAGGCCCCCACGGGCACAGACAGGCCGGCGGTGCTGCTGGCTGCACTGCGAGTGCTCGCTGGTGCTGCGGGCGGGCGAGGCCCCGGCCCTGCCGGCCCTGCGGGCCCTGCTGCGGGACAGGCTGGCTCAGCAGGCACAGCGGGGCACGCTCAGGTACCGGGTGTGGGGTAGCATGGGCCAGCAGCCATTCCCCTCAGGACATGGGCATCCAGCTACCTCTGGGCTCCTGGGAACGTTTATCTAGGGCAAAACCAGCAGAGATGTAAGCACACAGTCTGCCCAGAGGGCAAACCTCACGGTGGGCTTTGGGTGGGACAACAGCATGATCCCCGTGGGGAAGCACATGCTATTCCTCTTGTAATCCCCTCCCAGTACATCAAGGGCTCAGGGAGGGCTGCAGAGGGACTTATGACAAAGGCAAGGAGTGACAGGATGAGGGGGAATGGCTTCAAACTGACAGAGGGCAGGGTTGGATGGGATATTAGGAAGAAATTCTTTAATATAAGAGTGGTGAGGCCCTGGCAGGGGTTGCCCACAGAGATTGTGGATTCCTCATCACTGGAACTGTTCAAGGCCAGATTGGATGGAGCTTGGAGCAACCTGGTGTAGTGAAAGATTCTGTGCCCATGGCAGGGGGTTGAAAGTAAATTATCTTTAAGATCCTTCCAAGCAAAACTGTTCTACAACTCTGTGATTCTCTGGGCCTTGGAAGCCTAAAGGATTTTTCCTAGGAAACTGTACCATGGTCAAGAAAAAGGGAGGAGAGAAGGAAAAACTCTGTGTAGATGCAGCTGCTGCAGGTTGGATTTTGTCCCACTCAGCTCAGCCTTTGCTGTAACAAGGATCAATGCAGAACAAGCTGGCACTCAGGCAGAAGATCCTGGGATGAGGTCTTCCTGATTGCGACACTCCTTGGGACACACAGCGGCATCAGGAGAGTTTAGAATCTTTCCCTCAAGTTTGTGTGCAAGGAGGTGACAGTGTCACTCCCCAGAGTGCATTTCTGCCTGCTGAGCATGTGAGGCGACCCCATGCCACTGTGCAAGGGGACAAGCTCAGAACTGGCCTGCAAAGGGGGCTGTGAAGACTGAGGGTGGCAAAGGGCTGGGCTGGTCTCCAAGTTTGGCTTTAAATGAAATTATTTGCTCAGCATTAATGAACCCTTGCAGCTACAGGCTCGTGGATGGCACAGAGCTGGGGACAGTGTTGGGACAGGAAGACCTGGGGAAGGTGTGGCGGCAGCTGATGGAAGGCAAGCTGATACTCTGTTGCCAGGTACATAGGCTGGGACCAGGTCTCTGCTGGGCTGGGCTCCAGTCTCTGCTTTGCTTTGCAACCTCCATGCTGGCTTTTTCCTGCAGGACTCAGACTCCCACTCGGGCAGACCTGTTCTCTACCAGATGCTGGCTCAGCACTCTTACCTGCCACAGGGACCGGGGGATCTGGAGTTCAGCAAGGGAGATGTGCTGGATATCCTCTCTGAAGGTAGCTCTCCATTGCTGCTGCTGGGCCAGGCTTTTGGAGTCTGCTCTGGGGAGGCAGTGGGGAAAATGTGGCCTCTCCAGTGCTGTCTCAGGTTCATACTCTCAGGAGTTACAGCCTTGCACCAGGTTTTTCTCAGAGTCAAATTTCAGCCATGAAAACTCTCACTAACCCCTCATATGGGCCAGGGCTCATTCCTGCTCCTGTATGTTTTTCAGTGAACGAGGACTGGCTGGAAGGAAGATGCAATGGCAAGACTGGCATCTTCCCCAAATGCTTTGCCACCCAGACCAGCTGTGATGCTGCCTTCCTATAGCAAACAGGAGCCTTTTCCTGCCTGGCTGCACCCCCAGGGGTGGGAGACACTCATCCCAGCTCATTTGGGCCCCAGCCAGCACAGCCAGGAGCTCTACTGTACCTGGACAGGGGATATCTCCCACCCAGATCCATGGGGTCGGTTCCAGCAGTGATGGCATTTCCCACAGCCTCTTCCCTGACCTGGCATTTTTTACCTCGTGCTTAAACTGCCAAAGATGTATCTGTGAAGAGCAGAGAGCAGGGAGAGGGCTCTGGGCTTTGGCTGTGGGAATTGTCCATGTGGGAGCTCAGGCTGCTGGGTGGGAAGAGGTTCCCCTGAGTGGGAGGAGGTTCCTGGGTGGAAATTTTCATCCCTTCTCCCTGTTGCTCGTGTTGAGGCTGGGAAGCTGAGCCTCACTCCTGAAGCCAAGGGTGGCTGGCTGGCAGCAGGGCGCAGAGCCCTGTTCCCCAGGCTCTCGGGTCACATAACCTTATCTCCACCAGCCAGAGATGCTGCTCTTTCAAAATGCTTTTGGAACCAGTTTGCAGTGGGCTTAATGGGATAACACCATGAGTTAGGACCACTGTCTTCCATAATACATAGCTATGGACCTGACCATTCCTTCACCAGGCACCTCGGGCACTTTTCTTAAGCCCTAAGGCCTAGGTGAGATCTTGGAGCACAGAGTAAATAGGCACTTGTGGCAATCCCCACTGCTCAGAGCAGCTCTGGGTTGTGGGAGAGCCCTGGAGAAAGGGCTGGCTGGGAAGTGCAGTGCTGGGCTGGTGCTGCAAAGGCTGAAAGCCCTGTCCAATTCCTGCAACTGGGCTGGGCTGATCTAAATAAAACACTCAAGTGCCTGGAGCTGGAACCTGTTCTGGATTTGGTGTCTTGACAAAACTTGGCTATGTAACTTGAATATAAAATAAACCCTGAGACAGAGTTGGCAACTCTTAAATCAACTTCCACTTCTGTTTTTCTGCTGAGATATGCCAGTAAGTATTTTTAACAACAGCTGACAGTGTCTTTGGGAAGAGATTCTGTCACATACTACAAAAATATTGCACATCTTGCACAGGGCGGGATACAGATGATGTCATCCCTCTGCTCAGAGTTAGGTGCCCATCACCACTCTCCATTGCCAGTTGCCTCCCAGGACTGTTGGAAGAATAGCCCAGCAGGACTGGAATGCCAAGGAAACTGTGCTAGGCTGAGCAGTGACATTCATATTTGAAAAACAAGACTGATTTTATTTCTAGTTTGAATTTTTTTTCTTCATCCAGCCAGCAAGTCTCAATCGGCTTTTGGCAGTCAGATTAAAGGAGTCTTCCTCTTGGAGAGAGATCAAGTCATCTTCCACATTCACAGAGATGACCCAGTCAGATCTCCTGAGCAATGGAGATGGGTCTAATGCCTTCATTCTTCTCCACTTTCCACCTCCTCTGCACCACTTCCTTGCCTGGTTTAGTAGGCAGAATGCCTAGGATGCCTCTAGTCAGGAGTCTGGGAGCTACTTTGTTTTCCAGAAACAGTGCAGGAAAGCAGCCACCAGGCCTGCCACGATGGCCAGCACGAGGAAGGAGATGGCCGCTGCCCACAGGCCAGGCTGGTGGCCCTTGACATGCTGCAGAGCCTCAGCAGGGATCATGTTGGTCAAGTTCAGCATGAAGCCCAGTGTCCACCCGATGTCTGTGTTTGCTGCCTGGGGGGAGACAGCACAGGGCATCATCCAAAAGCACCTCTGCAGGCACCAGCAGCTTGGTGTGAGGGGCTGAGGGGCATCTGGCCCCTGAGCTGTCCCAGCCTTCTCACATGGGGACCAGGCTGTGATGAACCTGATCTTGCCAGCAGCAGTTGCACAAAGAGCTTTCCTGTCTCCCCTTCCCCAGGGCTAAGGGACAGCTGAACATGGATGACTGCTCTGATCCAGGTGTGCCTCTGTGACCTGCACGTGATTTTAGATCTGGGGTTTCCTCCATTGCCATAATCCTTCTAATTTGGCTGCAGAGTCAGCAAGATCAGAAAAGACCTTTCAGATCATGGAATCCAGCCATCAGCCCAGCACCACCACCATGCTCATCACTAAGCTGTGTCCTCAAGTGCCACATCCACATGTTTGAACACTTCCTGGGATGGTGACTCCACCAGTGCTCTAGGCAGCCTGTTCCAAAGCCTGACCCTTTCCATTTTCATTTCCATTAAAAAACACCATTCTAAGGTGAGGTACTAAACCCTAGAATGGTGGTTTTTAGTACCTAACTAAGCTTCCCCTGGCACAACCTGAGGCTGTCTCTCATCCTGGAAATACTCTGGTTCAAAGTGGTCATGGGGCCACCATCACCTTTCTGATAACAGCATCAGAGACCAAAGTAGCCAAATCCTCTGCTTTTCCCTGACCCCCCTAAAATCAGTTACATTCACAGCAGGGAAAGTGAGACACGAGCTGGGTCAGAGGTTTGGGCATGGCTGAGACAGCAAAGCTCTCCTGGGATCCCTGGGGAGTAGCCATGAAACAGGGACACATCTCTGGCACAGAGGACTCCAGAGATGCTGCTCCTGAACATGTCCATCCTCTCCTGCTGCCCACAGGTGTTTACCTGCCTGCTGAAGTGGATGTTGCTCCAGGTGTGCTCATTGAACTTGTAGCCATCGAGCAGCAGCGTCAGGATGTAAAAGGCCACAGAGCAGTAGGTGTGCAGGTACTTCAAATCCTTTGGGAAGCTCTGCACCAGCTGTGAGGCCATCAGGGACAAAGTGCAAGAGGCAATGAAGGAGAGGCTCAGAAACCCTCCCTAGCCCAGGGAACAGCAGGGCTTTTACTCCAAGGACAGAGATTTGGGACAGGGTAAGCACAAGGCTCCTGGCTGCCCTTCACAGGGCTCTCACCTCTGTCCAGTTCCTACTGCAGAAGGAAAAGACTGTGGTCTTGACTTCACTCAGAGACTGCTGGCGGGTCAGGTTTAGGAAGTTGAAGGTGTAGTAAAACCCAGCAAAGGCCTGGGGGGCAAGGAAACATGGTGAAAAACAATTGCTTCCTCACCTGAGAAAAGACCCAGCGACCCCCTTGCCTGGGGAGAGAATTCCAAGTCATTCCCAGGGTTCTGCATCTGGCATCCCATTGATGGTCTGCCAGGAAGTCTCAGAGCTGGCTCACAAGCCTGGGGCTGTTCTTGCACTCTGAGCTAGCCCACACAGACAAGGTCTTCCCGTTTCCCTCAGGGAATGCTGGGACATGGCAGGAGGCAGAAGCCACCTCTGAGCACAGAAGAGGTTTGCAGACAGAACCAGCTCCGAGGATCCCTGTCTCCCCAGCCCGTTCCACAATCAGTGGCAGAGGAGACACCCAGTCCCTGCCCTCACCCTCCCCCAGGCAGGGGACGGAGGCTGCTTACGAAGAACTGTCCCCGCACGGGGGGCTGATAGACCCCATTGAACCCGCACGGCCCCTGCGCCCCGCAGCTGAAGTTGAAGAGTCTCCGCACGGCCGTGTCACACGCGGCTGGCTCCCCTGTCCCCGTCACTGTGAGGACAAGGCCAGGGCTGGCTGAGCTTGGCGCACGCACACAGGGGCTGTCGTAGAGCTCTGCCACGGTGATGTTCTCCTGGTACCCCTGGGGGTAGCAGGGGTGCTTGATCTGGGCACTCGAGCTGGCCTGGAGAGAGATGGAGCCATTAATGGGGCTGTGGTGCCACTGAGACCCTTCCCACAGCCCATCCCAAAAAGCAGGACTACACCCAGGAGCACTGGATGCACCCCACCTGGGAGCAGCACTGGGCTCTGCCTCTGTCCCTGGGCAGTTGTGCAGGGACTGCGCTGGGAAACCTCTCTCTGGGCAGAAATGGAGCAAGGCCAAGAGCATGGTGACAGCAGAAAAACTACACAATACAGCTGGGCTTGGGAAATTACAAAAAATGCCACTGCACGTCAAGATGCGGGGAGAAGGGAGCCCTGGCTGGCAACCACCACCACCCTCCACCCAAATGAGGCAATTTTTTGCTTCCCTAGACAAAACCCAAGCCTCTGCCAATTCCCGACTCTTTGCCCACAGGCACGCCCAGCGCTGCAGGAGGAGATGTGCCCCGGCACTGGGAGATGGCTGAGCAGCCCCCATGCCCCGTGGCACCTGGTGCAGAGCTGCCAGCAGCATCTTCAGGGCCTGGCTCTGCCCGTAGCACAGGTAGCTGTGGCTGTACAGGGAGTAGTTGGCGCCGTAGAGCCGGAAGAACACGGACGTGTTCCTGTCCTCCACGGGGACCCCGGGCTGGAAGGTGATCTGCGTCGAGGCACCGCCGAGGTCCAGAGCTCCCAGAACTTCGGTGTCCTGGGGATGTTCCCATTTCTCTGCAAACGAGAACTGGCCCAACACACAGCAAGGGTTAGGCTGAACTGCAGGCACTCACACTCACGCTCCCTTCCCGCAAGGACTTGGGGGGCCCAGGGGCACCTTCCACGTGCTCGGGGCTCCCTGTTTGACCCCTGCCTGCCCACATCCTCCTCAACCCACAGACGCTTCCACGGAGCACTCAGGTGCTGCCTCTTGGCTGCCACACATCTACTGGGATCCAGACACTTGGAGCAGGGGAAAAGGAACCCTGTCCCCTGGAGGCTGATCCCGCTGCCAGATCCCTGGGAGCCCAAAATCCACCTGGGTGTCAGCACACGAGAGCACAGGGCCAGGCTGAGCTGGACACAAAGATCCTGTTAATCACATTAATGAAGTGGAATCTGCCGCCCACAACCACAGGGAACCTTTGGCTGGGTGACCAGTGCCCCAAAGCTCCATTCCTCCCTCCTCTGCAGATAAGGAAAGCAGGCTGCAGCTCAGACAGGGACGTTCTCCCCACTGCCCCTCCCCTGCCCTCTCCCCAGCTGCACCTTGACCAGTGTCTCCAGCAGGTAGTTGACAGTGATCCAGCCAAAGGAACCCTCCTCGCTGCCCGTCAGGATCCGAGCTCCACGGAAATCCACAGGGTACTCCCCAATGGCCTTGGACACCTCGGCCAAGACCTGCTCGGCCTTGCTGCTGTTCTCCTCCCTGCCA
Organism: Calcarius lapponicus; assembly: GCA_039654755.1. Classification (NCBI taxonomy): domain Eukaryota; kingdom Metazoa; phylum Chordata; class Aves; order Passeriformes; family Fringillidae; genus Calcarius; species Calcarius lapponicus. Next base: position 3,951,824 of record JBBFKN010000012.1, on the reverse strand, counting down.
GCACAGGCACAAACACCTCAGGTGCTGCAGGCCCTGCCTGGCAGCTCTGGCAGCCACTGGCTGGCACTGAGAGGCTCCCGTGCCCTGCCAAGGAGCTGCTCCCAGACATCTCTCCAGCGCTTCCCTGCCTGCAGGTGGCTCCTGCAAACCCCAAATCCCTCGCCCGGGGCCTCGCGACTCTCCCTAAAAGCGCTGCCCGCAGGCTCTGCTGGAGCCCAGGGAACGTTCGTGCCACTCTGGCAAAGGGGGCTCATCCCCTCTGGGGCTGCTGCCAGGCCGGGGCTGCAGAGGGCCGGGCGCATCCCCGGGCACGGCCAGCGGCTCTCCCGGACACCCCGCGGCACCGCGGGCAGGGCTGCTCTGCCCATCCCCACGGCCCGGCCGGGCAGCGCCCCTGTGGCCCGGCCCCTGTGCCCCGGTGCCAGCCCCGGCTCCCGGCAAGGGCGGGAGGTGCCGGTACCTCAGCAGCCGCATGCCGGCCGTGGCCCCCAGGTACGTGGGGGTCTCCCGCTGCTGCTCGGCCGGGACGATCTTCATGGCCCTGTCCAGGCAAGGCTTCAGGCTGGCGCCAGCCCCCGTGGGATCGTCTGCATAGCTGGAGATGCCGGGTCCTGCCGCAGGGAACCGGTGATGGAGAGAGCCCAGCGTCACCCCGCAGGGACGGCACAGCAGGGCACATGACCACGCAGGAATCCCATAGAGCTTTCTTGTTGCTTGCCCCAGGTAGTCCCGACCCGTGCTCGGAGCTGTCCCGCCAGGAGGCAGCAGCTGTGACACGGCCACTCGCCCCGCGAGCCACAGCAGCTCCAGCTCTGGGCTGCGCGGAACCCTGCGGGCGTGCGTGGGGATGCTGAGCGTGCACCTGATCCCGGGGGGGCCGAAGTGCTGGGCACGGCCAGTCAGTCCTGCAGGAGCTGGGGACAAACACAGCTGTTCCCCATTTCCCTGAGGAAGGGGTAGGGTGTCCTGCACCCTGCTGCGAGGGCACGTTAGCTGATAGGCACACAGAGGTGCCCTTGCACAGCCTCCCTATTTTCAGAGGCTGGCACTGGATCTGAGAACCTGGCATGGTCCTGCAGTTGGTAGGGACAAGCTCTGGGGTGGAAATCTCACTCTTTATCTTCCCGGGAGCTTTGACTCAATAACTGCCATTAGCCCAAGCAGCCCTTGCGTTACACTTTGCCCTCAGCCTGACCTTTGCAGTTAACCAGTAACTGCCATGCCACCGCTGCCGAACGGGACATGAGGGCAAGGTGAGCTCTGAGGCCTCTTCCTCTTGTCCAGGCATCTCTGCCCTGGCCTGCTGGCCTTTGCTAGCCCCAGCCTGGCTCCATGTCCCACTTATCTTCTCCTAGATCTGCTCTCTAGAGTGGGCATTTCCTCCAGAGAGACTTTGTGCCAAAGCCTGACAGCACTTTTGCAATAGGAATACACGCCCCTGCGGGTATTTAGAAATGCCCGATAAATAACTTCACCTTTATCACACCTGGCATGAATCAGCTTTGGCGTGTGGAACAGCCATGCAGGGCAGCACCAAGGCTGGCCAGCCCCGGGTGAGCTGGCCATGGAGAGGGAGGGCAGATCCCAGCACTCACCGGACACAGAGCAGGCCTCCACCTGGGACACGATGCCCGTGCCGTTCTCCTTGTCCGCGCGCCACCGGTAGATGTAGAGGGATGTGTGTGTGGAGCCAGCGTCAAACACCAGGCCGTACTGGGGAGGAGAGGGGACACGGGGTGTCAGGGGAGCAGACCAGCATCACCTCCTGCAGAGTGAGTGAGAGAAGCTCCAGGAGAGCCATCAGAGCTCCTGGAGGGCAGGGAAGCCTCGAATGGCCAAACAAGACTGGTGGTCACCAAGATGGAAAAAATTTGGTGGCATTGCAGTGTAGGGGACATAGCTGTGTAGGGGACAAGGATCCATCCCAAGCCCCTGGAGCTGGCAGTGCTTTGGGATGAAAAAGCTGCATGTGCTGTGGGGCCAGGCACAGTGACCAAATTCAGCCAGACCCGCTCCAGTCTGTGCAGGGCATTGTCCCCATGTTGGTGACAAACAGCACAGCCTGCCTGAAACCCAGGCAAAACCCAACACCCAACGGTAGCCAGCAGCCAAGTGAGAACTGCGCTCCTCCCGAGGACCCCTACCTTGGTGCTGGGGGGCAGAAGCACATCCTTCACATTCACGGCGCTCAGAATGAGGGCGATGATGCTGCAGACACAGGTGGCTGCCAGGAGACCGGCAATGGCCTTGGCTTTGGAGCCCATTCCTCCTCCAACCTGCAGGGACAGCCCAGCCCCCCGCTCACAGCTCATGCATGGGTACGGGACTTTCCCCTTCCCGACAATGAAGCCATTCTCTGGTACACGGCTGCCCTTAGCATGGAAGAGGATAATATCCACAGGCTCCTCTGGACCCCTCCCAGTAGGGCTGTTGGCGGCCTCAGGGCTGGGACACTGCCATTCTGAGCACTCCCTCCTTGGAGGATTTTCAGGACAGCTTTTTCAGCCCTGCCTTCTCACCTGCAGCCCCTCAGGTCCCTCTGTGCCCAGCCCTGCTCAAGCTGTTGCTTGGCTGGCAATCAGCATCTTCCTTCACAGCAGCATCACAGACATGGCTAGCTGGAGCTCCAAGCTAGGAGCAGGATCGTGGCCAGGCAGTGTGACCATCTCATCTGGGGTGCAGAGCCACATCCCTCCAGCACCTACATGCTGCCACCTCAAAACCCATCCCACAACACTTGGGACCAGGTCACATCTGTTGTCCAGCAGGCCCAGATTGTCCCTGAGAGAGTTCTCTCTGCTTCAGGCTGGGAAACAGCATCTCCAGCTGTGTGTCTCCTGCCTGGCCCAGCTCTTGCTGATGCCACAGCATGTAAGAGATGCACAGGGACAGTGTCCATGCCTGCTGTGATCCCCACACCTCTCCTGCAGCCCCAAGGGCAGGCAGGAGGGCAGAGGCAGGAAGCTCCTGCTGATCTGGGCACACAGCCAGGCTGGAATGCCCACAGCGATTGTCCTTGGGGACTGGAGCATTTCCCACCTGTCCATCCAGAGCTCAGCTCCCAGCAGAAACAGCCCCCAGATACTCCTAAGAAATTGTAGCAAAGTAAAAGGGTCTGGTTCTCTGTGACAGCCTCTGCACAGGGCAGCTGAGATATCCATGTGCTCAGCACCTCACAGCTGGTCCAGATGTGCTTTTTGAAATGCACAGCTCTCCCTCCTCCTCCTGCACTGCCCTGCCTGGTGCCTTGAGCCACACAGGCAGGATGCCTGCTGCATCTTGCTGAGGCTGACCTCGCTTCACGCTCCAGCTGAAACCTGCAGGTGGCCTGAGAGCCCTGGGCACCAGAGGCATGGTTTAACCCCACCAGTGCTTTGGGTGGAATCTGGAGCTGTCACTTGGCTACACAATTCTCCTGTGAGTGCATAAAGTTCCTGAGAAATTCCCTTGCCCTTTTCCCAGGCCAGTGGAGAGAAAAGACCTTTGGCAAGGTCAAAGGAGATGCTGATTCCTGTTTTGGAGTCAGCATCTCTGGCAATGAACAAGGGTGACCAATCTCCTGCATGGCATGAGATGCACAACAATGAGCATCTGTTGTGCATCTGTTCTTTGGGCCCATGTCATGGGATATGGGGCCACCAAAATCCCTTATCAGACTTTGTCCTATAGCCAGGAGCCTTCCCTCTACAATGGCTATGAAGAGATTGTATGGAATCCTCTGATAAATCCTTGTCAGAAACACGGAATCATTAAGGACCTCTTTGAGATATTAAAGTGGTTATCGATTCAAAGTTATCTCAGACTCAAATCATTAACCCAGCACCACCAAGAAAACCACTTAATTATGTCCCCAGTTGTCATATCTGCAGTCCTACCAGCCCTGCTGGGGTTTGCCCAGCTGTAACTGTGCTGTCGGGATGTGATTCATCTGCTCCAGGTAACAAACAAAGCGATGGGAAAAGTCTGCGGCCCAGCCTACATCCTGGAAAACTCTGTCCCACGCACTGTGAAATGGAAGGACACGAACTGGTGACAAATTGCACTGTGCTGCATGCAGGAGAGGGTGGGAAATGGGCTCCTCCTGCTCTGCTAGGGTCTAATTCCCGTTTTGACTGGACAGGGGGCAACACCCAAAGGCAGCACAGAGCCAGCTCTCCCAGGCAGGAGATCAGGGCACAGAAAGGGAGCCCAGTGGGTGGGAAACAATGTGAGAAGCTGATCGATCTGCCCAGGCTTTCTGTGGCATCCCGGGGCCGGGCAGCTCCAGTACCTGCTACCATCCTTGCAGGATCAGGTGCAGCAGGACAGGAGAGTGATGCTGATGCCTCCAGAGCTGCAGAGGAGGCACGATGCTGCACAGTGCCTGCCCATTTCCAGGTGTGCAAAGTTTCCAGCTGTGCCCAGCAGCTGGAGCAGGGCTGCACTTGTTTGTGTAGGGCTGGCCATGATGAAGGGCTTGACAAACACCTGTGGGACATCCCTCACTTGCAGCATCCCTTGTGCACAGCGAGCAGGGCCTCAAAAATTAGGGCAAAAGGCTCAGAGCCACTGCTGGATCTAAACTGTCTGTTCCTCAGGGCAATGGAGGAGCTGACTTCCCACTGGGCACATTTGGGATTTGAAAGCCAAAAGGGCTCTGGAAGTTCTAAGAGGGTGACTGTGGATGCCAGGAGCATCCTTGCCAGGCAGAGCAGTTCTCTGCATCCCACCTCCCACCAGCGCTGGGGCTTGGCAGTGCCCTCCGTGCCTGGTCTCTGTGCCCTCCGTGCCCCTCCGCCCCTGCCCCGGCCCTCTCGCCCTCCCGCACGGCCCCACGGAGCGTGTTTGCCCCCAGCACCGCCCCCGCTGCTGCCCGGGGCCCGCTCCCAGCCCAGCTCCATGGAGGGGCAGCAGCCCCCGGGCCCGGCTCCCCCGTGCGTGCCCCGGCTCACCCCACTGGCTCCGGCCGCCGCTCCGGCCCCGCCGCGCTCGGCCCGGGCTCAGCGCGTACCTGGGGCCGGGAGCCCGCTCCTGGGACAAAGGCTGCCTCGCCGGCGTGGCCCTCCCCTTGGCCCCGGACCAGCAACCTGCCCAGGAGAGCGCTTGTCCGGGAGGCAGCGGGGCTGGGGCTGGAGAGCCGGGGTGGAAAGAGCATCCGGGATTAACCACTTCGCTGCTGGAGGAGCGGCGCAGCCTGGCGCGCTCAGCCCGGGAGCGGGGGGGCTGCGCTGCCCGCGGAGATCAGCGAGGGCACAGAGAGGGCCCAGGCAGCCCCGGCCCCCGGAGCCTGCGAGCGCCTGGCGCCGGAGGCGGCAGCTGAGCTCCGGGAGCCTCAGACACCGCTGCCAGACCTGCGGCACAAACGCCGTGAGGGGCCGAGCCTGCCCTGTCACCCTGCTGTCACCCGGCTGTCGCCCGGCTCTGCGGGACCCCCGCTGTCCTGCTGCAGCCCGAGCCAGGTTGGCAGCGGGGCTCGGGACAGAAACAGGAAGGACCTGGCAGGTGAAGAGCTGTCCCCACGGCCATCCGCGTGGGATCCATCCCCACAGGCAGGCACCGAACTGTCCCTACGGTTAGGGAGCCAGCCCCACAGCCAGGGTCCGGTCTGTCCCCATGCCCAGCACCTGTCCATGGCCAGAGTCCCGTGGCTTTGGGACAGTGTGGGCAGGGAGCGGGCAGGGCACGGGCAGAGATGCAGGCACACGGACCGGCATATAGGGGAGAGGTGCGGGCAGGGAACAGGCAGCGTGCGGGAGCGTGGTGCAGGCAGGGGGGAGGCAGAGTAAGGGAGGGAGCGGCAGCGTACAAGGAGGGGGCAGGCAGAGGGACAGACAGGGTAAAGCCGGGGGTACAGGCAGGGAGCAGGTAGGGGGACAGGGAGGAGCCAGGCAGGGAGCAGGCAGGGAGCAGGCAGGCCGGGGCCGGGTGTCCGGGGCGGGCAGCGGCAGCCCCGAGCTCCCCGCTCTTTCCGCCCGCGGCAGCGCCCAGAGCCCGCCCCGGCCGGGGCCGGACCCGGACGTCCGAGAGCGGCTCAGCTTCGCTTTCGCTTCGCTCTGCTCCGCCGGGGCGGCGTGGGCCCGGAGCCGGCGGGGAGCGGGCTGTGCCCCGATCGCCGCCCCACGGAGGGACGGAGAGGGCTCCGGGCACAGGTACGGAACGGCCGGACCGCGGCAGGCGGGAGCTTCGCCCCTGCCCCTTCCCGGCGGCTCGGGGCCACACAAGTTCATGGTCTCCCCATTCGCCCAGCTCCTGTCCCAGGGGGTCACTTAGGGGTGGGGGGGACGACGAGCTACAGGGAGAAGGGAATCCCCGGAGGGGCTGGAGGCTCGGGGCAGAGGCAGGCGGCTTGGGGCTCCTCTGGCAAAGCCCCTTCCTCCTCGCAGACCTTTCCAAAGATCCTCCCAATGAGTATTCCTCACGCACATCCTCCTCCCAAAGCCCATCCCGCCCCACAGACCCGCCTCCCATAGACCATCCCTCCCCCAAACCCTCCACCTAAAGACCCTCCCTCCCCACACACCCTCCGCCCAAAAGCCGCCCCTGCCCACAGTCCCTCTCTGCAGTCCCTCCTCTTAGAGACCACGCCTCCCCGCAAACCTCCCAGAGACCATCCCTCCCCAGTGACCCCTCCCCAAGCCATCCCTTCCTGCAGACCTCTCCAGAGTCCATCGATGTCGCCGCGCCTGCTCAGGGCGGTGGGCTGGGGCTGGGCGGCCGTGCTGGCACTGCTGACCGTGGTCGTCTTCGTCCTGGTCCTGCTCCCGGCAAAGGATGCTGTCCTTCCTACCAGAATCAAAGTAGGTGTCCAGTGAGACCTGGGGGAGCCTGCGAATCCCACCAACCCCTTTCTATCTCGAATTCTTCCATCAGCCCTGCCTTCCTCTCAGCTTACAAGTTTTCCCATGATCAGCCCAGCTTTTCAGGACTTAACCTCATCAAGGTGGCACTGGGCAGATCAGCCTCCCCCAAACCACAGTCCTGGCTGCTTGGTAAGGATGGGAGAGAGAAATCCAGCCTTCTTTCCACAGCTGCTCCATCTGCCACTACAGTCACTCTCTTCCCTGTTTTCAGACATCCAGGTCACCTGTTGGGTTCATACCTCTCTTCCCTACTGCTTTCTGCAGCTGGTCTGCTAAAAAAATATCAGGTTTTGTCAGATTTGCTAAAGGCCTGGGAGCAGCCTGGGCTTCGGGCCATGCCTGGGTGCCTCCCTGCTCTGCGACTCACCCCGCTGACCTGCGCGTCCTTCCTGGGCTGTGACTCGCTGGAGTGGCGAACCCGGGGCTGTTAGAGGTGGAGCAGGGCTGCTGAAGGGAGGGTGATGTGCAGACCTCTGCTGCTCATGGTCCTACAGGGGAAGCAGGAGCAGAAGCTCTCAGAAACCCCCGTGGCACTTGGTGCAGCCCCGGGCCAGCTGTGAGCCCGTGTCCCCTCTCCTCCCCAGCACGGCCTGGTGTTTGACGCTGGCTCCACACACACGTCCCTCTACATCTACCGGTGGCGCGCGGACAAGGAGAACGGCACGGGCATCGTGTCCCAGGTGGAGGCCTGCTCTGTGTCCGGTGAGTGCTGGGATCTGCCCTCCCTCTCTGCCAGCCTCCTGGAGCGCTGTCCCAAATTCTCCCAGCACCACCACTGATCCCTTTCAGCCTGCTCTGGGCTGAAAGGAGACTGCCCTGTGAGGAATCACAGGAAAGGGTCAGGATCATCTGCACCTGGGGGAGCCCTACAGTCACTGGGAGGTGCAGACGTGGGGGCCGATTTGGGCCCCCACTTGGCTCAGATCCTGCAGCCAATACTTTCCAGATGTGCATCACCTCACAGCTTGGGATGCTGGATGTGCCCTTTGCTCCTTTGCCCCTGCCTCAGTTTCCTTGGCTCTTCTTACCACATCTGTTCACACCTTCTTGCATTATGTCCAGCTTTGTGTGCCCACAGGGCCACCCCACAGCTCTGCACAGGTCCCTGAGCAATCCCCTGTCTCCACTCAGGGGGGTCTGACAGCTCCTGGGGCAGCAGTTTGCATTTCGGTATCTGCAGCTCCAAACCGAGCCGGGCTGAGGCTATGGCTGGGACACCTGAGTGTGTCTGAGCAGGCCGGCAGAGCTCCCTGGGGAAGGGGTGGTCATGTGCCCTGCTGTGCCGTCCCTGCGGGGTGACGCTGGGCTCTCTCCATCACCGGTTCCCTGCGGCAGGACCCGGCATCTCCAGCTATGCAGACGATCCCACGGGGGCTGGCGCCAGCCTGAAGCCTTGCCTGGACAGGGCCATGAAGATCGTCCCGGCCGAGCAGCAGCGGGAGACCCCCACGTACCTGGGGGCCACGGCCGGCATGCGGCTGCTGAGGTACCGGCACCTCCCGCCCTTGCCGGGAGCCGGGGCTGGCACCGGGGCACAGGGGCCGGGCCACAGGGGCGCTGCCCGGCCGGGCCGTGGGGATGGGCAGAGCAGCCCTGCCCGCGGTGCCGCGGGGTGTCCGGGAGAGCCGCTGGCCGTGCCCGGGGATGCGCCCGGCCCTCTGCAGCCCCGGCCTGGCAGCAGCCCCAGAGGGGATGAGCCCCCTTTGCCAGAGTGGCACGAACGTTCCCTGGGCTCCAGCAGAGCCTGCGGGCAGCGCTTTTAGGGAGAGTCGCGAGGCCCCGGGCGAGGGATTTGGGGTTTGCAGGAGCCACCTGCAGGCAGGGAAGCGCTGGAGAGATGTCTGGGAGCAGCTCCTTGGCAGGGCACGGGAGCCTCTCAGTGCCAGCCAGTGGCTGCCAGAGCTGCCAGGCAGGGCCTGCAGCACCTGAGGTGTTTGTGCCTGTGCTGGCAGGGAGGAGAACAGCAGCAAGGCCGAGCAGGTCTTGGCCGAGGTGTCCAAGGCCATTGGGGAGTACCCTGTGGATTTCCGCGGAGCTCGGATCCTGACGGGCAGCGAGGAGGGTTCCTTTGGCTGGATCACTGTCAACTACCTGCTGGAGACACTGGTCAAGGTGCAGCTGGGGAGAGGGCAGAGGAGGGGCAGTGGGGAGAACGTCCCTGTCTGAGCTGCAGCCTGCTTTCCTTATCTGCAGAGGAGGGAGGAATGGAGCTTTGGGGCACTGGTCACCCAGCCAAAGGTTCCCTGTGGTTGTGGGCGGCAGATTCCATTTCATTAATGTGATTAACAGGATCTTTGTGTCCAGCTCAGCCTGGCCCTGTGCTCTCGTGTGCTGACACACAGGTGGATTTTGGGCTCCCAGGGATCTGGCAGCGGGATCAGCCTCCAGGGGACACGGTTCCTTTTCCCCTGCTCCAAGTGTCTGGATCCCGGTAGATGTGTGGCAGCCAAGAGGCAGCACCTGAGTGCTCCGTGGAAGCGTCTGTGGGTTGAGGAGGATGTGGGCAGGCAGGGGTCAAACAGGGAGCCCGGAGCACATGGAAGGTGCCCCTGGGGCCCCCAAGTCCTTGCGGGAAGGGAGCGTGAGTGTGAGTGCCTGCAGTTCAGCCTAACCCTTGCTGTGTGTTGGGCCAGTTCTCGTTTGCAGAGAAATGGGAACATCCCCAGGACACTGAAGTTCTGGGAGCTCTGGACCTCGGCGGTGCCTCGACGCAGATCACCTTCCAGCCCGGGGTCCCCGTGGAGGACAGGAACACGTCCGTGTTCTTCCGGCTCTACGGCGCCAACTACTCCCTGTACAGCCACAGCTACCTGTGCTACGGGCAGAGCCAGGCCCTGAAGATGCTGCTGGCAGCTCTGCACCAGGTGCCACGGGGGCTGCTCAGCCATCTCCCAGTGCCGGGGCACATCTCCCCCTGCAGCGCTGGGCGTGCCTGTGGGCAAAGAGTCGGGAATTGGCAGAGGCTTGGGTTTTGTCTAGGGAAGCAAAAAATTGCCTCATTTGGGTGGAGGGTGGTGGTGGTTGCCAGCCAGGGCTCCCTTCTCCCCGCATCTTGACGTGCAGTGGCATTTTTTGTAATTTCCCAAGCCCAGCTGTATTGTGTAGTTTTTCTGCTGTCACCATGCTCTTGGCCTTGCTCCATTTCTGCCTAGAGAGAGGTTTCCCAGCACAGTCCCTGCACAACTGCCCAGGGACAGAGGCAGAGCCCAGTGCTGCTCCCAGGTGGGGTGCATCCAGTGCTCCTGGGTGTAGTCCTGCTTTTTGGGATGGGCTGTGGGAAGGGTCTCAGTGGCACCGCAGCCCCATTAATGGCTCCATCTCTCTCCAGGCCAGCTCGAGTGCCCAGATCAAGCACCCCTGCTACCCCCAGGGGTACCAGGAGAACATCACCGTGGCAGAGCTCTACGACAGCCCCTGTGTGCGTGCGCCAAGCTCAGCCAGCCCTGGCCTTGTCCTCACGGTGACGGGGACAGGGGAGCCAGCCGCGTGTGACACGGCCGTGCGGAGACTCTTCAACTTCAGCTGCGGGGCGCAGGGGCCGTGCGGGTTCAATGGGGTCTATCAGCCCCCCGTGCGGGGACAGTTCTTCGTAAGCAGCCTCCGTCCCCTGCCTGGGGGAGGGTGAGGGCAGGGACTGGGTGTCTCCTCTGCCACTGATTGTGGAACGGGCTGGGGAGACAGGGATCCTCGGAGCTGGTTCTATCTGCAAACCTCTTCTGTGCTCAGAGGTGGCTTCTGGCTCCTGCCATGTCCCAGCATTCCCTGAGGGAAACGGGAAGACCTTGTCTGTGTGGGCTAGCTCAGAGTGCAAGAACAGCCCCAGGCTTGTGAGCCAGCTCTGAGACTTCCTGGCAGACCATCAGGGGGCTGCTGACCTGTGTGCCAGGCAGCCCCAGACCTCTGTTCTCCGAGCGCCATTCCCTGTCCATGTGGGCAGCATTCCCAGGCTCCCTCCCCCAGGGTCACGGCCAGCACCTTGCAAGGGATGAGCAGGGCCTTACAGGGATCCCTGCATAGGGGTGGGTGGCATCAGTGCTTGAGTGCTTCAATAACCTGTCACCTTTGGTCTCAACACCCGCAGGCCTTCTCAGGGTTTTATCACAGCCTTCACTTTCTGAACCTGACAGGAGGGCAGTCCCTGAGCTTGGTCAATGCCACCATAAGGCAGATATGCAACAGCAGCTGGAAACAGGTGAGAGAGTCTGCCCAGGAGTGGGTTTCACCGGGGCACTGGGCAGCCTGAAGGCTCATCCCCAGCCCATCCTCTGCTGTGCTCAGCTGTAGAGAGCCAGGAGGAGCACAAAGGTCTCTGGAGAGAGATGGAGAGCAGCCTGCTGCTCCCCGGGGGTCTCTTTGCTCCCAGCTGCACTGAGGGGCTGTTCCCCAGTGTGGGCACATCCAGCACTGCTCTGGGTCCAGCCTCCCCCTGTTCTCCCACCTCTGCAGGTGCAGGAGTTGTTCCCCACGGCAAGCAGGACCCAGCTCCGTGATGCCTGCGCAGCCAGCTCCTACATCCTCACCCTCCTCCTGCAAGGCTACAAATTCAATATCACAACATGGCCCAGCATCCACTTCATCCAGCAGGTAGGAGAGTGTCCAGCAGCCCCCAGCTTCCACACTTAGTGCCATGAAGTGCCTTGTGCCTACCCTGCTGCTGCTGGGCATGGGGGATACCGGGGCAGCACAGCCCCACTGCCCATACCCAGGGCAGCTCTTGAGCTACACTCACACAGCTGCTGGCACATCTGGCCTGGCCCTTTGTGCTCTCCCCCAATTCATGTCACTGCTGGGGCCTCTGCAGCCCAAGGTGGGCACAGAAATGGTGGTCGTGGAGCAGGACCTGGGGGTGCAGGCTCTTCTCTAGTTTGCCTGGTATTTTGCAGCCTTTCCCATCCCTCTTCCCTGTCTGTCTGCACAGGTTGCTAACACAGATGTGGGCTGGACTCTGGGCTACATGCTCAATCTCACCAACCTGATCCCCTCGGAGCCTCCCACAGCAGTCACAGAGCTCCCGAGAAGCATCTGGATAGCAGCCACACTTCTGCTGGCCATCATGCTCATCCTCATCTTCTTCCTGCTCACAGCCACGTGCTGCCACAGAAACTCCTGGGGCTATGAGCAGCTGTAGCAGCACTGCCTCTGCAAGGAGCTGCTTCCCCAGAATCACCCCTGTGTGCCCAGGGGCATGGACTTGTCCTGGGGGGCCCCAAGTCCTGGCCTGGTGAGCTGGAGCTGGCAGAGCTGTGGAACACCCTCCTCACAGCTGTGTGCTCTCTGGCTATCCTTTCCCTGTGCTGCTGGTTGGAGATGCTCCAGGACGGAGGGTTGGCCATGAGGGCCAGGGGAGCACCGTGCTGTGGGGCGGCTGAGATGGGGACTGGGGGGTCTGGCACCAGCGGGACTGTCACAGGGCTGCTTACAGCCCACAGCAGAAGCCCTGGGTGGGACACCTGTCCTGCCCCATCCCAGGGCCAGGGTCTGCATCTCCCATGGCCAGTGCCAGCCCCAGGGGCCGTGGCTTTGGGGATGTTCGGGACACTGGCCTGGGACAGGGCTCTGCCTAGGGCTGGGAAGCCCTGTGAGGGGGGGATGGCACAGCTGCCTCCTCTCCTGCCATGAGGTTCCTCTCCAGTCCAGCTGCACCCCATGCCCCATGGTTGGCAGACAGCTCATCCTCCCTTTCCAACACAGGGTGACTTGGGAACACTGCTGGGACATGGCAGAGGCAGCTTCCAGGGCCCCCCATACATTTTTGGGGAGTCCTGTTGGCAGCCAAGTGATGGGTGAGTTGAGACACCTCCTCAGAGAAGGAAAAGGCCTGTCCTTGTGCCCTGTTGGCTCCACTCCAAAGTCCAGCAGACACCTCAGTGTGCAGGGACGCCTCCCATAGATTCATTGCCTCAGCCCTGAGTCTCTGTCGTCACCAGCCCTTACTTGGGAGACAGAAGTAATAAAATCACAACGATTTGGAAGCAGAGTAGCAGGCATTTCCCCATGTGCTGCCTTTTATTTGTTAATTTGGGTGATGAGAGCTGTGAGGTGCCCAGCATTCCACAGGGACACCAAAGGTCTGCTCCTCACTGTGGGAACGAAAACAACAGCATGAATCATCCAGAGAGCAGCTAAAAACAAGCAGAACCAAAGGCAAAGTCCATGGGCAGGACCCAGCTCAGCCATGTGCAGGGCAGGACTCACAGCCTGCTGGAACCTCATCCTGACACCCATGGGGTCCAGGCCTTCTGCTGGTGGGACAGTGCTGTCTCCAGGAAGGCACTGAGGAACATCAATCCCTTTATTCCAGGTGAAAAGGAAGAGGATGAGATGGGTGGTGAGGTGTGATGATGAGATGACATGCCATACCACAGTGATGAGATGGACTCTGGAGGGGTGTGGACCACGCTTCTGACTGTGGATGCTCAGTGTTCTTTCTCCAAGACCATCTCCATGAAAGCCCCAAGCACAGCCCCTGCACAGGACCAGCTGGGGTCGCACAGAGCATCCCTCAGGCTGGCAGACCCAGCAGGGACCTGCTGGCTCTTGGTGGCCATGCTCAGAGCTGGCATTGCATGGAGCACCCTGTCCCCAGGTGCCTGCCCCATGACCCACCAGGCTGGCACCAGGCACTGTCCCACAGCCAGGCTGGCCCTCCAGAGCCCCAGGGCCAGCTGGTGGGATGGAGCCATGTCTGTAACATGCAGAGCAGTGACAGGAGGCACACAGGCTCGGCTGAGGCTTCTGCAGGCTGATCCCATTGTGTCTCCATGGGAGAGGAGCTCCTCTGGAAACCCCAGAGTGCCTGTCTGCATGTTGGGGGCCAGGCCCACGGAAAAGCAGACCCCAGTTCTGTGGAGCTGTGGAGGTGACTGTGCTCAGCAGCACAGACCCAGTCCTGGCTCCAGTTATGCAGGCAGGAGCACGGGGACTCCAGCACGGCCCTGCAGTCTGGCCCTGCTGGGCTCCCAAACACGGCCAGGCTCCTACACCCACAGCTGCAGGAGCAGGGCAGCGAGCCCCAAGACGAGGGTGAGGATGATGAAGGCGATGCCTGCAGCCCACAGGGAAGACCTGTGGCCCTTCAGCCTGGCTGGAGCCTCGGCCGGGACCATGTTGGTGAGGTTCAGCATGTACCCCAGCGTCCAGCCCACGTCAGCACCCCCAGCCTGCCCAGAGAGAGGGGACGGGGTCAACCCTGCCCAGAGAGAGGGGATGGGGACAGCCCTGCCCAGAGAGAGGGGATGGGGTCAGCCCTGCCTAGAGAGAGGGGACAGGGTCAGCCCTGCCCAGAGAGAGGGGATGGGGACAGCCCTGCCTAGAGAGAGGGGACAGGGTCAGCCCTGCCCAGAGAGAGGGGACGGGGTCAGCACTGCAGGGGAGCCACTGCTGACCCAGGGCCACCCACCCATCCTGCTCGGCCCACAGGGTGTGCAGCAGCTGTGCCCACAGCAGTGCCATGGGCTCTCTGCACCACTGCTCCCCAGCACCCCAGAGTGGGGCTGGTTCTCCCCAGCACCCCACACAGGGCCTGTCTCCTCCCCTGCACCCCAAAACGAGGGCTTGCTCCCTCCCAGGACCCCAGCACAGGGGCTGGCTCCCCCTCAGCAGCCCAGTGTGGGAGCTACCTCTCCCCAGCACCCCAATATGGGCTGGTTCTCCCCCAGCACCCCAATATGGGTCTGGTTCTCTCCCAGGACCACCTCTGCTCCCCCTCACGGGCTGGGAGCACTGCCCACCTTCATCTGGAAGCAGATGTTGTTCCAGCTGGTCTCGTTGAACTGGTAGGCGTCGAGCAGGAGGGTAAGGATGTAGTTGGCGTTGGCACAGTACTTCGGCAGTCGCTTGGGGTTCTCTGTGGGGTAGCTGGAAGAGAGCTGTGGTGGGGAATGTTTGGGGTGAAGGGGAGTTATTGACAGGCACTTTTTGTGCAGAGACAAAGCCCTGAAATGTGCTGCATGAGCAGCAGTGGCTCCACAGTCACTAGCATCCAGGAAGAGACTCCTGGGCTGGGCAGTGATTTTGGACCTCTCTATGCAGAGCAACTCCTTTGGGGAGGATTTACACTCCAAACAGAAACAGAGGCACATATTGTAGCTTACTGTAGCTCCTCCTGCCCCAGATTCTCCATCTCAGCCTCTTCATGCAAGGGGCTCCTGCTCCCTGCCCCATGGTGGTGCTGGCACATTTCTGGGCTTATCCACCCCCATGTATTGCCCAGAGGAGCTGTGGCTGCTCCATCCCTGGAAGTGCTCAAGGCCAGATTGGATGGGTTTAGAGCAACCTGATCTAGTGGAAGGTGTCCCTGCCCATGTCAGGGATGTGGAACAAGATGAGCCTTCCCAACCACACCAGTCTGGAATTCTGTGATTCCAAGATTTGACTTGTCTCCAGCATGGTGCCAGCAGCTGGCTCTGTTCTCACCATCCTCCCCGGCATTCCCATCCCCACCTCCATCCCCATCCCCACCTCCAACCCCATCTGCTTGCTGCCCTTGCCTGCCCTAGCTGCCCTTTTCCCAAGGGTCAATGAGCAAGGAGTGGATGCAGGACAGTCCCAGCTCCACACAGAGCTCAGGGGTGGCTCTGCTGTGTAGGACACAGCTCAGAACCAGAGAGCCTTGCTCTAGAGGGGTCTCCACTGCCTCCCCCACCCCAGCACCCCTTTGCTTCTGAGTGTCCCACTGTGGCTCCATGCTGAGGAGCAGCGTACATCCTCCCAGCTCCGGCTGCAGAGCCCCTCGATGGCCTCTCTGACCGCGGCCAGCGGCTGCCCCTCCGTCAGGTTCAGGAACTTGAAGTTATAGTAGAAGGCAGAGAAGGCCTGCAAGGCAAGGGACAGAAACAGAGACAGAAACCCTGGCGAGCTGCATGGGGCATCCCCAGCAGCTGCCTGAAGCAGGAGATGGAGTTTTCCTTCACGGGGTTTTTCCCAGCCCAGGTAGTCCCAGGGCATTGCTGTCCCTGTCCCTATCCCAGCAGGTGCTGGGCTGGGGGTTGGTGCCTGCTGGTGACAGCAGCACAGCCAGAGCCTTGCCTGAAGCTGCTGCCTCAAATCCTATTGACAAGCCCTGTTTTATTAACAAATCCCTGGCAGTGTCCAAGGCCAGGTTGGACAGGGCTTGGAGCACCCTGGGACAGTGGGAGCTGTCCCTGCCCATGGCAGGGGGGGGCGTGAAGATCCCTTCCAACCCAAACCAGTCTGGGATTCGATGATTCTCAGCATGGCCCCGTTTGGAGGTTTGGCTGGCAAAGCAGCCAGCAGCAATGCCCGGTGTGCCCTCAGGCGGTGGCGCCTGGGGAGCCTCTTGCCCCTGTTCGCTGCAGGGAGGTGACAGGGCCAGGGGCAGCCAGCGGGGACAGCCCAGCCCCGGGGGAGCCTTTCCGGGAGCAGGGAGGGCGGGTTTGCCTTACGATGAACTGTCCCCGGAGCGGGGGCCGGGGGACGCGGTCGAAGGCGCAGTCCTGGCTCTGGCCACACGCCGAGAAGTTGAAGAGGCTCCTGAGGGCGGCCAGGCAGGCGCTGGCGTTGCCCCGGCCCTCCAGGGTGACCGCGCTGTCGCCCAGGGCCAGGCGCGGGTCCCGGCCCGTGCAGGGGCTGGCGCGGAGCTCGGACAGCGACACGGCCTCCTTGTAGCCCTTGGGGTAGCAGGGGTGCTGCACTCGGGGGCTGGGGGACGACTCCTGAGGACAGCAAAGAGCAGCTGCAGCTCCTCCGGAGCCTCCTGGCCGCGTGTGGACACACCCAGCGCCACCCCAGAGCCCGGGCACCGGCATTCCCAGTTCCTCCAGCCCTTCAGTCCTGGCCTTGCTGGCTGTCCCAGCACGAGCCCAGCACCAATTCTCACTCTGCTTTATCTCATTCCCTCTCCCACAGAGGCAGACCAGTTTCAAGGACCCAGCATGTCTCGGCCCTGGCCAGAAGGATCATCTCTGGGGACATGTAAGGCCCTCTTTAGCTTTAGAGAGGCTAAAACTAAAACCAGCTAAAACCTCTAAAACCAGCTCTAGCTCTGGTTCTGGCTTCAACTCTATCCAGGGTCACCATATGGGACTTTCCTGGTCATACAGCAAGGGCAAAGCCTTCTGGCTCACCAAGGCTGCTCTGCTGGTGAGGTGCAGCTCCATGAAGATGCTCTTCATCTCTGACCTTCCAAAAAATGGCCTGAGAAAGGTCTTCAGCTCACATTTCTCAGGTTGTGAAGTCACAGAGTAGCTGAGGTTCAGGGGAGCTGTAGGCTCCCTGTGATCACCCTCTTGTTAAGGCATGGACAACTAGAGCAGGCTGCTCAGAGCCTCGACCCATCAAGTTCTGAGGATCTCCAGAGACAACAACTCTACAGCATTTCTGGGTCTTATTCCAGTATCTGACCATTCCTATTGGGGAAAACTTTTCCCCTTTGTCTGGTTGGAAACTCAGATGTTCCAGCTCGTGCCCCTTGCCTCTTGCCCTGGCACTTTGCACCTCTGAGAAGAGCCTGGTCCTGCACTTCTGCACACCCCATGTGAAGCCAGAAGATCCCAAACTGCCCCTTGTGACATTTTCCCCATCCCTGGCAGTGTCCAAGGCCAGGCTGGACGGGTCTTGGAGCAGCCTGGGATAGTGGAAGGTGTCCCTGCCCATGACAGGGGGCAGAACAAGATGATCTTTAAAGTCCCTTCCAACCCAAACCAGCCTGGGATTTCATTACACCCGTGCTCCTCTCCATATCTGCCCTGCCATGCTCCAAGGAGTCTGTCCTGGCTCTCAGTCCTTGCTGATGCCTCTCCAGAAGAGCCCTGCCTGTCCTTACTTTATGCATTAACAGGTGTGTGGTTGGCATTGTGACACTGCAGGGCTCAGCAGCCTCTCACCACAATCAATTCCTTCGCCAGCCGCTTCAGCATCTCGTCCTGCCCGTAGCAGAGGTAGCTGTGAGCATAGATCTTGTAGCTGTACCCGTACAGGGTCAGCTCAGAGGCTTCATTCTGGCTCAGTACTGAGCCTTCAGGCATAAAGGTGATTTGAGTGGATGCTCCTCCAAGATCCAGCGCCCCAAAAATGTTGGCTGCCTCCGGACGAAGCCAGGTGTGTGCTTTGGGAGAGTACTGCCAACGAGACCAGGGGAGGAAGAGGAGTAGCACAGAATGCCCTGAGCAGAATTCTCATCCCATTGAAGACAGCAGGATCTGGTTATTAAATTCAATGGGCCTCTGCATGTGAGCTCTCCCACCTTCCCTGCCCAGGCAGCTGGGATATTGATCAGAGCCAAGGCAGAGATGGAATTCTCAGGTGGTCAGTAGGAGCTGACACTCACTTTTGGGCTCACCCGGCTCTGCGTCACCATCCCCAGGCCAAAGGGCTGGTGGCAACTGGCTCGGGGACTTGCCCTTGCCGAGGAGGCTGCAGGAGTCTGGTGCAGGACGAAGGATTTCTATCCAAGAATCCTCCAACAGCCCCCACAGGAGCCCAGCACTGAGCTGTGGCAGGGCTGGGACAGAGCTCTGGTGTGAGCTGCCTTCAGCTGGAGTCTCCCAGCACTGCAGGGAGATGGAGCTTCCCAGGCAGGGACAGAGAGCCCAGCTGTGCTGCAGTGACCTCCCAGTCCCCGAGAGACCCTCTGTCCACTCGCTGTGGAGATTGCCCTGAGCTCTCAGCAGACACCCTCATTCCTGAGTCCTCCCTCCTCACTCACTGTGGGCAAACCAGAGGATGTGTCTCCTTCCCTTGGATCATTCCCAAAAGCTGCTAACCCTGACCTCTCCTGCACTGAGAAAGCTTGAGGAAAATCAGAAGAGCTCTATTAGCAAAGGCATGGGTGTTACACCCTTCTCCCACCTTGGTGAAGGAGTCCAGCAGGTAGTTGATGGTGATCCAGCCATAGGCCCCCTCCTCCTCTCCTGTAAGGATCCGAGCCCCTTTGAAAGCCACAGGGTACTCCTGCATGGTTTTAGCAACCTCAGCCAGGACTTGCTCTGTTGCTGAGCTGTTCTGTTCCCTAGGAAGGATGCAAAGGACAGGACACATACCCAACTACACAGAGGAAACACAGAGTCTGGTTCTCTCCCAGTTCCACATATTCCCAGTTTTTGCAACAAGCAGTCTGTCTGATAGGGTTTCCTGCCACATGGCTTGTCTGAGCTGCTCATCCGAGGTGAATCCCAGCTGCCTCAGCTTGGCATTGCCAAGGTAGGAGCAACAGCAGCTCCTCCCCTGCAGAGCAGCTTGATCCCAGTCACCCAGAGCCTTCCCAGGCCACCCTTCCCTGCCTGGGTGCTGGAGGCTGGAGAGGGTTGTGCTGCCAGAGCTGGGTTTGAACATCACCCCTGGCTGTGCCCAGGCTGGTTGCTGACCTCTGGGTTTTTTCAGGAAGGTTTCAGGCTGGGTTCAGCCCTCCCAGGGGGGAAGATGTCTCAGGGCTGTTCTTGCTCTCTGAAGTGAGCAACCTTCAGGCTATGGCCCAGCTCCTTCCCAGGTCTGATTGCCAGGGCACAGAAATAACATGAGCTATCTACAGCCATAAAACCAAGAGCCATGAAATGAAGGCTGCCATTTAAAAGAGCTAATATGGGCTGGTGAAAGGTGAGGACAGGACCTGCAGCACTTTGTTGCCTCCTACCTCTGCCCCACCAGCACCCTTCCACCTGGGCAGGTGGCACATCTGCTGGCATCCCAACCCCCTTCTTATTAAGGAATAATGAAGAGCAAACAAAGCAGTGAAAAACATCTCTTGCTTAGAATTGGGGCATCCTGGGATGTCCCAACAGACATTGCTCAGGACAGTTCAGCCCTCCCTGTGTCCCCACCAAGCTGCCTTTCCCCCCTCTCCTCCCTGCCCAGCGTGGGAGCTGGGCTCCTGGCCCTGTGCAGGAGCTGTCCTGGCTGTTTGCAGCTCTGTCACTGCTGCCACCCCTGCCCCCAGCAGTACCTCAGTAGCCTCATGCCAGCCGTTGCTCCAAGATAAGTTGGGACATCCCTCTGCTTCTCAGCAGGAATAACCTGCAGGGCTTTGTCCAAGCACTCTCTTAGGGAATTGCCAGCTTCAGGGGGATTGTTGGCATAGCTTGATATGCCTTGCCCTGAAAAAGAGTCAGGATGGGACAGGCTGATGGGAATGGCTTGGCTCAGGGTTATGGGAACAAGAGGGCACAGGGCAATGAGGGCTGTCACCTCTTAGCAACAAAGGTACTTTTGCAGGGTCCCCTGAGACCTGACTGACTCACATGTCCATTCCTCTCCCATGTCTCCCTTGCTTTCAGCAATGTCACTCTGGGTGACACCTTCTCCAGCCAGGACAGCAGCTGGGAGCACTCCAAGGTGGAGGAGCAAAAACTGATTCACCATCGACATGCTCCAGTCCCCCAGTGCATGGGCACCACACGGTGCTGAGGGGCCAGGGACCCTCAGCCACAGCCAGAGCTCCCCTGTGCCCACAGTGCCAGCCCAAGGGACAGGGCTGTCCGGCCAGGCCACCCCAGCCACCATGGAACAGGGCAGGACAGAGCCCATGGGATACTGACCCTGGACATCACAGGACAGGGTCTGGCTGACCACTCCAGTGTCGTTCTCCTTGTCCGAATCCCACTCGTACACGAACAGAGAGGTGTGGGATGAGCCCGCATCAAACACCATCCCATACTGCAAGGGAAGTCCACACAGAATCAAGCTGGGGGAGCAGCAGCCTGGCCCTGGCCCCACTGTGGCCCTGCCAGGGCAGTGGGGCCAGAAGATTCCCCCAAACCCACGTGTGAGGCACAAAACCCATCAGCTGTGCCGTGGCAGAGCAGAGCCGTGCCTCAGCCCCCCACAGTGACCGAGGGACTGTCATTCCCTCTCCTGAGGTCTGTGCTGCAATGCCAACCCATTTCCTGTTGTTTCCTCATGCTGTTTTATTTTCTTTCATGCTCACATACCTTTTGTGTCTACACTGGCCCCACCTTGGGGCCAGCAACTCTCCCATCTCTCGTGCTCCCTGCTGGCCCATGGCAGCACCCAGCCTGGGCAGGGCCTCTCCAGGGGCACTCAGCCACCTGCCCCTGCCCATAAAGCCTTCCCCCCCAGGCAAAGCCCTGCCAGCCCTTCCAGCAGGGTGGATGCTGTGCCCGGGGCACGACAGGATGTTTGTGCCATGGTGTGAGGTAGGGACGGAGTGGGGGGAGCGGGCAGGAACAAGGGGCACACCGAGGTGCCCTGGCAGAGCACAGGGAGCATCTGCCCCAGGGTAATCTCCAAACCTGGCACAGCACAGTGGGGATGAGCTCCAGAGGAGCTTTCCCCTCTGACTTTCTTCTGCCTGCACCTCGAAGTGGGGATCAAACAAACACCCTGCTACTGCCAGGCAGGTCCTGACCCCCCTGCCCCTCCCAGCCCCACGGAGCAGCTGCTGGCTCGGAGCACCTGCCCGAGGGGACTGGGCTCACCAGGTGCTCAGGGACCTGTTCTGGGCTCACCTTGACCGTGGGAGGCAGCGTCACATCTTCAACCCACACCAGGCTGAGAACCAGGGCGATGATGGAGAGTGCCACCAGCGCCCCAATGATGGCACTGGTGAAGGACTCCTTCCTGGCCAGCATTGGGGGCAGGCTCCTGAAAACCCCAACAGGGAGAAGTGTGGCTGGACCTGGGAACAACAGTGTCAGTGAGAGCTGTGAGGAGACCACTCCCAAAGCGGACCCTGGCTCAAGCTGTGCCACTCAGAACCCTGGGGAATCTTTTCCTGGGGAAAGCACTATTAGGATAAAATCCAGGGAGCTGGAGGAAAGAGGGGCTGGTTGCCCCACAGCCTGGCAGAGCCATGATGGGATCACAACAATCTCCCAGCTCCCACACCTGGGCCTGGGAGGGGTGAGAGGAGCCCTGCACAGAAGAGAAGAGAGCACGGGGAGCTGCAGAGCCCTCACTGAGGCACTGCAGCAGGGCAGGCAGGGTGAGTTTCACAGCTCACCTGCCCCAGCTCACCAGGCTGTGCCCTGGGGGGGTCCCTCGGGGTCCCTCTGTGCTCCTCCAGTGCAGCAAACCCAGCTTGGACTTGCCTTTTATGTCCTCTGGAAGTGGCTACTGCTGGAAAATCTTTCCCCCATTATTTTCTCTGAGGGCTCATCAGCCAGGTGAAACTCTTGAATATCTGTTCTCCTGTTTGTCTTGCAGGTGTATATTCATGGCCCAGTTTGGCATTGCCTTTATTTTCAGCCAGTTAGTTCCTCCTCCTCCTCATTTGAATGAAGGACAAATCACTGCATTTAACCCTTATCCCTCTGCTTCTCTGGGCTGTCAGACCCCTGTTTCTGCTTTCTCTTTGCTCTCCTCAGCCTTCACATTCCCATTCCAAGCTCTCTACCAGGTCTGTAAGAGGCGAGAGTGATATTTGCAGTACCCACTGCCCTGCAAGCTGAAGGAGTGGGAGGTTGCTGTGGGTTTTACCTCACTGAGGTGAAAGCTCCATCAGAGGGGAGGATTGCCCTGCCAGGGCTCTCAGCAGCACCGCGGGCTTTGCCTTGCGAGAGGCCAAGGCGCCCTCATGGCCCAGCTGGGCCTGTGGCCACCCCTTCCCTGGGTTTCACCTTGTGCTGCTCCTGGGCTCCCTGCAGAGCCCGGGGAGAGGTGAGGGACTGGGGAGGGCCCAGGATTTCCCTGCAGAGGAAGGGCTGGGGAGCAGGGATGTGCTGTCCCTGGGCCCACGGCCGAGCTGCTTCCTGCTGCTGCAGCTCCCTGAGGGGAGCCCCGGGGCCATGGCAGAGTCTGCACGGCCAGAGCAGCTCCAGCCGCCTCTGCTGAGCCCCAGGGGCAGTGCTGGGAGGGAAAGGCTGTGCTGGGGAGCTCTGTGGCCCTGGCCCTGCCCAGCAGCGAGGGCAGGTTGCAGAGGTGCTGCTGTGTGCCCTGGCAGTGTCACCCTGGCAGTGTCACCCTGGCAGTGTCACCCTGGCAGTGTCACCATGCTGTGACAGCGGGGGCTCCTCACACCTCCGGGCCCTCCCTCTCCCTGCTGCCCCCAGTCTGGGATCCTCCACCCCTGGGCAAGAGGCAGATTCACGCTCTGAGTTGAGATAATGATTTTATTTCTCATCTGTGCAGAGATGGGTGCTGGGTGGTGAATCAAAGCTGACACACCCTCAACATGCCAGGTGCCCATTTTTACACAATTGAAGCGACAGAAATGAGCATTTCCCTACAGCTAACCACAACTAGTGCAGCCATTGGTTTTGCAGTCTCTGCCTCATTTAAAGAGACCCTGCACACTTCTTTTACTGCTCATGCTCTGTGGGGAAGGGGCTGTTGTGGGTAAGGGGTGATCACAGCCTGTGGGCAGGGATTTCACTATGCTAATGAGCACTGGAAGCACACAAAGTTTTTCTTTGGCTTTGTAATTTGATTTATGGTGTCCTCCTGCTCTTTACTTCTCGGGTCATGGCTCTCACATACTGCAGGATTGGTTATTCTCAAGTCTTTCATAAGTTCTTTTGTTTGTCCTGTTCTGCAGTGAATTTTTACCTTCTCGTGGTACTTCATTTCAACAAATCCCCTCTCTGACACTTAGGGAAATGTCCATAGTGCATTTTCCATAAGTCTCACCCTATTTTTTAAAAAACATAGTTGACTCGTACCTGAAAGAACAAAATAAACACAAACTCTCATTTTGTGATATGATGGTGTGTCAGTACAGTGTCTGTGGGCTGGTGGCACTCCAGCATTCCCATGGCAGTGTCCTTTGGGGTGGCTCCTGAAGCCCAGAGGGTGCCACCACTCCTGCATTCCCATCCCCGCACAACGCACAACCTTTGGATTCACCTGGATTCAGCGGGAGGGGTGGATGAGTGTCCCTGCTCTGGAAATCCCCTGCTGACTGCACAGGGCTGTTCTGAGCACAGGGGTCTCGTCCCCACTTAGGACAGAGAGGCACAACCAGCCCTGGACCCTCGGGGACATGTGGCACTGCCAGTGGCTGTGTGCACCCAGAGCTGACCAAAACCTCCAGCTCCAAACCCAAACACAGCATGAGCAACTCTTCACTTCACTTTTCCTGTCCCTTTTTGTACTAAAGAAACAGCCCCAGAGGTTTTGTTGAGGGGCTGTTCCCCCTTGCCTGTGCTGGCCCCACGTGCAGCTCTGCAGCTCTGCCAGGTGATGCTGCCCTGGCTGGGCTCTGGCTGTGAGCCACAGGATCACAGGGATCTGTGTGGAAGGACACAGTTCCAGCTGCCTTATCCCCGCTGAGGCAAACGGGGCAGTGCTGGGAAGGAAATGCTGTGCAGAGGAGCCCTCATTGCCCCTGACCCTCCCCAGCAAGGCCCCAGCAACCCCTGGCTCTGTGCTACACCCAGCCCTCAGTTTCCTTCAGGCAGTCCCACCCAAAGGGTGTCTCTGCTAAACTCAGGGGCTCAGGGCTCCGTGGTGTCCGAGCAGGAGCAGCCCCTGTCCTGGCCCCAGGAGCAGCTGCTCTCACGTGGCTCCCCTCAGGACCTTGGGCACATCAGCCCCAGCCCTGTTTGGCTTCAGGGCTGTGCTCTGCTGAGAGTGAAATGTGCTCTTTCCTCCTGACTGAGAAAGGGACCAAGTGTCTCCTTCTGACTTCTGGTAGACAAATCTGCTGTGGGGAGGTGTGGCTAGAATACACACACACCCCTGTTTGATCTGCTTTTGACAGGTGTTTATTTGCCTGTGGCCCTTGCAGTGGCTCTGGCACCCACAGGGAGTTGCCAGGCTGGTGTGGGGACTGTGGGGCTCCAGCCCAGCCACCACTACCAGGCTGGAGGGTGTTTGTGAAATGACATCACCTCCTCTGCTAGCACCTTCCTGGTGCCTTCTGAAAGGAAAGCACCTTGACTCAGGGTTAAAAAAGGGAGTCTCATTTCCCAGAACTCAGTTTCTGCTCCATGAGGTCACGCCAGTCCCAGGATGGGAGGTGCAGGTGGTGGCTTTGAGCTTGTCCCATGTCCCCAGGGAGCTGCTCCACTTGCTCTTGCCCCGTGTTCCTCTGCCAGACCTTCCCTGGGTCTTGCTGTGTCTTGTCCCAGCAGAGACCAGCTCCAGCCCTCCCCTCCACTGATTCCAGCAGGACTGGAGGAGTTTGGGCCATTTGAAGCCTCCCTGTCCTCAGGTGCTGCCCATGGCAAGTTGCAGGGAGGGATGGAGGTCCCTTGGGCCACCCATTCCTAGACATGTTTTGGGATCTCCCTTGCCCCCCTGGAGGCCCAGGCCATGCTGGAGCCCTGTCCCTGTGCATGGAGCCCATCTGGGCTGTGCCAGGCTGTGCTCTGGGCATGGGCATGGCAGCAGCACGGGCTGCTCTCCTGCAGTGCACCCTCCCCAGGGTCAGATGGCTCTCCAGGGGCTGCTCCCGTCCCTGAAGGAGCTGGGACACACGGCAAGGGTGGCAGCTGGGGCTGGTACTGCCCCTGTGCCACAGGAAAGCTGCTTTGGCACCTGGGCTGGGCTGTGCAGAAGCTCCTTGCTCCAGCAGCCCAAGGTACAGAGGGGCTCAGGGCTGGGATCTGCAGCAGCAGCCTGGGAAGCTGCTCCTCTCTCCCAGGGTACCCACAGGGCCAGACCAGCAGGGCACTCCCCTGCTGCTGCGTTTGGGAAAGGACCCACCAGCCACAGCAATGAAAACAAACCCAGGGGTGACATTTTTCACCTTTGCCAGGGTGCACTGCAGCCTGGGGAAGGGTTCTGGCTGGGACCTGAGGAGTCTCCAGCCCAGGCCAGACACCTCATGCTTGCACTGGGCAGGGAATGGGTGTCAGGGTCCCCTCAAGCTGTGTCAGAGGGGGATCCAGCAGGATTTCTCCATGGGGGGTGCTCCCAGAAAGAATTCTGTGTGGCCACAGGCTGGTGTGCCAGCACTGCACACTGCTGAGTGCCAGGGCAAAGGCCACAACAAGGTTTATTCCAGGACTTGGTGGCCTGGGCACAGCAGGTGACTCCTGTGCACCAAGCAGGAGTCCTGGGAAGGGACACGGGGTGGTCCTGGCTGCCAGACCACCCCCCACCCCAGCACCCCCTCCAGGGCAGCACAGCCCATGCCTCTGCTCAATGGTGTCACCCCTGTGTCCCCACACACCCAGGGAAGCTGCCTTACCTTGGAGGAGCAGAGCTGGGACACGCTGACCACTGGTTTGTCCCCAAGGCAGCAGCAAAACTGGCAAAGCCCCTTGCAGGTGGGGATGTGGCTCTTGGGGAGATGTCCCCCTGTCTCACACAGCACCCCAGTGCCAGGGCTGGTGCTGCTTTGGGTGCAGGCAGCCCCAGCAGGGCTGGGCAGCAGCAAAGGGCTCCGTGCTGTGCAGCGAGGCTGAGGGATGTGATCATCTGTTTGATCTTCCTTGGGGCTGATGAGCCCCTTCCTGAGTTTATTAATTAGCTGTGGGAGTGTCCAAAGGCACCATCGGTCCCCAGGGCCACTCTGTGAGTGTCCCCTCCTGACTCAGAGGCTTTGCTGCCTGTCCTGCTCCTCTCCTGTCCCTCACCTGCTGCAGCTCCAGTTCCCCAGCGCTGCAGCAGCCACTGACCCCACACAGCTCCCGCCCCACAGTCCCCTCCCAGCCCCACCAGTGACCCTGGGCTGCTGCTGACACCCCTCCTGGGACAGCAGGGGACAGAACACCCCCTGCACTCAGCGTGACTGGGGGCATGTGGCACAACCACAGCAAGAGGGGGATGAGCTCACACTGCTGTGAGCCAGGTGAGAGCAGCAGGCATTGCCACCCCCCGGGTGAGAGCAGCAGGCACTGCCACCCCCAGGTGACGTCCTTGGCTCAGGGGAGCCAGAGAGAGGCTCCAAGGGCAATAACCTGAGCACCTGGGGCAGGTGACAGCAAGCCCTGGGAGCATCCCAACATGAAACAGAAGCTGAAGAGCACCTGTGAGGCAGGTCCAGAGCCACCTCAGGGTGTGCAGGAATCACAGAAGCTCCTGAGCTGGAGGGATCATGCAGGGCAGCTCGTGGCCCTGCACAGACACCCTAACAGTGCCACCCTGGGCATCCCCGTGACACTGGCACTCCACACACTGCTCTGCACTCCCACAGGAATACTGAATTCCTCCTGTTCTCTGGGGGCTCTGGGGGCAGTGCTGCAGCCCGAGGTGGGGCTCAGTGAGAGCCCCCCTTCAGAACCAGCCCAGCCGTGCACACTCTTGCCTCCCCACACCCCCATTTCCATGTTTAGCAAATGGAGTGAAACACAAAGAAAAATCACATTCCTGTTCAAAAATACGCACACCAGTGATCTCAACATGACCTCACAAAACCCTGTCAGAGCAGTGAAGGTATGAAGTGCTCAGGGAGGTGAGGGGGACAGATGGAAATCCATGAGCCAGCTGCTGGGCAGACCAGGGCAGGAGTCTGAGCTCTACCAGATCTATAGCAACCACGCACCCTCCAGGCAGCAGTTTGAGGTACAACAGCTTTCCAGGCAAAAAGAATTTATAAATAAACCCAATCCTTCAAGGCATTTTTATTCTAAAATAAAGTAAACTGTCACGCCCAGCCGCGCTCGCAGGACAGGACAAGGCAGGGCTGAGGGGGCACGAACAGGGATGTGCAGCGTGTGGAGGAACGTGATGCTCTGCAGCACGGCCGCGAGCGGGGCACGGCCCTGTCCCGGCTGTCACCGGCCCTGTCCCGACTGTCACCGGCCCTGTCCCGGCTGTCACCGGCCCTGTCCCGGCTGTCACCGGCCCCTCCGCACGGGGACAGCGCCAGGAGCGGCGCCGGGCAGCCCCCCGGGCTCAGTTCACGCGGCAGGCCCGGATCATGAGCAGCTGCAGCAGGATGAACACGGGCGACATGATGAGTCCGTACCAGAGCTCCCGCGTGTGCTCCACCAGCTTCTGGCACAGCAGCATCTCGAACACGAACTTGAGGCTGAGGATGGTGAGGATCCAGAAGAGCCGCAGCACCGCCAGGCGCTTCTCGCCGTCTTGGAACAGCCGCACGGACACGATGGTGGTGAAGTAGGTGCTGAGCCCGTCGGCGGCGAAGAACGGCACGAACACGATCCACCAGGAGAGCGCGGCGGCCGCGCCGTCCACCTTGAGCACGAGCAGCACGGAGAAGGCGAGCAGGGCCAGCCCGTGCAGGAAGATCTCGAAGGTGGCGAAGCCGAGCCACTGCACGAGCTCGCGCAGGGAGAACAGCATCGTCCGCGCTGCGGTAACGACACCGGCACCGGTCCCCAAACCGGCAACGGCACCGACACCGGCCCTTGACCCGGCGCCGGCCCGGCCCGGCACCGACACCGGCACAAGTCCTCAAGCCGGCACTGACACCGGCCCTTGACCCGGCCCCGGCCGCGGCCCCGGCCCCGGCCCCGGCACCAGCCCTGGCCCAGCCAGGCACCAGGTCCAGCCCGGCCCCGACACCGGCCCCCGCCCCAAGCCCTGAACCGGCACCGGCACCAGGCCCGGCCCGGCCCGGTCCGGCGGCGCGGGGCGATGGCGTCACGGTGAGAGGCGACAGGCGGGTGACGTCATCATGCGGGGAGACGGTGAGCGGGGAGTCCCGGCCGCTCAGCCTCGATGATGACGTCAGCGGGAGCTGTCGCGAAGTGGTGACGTCAGAGGCGGGATGGGGCCCGTCCATGGTGAGTCCCGCGGAGCGGCCGGGCCGGGCCCCGGGCTGGGGCTGCTCAGCTGGAGAGGAGAAACCCCGGGAAAGCTGGGGAGGGACTGGGGACAAGGGATGGAGGGACAGGACACAGGGAATGGCTCCCACTGCCAGAGGACAGGGCTGGATGGGATATTGGGAATTGGGAATTGTTCCCTGGCAGGGTGGGCAGGCCCTGGCACAGGGTGCCCAGAGCAGCTGGGGCTGCCCCTGGATCCCTGGCAGTGCCCAAGGCCAGGCTGGGCAGAGCTGGGAGCAGCCTGGGACAGTGGGAGGTGTCCCTGCCATGGCAGGGGTGGCACTGGGTGAGATTTAATGTCCCTTTTAACCCAAACCAGTCTGGGATTCTGCGGTTTTATTTTTTATTATTATTATTTAATTTATTATTATTCTGCGGGCACATAGTGATGGCAGCTGTTTGCAGCTCAGACAGGTGCCAGGGCTGGATTCCCTCTGGGCTGGGCCCCTGCTCTGCCAGAGTCTGGCTGAGAGCTCCGTGTGGTCTCACCTTTGTCACTGAGCCTCCAGGCTCTGCCCCAGCCCCCTCAGGCGAGGGAGGGTTCCCAGGGCACACAGGAAGGTTACACCAGGACTGGGGAACAGCCCACCCAGGGCTGTGCTCACCCTGTGCTGGTGAGGGCAGTTCAGGGGGGCAGGTGTGGGTTTTAGTCATTCCCCTGGCCTGGCAGTGGGGACAAGGAGCACAGCAGTGTCCCTGCTTATTCTATGGGCTGGGACATGGGATCCCTCCCTCAGTGCTGCACAGGGGTGGGAAGAGAGCCAGGCAGCCTTGACTCCCTGTGCTGAATGCCAGCTGCTCGCCATCCCTGTGCTGGCTGGGTGCTGTGCCAGCCCCTGGGGCGTCAGGGCTGCTCAGCCCAGGGCAGCCCCAGCCCCTGTCCCTTCTCTCCAGTGACTTCCCTGCTGTTGTCTCCTGCAGATGGCAGAAAAGGGACTCCTGGTGCTCTTTGGCAGCCAGACTGGCACAGCTCAGGACACGGCGGAGAGGGTGGGCAGAGAGGCCCAGCGGCGGCACCTGCGCTGCCGGGTGCAGGCCCTGGACAGCTGTGACCTGGTGAGTGTGGGGGACATGGGACAGCTGTGACCTGGTGAGTGTGGGGGACATGGGGCTGCTGTGACCTGGTGAGTGTGGGACACGGGGCTGCTGTGACCTGGTGAGTGTGGGGGACACGGGGCTGCTGTGACCTGGTGAGTGTGGGGGACACGGGGCTGCTGTGACCTGGTGAGTGTGGGGGACATGGGACAGCTGTGACCTGGTGAGTGTGGGGGACATGGGGCTGCTGTGACCTGGTGAGTGTGGGACATGGGACAGCTGTGACCTGGTGAGTGTGGGACATGGGACAGCTGTGACCTGGTGAGTGTGGGGGACATGGGGCTGCTGTGACCTGGTGAGTGTGGGGGACATGGGACAGCTGTGACCTGGTGAGTGTGGGGACACGGGGCTGCTGGGGCACTGCTGCTCTGCACCAGCCCCATGGGCACGGACACCTCCCACAGCACCACAGAACCATGTAACAAGCTGAGTTGGAAGCAACCCATCAAGATCATGGAGTCAGCTCCTGGCCCTGCCCAGGACACCCCAACAATCCCACTCTGTCTCTGAGAGCATTGTCCAAACACTGTTGGACTCAGACGGGCTTGGTGCTGGTTGCTGCAAGCCCTGTCCAGCCTGTCCTTGGACACTTCCCAGGATCCAGGGGCACCCACAGTTTCTCTGGGCAACCTGTGCCAGAACCTCATCACCCTCACAGGGAAGAATTTCTTCCCAATATCTGACCTAAACCTGCCCTCCCTCATCTTATGGACATTCCCCCTTGTCCTGTCCCTCCATGCCTTGTCCCTAGTCCCTCTCCAGCTCTTCAGAGCCCCTCAGGGGCTCTGAGGTCTCCC
This sequence comes from Calcarius lapponicus, assembly GCA_039654755.1. NCBI lineage: Eukaryota > Metazoa > Chordata > Aves > Passeriformes > Fringillidae > Calcarius > Calcarius lapponicus. Next base: position 3,921,503 of record JBBFKN010000012.1, on the reverse strand, counting down.
TGGAGCCTTCTCTTCCCCAGGCTGAACACCTTGAGCTGTCCCATCCTGGCTCTAGAGCAGTTTGGGGGCTGCTGACCTGACTGTGCCATGTTTGTACCCACAGGCCAACCTCATCCATGAGCCCTTGGTGGTGTTTGTGTGTGCAACCACAGGCCAGGGAGACCCGCCTGACAACATGAAGGTAGGACATGCTCCTGTCCTGTTGCTGTATGTTCCTGCTGCAGGGCTCTCTCTGCTGAAGCAGCTCGAGCAGGGCTTGTTCTTGCTGGGGGAGCTTTGCAGCAGCAGCAGGCACATCCCAGGGAACAGGAGCAGGGGCACTTGTGCAGAAAGCTGTGCTCCCCGCTCTGCTGGGGTGGGCGAGCAGGGATGCAGGGCCAGGCAGGCAGGAGGGTGCCTGGCAGCAGCAGGACTGGCTGGATGTGCCTGTTGTAGATGTTCTGGCGGTTCCTGTTCCGGAAGAGCCTCCCTGCCAGCTCCCTGTGCCAGCTGGACTACGCCGTGCTGGGCCTCGGGGACTCCTCGTACCCCAAGTAAGCAGCCCCTGGGCAGCTGTTCCTCACAGCTCTGACTGCAGGAGAGCAGAGTGGCTGGAGAGCCAAGGGGGTAAGGGGAGACAGAGTCTGATCCTGGAGCAGCAGCTCAAGCAAAATGTATCTCCCACCAGCCTTAAAAATCCTTCCCCTGCTGTGTCCCTCCTCACCCCCAGAAATTAGGCTTCTGCCCTTTTCTTTCCTCCCAAGCTCACCAAGGATGCTTTGGTGGGTCAGACGTCATGTGTCAGTCTTTTATCACAGCTATGGGCCAAGGCAACAGGAGACATCAAAGGGAGGTGGCAGCCAGCCCTGTTGGTCCCAGGTCTCTCCCAGAAGATTGTTCTTGTGTGCCTCAAAGAGCTCTAGTGGGAGGGATGGGTGTGCCTGAGCTCTGTGGGGCACTGAGGGGCTGGAGGGAGGGAAATGTTCTATGGCCCAGGGCACAAGCTGCCCTGAAGGGAACCTGGACCTCTCCTTGTCCCATCTCAGGGCTGGGCACAGCCTGTGAGGGCCAGGAGGTGGCACCTGGCTGGTTCTGTGAACTGGCATAGGCTGGGCAGGACATGGGCCAGGTCACAGTGCTGGCTCTGCCTGTGTGCTGCCCTGGTGGCCCTGGCGGTGTGTGCTGGTGCTGTGGCAGTGCCTGCTGTGCTGCTGGAGCAGCCCTGCCCTGTGTCATTCTCTGCTCAGGTTTAATTTCATTGCAAAGAAGCTGCACAAACGGCTGCTCCAGCTCGGGGGCAACCCGCTGCTGCCCGTGGCCTTGGCAGATGACCAGCATGACCTGGGGTAAGAGCCCAGAGGAGGGGTGGTGGGGGGGGGCCCGGGTGCTGTGCTGGGGCTGATGGCAGGGCTGTGTGCTGCTCCTGCAGCTCTCTGGGAACGTGCTGATCCCTGCTCATAACCCTCCTGTGCCAGGACCTGGGCCACCTGCTTCTCCAGGGTGTCCCATGACCCCCAGAATGTGGCCATGACCCCTGGCTCAGCCCCAGCCCTGTTCAGAGCAGGGCATGGCTGTGCCACACTGCCCTGGACCTGCAGGCATTGCAGCAGCCTCAGCTCTGCTCACCTGGCACAGGGCAAAGGCTGTGGATGGTTCAGGGACACAGTGACCCCAGTGACCCAGTGCTGCTCAGGGGCTGGAGATCCTGTTCAGGGGTCAGTGGTTGGGCCCTGGAGAGTGATTGAGTGTGTGGAGTGGCTGAGATGTGTTTCTTCCCAGACCTGAAGTTGGAAGGGAATGGCCTGGGGTGACTGGGAATGGTTGTTGGGCATGGGCAGGGATAGCAGCATCATCCTTTCAGGGGTGATGTTGCTACAGCCTCAATTTCCCACTTGCAGGCCAGATGCAGTGGTTGATCCCTGGCTTGTGGCCTTGTGGGAGAAGATCCTTGCCTTGTATCCTCTCCCTCCCGGCCTTGAGATCATCAGTCCCGACGTGCGGTGAGTGTAGAGGGTGAGCAGGGACTGCTGGGGCTGGCTGGGGTGAAAGGCTCTGCTTGCTTGGCTGTTCTGCAGAGTGGAGATGTGCTCTGCTTGGAGCAGGAACACTCCCCACACAGCTTCTGGTGTCCCCAGTGTCCCTTGTGCTTTGGCCACGGGTGGCCCATCTCTCTCTGGATGGGTGTCCCTTTTTCCCCTGGGGGGTGTGACAGCTGCCCCAGCTGGGTTCTGCCCATCTTTCTGTCCTGATGTGCCTCTGGCCCTGGCAGAGTGTGTGTGCCCTGCGTGCTCTGGAGCCTTGGGATCTCTTCCTGGCGGTCTCCATTGCATTTCCATACACAGGCCAGCTCCAGGGGACGGAGATAATGGTTGGTGGATACAGTGGGACACTCCAGGCCTCTCCCTGCCTCTCATCTTGCAGCAGCAGAGGAGCTGTGGCATGGAGTAACCCTGCTGCATTGCATTGCTCTCATTCCCGCAGCCTGCCCCCCAGATACACGCTGCACTACCTGCCTGAGGACTCCCTAGAGCCCCAGAGTGCCCTGCTGCAGCCAGCACCCCCCCGGGGGGCTCCCTGCGAGCTGCAGCCCTTCCCTGCCCGCGTGGTGTCCAACCAGAGGCTCACAGCACAGGCCCATTTCCAGGATGTCCGGCTCATCGAGTTTGACATCGCGGGCTCAGGGATCACGTGAGCATTTTCCTGACTCCCCCAAGCTCTGTTGTGTGGGTCCAGGTGTCCTGGAGCCTGCCCTCCTCTTCTGCTGCCCTTCCTCACTGATATCTGAGGCTGCAGTCTTGTGGTCCCTGCTGCGAATCCCCATCCCTGGGGTGGGAGTGCTGCCCATGGGCCAGCTCCCTTTGCCTGTTGCTGGCACTGGGAATTTGCCTCCCCTGGTGTGAGTGCTGCTCGGGGTGGCTGTGCTGTGGCTCTGCCCCGTGGCTGTGCTTGGCAGCTCCCCCTGCATCCCCAGGTTCAGTGCAGGGGACGTGGTGATGATCCAGCCCCAGAACTGCCCTGAAGATGTGCAGCAGTTCTGCCAGCTGCTGCGCCTGGAGCCACACAAACGCTTTGTGCTGGAGCCCACGGAGCCTGGTAGGTCCTGCCTGCTGCTCCTTCCCCTTCCTGCTGAGTCAGGGCATCCCCTGAGCTGTGGCCCAGCCTGGAGCTCTGCTCTTCCTTTGCTGTAGACCTGGTTGGGAGTGCTGGATGGATACAGGACACCCGCCTGTCCTTCCCTCCATGCTGTGTGTGTGCATCCTGAGCAGAGCCAGTGGGACTGGAGGAGTCCAGCAGTGCCAGGCTCCACCTGAGCCTTGTGCCTTGGCAGCCCCAGCACAGAATGGGGAGGATCCTGCAGCCTCCTCAGCCCCAGGCCCACACTGGGAATCTTGTGCTTCCTTGCATGGAGTGGGCAGGTCTCCCCACTCTCTGCCTGTGCCCCAGGGACCTCCTGAGGGGATAAACCAGCACAAGCAACCAGAGGAACCCCTTAGAGCCCCCCGCAGAGCTCTTGGTGCCTGTGTGGAACAGGCAGCGTTTTTCTCCTGGCTCCTGAGCGCCCATTCCGCCTCCAACTTCCCTGTGTCTGTCCATGCTAGAATTTCTGCCTGGCAGACAAACCCAAGAGAAATTCAGGCTGTTCCTCACACCCTTGGGAGAGACGTGGGAGACTCAGACATGCCTGACACATGACACTGCTGGTTATTTCCTCGGCATTGTGTGCAGGCAGGATGGGAGTCATGTGGATAAGACATTATCCCAAAGCACCTGCCAAAAGTGAGGCACGGCTGAACACTGCAGACTTCCTCTGTTGCAAACTTGTGGACTTGAAAAGCAAACTGGGGAGAGCAGGGCCCACGGTGGGAGCAGGGACAGGGGAGTTGGCTCCAGTAGCACGTGGGTGCTCTGGGGACAGCAGGCGGGCAGGTGCTGGTCCTGAGCTGTCCCCGCTGCCTTGCCTTGCAGGCACAGCCCTCCCTCCCCTGCTGCCACAGCCCTGCACCATCCAGTACCTGGTGACACACTACCTGGACATCTCCTGTGTGCCACGGCGCTCCTTCTTCGAGCTCCTGGCCTCCTTCTCCACGAATGAGCTGGAGCGGGAGAAGCTGCAGGAGTTCAGCTCGGCACAGGGCCAGGAGGAGCTGTACAGCTACTGCAACCGGCCCCGCAGGACCACGCTGGAGGTGGGGCTGCCCCTCAGGGCTGTGTGGAGCTGAGGGCACCCAGACACCATCAGCCACGCTTTCTTGGCTGAGGAGTTAAATCTACTTCACCCTCTTTCTGAAGTCTCCATGGATTTCCACCGGTGGTTAAGACCAGCTCTAGATCCTCGTGGGCTCTCGGGTGGGCTCTGTGCTGCTCTGGGGGCACAGGGCAGTGGGACAGGGTGGTTGGTGCTCAGAGGTGCCTGTGTGGTGCCTTTGGCCGAGGGCAGCGTGGCACAGCTGTGTGGGACAGCCTCTGGCAGCCTGAGGGCAGGCAGGCTGCCTTCTGGGGTCACCAGGCCTCACCCCCTTGGCTTTGCAGGTCTTGTGGGATTTCCCTCACAGCACCTGTGCCATCCCAGCTGATTACCTGCTCGACCTCATCCCTCGCATCAGACCCCGTGCCTTCTCCATCGCCTCCTCCCTGCTGGTAAGAGCTCAGCCCTTCTGGCCTCATTTCAGAGTCTGAACAGAGGGTCTGGCAGGGCCTGCACTGGTGCAGATGTCCCCTGGAGCCTCCACAGCCTGCCCAAATCCCTGCTCTGCACCGAGCCTGCAGCAGCCTGATGTACTGGATGCAAACTTGAGGGCTAGGCCAGCCTTCAGATTAGGAGACTTGCTCTCCTGCAGCCCTGCAAGTGCCAGGACTGTCCCAGCCCACCTCAGAGGTCTGGTGTCACTGTCCCTGGGAGCAGGGGGATGTGGTGCCGCTGGAGTGTCCCGGGAGCTGGGCACGGGGAGTGCTGCTCCCTGCTCCTGCCAGGAGGTGGCAGAGGGACCGGCGTGGCTGCCTGCGGACTCAGCCCCTGCACGGCTGGATTTGTGCTCCACGGGAGCCTCTTGGGCTGGACAGTGACCATCACTGTTGCCAGCTGTGCAGAGCATTCCTGTAGCAGTGGTTCCCCAGGAAAACCCCCTTCCCCTTTGAAAAGGTTTTGAGCAGGGGTGTACTTCATTGTTCGTGGCTGTGCCAGACTAGGACGGGTGTTGCAGGCAGCCTGGTGGGAGCTGGGCACAGGCTCTGTCCCTGCAGGGGGGTGTCCTGTCCCCGGGGAGCTGTGCAGGGTGTGTGCTCATGGCTCTGTGTGACACAGGCCCATCCCGAGCGGATGCAGATCCTCGTGGCCGTGGTGCGGTACAAGACACGGCTCAGCAAACCCCGCCGTGGGCTCTGCTCCACCTGGCTGGCTTCTCTCAACCCAGAGCAGGGTAAGTGCTTGGGCTCTGTGGGAATCCTGAGTGCTTCCCACAGCACCCAGTGCTCATCCCTCAGGCCTGTGATGGAGCTGTGTGGGTGCTGACCATGTGCAGGAGCTGCCTGGCTGGAGCACCAGCTCCATGGGGAACACACTGGCTTGGCAGGATGGTCCTGCTGTCCTTCCTCACTGCCCCATCCCCATCAGAGCACACAGAGAGCTGTGCCTCTCCAGCTTACCCTGACCTGCCAGCTGCTCAACCCTGCTGTCCTACGGTGCTCCTGGTGTGCTGGAGCTGGTAGCACTCTGACTGCTGGGCACCTCCAGTCCCATAGCCACAGCTCTGGGAAGGCTGGTCCCTTCTTCCACAGAATCACAGAAAAAGCTGAATTGGAAGGGACCCATAAAGATCATCAAGTCCCACCCCTGGCCCTGCACAGACACCCCACCAATCCCACCCTGTGCATCCCCGAGAGCCTTGTCCAAATGCTCCTGGAGCTCTGGCAGCCTTGGGGCCTCCCTTACATCCAGCCAGGTTGGGATCTCTGTTTGCCTCCACTGTGTTCCCCAGCACAGGCTGTGTGAGGAGAGGGCTGTCCTGTGTGCTGGGGGGCTCTTGCCTTGCTCTGGGCTTCACTCAGCTTCTTGCAGAGGCAGTGCTGAGACAGCTGAAGGGCTTTTCACACACACAGAGTGCTCTCAGTGCCAGGGGGTGATGAGCCAGGTCTGCCTGTGTCTTTGGAGCACCCTGGAAGAGCTGGGTGCCCACTCGCCCTCCGCAGGCAGGCACAGGGCACTGGTGGTGGAGTGATGCTTGTCAGTCTCTCTGTTCCACAGGTGATGTCCGGGTGCCTCTTTGGGTGAAGAAAGGAGGAATGAAGTTCCCAGCTGACCCTGCCACTCCTGTGATCATGATTGGCCCTGGCACAGGGGTGGCACCCTTCCGAGCAGCGATACAGGAGCGGGTGGCACTGGGACGTCGAGGTGAGGGATGGTCCTGGGAGGCACTCAGGATGCCCCTTGCACAGACAGATCTGTGTCAGCAGATGGAAGGATGGCCTGGGGGCTCATGAGGGTTCCACTGGGTCAGGCTTTGCTGTGTTGAGCAGAAGCAGGTTGAGCTGTGGGGCAGGTGAGGCCCAGAGCCTGCTGTGTGCAGCCTGTGTGGTCATTCACAGGCTGTGCTGCAGGGCAGCTCCTTGCGTTGGATCAGGCTCTGCAGAGGCTCTTGGCTCTCTGAGGGTGAACATAGGTTACTGAGCTCAGCTGCTGCTGCAGCTTGTCCCATCCTCATTCCCTTGGCTCAGGGAACAGGCAGCCCTGGAGGACATTTTCTGCCCTCCTCCTTTTTCAGCAGACAGGGGCCTCTGGTTGCCACAGGTCACTTGACTTCCTGCTCACTTCATGCTGGTGGCTCTGCAGGCCAGGGCTGTCAGGCAGGTGGCACTGGCAGTGCCCAGCACTGGGTGCTCCCAGCACAGCCCTGGTGCTCTGCTCCTGCAGGGAACTGCCTCTTCTTCGGCTGCCGACACCAATCCAAGGACTTCTACTGCCAGACAGAGTGGGAAGAGCTGGTCACAAAGGGCTTCCTGACACTCTTCACAGCCTTCTCCAGGGACCAGGTTAGTGCCCAGAGGAGGAGGGTGGATACAAGAGCATCTCAGGCAGTGCTGATGGGACTCTGCCAGGGTGTCCCCTGTACCTGCTGGCACGATCTGTGAGGGATCTGGTGAGGTGGCACAGTGTGCACCTCCTTCCCCCACGCACCTCAGTGCTGGCTGAGATCCCCTCCTGCCCTGCAGAGGTGTGTCTGGCTCAGCTGGGCTGGAAAGGTTACTGGGAAAAGGCTGGAGAACAGCAGAGCAGATAAGGCATTCACCAGCTTTGTTTGGCTGGACCACGTGAGTGATAAAAGGCTCCCAAGCCTCTTGGAGGGTCACCAGGCAGTAACTTCTTGGTTAAGTACCCCTCCTCATGGTTTCCCTCTGAGCCCTGGCTGAAGCTGAGGAGCTTGGCCTGTGCCAGCTCTCTCAGAGTCCCAGATACACAGAGAAAAGCTCCCCATGGGTATGAGCAGACCCACAACTCAGCCTCACTTTGCTTCCTGCTTTCGCAGGCAGCGTCTCTGGTGGGCAGCCCTCGTCCCTCCTTGGGGCTGCAGAGCTGCCAGAGAGGCTCCCTGAGCTGGGGATCTGTTTCACTGCCTTCTCTGTGCCTTGATGGCACCGAAAGCTCAGCCTGGCTTTGTGATAATAAGGGAATGGCAATCTCTCAGTAGCTCAGCTGCACCAGCCCAAGCCCTTTCTCCTGGCTGTGTGCATGTGTTGACATGAATTCATTGTATTTTATCCACGCACTCGTAAGGCAGGAGCGGTGTGCTTCTGTGAAGGCTTTCCAAGTCTCTGATGAACAGGAGCAGCACTGCAGAGGGGTGGTGAATGACCAGCAAAGGGGCACCTGCTGCTCTCTGAATCTGGAGAGCAGCCAGAGCCACCTTCTGCTCTTGTTGACTGTGGAGGGAAAGGAATTCCACTGGAGTGTCCCCTCTCTCCTGCTCCACCAGCCAAAGCAGTTTTTCACCAGAGTCCTCTGTCCCCAAGGCAGAGTGGGAGCACAGCCACATCCCACAGCCAGGTGGGATGAGCCACACTGGGCTCATTGTACCTTTGGCTTCAGGAGACACCACAGCCTTTAACTCATCAAAAAGTCTGTTGTCAAATACCCAGGTGAGGGCCGGGATGCTCCATAGCAGAGCAGTTTTGCTCTTCTCTCTGAAGTCCCTTTGCAGGTGCCCCCTGTCCCAGCACACCCACCCGCAGTGCAGACTGGTCCCAGCCAAACCTGGATGCCCTGAGACATTGTGACCCCAGTCTGTCACTGGGGGCTCTGGTTTTGAGCTCTTCAGATGATGCCCTTGGAGCCCAGCCTGGCTGGCAGGGCCTCTGGCAGCGCTGAGCTCATTGCTGCTGAAGCTGAGGCTGTGCTGGTGCTGCTGAGGGCACTGCCCAGGCAGGGCTGGCACTGCAGGGCCATCAGCCATGGCACCTGTGGGACCCACAGTGACCAGCTCCTGGCACAGCCTGGCCTCGAGCTGCTTAGGGCTGTTCCCACACACATCCCCAGCCTGCAGGACCTAAGCCCCAGCGAGAGAGGGCCTGGGGAGGAGGCTGTGCCCATGGCCCAGTGAGAGGGATGTGGGGAGGAGGCTGTGCCCATGGCCCAGTGAAGGGAGCATGGGGAGGAGGCTGTGCCCATGGCCCAGTGAGAGAGGGGGGCCTGGGGAGGAGGCTGTGCCCATGGCCCAGTGAAGGGAGCATGGGGAGGAGGCTGTGCCCATGGCCCAGTGAGAGGGATGTGGGGAGGAGGCTGTGCCCATGGCCCAGTGAGAGGGATGTGGGGAGGAGGCTGTGCCCATGGCCCAGTGAGAGGGGCCTGGGGAGGAGGCTCTGCCCATGGCCCAGCTCACCACTGCAGGATGGGGTGTGGGAACGCCCAGCACAGGGCCTGGCCTTCATCACAGTGTCACCTTTGTCACGGGAGCCCTCTGGGCCAGCAGTGAGTGCAGGCACGTTGGCAATGGTGTTCTCTTGGGCAGGAGCCAGGGCTGTAGGCTGTTGCTTGGATTCTTGAAGTCTTGTGGATTAACCCTTTGGGAACTCTCCTTGACTGGGCTGTACTGAGCACAGAGCCAGTCCCCATCCAGTCCCTAAGCACGGTAGAGGGGCAGGGACTGGGACTGAGGCTGTCCCTCCAAGCTTTCTGCCCTTCCAAGCTGTTCCAGGTCTCCAACAGTCAGGGGTGCAGGGAAGGGTCTCTGTCCTGTAGCAGACCTGGCACACAAGGGCCACAGAGCCTCGCTGCCCATGCTGGGAGAAGAGGGGAGGAGGCCCTCACAGGGCCTCCCCAGGTCATGGCCCTGACCAGTGGACACCCAAAGGCTTTGATTTGGGGGCTGCTTGGGGCCTGGAGTTCCCCACCGAAGCTCCTGCTGCTGCACCCATCTCCCACCAGCCCAACCCAGTGCAGACATCAGGTGTGGGTTCCTCTTCCCCACATTGGTCATTGATCCAACTGCTTCTCCCACTGCCTCCTGTGCTGCCCCGAGCTCCTGGAAACAGCCCCTGAGAGCAGGAGCTGGGGCTGCCCCAGAGCTGCTGGGCTCAGTGCCTTGTTTCCCTGCAGGAGGAGAAGGTTTATGTCCAGCACCGCATCCGGGAGAATGGGAAGCTGGTGTGGGAGCTGCTGAGCAGTGAGAATGCTCATATCTACCTGGCTGGGTGAGTGAGAGCTCTCTGTGCAGGGCTTGAGGGAGCAGGGCTGCACATTTCTGCTTCACCCACCTGGAGGCATTTCCTCAGCTCAGCCCCGTGTTGCAGAGGGGCAGCTCATTCCTCCTCTCTATGTCCTGCTCCAGGAGCCCTGGGCTGGGAGGGATGTTTGTCACCTACCCCATGCTCCCCTTAGGAGGGCACAGCTGGAACTGCTAAAGCTTCTCCAGCCAATGCCACCTGCCCAGCTCTCGTCCTGCAGCCTCTGACCCACAGCACATCCACACACAGGAGAGGGCTGGCCCCTGCACAGCCCTCTCCTCCAGCAGTGCTTGATGAAACTGGAGAAAAGGCTTGTGTGGCACCTGTGGCCACTTGTGTGGGCAGGATCCCCAGCAGTGCTGGGCCTCAGGAGCAGCTCTGGGAGCCTTGGCACATTCTCTGGCTCTTTGCACCCAGAGCTGCCTCCCGGGGCAGGGACCAGCCCTGTTGCACCACAGCCAGTCTCCTTGCATAGCTCAGCCCCTGTCCAGGTGCTTGTCTGGGGCTGGTTGCACATCTGGAGGGTGGGTCTGGCCTTTGGGGTCAGAGTGTCGGCAGCTCTGCTCTGAGCTCTCAGAGCTCTTGACCTGCCTGCAGCGTGGGGAGAGGCTGCTCCCCATGCCCAGGGCGAGGCCAGGGAAATGCTCTGGGCTGCTGGAGCTGGGCAGAGCCCGCCCGTGGCGTTTGTCGTGCCCCCTGTGACCTGGGGAGGGCAGGCCTGGGCCCGGCTGTCACTCGAGCAGCGATTGCAGGAGGTTCTTTCCTGCCTGTCCTTCAGGAACTGCCCTGGCGCCTCGCTGGGCAGGACTGGCCTCGCTGCATTCCTGGGAGAAGGAGATTGGTGTTTACTTCCCAGGAAGTGGAGGCCAGGCCACCCCCCTCTGTCCTTCACTGCTGCAGCATGGGGCTTCCTGGAGCCTCACCCCAAACTGGGCTTTCCAGTTTTGGGTCTGGGGTTTGGAGCACTTGGGACTTGGGGCTGTGCCTCCATCTACACCCCAAATGCTGAGACTATTGAGCTGTTGGGTCATGGCTTTATTCTCTCCTTCCATTCTCTTTCCTACTTTTTGGTGCTGGTGGAGATCCCCAAAGAGGATCAGTTTCTTGGAAGGAGCAGGGCCTGCACAGCTGTCCCCATGGCAGATTTTGTGTGGCCTTGAGAATGTTATTTTGGACATCGGGGTTGCTCTGAGACTCCTCTTGTTGGGAGCTTTGTCTCTGGTGTGGGGTGTCCCTGAGCCCCCATCAGGCAGGTGGGATCCAGAGCCTTGGGATCCCTGCACAAGTGACATTGTGCTGATTGCAGAGGACACTGTTCCTCCTTTCCTGAACAGCCCAAACCCTGTAGAAAGGCTTCCAGGATCACCATGCCCCCCCAGCTTACAGACTGAACTGTCAGTCAGCTGCCAGGCAGGAAAGTGCAGGTGGGGGATCCTGTTTTCCCCCCAGAGTCACAGTCTCAGCCAGACTGGGAGAAAGCTGTGGGAAGTGACTCCTGAGCTGTGTGACCCTGAGCAGCAGCCCTGGGCCATGGGACACTTGTCTTCCTTCCCTTCCTGGGTCAGGGGGCTCTGGGGAGCCAGGGCTGCATCTGCTCTATGATTGTTCCTCACTTGTCTCGCTCAGGGGCAAAAAGGTTGAAAATGTCTCTTTTTTGAAAAAAAAAATAGCTATTTGACATGTTTTCCATCACAAAGCCCAGCTCCATTATCTTGTACTTGCATATCAGTGCCTGACTCAGAAACAATGCGACTCTTCCAAAAAAAGAAGACCTCCTTTCTGGGTATTTTGGGATGTTAATCAGCTTCAAACGCAAGTCAGAATTCTGCCTTGTTCTAGGGAAACAGCAAGGACGTTGCCAGATGCTCGTGCCAATTGGAGCAGGCTGGGAAATTTTTTATTAGATTTTTTTTTTTGTCGCACAGGCAGTTCATCAAATGAAATTCTCTCCAGGAAAAAAAAAGTCAGAATTTCTGATTTCCCATAAGAAATAATTGTGCTTGAAAGCGCTGAGTTCTGTTTGGGTATTTTCTACACAGGAGCTTGATGTTTTCTCCAGCATTTCTCTGATTTTGAGGTTTGAACTGGCTTTGGTTCCAAATGTCACTATCAAACCAATCATTCTGGATTTCTTGAGAGCAGGCAGCAGCAGGACAGGAGCTGCTGCTCCTGCCCAGCTGAGGATCAGACATGTTTGACACTGAGTGATTCCAGAGATGAAAGGACAGGTTCCTGCCCTCCTGCTGATAAATTCCAACCCGTGCATGTTGCCTGTGTCTCTCTAATGAGGATGCTGGCAGATGCAGCTGTGTGGTGCTGGTGTTTGGGCTCCTGACCTGTGATGCTCCTTCCCTGGGCTCTGGGGCCCATGGCCATGTTTTTGCCTTCACGTGCCTGTGCTGAGGAGCCCTGTGGATAACAGCCATGCTCTCGAGGGAATGGTAGGAGCGGCCTCTCAGGCCTGTCATTTACCCTGTGCCAGGCAGCAGGATGAGGCAGGTTCCCACTGCCCTGTGGTGGGCTTGGCCACAGGGACTGCTGATTCCTGATCCTGGAGCACTGGGGCTGCTGCTCTGCCCCCTGTGTTCCTGCTCACCCTCCATTGTGTCCTGCTCTCTCCCCAGGAATGCCAAGCAGATGCCAGCAGCAGTGGCTGAGGCCCTGCAGTCGGTGCTGCAGCAGGAGGGTGGTCTGTCCCCCTTGGAAGCAGAGGAGCATTTCACAGCCCTGGAACGGTCCCGGCGCTTCCAGTCTGAAACCTGGTCCTGAGCCTGGCTCCTGCCTCCCCTCCCACTGCCTGAATAAAGGAGCCAGCAAAGGGATCTGCCTCTGGCATCTTGCTTGGGCTGGGATTACCCCAGCCAGGATAGGGGTGGATTTACCCAACCAGCCCCTCCCTGACAGCAGCAGGGCCATGGCAGTGGGGGGACCCCATCTCCTGGGGGCTTTGGCTCCCTGGGCCCACACCCCACCAGAGCAGGGGCCAGAGGTCTCTTGGGGGTTCTGCTGGTTGCCTTCGGTGTGGGACTGATCTGCCCCACATGCCCCGGCCCTGGGGGTCCCTGTGTGGGGTGGGTGGCACCCAAGGGTGTTGCTGGAGCCGTGGAAGTGGCAGTGGCCACTGTTTGTGGCAGGGCTGAGGAAGGGAAGTATTGCATGGGAGTCTCTCCTCCCCAGCATTACTCAGCAGCCCTTGCTGCAGGAGGAGGCTGCCTGGACAGACCTGTTCCCCCTGGTTCCAGTGGCCAAGGCCAGCAGGCACAGGCACAGGAGGAAGCCTTGATGCCTCTGTCTCTGCTGCCAGTTCATCATCCTGAGCCTGCTGAGGTCTGAGCTCCAGCCTGAGTTCCTGCTGAGTTATCCCCTTCCCTGAGTGCCTGCTCAGCTGCATCTCTCCTCCAGCCCATCCTGGGAGCTGCTTCCAGCCCTTGCCCTGCAGCCTCGAGGCTGTGCACCCTCCTGGCCCTGCCTGTGCCCCAGTGGGACCAGTGCCACCACCTTCCTCCCCCAGTTCAGGGAACTGGGTGCCACTGCGTAAATAGCAATTAGGAGCAGGGCATGAGTCAGCAGGGACATTCCCTGGGAGCAGGCTGGGACAGGAAGGGACAGCTGTGCCACGCCATGCCTGTGACCCAGCCACCCTCCTATGGTGGAGTCATGAGGTCCTGCAGGGCTGAGCAGTGCCTGGGGCATTGCTCGAGCTGTGGTACTGCAGTGAGGGGGAACAGGGACTTTGGGGACTCCCCACCCCACTGCTCCAGTCTGCACTTGCACACCCTGGCTGGGCTGTGTCCCCATGTGCCAGGGACATGGGGCCACTGCAGAGCTGCTGCATGGCAGTCACCACCCTGGTGCCACCATCCCCTCATCTGGGGCACTGTCCCGGTGGGAAACCTGGAAGGAAACTTCCAGGCCCTGCAAGCTGCTTGTGGGACATAACAAGGAGGGGTGGCCCTGCACAGGGACCAGCGTGGGGACAGGGAGTTGGACTGGGGCAGCACAGGGCCTGTTCTGAGGACTGTCCTGGAGCAGTGCCGGGTCCATGCTGGGGCTGTCCTGGGGCTGTCCTGGAGCAGTGCAGGGTCCATGCTGGGGCTGTCCTGGGGCTGTCCTGGAGCAGTGCAGGGTCCATGCTGAGGCTGTGCTGGGGCTGTCCTGGAGCAGTGCAGGGTCCATGCTGAGGCTGTCCTGGGGCTGTCCTGGAGCAGTGCAGGGTCCATGCTGGGGGCTGTGCTGGGGTCTGAGCTGAGGGACTGCCCTGGAGGAGCACAGGGCCATGCTGGGAGGCTGTGCTGGTGGAGCACAGGAGCTGCCGTGCCCCAGGGACGGGTGTGGGCAGCACTGGCCACAGAGGTGACTCCACTGGCGCTGGGCACGGAGAAGAGGCGGCCGTGGGCCCAGCTCCTCCCCAGCCCCGGCGGGAGCTGATTGGCGCAGGCATGGCTGCCTGCCCCGGGCTGCCTGCATTTGAGCCGCTTCCAGAAGCTGACAAACCAGACTGGTTACAGCCAGGCTCGGCCCCAGCCCTGCCTGGCCCACGGCAGGAGGCAGCTGCGTGCGCCGTGCCCGGCACGCCTGCACCCGCCTGGCACAGCGGGCAGCGCCCGGCAGCGCCCAGCTCGGTGCCCTCTCCTCCGGACCGTGGCGGGTCAGTACTGCATTGGTGCTGGGGAGGAGGAAGAGGACGAGGAGGAAAAGGCTGTTGGATGCTCACGGTGCTGCCCCTCTTGGGGTGGCCTCGGTGACGGTGAATGGGGCTGCACCCGGCGCTAGAGGCTCCTGACCCAGCGGTCTGGGAGGGCGCCCCGAAGCGCACCGGAGGGATGTTGGGACTCCGTGCGGACACTGCTGCCTTCAAACCCTTCGGGCAGCCCTGCTGAAGGAGTCAAGGAGTCTCCTGCCCTGGAGCAGCGCCCACGTCCCGCACCCAGCCCCGAGGGGAGCCGGCGAGCGGGGGGCGAGCGGGGTGGCTGCTCTGGCCGCCCCAATGGAGCGGGCGGCGGGCGAGGGGGCACAGCCTGGGCCGGTGCTGGCAGCCGGTGGGGAAGGCTGCGCCGGGCAGCGGGACCAGAGCGAGACCGCGGGGTCGGGGGGCCCCGGGGAGCCGCCCCACCACTGTGGAGAGGAGTCTGCTGCTGCCTGGAGATGCTGGGAGCTGCCACCGACGGAGGATGCCAGCGAGCCGCTCCTGCCCGGGCATGAGCAGCCGCCTGCCCTCGGCGCCTCCCTGCCTGCGGGGCAGGACCCTCCCGCCGCCGACACCGGCCCCGTCCTGCCCCGCGGGGAGAGCCCACGGCCCGGCTCCCAAAGCGCCTCCAGCTCCATCCTGAGCCTCTTCGGCGAGGCAGAGCAGGCCCCGAGCGGTGGCGCGGCGGTGGCAGCGGAGCCGTGCCCCGTGCTGGCGGGCAGCGAGGACGAGTGCCCGATCTGCACGGAGCCCTACGACGAGCAGCGGCACAAGGCGGCCGTGCTGAACTGCAGCCACGGGCTGTGCCGCGCCTGCCTGCGCGCCATCATGGCCACGGCCAGCGGCGCCGAGCTCGGCCGCGTGCGCTGCCCCATCTGCCGCCAGAAGACGCCCATGCTGGAGTGGGAGATCTGCAAGCTGCAAGAGGAGCTGCTCCTGCTGCACGCCCAGCCCGGCTCCCCCGGAGCCCTGGCCACCCCCCGGCCCCCTGCCCTGCCGCCCCGGCGCCCGGGCCTGGCCGGCGCCCTCGAGCATCGCTTCCAGGTGCGCTTCCACACCAGCCGCATGTTCGGGTGCCTGCCCTGCGTGCGGTACCCGCCCTGCCTCATCCGCGCCCTGGCCCGGCTGGAGCGGCGCTGCCGCTGCTGCTACCTCCTGCTGCTGGCGCTGCTGCTGGCCGCAGAGATGCTCAGTCTGCTCCTCATCTTCCTCCCCATCCTGCTCATGGTGATGCTCTTCCTCATCCTCGACAAATAGCGCCGGCTTTGTGCCCTCGGGCTGAGCGTGCGTGGGGAAGGAGCCCGGCTCCGGCTCTGCCCGCGGCCGTGGTGCCAGCGGGAGCAGGCCTGTGACCCTGGTGCCCGGGACGCCCGGCACTGCCCCTGAGCCCGGGGCGGGGGAGGCAGAGCAGGAGCAGAGGGAGGCGACCCTGGCGCTGGGCATTACCTGCACCGCGGTGACGCAGCCAGGGGCCGGATGGAGTGGGGCACATCCCTGCCTGGGGCTGGGCACCAGAGAGGCTCTGCGGGCAGAGCAGGGCTGTGCCCCGGGCTGTGCCATTGCTGTGCCGCCTGCACCCAGGACAAACGGGCTGGGATCCCCCAGCATGCACTGAAAATACAACCTGTGTTTGTACCACAGCCGTGTCCAGCTGAGTTCAGTGCTCGGTGTCAGCGTGTCCCTTTGGGGCCCGGCAGTGCCATGAGGAGAGAATGGGCACAGCCGGTGCACTCACCTACAAGGGGTGTGTGCTCCACCATGGCACCTCCCAGCCCCTGCCGAGCCGTGCCAGCCCGTGCTCAGACTGTGCCCTTCGGGGAGATCAGTGAGCAAACATGGCTCACTCAGTGCCACACACGGGTGGAGGAGCCTGTGGTGAGTGGCACTGGGGCTGTGCCCACCTGGGACCTGCCATGGAGCAGGAGTGTCCCAGGGCTGAGCCGGATCTGGGCTCTGCCTTTCGCTGCCAGCCTCACGTGGGGGCCACACGCCAGCCAGGTGATGTCGGGGTCACAGTGTGGCTGCTCTGCGCCCTTGTTCCTCCCCAAGGGGACAGGGATGGGGATCTTCCCAGCCTTTCAGCCACCTTTGGGCTGGTGGTGGGTGGAAGGGAGCTGTCAGACCCTCGAGGTCCTCCCAGGATTCCATTTCAGGGGTGCTGACACCCACCTCCACAGGCTGGAATGTGCAACAGTCTGTTTGTCACTGCTGGGTGTCCTGCCAAGGCTCTGTGCTGACCCCATGCCAATTCCCCCCTCCCTGTGCTGTCCCCCCTCTCTGTCCCCTCAGCCCAGCCCTGCTGGGGGCTGGTGACCCTGCTGTGCCCTGTCCTCCTGCCTGGCTGTGCTGGGCTTGTGCAACCACCCCCATGTCCTGGTTTTGCCCTTCTCCCCTGGAAACACCCTTGGGCACCTCCCCAGGGCTGTGGCTGTGGCAGACAGAGTGCCAACCCCCCCCCCCCCTTCCTCTTCCCCTTCCTCCTGCCCAGAAGCTGGGGGCTTGAGCAGCCAGCGAGCACCGCTGTGCCCACACAGCCCCACAGAGAACCCCTGTCCTTGTGCCCAGGAGGGCAGAGACTGGGGCTCTGGGCTTTGCCAGGACACTGGTGCCACTCGGCATCAGCGCTGCCAGGGGCTGCTCTGGCAAAGTGCTGAGGCACAGGTAGGAGCAGGGCACCCCAAAACAGGTCAGGTCAGCAGGCAGAAGAAGGTGGGTCCCCCCAGCCCTGGTGGCACCAAAGAATATTTATTTATACCAAGTGGAGCAGCTCCATCAGGAGAAGTGCCAGTTCAGCCCTGACTGGGGCATTTTTGGCTCCATGGAGCCTGTGGGGAGGGGGAGCTCAGACACCGGGGGCCCTGTCACCATGTGGGAGCCCCGTGCTCCTGCCCCACATTGCGTGGGGGTGTTGGGGTGAACCAGGCCAGAGCTGCCCCCACGGGACACCCCCAGCACTCCTGCGCTCCCTGGGCCGGCTCTTGGCACCTCTGGGTGCTGAAAGCTGAAGGGCACCTCCATCCCCCCTAGAGGGGTCCCTGGGGGCTGTGGGCTGGGATGGACCCTGTGGGCCATGTGGAGCCTGGCTGCAGTATCCACTCCCAGAGCTGGTTTATATTTAGCAACCTGAGATAATGGTGAGCGGGGCTGGGGGCTGACAGGGCTGACCCAGGGCTGATGCAGGGCTCCTGCCACGGGCACAGCTTCCAGCACAGCCCCAAACCTGCCCAACCTTCCCATTGCAGCCCTGTCCCCTCTCCCAAGCCCCTGACACCCCATTGCACCACCCCAAATGCTTCATGGCATCCCCCAGCTGGCACCTGCTGGCACTGGGTGATGTGGTGCCCCCAGACCAGTGACTTGGCTGTCCCCGTCCCTGCAGGGACCTGCCCATTCTCTCCTGGCTTCTCCCGCTGCAGCCCGGCATGTCCCTGCTCTGGCCAGAGGCACCCCTGTCCCCGCTGCACCACAAGCAGCAGCACCTTCCCTCCTGCACTCTGCCCCTCCTCTGTGACACGTCCCCCGCCGTGTCCCTTGGCAGTGGGAGCAGAGGGCCGGCAGCGCCGGGGCCAGCGCGGGGAGGGGACACGGAGCTGGGCCGGGAGCAGGAGCCGGTGCCCGCGGCCAGCCCGCTCCGGGATTTGACCCCAAGGAAGCTCCCGGGCTCGGCGGTCCCTCCCGGCCGCGGGGCCAGCCCTGTCCTGGGGACCCGCGACAGCCGCCACCATCGCCCTGTCCCCGCGGGATGCGCGCTGCGAGAGCGGCGCTGGCGCTGGGCAGGAGCTTCCTCGCTGCAGCGGCCGCTGGGGCTGTGACCGCCCGGGGACCTTTGCGGCTCCGTGTCCCCAAGGAGGGCTCGGCCACGTCCCTGCAGAGGGGAGCTGAGCTCCCCATGGCCCAGCACAGCCTCGCTGTGTTTGCATCCAGGGGCAGCTCTGCTGGGGCAGGATGGGGGCGCTGGGGCCGCCCCATGGGACCGGCGGGGCGCTGCCCAGCGCTGCCACCGCCCCTGCAGGAGCACAACAGGCACCGAGAGCCTGGGCTGCAGGAGCTGCTTCTCACAGAATGCTCTGGGTTAGAAAGAACCCATCAGGATCATCCAGTCCAACTCCTGGCACAGACACCCCAGCAATCCTACCCTGTGCCTGAGAACATTGTCCAAATGCTTCTTAACTCTGGGGAGAATGACTGGCAAACACCACGCCCCAAACCCATGCCAAAGGCTGAGCCCAAACCAGGCCAAGCCTAAACCAGCCTGATCCTGGCCCTTTCCACCTGAAATAAGATTATTTGGGAAAAGGATCACCCCCAGGAGCAATTTAACTCCCCACATCCCCTCTCCTACCATGAGCCAAACTGGACACTGGGAGAGCCCAGAGCTTCATCCCAGCCTGGCACAGATGTTACAACAATGAGGAGATTTTAGAACCAGCTCACCCGGGAACATCTGGGAACATCTCTCTGCTCTCATGTGGCCAAACCTTCTCCTGCAGCAATGTCCTGGCCATGCTTAAGCAGCTCATGGGACTTAGAGATCTTCAAAAACTTAGCATGGAGGCACAAAGCTCAGGATGGCCATGGGAACATTTTAGGGGATGTGAAAGACTTTTAATTCATCTGCATCTGTGACACAAGGGCTGGCACCACCCCAAGTCCCTGTCCTCTGCAGCAAACCTGGCCCCTCTTCCAGCGAGTGCTTATTCGAGGTTAATAGGGCAGGAGAAATGGGTTCTCACCCAGTACTTGCTCCTGAAAGGCCCTATTTCTTCCTTAATTGCAACTCAAAATCAAATTAGCAGTTTAAATTTACTCTGTGCCCAAGAGGTGCCGTGAGGGTAGGGGAGAACTCATTGTACCCTTTGTCCTTATGTAATAAAAAGGGTAAATTCCTACTGAGGGCAAAATTGCTGCCACCTCTGCTCTGGCTGGCCCACAGCTTCAGTGTCTGTGGGGACAGAGATGCTCAGCCTGGATTTAATATGAAATTTTTGGGTGTCAGAGTTCTTTATCCTAGATTTGGCACGAGCCTTTGGGCTGATGGAGATGCACATCCTGGATGTGGGGCTGCCCCAGCTCCCCCAAGCAGCTGCATGACTTGGCTCAGTGAGGGGCTGCTGTGACCACCAGGAGACCCCACACTGTGCCAAGGCTGCACAAAGGATGGAGGAATGTGGGTGCAGGGTGGGGATGTTGGTAAGGACAGGGAAACGGGACACAGCTGCAGCACCCTCGTGCGTGGCCCTGGCTGCGTTATTGGTGCTGTTGTTCAGCACCCATGGGCTGGGAGGTGGTTCTGTTCTCCAGGCATAGAAACCCCCCTGGGATGGGAACCAGCGCAACAGGAAAAAGGGTCTGCAGCCACCCTTGCACCCTCCTGGATGTGCTGCTGCTTTGGAAGCAGATGCTCCACCTTGGCCCAGCGCTGAGGGCAGAGACAGTTACTGCTCCTGGAGAAGGGAAATCTGGGGGCTGCCGCTGGCTGTGGGCACACAGTGCCTGTGGGCCACCCCAAGCTGTGTGTACAGCTTGCCCTGGGGAGCTGCCTTGCCCTGGGATCATCATCCCAGCTGCTTCTGCTGCAGATTCCTGGCTCTCCCAGCTGTGGAGCTGCCATCCCAGGGACCCCGGGGTCCTTTGGGGCACACAGTGGGTTCCATGTGCTGGTGCTGCCAGCCCCAGGGCAGCTCCTGCATGCTGTGGGAATGGTGCAGGGAGGAGTCCATGAGTGCAGCTGCCTCAGCAGAACAGGGGAACCCAGCACTGCCCATGTCCCTCCTAGCTCCCTTCAACAGCAGGTCCCACCAAATGGCACATCCTCCCCCAGTACCCCACATCACCTGGGGAGAAAGGGACATCCAGGGGGTGTTTGAGGGCTCTTGCTGTGGCTGAGGACCCCTTGCCAAGCTGGGCAGGGTCCCCCAAGGTGCCCAACCACATGCAGGGGCTGGGCAGGGAGGGGACACAACTCCATCAGAGCATAAAGCCAGCTTGAGGGAGGAGGTGCCAGCCCAGGGGAAAGCTGTGACCCGGGTGTGGCCCCCCAGCCTGTCCCACAGGGGGAGCAGGGCCAGGGCACATCCTGGTGTCACCCCCCTCCCGCCCCAGTGACGCGGCCCCGACTCCAGCTCAGCCTTCGTTCCAATATAACCTTTATTGGGGAGACTGATGGGGTCAGAACAAGGCCGGGTATAAAACATGATCATGGTCACAACCAGCAGCAGGAGGCATTGGCAGAGCAACACAGACACGGTACCGGCGCCGTTCCCCTCAGAGCGAGAACGGTCCTGGGGCTGTGCCAGCGGCATCGCCCGCTCCCTCGGGACAGCACAGGGCATGGACTGGCCCCTCTCCCTGCATGGGTGCTGGGCTTTGGCCAGTGCCAGGGGCTGCTGTTTCCTCCAGGATGTAGGTTCTGGGACCCCTCAGGCTCACCCAGCCCCAGCACCCTGGGACTGGGCAGCATGTGTCCCTGGTGCCCGTGGCCATGCTGGGTTGTGGTGCTCAGCCCCATGGGAGCACCCAAAACTATGGCTTTTTCTTTTTTTTTTTTTTTTTTTTTTTTGCTTTTTTTTGGCAGCAAACTTACCCCTCCAGGTGCTCTGGAGAAAGCAAGACTGTGCACAGGGGGCTGCTGCCCTGCCAGCCCCTCTGCACAGGGGTCAGAGCAGAGGTGCTGCTCTGGGGAAGGGACCGTGGGCAGGAGCCAGACCTCGGTCCCCCTACCCAGTCAGATCCCCTCGCTGGAGTCAGCAATTTGGGGTACTGGACCCCGTGCCACCCTCCTGAGCCATCCCATGGGGCATCGGTGTGGGTCCCGGGCGGAGGGGCAGAGAACGGGCACAGCTCAATGCCTTTGTGAACACGTAGTGGCCTGGGATGGGGCGGCTGGGGATGGATGGGGAAAAACGAGAATCCTCCAAAACGAGGACAAAGTGGAGCTTTCCTCAAGCGCCGGCGGAGGACATGGGCCGCACCTCTGCTGGCATCCGAGGGGCCGGCGTGGCGGCTTGGTGTGGCTACTGAGGCTCGGGCGCACGGCGGCCTGGCCACCGAGATGAAAGCTTTGGCAAATAACTTACAGAGAGGGGGTGGAGGGGGCAGCTGGGGACCTGTCCTCACTTCCTGTGCTGGGAGGGTGGCCCAGTGTGGCACCATGCATCTTCAGGGCTCCGTGTGCTGCTGCTGCCGGCCGTGGGGCGATGGGGAGGGCGTCGCTCCGACCAGAGCCCAGCGTCCGCTCCTGGGAGAGCCGGGGAGAGAGGAGGGAGAGGCGCCCGCGGGAGGAGCACGGTGAGACGCTCGATGCAGCGCAGGAGCGGCCGCCGCAGGGCCAGGGGAGCCGCAGAGCCCGGGTGCGCAGGTGGGCGCGCTCCCCGTGCCAGCGTCCCTCTCCCCGGGCACCAGCGGTGAGGAGGGGGCTGCTGCAGGTCCCAGCACCCCCTCTGCCCCCCGCGAGTGCCCGCAAGGACACCGCTGCCACCTCCTCGGCCGTGGTGAGTGTTAGAGCATTCCCGGGCGGTGCCATGGCAGGGAGGGGACGGGGGAGCGGCCCGGCCTGGCCGCGCTGTCCCCGCCGCGCCCCGGGCGCAGGGGCGGGCGGCGCGGGGCTCACATGATGGTGCAGGAGGACAGCGGGTTCCGGATGTGGCAGGTGCAGGCGGCCCCGCAGTACTGGCGGAAGGTCTGGTAGCAGCTGCGGTCGGTGTCGCTGCTCCACTGGACGGGGTTGGCGGCCAGGGCGTCGGCCGGCAGTCTGTTCAGGATACTGGTGTTGACGGCCAGCGCCGCCAGCCCGTAGTCGGTGAAGAGGACGGTCTCCCGCTTGCAGGTGGGGCAGGAGATGAACTTGTACTTGGGGCAGGACTCGTAGAGGATCTGCAGGCACTCCTCGCACACCGAGTGCAGGCAGGAGAGGATGCGGGGCCGCTTGTTGGTGAAGTTGTACATGTGGCCGCAGGTGGGGCACTCCAGGGGCTCGCAGGGCGTCGAGGGGTGCAGCACGTACTGGTTGACGATCACCTCGTCCGACGGCGGCTGCCGGTGGTAGCAGACCTCGGAGCTGCCCTTGCGCTGGCCCTGGTAGCCGCGCTCCCGCCGCGGCAGGGGGGGAGTCCGGGGCAGCGGCAGGGGCCCGGGGGGCGGCGTCCAGGGCGGGGATGTCCCCGCAGGCCTGGTTCACGATGATCTCGGACTCGGAGGGCCACGCGCGCTTGGCCACGAGGGGCGGCTCGCGGCGCGGGGCGGGCGCGTAGCGCGGCTGCGACCCCTGCAGCTCCGAGAACTTCTCCGGGTGGATGATCTTCATCGCCTCCATTTTAATGATGACCTGTTGCCCTTTCAGACACGACATGAGTATCGTTTTCACATTACTGTCCACTGCTCTGGGGTCTCCGAGGGACGCCTGCATGAGGCTAAAACATGCTGGCAGCCTGCTGAGCTTTCAATCTCGCTCTGGCCGCGGAGCAGGAGCACAGGGAGCAGCAGCTGGTGCGGGAGAGCATCCTGGGGAGACGGGCCAGCGGCAGCGGACCCCGCGCCCCTCTTCTGCAGCCAGCCCCGAGGGTGCCAGGAGCGAGGCTGGGGCAGGCAGGAGAAGGCAGGGCTCACAGTGGCATCCTGCCTGCCTCGAGATGCTCTTGGGCGGGTGATCAAAGCGCCGGCTCCCTGCAGCCTCGCCGGGATGTTAACGTGACATTGGCAGTCACTCAGCAGCCCTGCTCTTCGCCTTCGCTGCCACTTCCCACGGCAGATCAGCTGCAGTCGGAACGGTAATTTGGGGATGGCGGCACTGGGCACTGCCCAGGGCAGGTGAGTCCAGGCAGGATCTTGCAGAACTGGAGGCAGCTCTCACTTCGCCCCAGGCCGGCCTCTGTTCCTGTTTACATGCAGTGGGATCCTCGTGGCGCTGAAGAATGTGTTTGCAAATTCCTTTGCTCTGACTTCCCGGCTCTCCCGCTTGCAGTCACCGGCAGCTCCCACAGGGCAGGGGCTCAGGGCACATCCCGTGCCAGAGGGCAGCTCGCCTTGGCTGCGGCCAGGACACCACACACCTTGTCCCCTCGGTCCCTGGTACCTCTGTCCCCAGCTCAGCTTCGTGCTTGCTGGAAATGAAAAGTGAGAGGGGTTGGATCCAGGGCTCTTCATGGATCTACCGGCTGCCAGCGCTCCCTCGGGATGCGTGCCCGCCTGCATCCCGGCAATCTGGCAGCCGTGCCCTCCGGGTCCTGTCCGTCCGCCCGCGTGCTTGGGCTGCGGAAGCGGGAGCAGGCAGGTATTTCCCCCAAGGCATCCCGAGCGTGGGGTGCCGGAACCCCCCTCTGCGCTGAGGGTGGGAGAGCAGGTCCCCCAGAGCCCCCCTGGGCTGCAGGGCCCCTCCCGAAGGGGTTCCTCTACCGACCTGCCTCTGCTCAGGGTTTTCTCTCACGTTTAGCCCCTCCTCTGCTCAGTGGATCTATTTTTACCTCCATCGCTTGCTCCTGATCTGTCCCCGCTATTATCCCTCCCTCCAGCTTCCTTTCCCCCCCTTCCCAGCTCCCTGCCCTTGTCCCGGGGCTGATGGAGAGGACAGGCCACGTTTGCGGGCAGGAGATGGGGGGCAGGCAGCCAGCCCGAGGCCATTTTCTCCCTCAGCAGCCCCTGCGCCAGCCCGGTTCTCCTCCGAGAAGGGCGAAGGCGCTTTCCTCCATCACGCTGCAAATCCTGTTAGAGGGATGCCTCTCCCGCCGGGCGCTGCCGTGCCTGGCGGAGGGGGCCCGAGGGGGCCATCTGCTTGCAGCAGCAGCAGCCTTTGGGGATGAAGCGAGGCCGCGGGGTCCAGCCCCGGGTGCCCGAGGGCTGGGAGGGTGGGCTGGATGCCTGCCCAGCCCCAGCAGGGATGTCCCGGGGGCCATGCCCTGCAGCACTGGGGTCCCGCAAGCATCCTGCCCTGCAGAGGGAGGCCTCGCCTCTTTCATTCCCCCTCGCGGCCCACATCCTGCACCCCACATCCTGCACCCCGCATCCTGAACCCCGCATCCTGCACCCCGCATCCTGCACCCGCGTCCCACAAGCAGCATATATTCCCCCCCTCCCGCACACAGCAGCAGCCGCGGGGGCTCTGCCTGCAGCTCTCACACAGACACTCACCCGCAGCGCCCACGAGCACAGCGATACGGGTGGTCAGCAGTGCCACGCACTGTCACCGCGTTCCCACGCTCGTTCTGTCACACCCCTTCACGCACAGCCCTGGCGCAGCACCCGCACCCCCACCGCCCCTGGGGCGACGCGGCCCCCGCCATCCCCGTCACTCGGGGGGATGTGACACAGCCCCCGCCGCGCCCCACACACAAACCCATCACTCGGGGGGTGGCACAGCCCTCCCCGGCATCCTGCCCTGCCCAGCCTCCCACCGCAATCCCCAGCCCCGCACGTTCGTGCCCCACGCTCGCAGCACACGGTGCTCCCGCACACGCACACGTGCGCTCCCGCACGCCCGCGGGGCGACTCCCCCGCCCCTGCCCGCCGTTACCTGCGCTGGCCCCGGGCAGGGGTCCCGCTCCAGCCCCCGCTCCGTGCCCGGTGCGGCTCCGCGGGCCCGAGCGGCGGAGGTTATCTGAAAGGCGGCGGGATGCGGCGCTGCCCCGGCCAGGCGCGGCTCCCCGGGGATGCTGGCGGCTCCGAGGCGCGGCTCCGCCGGGATGGTCCCGGCCGGCCGCCCCCGGCCCCGCCGCCTCTTCGGCCGCGGCCGCGGCGGCGCGGGGAGGGGACCGGGCGCAGGGGCCGGGGCTGGCGGCGCCGGCCCGCTCCGGATGCTCGGCGGGGAGCGGCGGCCGGGGGAGCCGGCAGGTACGGCCGCTGCCGCTCCGGGGGCTCCTTCGTGCCCTCCCCCGGCTCCCCCCGCCGCCCCCGGCCGCGGACCCCGGCTGGGCGCGGGGCTGATGCAACACCCCCGGCCGGCAGCGCAGGCTGCGGGGGGCCGGTGCCAGGCCCCCCTGTGCCCCCGGGCAGGTGCAGGCAGCGGCGGGCAGCAGCGGGCAGGCAGCGGCGGCTCCGTGCCCGCCGTTCCCGGGGCCCGGCGGCGCGGGCGCTGCTGCGCGCTCCCGCCGCCGCCCGCAGTGCCGCCGCAGTGGTGCAGCCGCCTCACATTTCTCTCGCTCAGCAGCGCCGGGGCCCGCCGGCCGCAGCGCCTGACGCCCAGCACACCCCCTCCCCGCCCCGCACCCCCTCCCCGCACGCCCCCTCCCCGCCCCGCACCCCTTCACCGCCCCGCGCAGCCCCCGCAGCCCCCTCCCCGCACATCCCTCCTTGCCCCGGCCCGCTGCCCTGGTCCCGCACATCCCGTTCCCCACCGCACAGCCCCTCTCGCCCCGCACCCCCTCTCTCTCCCCGCGGCCCCGCTCCCTCTCCCGCCGCCGGCCGGGCCCCCGCGGGTCGCTCCGAGGGGCCCGCGGTGACTCAGCATCAGCATCAGCGCCGCTGGAAGCGGCTCCGCGCCGCCGGGGCCGCTCCGGGGCCGCGCTTGTGGGGCAGCGTCGGGGAGGGGGGCCCTGTCAGCAGCCCCTGCAGCCCCCGGGGCTGGGAAGAGGTCGGACAGACAGGAATTCGCCCACCACTGCTTTCTCCCACTGCCAAATCAACCGTGCACCCCGCACTGTCCCCTGGGATCCATGGCCACAGTTGTTGGGGGAGCAGAGGGGTCCCCTGAGAGCCCCCCGGTCCCTGCTGAGCTCCGGGGCTCCTGGGCACGGGGGCTCATCGGTCCGTGGGGACACGGTGGGCTCAGTGTTGTGGGTGGGGTGTCCCAGCAATGCTGACAGATCCCTGCAGAGTGCTGGGGAGCATTGCTCATGGCCGTGGGCGTGCTGGTGTGACCCCCATCGTGGCACAGGCAGACAGGACCCCACAGGCTGGGGACACCCCACAAGGTGCCCTGAACAGATGACTCCTGGTCCATGCTTCCTGGCTCCTGCAGATGTGAGAGGCATGGATGTCCCCTGGCAGACGTTAGAGGCCAGGCTGCCTTCTCCCCCTGCTGTGGGTGCCTCCAGAATGGGGACCCCAAAGGCAAATGGCCAAAATGAGCAGGCAACCCCACACAGAGCCCTCCAGCTCCCATGCCCTGACCCCAGGAGCTGTGACCCAGGATGTGCACACTCCAACCCAAAGCCAAAGCCAAAGCCAAAGCCAAATCCACTCCAGCCAGCCCTGGCTGGAGCAGGATGCTGGTGGGGGCTCACCAGGCTCCTTTGGGTGCTGCTGGGGTTCCCCTGCTCGTGTCACCCATTGCTATTTTTTAGTTTTTTATATTCCTCCAGGACTGTGCCTGGGCTTTTATGCCCTCCCTGAAGACTGCCCTACCCAGCCCTGCTTGCTGACCCTCCAGCCCTGCTGCAGCAATGTCCAGCCCCAGCAACGAGGGGTCTGCGTGGTCCTGCAGCTGCTGTGTCCCCACAGCCACGCTGTCCTCACACCATGGCTGTCCTCTGGCCCTGCCATCAGTGGGATGGACACAGGAGCTGGAGGTTACATATTCCACAGCTCTGCCAGGCCTTATGCAGCCCAGAGATAATCTTCTCACCCACATTTCACACAATGATGCTAAACATCTCACCCAGGTGCCTCTCTTCCTGACCTGGAAGAGATGACCAACGCCACCCGGGCACAAGGATTCCCCAAGGGTACCCCAAGGGCTCAGTTGTGCTCCATTCCCAGGCAGACTGAGCCTGGAGTCAGGTTCTCCCTGGGGACCCTGCAGCATCGCCTCCACCTGGAAATCCATGCTCCCTTCTTGACAATGGCTGAGTTCTTACTGTTGGAGTTTCTCTCAGTGGATAAGGGATTTTTGAACGCCTCTAGCACCTCTAAGTGCTGTTCTTTGATCTGCTCACCTGCTGAAATCAGTGTGAGGCTGCTGCTGCTGCCTGGCACACGCTGAACAGGGATTCCCTCAATCCTCCCCATCCTCCCTGTGTCAGGTGCTCCTGCCTTCCCTGCTAACGTGCCTGGGTGCAGACAGCAAGAGCTGAGATCTTACGCCTGAGCTCACTGAGCAGAGGAAATTGCAGGAAGTGAGCGAGCACGAGCTATTTTCTGTTATTAATTCATATGGCATCCCCGTGCTGACCCAGCTACACCGTGTGCTATTATGCTGCTATTCCATGAGTTAAGCAACAGCTCTATTTAAAAATAATCACAAATTACATTGGGCATTTTTTCTGCTGAATAAGAGTGTGTTTGTGCCAAGGTGCTGGGGTCTTCCTGTTGCCCCAATGGCTCTGCCTCTGCTTTGCATGCTCAATGCAGAGCTTTTCCCTTTCCTCTGCTGAGTTGGTCCACCAAGATCTCTGCTTTCTACCCAAACTGAAAAAATCTCATCCTTCAAAACCCAAACCTTCTCTGTCTGGGGCTGTGTGGCTCAGACTTGAGCGCTGACCCTACCAAACCTCAGCCCTGTGGTCACCTCTGCCTTTGGGTCCTGTCTCTTACTCCTGGTTTAACACCTAACTTTGGCATATAAACATACATGTTGCATTACCTTTTATAAAAACCTATTGCATTGAGTGTTATCATATATGTACATATTTTGGGCGGATATCCTCAGAATGCCTTCTGACCTCTGCTGATGTGATAGGGGTGCTCTCCTGGGTTTTACAAGCAGCACTGATATATTTTACCATTTCCAGAGACCTTGTCAGCAGGCCAAGCACACCTTTGGGTTCAGAGGTTGCTCCTCAGCTCAGTTGTACCTGCTGTCCTTGGGTCCAGCTCTCCTTAAACAGACATGCAGGAGCAGCTTTGCCAGTGGATTCCCTTCATTTGTCCCCGATGAACAAGGTTTTGCTGTTTGTAATCAGGACATTACTGTTCTAATTCAGCTGGTGTTGGCCTTGTGTGAAAGCACAGCTTCTTTCTGCAAAACTCATTTCTATCCAGTGTCTTGACTGGATCGGTTTGAAACCTTTGCTCTGTAGATGTGCTGGGAGCTGCAGCACTGCTGGCCAGGCTTTGCTGAGGTGAATGGTGAAGCCAGAAGATAATCTGGCCCTAAATTTCTTCCTCACCATCAGCCATTACCTGCTCAGCCATCTAGCTGTTTGCTCAGGATTCTATTGCCTTTGTGGATCTCTAGCACCTGTGGGAAGGACCTGTTCTGAGAGGACGGCCCTGCTCTTGCTTGGTGCCAGCCTTGCCCTGGGATGGCACCTGAGGCTTTTCTTTCCACCCCACCTGGGCGAGCTGACAGCTCCCTGTGTGCCAGACCTTCCTGTCCCACACCCAGGCCCCCATCCATGCTGCCCATGCTGCTGGTGGCAGCACCTCAGGCCACCTTTCTTTGCTCCCTGCTGCTCTCGTCACCAAGTTTGCTTGTCTGGGTCCTGGACACATCCCCAGCTCTTCCCAAAATCCCGTCTGTTTCTCACACCGATCTTGTTTTGCTCTGGTGAATCACTCATCAGACAGATAATTCACCCACAAACCCATGAGCTCATCCCCAGCTTTGCAGAGAGCAGCTTTCCCTGCAGGTCTGTGCAGGACAGTGCCAGGGCCTGCCCGGCAGGGAGGGAGGGATGTGGGACCCACAGCCGAGCTGGCATCCTCTGGGCGCATCCCCTTGGGACTGCCTCTCCTTCCCAGGGTAGAGCACCAGGAGAAGGGACCCCCAGTCAGCACCATCCCAGGCTGAGACCCTCCAGGCCTGCCTGAGGTGGCCACAAGAGCCCAGCACAGACCCTCACAGAAGAGGAAAGCAGGGCACAGTTCTCCACCAAAACCACCAGAGGAGCTGTCGGTGCAGCTTGCCGGCAGAGCAAACCCCATTTTGAAGGAGGGATGCTGCTGAAATATCTGCCAAGAAAGCAGCAGCCTCTTGTTGCCAGCTGGTAGCTGAAGGATGCCCCAGCTGCTGCAGAGCTGCTCCGTGGCTGTGTTTAAAGCAGTGTGTGGGCTGGTTGCTGGTGGTCAGGACCTGACCACTGGTGCTCTTGCATCAATGCTAATGCCATGGTGGGGCTTTCATGGGCTGGTTTCTAGGCTTGCAGCTGTCCACAGAGACACCACCACGAGAGAAGTGATGCTCAGAAGATCTCCAAAGTGTCTGAAGCCGCACACAGACCTTGAGATGCACACATGGTACCCTGAGCAGCCTGAAGGCTACAGATGTTTGTAAAGCCCCAACAGATTCCAAGAGGTTTAATCATTATTTTTACTATTAGTGATTAACACTGTGGCCACTTCTGTGAATGCTGGGTGTGAAGAGGGGGCCCACCTTGCTGGTGCTGCACTGAGCAGGAGGAAGGAGCAGGAGGAGGGGGGATGCACACGGGCTGGGGGGAGGTCAAGGGGCCAGGGCCAGAGGAAGCACATCCCCTCTCTCCTGGGATGGGGTGACCTTCATTCCCCTCCCCAGCAACTCCTTGCCTGCAGACCTGGGGCTGCTCAGCTGCCAGAAAAGAACGCTGCTGGAAGATGTACTGCTCTCCACAGTTATCTCCTGGGAGCAGGGAGAGAGGATGGGGCTCTGTACCACAAGTGAGAAGATGGGAAATTCCAGATATAGTTCCCTGTAGCTACACAGGGAAAATCTTTTTGTATTTGAGGGTCAAACAGCAGACCAGGGCACAGGGAGGTGGTGGGATGTCCTTCAAAGCTGCTCTGCACGAGGTCCAGAGAGACAAACTGGCCACACTGAGCCACGGGCCCTGTGGGCAAGTGGGGCTCCTGCTCCCATCAGAGCCCCCTTTTTCATCTAAGGCTGCATCTTCCCCAGCCCCAGGTAGGCACAGTCCCAGGAGAAGTTCACATCTGGTTGGTGACCCCACAGCAGCACAGCTATGTCAGAAACTCCTTCCCAGTCCTGCAGTGCTACTGGGGAATGAGTGT
The DNA here is from genome assembly GCA_039654755.1 of Calcarius lapponicus. Classification (NCBI taxonomy): domain Eukaryota; kingdom Metazoa; phylum Chordata; class Aves; order Passeriformes; family Fringillidae; genus Calcarius; species Calcarius lapponicus. The sequence goes on along the minus strand of JBBFKN010000012.1, from coordinate 3,891,268 downwards.
GTGTGTAGGCGGGGGGGGGGAGGGTTCTGCAGCTCCCCAGGGACTGCTGGCCCAGGCAGGGATGACCACAAAGACCTAGAGCTGCATTTCAGGGGGGAGAGGGTGCAAGGAAGACCCACATCCTTCAGAAAACACCTTGTGTCCAAGGAAAACAGGACAGGACTGGCCCAGAAATAGAAATGGCAGCTCTGCGGAAGCCTTCCCCTCGCCCGTGCATTAACAGAGCCCGGGGCATTCGGGGCTCAGAAGAAGCCAGAGCATGTGCCAGAGCTGGGACCTGAGGGCAGCTCCGGTAGCTGTGGTGACATTCGGTGCCCGCAGTGCCGGCTCCCGGCAGAGCCCGGCGCTCTGAGATGCCGCGGCCGGGCACAAACCGGGCCGGGGAGCAGCGGCGGCGGCCGCCCGTGCCCTCGGGGTGCCCGGTGGGACGCGGCCGCCCTGGCACGGGTGCCGCGGTGCCCGAGGTCCTGCTCCTCCTTCCCGGGGGCTGCCTCAGCTGGGACACAGCTCCGAGCAGCAGCCCAGACCCGGGCAGCGGTTTGTTTTTGCGGTACGGTTTCAGCTTTTGCAGGAAAACTTCCCTGAAGGATGGGACCCACGGAGCCCTGCCTGGCTCCGGGCTGCTGCCCCCTTTCTCTGGGCACAGCCCGAGGCTGTGGCTGTGCTCACAGGTGATCCTGCTGGTGTTTGTGACTGTCCTGGGGCTCCCAACGGGACCTGAGGGCACACTGCACTGCCCCATCCCTGCTCTCAGCAGCTGGCAGCACCCCTGGCTCTCCTGCTGGCCCTTCTGCCCAGTTTGGGCAGCCCATGCTCTTGTGTGGAGCAGCACGGCTGCATTTCTGGGTCAGCTGGGTGAATCTGAGCGTTGAGCTGAGGGTTTTGTTCTCCCTGTGTAACCCTCCTGGGGGCTGTGTGGGTGCACAGCTGGGAGCTGGCCCTGGGCACGGCTCCTGCTCTGGCAGAGGCTGCGGGGCCCTGGGGGCTGCCCCGCAGGAGCTGCTGCTGCTCTCGGAGCCGGGGAAGCTGAGCCAAGGCTTGGTCTGAGTGTGTGGTGGAGCTGCAGGGGGGCAAGGGGGGGACTCGTGGGCCTGTGGGTGGGAGGTTGGAATGGGGAGCGAGTCACCAACCTGCTCGAGCTGCTGAACTCCCCAGCACTGCCGAGGGTGGGAGCTGGGAGTGTGGGAGCTGTGGAGGGGCTGCACCCCACGGGGCAGGCATGGGGGCTGCACCGGCTCTCGGGGCTGTTCCCTGGGGCTGACAGCATCATCTGGCCTTGCAGTTTCATCGCCCTCATTTCTCCAGTCCTCCAAGAGCCAGGGCCAATGTGCCTGGTGCCAGGATGCTGGGATGCTGCTGAGGACCTCGAGGCCTGTCCTTCCCCTCTGCTCCCTCCAGAGAGGACTCCTTGCCCAGTGCCTTGGCTGCAGGGAGACCTTTGGGCACCTGGTGCTCCTGTGCAGGCCGTGGGGAGGCAAGTGGAGCACTGTAGCCAGGGTGACATGGGGAGGTGAGGCCATTCCATGTAACACAAACCAGGGCTCCACCTGGAGAGGGGGACCCAGCATGTCCAGACTGCTGCAGGAGCTCTAGGGTGCCACTGGGACTCTGCTGTGTCCCCAGAACAGGACAGAGGTAACCAGAGAGACCTGGCCCACCAGGAGCCATGTCTCTGTCTGCTGGGGACACGTGTGTGTTTGGGGGGGGAAGGGGAAGCTCTGCAGGACATCGAGCACACAGCTCAGAGCACCGGTGCCCTCCAGGCACTGCAGCCGCCGGGCTCCCATGGATGGGGAAGAAGGGGCAGTTCTGGCTGCATGCTCAAGGGCTCTGCTATGAAGGTGCAGGCTCAAGGCTGAGGGCACACGGGGTCCCCGGGAGCCCCCCACCTGCCCAGGCTCACCCAGCCCTGGCTTCTGCCGGACCCTGATCTGCACAGGGCTTTGGGGCTGGCAGGGCTGCGGAGGAGGCTCTGCAGCAGCGCGGGGGCTGCCTGCGTGCCAGCACCGAGCTGCCAGCCCGCGCCGGCCCCGCGCTCGCAGCCCTCCCTCGGCAGATGCAAATGGGAGCAGACAGCCCGGCTCGAGCGGTAAAGATCAAACCCCGGGAGCCCCGGGCTGCTGTCAGCGCGGGGCAGGGCGCTCGGAGCCCCGCCGGGAGCGGCAGCCCCGCTGCTGCCCTGCCTGGTGCCGTGTCCCCGCTGTGTCCCCGCACTTCTGCGGCTCGCGGGTGCTGCCAGGGGCTGCCCACGCTGCTGTGACCATTGCAGGGGCTGGCGTGGCCTGGGAGGATCCGGGGCTTTGCCTGCCCCGGGTTTCCAGTCTGGGAGATGCACGAGGCGCTGTCAGCACGCAGGAATAACTGCTCCCGCTCCTCTCGCTGGGCTCTGCCGGCAGGGATGCTCCTGTGCCCAGCACCTCCCCAGGGATTGCACTCCGGCTTCTCCGTGGGCTCAGGGTAGAAGGTGGCCCTGGAGCTCGGCACTGACGGAAACTGCTGTGGAAAGGCCCGTCCGCTGCCCCAGCCTCGCCAGCGAGTGCCAACCTCAACCTTCGCCCGGCCCCGGCTCCGGCGGAGCTGGCGGCCGTGGGAGCAGGAGGATGGTGCCGCCGCGGGGGCACAGGGTCGTGGCTTGCAGGAAACAGTCTGGCTGCCCCCCGTGCCCAGGGGGCACCCGGTGCGGCTGGGGCAGGACGGGCAGCACCCACCCGGGCGATGCGAAGGAGCAAAGGCAGAAGCCAGCGGCTCCCCGGGAGCTGCAGGCTCGGCACAGCTCCCTCACCCTCCTCAAGTGCCATAGAGGGTTGAAGAGAGCCCTGGGATTCCGCATGGATTTCGCACAGCCTGCCTGTTTCCACCCAGGAAGGTGCCCACAGCCCTGGCCCGGGGCTGGCCCGTTCCGGACGGCACCGCTGCTGCCACCGCTGCGGAGCAGGAGGGATGAGGGTCCGAGGTGCAGCTGGGGAGCAAGGAGAGGGCACAGCTAATTGGGATAATTGCTAAAACAGGCGAGGAGCGAGCGGGGAGGGAGGCGGTGAACAAGGAGCCGTTGTGCACAGGCGGCCCAGGCACGCGGCCCCGGCTCCAGCCGGCAGCGAGAGCCGAACAAACGGGGACTGTTCGGAGCGAGGGAGGACAAGCAGACGGCAGGACAGAAACCAGACCTCCGCTGGGAGAGAGCCGGAGCCAAGGGCTTAGCTGGGAGCTGGGTGCTGCCCAGGGTCTGCCGGCTCCCCGTGCGGAGAGCAGCCCCAGATCCGCGGCCAAGCCTTCCCCGGGGCAGGACGGTGCCATCCCCAATCCATCCCCGGGGCAGGGGCCCAAGGAGAGCATGGCAAAGTGCTGGGAATGCTCCAGGCCAGGAGATGAGTGACAGCCCTTCTGCCACAGCCATCCTCAGGACTGGAAACTTTAAATCACGGAAATATGGCAGGAAACCAGCCCTTATCCTAAAAAAGCCATCGGCAGGTGCAGTCACCGCACAAGGTCGTGGCACAGCGGAAGCGGCGGCATCGCCCACGTGGCTGCTCGGGGTGGGAGCAGCAGCTGCCCCCGCCTCGGCTGCTCCCTCCGCAGGAAGGAGAAGTGACATTTGAGCAGGAAGAAACGTGGCTGTGCATGTGAGCTGCCCAACCCCGTGTCCCAGCTGGGCTCTTACAGCCCCTTTTCCAGGTGTCTGTGTGAGGTGGAGCCTCGGAAGACATGCCGTGCTGATTGCTGCTGCCCGGTTCTGCGCAGGGAGCTGCAGGATCTGCCCATGGGCACACATCCCCACAGCATTCATCCACCTGTCATGGGGCTGGGCTGAGCTTGGCAACGGGCGAATTGCCCTTCCTAAAGTCCCTGTGGGAAGGCACAAGGCCACCCGGCTGCCGCTGTCCCCGTGGCGTATTGTGAGAGAGAACGCACGAGCACCAAGGGGAACACCTCTGTGCTGGCCAAAGGCTCTGCCTGAGCAGGGATTTTGTTCACGGGAAGGATGGAGCAGAGGCGGGGATTTTGGCACTGCCAACAGAAGTGCCCGTGCTGCCTCCCGCTTCCTTCCACGTTCAGCAGCAGCTCCGTGCAGGGGCAGCCCCTGGCTCCTGTCCGAAGCCTGTTGGGAACAGCGCACCCTCAGCCCCAAGGCTCTCGGCAGCAGGGAGGAGACGGGAAGGACTTGCTCCAGGCCAGGAAATCCTTGCTTTCTCCTCCAGCCGGGCCGCAGTGGGCAGCCACAATGCTCGCTTCCCCCCGCCGCTGCCAAGCCCCGGCGTGACCCGGGGGCGGCCGGGCCGGAGCCGCGGGGGAGAGGGACGGAGGGGGCTGCGGGAGGGCGATAAGGAAACCGGCTCCCCTCGGGTTCCTGCAGCCCCGGGAGAGGCGGGCCAGGCCCACTCCTGTGATGTCGGTGCGGCCGTGCCAGCCTGGACAGCGGCTTCTGTATCCAACTCGTCACCCCTGAGGAACGTGGCATCCCCCTGCCAAGGGGAGAGCCTGGCACTGAGCTGGAGAGGCTCTGGGCTCTGCAGCATCCCCCTGCCAAGGGGAGAGCCTGGCACTGAGCTGGAGAGGCTCTGGGCTCTGCAGCATCCCCGCGCAGGTGTCTGACAGCAGCTCCGAGCAGCCCTGGCTCCCCGGGCATGGCGGACCTGCCTCTGCAGCAGGGCCTGGCAGGGCACGGTGCCCACGGCCCGCCCAGAGCACGCGTGGCCCAGCTGCGCATCCCTGCGGCCGGCCGGGAGCCCGCAGGGTGGCCGGGATGTGACATCGGGAGAGCAGGATGGCGCTGGCAGGGGACGCTGGGGCTCTGCCAGCCCGCTGGGGCCGCGCTGTGCTCGTGGGGAGCAGCAGCAGCCTCGGCAGAGCCTCCTTCTGCAGAGGAGCCTGAGCTGCTCCCGCACGGAGCTGCGGCCGGGGCTGGCATGGGGAGCAGGGCCAGGACAGCCCGGGGTGTGCGCCCAGCCGCTGAGCGAGGCACGGGGCACATTCCGGCCCCACAGGAAATGCCTCCCACCGAGCAGCCTTGGCAAGTCGCTTCCAGGCTCCGTTTGGGCTTTAGAAGCTGCTGCCACCCCTTTGGGACACACGGCTTCCCCTGGAGGGAGCCAGGAGCTGTGAGAACTCTTCACATGCCCTGGGCAGACAAGCAGGCAGGGTCTTTGCCCACGGCATGCTGGGCACAGGCCTGGGGACACAGGCTGGATTCTGTGCTAGAGTTTCTCATCCCGGGGTGTTAGTGATGGGCTCTGCTGCTCAAGGGCACAGAGCACCAAATCCTGCAGCTTCCGTGAGCCCCCAGGCCCCCTGTGTCTGGCAGCTTTACCCCTGGGTCCTGCTCTGTGCCCCCTATAGTGCCCCTCAGACCTGCAGCAGTGGGATCCCCTCCATGGCACCCTCACACCCACAGCCCCCCTCGCTGGGTGACCCCTGAGCCCCGGTGCTGGTGACACTGGTCCGTGGGGCTCCCCTTTGGGGTGCTCACCCCACGGGTGCCTCCCACTCCCTGTGAACTCTCCTTCCACCCCCCCGGGCCTCACTCTGATTTTATTGAGGAGGCAGCTGAGAATTTAGGTCAAAGCCTTGAAGAAGACCTCGCACGGCTGCGTTCCACCGTGGGATGTCCTGGAGGGAATCATCCCCCATGTATTTCACACAGCCTGAATTTGGGGGTTGCCCTCCCATCTCTGCCCTTGTCCAAGCCCTCCCCGTGTCCGTTTTTCACACCGACCACCCACGGGCTCTCCTGAGCTTCAGCGAAGCCTTCAGCCCCGCCAAGGTTTGGTGAGCGGCCACCATCTGCTCCGGGGGCTCCCCGAGCTGTCCCCGCCGCGCGTGGCGAAACCTTCCGCTCTAGGAAGCGTCGCCCTTCATCATCCTCCGGCACTGACGGGCTGCGCAGAGCATCACCACCCTCCTGTGCCTGCGGCAGGCACTGCACCGCCCGGGAGCTGCTCACACACGGGGCCGCTTCGGGACTTCTTTATTCTGGTGCCGGGGAGAGCCCCGGGAGGAGCTGGAGCTGGGAAAGCTCCAGCGCTGGGATGCCACACAAATACCTGTCCCCAGCAAAAAGAGGCCCAGGAACAGGGCGTGCCTGTGGCTTTCTGGATGGTTTGCTTGTTTGGGTGATTTTTTCCAAATAAATGTGCCTTTTGCTGTGTGTGAAGCACCAGCAAGCTAAGGCACCCCAGTTAGGGGAGGATTTGCAGGATTCCAGTAACTAAGGGATCCCTGCAGTTACTGGAATTCTGCAAAAACTCCCAACAGCTCGTGCTGGGTCACACAGGTCAGGGGCTCTGGGTGTCCTGCCATGGTTCCCCATGGAACCCATGCAGTGTGATTGAGGAATTCCTGAGCCAGCACAGGAATTTTCCTCCTGGCTCATGTCCCACGGCTGGGGATGCTCCTGCCCCTGCAGCACCTGCAGCCCCTGCTGGGAACCCAGCCCCCCGCACGGGGTTGCCCCCTCATTTTCAGGCTCCCAGCAAGTTCATGAGCCAGTGCCATGGTTGGTTTTTCCCCCCTCTCTCCTGGTTCTCCCAGGCTCCTCCTCAAACCACCATTCCTCTGGAAGCAGTGTGGCATCTCTGAGAACCTCTCTCTCCATCACCCCTGGCACAGGACATCATCAGGGTGAGCATTGAGCTTTTGGTTGGTTTTTTCTGTTTATTTCTTTTCCCCCTGTAAACAATTGCAGGAAATGAGGCTGGGTTTAAGCCACGGAGAGCCTCACATTAGCTCAGCTCTTCCATTTACTCAAGGAGGGCACAGCTCTGCAGCACCTGCCAGCTCCCAGCTTGGGGACCCCACACGAGACAGCTCCAACTTGAGCTTTGGCGCAGCAACTTTTCCACCAGGGGATCCTCCATCGTCTATAAATCCTCCAAGGATCAACATATGATTCCTGGATGTGGCCCTTGGAGCTCGATTTGGAGAATTTCTTGTCAAGAAATGAAACGTTTGAACTCCAGGCTCCAGATCAGGGGTTGCTGCTCCTGGCTGATGAAACCTCTCCTCATCTGGGGCTGCCTCAGATCTGCCCTGCGGGGAATGAGGACACGCAGGAGGTGCCTGCGAGAGCGGAGCTGGGTGCTGGGAGAGCCGAGAGACGCCCCTGGCTCGGAGGCGCGGCAGATCGCGGCTGGCTCTGCTCCCAGCGGCCGGGGGGGGGGTCTGCAGCAGCCGAGGGATGTCCCCAGCCGAGGCTCTGTGGGGTGACCCGCATGTGGCAGCCCCTGGCAGAGGGAAGGCGTTCAGCACACGGGGGCTGCAGGCTCTCAGGGTCCCCCAGAGCCGGGCTGTGCCTGACACGCAGCCTCGCAGCTCCCTGCAAGCAGAGCTGTTCAGGAACAGGGCTGGCCATGGAAATCTGGGGCTAAAAGACAAACCCAGCCAGTGCCGAGGCTCTGCGAGGAAGGGGAAGGTGCTGCTGGAGAGAGCCACAGCGACATCCCCTGCGCAGGCAGGGACACGCCAGGCGGGGCTGGGTCACCGCAGGACGCCTGGGCGGAGGATTTGCCTTTTTCTATTCCTGCTTAGTCAGACAGATGAGTTTCTCTGTGGGGAAACAGCTCAAGATGCGAAAACGGGGCAGCAGCGAGGCGCAGTGAAGGGACAGGGGCTGCTGGTGGCTCCCCTCCAGGTGACCCTGCGGTGGCAGAAAAGCCCCGAGGGGTCTGTGCAGGAATTCTGCAGCTTTCACACCCGAGAGCTGTGTGCTGTGGGGCTGATTTGTCACAGCACAGAGAGCGCTCTGCTGCACCCCCACTGTCACTCCTCGGAGGGGAAACTGAGGCACAGAAGTGCGTGAGGCCCCACTCGATGCTAGAACCGCGCAGAGGAGGGTCAGCTTCTCCACCCCAGAAATCCCAGGCCTCCATCTTCCTTTCCCTCCACCACCTGGAAGGTTGCTGAGTCTCCCTGCAGGGAACCCCCCCTGTGGGCGCTGCCAGCCCAGCGGGCTCAGGGACAGAGGATCAGCTCCAGAGGGAGGGCAGGAGCTGGGCATCGAGCAGCCTCATCCAGGGGCAGTGCTGCCAGGGCAGGCAGGCTCCCATCGCCCTCTGGAGCTCTCCTGCTTGATCCATGGGTGCAAAGGGGCTGGCCTGGGCAGCTCCTGCTCCTCAGGACAGGGGAGAACTACTTTCTGTTGACAGAAGGATGGCCAGAAGGACGTGGCTTTTCCCTTTGCAAAGTGTGTGGGAAATGTAATTCACTGCCAGCACGGTTCAGCTGCAATTTGAGGTGTTCGTCCCCAGCCTGTCCAGGAGGATGCTGTGCCATCATCCCCGGGGCTCAGGGGAGGGGCAGGCTCGGCACAGAACTGCTTGTGGGAAGGTGCTGAGGCTCTGCACAAGCCATGTGGAGGCCATGGATGGGGCAGGGTGGAGGGTGCTGAACGTTTGCGTCTTTTCTACTGCAGCACTTCTGATGCCAGGGACTGGCACGGGTGCCAACAACCCTCTCCTTGCCCTGGCACAGCCACGTCCTCACTCCATCCAGCCTCGTGGGTGTCACCATCCAGTGGTGCGCTGGAAACCCCCAAAGCCACCCTGGAAAAGGCCCTGTTGGGGGCACAAGGCCACACCCCAGCCAAGCTGTGCTGCAGGGATGACGACCCCAGAGCCCTGGCACTGGGGTCTCAGGGCTGGACAGGGCAGGCAGAGCCTGGCAGGGGCTGTGGGACCCTGGCTGCAGAGCCCTGGGTGCCCATGGGGGGCTGGGAGCTGCAGAGGGTGCAGAGCTGGTGTGCCCTGCCCGGTGCTCAGGACATGGGCATGGTGCCCTCTGCTCAGTGCCTGGTGCTTGGGGTTTGCTGGTGCCCACAGACCTGTGGAGTGCAGTGTCCCCCTCCCAGTCCCTGCCTGCTGTGCAGAACCAGAGTGGTGCCAGTGCTGGTGCCAGTGTGCAGAGCTCAGTGCCCCGTGCATGGCACACGGTGCTGCTGCTGGTGCCCGGGGGTGGCACTGGTGGCTGTACTGGTGTCAATGCCAGTCCTGGTGGTGGTGACAGTGCATGGTGGCACTGCCTGCTCTGTGCCCTCTCTGTGCACTGTGTGGTGCTGGTGCCAGTGCCCGTGCTGGTGCTGGTACCCACTGCTGGTGCCCAGTTCCTGGTACCAGTGGGTGGTGCTGGTTTGGTGGATTGGTACTGGTGGCCTTGCCTGGTCCCCAATGCCCCTGTCCAGTGCCAAGTGTCCCTGTCCAGTTGTGGTCCCAGTGCCTCCTGAGCAATGTCCATGTCCAGTGCCAAGTGCCCACTGCCCAGTTCCCTGTGCTCGCTGTCCAGTGCCCAGTGCCCGGTGCCAAGTGCCCAGTGCCCAGTTCCCCTGTGCTCGCTGTCCAGTGCCCAGTGCCCGGTGCCAAGTGCCCACTGCCCAGTTTCCTGTGCCCCCGCCTTGTGCCGGTGTCCATGGGCTGGGCTGGTGGCTGTGTTGGGGCTGGCCGGTGGGCGGGTGCTGGCTGCGGGGTGTTCCTGCCCGCTCTCTCGGGGCCGGTCCGTCCGTCTGTCTGTCGCTCGGGGCGGCGCCGCTCGGGGCGGTCCGTGCAGGAGGAAGCGCAGCCGGGGCAGAGCGGCCCCGCAGCGGCCGGAGCCGCGCTCGGTGAGTACCGGGGATCGCTGCCCGCACCGTGCCCGTGTCCTGCCTGCTCCCCCGGCGCCCCTTCCCCTGCTTGCCCTCCTCCTTCCTCTGTGCCTCCCGCCCCGATCCCCTATCTCCCACCGCCTGCCCCGTGCCCAGACCCTATCCCAGCTGTCCCATCTTCCCTCTGCCTTTCCACTCTCCGGCACCCCCTTTCCTCCTGCTCTGTGTTCCCCTAGAGATCCCCACCCCACTGCCCTACCCGCACTCTTTGCCCCACTCAGCCTCCCGTCCTGCCCCCCCGTGCCCTGCTCACCCCCTGCACCCCCGCTCCTGCCTCCCCTCCCGGCTCTGGCGGGTCCACGCGTACCGTGTGGGGTCCTTTGGAGCGGGCAGGGAGTGGGGAGCACAGCTCTGCTCTCACCCAAACCAGGGGGGTCGGGGGGTCTGCCGGGTTCCCTCCCCCCCCGGGGTGATGACAGGGGCTCTGTCCCCGCAGGGGGGGCACTGCCACGTGTCTGACAAGGGGCAGGGACATGGATCGGGGAGTCACCGTGCAGAACCCCTACGCCAGCGTCAACATCCCGCGGGAGCAGTTCCAGCAGAGCTTCATCACTCGCTACCTGAGAGACGAGCCCACCGTCATCGCCAACCCCGCGGCCGTGCCCTCCTACGGCACCGGGGGGCACACAGAGCTTGCCAATGGCTGCAACAGCCCCACCGTCTCCACAGACAAGTCCTGGTCCCGTCCCTACAACCCCTATGGCAGCCTGAGGATGCCCAATGGGGACTCATCTGCCTCCTTCTACACCGTGACCCTGGACAAGCCACCCAAGGCCCAGGAGCAGGGGGCTGGCAGGCGATGTGGCTGCTGTAGGTGTTGCTCCTGCTGCCCAAAGTGCTGCTGTGTCATCTCCTAAGGGCCCTCCCTGCACACACGGGATGTGTGACCGTGGGATGGGGCCAGGTGACCCCACAGGGACATGGCTGCTGGCCTGGGCACCCCTGGCAGAGCTGGCACTGGCTGGACTGACTTTGCTTTTTACTTGTGAACTCTGCAGCCAGATGTGCTGGTGATGGGCACCTGCCAGGTGGGCTGTAAGGACGACGAGTGCCAGGACAGGTGTCACCAAGAAGTGACTGCACTGGAGAAGGGGCAGCACTGAGCCTGTGACCCTGCACTGAGCCCCTGCCTGTGTCCCTGTGCTGGGAACTCCACCCTGGGAAGGGGCAGGCAGTGCCCACCTGCTCGAGGCTGGGTTTGGATGCTGGCAGCCCTGTGTGTGTGGCAGAGGAGGACATCATCATCACTGTCCTGGAGCAGTGGAGAGGAGCCAGGCACAGGGACCCACCTGCCCAGAAGGGAGCATCCCCCCCTCCCACAGCATCACAGGGGTGCTGCTGGCCCCCTGCACCAAACTCCATCTGGATCCTGCTCCTCCTCACCACACTGCCCATGGGGCAGAGCGATGGAAACGGGAAAGACAGACAGAAAGAAAGACATGGCAGAGTGCTGGGCCGTGCTCCAGGGCAACACCTGATGGCGCAGCATGGATGTGGGCATTAACATCTCAGTGCCAGGAAACCCCCAGCCCCATTCTGTTCCTGCTGCCAGCCTTGTGGGGTGCTGGGCACAACCTCTTGTCCCATCTGCATTGCAGAGATGGGTCCAGCTCAGAGGGCTGGCGCAGCTGCAGCAGTGGGGCAGCACTCGGGCACCTTGCTGGGGAGGCAGAGGCCCAGCATTGGCTTTTTGCAGCTCCCAGGGCTTGGAGGAAGGGGGGAGGAGCCGCTGGCTCTTCCCCGTGTGCTGGAGCTCCTCCAGGCCGGGCTTTGGGCTGGGGCTGCTGCCATGGACCTGGAACAAGCCCGCTGTTGTGCTGACGTCCCTGCCTGGTGCTGGTGTCCCAGCACAGCTGCTCTGCTCCCTGGCTGCTGCAGGACTGCCTGCTCTGTGGGACCAGGGCTTGGGAGGAGTGCCTGTGTTTGCAGATGACTTCAGGCTGCTGCAAATAAAATTACAGCCCTCTCCTGCCCAACCAAGGTGTGCCTCTTCCCTCCACCCAGGCTTTTCTGGGATTCCTGTGTCATTTCTTGCTTTCCCTGGTGGGTGTGTAAGGGCAGCTCTAAAGCCTCCAAACCAGGCTTAACTGTTGCCCTGATGACTCGTAGCAGCAGCAGCTTACACTGAGCTCTTTGGCTGCTGCCTGGTGCCCCACTGCCAGCCCGGGTCCAGCAGTGCCAGCCTGCATCCAGCAGTGCCAGCCTGCATCCAGCAGTGCCCGGGCATTCCCAGTACAGGCTGCTCCTGCCTGTCTGGGACACTGGCTGGTGCTCAGCCCAGCCTTGCCAAGCTGGATGACTGTCCTGTCTGGAAAGACTTTGTGAGTCTTTGGGAGAGGCTGAGGAAGGGCCTGGCAAAGGGAAGTTCCTGGCTGGGCAGCTGGGTGGGCTCCAGGACACAGCCCAGGCTGGCTGTGACCCCCTGGGAGTCCCTCAGCAATGGGAGCCCACCATGGCTTGGAACCCCCCCCCCGGTGGGAGCCCAGCTGCACTGAGGCCCCAGGAGCACTGGGTGCCAGCAATGCTGGGGTGCCAGCACACACATCCCACAGGAATCCCAGTGCCTGGGAGCCCACCCCAGGAGCCTGCCACAGCCTGGGAGCCCATCACCCTTGCAATCCCACGCCCATTCCGGGATATTTTGGGCTGGGGTGGCCGTGGCCTGGCAGAGCTTTGCCCCGCCTGCCTGGCGCAGGTGCCAGGGCGGTGGGACCGGGGTGTGTGGCTGGCAGGGACACAGCCACATGGTGCCCGCCCTGCACAAGGAGCTCCCTTGTTCTCCCTGCCCAGAGCGCAGTGGGGACGGGCAGATCCACCCCTTGTTTGCTTTTGTGTCGCCAGCCCTGCCCCGCGCGTGTTGCGGGCAGGGGACACGGCACGGCTGAGCCCGCGGGCGGGGCTGCCCGGGCGCTGCGGGACACGCACGGCCCGGGGACACAAAAGGGTGTGCGGTGCCTGGGCACAGCCCGGGGGCAGAAAAGTGTCCCCAGGGTGTGCGGTGCCTGGGCACAGCCCGGGGACAGAAAAGTGTCCCCAGGGTGTGCGGTGCCTGGGCACAGCCCCGGGGGCAGAAAAGTGTCCCCAGGTGTGCGGTGCCTGGGCACAGCCCGGGGACAGAAAAGTGTCCCAGGGTGTGCGGTGCCTGGGCACAGCCCGGGGGCAGAAAAGTGTCCCCAGGGTGTGCGGTGCCTGGGCACAGCCCGGGGACAGAAAAGTGTCCCCAGGGTGTGCGGTGCCTGGGCACAGCCCGGGGCCACAGCGGCCGGTACGAGCGGGCCGGGGGCTCGGTGGGGCAGGGCAGGGCAGGTGCCACATCTGCCGTGTGTCAGCGCTGCCCTTGGCTCTGCCCAGCCCCGCGGCGATGGCACACGCGGCGGGAGCGGCCGGCACCGCCCGCAGAGCGGCGGGCGATGATTCAGCCGCAGGCGCGGGGGGTGAGCAGGGGAGCTGCGGCCCCGGACCGGGCAGGGCTCTGATGAGCCGGGCAAATGCCGCGGAGTCCCGTGGGCGCTCCCCGGCTGTGCCCGCCCTCCCAAGGTGCCCGCGGGTGCCCAGGGTTGTGCTGGGTGAGTGCCACCTCCCGCCTCTGGAGCGTGGGTGGCGGTGCAGGGCTCTGGCTCATCCCCATCAGACCTTTGCTCTCCCTGAGGGTGCCGCTCCCTGTCGCGGGGCCGAAGGTCCCTGCAGCCCGCGGATGACCCTGGGAACAGGGAAACACGTTTCCCATCCATGTGCGTCGCTGCTGATTGCAGATCTGCCTTCCCTGAAGGGAGACCTTATTGCTCCACACAGCTCCCTGGAAGGAGCTGTTGGGGGGTGAAAGCTGGTCTGTTTTCCCGCGTAACAAGTGACAGGACAAGAGGAAAGGTTGAGCCAGGGGTACATCGGATATTCGGAAAAAACAACTCACTGAAAGGGCTGTAAAGTCCTGGCACAGGCTGCCCAGGGCCATGGTGGAGTCACCACCCTGGAAGTGTTCAAAAAATGAGTTGATGTGGCACCTGGGGACATAGGTTAGTGGTGAACGTGGTACTGCTGGGTTGATATTTGACTTGATGATTTAAAAGATATTTTCCAACCATAATGGTTCTGTGATTCTCCGTTCCTGGATCCAGGTGGGCTTTTGGCAGGGCTGGTGGTGCACTTGGTGTCAGCATGGCAGATGCACAGACCCTGTCACCAAGGGCTCCCCTGCCCCAAACCCTGCCTGTGCTGAGCTGGGGTGCCCAGCAAGGGGCAGAAGTGGCCAAGGGCAGCTGGGTACAGCCCCTCAATGGGACAGAGCTCTGCTGGCACCAGGGAGGGACATGAGGGCTGATGGGCAGGGGCTGGAGGGGGGAAGGAGGGCAGGTAGGATGCCTGGGGTGTGTGTGTGTGTGTGTGGAGCAGGAGAGGCAGCTCGAGGGGTCACTGCCTCTGAGCAGTGCCAGGGGCACCCCTGGCTGTGCACAGAGCCAAGTCCAGCCCTCTCACCCACAGAAGCTTTTTGGCAGAGCTTCCTAAGGGACTGAAGCATTCCTGTCCCTGTGGCAGGTGAGCCAGGCCAGCGCTGTGTGTTGGGTGGCAGAAGGACAGCTTGGGACAGCCCCAGCCCCTGCACGGTGCTGGAGGAGCACGCTGAGCCTGCCAGGTGCCAGCTCTGCCCTGGCTGGAGCACCCAGCACAGGCAGGCAGGGTGGTACCCCAGCATGCCAGGGCACAGCTGGAATCCCACACAGCTGGATCCTGATCCACCCAGGGCACACAGCCCTTGTTCCAATGGGTTTGACCAAAAACAATTTCCCTGGCACAGCCCTGTCCCAAACTGGCCCCACCGCCTGTGTTTGCCACTGGCCTGGCAATGGGAAGGCAAAACCCTGCCGTGGGGTGCCACCCCCTGCCTGGGCACCCATGGCACCCACAGCCTGTGGTAGGGCTGGGTCCCTCCTGGGTCGGGATGTGTGCCCCAGAGGTGCCGTGCTCCCGGAGCTGCTTCCTCGCTCGCAAGCATCAGCGTCAGGAGCCGAGCCCTTCTGCAGTGACCCCGTGGGGATCTTCATTTCCAAAATGCCCAATTCTTTCTCTGAGGAGTGCTGGGAACGCGTCCCGAGGGCTGCTGGTGAGGTGGCAGCGCTGCCTGTCTCCGTGCCCGCTCCTGCCGGCAGTGGGAGCTGCTGCCCGCGGGAACGCTGCCTGTCCTGCCTGTCCTGGCCCTCCTGCCCTGCCTCCAGGATGGGCTCTCGTGCCCCAGGATGGGCTCTCGCCCCCCAGGATGGGCTCTCGCCCCCCAGGATGCCGGGCTCAGGACCCGTCCCCCTACCACGCTGCCCTCTTCAGTCTGCAGCCCCCTCCATGCCAAGGCTGGGACTTTGCTGCTGGAGCCCGGGCAGCCGTGGGGAGAGTCTGGCATCTCCCTGGCATTGTCACCTCCCCTGGGTCATGCACCTTGCAGGTGTCCCTGTGGGGTGCTGGGGTGTCCCCAGCCTGACGCTGAGCATTGGTAACTCAGCCCCCAGAGCCTGCAGCCCCACGGCGAAGGGCAGGGCAGGTCACAGTCACCCCCAGGCTCCAGGTGGGAGCACACCCCACCTGTGGGCACTGCCAGAGCCCCGGTGTCCCTGCAGCAGTGCCAGCCCTGCCACCCCACCGTGCCCCCTGCTCCTGTCACAGCTGTGCCCACAGCCCGGAGCACCTGGGGATGCTGCAGTGCCAGGGGGTCTCTGCTGGCCGACATCTGCCTGGATGTTCTTGGCTCTGAAGGGTGGCCCAGGACGTGGAAGACTCCGTTGCTACTGCCCAGGTCCAGACAACATCCAAGCTCTCTGCCCAGGGTGGACCCGGAGCTCCTTGGCCTCCCAGGGACGGTTCCTTCTCTCAGTGAAGCACAGGCTGATGGTCAATGACCATTCCTGGGCTTAGATTTCAGAGGTCTTCGTTACCCAGGTGCTTGTAACCCAATCTCCCGGGCTTGGCTTCTCTGCAGCAGATCCAATAGCAGCTGTCCCTGAAAGGTGAGCCCCTGCCCACTACCACAGCCACTGGCAGCCACAGGGACCTGGCTGGCAGCTCAGCCCCCGATGCTCCCCACAGGACTGCCACAGCCCCCGGGACAGCACAGCCCTTCTGCCACCAACCCCGAGGCCCTGGGAAGCATCTCAGGACAGGTAGGGATGGGGGAACTGGGAGGAGAGGAGAGAGGGGTACCCGTGTGCACCAAAACAATTGAGGTCACCCGAGGAGAAGGAACAGAGCGTTGATGGCCTCCAGGAGATGTTTGCAATCATACTGGTGTGTACCAGATTCCCCCTGAGATGAGGCTGGGTCCCCTCAGACCCCTCCCCACGAGCCTTTGTGCCACCCCCTGTGCCAGCACAGCCCGGGGTTGGGGAGGGTGGGGCTGTGCCACTGCCTGGTCTCCAAGTGCTGCTCCCCAGCCCAGCCAGCCACCTCACTCCCGCTCTTCCCCTGCTCCCCCAGTCCCAGGCTGCACCCTGAGCAGGCTGCTGAGATCTGGCCAACCCGTGTTCCCTGCAGAGCTCCCGGTGTGGCACTGGGACATGCCGTGTGCGTAGTGGCAGCGCCACTGCAGGGGCAGCATCCCGCTGTGCCAGGCAGGGCTGGGCAGGGAGGGCGGGCAGCGGGCAGGGTGCCGGGCGGGGATCCTGCTGCTCCCACGGCACGGACCGCTCCCACCTCTCCCACGTGTCGGGGGCACTCGGAGGTGACATCCCACCGCTGTGCCCCTCCCCGGCCATGCCCTGACGGCTCCTCTCGCCTCTCCCCAGCATGTCCCAGGCCGGCGGCAGCCCCCCGGGCAGAGGGCTCGGGGCCGAGTGTCGGGGCGCACTCGCGCACCCCCAGCCGGGGCAGCCAGCGCGTCGAGTGCATCATCTGCTACTCCTCCTACGACCTGGGCGTGCGGCTGCCGCGGCGCCTCTACTGCGGGCACACCTTCTGCCAGGCGTGCCTGAAGCGCCTGGACGCGGTCAGCAACGAGCAGCGCTGGATCCCGTGCCCGCAGTGCCGCCAGAACACGCCCACGCCGCGCGGAGGGGTCACCATGCTGGACCTGGACCTGGCCACCTTCCTGGCCGTCAAGGCTGACAAGGAGCAGCCGCGGGGCGCCGGCAGGAGCCCGGCCGCGCTGCCCGCCAAGGGCCCGGGCAAGGAGCCGGCCGTGACCCAGCAGCCGGCGGGGCTGTGCCAAGAGCCGGTGCCCCCGGCGCTGCTGCCCCGGCGCGGCTGCTGCCGCCTGTGCCTGTGCTGCGGGGTCACCGCCGCCTTCGAGAGCTGAGCACCGGCGGCCGGCCTGAGGCTGCTTCTGGGACCCGCTGGGGACTGCAGTGCTGGGGCTGTGCTGGCAGCCCAGGAAGGGCTTCAGCCTGGGCAGGGCTTTCCTGCCCATCCTGTCCAGATTTGGGATGCAGCAGCAGGGGATCAGGATGCTACCACCTCCTCATTCTGCCTGTCTGCCCTGCTGATGACTCAGAAACCTGGTCCAGCCATCACAGACGTTCCCTGGCCCCTGAGCACAGCCTGGCTCATGCTGTGTTCCCCCAAGCATGTGGCTCTGCAGCAAGGACAGTGGCACCGAGCACCGCCTGGCAGGGGACAGGGGCCTGGCACAGCGATGCCATGGGCTGTGTCCAGCACCCTGAGAGCTCCAGGTCTATTAAAGGACTTTGGTCCTGCTGGGCTGCACATCCTGGTCCTGTTTGCTGGCAATCCTGGCCCAGGGCAAGACCTGCCTGTGGTGGGTGGGGGAGAAGAGACCTGCCCTGCTGGGTTGCCGTGCTGGGAGTGTTTGCTCTGCTGGCCATCTGCATGAAAAAATTTTGGCATTAGGATAGTAGGACGGTTGAAATTGAGGTTGACAGAGTTGTTAGGAAACCTCGGATGTTGCTCCACTGTGGGAGGAGAGCTGAGCTCAAGAAGCTCCTGCTTGGCCTCGTGCTCTGTGGCTCATGCCAGGTTTGGCTTTTCCTGCCTGACCCTTTCCTCACACACACACACAAACCCTGCTGCTGTTTTTCCAGTTGTGCCCTGCTGCCTGCATGGCTTTCCCTGCTTTCCCTGCCTGACTGCACACCAGGGTGCAAGGACAAGAGCCCAGGCAGGTGGTCTGGCTTAAAAGGGGCCAAACTGGAAGCACTGG
Organism: Calcarius lapponicus; assembly: GCA_039654755.1. NCBI lineage: Eukaryota > Metazoa > Chordata > Aves > Passeriformes > Fringillidae > Calcarius > Calcarius lapponicus. The sequence continues at coordinate 3,873,509 of JBBFKN010000012.1, read as the reverse complement.
GCTGCACAGGGTGATACTGAAACAGCTCTTGGCCAGGGCTGAGCATTGCCTGGGCAGCTCTTGCAGTTCTTCCTCAGGGCTCATTTTCTCCATCTGTTTTCCATGTGGTTCATGAGCTCTTGCAAAAGCCCAGCACCAGGAACCCCCTCAGGGGTCAGCAGGGGACCCCAGCCTGTGCCTCCCTGAGGCTGGCAGGGACCTTGTGTCTCCTGGGCAGTCCTGGTGCTTGGAAAAAAATTTTTCTGGCGCCAGGGTTGCAGCCAGAGGATTCCATCAGCCGTGGACAGCACCCACCCCTGCACAGAGCTCATGCACAATTCTGCCACTTGGTGTCACCTGCCATAAAACAGTCCCAGCTGAGATGTTCCCAGAAGAACAAACCTGGGGTGCCCCAGGGCAGATGGTTCAGAAATTCCATGTGAGTCCTGCCTTGGACCTTTAATTACCTGGGAATGTGCGAGAAATTAAAGCCTTCAGGGAATGGATAAGAGCTATCACTGAGTGCTAATGCACCTCCCCCTCTATCTCCATTTCTCCCCAAAGACTCAGCAGCGGGTGCTGGGAGGGGCGTAGGAAGGGCCCATCCCTCCCTGCAGAGCTGCCAGCAGCTCTGTGCTCAGCCCAGCCCCTTTGGGTCCGCAGTGCTGGGTGACCAAACCCACGGCTCTGTGTCCCACACTCCATGTCCCTGCATCCCTGCCTCCCCCCAGCACCAGAGCCCCTCTGGGGGGCTTGGCCCTTGCTTCCTTCCCCCGTGGATTTCCCTCGTGGATGTCCCCCTGCTCCCAGCCAGCCCCTGAAGGAGGGGATCATCCCTTCCATCACTCTGGGAACGCTTTTGGCACGCTGGCTGCATGCCCTGATCTGGCACTCGGGCAGAGCAGGGCCAGTGCCCAGTGCTGTGCCCTGGGGGCTCCTCCCCTGGCACAGGCACCCGAGCTGGCCTGGCAGAGCAGCTGCTTGGAGCAGCCTGTCCTGCCACATTCCATGTGGAGCCCAGAACCACAGGAAGGAGCATTATGGAGGGGGAGCAGGGCACTGGTGGGCGCTGCTCTGGCTGGGGACAGGGGCCTGGGCTCCTCCTGCGTGGTTCTGGGTCTCCATGCTCCAGGAAGGGGCACTGCCAGGGACCCCAGCACTGGCAGCAAGTGGAAAAGGGCAGTGGTGGCACTGCTGGGGTACAGGACCCCATGTGTCCCCAACTTGCCATGGCAGCCAGTGGATGGAGAATAGGAGTGGCACCAGGCACGAGCATGGGATGATGTCTGGCCATGTCCCCGGCAGGGACAGCTCTTCTGCCATGTGCCATCAGAGTGACAGCAAGGGGCTTCCAGAGGAGCTGAGTTTTCAGGCTTTTCAGCCTCCTGGGCTCTTTGTGCACAAAAGCTGGAAATGACCTTGCTTTTAATAGTGGTTTGAGTTATTTTTGGCATGAATGTTGCACTTCTCACCTGATTCCAGATGGATGCAGGGAGTGGGCAATGAAGGTCCTGGGGAGGAAGAGCATTTTGGGACAGGACTCCCTCAAAATTCAGGTCTCCATATAGCCTGTGTCTGCGGATGCGATGAGCTGGGGCTGCAGCTTCACATGGCAGTAGGTTTGTGCCCTTGCCCTGGGGCTGGGCTGGGCTGGAGGATGCCTCTGAATTATTTCCAGATGGGGATTAACGCAGCAAAGCGAGTTTGCTGCAGGATAGATAAACAAACCAAAGCTCCTCGGGATGCTATTAATAAACCCTCTGCCTGCTGCTTCTGTCCCAGATTTGGGAACATCCTGGCCTTGGCCTGGAGTGCAACTGTGCCCTCCCTGCCTTGCTGCCCATCCAGCCCCTTGGCCGTGGGGCAGAGGGACAGGGATTCCTCTGGGACCATGGCCACTGGGGTCCTGCTGGGTGTGAGTAGGGACAGCGTCTCTGGCTCTAAGTGGGATGAGGTGCTGCCAGCCATGTCCCTTGGTGGCCCAGTCCCCACTGAGCTCTGCCAGTGGCACTGGGAGGTGACACCAGCCCAGCCTTCAGCAGCCAGGCTTTGGGTGGCTTTGGAGCGGAGAGGCTGTAAAACAGGGTGGAGGCAGACTTTGAGCCCTATGGAACTGGCACTGCCATGCTGGGGGGGAGGGCAAACCAGTTTTGGGTGGCTGCAGCCCGGCAAGGTCACCTTTGCCATGCTTCTCATCGGGGGCTCCTGTGTCACCCTGTGTGTGCACATGGACTGTTCCCCTTCTGGGAAGGAGGAAGGTGCCCATGGGATGTAATCCCAGCCCTCCTCATGCTGGCAGGGCTGGTGGTCTCCTGCAGGGCAGACAGGGCTTGGGCAAGGGCTGGGCTCAGCAGGGTGGGCCATGGTTCCCAGCACAGCTCCCCACTGAAGGCCCCTGGGCATGGTGGACAGACAGCACATAAAATGGGCAAAAACCTACAAATGATAAGATTTTGTCTCAGTTATGTTTTTTTCCTGGTAACTGAGCCACTTATGGGGGTCCTGGGTGCACACACCCCTCTGTACCCGGCTGTTGAGGCAGCATGCCCGTGGGGGATACCTCTGGGGAGGATGGAGGCTTAGAGATAGATCTGGATTTGCTGACTTCCAGCTCTCCAGCCAGCAGCACACACAAGCAGTTAATCCCAGGTCATGCAGAGCTGGCTGCTTACCTGGCTGGACCGGTGCCTGGCAGAGGGAGGGACGTGGGCACGGTTCCACACCTTGCAGGGCAAGCATCACAGCAAAAATATTTGCTGAAAAAAGTGCCGCTCCACCCCGAGGAAAACCGGGTCCGGGAGCAGAGCCCTATCCAGGTTTGCAGCCGGGCGAGCAGGGGATGAACGCGAGCGGCAGCCGGGAGCCGAGCACCGCCCGGCACCTCCAGCCAGCGCCGCTGGGCTCAGCCGAGGGCACCGGGCAGGGCCGGGGGGCTGGGCAAGGCCTGGGGCTCTAGGGAGCCTGTCCGAGGGGGCAGGGAGCCCTCTGTGCCTCGGGGGCAGCCATGGGCTGCTGCAGGCTCCCCGGCCCCGTGCTGGGCCTGCTGCTGCTCCTGTCCCCGCCGGCCGCGGCCGCCTGCCCGGCCGCCTGCCGCTGCTCCCCGGGAGAGGCGGACTGCAGCGAGCGGGGCCTCCTCGAGGTGCCCTGGAGCTTCTCGGCCAACATCAGCACCCTGTGGCTGGCCTACAACTTCATCTCCGTGCTGGGACCCCCGCTCCTTCCCTCCGCTGCCGGGGCTGCGGCTGCTCAGCCTGGCCCACAACCGCCTGGAGCTGATCCACCCTGAGGCGCTACTGGGGCTCGGGGCGCTGCAGGAGCTGGACCTCAGCCACAACCACCTCAGCGTGCTCACCCCCGACACCTTCCGGCCCCTCACCGGCCTGGCCACGCTCAACCTGGGCAGCAACAGGCTGGGGCAGCTGGAGCCCGGCGTGCCGGGTGCCTTGCCCCGGCTCCGGGCGCTTCTCCTGCAGGACAACCCCTGGGTGTGCAGCTGCAGCATCCTGCCCCTCTGGCGCTGGCTCAGCCGCAACAGGGACAAAGTGCGAGGTGAGTGCCCAGAGCGCTGTGTCCCCAAGCCCCCCGCCCACTCCATGCTGGCTGGTCACCCTGCCAGGGCTGAGGCAGACCCAGCAGCCTGGCTGCCAGCTGGCTGGGCCTTGGGTGGTCAGTGCCCTTGGGGTGAGCTTCCCTGAAGCTGTCCTTAGGTCATGCCAGCTCCTGTGTCTGCTTGGGAGGATGTGTCAGCGCCCACATTTTGGTTCTGGCCAGCAGCAGGGATTGCCTGGGAAGGAGGGCTGTGCAATGTCCCAGGGACAGGCCCCCAGTGCTGGCCCCAGCAGTGGCACCAGTCCTGCCACATGGCACCTGGGGGGGCAAGTAGAGCCCGTGTGTCAGGGCGCACATCAGGGTGCACATCACCGCTGGTCCATCCAGGATGCAATGCTTTCAGACCTTTCCCCAAAGCCTTCATCAACCTGCTTCTGATCCTGCATTTCTTCCCCCACAAGCCCCAGTGAAAGACTGCTCTGCCAGCAAAGTCTCTCCCACCACTGCTGCCCCCTCCTGCTCGCTTCCAGCTCGGATGTGTCACTGCACTTGTTCTGGCTGGGACCTTCTGTGGCATCTCCAGGCTGGCTGCTCAGTGCTCCCCACATCTGTCTTCTCGGAGCCAGTCCCTCCCTGTTGCCTGCCCCACTTGCCCTCCTGCCCAAACCCATCCTCCTATGCCCCCTCCAGCACTGTGCCCACCTCCCTTCCCATCCCATCCCATCCCATCCCATCCCATCCCATCCCATCCCATCCCATCCTCTCCCATCCCATCCCATCCTCTCCCATCCCATCCCATCCCATCCCATCCCATCCCATCCCATCCCATCCCATCCCATCCCATCCCATCCCATCCCATCCCATCCCATCCCATCCCATCCCATCCCATCCCATCCTCTCCCATCCCATCCCATCCCATCCCATCCCATCCCATCCCATCCCATCCCATCCCACCCCACACAGATGACTCCTGAAGCTCAATGTTCCCTTTCTTTGGACCCTGACACAGGTGATGTTGGTGATGCTGGCCCCTGTCCTCCTGCCCTGGTGCCATCTGTCCCCTGCAGATCTGCCATCCCCCTGTCCTTGGCCCCTGCCTTTCCCAGCTGCCCAGTGTGCCCTCCAGCACTGCTTCTCTCTCTCTTCTAGAGAAGAGTTTGCTCCTCTGCCGAGTTCCAGAGCAGCTGAACAAGTATCCGATCATGGCCTTCGGGGACGAGTCCTTCAGGCAGTGCCAGGACACCTCCCTGTCCCCCGAGCACTACATCGCCTTCTTCACCATCGGGCCCTTCTCCTTCCTGGCCAGCATCTTCTTCTGCACCTTCCTGGGCTCCCTGGTCGTGTTCTACCACAGCCTGCGCCGGGAGTCCCACTGCTGGAGGAGACCCCACGTCTGCAGGGTGCACTGAGGGGCCCAGCCAGGCCCTGCCCTGGCCAGCCTGGGCTCCATCCCTGCCCCTCCCCAGCTGCCTGCACCCACCTGCTGCACACTCGTGCCTGTGGAGCAGCCAGAGGAAGTTCTGTTCCTGGAGTCACTCTGGGTTCTCTCAGAGTCCCCCCAAGATGGTGCCAAGCTGCCTCTGCCAGTGGGGAGCAGCCTCCAGCTCAGCTCCCTGCATGGGCATGGGCTGACCAAAAATGCTCTCAATACTTTGGGAGGCTCCCCAAGGCCACCCTCAGATCTGCATATCCCCTTCCTGGGGGCATGCAGGTGATCCTCCTCCCCTTGTCCTGCCCCCTGTGCTGCCCAGTCCCTCAGTGTGCATTTAGGATGCCCCATGTGCCTCACTGTGCCTTTAGGTGCAGCCTGGGAGTCCCTGTGTGCATCCCAGGACACACCACATTCCTCTTGGTGCCTTTCAGGCCACTCCAGGAGTCTCCATTTGCCTTTTGGTGCAGCCCAGGAGCCTCTGTGTGCCTTTCAGTTTGCCCCTTGGGCCTTTTGGTGCCCCCTGCACCCTCTGACTGCCTTCAGTGACCCCAGCAGCCTCAGTGCTCTTTTTCTGTGCCCTCAGAACTCCATGAGTTGGCTTTTCTTGCACCTAAATATCATGTTTGGTTTCCATGTCCTGGCAGGCATTGTTTTCCTTTTAGGGTACCCCAGAGCTGTCTGTGTGCCTTTTGGTGCACCTGAAGACCTCTGGGTGGTTTGGAGCATTCCAAAGCCTCCGTGGGGCTGTCAGACCACCCCAGGCCTGTCCGTGTTCTACCCAAGGACAGGGCTGCCTGCAAAAAGCTCCTTTTGATAGTTTTTTTCCATTGAGTCAGGAATGCTGGTGCTGAAATGGCTCAGCCAACAACCAAGGTCTAGGGTGAGGCTGAAGTTTA